>CAKXYN010000138.1:0-1339307 GCA_935064755.1 Tragelaphus eurycerus
TTTTCTGAATGTTGGGCTTTAAGTCAACTTTTTCACTCTCCACTTTCACTTTCATCAAGAGGCTTTTGAGTTCCTCTTCACTTTCTGCCATAAGGGTAGTGTCATCTGCATATCTGAGGTTATTGATATTTCTCCCAGCAATCTTGATTCCAACTTGTGTTTCTTCCAGTCCAGCATTTCTCATGATGTACTCTGCATACAAGTTAAATAAACAGGGTGACAATATACAGCCTTGATGTACTCCTTTTCCTATTTGGAACCAGTCTGTTGTTTCTCATGATGTAATCTGCATATAAGTTAAATAAACAGGGTGACAATATACAGCCTTGACGTACTCCTTTTCCTATTTGGAACAGTTCTAACTGTTGCTTCCTGACCTGCATACAGATTTCTCAAGAGGCAGATCAAGTGGTCTGGTATTCCCATCTGTTTCAGAATTTTCCACAGTTTATTGTGATCCACACAGTCAAAGGCTTTGGCATAGTCAATAAAGCACAAATAGATGTTTTTCTGGAACTCTCTTGCTTTTTCCATGATCCAGCGGATGTTGGCAATTTGATCTCTGGTTCCTCTGCCTTTTCTAAAACCAGCTTGAACATCAGGAAGTTCATGGTTCACATATTGCTGAAGCCTGGCTTGGAAAATTTTGAGCATGACTTTACTAGCATGTGAGATGAGTGCAATTGTGCGGTAGTTTGAGCATTCTTTGGCATTGCCTTTCTTTGGGATTGGGATGAAAACTGACCTTTTCCAATCTTGTGGCCACTGCTGAGTTTTCCAAATTTGCTGGCATATTGAGTGCAGCACTTTCACAGCATCATCTTTCAGGATTTGGAATAGCTCAACTGGAATTCCATCAACTCTACTAGCTTTGCTCGTAGTGATGCTTTCTAAGGCCCACTTGACTTCACATTCCAGGATGTCTGGCTCTAGGTCAGTGATCACGCCATCATGATTATCTGGGTCGTGAAGATCTTTTTTGTAGAGTTCTTCTGTGTATTCTTGCCACCTATTTGGCACCTAATGACCGGGGGCGTTCATCTTCGGTGTCTTATCCTTTTGCCTTTTCATACTGTTCATGGGATTCTCAAGCAAGTATACTGAAGTGGTTTACCATTCCTTTCTCCATTGGACCACATTCTGTCAGACCCCTCCACTATGACCCGTTCATTTTGTGTGGCCCCACATGGCATGGCTTAGTTTCATTGAGTTAGACAAGGCTGTGGTCCATGTGGTCAGATTGGCTAGTTTTCTGTGATTTTGGTTTCAGTCTGTCTGCCCTATGATGCCCTCTCTCAGCACCTACTGTCCTTATTTGGGTTTCTCTTACACTGGATCTGGGGTATCTCTTCATGGCTGTTCCAGTAAAGTGCAGCCTCCGCTCCTTACCTTGGAAGTAGGGCAGCTCCTAACAGCTGTCACTCCTGACTTTGGATGCGGGGTATCTCCTCTCAGCCACTCCTGTGCCATGCAGCCACCACCCCTGCGCCACACAGCTGCCACTCCTGTATAATGGCATAATTGTCATCTGAGTTAAATTCGCCCATTCCAGTCCATTTTAGGTTACTAATTCCTAAAATGTCAATGTTCACTCTTGCCATCTCCTGTTTAACCACTTCCAATTTACCTTAATTTATGGACCTAATATTCCAGGCTCCTGTGCAATATTGTTCTTACGGCATTGACCTTTACTTCCATCACCAGTCACATCCACAACTGGGTGTTGCTTTTGTTTTGTCTCTGTGTCTTCATTCTTTCTGGGGTTACTTCTCCACTCTTCTCCAGTAGCCTACTGGCCACCTACTGAGCTGGGGAGTTTATCTTTCGGTGTCATATCTTTTTGCCTTTTCATACTGTTCAATATTTGTCTTTGGAAGCCAGTAGGATTTGATTACAGAACTTACACAGGACTAGGGAAACAGACTCTTGGAGGGCACAAACAAAACCTTGTGTGCACCAGGATCCAGGAGAAAAGAGCAGTAATCCCACAGCTTTGACATATTCCTTTTCCCATTTGGAACCAGTCTGCTGTTCCATGTCCAGTTTTAACTTTTGCTTCTTGACCTGCATACAGATTTCTCAGGGGGCAGGTAAGGTGGTCTGGTATTCCCATTTCTTGAAGAATTTTACATAGTTTGTTATGATCCACACAGTTAAAGGCTTTGGCATAGTCAATAAAGCAAAAGTAGATGTTTTTCTGTAACTCTCTTTCTTCTTCTATTATCCAACAGATGTTGGCAAATTGATCTCTGGTTCCTCTGCGTTTTCTAAATCCAGCTTGAACATCTGGAAGTTCACAGTTCACGTACTGTTGAAGCCTGACTTGGAGAATTTTGAGGTGCATATGAAAGGAATGAATTCAATGAGTCCAAAAAGCTTGCATCTTCTCATACATAGAATGCTAAATTTTTTAACTTGATACCTGATCTTTGATTTTCAGACTGCCTGCTCCCTTTGTTGCAAAATTCTATATAGCCTGACTTCTCCTCCTGCCTCTTGGAACAGCTTTCTCAGAGTTTCTGAGGTGTTGTCTCCTGGGCTCAGAGTCCTAAACATTCCCACCAAATAACATAACTCTACTTTCAGGTTGTGACCATATTTTTTAGATAACAGAATTTTCCGGGCAAGAATACAGAATGGATTGCCATTTCCTACTCCAGGGTACTCCCCTACCCAGGGATAGAACTCCCGTCTCTTGTATCTCTTGCAATGGCAGATGGATTTTTTTTTTTACCACTTCACCACCTGGAAGGCCACGATGGAAAGATCATAATGCCATGATTTTAGTTTTCTGAATGTTTTTCACTTTTTCACTCTCCTCTTTCACTTTCATCAAGAAGCTTTTTAGTTCTTTGGTAAGGGGTTTTCCCATCTGTAAAACAAGTCATGAAAAGCCCATCTGATACTGTTATCTATACAATAGACACTTCTGGAGAGACGCTAAAGCACATAATATAGGGAAGGCTGGTCCCTGGAAGAGCACATAGGGTCCTGCTTGGGTACAATTACAGAAACTGGGTACAAATCATTTATCAGTATCATAGTTGTTGTTTTTGTTTTTGTTTTCCATTTATTTTTGACTGTGGGTCTTCATTGCTATGTGGGCTTTTCTCTAGTTGCATCAAGTGGCACCTACTCTCTAGTTGTGGTAAATGGGATTCTCATTGTGGTGGCTTCTTTTTTTGTGGTTCCTAGGCTCCAAAGCAGAGGCTCAAAATTTGAGGTTCATGGGCTTAGTTGCTCCATGGGATGTGGTATCTTCCCGAATCAGGGATTGAACCCATGTGTCCTGCACTGGCAGGTGGATTCTTAACCTCTGAGCCACCAGGGAAGCCAGTGTTTTGGTTTTTTTTTCTTGTTTGTTCTTATGAAAAACATTAATAAACTAGCACAGACTGCCTATCATGTCTCTCTCAGACCCTGGCACAGGTATATCTATCACTAGCTAGTTGACTGTATCCTGGGTTAACCAGGAGCAGCACCTTGGCTGCAGGTGTCCCTGAAATAAGCACAGAATTCTAACAGGTCAGCTGAGATTAATTCTGTACTCACATATGTAACCTGCACTTTCAGGCCATGGGGAGACAATTAAAAATGAAGTGCTAAAACAATGATAGGCAATGTCTTTTGGCTCCATCCCTATAACTCATCCCTACCTGTCCCTATTCAAATATTTCCCTTTCAGCTCTGGCTAGCATTCTGAAGATCCCTGAAATCTTCTTGGCCACTGACTGCAACTGAGCCTGGGACCTGCTTTTCTTCCTGGGACCAGACTTGGTTGCCACTAAGTACATCCAAACAGTATTAATACATCCAATTGATGGTTGACTACTCTCGTCTCTGTTGCTGGAGATAGAAGATTCTCTTTCTAGCCTCAATGATGATGTTCTCAGACACAAAAGTGAGAGTCACTGTTTTATTCCTGCCAGTTAAGACTGGATACTCTGGACATTGGCTGCTAATGTGCAACTGGCCACGTATAAGCTCAGCACCACTGTTGTAAGTGGTTCTCTACTCAGATTAAAGTACTTCACTTGGTGAACTTGCCAACAGCTGAAATGAAAAGGATTTTGAGTCGAGTTAGAACATAAATCAAGCACTGCCTATAATGTCTCTGTGGAGGTGTTCTTGCAAGGTCTTCTCCTATGCTGCTGCTGATGAACTCAAATCCACTAAAACTGCTGCTTCTCTGAAAGATTGCCTTCTCTCTTTAAGACAATGTTTATCAGGGTGGACAGTCACTAGGATTCAAAGGACAAGTTAGCAATTCAGGTCCTAACTTGAAAAGCCACTGTAGTAAGCCCTTCTCCAACCACAGTAGAAAAACACTTAGAAGCTTATAAGCAAGCAACCTGGCTTTTTGATTGAGCAATATATTGTCAGGATTAACTAAGCAATGTTGAGAAATATTCCTATACCAAGAACAAATTGCTCTTTCCATGCCAATTAATAAACAATTGGCATTCTATAAGTTCAAGATGTACAACTTGATTCTATTTGCACATATTGTGAAATAAAGATAGCAATCATTTCAACTAATAGCCGTCATCTCATATAGATACAAGAAAATTAAAAGAAAGAAGACAGTGAAAAAGAAAAATTTCTTCCTATGATGAGAACTTTTAGGATGTACTCTCTTAACATTTTTCCTGTATATCATAGAGCAGTGTGAACTATCGTATTGTCAAGAGCCAACTATTAATTGGATCAAGATGTGGGAACACAAGGGAGCAAATCTCATGCACAATAGGACAGAGAACAGAGGGATGAAATTTAAAGAGGGCCCAAGCAAGTGAGATGAGTGAACACCATCCCCACACCACAGCCAACCTAAGTGAAGGGTGCAGTCTGCATGTCCCTGGCTCCCTGCCTGTGGAACACAAGCGGTCAGAAGGGGAATGGTCAGAATCACACTGATTGACACTCAGTCTCTGATTAATTGTGAACCCAGAGGACACGGACTCAATCCCAATATATTAGAGATGGAGATGGCTGTCTAGTGTCTGCTTTCCTCCTAGACTCCTTTCTTACTCATAGCAGAAAGCCTGGTCTTGGAAAGGGAGCCTGAATTCTAAATCCGATTAATTTGCTCCTGGACAAAATTATTCCCAGCCTCCAGGCTTTTCCAGGAGAGACTGTCTTCAGCCAAGCTCCCCTGAGCAGCAATTTCAGATCATGGAAGATGATACTTTGATAAAAGGCTAGAGAAGCGAGCTAGTTATTAGACATTGCTCCACAGGGATATACAAAGATGGATCAGGGTGAGCTGGACAGATAAAAACAGTCAGATAGTCAAAAACAGAGTCATAGAGAAAAAAAACCTCGTTGTATGTAGGTTTGCAACCTTCTCTCCTCAGCTCCCCAGCCCAGACAGAGCATTAGTCATAGCCTATTTGCAAATATAAAAGATCAGTAGTGGTGTAAGTAGAGGAGGGGGGGGGGGGGGGTGAGGGGTGGAGGCACGGGTGTCGGGGAGGGCAGTGGGGGATGAATTACCCTTTCCAGAAAGCTGTGACCCTGTGAGCGGGTCATCATGAAGAATGCAGGGATCCAATGAGAGGACAGAAGCAGAAAAGAGAACAGAGATGGGATGGCATGAATGAAAAGGAAAATTCAGGGACTTCCCTGGTGGTCCAGTGGTTGGGACTTCCAATGCGGGGAGTGTAGATTCTATCCCTGAACAGGTAGTTATCCTACATGCCTCACGGCCAAAAAAGCCAAAACATAAAACAAAAATAATATTATAACAAATTCAATAAAGACGTTAAAAATAATCCACATCAAAAAAATATTTTTAAAAAACAAAATGATAATTCTTCTCAAGTGGAAAACTCAGTGACTCCTGGAAGTTGTAAGTGCTAGAAAATGAGAGAGATGATGGAGGAGAATATTGATCTTGAATTTAAATTTGGTAGGCCTTTGGTAAATGTGAAAGCCATAGTTCCTTCCTTTGAAGAGATAAAGATTTCTTTTAAAAAAAGAAAAAGCAAGCTGTTCACAGAAGAGGTATGAATGCCTATTAATACATGAAAAATGTGTTAAAACAAAACTGCATTAAACTAAAAAGACTTCATTGACCAATGGAAATGGCAAACTGCAGCAGGAATCTAATGAAGTAGCCACCCCTGTGGATCTCAGCCTTAAGAGGTTCATTACTCCAACTAAAATTTTCTGCTGTGTAAATTTCTGGTTCATTTGCAGCTTCTACACTCCCGGTTAGAAATGTTCTGGCAGGGATGCTCTTGATACAAGTGTAACCCCTAAATGATGAACATGACGCTCATCTTTATATCAGGATGAGAATGATGGAAGTTCAATTATAGAAATAAAAGACCTGTTGCCATTTGGAGGTTTGTGAGAATGAAACATCATATTTAGAGGTTTACGGCCAGCCCTACTCTATGAAGCCACTTTTTTTTCTTTTGTTTATTTTTTATTTTTTTATTTTGTTTTGTTTTAATGTTACATATTTTTTTAATTTTATTTTATTTAACTTTACAATATTGTGTTGGTTTTGCCATATATCAAAATGAATCTGCCACAGATATACATGTGTTCCCCATCCTGAACCCTCCTCCCTCCTCCCTCCCCATACCATCCTTCTGGGTCGTCCCAGTGCACCAGCCCCAAGCATCCAGTATCGTGCATCAAACCTGGACTGGCAACTTGTTTCTTATATATTATACATATTTTAATGCCATTCTTCCAAATCATCCCACCCTCTCCCTCTCCCAGAGTCCAAAAGACTGTTCTATACATCAGTGTCTCTTTTGCTGTCTCGAGTACAGGGTTATTGTTACCATCTTTCTGAATTCCATATATATGCATTAGTATACTGTATTGGTGTTTTTCTTTCCGGCTTACTTCACTCAGTATAATCAGATCAGGTCAGATCAGATCAGTCGCTCAGTCGTGTTTGACTCTTTGCGACCCCATGAACTGCAGCACGCCAGGCCTCCCTGTCCATCACCAACTCCCAGAGGTCACTCAGACTCACATCCATCGAGTCAGTGATGCCATCCAGCCATCTCATCCTCTGTCGTCCCCTTCTCCTCCTGCCCCCAATCCCTCCCAGCATCAGAGTCTTCTCCAATGAGTCAACTCTTCACATGAGGTGTCCAAAATACTGGAGTTTCAGCTTTAGCATCATTCCTTCCAAAGAAATCCCAGGGCTGATCTCCTTCAGAATGGACTGGTTGGATCTCCTTGCAGTCCAAGGCACTCTCAAGAGTCTTCTCCAACACCACACTTCAAAAGCATCAATTCTTCAGCGCTCAGCCTTCTTCACAGTCCAGCTCTCACATCCATACATGACCACAGGAAAGACCATAGCCTTGACTAGGCGAACCTTTGCTGGCAAAGTGATGTCTCTGCTTTTGAATATGCTATCTAGGTTGGTCATAACTTTCCAAGGAGTAAGCGTCTTTTAATTTCATGGCTGCAGTCACCATCTACAGTGATTTTGGAGCCTAGAAAAAGGAAGTCTGACACTGTTTCCACTGTTTCCCCATCTATTTCCCATGAAGTGATGGGACTGGATGCCATGATCTTCATTTTCTGAATGTTGGGCTTTAAGTCAACTTTTTCACTCTCCACTTTCACTTTCATCAAGAGGCTTTTGAGTTCCTCTTCACTTTCTGCCATAAGGGTAGTGTCATCTGCATATCTGAGGTTATTGATATTTCTCCCAGCAATCTTGATTCCAACTTGTGTTTCTTCCAGTCCAGCATTTCTCATGATGTACTCTGCATACAAGTTAAATAAACAGGGTGACAATATACAGCCTTGATGTACTCCTTTTCCTATTTGGAACCAGTCTGTTGTTTCTCATGATGTAATCTGCATATAAGTTAAATAAACAGGGTGACAATATACAGCCTTGACGTACTCCTTTTCCTATTTGGAACAGTTCTAACTGTTGCTTCCTGACCTGCATACAGATTTCTCAAGAGGCAGATCAAGTGGTCTGGTATTCCCATCTGTTTCAGAATTTTCCACAGTTTATTGTGATCCACACAGTCAAAGGCTTTGGCATAGTCAATAAAGCACAAATAGATGTTTTTCTGGAACTCTCTTGCTTTTTCCATGATCCAGCGGATGTTGGCAATTTGATCTCTGGTTCCTCTGCCTTTTCTAAAACCAGCTTGAACATCAGGAAGTTCATGGTTCACATATTGCTGAAGCCTGGCTTGGAAAATTTTGAGCATGACTTTACTAGCATGTGAGATGAGTGCAATTGTGCGGTAGTTTGAGCATTCTTTGGCATTGCCTTTCTTTGGGATTGGGATGAAAACTGACCTTTTCCAATCTTGTGGCCACTGCTGAGTTTTCCAAATTTGCTGGCATATTGAGTGCAGCACTTTCACAGCATCATCTTTCAGGATTTGGAATAGCTCAACTGGAATTCCATCAACTCTACTAGCTTTGCTCGTAGTGATGCTTTCTAAGGCCCACTTGACTTCACATTCCAGGATGTCTGGCTCTAGGTCAGTGATCACGCCATCATGATTATCTGGGTCGTGAAGATCTTTTTTGTAGAGTTCTTCTGTGTATTCTTGCCACCTATTTGGCACCTAATGACCGGGGGCGTTCATCTTCGGTGTCTTATCCTTTTGCCTTTTCATACTGTTCATGGGATTCTCAAGCAAGTATACTGAAGTGGTTTACCATTCCTTTCTCCATTGGACCACATTCTGTCAGACCCCTCCACTATGACCCGTTCATTTTGTGTGGCCCCACATGGCATGGCTTAGTTTCATTGAGTTAGACAAGGCTGTGGTCCATGTGGTCAGATTGGCTAGTTTTCTGTGATTTTGGTTTCAGTCTGTCTGCCCTATGATGCCCTCTCTCAGCACCTACTGTCCTTATTTGGGTTTCTCTTACACTGGATCTGGGGTATCTCTTCATGGCTGTTCCAGTAAAGTGCAGCCTCCGCTCCTTACCTTGGAAGTAGGGCAGCTCCTAACAGCTGTCACTCCTGACTTTGGATGCGGGGTATCTCCTCTCAGCCACTCCTGTGCCATGCAGCCACCACCCCTGCGCCACACAGCTGCCACTCCTGTATAATGGCATAATTGTCATCTGAGTTAAATTCGCCCATTCCAGTCCATTTTAGGTTACTAATTCCTAAAATGTCAATGTTCACTCTTGCCATCTCCTGTTTAACCACTTCCAATTTACCTTAATTTATGGACCTAATATTCCAGGCTCCTGTGCAATATTGTTCTTACGGCATTGACCTTTACTTCCATCACCAGTCACATCCACAACTGGGTGTTGCTTTTGTTTTGTCTCTGTGTCTTCATTCTTTCTGGGGTTACTTCTCCACTCTTCTCCAGTAGCCTACTGGCCACCTACTGAGCTGGGGAGTTTATCTTTCGGTGTCATATCTTTTTGCCTTTTCATACTGTTCAATATTTGTCTTTGGAAGCCAGTAGGATTTGATTACAGAACTTACACAGGACTAGGGAAACAGACTCTTGGAGGGCACAAACAAAACCTTGTGTGCACCAGGATCCAGGAGAAAAGAGCAGTAATCCCACAGCTTTGACATATTCCTTTTCCCATTTGGAACCAGTCTGCTGTTCCATGTCCAGTTTTAACTTTTGCTTCTTGACCTGCATACAGATTTCTCAGGGGGCAGGTAAGGTGGTCTGGTATTCCCATTTCTTGAAGAATTTTACATAGTTTGTTATGATCCACACAGTTAAAGGCTTTGGCATAGTCAATAAAGCAAAAGTAGATGTTTTTCTGTAACTCTCTTTCTTCTTCTATTATCCAACAGATGTTGGCAAATTGATCTCTGGTTCCTCTGCGTTTTCTAAATCCAGCTTGAACATCTGGAAGTTCACAGTTCACGTACTGTTGAAGCCTGACTTGGAGAATTTTGAGGTGCATATGAAAGGAATGAATTCAATGAGTCCAAAAAGCTTGCATCTTCTCATACATAGAATGCTAAATTTTTTAACTTGATACCTGATCTTTGATTTTCAGACTGCCTGCTCCCTTTGTTGCAAAATTCTATATAGCCTGACTTCTCCTCCTGCCTCTTGGAACAGCTTTCTCAGAGTTTCTGAGGTGTTGTCTCCTGGGCTCAGAGTCCTAAACATTCCCACCAAATAACATAACTCTACTTTCAGGTTGTGACCATATTTTTTAGATAACAGAATTTTCCGGGCAAGAATACAGAATGGATTGCCATTTCCTACTCCAGGGTACTCCCCTACCCAGGGATAGAACTCCCGTCTCTTGTATCTCTTGCAATGGCAGATGGATTTTTTTTTTTACCACTTCACCACCTGGAAGGCCACGATGGAAAGATCATAATGCCATGATTTTAGTTTTCTGAATGTTTTTCACTTTTTCACTCTCCTCTTTCACTTTCATCAAGAAGCTTTTTAGTTCTTTGGTAAGGGGTTTTCCCATCTGTAAAACAAGTCATGAAAAGCCCATCTGATACTGTTATCTATACAATAGACACTTCTGGAGAGACGCTAAAGCACATAATATAGGGAAGGCTGGTCCCTGGAAGAGCACATAGGGTCCTGCTTGGGTACAATTACAGAAACTGGGTACAAATCATTTATCAGTATCATAGTTGTTGTTTTTGTTTTTGTTTTCCATTTATTTTTGACTGTGGGTCTTCATTGCTATGTGGGCTTTTCTCTAGTTGCATCAAGTGGCACCTACTCTCTAGTTGTGGTAAATGGGATTCTCATTGTGGTGGCTTCTTTTTTTGTGGTTCCTAGGCTCCAAAGCAGAGGCTCAAAATTTGAGGTTCATGGGCTTAGTTGCTCCATGGGATGTGGTATCTTCCCGAATCAGGGATTGAACCCATGTGTCCTGCACTGGCAGGTGGATTCTTAACCTCTGAGCCACCAGGGAAGCCAGTGTTTTGGTTTTTTTTTTTCTTGTTTGTTCTTATGAAAAACATTAATAAACTAGCACAGACTGCCTATCATGTCTCTCTCAGACCCTGGCACAGGTATATCTATCACTAGCTAGTTGACTGTATCCTGGGTTAACCAGGAGCAGCACCTTGGCTGCAGGTGTCCCTGAAATAAGCACAGAATTCTAACAGGTCAGCTGAGATTAATTCTGTACTCACATATGTAACCTGCACTTTCAGGCCATGGGGAGACAATTAAAAATGAAGTGCTAAAACAATGATAGGCAATGTCTTTTGGCTCCATCCCTATAACTCATCCCTACCTGTCCCTATTCAAATATTTCCCTTTCAGCTCTGGCTAGCATTCTGAAGATCCCTGAAATCTTCTTGGCCACTGACTGCAACTGAGCCTGGGACCTGCTTTTCTTCCTGGGACCAGACTTGGTTGCCACTAAGTACATCCAAACAGTATTAATACATCCAATTGATGGTTGACTACTCTCGTCTCTGTTGCTGGAGATAGAAGATTCTCTTTCTAGCCTCAATGATGATGTTCTCAGACACAAAAGTGAGAGTCACTGTTTTATTCCTGCCAGTTAAGACTGGATACTCTGGACATTGGCTGCTAATGTGCAACTGGCCACGTATAAGCTCAGCACCACTGTTGTAAGTGGTTCTCTACTCAGATTAAAGTACTTCACTTGGTGAACTTGCCAACAGCTGAAATGAAAAGGATTTTGAGTCGAGTTAGAACATAAATCAAGCACTGCCTATAATGTCTCTGTGGAGGTGTTCTTGCAAGGTCTTCTCCTATGCTGCTGCTGATGAACTCAAATCCACTAAAACTGCTGCTTCTCTGAAAGATTGCCTTCTCTCTTTAAGACAATGTTTATCAGGGTGGACAGTCACTAGGATTCAAAGGACAAGTTAGCAATTCAGGTCCTAACTTGAAAAGCCACTGTAGTAAGCCCTTCTCCAACCACAGTAGAAAAACACTTAGAAGCTTATAAGCAAGCAACCTGGCTTTTTGATTGAGCAATATATTGTCAGGATTAACTAAGCAATGTTGAGAAATATTCCTATACCAAGAACAAATTGCTCTTTCCATGCCAATTAATAAACAATTGGCATTCTATAAGTTCAAGATGTACAACTTGATTCTATTTGCACATATTGTGAAATAAAGATAGCAATCATTTCAACTAATAGCCGTCATCTCATATAGATACAAGAAAATTAAAAGAAAGAAGACAGTGAAAAAGAAAAAATTTCTTCCTATGATGAGAACTTTTAGGATGTACTCTCTTAACATTTTTCCTGTATATCATAGAGCAGTGTGAACTATCGTATTGTCAAGAGCCAACTATTAATTGGATCAAGATGTGGGAACACAAGGGAGCAAATCTCATGCACAATAGGACAGAGAACAGAGGGATGAAATTTAAAGAGGGCCCAAGCAAGTGAGATGAGTGAACACCATCCCCACACCACAGCCAACCTAAGTGAAGGGTGCAGTCTGCATGTCCCTGGCTCCCTGCCTGTGGAACACAAGCGGTCAGAAGGGGAATGGTCAGAATCACACTGATTGACACTCAGTCTCTGATTAATTGTGAACCCAGAGGACACGGACTCAATCCCAATATATTAGAGATGGAGATGGCTGTCTAGTGTCTGCTTTCCTCCTAGACTCCTTTCTTACTCATAGCAGAAAGCCTGGTCTTGGAAAGGGAGCCTGAATTCTAAATCCGATTAATTTGCTCCTGGACAAAATTATTCCCAGCCTCCAGGCTTTTCCAGGAGAGACTGTCTTCAGCCAAGCTCCCCTGAGCAGCAATTTCAGATCATGGAAGATGATACTTTGATAAAAGGCTAGAGAAGCGAGCTAGTTATTAGACATTGCTCCACAGGGATATACAAAGATGGATCAGGGTGAGCTGGACAGATAAAAACAGTCAGATAGTCAAAAACAGAGTCATAGAGAAAAAAAAAACCTCGTTGTATGTAGGTTTGCAACCTTCTCTCCTCAGCTCCCCAGCCCAGACAGAGCATTAGTCATAGCCTATTTGCAAATATAAAAGATCAGTAGTGGTGTAAGTAGATGGGGGGGGGGGGGGTGAGGGGTGGAGGCACGGGTGTCGGGGAGGGCAGTGGGGGATGAATTACCCTTTCCAGAAAGCTGTGACCCTGTGAGCGGGTCATCATGAAGAATGCAGGGATCCAATGAGAGGACAGAAGCAGAAAAGTGAACAGAGATGGGATGGCATGAATGAAAAGGAAAATTCAGGGACTTCCCTGGTGGTCCAGTGGTTGGGACTTCCAATGCGGGGAGTGTAGATTCTATCCCTGAACAGGTAGTTATCCTACATGCCTCACGGCCAAAAAAGCCAAAACATAAAACAAAAATAATATTATAACAAATTCAATAAAGACGTTAAAAATAATCCACATCAAAAAAATATTTTTAAAAAACAAAATGATAATTCTTCTCAAGTGGAAAACTCAGTGACTCCTGGAAGTTGTAAGTGCTAGAAAATGAGAGAGATGATGGAGGAGAATATTGATCTTGAATTTAAATTTGGTAGGCCTTTGGTAAATGTGAAAGCCATAGTTCCTTCCTTTGAAGAGATAAAGATTTCTTTTAAAAAAAGAAAAAGCAAGCTGTTCACAGAAGAGGTATGAATGCCTATTAATACATGAAAAATGTGTTAAAACAAAACTGCATTAAACTAAAAAGACTTCATTGACCAATGGAAATGGCAAACTGCAGCAGGAATCTAATGAAGTAGCCACCCCTGTGGATCTCAGCCTTAAGAGGTTCATTACTCCAACTAAAATTTTCTGCTGTGTAAATTTCTGGTTCATTTGCAGCTTCTACACTCCCGGTTAGAAATGTTCTGGCAGGGATGCTCTTGATACAAGTGTAACCCCTAAATGATGAACATGACGCTCATCTTTATATCAGGATGAGAATGATGGAAGTTCAATTATAGAAATAAAAGACCTGTTGCCATTTGGAGGTTTGTGAGAATGAAACATCATATTTAGAGGTTTACGGCCAGCCCTACTCTATGAAGCCACTTTTTTTTTCTTTTGTTTATTTTTTATTTTTTTATTTTGTTTTGTTTTAATGTTACATATTTTTTTAATTTTATTTTATTTAACTTTACAATATTGTGTTGGTTTTGCCATATATCAAAATGAATCTGCCACAGATATACATGTGTTCCCCATCCTGAACCCTCCTCCCTCCTCCCTCCCCATACCATCCTTCTGGGTCGTCCCAGTGCACCAGCCCCAAGCATCCAGTATCGTGCATCAAACCTGGACTGGCAACTTGTTTCTTATATATTATACATATTTTAATGCCATTCTTCCAAATCATCCCACCCTCTCCCTCTCCCAGAGTCCAAAAGACTGTTCTATACATCAGTGTCTCTTTTGCTGTCTCGAGTACAGGGTTATTGTTACCATCTTTCTGAATTCCATATATATGCATTAGTATACTGTATTGGTGTTTTTCTTTCCGGCTTACTTCACTCAGTATAATCAGATCAGGTCAGATCAGATCAGTCGCTCAGTCGTGTTTGACTCTTTGCGACCCCATGAACTGCAGCACGCCAGGCCTCCCTGTCCATCACCAACTCCCAGAGGTCACTCAGACTCACATCCATCGAGTCAGTGATGCCATCCAGCCATCTCATCCTCTGTCGTCCCCTTCTCCTCCTGCCCCCAATCCCTCCCAGCATCAGAGTCTTCTCCAATGAGTCAACTCTTCACATGAGGTGTCCAAAATACTGGAGTTTCAGCTTTAGCATCATTCCTGCCAAAGAAATCCCAGGGCTGATCTCCTTCAGAATGGACTGGTTGGATCTCCTTGCAGTCCAAGGGACTCTCAAGAGTCTTCTCCAACACCACACTTCAAAAGCATCAATTCTTCAGCGCTCAGCCTTCTTCACAGTCCAGCTCTCACATCCATACATGACCACAGGAAAGATCATAGCCTTGACTAGACGAACATTTGTTGGCAAAATAGTGTCTCTGCTTTTGAATATGCTATCTAGGTTGGTCATAACTTTCCAAGGAGTAAGCGTCTTTTAATTTCATGGCTGCAGTCACCATCTACAGTGATTTTGGAGCCTAGAAAAAGGAAGTCTGACACTGTTTCCACTGTTTCCCCATCTATTTCCCATGAAGTGATGGGACTGGATGCCATGATCTTCATTTTCTGAATGTTGGGCTTTAAGTCAACTTTTTCACTCTCCACTTTCACTTTCATCAAGAGGCTTTTGAGTTCCTCTTCACTTTCTGCCATAAGGGTAGTGTCATCTGCATATCTGAGGTTATTGATATTTCTCCCAGCAATCTTGATTCCAACTTGTGTTTCTTCCAGTCCAGCATTTCTCATGATGTACTCTGCATACAAGTTAAATAAACAGGGTGACAATATACAGCCTTGATGTACTCCTTTTCCTATTTGGAACCAGTCTGTTGTTTCTCATGATGTAATCTGCATATAAGTTAAATAAACAGGGTGACAATATACAGCCTTGACGTACTCCTTTTCCTATTTGGAACAGTTCTAACTGTTGCTTCCTGACCTGCATACAGATTTCTCAAGAGGCAGATCAAGTGGTCTGGTATTCCCATCTGTTTCAGAATTTTCCACAGTTTATTGTGATCCACACAGTCAAAGGCTTTGGCATAGTCAATAAAGCACAAATAGATGTTTTTCTGGAACTCTCTTGCTTTTTCCATGATCCAGCGGATGTTGGCAATTTGATCTCTGGTTCCTCTGCCTTTTCTAAAACCAGCTTGAACATCAGGAAGTTCATGGTTCACATATTGCTGAAGCCTGGCTTGGAAAATTTTGAGCATGACTTTACTAGCATGTGAGATGAGTGCAATTGTGCGGTAGTTTGAGCATTCTTTGGCATTGCCTTTCTTTGGGATTGGGATGAAAACTGACCTTTTCCAATCTTGTGGCCACTGCTGAGTTTTCCAAATTTGCTGGCATATTGAGTGCAGCACTTTCACAGCATCATCTTTCAGGATTTGGAATAGCTCAACTGGAATTCCATCAACTCTACTAGCTTTGCTCGTAGTGATGCTTTCTAAGGCCCACTTGACTTCACATTCCAGGATGTCTGGCTCTAGGTCAGTGATCACGCCATCATGATTATCTGGGTCGTGAAGATCTTTTTTGTAGAGTTCTTCTGTGTATTCTTGCCACCTATTTGGCACCTAATGACCGGGGGCGTTCATCTTCGGTGTCTTATCCTTTTGCCTTTTCATACTGTTCATGGGATTCTCAAGCAAGTATACTGAAGTGGTTTACCATTCCTTTCTCCATTGGACCACATTCTGTCAGACCCCTCCACTATGACCCGTTCATTTTGTGTGGCCCCACATGGCATGGCTTAGTTTCATTGAGTTAGACAAGGCTGTGGTCCATGTGGTCAGATTGGCTAGTTTTCTGTGATTTTGGTTTCAGTCTGTCTGCCCTATGATGCCCTCTCTCAGCACCTACTGTCCTTATTTGGGTTTCTCTTACACTGGATCTGGGGTATCTCTTCATGGCTGTTCCAGTAAAGTGCAGCCTCCGCTCCTTACCTTGGAAGTAGGGCAGCTCCTAACAGCTGTCACTCCTGACTTTGGATGCGGGGTATCTCCTCTCAGCCACTCCTGTGCCATGCAGCCACCACCCCTGCGCCACACAGCTGCCACTCCTGTATAATGGCATAATTGTCATCTGAGTTAAATTCGCCCATTCCAGTCCATTTTAGGTTACTAATTCCTAAAATGTCAATGTTCACTCTTGCCATCTCCTGTTTAACCACTTCCAATTTACCTTAATTTATGGACCTAATATTCCAGGCTCCTGTGCAATATTGTTCTTACGGCATTGACCTTTACTTCCATCACCAGTCACATCCACAACTGGGTGTTGCTTTTGTTTTGTCTCTGTGTCTTCATTCTTTCTGGGGTTACTTCTCCACTCTTCTCCAGTAGCCTACTGGCCACCTACTGAGCTGGGGAGTTTATCTTTCGGTGTCATATCTTTTTGCCTTTTCATACTGTTCAATATTTGTCTTTGGAAGCCAGTAGGATTTGATTACAGAACTTACACAGGACTAGGGAAACAGACTCTTGGAGGGCACAAACAAAACCTTGTGTGCACCAGGATCCAGGAGAAAAGAGCAGTAATCCCACAGCTTTGACATATTCCTTTTCCCATTTGGAACCAGTCTGCTGTTCCATGTCCAGTTTTAACTTTTGCTTCTTGACCTGCATACAGATTTCTCAGGGGGCAGGTAAGGTGGTCTGGTATTCCCATTTCTTGAAGAATTTTACATAGTTTGTTATGATCCACACAGTTAAAGGCTTTGGCATAGTCAATAAAGCAAAAGTAGATGTTTTTCTGTAACTCTCTTTCTTCTTCTATTATCCAACAGATGTTGGCAAATTGATCTCTGGTTCCTCTGCGTTTTCTAAATCCAGCTTGAACATCTGGAAGTTCACAGTTCACGTACTGTTGAAGCCTGACTTGGAGAATTTTGAGGTGCATATGAAAGGAATGAATTCAATGAGTCCAAAAAGCTTGCATCTTCTCATACATAGAATGCTAAATTTTTTAACTTGATACCTGATCTTTGATTTTCAGACTGCCTGCTCCCTTTGTTGCAAAATTCTATATAGCCTGACTTCTCCTCCTGCCTCTTGGAACAGCTTTCTCAGAGTTTCTGAGGTGTTGTCTCCTGGGCTCAGAGTCCTAAACATTCCCACCAAATAACATAACTCTACTTTCAGGTTGTGACCATATTTTTTAGATAACAGAATTTTCCGGGCAAGAATACAGAATGGATTGCCATTTCCTACTCCAGGGTACTCCCCTACCCAGGGATAGAACTCCCGTCTCTTGTATCTCTTGCAATGGCAGATGGATTTTTTTTTTTACCACTTCACCACCTGGAAGGCCACGATGGAAAGATCATAATGCCATGATTTTAGTTTTCTGAATGTTTTTCACTTTTTCACTCTCCTCTTTCACTTTCATCAAGAAGCTTTTTAGTTCTTTGGTAAGGGGTTTTCCCATCTGTAAAACAAGTCATGAAAAGCCCATCTGATACTGTTATCTATACAATAGACACTTCTGGAGAGACGCTAAAGCACATAATATAGGGAAGGCTGGTCCCTGGAAGAGCACATAGGGTCCTGCTTGGGTACAATTACAGAAACTGGGTACAAATCATTTATCAGTATCATAGTTGTTGTTTTTGTTTTTGTTTTCCATTTATTTTTGACTGTGGGTCTTCATTGCTATGTGGGCTTTTCTCTAGTTGCATCAAGTGGCACCTACTCTCTAGTTGTGGTAAATGGGATTCTCATTGTGGTGGCTTCTTTTTTTGTGGTTCCTAGGCTCCAAAGCAGAGGCTCAAAATTTGAGGTTCATGGGCTTAGTTGCTCCATGGGATGTGGTATCTTCCCGAATCAGGGATTGAACCCATGTGTCCTGCACTGGCAGGTGGATTCTTAACCTCTGAGCCACCAGGGAAGCCAGTGTTTTGGTTTTTTTTTTCTTGTTTGTTCTTATGAAAAACATTAATAAACTAGCACAGACTGCCTATCATGTCTCTCTCAGACCCTGGCACAGGTATATCTATCACTAGCTAGTTGACTGTATCCTGGGTTAACCAGGAGCAGCACCTTGGCTGCAGGTGTCCCTGAAATAAGCACAGAATTCTAACAGGTCAGCTGAGATTAATTCTGTACTCACATATGTAACCTGCACTTTCAGGCCATGGGGAGACAATTAAAAATGAAGTGCTAAAACAATGATAGGCAATGTCTTTTGGCTCCATCCCTATAACTCATCCCTACCTGTCCCTATTCAAATATTTCCCTTTCAGCTCTGGCTAGCATTCTGAAGATCCCTGAAATCTTCTTGGCCACTGACTGCAACTGAGCCTGGGACCTGCTTTTCTTCCTGGGACCAGACTTGGTTGCCACTAAGTACATCCAAACAGTATTAATACATCCAATTGATGGTTGACTACTCTCGTCTCTGTTGCTGGAGATAGAAGATTCTCTTTCTAGCCTCAATGATGATGTTCTCAGACACAAAAGTGAGAGTCACTGTTTTATTCCTGCCAGTTAAGACTGGATACTCTGGACATTGGCTGCTAATGTGCAACTGGCCACGTATAAGCTCAGCACCACTGTTGTAAGTGGTTCTCTACTCAGATTAAAGTACTTCACTTGGTGAACTTGCCAACAGCTGAAATGAAAAGGATTTTGAGTCGAGTTAGAACATAAATCAAGCACTGCCTATAATGTCTCTGTGGAGGTGTTCTTGCAAGGTCTTCTCCTATGCTGCTGCTGATGAACTCAAATCCACTAAAACTGCTGCTTCTCTGAAAGATTGCCTTCTCTCTTTAAGACAATGTTTATCAGGGTGGACAGTCACTAGGATTCAAAGGACAAGTTAGCAATTCAGGTCCTAACTTGAAAAGCCACTGTAGTAAGCCCTTCTCCAACCACAGTAGAAAAACACTTAGAAGCTTATAAGCAAGCAACCTGGCTTTTTGATTGAGCAATATATTGTCAGGATTAACTAAGCAATGTTGAGAAATATTCCTATACCAAGAACAAATTGCTCTTTCCATGCCAATTAATAAACAATTGGCATTCTATAAGTTCAAGATGTACAACTTGATTCTATTTGCACATATTGTGAAATAAAGATAGCAATCATTTCAACTAATAGCCGTCATCTCATATAGATACAAGAAAATTAAAAGAAAGAAGACAGTGAAAAAGAAAAAATTTCTTCCTATGATGAGAACTTTTAGGATGTACTCTCTTAACATTTTTCCTGTATATCATAGAGCAGTGTGAACTATCGTATTGTCAAGAGCCAACTATTAATTGGATCAAGATGTGGGAACACAAGGGAGCAAATCTCATGCACAATAGGACAGAGAACAGAGGGATGAAATTTAAAGAGGGCCCAAGCAAGTGAGATGAGTGAACACCATCCCCACACCACAGCCAACCTAAGTGAAGGGTGCAGTCTGCATGTCCCTGGCTCCCTGCCTGTGGAACACAAGCGGTCAGAAGGGGAATGGTCAGAATCACACTGATTGACACTCAGTCTCTGATTAATTGTGAACCCAGAGGACACGGACTCAATCCCAATATATTAGAGATGGAGATGGCTGTCTAGTGTCTGCTTTCCTCCTAGACTCCTTTCTTACTCATAGCAGAAAGCCTGGTCTTGGAAAGGGAGCCTGAATTCTAAATCCGATTAATTTGCTCCTGGACAAAATTATTCCCAGCCTCCAGGCTTTTCCAGGAGAGACTGTCTTCAGCCAAGCTCCCCTGAGCAGCAATTTCAGATCATGGAAGATGATACTTTGATAAAAGGCTAGAGAAGCGAGCTAGTTATTAGACATTGCTCCACAGGGATATACAAAGATGGATCAGGGTGAGCTGGACAGATAAAAACAGTCAGATAGTCAAAAACAGAGTCATAGAGAAAAAAAACCTCGTTGTATGTAGGTTTGCAACCTTCTCTCCTCAGCTCCCCAGCCCAGACAGAGCATTAGTCATAGCCTATTTGCAAATATAAAAGATCAGTAGTGGTGTAAGTAGATGGGGGGGGGGGTGAGGGGTGGAGGCACGGGTGTCGGGGAGGGCAGTGGGGGATGAATTACCCTTTCCAGAAAGCTGTGACCCTGTGAGCGGGTCATCATGAAGAATGCAGGGATCCAATGAGAGGACAGAAGCAGAAAAGAGAACAGAGATGGGATGGCATGAATGAAAAGGAAAATTCAGGGACTTCCCTGGTGGTCCAGTGGTTGGGACTTCCAATGCGGGGAGTGTAGATTCTATCCCTGAACAGGTAGTTATCCTACATGCCTCACGGCCAAAAAAGCCAAAACATAAAACAAAAATAATATTATAACAAATTCAATAAAGACGTTAAAAATAATCCACATCAAAAAAATATTTTTAAAAAACAAAATGATAATTCTTCTCAAGTGGAAAACTCAGTGACTCCTGGAAGTTGTAAGTGCTAGAAAATGAGAGAGATGATGGAGGAGAATATTGATCTTGAATTTAAATTTGGTAGGCCTTTGGTAAATGTGAAAGCCATAGTTCCTTCCTTTGAAGAGATAAAGATTTCTTTTAAAAAAAGAAAAAGCAAGCTGTTCACAGAAGAGGTATGAATGCCTATTAATACATGAAAAATGTGTTAAAACAAAACTGCATTAAACTAAAAAGACTTCATTGACCAATGGAAATGGCAAACTGCAGCAGGAATCTAATGAAGTAGCCACCCCTGTGGATCTCAGCCTTAAGAGGTTCATTACTCCAACTAAAATTTTCTGCTGTGTAAATTTCTGGTTCATTTGCAGCTTCTACACTCCCGGTTAGAAATGTTCTGGCAGGGATGCTCTTGATACAAGTGTAGCCCCTAAATGATGAACATGATGCTCATCTTTATATCAGGATGAGAATGATGGAAGTTCAATTATAGAAATAAAAGACCTGTTGCCATTTGGAGGTTTGTGAGAATGAAACATCATATTTAGAGGTTTACGGCCAGCCCTACTCTATGAAGCCACTTTTTTTTCTTTTGTTTATTTTTTATTTTTTTATTTTGTTTTGTTTTAATGTTACATATTTTTTTAATTTTATTTTATTTAACTTTACAATATTGTGTTGGTTTTGCCATATATCAAAATGAATCTGCCACAGATATACATGTGTTCCCCATCCTGAACCCTCCTCCCTCCTCCCTCCCCATACCATCCCTCTGGGTCGTCCCAGTGCACCAGCCCCAAGCATCCAGTATCGTGCATCAAACCTGGACTGGCAACTTGTTTCTTATATATTATACATATTTTAATGCCATTCTTCCAAATCATCCCACCCTCTCCCTCTCCCAGAGTCCAAAAGACTGTTCTATACATCAGTGTCTCTTTTGCTGTCTCGAGTACAGGGTTATTGTTACCATCTTTCTGAATTCCATATATATGCATTAGTATACTGTATTGGTGTTTTTCTTTCCGGCTTACTTCACTCAGTATAATCAGATCAGGTCAGATCAGATCAGTCGCTCAGTCGTGTTTGACTCTTTGCGACCCCATGAACTGCAGCACGCCAGGCCTCCCTGTCCATCACCAACTCCCAGAGGTCACTCAGACTCACATCCATCGAGTCAGTGATGCCATCCAGCCATCTCATCCTCTGTCGTCCCCTTCTCCTCCTGCCCCCAATCCCTCCCAGCATCAGAGTCTTCTCCAATGAGTCAACTCTTCACATGAGGTGTCCAAAATACTGGAGTTTCAGCTTTAGCATCATTCCTGCCAAAGAAATCCCAGGGCTGATCTCCTTCAGAATGGACTGGTTGGATCTCCTTGCAGTCCAAGGCACTCTCAAGAGTCTTCTCCAACACCACACTTCAAAAGCATCAATTCTTCAGCGCTCAGCCTTCTTCACAGTCCAGCTCTCACATCCATACATGACCACAGGAAAGATCATAGCCTTGACTAGACGAACATTTGTTGGCAAAATAGTGTCTCTGCTTTTGAATATGCTATCTAGGTTGGTCATAACTTTCCAAGGAGTAAGCGTCTTTTAATTTCATGGCTGCAGTCACCATCTGCAGTGATTTTGGAGCCCAGAAAAAGAAAGTCTGACACTGTTTACACTGTTTCCCCATCTATTTCCCATGTAGTGATGGGACCAGATGCCATGATCTTCGTTTTCTGAATGTTGAGCTTTAAGCCAACCTTTTCACTCTCCACTTTCACTTTCATCAAGAGGCTTTTGAGTTCCTCTTCACTTTCTGCCATAAGGGTAGTGTCATCTGCATATCTGAGGTTATTGATATTTCTCCCAGAAATCTTGATTCCAACTTGTATTTCTGCCAGTCCAGCATTTCTCATGATGTACTCTGCATATAAGTTAAATAAACATGGTGACAATATGCAACCTTGACGTACTCCTTTTCCTATTTGGAACCAGTCTGTTGTTCCATGACCAGTTCTAACTGTTGCTTCCTGACCTGCATACAGATTTCTCAAGAGGCAGATCAGGTGGTCTGGTATTCCCATCTCTTTCAGAATTTTCCACAGCTTATTGTGATCCACACAGTCAAAGGCTTTGGCATAGTCCATAAAGCAGAAATAGATGTTTTTCTGGAACTCTCTTGCTTTTTCCATGATCCAGCGGATGTTGGCAATTTGATCTCTGGTTCCTCTGCCTTTTCTAAAACCAGCTTGAGGCTCCAGTTTCATCCCACCTCGTTAGAACTGATTCAAATGTATTCTTTTTAATGGCTGAGTAATACTCCATTGTGTATATGTACCACAGCTTTGTTATCCATTCATCTGCTGATGGACATCTAGGTTGCTTCCATATCCTGGCTATTATAAACAGTGCTGCGATGAATATTGGGGTACACGTGTCTCTTTCACTTCTGGTTTCCTCCGTGTGTATGCCCAGCAATGGGCTTGCTGGATCATAAGGCAGTTATATTTCCAGTTTTTTAAGGAATCTCCACACGGTTCTCCATAGTCGCTGTACTAGTTTGCATGCCCACCAACAGTGTAAGAGGGTTCTCTTTTCTCCACACCCTATCTAGCATTTATTGCTTGTAGACTTTTGGATCGCAGACATTCTGACTGGCGTGAAATGGTACCTCATTGTGGTTTTGATTTGCATTTCTCTGATAATGAGTGATGTTGAGCATCTTTTCATGTGTTTGTTAGCCATCTGTATGTCTTCTTTGGAGAAATGTCTGTTTACTCCTTTGGCCCATTTTTTGATTGGGTCATTTATTTTTCTGGAATTGAGCTGCAGGAGTTGCTTGTATATTTTTGAGATTAGTTCTTTGTCAGTTGCTTTGTTTGCTATTATTTTCTCCCATTCTGAAGGCTGTCTTTTCACCTTGCTTATAGTTTCCTTTGTTGTGAAGAAGCTTTTTAAGTTTAATTAGGACCCATTTGTTTATTTTTGCTTTTATTTCCAATATTCTTGGAGGTGGGTCATAGAGGATCCTGCTGTGATGTATGTCGGAGAGTGTTTTGCCTATGTTCTCCTCTAGGAGTTTTATAGTTTCTGGTCTTACGTTTAGGTCTTTAATCCATTTTGAGTTTATTTTTGTGTATGGTGTTAGAAAGTGCTCTAGTTTCATTCTTTTACAAGTGGTTGACCAGTTTTCCCAGCACCACTTGTTAAAGAGATTGTCTTTAATCCATTGTATATTCTTGCCTCCTTTGTCAGAGATAAGGTGTCAATAGGTGTGTTGATTTATCTCTGGGCTTTCTATTTTGTTCCATTGATCTATATTTCTGTCTTTGTGCCAGTACCATACCATCCTGATGACTGTGGCTTTGTAGTAGAGCCTGAAGTCAGGCAGGTTGATTCCTCCATTTCCATTCTTCTTTCTCAAGATACCTTTGGCTATTCGAGGTTTTTTGTATTTCCATACAAATTGTGAAATTATTTGTTCTAGCTCTGTGAAGAATACCATTGGTAGCTTGATGGGGATTGCATTGAATCTATAAATTGCTTTAGGTAGTATACTCATTTTCACTATATTGATTCTTCCAATCCATGAACATGGTATATTTCTCCATCTATTAGTGTCCTCTTGGATTTCTTTCACCAGTGTTTTATAGTTTTATATATATAGGTCTTTAGTTTTTTGGGGTAGATATATTCCTAAGAATTTTATTCTTTTCATTGCAATGGTGAATGGAAGAGTACAGGAATGCAAGGGATTTCTGTGTGTTGATTATATATCCTGCAACTTTACTATATTCATTGATTAGTTCTAGTAATTTTCTGGTGGAATCTTTAGGGTTTTCTATGTAGAGGATCATGTCATCTGCAAACAGTGAGAGTTTTACTTCTTCTTTTCCAATTTGGATTCCTTTTATTTCTTTTTCTGCTCTGATTGCTGTGGCCAAAACTTCCAAAACTATGTTGAATAGTAATGGTGAAAGTGGGCACCCTTGTCTTGTTCCTGACTTTAGAGGAAATGCTTTCAATTTTTCACCATTGAAGATAATGCTTGCTGTGGGTTGTCATATATAGCTTTTATTATGTTGAGGTATGTTCCTTCTATTCCTGCTTTCTGGAGAGTTTTTATCACAAATGGATGTTGAATTTTGTCAAAGGGTTTCTCTGCATCTATTGAGATAATCATATGGTTTTTATTTTTCAATTTGTTAATGTGGTGTATCACGTTGATTGATTTGTGGATATTGAAGAATCCTTGCATCTCTGGGATAAATTCCACTTGGTCATGGTGTATGATTTTTTAATGTGTTGTTGGATTCTGATTGCTAGAATTTTGTTAAGGATTTTTGCATCTATGTTCATCAGTGATATTGGCTTGTAGTTTTCTTTTTTTGTGACATCTTTGTCAGGTTTTGGTATTAGGGTGATGGTGGCCTCATAGAATGAGTTTGGAAGTTTACCTTCCTCTGTGCAGCCACTTTTATTGTCTTATGTTACAAATTTTTATCACACTGTAAGAGAGTTCTCATGAGACAATCTAGCCATGATAAACCTCCTTTCAGAAAGAAGTAGATGTGATAGCCCAAATGGTAAAGAATCCATTGCAATGCAGGAGACCTGGGTTTGATCCCTGGGTTGGGCAGATCCTCTGGAGGAGGGAATGGCAACCCACTCCACTATTCTTGCCTGGAGAATCCCGTGGACAGAGGAGCCTGGCGGGCTACAGTTCATGGGGGTCACAAAGAATAGGACACGACTGAGAGACTAACAAAAATAATAATAATAATAATAGAGAGAGAGAGAAAGCCAGCTTCTAGTATTGGAGATGGATGTGAAGAATCCGAGAAAATAAGAGTTCTCAGACTGAAAGCAAAAGGTTTGCTTGAATGTAAAAGCAGAATATCAAGTTTAGTAATAATTCACATCTCCAAGGTGAATATTCGAGTCCAAGTACTCTCTAGATAGAAATACAAGAATTTAACAGAGCTATTTCAGTTAAGTGTTGTCACCAGAGAAAAAACTACTCATCAAGTGAGAGAAATGATTGTAGTGGAAGATGAAAATATGGTCGACTTGTCATGAAAAGACAAATACAGGAAACAAATGCCTCTCAGTAGGAATGAACTTCAGGACAAAGTCAGGAACATGTAAATACTCATTCTTAAACTATAAATGATAAAGGTACTAAAGCATCTGCTGAAATGAAGTTTACCACTGAGTAAAGGTTGGTGGAAAATTTGTAAGATTCATTTTAGCTTGCTTAATGAAAATTCAATCTAAGAAGGAACATTATTTTGGGGTTTTTTTGTTTTGTTTTGTTTTTTTCTAAATTGAAAAGCTGAAAAAGTTCATTGTGGAAAAAGTGTGGATAAGGATATATGCTCAACATATATCTAATATATCATCTAATCTAATATCATCTAATATAAGACAAAATATACTTGTATTAGATGAAACTGCTTTGGCACACAAAGATATCCAAGGAAAAAATGAGCTCCTGAGGTTAGCAAGTTAGAGCTGGCTAACTCAGTTTTGGAAGGTGATGCTACAGTCTTTATTATTAAGCTGGATTTCTCCCACCATCAAGAAAGAAAACTCTCCAGCACTGAGGAATAATAATAAGAACTTACTGCAGGCACGTTGGCTGTAAAAAAGGAACGAATGGAAAAGAAAAGGGAAAGAAAAGAAAAGAAAAAGAAGCTTGGCTAGAGCCATATCGAACAAATTTTAACTATATTTATCTTAGTAAATTTATATATACCACTTCAGTCATATATTTGTACAATTTATTAATATGCAAGGGAACCAAATCCCAATTGAAAAGTAGAGAATAGAAAGTTTTCAGAAAATGAAATATAAATGCATCCCAAAACATAAGAAAAATTCTCATCCCTCTCATAAAATGAAAAATGCAAATTAAGACTATGTTTAAATGACATGTCTCACCTACTTGACTGGCAAAAATTCAAAAGTTTAACACTATATCAGCTTCTGCAGAAGCTGTGGAGAAATAGCAATTCACTTAGATTCCACTGCTGGTGAAGATGCAAAATGTTTCAGTATCTAAGGGGTGCACTTTTATAATACATATTAAAATTGTAAATAAACTTACTCTTTGACTCTGATACTCTACTTCTGGGACTTTATCTGATAGATATTCCTGCAAGTGTATCAACTCATATTACTGGTTATTTGCTGAAGTACTGTTTGTAGGAGAAAATATTAGAAATTACCCAAGTGTCCATCAGTGTGGGACTAATGGACTGTATTGCAAAAAAAAATTAATTAAGATGCTTTCTATAGTAAGTTTGAAATATGCCCAGGATATAGCAATAAAAGCAAACTGAAGAACTAATGGCAACTACATCAAGGCTGTACATTGTCACCTGCTTATTTAACTTATATGCAGAGTACATCATGAGAAACGCTGGGCTGGAAGAAGCACAAGCTAGAATAAAGATTGCTGGGAGAAATATCAATAACCTCAGATGTGCAAATGACACCACCCTTATAGCAGAAAGTGAAGAAGAACTAAAGAATCTCTTCATGAGAGTGAAAGAGGAGAGTGAAAAAGTTGGCTTAAAGCTCAACATTCAGAAAACGAAGATCATGGCATCTGGTCCCATCACTTCATGGGAAATAGATGGGGAAACAGTGGCTGACTTTATTTTGTGGGGCTCAAAAATCACTGCAGATGGTGAGTGCAGCCATGAAATTAAAAGACTCTTACTCTTTGGAAGAAAAGTTATGACCAACCTAGACAGCATATTAAAAAGCAGAGACATCACTTTGCCAACACAGGTCCGTACAGTCAAGTCTATGGTTTTACCAGTCGTCATGTATGCATGTGAGAGTTGGACTATAAAGAAAGCTGAGAACCAAAGAATTGATGCTTTTGAACTGTGGTGTTGGAGAAGACTCTTGAGAGTCCCTTGGACTGCAAGGAGATCCAACCAGTCCATCCTAAAGGAGATCAGTCCTGAATATTCACTGGAAGGACTGATGCTGAAGCTGTAAATTCAATACTTTGGCCACCTGATGTGAAGAGCTGACTCATTTGCAAAGACCATAACGCTGGGAAAGACTGAAGGTGGGAGGAGAGGGGATGACAGAGGATGAGATGGTTGGATGGCATCACCAACTCAATGGACATGGGTTTGGGTGGACTCCGGGAGTTGGTGATGGACAGGGAGACCTGGCGTGCTACGGTCCATCGGGTCACAAAGAGTCGGACATGACTGAGTGACTGAACTGAACTGAAAGATAACCAAAATCTATTTGCATGATCACGGCCTTATCTTCCTTTTATCTCTCTAATCTCATTTTCAATTTTTATTCTCTTGACTCATTACTTTTGAGCCCCACTGACCTTCCAGCTCATTCACCATCTACCTGAAACAGCCCAACCTTCTCTCTGAAATTATCTTCCAGATATCCATGTGGTTCACTTCTTCATCTCCTTAAGTTTTTGCTTAAATGTCATCTCAGTGAGATATTTTCTGATCAAACCAACTAAATTGCAATGCCTTCCCCATCCTCCTTAACAGCATTACTTTGTTTCTGCAATATTTGTCACCATCTCACATGCTAGTAAAGTGAAAGTGAAAGTGAAGTCGCTCAGTCGTGTCCGACTCTTAGCAACCCCATGGACTGCAGCCCACCAGGCTCCTCTGTCCATAGGATTTTCCAGGCAAGAGTACTGGAGTGGGGTGCCATTGCCTTCTCCAGAAACTAGCTACAGTATATAGAATTTCTACACTCCTTTAATTTCCTGAGCTGCTGCTGCTGCTAAGTCGCTTCAGTCGTGTCCGACTCTGTGCGACCCCATAGACAGCAGCCCACCAGGCTCCCTGTCCCTGGGATTCTCCAGGCAAGAACAGTGGAGTGGGTTGCCATTTCCTTCTCCAATGCATGAAAGTGAACAGTGAAAGTGAAGTCACTCAGTCGTGTCTGACTCTTAGCCACCCCGTGGCCTGCAGCCCACCAGGCTCCTCCATCCATGGGATTTTCCAGGCAAGAGTACTGGAGTGGGGTGCCATTGCCTTCTCCCACATGCTAGTAAAGTAATGCTCAAAATTCTCCAAGTGAGGCTTCAACAGTATGTGAACTGCGAACTTCCAGATGTGCAAGCTAGATTTAAAATGGGAGAAGAACCAGAGATCCAACTGCCAACATCTGTTGGATCATCAAAAAGCAAGAGTTTCAGAGCAACATCTACTTCTGCTTTATGGACTGTGCCAAAGTCTTTGACTGTGTGGATCACATTAAACTGTGTAAAATTGTTGAAGAGATGGGAACACCAGACCACTTCACTTGCCTCCTGGGAAATGTTTGCAGGCCAAGAAGCAAGTTTGAACTGGACATGGAACAACAGACTGGTTCCAAATTGGGATAGGAGTACGGTAAGGTGGCTTATTTACATATGTCACCATGTTTATTTAACTTATATGCAGAATACATCATGTGAAATGATAAGCTGGATGAAGCACAAGCTGGAATCAAGATTGGTGGAAGAAATATCAATAACCTCAGATATGCAGTTAACACCACCCTTATGGTAGAAAGCGAAGAAGAGCTAAGGAGTCTCTTGATGAAGGTGAAAGAGGAGAGTGGAAAAGTTGTCTTAAAACTCAATATTCATAAAACTAAAATCACGGCATCTGGTCCCATCGCTTCATGGTAAATAGATGGGGAAATAATGGAAACAGTGAGAGACTTTACTTTTGGGAGCTCCAAAATCACTGCAGATGGTGAGTGAAGCCATGAAATTAAAAGATGCTTGCTCCTTGGAAGAAGACCAATGACCAACCTAGACAGCATATTAAAAAGCAGAGACATTACTTTGCCAACAAAGGTCCATATAGTCAAACTATGGTTTTTCCAGTGGTCACCTATGGATGTTAGAGTTGGAGTATAAAGAAAGCTGAGCACTGAAGATTGATGCTTTTCAACTGTGGTGTTGGAGAAGACTCTTGAGAGTCCCTTGGACTGCAAGGAGATCCAACCAGTCCATCCTAAAAGAGATAAGTTCTGAATATTCATTAGAAGGACTGATGCTAAAGCTGAAACTCCAATACTTCAACCACCTGATGCAAACAACAGAGTCATTGGAAAAGACCCTGATGCTGGGAAAGGTTGGAGGCAGGAAGAGAAGGAGATGACAGTGGATAAGATGGTTGGATTGCATCACTGACTCGATGGATGTGAATTTGAACAAGCTTTAGGAGTTGGTGATGGACAGGGAAGCCTGGCGTGCCACAGTCCATTGGGTTCCAAAGAGTCGGACACAACTGAGCAACTGAACTGAACTGAGCTGTGACTTAGAGCAATTTCTTAAATTATCAGTGTCTGTTTCCTTATTTGCAAAAGAAGGATCATATACTCATACTTGTTCTACTGGCACTTGTATTAAGTAATAAATATTAAAGACACGGGTGCATTTCAAAATGCTTTTTCAGCTGAAGCCATTGCTATTATGGATACTGAAAAATACCATCAGTTGATTGCCCACTATACGGTCCTGAAGGTACAAATTTGAACAAGGCACATTGCCTGCCTTGTACTTTTAACAATCTAACGCAGTAATGCTGTTACAGTTCACCTGATTTACTCTCTGCTCACTGCTCTGGCTTAGCAGAATCAGTTTTCTTCATGCTGGGAGAAAAAAGATTCCAATTGAAGACAATCAGAGGGTTTGATTTCAGTCCCTTACCTTGAAATGAATCATTTGATCATCTCCAACTCCCTGACCCATGAAAGCAGCACCCGCACAAAACTCTATTTCCTCACACACCAGGTAGGTGAGAAATATAACACATGCAGGGCGATGGAAATGGATCTCACAGAAACAAATGTCTCTCCAAACTCACATCTTGGACATCTCTGCTAATCTCTTAAGTGCAAAGCAGAATCTTTAAAGACTCCCTTGATAATGTCTGTAATCTTGTTCACCTCATTAATTCAGTCTACATCTGTGTAGTGGGAAACTGAAGTAATCAACCAGATAATGAACACCTGAAAATTTGCCATTGAGAGGCCTGAATTACTCATCTAAGCTGGTGACATTAGGCAAAATGATTGGGAAAAAACGCTTCTCTCCACCTCATTATGCTAAAGCTACACACACACACAGACACAGACATACACATAAAATGTTATGTAATATGACATCATAATATACAGTTTAAGTTAAGCCTCCCTCTGGCCCCAGTGAGCTTGAATGGGGATAAATGGAATTCAAGGGAAGAAATATGTGAATTAGAACTTAGTTTACACCACTGCACACATACTGGGGTTCCCTGATAATATATTGTGTTTAGGGTCTAAGTACTTTAAATATTTCTCTATAAAATCAGAAAACCAGGGTTTAAAAAAAAAATAATTACATGAAAAAGGAAAAAATACATTTTTTTTTCTCTCTCTCTCTCTTCTGCTTCCCCAAGGTGAAATTAAGCTCAAATATATTACTTTTATTGGGGGGGGAGGGAGAGTTTTCCCTCCAGAGAATTTGTAGAGGGAGAAGATAATTAGACTCGTTTCTGATAAGATATGCATATGAATTATAAGTGATTATCTGACACCAAGGAGAAGGCAATGGCAACCCACTCCAGTACTGTTGCCTGGAAAATCCCATGGGTGCAGGAGCCTGGTGGGCTGCAGTCCATGGGGTTGCGAAGAGTTGGACACAACTGAGCGACTTCACTTTCACTTTTCACATTCATGCATTGGAGAAGGAAATGGCAACCCACTCCAGTGTTCTTGCCTGAAGAATCCCAGGGACAGGGGAGCCTGGTGGGCTGCCGTCTATGGGGTCGCACAGAGTTGCACACGACTGAAGCGACTTAAGAGCAGTATCTGACACCAAGGTGCAACCAGCTGCAAAGCTGCTTTCCCCCTGAGTTTTCATCTTAGGACATGGTTCTTTGGTTTCTGTTTGTTGTGGAACAAAACCAGAGTGAGATTGCAAAGAGGCAGGGGAAACACTGAAAGTCTTATTAAATGTAGAAGGTTGATCTAGGGAGCAGGAAAGTGGCCTTTCTTTGAGAAAGTCTTTAAATTTTATTTAATTCTTACTCCAAATGTGTCTGAACAACAACTCCAAATGCTTTCTATATGAGCCAAGTCACGTTGTTAAGGTTAAACAAATAACCTGAGAAAGGACCTGAAAAAGTATTTGAAGAGATATAATAGCTGAAAACTTCCCTAACATGAGAAAGGAGACATTCACCTAAGTCCAGGCAGCAGAGTCCCAGGCGAAATAAACCCAAAGAGGAACACACTGAGACACACAGTAAGCAAACTGACCAAAATTTAAGAAAATTTATTAAAAGCAACAAGGGAAAAGCAACAGATAATATACAAGGGAAACACCATAAGATTATCAGCTGATTTATCAGCAGAAACACTATAGGCCAAAAGAGAGCGGCATGACTAATTAAAATAATAAAATGAAAGGCCCTAGAAGAAAGAATACTCTAACCAGCCAGGCTCACACTCAAGTTTGATGGAGAAATCAAAAGATTTACAGACAAGCAACAGCTAAGGCAATTCAGCACCACCAGAACAGCTTTGCAAACAAATGTTAAAGGAACTTCTCTAAGCACACACACAAAAAAGATCACAACCAGAAACAAGAAAATTACAAATGGAAAAGCTCACCAGTAAAGGCAAACACAGAGTTGTTGCCATTGTTTAGTTGCCAAGTTGTGCCTGATTCTTTGTGACCTCATGGACTGCAGAATGCCAGGCTTCCCTGTCCTTCACTTTCCGTCAGAGTTTGTTCAAACTCCTGTCCATTGAGTGAATGACGCCATCCAACCATCTTATCCTCTGTTCCCCCTTCTTCTCCTGCCCTCAATCTTTCCCAGCACCAGTGTCTTTTCCAACAACTTGGCTCTTTCCATCAGGTGGCCAAATGTTGGAGTTTAGGCTTCAGTATCAGTCCCTCCAGTGAGGGATTTCCTTAAAAATTTCCTCTCCATTCCCCTCCAATGAGTTGATTTCCTTTAGGATTGACGGGTTTGATCTTCTTGATGTCCAAGGGTCTTCTCCAACACCATAGTTTGAAAACATCACTTCTTTGGCACTCAACCTAGATTATGATCAAACTCCACATTTCTACATGACTACCAGAAAGGTGTGAAATCATTTGCACACAAATATAATATGAAAAGCAGCAACTGTGATAGAGGAGAGCAAAAATGCAGTATATTAGAAATGCATTTAGAATTAAAAGACCAACGACTTAAAACAACCTTGTTTATATACAGAATGCTATATCAAAACCTCATGGTAACCTGAAACCAAAAATCTACTGGGTTGGCCAAAGAGTTCATTCAGGTCTTCAGACAAACCCAAATGAACACTTTGGCCAACCCAATACAACAGATACACACACAGATAAAGAAAAATGAACTCAAACATGACACTAAATGTAGCCATCAAATCACAAGAGAAGAGGACAAAAGAGGAAGAAAACAGGCCTACAGAGACAAACCTGAAACAGTTACCAAAAATGGCAATAAGAACATGGATATCAATAATTACTTTAAACATAAATGAATTAACTGCTCCAACCAAAAGACATACATAGACTGGGCTGAATGGATAAAAACACAAGACCTGTATATATGTTGTCTTTAAGAGATCCACTTCAGTCCTAGGGACAAATACAGACTGAAAGTGAAGAAACGGAAAAGGGGATCCCACGCAAATATGAATCAAAGGAAAGTTGCAGTAGCAATACTCATGTGAGACTAAATAGACTTTAGAATGCTGCTGCTACTGCTACTGCTAAGTCACTTCAGTCATGTCTGACTCTGTGCGACCCCATAGACGGCAGCCCATCAGGCTGCCTGTCCCTGGGATTCTCCAGGCAAGAATACTGGAGTGGGTTGCCATTTCCTTTTCCAATGCATGAAAGTGAAAAGTGAAAGTGAAGTAGCTCAGTCCTGTCCAACTCTAAGCGACCCCGTGGACTGCAGCCTACTGGGCTCCTCCATCCATGGGATTTTCCAGGCAAGAGTACTGGAGTGGGGCCTTCTCTGAGACTGTAGAATAAAGACCATTAAAAAAAGACAAAGAAGGACACTACATAATGATCAAGTGATCAACCGAAGAAGATACAATAATTGTAAACATATACACACTCACGAAATTAAAAGACGCTTACTCCTAGGAAGGAAAGTTATGACCAACTTAGATAGCATATTCAAAAGCAGAGACATTACTTTGCCAACAAAGGTCCATCTCGTCAAGGCTATGGTTTTTCCTGTGGTCATGTATGGATGTGAGAGTTGGACTGTGAAGAAGGCTGAGCACCGAAGAATTGATGCTTTTGAACTGTGGTGTTGGAGAAGACTCTTGAGAGTGCCTTGGACTGCAAGGGGATCCAACAGTCCATCCTAAAAGAGATCATTCCTGGGTGTTGGAAGGAATGATGCTAAAGCTGAAATTCCAGTACTTTGGCCACCTCATGCGAAGAGTTGACTCATTGGAGAAGACTTTGATGCTGGGAGGGATTGGGGGCAAGAGGAGAAGGGGAAGACAGAGGATGAGATGGCTGGATGGCATCACTGACTCGATGGACGTGAGTCTGAGTGACCTCTGGGAGTTGGTGATGGACAGGGAGGCCTGGCGTGCTGCGATTCATGGGTTGCAAAGAGTCAGACATGACTGAGCGGCTGATCTGATCTGATCTGATCTGAACCAACCAGCCGATCACAGAAGAAATAAAACAGAAAATCAAAAAACACTTGGAGACAAATGAAAATGAAAGCACAATCTTCCAAAACCTATAGGATGCAGCAAAAGCAGTTCTAAGAGGAAAGTCTATAGTGATACAATCTTACTTCAGGAAGGAAGAAAAATCACAAACCTAAGAAAACCTAACATTATACTTAAATGCACAGAAATAACAAGCAAAACTCAAAGTTAGCAGAAGGGAAGAAATCAAAAAGATCAGGACAAAAATAAATGAAATAGAAATGAAGAAAATGATAGGAAAAAATTCAGTGAAACTAAAAGTGGTTCTTTTAGAAGAAAAACAAAGCTGATAAACCTCTAGCCAGACTCATCAAGAAGAAAACGAAGTGGGCTCAAATTGATGAAGAGATAAATGAAAAAGAAGTTACAACAGACACCTTAGACATGAAAAGAATCGTAAGAGACTATTACAACCAACTACAAACAACATGCCAATAAAATGGACAACCTGGAATAACTGGACAAATTCTTAGAAATGAACAATCTCCCAAGACTGAAGCATGAAGAAACAGAAAATATAAACAGACTAATCACCAGTATTGAAATTGAAACTGTGATTATAAAACTCCCCCTCTATGCCACATTTTAATCTATTCATCTATATATGGATGGGCATAGAGGCTGCTTGCATAGCTTGGCAGTTATAAGCAATGTTGCCGGGAGCATTCCGGTGCATATTTCATTTTGGAATTAGTGGTTTTGTTTTCCTTGGAGTAAAACTAATGGTTAATGTGGTAGTTCTACTTTTACTTGTTCTTGTTGTTTTTTGTTGTTGTTGTTGTTGTTGTTTTTTCCCATAGATGTCAGAAATTGAAGAAAGATTCCTTTCTGAAATATCCAATGGCTCTGCTCAAACTCAGGGGGAAAGTTGGAGGGTCATTAGGATGCAGGTTGACAATAAACTGGTATGTAAGAAAATTAGTCATAGTGGAATAACACTGTGTCAAAACAGAAAGAGCTTCAGCTTTGAAGCCAACTACAACCAAGTTCAAACCCTAATTGAGTCACTTTCCAGCTATGTGACTTTGAGCTGTTCATATCTATTCTGAAACTCATCTGCAATGGGGCTAAGGATCAACTGTTAATACTGACAGAAATTGCAATTAACATTTTGGAACACAGCAGTTGTGCAATAAAAGGTAAAAAAACATCTATGAGAATCAGAAGATCAACTGCAGTACTGAATGCAAAGGCACGAATCTGCCACTTGCAACAGCAAATGCTTCTTAGAAAACCACAGTTTGGGTCTTTAGTTTCTCACCTGAAGAGTTTGTTAGACATTCAGAAATCACCTTTTGCCCTTCGTGAGAATGTACTTAGCAGACTTTGCAATTATCACCAGAGTTAAAGATTATGTAAATGATACAAGAATGTAAACAGCACATCAAAAGATAAATGAGTGCACCTAGAATTAGAGACCTAAGGACAGCCCTCACCAGGTGAGAAAGGACAATCAGGGATAACACTGAAATGAGGCACAAGGCTTGGCACTGCTGAGGTAAGATAGGAGCTGGGGGTTAGTTTAAGTGGGGCTTGCACTCACTCCCTTCACCTCCATCACAGAAAGTATATATGACGGAGTAGAGCGCACACAACTCTGGGTCTTAGCTATCCACTGAACCAGTCATTCACTCTGTAAGCAAATACTGAACACTGGTTAGTGCCTGCTTTGAAATATGCAGAAGTGGAAAAGGCATGCTCCCTGCCTTCAAACAACTGATGATCTAGAGGAGGAAAGACACAACAGTGGTGACAGCAACACAAACAGGACGCAACCAAAGCAGTGACCTCACCGTGCTGCAGGAAGAGTGAGGACACGGATGAGCAGCTTCAGCTCCATCAAGACTGAGCATGAAACAACAGAAGCATGTGCTTAAACTGAATTCTGAAGAATGGGCGGGAGTACCCTAGAAAGGCAGGATGGTGGGGACTAACATAGGCATGGTGACTTTGGGACTTCACACATAGACCATACAGGAGTGCAGAAAGTATAAGAGGGTGGCAGATAGGAAACCACTGTGAGCAGAGATCACACACTCTGCCTTTCTTGCACATCATCTAAGGATGCCTAGCAGGATGATTGGCACACACGTTCACAGGAGATAAATATTTATTATGAAATGTCATATTATCTGAAGATTTAATCTGATACATAACAGAGACAAGTATTTATTATGAAATGTCATATTATCTGAAGATTTAATCCCATACACAGTAGAGCAGAATCAGAAGTACACTTTGTCTATGGTTAAGGGTGAACAATGAAGATCTAACTTTACCAGAGCAAGGAAAACAGACAGGGCTTCTTTTGATCTAAGAGCTGGAAGGAATCTCAGATATTATCCAATGCATTGTTCAATGATCAGCCAAAAAATTGCTTTTGATTTCTAATTCAGTATTCTTTGGGATCCCTGAGTCCTTGAGAACAACATTAATGCATCACTCAATGTGAGATAAGGACATGGACACCCTGAAAAGAAAAATGGTCATGTAATGCATTCAGCTAATCAGCAATGTTCAAACTACTGTGCAATTGCACTCATTTCACAAGCTAGCAAGGTAATGCTCAAAATCCTTCAAGCAAGTATTCAGCAGTATGTGAACCAAGAAATTCCAAATGTACAAGCTGGATTTAGAAAAGGCAGAGGAACTAGAGATCAAATTATCAAAAGCTGTTGGATCATAGATAAAGCAAGGGAATTCCAGAAAAACATGTACTTCTGCTTCATTGACTACACTGAAGCCTTTGACTGTGTAGATCACAACAACTGTGGGTAATTCTTAAAGAGATGGGAATACTAGACCATTTTACCCCCCTCCTGTATGTAGGACAAGAAATAACAGAATGGGATGGGGAAATGGACTAGTTCAAAATAAGGAAAAGAGTACATCAAGGCTGTTTATTTTTGCCCTGCTTATTTAACTTCTCTGCAGAGAATATCATATGAAATGCCAGGCTGGATGAATGACAAGCCAGAATCAAGATTGCCAGGAGAAATAACAACCTCATGCATGCAGATGATATCACTCTAATGGCTGAAAGAGAATAGGAACTAAAGAGCTTCTTGATGAAAGTGAAAGAAGAGAGTGAAAAAGCTGGCTTAAAATTCAACATTCAAAAAATGAAGATCATGGCATACAGTTTCATCACTTCATGGTAAATAGAGGAGGAAACAGCAGAAACATTGACTGATTTTATTTCCTTGGGCTCCAAAATCTGCAAATGATGACTGCAGCCACAAAAGTAAAAGATACTTGTTCCTTGAAAGAATAGCTATGACAAATCTAGACAGTGTTTTAAAAAGCAGAGACATCATTTTGCCAACAAAGATCCATATAGTCAAACTATGATTTTTCCAGTAGTCATGTAGGGATATGAGAGTTGGACCGTAAAGAAGGTTGAGCACCAAAGAATTGATGTTTTTGAACTGTGATTTTAGAGAAGCCTCTTGAGAGTCCCTTGTACAGCAAAGAGATCAAACCAGTCAATCCTAAAGGAAATCAGCCCTGAATATTCATTGGAAAGACTGATGCTGAAGTTGAAGCTCTGATACTCTGGCCACCTGGTGTGAAGAGCTGACTCATTGGAAAAGACTCTGATGCTGGGAGAGATGGAAGGTGGGAGGAGAAGGGGATGACAGGATGAGATGAGACAGAGGATGGCATTACTGACCCAATGGACATGAGTTGGAGCAAACTCCAGGAGATAGTGAAGGACAGGAAGCCTGAGGTGCTGCAGTCAGTGGGGTCACAAAGAGTTGGACAAGACTGAGTGAACAACAACAATCAATAATGAGGGTTAGAACCCAGATGCCTTGATTAATATTTGCTTTATCACAGTTTAGGCACCACCTGTTTGAATAGGCAACCACCAGCACCATGACTCTCAGGATCTCTAATTACAGACCCATTCACAATTCACAATGGTACAATTTATGTTTATAGGCAGAGTTTCAGCTTCCAGTTTATCTCGAATAAAACTAAGTCTGTGGAAAGCAAACAGAAAGTGTCAGGATAAATGAGGCCAGCTTACAATGATGAAAAGATGGTTTTTGAAAAACCCACATTCTCTGGCCTTGTCATATTACTGATTCATGCCTTCACACATAAAAGCGGGGTTTGTCTTACATTCTGATTAGATGGCACCTGGAAACTTCTGAGCCAAAAGTAAGAATTGTTGTTTTCTTCATTGAAGGATGGTGGTAACTGATTTTTCACCAGGAAATTTTAAAAGCAGAGCAATTATGTTCTTTACATATATTTGATCCTTTCATCGATAGTCCCTGATGAATGGCAAATTGATGGCATCTAAAACACACTTAATGGAACAAAGAGTCTAGTACTAGAACTGGGAGATGAATGAACCACAGGGTGTGGCAATTCAAGAAACTCTAAAAACCTATTTGTTCAGTAAAATCATCTGGGAGACTTAGAAAATGCAGAATCTGGAAACCCCATCTTGAACCAACTGAATCAGAATTTCCACAGGCTGATATCCAGAATTCAACATTTACAAAAGCTTTCCAGGTAACTCATAATTATTTAATCCACCCAAGTAAATGTTTGCAACATTTTTAAGAACATAAGATTATAAGTTCAAATGATGGCATCAACGATGGCAATCAATCACAATCCTGCATGAGATATAAGAACTAGACTTGCTGCCCTTTTCCTTCCTCCAGGTATTTCATCTTTATAGGACCCTGCCTACTTACTCATTAAACAATAATTATTAAATGCCTATTATGCTGGACTTCAGAATATGATAGTGGACACAATAAAAATTATTTTCTCATGGAGCCTGTTGCTGGAATACTCCAAGACATCTATCCAGGAAATTTTCCTGAATTTATATCTTGACTTTTTTTACTCTCACTTTTTGCACTTGCTACAGATAAGACTTTGGGCTTCCTGGTCCAAGTGGTGGAGAGCAACTGTGGTCAATACCTCTTAAATTTACATATCCTCCATTCAAGATAATCAGATCAGATCAGGTCAGTCGCTTAGTCGTGTCGGACTCTTTGCGACCCCATGAATCACAGCACACCAGGCCTCCCTGTCCATCACCAACTCCCGGAGTTCACTCAGACTCACGTCCATAGAGTCAGTGATGCATCCAGCCATCTCATCCTCTGTCGTCCCCTTCTCCTCCTGCCCCCAATCCCTCCCAGCATCAGAGTCTTTTCCTATGAGTCAACTCTTGGCATGAGGTGGCCAAAGTACTGGAGTTTCAGCTTTAGCATCATTCCTTCCAAAGAAATCCCAGGGCTGATCTCCTTAAGAATGATGGACTGGTTGGATCCCCTTGCAGTCCAAGGGACTCTCAAGAGTCTTCTCCAACACCACAGTTCAAAAGCATCAATTCTTCGGTGCTCAGCCTTCTTCATAGTCCAACTCTCACATCCATACATGACTACTGGAAAAACCATAGCCTTGACTAGGCGAACCTTTGTTGGCAAAGTAACGTCTCTGCTTTTAAATATGCTATCTAGGTTGGTCATAACTTTCCTTCCAAGGAGTAAGTGTCTTTTAATTTCATGGCAGCAGTCACCATCTGCAGTGATTTTGGAGCCCAGAAAAAGAAAGGCTGACACTGTTTCCACTGCTTCCCCATCTATTTCCCATGATATGATGGGACCGGATGCCATGATCTTTGTTTTCTGAATGTTGAGCTTTAAGCCAACCTTTTCACTCTCCACCTTCACTTTCATCAAGAGGCTTTTTAGTTCCTCTTCACTTTCTGCCATAAGGGTGGTGTCATCTGCCTATCTGAGGTTATTGATATTTCTCCCAGCAATCTTGATTCCAGCTTGGGTTTCTTCCAGTCCAGTGTTTCTCATGATGTACTCTGCATATAAGTTAAATAAACAGTGTGACAATATACAGCCTTGACATATTCCTTTTCCTATTTGGAACCAGTCTGTTGTTCCATGTCCAGTTCTAACTGTTGCTTCCTGACCTGCATACAAATTTCTCAAGAGGCAGATCAGGTGGTCTGGTATCCCCATCTCTTTCAGAATTTTCCACAGTTAATTGTGATCCACACAGTCAAAGGCTTTGGCATAGTCAATAAAACACAAATAGATGTTTTTCTGGAACTCTCTTGCTTTTTCCATGATCCAGCAGATGTTGGCAATTTGATCTCTGGTTCCTCTGCCTTTTCTAAAACCAGCTTGCACATCAGGAAGTTCACGGTTCACATATTGCTGAAGCCTGGCTTGGAGAATTTTGAGCATTACTTTACTAGCGTGTGAGATGAGTGCAATTGTGCGGTAGTTTGAGCATTCTTTGGCATTGCCTTTCTTTGGGATTGGGATGAAAACTGACCTTTTCCAATCCTGTGGCCACTGCTGAGTTTTCCAAATTTGCTGGCATATTGAGTGCAGCACTTTCACAGCATCATCTTTCAGGATTTGGAATAGCTCCACTGGAATTCCATCACCTCCACTAGCTTTGTTCATAGTGATGCTTTCTAAGGCCCATTTGACTTCAAATTCCAAGATGTCTGGCTCTAGGTCAGTGATCACATCATCATGATTATCTGGGTTGTGAAGCTCTTTTTTGTACAGTTCTGTGTATTCTTGCCACCTCTTCTTAATATCTTCTGCTTCTGTTAGGTCCATACCATTTCTGTCCTTTATCGAGCCCATCTTTGCATGAAATGTTCCTTTGATATCTCTGATTTTCTTGAAGAGATCCCTAGTCTTTCCCATTCTGTTGTTTTCCTCTATTTCTTTGCATTGATCGCTGAAGAAGGCTTTCTTATCTCTTCTTGCTATTCTTTGGAACTCTGCATTCAGATGTTCATATCTTTCCTTTTCTCCTTTGTTTTTCGCTTCTCTTCTTTTCACAGCTATTTGTAAGGCCTCCCCAAACAGCCATTTTGCTTTTTTGCATTTCTTTTCCATGGGGATGGTCTTGATCCTTGTCTCCTGTACAATGTCATGAACCTGAGTCCATAGTTCATCAGGCACTCTATCTATCAGATCTAGGCCCTGAAATCTATTTCTCACTTCCACTGTATAATCATAAGGGATTTGATTTAGATCATACCTGAATGGTCTAGTGGTTTTCCCTACTTTCTTCCATTTCAATCTGAATTTGGCAATAAGGAGTTCATGATCTGAGCCACAGTCAGCTCCTGGTCTTGTTTTTGCTGACTGTATCGAGCTTCTCCATCTTTGGCTGCAAAGAATATAATAGATCTGATTTCGGTGTTGACCATCTGGTGATGTCCATGTATAGAGTCTTCTCTTGTGTTGTTGGAAGAGGGTATTTGCTATGACCAGTGCATTTTCTTGGCAAAACCCTATTAGTCTTTGCCCTGCTTCATTCCGTATTCCAAGGCCAAATTTGCCTGTTACTCCGGGTGTTTCTTGACTTCCTACTTTTGCATTCCAGTCCCATATAATGAAAAGGACATCTTTTGGGGGTGTTAGTTCTAAAAGGTCTTGTAGGTCTTCATAGATCCATTCAACTTCATCTTCTTCAGCGTTACTGGTTGGGGCACAGACTTGGATTACTGTGACATTGAATGGTTTGCCTTGGAAACGAACAGAGATCATTCTGTCATTTTTGAGCTTGCATCCAAGTACTCCATTTCGGACTCTTTTGTTGACCATGATGGCCACTCCATTTCTTCTGAAGGATTCCTGCCCGCAATAGTAGATATAATGGTCCTCTGAGTTAAATTCACCCATTCCAGTCCATTTTAGTTCGCTAATTCCTAGAATGTCAACATTCACTCTGGCCATCTCTTGTTTGACCACTTCCAATTTGCCTTGATTCATGGACCTGACATTCCCGGTTCCTATGCAATATTGCTCTTTACAGCATCGGACCTGGCTTCTATCACCAGTCACATCCACAGCTGGGTATTCTTTTTGCTTTGGCTCCATCCCTTCATTCTTTCTGAAGTTATTTCTCCACTGATCTCCAGTAGCATATTGGGACCCTACTGACCTGGGGAGTTTCTCTTTCAGTATCCTATCATTTTGCCTTTTCATACTGTTCATGGGGTTCTCAAGGCAAGAATACTGAAGTGGTTTGCCATTCCCTTCTCCGGCGGACCACACCCTGTCAGATCTCTCCACCATGACCCGCCCATCCTGGGTTGCCCCACGGGCATGGCTTAGTTTCATTGAGTTACACAAAGCTGTGGTCCTGGTGTGATTAGATTGACTAGTTTTCTGTGAGTATGGTTTCAGTGTGTTTGCCCTCTGATGTCCGCTTGCAACACCTACCGTCTTACTTGGGTTTCTCTTACCTTGGGCGTGGGATATCCCTTTCCGGCTGCTCCAGCAAAGCACAGCCATTGCACCTTACCTTGGACGAGGGGTCTCTCCTCACTGCCGCCCTTCCTGAACTTGGAGGAGGGGTATCCCCTCACCGCCGCCCTTCCTGACTTCGGTCGTGGGGTAGCTCCTCTCGGCCGCACTTAGTGCGCCGGTCGCAGCCGCCCAGGCGCTCTTAGTGCACTGGTCGCAGCCGCCAAGGCGCTCTGGAGAATGTCTGGAGGTTGTAAAGACCTCATCAGACCTACTCACATAATTTACATTTTAAGATAACACTGTCCTCAGGCAGGATACATCCTTGTAAAGACCAGGTCTACACCCATAATTTACATTTTAAGATAACAGAAGGTTTAATCCAAAGACTGTCCTTATGCAGGATACATTATTGTTATATAATCCTAAGGAATGTGGAGAAAGAAAAAAAAAGTTTGTCCTTTCTTCCTCCTTGATAATTCCAGACCCCTCTCTTCTTGGGGACCCCTAGACTCCTTATCGACCTGCCTAGGAACTGACTCTCTCAATACTAAGTGAAAAAAATCAAGCAGAGAAAGACAACTACCATATGATTTCACTCCTTTCTGGATGCAAACGTGAAATGTTGAAAACAAACATACAGTGCAGTGGCTACTTGAGTGGAAGTGTTGGGAGGATGGTAAAATGGGTCAAGAAGGTCAACTGTATGGTGACTAATGGAAAAATAAAACTTTTGGTGGTGAGCATGCTATACTGTTTCAGAAGTTGAATTATAATTTTCCACACCTGAAATTTATATAATGTTATAAACCAACGTAACCTCAATAGGGTGTTACAAACATTTTAAAGTCAAAAATGCTTTTTTCAGAAATGTAAAACCCTTGGGGAGAAATAACAGCTGTCAAAAGAACAATTTGCTGTATGACTGAGGGAATTCAAACAGTAGTTCTATGATAGTCTAAAAGGGTGGGATGGGGAAGGAGACGCAAAGGATATGGTCGTACCTGTGGCTGATTCTTGTTGATGTATGACAGAAAGCCACAAAATTCTGTAAAGCAATTATCCTTCAGTTCAAATTTAAAAAAAAAAATTTAAGTAATCTGAGAAAAGCAGAATAAAAGGAAAATTTCCAATCTTTAACAACAACAAAGAAAGAACATTTCCCAATTCCAGGAGGCGTTACTATCCTCCTAGAGGTTTTGCAAGCTTCTGCTTATATGTTGAATTAAAACAACTCTTCCTTTCAATGGGGGAGAGCTAATGATGCTGACCCAGCATGAGGCCAGTGCAGGCAGTCAGCAAAGAAGGAGCCCAGGCCCTCCTCCCAGGAGTCAGGCCACACCATCCTCTGGGCTGTGATTGGCTCCAGCTCTTGACTAAGAGACACTTAATGATGAATAAGAACGCTGCTAAAAGATCAGCCAGCAGATAGAAGAGAGAAAGGTAGACCAACATTCTGGGGTGCAAGGAAAGGCAGTACAGTCTTCATCAGGACAAAAAAGACTCAGGACAGAGAAGTGAGAGACTGGGAAGGAGTTCACAATCAGGTTTGCCAAGAGTCAAGTAGGCTAAAAAGTTTTCTGTGTAGGCTTCTTACTTCATAGAATAAAAGTAGAGGGAAAAGGCCATTCTGTAGTTCAGTCAGGTGAGAATTAGAAATTCCAGGTGTCACGCCAGAAATTCTAAAAGTACAAAGACAATGACGTTTAAAGAAAAGCCTGAGGGCAATGGGAGCCTTGTAGACGAGAACCAGCTGGACCTGGGTGCGGAGCATCAGGCAAACGGGAAGCCAGGAGCAGGCGGGAAAGCCAAGCTCTCTGCGAGGCAGGAGGCAAATACAAAGTGCGGCTTGCCCAGAAAAAGCCTCAGCACATACACCTGGCAGGAGATCCAGAGACACAATCAGGAAACTGACCAGTGGCTGGTGATCAATCGCAAGGTCTACGATGTTACTGGCTGGGCGGACAGGCATCCCGGTGGGCGGCTGGTCCTCAACCACTGCGCTGGGGAAGACGCCACGGTAAGGAGCTCAAAGGCTGCCCTCTCTCTCTCTGTCCCAGCTATAGGGTGGCTGGGACCTTGACTGTCTTTCCAAAAGCATTTCAAGTATGCGTTCAAGCTCCATGATCACTCATCTCCTCCCAAACCAATTTTTCAGGATTCCTATCCAGCAACAAGTTGAAAGCTAATTGAGCCTCAAGGTCTAGCTATTATTTGCACTAGGTTTGGGGTGAGCTTAGATGCTGACAGTAGATACTATGTGTATTTCAGGTTTTGGTTTTTGTTCTTGGCATTATGTTTTTTTGTTTTGTTTTGAAATGTAGTTATTGTCTTATAAGAAGAAAATTACAAATAGGTGAGTAAAATCTGGAAAAGACGTCCTCACCTAAGTAGAAATTTCTCAGACTCCTACAACTGGAGTGCATGAAATAGACAGCAGTTCATCTGGCAAGCATCAAAATGTCGAACAACGTTTAAAGCATAGTGACTTTTAGACTTTGTAGAGTTCCTTTTTGTCCTGTAGTTCATTCAGTGTGATACAGGTAATACAGCCCACTTTTATGGAAGAAGTAACTGAAATCAGAGTGGTTAAGTGACTGACCCAAGTTCACCCAGCCAGCACACCTCAGATTCAAAACACTTATCTTTCTTAACTTTCAGTCTTAACCACTTTCCTTCACTGTTTTTCCTCATAACTTTCCTCCACCAAAATAGCTGAAAAAAATAGACTTTCAATGGATGCCTAAAATACGATGCATCACGCATGTTAATTAGCTTTCAGTTCAGTTCAGTTCAGTCACTCAGTCGTGTCCGACTCTTTGCGACCCCATGAATCACAGCACGCCACGCCTCCTTGTCCATCACCAACTCCCGGAGTTCACTCAAACTCATGTCCATTGAGTCGGTGATGCCATCCAGCCATCTCATCCTCTGTCGTCTCCTTCTCCTGTCCTCAATCCCTCCCAGAATCAGGGTCTTTTCAAATGAGTCACCTCTTTGCATTAGGTGGCCAAAGTATTGGAGTTTCAGCTTTAGGATCAGTCTTTCCAAAGAACACCCAGGACTCATCTCCTTTAGAATGGACTGGTTGGATCTCCTTGCAGTCCAAGGGACTCTCAAGAGTCTTCTCCTATACCACAGTTCAAAAGCATCAATTCTTCAGTGCTCAGCTTTCTTCACAGTCCAACTCTCACATCCATACAGTCACATTCAACTCTTTGCGACCCTATGGACCACATCCCACCAGGCACCTCTGTCCTTGTGATTCTCCAGGCATGAATACTGGAGTGGGTTGCCATGCTCTTTTCCAGGGGATCTTCCTGACCCAGAGATCAAACCTGTATCTCTTACCTCTCCAGCAATGGCAGGAGTGCTCTTTACCATTAGCACCACTTGGGAAGCCTTAAGATACCATAGACACATTCAAAGGCATGATCTCACTTAAACCTCACCATAAGGAAAGTGAATGGTATTCCCATATTAAAGATGAAAAAACTGATGCTAAAACATGAAAATAATATATCTCACAGTCCACAAATAACAGTGACAAATTTTTAAATCAGATAGGTTTTTTTTTTACCATAAAGCCCTTTATAGCTGATTTTAAAAATAAAATTCCCATTTAATATTAAAGAGGGATGTTTCTCAATCCTTAAATACATTTAGGAGTCCCTTCTAAAATATTCTATAAGAAAGTTGGTTTTAGCCCAATTAGGAACTTTTTCTCCATATTATACACATGAAGAAATGGAGAATAAAAGGTATTAAATAGACTAATTCAAGATCAGAAAATTAGCATATTATGGAGTAGAAATTTAAACATTATTTTTATGTTACCCTGGCTCCAAGGTTAAGCATCTGCCTGCAATGCGGGAGACCTGGGTTCAATCCCTGGGTTGGGAAAATCCCCTGGAGAAGGAAATGGTAACCCACTCTAGTATTCTTGCCTGGAGAATCCCATTGACAGAGGAGTCTGGTGGGCTACAGTCCACCAGACTGGAGTCGCAAAGAGTCGGACACGACTTCACTTTCACTTTCACTTATTGTTTTCATGTCAGTATATAATTTTTCCAACTGGTTTCAAAGCATAGGATTAAAAATACTGATTCATTAAGCTCTGCTCTGAGTGTTACCTGACTGATAAAAACAGAATACACAAGCATATGGCAAGTTTACAAAGTAAGAAAGATTTTGTTTTTTGACACTAACTACATCTTCTTTCCCCAATTCTCATTTTCCCCAAATTTCTCAACTTCTCTGTCTAATCAGGGTCTTCTACCATCTTCTTGTCTTGATTCTGCAGTCAGAGGAATGCCTTTATGAACAGACCCTTCCACATCCCCACCACTCCAATCTGATCTGCTATTTTTAAAACAAAGCTCAACCTTTTCCTGGGAAAGTGTGCATGAGCTTGTAGTCCATGGTGGGAGTCTCACACGTGTCAGGAAGACCCTAGGAAGCCAGAGAGCTGAGGATAGAAGAAGCCAAGTGACAGGCATTTGTGTAAGAATCAGGAGAAAAATTAACAAAAATAAAGGGGAAAAATACTTGTTGATGAATGACAGAAAACCACAAAATTCTGTAAAGCAATTCTACTTCAATTAAAAAAAATAATAAAGTGGCAAAAAAGAGGGAAAAAATACCACAGATCTCATCTCCACAACACAAAGGAAATATGGACAATGCTTTTCTAACACAAGTCACAGAATCAGCTAAGAAGATGTGTTAGAAAAATATTACCTTCAACCACCTTGCATATAACTCGTAGACATAGCTTGCAGAAAGCAGCTCAGCTGATGAATTTGCAATTTGCTGGTGAGTTTTTATCTTCCAGAAGTTAGAGAAAGACCATGATTCTGCATCCAATTCTAGTCAACAAGGAAGAATTAATTAATAAAATAGAAATGATCAGAACCTTATGGGAAAATACCCCCTCAGGATTTGTGTCTTAAGGATGAACACCCTGAGTGTGGTCAGTCATGTACCCTGGACTTTTAGAAGGCAGATCCAGAATGTTCAGAGAGAAGTCTTCAGAGGATGGCTAGAGAAGAATGGAAGGGTGACAGGAGAATTCTGACAAGCACGGTATTCCATGGCCACTCAGAGCACATGGAGCCTGAGGTGTGGTAAACTGGTTATACAAGCCTGGGAAAGTCCCTGAAATGCTCTGGAACTCAGCTTCATCATCTGCATAATGGGAACGGCCTTACCCATCTAATTAAGAAATGAGACTAAAGCTTGTAAAGTGTTTAGCATAATACCAGATGCACTTTTCATTAATCATAGCTATTGTTATTCATAGGAGAAGGCAATGGCACCCCACTCCAGTACTCCTGCCTGGAAAGTCCCATGGACGGAGGAGCCTGGTAGGCTGCAGTCCATGGGGTTGCTAAGGGTCAGACACGACTGAGCAACTTCACTTTCACTTTTCACTTTCATGCATTGGAGAAGGACATGGCAACCCACTCCAGTGTTCTTGCCTGGAGAATCCCAGGGACAGGGGAGCCTGGTGGGCTGCCGTCTATGGGGTCGCACAGAGTCGGACACGACTGAAGTGACTTAGCAGCAGTAGCAGCATTGTTATTCATATCACACCCTCCATAGACTCAGAGGTGTGAGTCACATTTTCTGTTTTCCACCTGCTTAGAAATCCTGATTGTTTGTTGCCAACTGGGAACAGAGGAGTATGTGGTGGAGATACGGCGAGACTCTAGGGAAGGAGGGAGAACATGAAGTCAGAGAACCTGAGGTCAGATGCTCTCTCTCTACAGCCTAAAAAGTGTCTGCAGGCTGTGCCCTGAAAGGCAAATGTGCACCAACATATGATCTTTGTGCACAAGCCCTGGCCCATAGCTGCACCTGCCCAGAGCGGGGCATCTTTCCTTATTTACATAGAAACTCTTCTCCAAGCCTCCATCCTTCTCATGAAAAGTACATAATGATACCAAGGTAGCTTGTTCCATAGGGTCACTCATTCATTCATTCATGTGGTCAGTCATTCTAAAACTTTTTTAGGTGTCCAGTCTAATGACTAAGAGTACAAATTTGAAAATGAAACTGATGTGGTTTGCATCTGGGCTCCACCACTTACTAGGAATGTGCTGAGGAGCTTGCTGAAGCTCTTGGAGCCTCAGCTCCTTTATCTAGAAAGTGGGATAATGATACTTCTCTTAGTATGGTTGTCAAAGTCAGCAGAGATAAAATAAAGGTTTTCTTCTTATACCTGGCACAGATTAAATATTCAAAAAATGGTGTTTAGTATTACTTAGATAAGTAATTACTGAGATAAGTTGTCATTTTGTCCAAGGAATTTTACTAGGAAAAATAAGTCTCTTATACAAAACACAGGCACATCAATTCCTGTTATTGCACACATTATTTATCTGATTTTTTCAAATTATATGGTTTAAAACTAATGCACAGTGCTAATAACTAAAGTCGAGGCTCAGATCTTCTCACCTAGGAAAAGCTTACCTAGGAAAAGCCAGACACAACCTATAAGCCCAACAAGAAGAGTTAATTGTATAGATTACAATATGCCCATATGAAGCATGCTGCATACTAAGTTGCACCATGCTTCATATGGGCATGGTATGCCCATTAAAAATGCTAAGTTGCACTGAGTTACTTCAGTCATCTCTGACTCTGGGCAACCCTATGGACTATAGCCCATAACCCATAGGACTATAGGCTCCTCTGTCCTTGGCGATTCTCCAGACAAGAATACTGGAGTGTGTTGTCCTGTCCTCCTCCAGAGGAATCTTCTCTACCCAGAGATCGAACCTACATCTCTTACGTCTCCCTCATTGGCAGGTGGGTTCTTTACCACTAACACCACCTGGGAAGTCCCAAGTTTTACAAGTAAGTCAACAATATTTCTGGACTTCACAAAAGAAGCAAACACAATCTCGTGAGGTGTGCACAAGAGCAACATGTTCAGAACAAAGAAGTCAAGGTTCTTATCCAATGTACATAGTCAGCCACCTCCTTGTATCTAAACATCGTGCTCTGAGAGGGACACTGAGAAACTCAAGCTCTTCATCAGGGTAAAAATCCAATATGACAGGAAAAAGATGACAAAAGCCTAGAGGAAATATAGCAAAATTTGTTTCAACTGCTTGGAAGACTGCAGTGTGGAAGAGGATAGAGCTGTGTGAAAGTCCAAAAGACTCATGTGGAATCGGCAGAGGCAAGGCTGGGGCAGGGCAAGAGAGGATGTGTACAGAGGTGGCATACAGATCAGGTTCACGTCGTGAGTAAGCACCGGCAGAATAGGTGTCCCGGCTTGGCCACATCCTTTGCTTAGCACAATCCTGGTCGATATGATGGCTTGAGGATGAGAAGAGGGGAAGGAGGAAGAGAGGAGATAAAGAGACAAGAGGAGGAGGAGGAGGAGAAAGGGTCTTGAATTCTGAGCGAAGGATTCTGGATTTTACCATCACTGTAGGTCTTCCTCTCCTCCCACTGCAGGTAATGACACTTTTCTAGCCCAGCATCCCTCCCTACACCCAGTCCTACAAGGAAACCAACCAGGATTCTGCACTGTTTGTAAAAGGAAAGTTGTCATCAGTAATAACTGCATCTTTTGTGAGCTATCAACACTTTTTTTACTTTAAAATTAAATTTTAATTTGATTCTCATTTGAATGATGGTTCAAGTTGAAAAATAGGTATAAGAGTAAAGAGACAAGTGCACTTAAAGTGCTAATGGGTGACAATGGCCATTAAGAGGGACTCTTTTTCAAACATCAGCCTGCTGGTTAAGTAAAGGTTGAAGATCAAGAAGAGTTAGTCAAGGCAGAATGGATACAGGTATCCATGTGGCTGAGTCCCTTTGCTGTCCCTGAAGCTATCACAGCATTGTGATTTTCCTGAAGCTATCACAGCATTGTTAATAGGCTATCAGATCAGATCAGTCGCTCAGTCGTGTCCAACTCTTTGCAACCCCATGAATCACAGCACGCCAGGCCTCCCTGTCCATCACCAACTCCCGGAGTTCACTGAGACTCACGTCCATCGAGTCAGTGATGCCATCCAGCCATCTCATCCTCTGTCGTCCCCTTCTCCTCTTACCCCCAATCCCTCCCAACATCAGAGTCTTTTCCAATGAGTTAATAGGCTATAGTCCCATGTAAAATAATTTTTTTAAAAACGAGTCAAAATGAAGGAAGGAGTCCAGAGAACATGCTGAAGTCCTGAACAAGGCAATGACAACAGAAATGAGGAAGAGGGGGTGGATAACCAGCAGACATAATTTATAATAGGGGATAAGTGGCTGGATAAGTAAGCAGGAGTAAGGAGTCTAAACTGTCTGATGGATGCCTTATGTAAGTAGGTGGGTGGCAGTTGTCATTATGAGATAATGAAACCAGGAAGATGAACAGGTTTGGTGAGGACAGTGGAGATAGAGAGAGTCTGGCCTGGAGCTTAGTTAAGTATATCACAGGAAAAAATCTCAACTAAGGAAAGTTCTCAAACAATAGAGTGAGTTATTGCCAAAATAATAATAATAACTCTCTGTTTATCCATGTGGGTGGAGGGGAATCTTGGTGACTTCACACAAACATTCTCCACTGCAAAGTGGCTCTTTTCCACAATGAAGGCAAAGACTATATTCTCCCCATAAATCAGCCTACTCAAAACTTGTGATCTCCCAGAAATATGAGGGACCTTGATTTAGCATTTGCCTTGAAACGGGTGAAATCTGAGAAGGAACCAGAAGAGGAACTACCCAAAGGTGTAGGAATGGGTATCCGTGGTTGGGTATTGAATATTCTGGTGATTTTTTTATTTTTATTTTTTTGGCTGTGCTGCAAGGTGGGTGGGAACTTAGTTGCCCAACAGGGATGGAACCCACACCCTCCATTGGAAGCATGGAGTCTTAACCACCAGACTGACAGGAAAGTCCCCTGTGGGCTTTTTGAGATGAGTAAATCAAAATCTATGTTCTAGTTATATTGTTTTGTGACTATATACATATATTCACCATGGGTGGGTTTTTTATTTTTCTGAATTTGGGGAAGTTTCAACCCACTTCAGATGAACCAAATAATAATAATATAAAATTATCAGCATTTAATGGCATCTGATTCCAAAGCTTAAGCTCTTGATGCTAGGCTAAGTCTTGAGCAAGGTTTTGTAATGACTGAATAAACAAACCCATGGAGCAGACTAAGTAGTGTCCACAGTTAGAAAACAAATCGAAGCTTCAGAGATTAAGCAATTTTCCCAATATAAACAACATACTGCACTGCTCCCTATACTGTATTTTGGTGTAAATTTAATAGGCACACACTGATCGATTGCAGAACAACATTTGGCAAATGGAGTATTTCCTGAATTTCAACCCACACGTGCCCTCTAGGCCAAATGCCTTGATGCGGGGCACAGCCTGTATACAGTAGTTAAACTGTAAGGACATGATCCTTCTCAGGCCTTCTCACTTCACATACTCGTCTCTCCCACTAGGGATCATACTGCTCTTCCAATAAAGGACATCTTTCCAGTCCCCATTTAATAACAGCAAAAAGTCAGCAGGATTTCCAAAGTCACTGTGAAAGCAAAGATCATCACATCTTTCCTCTGTGTTGATACTGTTTGGGAAATAATCAGTGTTAAGAAGAGCTACAGTATAAATTTATGAATAGGTTAGGAAACAGAGATGATAGCTGAGAAGTGAATCAAAAGATAACAGACGAAAATAAGAGAGGATAAAGTAGTTAAAAGGTCAGAGAATAGAGATGCTGAGAGTGGGGAAGAGACGGCAGTGCTTAAGACCCATGTCCTGTGAACTCAGTACTTCTCAACTTTCTCCTTTTAGAGAAGTCATATGCTGCTCTATTCATTCACCCTTCCCCTTGTTCATCAGATCTCTCTTGATTACATGTCATATTCCAGGCACAGCGAAAAACATCAGGTATAATTTAATCAACAGTGCATGCTCTCAGTCTTCCAAAAAGTCAAAAGCCACTAGAGAAGGCCTTTGTGAATACAAAGATTCACTGCAACATCATTTGAAGAGCTTTAGGAACAAAGTGTCATGGGATCCCAGAAGAGATCATAAATAACTTTGCTGACTGTGTTAGGAAGACATATTTCATCTGGATGTTCAAGAATGAGAAGGAACTTTTAAGCAGAAAAAAAAAATGGAGGAAAGCAGTCAAGGCAAAGGGAGCAGTCTGTATTACAAAGCTTCAGAACTGTACAGGGTCATGGAATGTTTATCGAATAGGGAGAGTTCCATTGGACAGGATGAAGCATGAAGGGTATGGTGAGAGATAAAACTGGAGAAGTAGGTTGGGGCCACAGACAAAGTGATGCACGTCATTAAAACCTAAGGTGGGGAAATACTTTACTAACTGCCTAGCATGTGTATGCTGATCTTAACATCCTCCCAAAACAATCTTGTGTTATCTTTCTTTCAGGAAAAGAACTGTACATGTTAAGGCTGGAATGGACATTTATGGCTTCCTGGCTTTAAAGCCACATAGCCTTGAGTTCGAATCCTGGCTCTCCCACTTACTCTGGCAATGTCCTGCAATTTGAAGTCTTTATATGTACAACATGACTGAGCGACTTCACTTTCTCTTTTCACTTTAATGCATTGAAGAAGGAAATGGCAACCCACTCCAGTGTTCTTGCCTGGAGAATCCCAGGGACGGGGGAAGCCTGGTGGGCTGCTGTCTGTGGGGTCACACAAAGTCGGACACGACTGAAGTGACTTGGCATAGCATAGCATAGCATATGTACAACAAAAATGATAGAACCTCACAGAACTAAGTTGATGATGATGAGTTGGCCCATAGAGCACCTTGTACACAGGATACACTAAAAAAATGGTGTTACTCCCTCTCGCTTTCATTTACTCCTGGACTTTCTTCAGGAGAGCACACTTGCCAAAGAATGTTAATTGAAAAAAAATACATAACTCATTTTTGAAGGTCTTTTGAGAAGGAGATTTCACAACTTGCTCAGTATCTAGACTCTAATAGGGAATTTCTTCAAGCAATATTCTAAGACTGCCTCAGCCACATTTGTACTGCCCATTAATACAATGAAGAGAGTTCCACACAGCAGGGTGATTCTTACTCTTCTGGAAAACTCTGTAGGTCTTCAGGCTCTATTGTCGCAGTATTGACCTGTGAATCTTGCTGAAGAACAGAAGAAACAGTGAACCCAGAGAAATATTAGTGTCAGCACACTGTTCCAGGGCTCTGGATGACTGCTCAGAGTAAGATGCAAATGCAGGGCCTCACCCGTCCTCTACACTCTGATCTTGATCCCTCAGAGTGTTTCTCACCCTCACCTCTTCCTAAACAGCAGGCAGACCATGATTTTTCAGTATGGGCCACCCTGAAATGCTTTAGTCACGTTGTTAATCACCGAATGACTCTCATCCTGGTTAGGTAAACTAACTTTAGGGTCATTGAATGTGACAATGAAAACACATCTTTGAAAGCAGCATTTCTCAAGGGGGTCAGAGAAAGTGTACAAAGGCAGAATGAACAGTAGACCCTGGACTGGTTCTAGCAGATACGAATCCCTTCTTACATCACTGAATCTAGAAAAGTGAGTCTAAAGAGTTGATACTGCACCCTTCTGAATAACCTCATTCATTGTATATACACATACAAGCCTACACATATGGACATGCTTTATGTGTAGGCTTGTATGTGGTTCTAGATGTATCTAAAGTTGCTTTAGATTTTGAAGATGGAGGGTTCATTATATTCACTAAAATAATTCAGAGCTCACTCCGGGTGGAGTATGGAAAGAAACTCTCTGAACTGTTATATTTTATTGAAGAGAAGGAAGGCAGGTAGCTCTTATCTGGGTGTGTCTTAATCGCTCAGTCATGTACAACTCTGTGCAACGCCGTGGGCTGTAGTCCACTAGGCTCCTCTGTCCAGGGAATTCTGCAGGCAAGAATACTGAAGTGGGTTGCCTTTCTCATCTCCAGGGGATCTTTCCAACCCAGGGATCTAACTGGGATCTCCCGCACATTCTTTACCATCTGAGCTACCAGGGAAGCCTAGAGGTATACATATAGGAAAGAGAACTAATATGTTTGAGAATTTACTATAAACCACTCTGATTCTAATCAATTCACTTAATTTTTATAATACCTTTATAAATTGAGTAGCTATTATCATCACTCCCATGTTAGGGAAGAAGAGAAAACAGGAGCATGGACTGGTCAAGAGACTTGTCCACAATTACACAGCAAGTGTAGAACTTAGGTGTAGGAAGGCTGCTCGGGGATCCAGTTTCTTAATCAGCACTATGCAACACCACCACTCCGGGGTATTGTGTATGGATTCCACATATTCAAATTAAAACCTTGGTTATTTTTCTTCATATTAATCATTCCTATTCTCAAAGCCATAATAGCAAGAAGTCCAGTATCTTACTTTTGGAGAAGCCTCCTTCCCCCTCAAAGAAGTTTAAATCCCTGGAGAAAAAAAAAAGTCTATCTCTTATCTCCAAACTTAAGCAGGACATGAGAACCAACACTGCTTCTCATAGCCACTTGGAGTTACTACTTAACATGGGGATGGAGTTGGAAAAATATAGTTGGCCAGCTCTATTTTGTGCCTGTCTCCAGCCCCTACAGAGAATGCTATGGTTTTTGTTGTTTTTTTTATTTAAAGAGTGCTAAGGCTTCTTCAGTGATAAACTTAGCCAAGAAAGTGCTACTTTAGACAACTAAGGGTTCTAGGGCTTTGCTCCCATGCTCTCTTAGACATTTGTTATCATCATCAACTTTAACTTTTCTTTCCTTGGAAATTACTTAATTCAAGCATCTCTGTTTTCTGGTCCTTGACCAAGAACTAAAAGGGAAACTCTGATAGATGTGATTTGCATAGGCAGTCTTGGTTCCTACATGCCCCAAACAATGTGGGCCACTCCCACACCAAGCCTGAGGTTTGACTCTAAAGATTCACCATGGCCCATAATCTCAAAGCCAACTACTTCTGGGCTCAATAAAATAAACAACGATCTCTTCCAATACTTGGGGATCAACTTTCTACTCAGGACTTGCCTAGTAAGCTATGCACTCAGTGGGTGGATCTCCAGTATGAGGCTTTCATAGAGGAATTTCAAGGGTAATTCTGATCAACGAACTTGAAGTGTCAACCTAGAGTTAGAAGTAAATGCTCTATAACATAGTTTGTGCTGATTCCTAAGGTTGGTACAGAACGAGGTAAGAAAGGGGAGATATCTGTGTGTAAGCATGTCATTTTTAACCTCTAACAGTTCTCTCTGATTCACAGGACGTCTTCAGAGCCATGCATCCAGACCCTGACATTGTGCGGTTGTACCTTAAACCACTGCTCATTGGAGAGCTTGCTCCAGAAGAACCCAATCAGGAGAGAAACAAAAACGTGAGTGAGGTCTCGGGACTCAAGAGTATGTGGAGGGATGCGGACAAGGTATATTACAGGACCAATTTATCATTTTCTGTGGGAAACCAGCCATCCTGCCTAAGAAGGCCTGCAATGGCATAAATGAGAGGATTCTAAGTGTCTCAAAGCAATGTCATCCTCCTGAGATCCTCAGAATTCTTAAACCTCTGAGAAACAAAGGAATGGGATGCATGGCCTCGTGTCAAACAATAATTCCATGTTTCTAACCACCTTCTTCTTGGCATGCAACTTACACATAACTTCTCTTTTTTTCCGTGACTGCTTATAATTGTTTGATGTTCCCTGTTAAACCAGTTTCCATGAGAGCAGAAACTATGTCAATTTTGCTCATCCCTGAGTCCTCAATACCTACCGGCACAGGACTGGACCTGTAGTAGGAATTCCATAAATAGCTTTTGAGTCAATGATGTGACTATATCCTAACTATAGTTCTTTTTACAATTGAAGAAATTACAGTTCCAGGAGAATAAACTACCCTCTGAAAAGCAAAGAACAGGAACTCCAGTTCACCTCTTTCTGGCTCCAAACCTTTGGGTATGAAGAGCACCACATTTCTTTCGCCAAGACTTTGGTTGACTGAAAAACTGTCTTCAGAGAGCAGGGCCTCCATAAGACTAGACTTCACTAGAATGGTTGCGCTTAAAGCAATTTTAGCTAATATTAAGCACTGCGGTGTTTTTTTTTTTTTTTTTTTTTTTGGGGGGGGGGGTTGCATTTCATGTTTTAAAACAGCTTACAATTGTACCATTCTTTTGAAATACTTTGTACAAAGTGGTGATCCAGATATCACTGTGCGGCAGAAAGAATAAGAATTGTATTTCCACTTAAAGAAATGAAGAAACAAACTCACAAGGGGATAGGAGGAATCTGAGGAGAGAGGACTGGTTACGTGCAGGCCCGAGATGAATACTTAGGCTGATTCCTGAGGCCCAGGTGCATCCCTCAAGGCTGTGTGTCAGGAAGCAACACGCTGTACTGAGACGTGGGCCATCAGGCAGACAGCCTGGACTCATAGCCCGGTTCCTATGACAAGGTGTACGAGCCGAGATATTGTTGTTGAGTCAGTAAGTCATGTCTGACTTTGTGACCCCGTGAACTGCAGCACGCCAGGCCTCCATGTTCCCACACTATCTCCCAGAGTTTGCTCGAACTCATGTCCATTGAGTCCATGATGCCATCCAACCATCTCATCCTCTATCGCCCTCTGCTCTTCCCGCCCTCAACATTTCCAGGCACCAGGGTCTTTTCCAATGAGTTGGTTCTTCCCATCAGGTGGCCAATGTATGAGCTTTAGCTTAACCATCAGTCATTTCAATGAATATTCAGGGTTGATTTCCTATAGGACTGACAGGTTTGATCTCCATGCTGTCCAAATCACCCTGCTTATGAGACAGCAAAGGAGACACTGATGTATAGAACAGACTTTTGGACTCTGGGACTGGGAGAGGGTGGGACGATTGGGGAGAATAGCATTGAAATATGTATAATATCATATCTGAAACGAGTCAGTCCAGGTACGATGCCCTATAACAGATGCCTGGGACTGGAGCACCGGGAGGACCTGGAGGGATGGTGTGGGAAGGGGGGAGGGAGGAGGGTTCAGGATGGGGAACACGTGTATTCTGGTGGCGGATCCATCTCTATGTATAGTAAAAGTAATACAATATTGTAAAGTTAAGAAAAATTAAAAAAATAATAATAATAATAAAATAAAAAAAAAAACCGTATGCATTGCCATAGATCAAAAAAAAAAAAAAAAAAAAAGAGTCTTCTCCAACACCACAGTTCAAAAGCAATAATTCTTTGGTGCACAACCTTCTTTCTGGTCCAACTCTCACATTCATACATGACTACTGGAAAACCCATAACTTTGACTATATGGACCTTTTTTGGCAAAGTAACATCTCTGCTTTTTAATATGCTATCTACGTTTGTCACTGCTTTTATTCCAAGGAGCAAGCACCTTTTAATTTCATGGCTGCAGTCACCAGCTGCAGTGATTTTTGGAGCCCAAGAAAATAAACTCTGTCACTGTTTCTATTTTTTCACCATCTAGTTGCCACGAAGTGATTGGACTGAATGCCATGATATTCATTTTTTGAATGCTGAGTTTGAAGCGAACTTTTTTACCCTCTTCTTTCACCTTCATCAACAGACTCTTTAGTTCCTCTTCACTTTCTGCCATTAGAGTGGTATGATCTTCTTATCTGAAGTTGTTGATATTTCTCCCAGCAATCTTGATTCCAGCTTCTGCCTCATCCAGCACAGCATTTCACACGATGTACTCTGCACATAAATTAAATAAGCAGGGTGACCATATATAGCCTTGATGTACTCCTTTCCCAATTTTGAACCAGTCCATTGTTCCAAGTCTGGTTCGAACTGTTGCTTCTTGAGCTGCATACAGGTTTCTCAGGAGGCAGGTCTAGTACTCCCTTCTCGTTAAGAATTTTCCACAGCTTGTTGTGATCCACAAAGGGTCAGAACAAACAGTAAACCCAGAGGAGTATTGAGTAGTCAGTGAAGCAGTTTCTTTGGGTTTTTTTGTTTTAGAATTCTCTTGCTTATTCTGTGATCCAACAGATGTTGGAAATTTGAATTTTGGTTCCTCTGCCTTTTCTAAATTCAACTTGTATACCTGGAAGTTCTCAGTTCATGTACTATTGAAACCTAGTTTGAAGGATTTTGAGCATTACCTTGCTAGCATGTGAAATGAGAGCAATTATGTGGTACTTTGAATGTTCTTTGGCATTGCCTTTCTTTGGGATTGGAATAAAAATTGATTTTTCAAGTCCTGTGGCCACTGCTGAGTTTCCCAAATTTGCTGGCATATTGAGTGCAGCACTTTCACAGCATCATCTTTTAGGATTTGAAATATCTCAGCTGGAATTCCATCACCTCTGCTAGCTTTGTTGGTAGTGATGCTTCCTAAGGCCCACTTGACTTCATATTCCAGCATGTCTGGCTCTAGGTGAGTGATCACAACACCATTGTGCTTATGTGGGTCATTAAGATCTTTTTTGTACAGTTCTTCTGTGTATTCTTGCCACCTCTTCTTGATATCTTCTGCTTCTGTTAGGTCCATATGGTTTCTGTCCTTTATTGTGCCCATCTTTGTATGAAATTTTCCCTTGGTATCTCTAATTTTCATGAAGATATCTCTAGTCTTTCCCATTCTATTGTTTTCCTCTATGTCTTTGCATGGATCATTGAGGAAGGCTTTCTTATCTCTCCTTGCTATTCTTTGGAACTCTGCATTCAGAGAGGTATATCTTTCTTTTTCTGCTTTGCCTTTCACTTGTCTTCTTTTCTCAGCTATTTGTAAGGGCTCCTCAGACACCACTTTGCCATTTTGCAGTTATTGTCCTTGGGGATGATTTTGATCACCACCTCCAGTACAATGTTATGAACCTCTGTCCATAGTTCTTCAGGCACTCTGTCTATCAGATCTTATCCCTTGAATCCATTTCTCACTTCCATTGTATAACTTCAAGGGATTTACTTCAGGTCATACCTGAATGGCCTAGTGGTTTTATCTACTTTGTTCAATTTTAGTCTAAATTTTGCAATAAGGAATTCATGATCTGAACCACATTCAGCTCCTGGTCTTGTTTTTGCTGCCTGTATAGAGCTTCTCCATCTTCGGCTGCAAAGAATATAATCAATCTGATTTCAGTATTGACCATCTGGTGATGTCCATGTGTAGAGGCATCTATTATGTTGTTGGAAGAGGGTGTTTGTTATGACTAGTGTGTTCTCTTGGCAAAGCGTCGTTAGCCTCTGCCCAGCTTCCTTTTGTACTCCAAGGCAAAGCTTGCCTGTTACTCCAGGTATATCTTGACTTCCTACTTTTGCATTCCAATCCACTATGATGAAAGAAAGCTAAGCACTGAAGAATTGATGCTTTTGAACTGTGGTGTTGGAGAAGACTCTTGAGAGTCCCTTGGACTGCAAGGAGATACAGCCAGTCAATCCTAAAGGAGATCAGTCCTGGGTGTTCATTGGAAAGACTGATGCTGAAGCTGAAAGTACAATACTTGATGCAAAGAACTGACTCATTTGAAAAGTCCCTAATGCTGGGACAGATTGAAGGCTAGGGGAGAAGGGGATGATAGAGAATGAGATGGTTGCATGGCATCATCGACTAAAGGACATGAGCTTGAGTAAGCTCCAGGAGTTGGTAATGGATAGGGAAGCAGTGTGCAGCAGTCCACTGGGTCTCAAAGAGTCTAACACGACTGAGTGACTGAACTGAACTGATGGTGAAAAGGACATCTTTTTTGGTAATAGTTCTAGAAGGTCTTGTAGGTCTTCAGAGAGCCATCCAACTTCAGCTTCTTCAGCATTAGTGGTCAGGGCACAGACTTGGATTACTCTGATATTGAATGGTTTCCCTTGGAAATGAACAAAGATCATCTTTCTTTTTTGATTTTGCACCCAAGTACTGTATTTCAGACTCTTTTGTTGACTAGCACACTTGTGTGATCTATTAAAGTTATCTATGGCCACCAGAATTATGATGTTCATGGGGCCTTTCAAGATGAACCTATCCAGACTTTTCCCAGGCATTAGATCATTTAAAAGTATCAGTGAATTTTGAAATGAATTTTCTTTCTTCTAGGATTATTTTCATAGCTCTTTTTTATTATTTTCAAATTTTTCTTCTCTTTTACATCTGAACAATCCAGTTTTCATTCTTATACCCTGGTCACTTTCTCAACAGTCTGAGTTTCAAACCCATTATAGTCATTAAGCTAAGGAGATATTTCTTCCCAGGCCTTTCACTGACTCTTGAGTATGATGTGAGAGTTTGTAAATCAGTGCTAGCACTTGACCTACATACATAAGCACAGTACATGTACACAGAATCAGGACTCCTCCAGCCAATGGAAAGTGAAAGTGAAGCCGCTCAGTCGTGTCCGACTCTTTGTGACCCCATGGACTGCAGCCCACTAGGCTCCTCTTTCCATGGGATTCTCCAGGCAAGAATACTGGGGTGGGTTGCCATTTCCTCCTCCAGGGGATCTTGCCGACCCAGGGATGGAACCTGGGTCTCTCGCGTTGCAGGCAGACGCTTTACCGTCTGAGACGCCAGGGAAGACACACTGACTGATACCACAGGAGACCTGTCTCATTCCTGTAGAGCTTCTGAGCATCTCACAGGAAATTCATCCTTTGAGCTAATCTAAGTGAACTCTGTCTTTCATAAAGGAGTCTTTTGAACACACTCAGATCAGATCAGATCAGATCAGTCGCTCAGTCGTGTCCGACTCTTTGTGACCCCATGAACTGCAGCACGCCAGGCCTCCCTGTCCATCACCAACTCCCGGAGGTCACTCAGACTCACATCCATCGAGTCAATGATGCCATCCAGCCGTCTCATCCTCTGTTGTCCCCTTCTCCTCCTGCCCCCAATCCCTCCCAGCATCAGAGTCTTCTCCAATGAGTCAACTCTTCGCATGAGGTGTCCAAAATACTGGAGTTTCAGCTTTAGCATCATTCCTTCCAAAGAAATCCCAGGGCTGATCTCCTTCAGAATGGACTGATTGGATCTCCTTGCAGTCCAAGGGACTCTCAAGAGTCTTCTCCAACACCACAGTTCAAAAGCATCAATTCTTCGGTGCTCAGCCTTCTTCACAGTCCAGCTCTCACATCCATACATGACCACAGGAAAGACCATAGCCTTGACTAGGCAAACCTTTGTTGGCAAAGTGATGTCTCTGCTTTTGAATATGCTATCTAGGTTGGTCATAACTTTCCTTCCAAGGAGTAAACATCTTTTAATTTCATGGCTGCAGTCACCATCTGCAGTGATTTTGGAGCCCAGAAAAATAAAGTCTGACACTGTTTCCACTGTTTCTCCATCTATTTCCCATGTAGTGATGGGACCAGATGCCATGATCTTCGTTTTCTGAATGTTGAGCTTTAAGCCAACCTTTTCACTCTCCACTTTCACTTTCATCAAGAGGCTTTTGAGTTCCTCTTCACTTTCTGCCATAAGGGTGGTGTCATCTGCATATCTGAAGTTATTGAGATTTCTCCCGGCAATCTTGATTCCAACTGTTGTTTCTTCCAGTCCAGCATTTCTCATGATGTACTCTGCATATAAGTTAAATAAACATGGTGACAATATACAGCCTTGACGTACTCCCTTTCCTATTTGGAACCAGTCTGTTGTTCCATGACCAGTTCTAACTAAAGACTGGCATATTGATATGCCAATCATAAAGCCACTGCCTGGGCTTAGGATAGCTACTTACCTGAGCAACCATGGGAAGAAAAGAAATGAATATTGTGATAAGCCAGCCACTTATCTATGTTATCAGCTGATGACATAGAAAGTAACACAGATCAATGTAGATAGCAAAGTTCTCCAACGTATAATCAGAGATCAAACAACATGTTAATTTAAAAAGGCAACTATTATTAATAGATACACACTTCTACATATAAGACAAACAAACAACAAGGAGCTACTATTTGGCAGGGATCTATATTCAGTATCTCATAATGATCTACAATGGAATAGAATCTGAAGAAACAACATGTATATATATAAACATATATATATATGTTTATATATATATATTTGCTGTACACCTGAAACCAATACAACATTGTTAATCAACTAAACTTCAATAAAAGTTTTTGTTCTGATAAGTAGAAAATTAATTTTGGGGGTTTTCCCCTGGCAGCCCAGTCGTTAAGACTTCTCTTTTCAATATAAGGGGTGCAGGTTTGATCCCTCATCAGGGAGCCAAGATCTCACATGCCTCACAGCCAAAAATGAAATAAAATAAAAGCAATATTGTCACAAATTCAATAAAGATTTCAAAAGAAATAATCTGCATCAAAGAAATTTTTTTAATTAATTACTTTTAAAAAGAGAATTGTTAGAAATATGTATCTCTTCATTGAACCCCCCACCCCCCAAAAAAGAAGTAAATTATAAGTCCCATAACAATTTGAGGACAGTTTACAAATCACTACTTATCTGTCTCTATTCCAGAAAAAAAAATTTTCATAACTTGTTTTAAGCATTTTGCTTTTATGTTAATTTTTTTAAGGTTTGGGTTTTTGTTTAAATTATGCCTAGTTTTACTTATTAAATAAATAAAAGTCTATTCATAAAATTAAGGTATATAGGTTAAATTATTAAGATAGATTAATAATTATGTTGATCTGTGCTCCCTCTCCACTGAAGGAACTAATTCTTTTCTTGCATATTTATCTCACAGACTCAGTTGGTAGAAGATTTCCAAGAACTGCGGAGGACATTAGAGACCATGAACATGTTCAATGCCAACCTGGGGTTCTTCTTCCTTCACCTCGCCCAGGTCTTGATTTTGGAGGCCCTGGCTTGGGTAATAGTGTGGCATTTTGGCAGTGGCTGGCTTATCACAATATTCATTTCTTTTCTTCTCACGGTTGCTCAGGTAAGTAGGTATCTTAAGCCCAGGCAGTGGCTCTATGGGAAGACTTAGAATTTTTTCTTCCCTCTTTACACTGGTGCCAGCGGCTGCCTGGCACTTTCTGGCAAGCTACTCATCAGTGTCTGACACCAACAAGTTTTCAAAACCCACTGGGCCCCAGTTCTCTTATCTGTAACATGGGGTAACAATTTTTTATGGAAATAATTCTGAGGAGAACTAAACAAGTTGCTCTGCAGAGTACCTAGCACAGAGACTGGCACGTGGTAAATATCCTTGACAGTTGCTGCTCTTTGCCCAACATTATCCACACAATGTCAGTAACTGAAGTTCTGTTCCAGGCCATGTAACCTTCACTTTTGTCTTTCGTTCATTAACCAAACAACATTTTTAATGGTTGCTCAATGATTTTATTAAGACTATAGGCACATATGTGAACTCATTTTGTTTTCTTTTTAATCGCTCAGTTGTTTCCAACCTTTTTTGACCCCATGGACTGTACTGGCTCCTCTGTCCATGGATTTCCTCAGGCAAGAATACTGGAGTAGGTTGCCATTCCCTTTACCAGGGACTCTTCCTGACCCAGGGATCAAATTGGAGTCTCCCACATTGCAGGCAGATTCTTTACCATCTTAGCCACCATGAAGAAAGGAAGCCCCACATTAATTTATACCTATATGTGTGTGTGTGTATGTATATATATGTGTATATATATATATATATATATCACTATTTATACATGATGTTTCATAATAAAAGATTCTACTAGATGTCATCTATCTGTATTTTTTTAACTCCCTGAGGACCCTAGCCAAAAGCCTCATTTCACCAATACTTATCAATACTTCAGTCTATGAAGAGAGTCTATTTATTATTACATGATAATAGGATCATGTATTCTGCCAGAAATGGCAATCAGCAACTGGCATGTAGCAGGGCAATTGATAAATCCTTTGAATGAAGCACAGATCTCTGAAGACGGCCTTCTATGACCACAACACTGTATTGTGGACACAAAGGGAAAAGCACCTGACCCTGAACTTGAGAAACAGTCGTCCAGGGGAGGAACCGGTCCTTGAAATATCTAGACAGGATACAAGGCAGAAGGAAAAGAAACAAGCATGTGCTGTGGGAACAGAAAGAGGCATCTAATTCTAATGGAGGCAATTGGGGATGATTTCATGGAGAATTAACATCAGTGTTAATTACAAAATTTTATATGCTCATTTTTTCTTAAAAAGTCAACTTGCTTTATTCTTTGAAAATCAACTTAGAATCAAGAAAGGAAACAAATATTTATTTGCCTGCTTAGCATTATCAGGAATTTTACATGTATTTTGGCTGCACGACAGCTGAATGAGCAAGGTTTATTATAATCCCTGCTTCTCAGACAAAGAACTGAGTTCAGAGCTACCGACTAGCTTGCCAAGAGTTGTATAACTTGTAAAGTGGTGAAGGACAGTTTAAAGCCCAAGTTAGCATGACTCCAAAGACATCCTCTTTCCATTCCACACTGGAAGATTCTGACAGTGGAGAGAAGAGCATTCTATGCTGAGAGAACCACCTGTGCAAAGGCACAGAGATGGGAAAGAACTCAGCAAGTGTGACAGATACACACTTGGCTTGAGGTCAGACAAGATCTCCCACTGTTCTCATGGGTTCCCGAACCTACCAGTGGGCTCACTTACTACTTTCTTCTTACCTTGTCAATTTCTCTGACAGTAACCCTGTCTCTTCTAGGCTCAGGGTTTATTTCTGCAACATGACATGGGACACCTTTCCATATTTAAGAAGTCCAAGTGGAACCACCTGATGCAAATATTTGTGATGGGTCAACTCAAGGTACAGAATGTTCCAGGAATATGATGGGATTCTGAAAGTCATTTCACTAAGCAATGGTTTCTACATACACTTATCAGCAAAAAATGTTACTACACACCCCACAAGTAAATGTACATATACTAACAATGTAGTGACTATACATATTCAGTTTAGTTCAGTCTCTCAGTCGTATCCGACTCTTTGCGACCCCATGAATCACTGCACGCCACTCCTCCCTGTCCCTCACTAACTCCCGGAGGTCACTCAGACTCACGTCCATCGAGTCGGTGATGCCGTCCAGCCATCTCATCCTCTGTCGTCCCCTTCTCCTCCTGCCCCCAATCCCTCCCAGCATCAGAGTCTTTTCCAATGAGTCAACTCTTCACATGAGGCGGCCAAAGTACTGGAGTTTCAGCTTTAGCATCATTCCTTCCAAAGAAATCCCAGGGCTGATCTCCTTCAGAATGGACGGGTTGGATCTCCTTGCAGTCCAAGGGACTCTCAAGAGTCTTCTCCAACACCACAGTTCAAAAGCATCAATTCTTCAGAGCTCAGCCTTCTTCACAGTCCAACTCTCACATCCATACGTGACCACAGGAAAAACCATAGCCTTGACTAGATGAACCTTTGTTGGCAAAGTAATGTCTCTGCTTTTCAATATGCTATCTAGGTTGGTCATAACTTTCCTTCCAAGGAGTAAGCTCTTTTAATCTCATGGCGGCACTCACCATCTGCAGTGATTTTGGAGCCCAGAAAAAGAAAGTCTGACACTGTTTCCACTGTTTCCCCATCTATTTCCTATGAAGTGATGGGACCAGATGCCATGATCTTCGTTTTCTGAATGTTGAGCTTTAAGCCAACTTTTTCACTCTCCACTTTCACTTTCATCAAGAGGATTTTTAGTTCCTCTTCACTTTCTGCCATAAGGATGGTGTCATCTGCATATCTGAGGTTATTGATATTTCTCCCGGCAATCTTGATTCCAGCTTGTGCTTCTTCCAGTCAAGTGTTTCTCATGATGTACTCTGCATATAAGTTAAATAAGCAGGATGACCATATACAGCCTTGATGTACTCCTTTTCCTATTTGGAACCAGTCTGTTGTTCCATATCCAGTTCTAACTGTTGCTTCCTGACCTGCATACAGATTTCTCAAGAGGCAGGTCAGGTGGTCTGGTATTCCCATCTCTTTCAGAATTTTCCACAGTTTATTGTGATCCACACAGTCAAAGGCTTTGGCATAGTCAATAAAGCAGAAATAGATATTTATACACACACACACACACATAACATTATAACATATATGCTAAAACTAGAATTTTAAATGTTTAGGAGAAAAGGTTTATTTTTATTTAAAAGTTCTGTTTTTTTCTTAGCCAATAAACTATTTGGTCCAATCCCTGGTACACCATTGGAGGAGGCAATGGCACCCCACTCCAGTACTCTTGCCTGGAAAAATCCCATGGACAGAGAAGCCTAGTAGGCTGCAGTCCATGGGGTCGCTAAGAGCCAGACACAACTGAGAGACTTCACTTTCACTTTTTACTTTCATGCTTTGGAGAAGGACATAGCAACCCACTCCAGTGTTCTTGTCTGGAGAATCCCAGGGATGGGGGAGCCTGGTGGGCTGCTGTCTATGAGGTTGCACAGGGTCGGACATGACTGAAGTGACTTAGCAGCAGGTGGTACACCATTAAAGAACCACCTCTCAGGAGATATACCCTATAAAGTCATGAGTAGGGATATTCTTAGAAGAGGTCTGGACATGCACTTCTGGAAGGCTAGGGGAATCCAGCAAACTATTTAATCCTTGGAGGACTATGTATAAATAAAAGAAAAGATGCAGAACAGATAAAAGTTTAACAAAAGAGAGAACCAAGAGAAGTTAGATTGCTCTGTTTAAAAGTTGAGGGTTGCAAGACCCAGATTGCTGGAAAAAGCAGGGGCAGTTGGTCTTATCCCCCTCAGATATGCTCCAGGAGGACAGGCACACTATCCTATGCACCCCTGAAATGCAGTGCCTAACAGAATGCATAACACACAGTAGGCCTTCAATAAGCATTTGTTGAATGCATGAAGGAATGGATGGATACGTGGAATGATGGATGGATAGATGGACAGATGCTAGATAATAGTACAAGGATTGATGAACGTAGGTTTAGCCCTGGCTCTGATAACGCTCACTGTGCAACCCTGAACAAGTCAGATTCTATCTCTGGCTCTCAGTGTTCTCATCTCTAAAACTAGGATTTCAACTGGATATCAGAAGAGGAACTAAAAAGCCTCTTGATGAAAGTGAAAGTGGAGAGTGAAAAGGTTGGCTTAAAGCTCAACATTCAGAAAACGAAGATCATGGCATCTGGTCCCATCACTACATGGGAAATAGATGGAGAAACAGTGGAAACAGTGTCAGACTTTATTTTTCTGGGCTCCAAAATCACTGCAGATGGTGACTGCAGCCATGAAATTAAAAGACGCTTACTCCTTGGAAGGAAAGTTATGACCAACCTAGATAGCATATTCAAAAGCAGAGACATTACTTTGCCAACAAAGTTTCGCCTAGTCAAGGCTATGGTCTTTCCTGTGGTCACATATGGATGTGAGAGTTGGACTGTGAAGAAGGCTGAGCGCCGAAGAATTGATGCTTTTGAACTGTGGTGTTGGAGAAGACTCTTGAGAGTCCCTTGGACTGCAAGGAGATCCAACCAGTCCATTCTGAAGGAGATCAGCCCTGGGATTTCTTTGGAAGGAATGATGCTAAAGCTGAAACTCCAGTATTTTGGCCACCTCATGTGAAGAGTTGACTCATTGGAAAAGACTCTGATGCTGGGAGGGATTGGAGGCAGGAGTAGAAGGGGACGACAGAGGATGAGATGGCTGGATGGCATCACTGACTCGATGGAGATGAGTCTGAGTGACCTCCGAGAGTTGGTGATGGACAGGGAGGCCTGGCATGCTGCAGTTCATGGGGTCGCAAAGAGTTGGACACGACTGAGCGACTGATCTGATCTGATCTGATCTGATGATGTTCTAGGATTTGGTGAGAAACCAAATGACAGAATGATGTCTGTTCATTTCCAAGGCAAACCATTTACAATCACAGTAATCCAAGTCTAGCTAACTCTGCTAGCCTTTGCCCTGCTTCATTTTGTACTCCATTTCAGTATTCTTGCCTTGATAACCCCATGAACAGTATGAAATGCCAAAAAGACATGGCATTGAAAGATGAAGTCCCAGGTCGATAGGTACCCAATATGCTACTGGAGAAAAGTGGGGAAATAACTCCAGCAAGAATGAAGAGATGGAGCCAAAGTGAAAACAATGCTGAGCTATGGATGTGACTTGTGGTGGCAGTAAAGTCCAGTGCTGTAAAGAGTGATATTGCATAGGAACCTGGAATGTTAGGCCCATGAACCAAGGTGATATGGAAATGATCAAACCGGAGATGATAAGAGTGAACATAGACATTTTAGGAATCAGTGAACTAAAATGGACCAGAATGGGGGACTGTAATTCAGATGACCATTATATCTAAGACTGTGGGCAGGAATCCCTTAGAAGAAATGGAGTAGCTAGCCATCATAGTCAGCAAAAGACTCCAAAATGCAGTACTTGGATGCTGTCTCAAAAATTAAAGGACGATCTCTGTTCATTTCCAAGGCAAACCATTCAATATCACAGTAATCCAAGTCTATGCCCCAAACACTAATGCCGAAGAAGCTGAAGCTGAATGGTTCTATGAAGACCTACAAGACCTTCTATAACCAACACCAAAAAAAAGATGTCCTTTTCATTATAGGGGACTGGAATGCAAAAGTAGGAAGTCAAGAGATACTTGGAGTAATAGGCAAGTTTGGCCTTGGCGTACAGAATGAAGCAGGGCAAAGGCCAACAGAATTTTGCCAAGAGAACACGCTAGTCACAGCAAACACCCTCTTCCAACTTTATTACTCCTGTATATATTCCAAATATTTTCATTTTAATGTGAAAGAAATATAAAAATTATTACCATGTTACATTTCTTTTTTTCATTCTGAGGCTTTGAATGTAGTATTACATCCTTACACAGCCCGCCTCAATTTGACTGGTCACATATTAAGTGCTCAGTAGCCACACACAGATAAGGGCTACTCTATTGAACACTGCATATCTAAAATACACATTAATCAATTTTTGAGAGATGTAAAATATGCAATAAAAACTATCAGATCAAGATGGCGGAGGATTAGGACAGGGAATACGCTTTCTCCTCCACAAATTCATCAATGGGACATCTGGGCGCCGAGTAAATACCACAAACAGCTTCGGAGTGCTGGCGGAGGACGTCGGACACCCAGAAAAGCAACTCACTGCCTTCTAAAGGAGGTAGGAAAGAATATAGAAGCCAGAGAGAGACAAAGAGGGAGGGGCGGACCTCTGTCCGGGGAAGGGGAGTCTTAAAAAGAGAAGTTTCCAAACACCAGGAAACACTCTCCCTGCGGAATCTGCGCCGAACCTGGGAAACACGGAGACTATCATAACAGGGAGGAGAACAGTTGAGCAATTAGAACCCACAGACTGCGGGCCCTGCGGTAACTTCCGCAGCGGAAAAGCACTGCTGCAAACGCCCGCATCTGCCACTGGGGAGCCGGGGCTGGGCAGGGAGACGCCTTGGCCGTTCCCACGCGGGACGCTCCCCTGCCGGCGCTCCCCCGAGGGACGCTCCCCCGCGGGACTCTCCCCCACTGGACGCTCCCCCGCCGGCCACTCCCGCGCAGGCGTGCCCCCACCCGCTGTGCCGGCGGCTCCCACGAGGGCCACCCCATCCCCTCCCCCACCCGCCCGCCCGCCATTCCCGTCGCCGGCCCCTCCCCCTCTGCGGGCCTCAGCGCAGACTTCGTTCGCCTGATTGTCTGGAGTGCTGCCTAACTGGAGTAGTTTGGGCCGGCAATCCAGATTGTGCAGCGCCGACCACACGAGTGACGGGCCTTGGCCCAGAACACCGCCGAACCGTGCACAGAACAAAGAACTATACAGACCAACCACAGAGAAAGGGGCCTATAGATCTTGAGAAATTTAAGCCGGAACAAGGAACTAGCTGAAAATGAACTGAACCCACAACAATAATAGAGAAACTCTTATATATATTGTTACTATTTTTACCATCATTATTTCCTTTTTTTTCTTTTCTTTTTTTAATATATATATATTTTTTAAATTTTTATTATTTTTTAATTGGAAAAAGGAAAACAAAAATTTTTTTTTCCTTTTAATTTTTTTTTTGTTGTTGTTTGTTTTGTTTCTTTTATTTTTATTTTTTTTTATCCTCTAGTACTTCTTTAATCTCCACGTTTAGATATAACTTTTGCGACCCTGTTTTTTTTTTTTTTTTTTTCCTTTTTGTCCTTTGCTTTTTTCTTTTCCTTTTTTCTTTTCTTTACTGATTACTGACTAGATCTGTCTCTCTCCTTCACACTCCCTCCTTTTATCCTCCTGACCACCTCTGTCTCCTTCCTCCCTTTTTCCTTCTATGTATAATTCCGTGAACATCTCTGAGCGGTTCAGTTGTGGAATGCATTATAGAAGAAGAAGTTTTTGAGACTACTGTAAAAATAAGACCAATAACTGGAACCAGGAGGCTTAAGTCCATACCCTGATCCCACGAAACACTAATTGACAGGAGCTCATTAAAAGCCTCCATACCTACTCTGAAACCAAGCATCACACAAAGACCAGCAAGTTCCACAACAAGACATACCAAGCAAATTCTCCAGAAAAACAAGAACACAGCCTGAGCTCCAATACACAGGCTACACAAAGCGACCCCAAAAGCATAGACATCTCATAACTCACTACTAGACACTCCACTGCACCCCAGAGAAAAGAAATCCAGCTCCACCCACCAGAACACCGATACAAGCTTCCATAAACAAGAAACCTCGACAAGCCACCGGTACAAACCCACATATAGTGCAGAAACGCCACAATAAAGAGAACTCCACAGACTACCAGAATAAGTAAAGACGCCCCAAACTTAGCAATTTAAACAAGATGAAAAGACAGAAGAATTCCCAGCAGGTAAAGGAACAGGATAATTACCCACCAAACCAAACAAAAGAGGAAGAAATAGCGAACCTACCTGATAAAGAATTCGAATTATGATAGTGAAATTAATCCAAAATCTGGAAAGCAAAATGGAATCATGGATAAATAGCCTGGAGAAAAGCATTGAGAAGATGCAAGAAAGATTTAACAAGGACCTAGAAGAAATAAAAAAGAGTCAATATATAATGAATAATACAATAAATGAGATCCAAAACACTCTGGAGGCAACAAATAGTAGAATAACAGAGGCAGAAGATAGAATTAGCGAATTAGAAGATAGAATGGCAGAATTAAAGGAATCAGAGGAGAAAAAAGAAAAACGAATTAAAAGAAATGAGGACAATCTCAGAGACCTCCAGGACAATATTAAACGTTACAATATTCGAATCATAGGAGTCCCAGAAGAAGAAGACAAAAAGAAAGACCATGAGAAGATACTAGAGGAGATAATAGTTGAAAACTTCCCTAAAATGGGGAAGGAAATAATCACTCAAGTCCAAGAAACCCAGAGAGTCCCATATAGGATAAACCCAAGACGAAACACCCCAAGACACATATTAATCAAATTAACAAAGATCAAACACAAAGAACAAATATTAAAAGCAGCAAGGGAAAAACAACAAATAACACACAAGGGAATTCCCATAAGGATAACAGCTGATCTTTCAATAGAAACTCTCCAAGCCAGGAGGGAATGGCAAGACATACTTAAAGTGATGAAAGAAAAGAACCTACAGCCCAGATTATTGTACCCAGCAAGGATCTCATTCAAATATGAAGGAGAAATCAAAACCTTTACAGACAAGCAAAAGCTGAGAGAATTCAGCACCACCAAACCAGCTCTCCAACAAATACTAAAGGACATTCTCTAGACAGGAAACACAAAAAGGATATATAAATTCAAACTCAAAACAACAAAGTAAATGGCAACGGGATCATATTTATCATTAATTACCTTAAATGTAAATGGGTTGAATGCCCCAACCAAAAGACAGAGACTGGCTGAATGGATACAAAAACAAGACCCCTCCATATGCTGTCTACAAGAAACCCACCTCAAAACAGGGGACACATACAGACTGAAAGTCAAGGGCTGGAAAAAGATTTTCCACGCAAATAGAGACCAAAAGAAAGCAGGAGTAGCAATACTCATATCAGATAAAATAGACTTTAAAACAAAGGATGTGAAAAGAGACAAAGAAGGTCACTACCTAATGATCAAAGGATCAATCCAAGAAGAAGATATAACAATTATAAATATATATGCACCCAACTTAGGAGCACCACAATATATAAGACAAATACTAACAAGAATGAAAGGAGAAATAAACAATAACACAATAATAGTGGGAAACTTTAATACCCCACTCACACCAATGGATAGATCAACTAAACAGAAAATTAACAAGGAAACACAAACTTTAAACGATACAATAGACCAGTTAGAACTAATTGATATCTATAGGACATTTCATCCCAAAACAATGAATTTCACCTTTTTCTCAAGTGCACACGGAACCTTCTCCAGGATAGACCACATCCTGGGCCATAAATCCAACCTTGGTAAGTTCAGAAAAATTGAAATCATTCCAAGCATTTTTTCTGACCACAATGCAGTAAGAGTAAATCTCAATAACAGGAGAAAATCTATTAAAAAGACCAACATATGGAGGCTGAACAACACACTCCTGAATAACCAACAAATCACAGAAGAAATCAAAAAAGAAATCAAATTCTGCATAGAAACGAATGAAAATGAAAACACTACAACCCAAAACCTGTGGGACACTGTAAAAGCAGTCCTAAGGGGAAAGTTCATAGCAATACAGGCATACCTCAAGAAACAAGAAAAAAGCCAAATAAATAACCTAACTCTACACCTAAAGCAACTGGAAAAGGAAGAAATGAAGCACCCCAAGGTTAGTAGAAGGAAAGAAATCCTAAAAATTAGGGCAGAAATAAATGCAAAAGAAACAAAAGAAACCATAGCAAAAATCAACAAAGCCAAAAGCTGGTTCTTTGAAAGGGTAAATAAAATTGATAAACCACTAGCCAGACTCATCAAGAAACAAAGGGAGAAAAATCAAATCAATAAAATTAGAAATGAAAATGGAGAGATCACAACAGACAGCACAGAAATACAAAGGATCATAAGAGACTACTATCAGCAATTATATGGCAATAAAATGGACAATGTGGAAGAAATGGACAAATTCTTAGAAAAGTACAACTTCCCAAAACTGGATCAGGAAGAAATAGAAAATCTTAACAGACCCATCACAAGCACGGAAATTGAAACAGTAATCAGAAATCTTCCAGCAAACAAAAGCCCAGGTCCAGACGGCTTCACAGCTGAATTCTACCAAAAATTTAGAGAAGAGCTAACACCTATCCTACTCAAACTGTTCCAGAAAATTGCAGAAGAAGGCAAACTTCCAAACTCATTCTATGAGGCCACCATCACCCTAATACCAAAACCTGACAAAGATCCCACAAAAAAAGAAAACTACAGGCCAATATCACTGATGAACATAGATGCAAAAATCCTTAACAAAATTCTAGCAATCAGAATCCAACAACACATTAAAAAGATCATACATCATGACCAAGTGGGCTTTATCCCAGGAATGCAAGGATTCTTCAATATCCGCAAATCAATCAACGTAATACACCACATTAACAAACTGAAGAATAAAAACCATATGATTATCTCAATAGATGCAGAGAAAGCCTTTGACAAAGTTCAACATCCATTTATGATAAAAACTCTCCAGAAAGCAGGAATAGAAGGAACATACCTCAACATAATAAAAGCTATATATGACAAGCCCACAGCAAACATTATCCTCAATGGTGAAAAATTGAAAGCATTTCCTCTAAAGTCAGGAACAAGACAAGGATGCCCACTTTCACCATTACTATTCAACATTGTTCTGGAAGTTTTGGCCACAGCAATCAGAGCAGAAAAAGAAATAAAAGGAATCCAAATTGGAAAAGAAGAAGTAAAACTCTCACTATTTGCAGATGACATGATCCTCTACGTAGAAAACCCTAAAGATTCCACCAGAAAATTACTAGAACTGATCAATGAATATGGTAAAGTTGCAGGATATAAAATTAACACACAGAAATCCCTTGCATTCCTGTACACTAATAATGAGAAAATAGAAAGAGAAATTAAGGAAACAATTCCATTCACCATTGCAATGAAAACAATAAAATACTTAGGAATATATCTTCCTAAAGAATCTAAAGACCTATATATAGAAAACTATAAAACACTGGTGAAAGAAATCAAAGAGGACACTAATAGATGGAGAAATATATCATGTTCATGGATTGGTAGAATCAACATAGTGAAAATGAATATACTACCCAAAGCAATTTATAGATTCAATGCAATCCCCATCAAGCTACCAACGGTATTCTTCACAGAGCTAGAACAAATAATTTCTCAATTTGTATGGAAATACAAAAAACCTCGAATAGCCAAAGCTATCTTGAAGAAAGAAGAACGGAACTGGAGGAATTAACCTGCCTGCCTTCAGGCTTACTACAAAGCCACAGTCATCAAGACAGTATGGTACTGGCACAAGGACAGAAATATAGATCAATGGAACAAAATAGAAAGCCCAGAGATAAATCCACGCACATATGGTCACCTTATCTTTGACAAGGGAGGGAGGAATCTTTGACAAAGGAGGCAAGAATATACAATGGATTAAAGACAATCTCTTTAACAAGTGGTGCTGGGAAAACTGGTCAAACACTTGTAAAAGAATGAAACTAGAACACTTTCTAACACCATACACAAAAATAAACTCAAAATGGATTAAAGAGCTAAATGTAAGACCAGAAACCATAAAACTCCTAGAGGAAAACATAGGCAAAACACTCTCTGACTTACATCACAGCAGGATCCCCTTAACCCCCCCCCCAAAAAATTGGAAAAAAAATAAAAAATAAAAAAATGGGACCTAATCAAACTTAAAAAGCTTCGCAAAAAAAAAAAAAAAAAAAAAAAAGGGAAAAAAAACAGCCTGAATGGGAGAAAATAATAGCAAATGAAGCAACTGACAAACAACTAATCTCAAAAATATACAAGCAACTTCTACAGCTCAATTCCAGAAAAATAAATGACCCAATCAAAAAATGGGCCAAAGAACTCAATAGACATTTCTCCAAAGAAGACATACAGATGGCTAACAAACACATGAAAAGATGCTCAACATCACTCATTATCAGAGAAATGCAAATCAAAACCACTATGAGATACCATTTCACGCCAATCAGAATGGCTGCTATCCAAAAGTCCACAAGCAATAAATGCTGGAGAGGGTGCGGAGAGAAGGGAACCCTCTTGCACTGTTGGTGGGAATGCAAACTAGTACAGCCACTTTGGAGAACAGTATGGAGATTCCTCAAAAAACTGCGAATAGAACTGCCTTATGATCCAGCAATCCCACTGCTGGGCATATACACTGAGAAAACCAGAATTGAAAGAGACACGTGTACCCCAATGTTCGTAGCAGCACTGTTTGCAATAGCCAGAACGTGGAAGCAACCTAGATGTCCATCCACAGATGAATGGATAAGCAAGCTGTGGTACATATACACAATGGAGTATTACTCAGCCATTAAAAAGAATACATTTGAATCAGTTCTAAGGAGATGGATGGAACTGGAGCCTATTATACAGAGTGAAGTAAGCCAGAAACAAAAACACAAATACAGTATACTAACGCATATATATGGAATTTAGAAAGATGGTAAAAAATAACCCTATTTACGAGACAACAAAAGAGACACTGATGTATAGACCAGACTTTTGGACTCTGGGACCGGGAGAGGGTGGGATGACTGGGGAGAATAGCATTGAAATATGTATAATATTATATCTGAAATGTATTAATTGTTCAAACTAAACACTATCATGTTACAATTTGTTCATACTAGATGTTTGTAATGTTTCTGATAATCAATAAAAGAGATTCTTGATAAAAATAAAATAAAATAAAATAAAATAAACAAATTTAAATTAAAAAATAAAAATCAAATAATTTAAAAAAAAAAAAAAACTATCAGATCAGATCAGATCAGTCGCTCAGTCGTGTCCGACTCTTTGCGACCCCATGAATCACTGCACGCCAGGCCTCCTGTCTATCACCAACTCCCGGAGTTCACTCAGACTCACGTCCATCGAGTCAGTAATGCCATCCAGCCATCTCATCCTCTGTCATCCCCTTCTCCTCCTGCCCCCAATCCCTCCCAGCATCAGAGTCTTTTCCAATGAGTCAACTCTTCACATGAGGCGGCCAAAGTACTGGAGTTTCAGCTTTAGCATCATTCCTTCCAAAGAAATCCCAGGGCTGATCTCCTTCAGAATAGACTGGTTGGATCTCCTTGCAGTCCAAGGCACTCTCAAGAGTCTTCTCCAACACCACAGTTCAAAAGCATCAATTCTTCGGCACTCAGCCTTCTTCACAGTCCAACTCTCACATCCATACATGACCACAGGAAAAACCATAGCCTTGACTAGACGAACCTTTGTTGGCAAAGTAATGTCTCTGCTTTTCAATATGCTATCTAGGTTGGTCATAACTTTCCTTCCAAGGAGTAAACGTCTTTTAATTTCATGGCTGCACTCAACATCTGTAGTGATTTTGAAGCCCCCCAAAATAAAGTTTGACACTGTTTCCCCATCTATTTCCCATGAAGTGATGGGACCAGATGCCATGATCTTCGTTTTCTGAATGTTGAGCTTTAAGCCAACTTTTTCACTCTCTACTTTCACTTTCATCAAAAGGATTTTTAGTTCCTCTTCACTTTCTGCCATAAGGGTGGTGTCATCTGCATATCTGAGGTTATTGATATTTCTCCCGGCAATCTTGATTCCAGCTTGTGCTTCTTCCGGTCCAGTGTTTCTCATGATGTACTCTGCATAGAAGTTAAATAAACAGTGTGACAATAGACAGCCTTGACATACTCCTTTTCCTATTTGGAACCAGTCTGTGGTTCCATGTCCAGTTCTAACTGTTGCTTCCTGACCTGCATACAGATTTCTCAAGAGGCAGATCAGGTGGTCTGGTATTCCCATCTCTTACAGAATTTTCCACAGTTTATTGTGATCCACACAGTCAAAGGCTTTGGCATCGTCAATAAAGCAGAAATAGATGTTTTTCTGGAACTCTCTTGCTTTTTCCATGATCCAGCAGATGTTGGCAATCTGATCTCTGGTTCCTCTACCTTTTCTAAAACCAGCTTGAACATCAGGAAGTTCACAGTTCACATATTGCTGAAGCCTGGCCTGGAGAATTTTGAGCATTACTTTACTAGCGTGTGAGATGAGTGTAATTGTGCGGTAGTTTGAGCATTCCATGGCATTACCTTTCTTTGGGATTGGAATGAAAACTGACCTTTTCCAGTCCTGTGGCCACTGCTGAGTTTTCCAAATTTGCTGGCATATTGAGTGCAGCACTTTCACAGCATCATATTTCATGATTTGGAATAGCTCAACTGGAATTCCATCACCTCCACTAGCTTTGTTTGTAGTGATGCCTTCTAAGGCCCACTTGACTTCACATTCCAGGATGTCTGGCTCTAGGTCAGTGATCACACCATCGTGATTATCTGGGTTGTGAATATCTTATTCCATAAAAACTATGATTATTGCTTATTCTTCTATAAATTATTAACATAATTGGGGAAGAGAAGAGAAATTGAATATCTCAATATGCCAGCATTCTACACACAGCATCTCATGTCTCCTCAAACAAGCCCTGCAGGTAAATGTCATTATATTATACTATATTTACTGAAGATGAAATTGAACATCAAAGGGTAGATAATTTTCCCAAACCACACAGAAGCATTTATACATCTAGTGGATGCAACTAAGTTGATGTGCTTCCAAATCCTTTTCTCTGTTAAAACCTTCAGATTTTCATTGAAAGAGAGAAAATCCCAAATTAATCAGAGATGACATGAACTCGGCATCAACTAAAATACTTTTATTCTCATTTATATTTAATGAGATCATTGAAGCTTGAACATGTGATGATCAGAGGCAAGCCCCCAAAGGAGATGACTTCAGATCCATGACTCTTTAAAATATTCATTGAAGAACAAACCCTGGTGCCATTTTCCCCCCAGAACTAATTAGTTTTAGAGCTGAAGTTTCTTTATTTGTAAAATAAGAAGTGTACTATCTGCTCTACTTATTTCATATTTCTTTTTAAAATGAGGACAATAAAAAGGTAGATGGAAAAACATTTCATTTCAATGGTTTTTATTCTTCTTCATTATCAGGAGTTGTTTTAGCCTGGAATTTATGTTCCTGGATAAGATAATTATTTGCTGGTAGGCTAGCCTATGAATCATTCTGTGATCCAGGAATGGGGGGTGGCATGTTCCAGGAATCCATATCCTAATTAAACTTTGGAGATGTAGGCAGAAAACTCTGATTGTTACTATTCAAGCGCTGCTGCTGCTGCTGCTGCTAAGTCACTTCAGTCGTGTCCTACTCTGTGCGACCCCATAGACGGCAGCCATCTGGGCTCCCCCATCCCTGGGATTCTCCAGGCAAGAACACTGGAGTGGGTTGCCATTTCCTTCTCCAATGCATGAAAGTGAAAAGTGAAAGTGAAGTCGCTCAGTCGTATCCGACTCCTAGAGACCCCATAGACTACAGCCCACCAGCCTCCTCTGTCCATTGGGTTTTCCAGGCAAGAGTACTGGAGTGGGTTGCCATTGCCTTCTCTAATTCAAGTGTTAGTCATGTCCAACTCATTGCGACCCCATGAACACAGCACACCAGGCTTCCCTGTCCTTCACCAGTTCATAAATTTTGCTCAGACTCATGTCCATTGAATTGGTGATACCATCCAACCATCTCATCCTCTGTCATCCCCTTTCCCTCCTGCCCTCCATCTTTCCCAGCATCAGGGTCTTTTTTAGTGAGTTGGCTCTTTGCATCAGGTAGCCAGGATTGGAGATTCAGCTTCAGCATCAGTCCTTCCAATGAATATTCAGGGTTAATTTTGTTTAGTTTTGAAAAACTCTGATAATGAAAGATATTTCAGGAGAGAAATCTTGCAGCTAATGAATGTTCTTTTCTCCTCAGGGTTTATCTGCAAAATGGTGGAATAACCGGCACTCCCAACACCATGTGAAAACAAACATCTACTCCAAAGATCCAGATACTAATGTAGGCCCACTTTTTGTTATTGGAGATTTACAACCTGTCAAGGTATGTTTACAAATCCTAAGCACTAGAGAAATATTCCAGGAAGTGGTTCTTGGAAAGGTCAACACCTTTGTCTTGAGGAGATCAGGCTGGAGATTCTGGCTTCAAGCATGTTTTCAGAGCATCTCTTCTTTTAACTCCAGGATATAAATTTTAAATAAGTGAACCTCGTGTTGTAAGAAAAGAAGAAAATGTGGAATGAATAACTCCATGATCTTAAAAGTCATTCAGGCTAAATCACTCATAGAAGGCATGCCAGTACATTCAACAAGTGCTAAAACATGAACCATCTACATATCTAGTTATGTCAACTAATTCTAGCTATTGGAAGAAACTAAGCTGTAATTTTAATTTAGGTCCATTTTGGCTCATTTATACATGAAACTCCGGAGAAGGCAATGGCACCCCACTCCAGTACTCTTGCCTGGAAAATCCCATGGACGGAGGAGCCTGGAAGGCTGCAGTCCATGGGGTCGCTGAGCGTCGAACACGACTAAGCAACTTCACATTCACTTCTTCACTTTCATGCATTGGAGAAGGAAATGGCAACCCACTCCAGTGTTCTTGCCTGGAGAATCCCAGGGACGGGGGAAGCCTGGTGGGCTGCCGTCTATGGGGTCGCACAGAGTCGGACACGACTGAAGCGACTTAGCAGCAGCAGCAGCAGCATACATGAAACTCAGCTCAAATGCTTCATAACACACAGGACCTCGCTTCTAGTTCAGACTTCTTAAGGAAAAGAAAAAGGAAGGCAAACTCCAGGATGTCTCAGCTGTTGACTTTCTTAAACCTCAGCTTAAAAACCAGCGTGTAAGGATTATTACCAAGATGTTTATAGTCTGCTTTCAACACAGAAGGTATAAGGATAACCAGATAAAGGTATCTTTCCTTGAGAAGAAATGATGGATCTTGAGAATTAAGTGCTTAGGAAGAGATTCTATCTCCTGGAAGAATTGAGGAGCTTTCTAAAAACAAAGGAATGTAGCTTGGTCACTTGCTGTGTGGACTTTGTGGTAACCAGGATTATGTAACTTTCTCAAAATAGGTTTTCCCAGTTTTGGAAGACAACCTTCTTCCAATTAGGGAAAAGTCTCCTGCCAAGATATAAAGAAAATAAAAGAAAGAAAGAAACCTTGACTGTAGTTTTCAGTCAGTTGTCCTTCACAATGACTCCACAAACAAGTCAGAGTTCTCTGAAGTTTGCAAACTCCTAAAGTGAAGTCATTCAGTCGTGTCTGACTCTTTGGGACCCTATGGACTTTAGCCCCCCAGGCTCCTCCACCCATGGGATTTTCCAGGCAACAATACTGGAGTGGGTTGTCATTTCCTTCTCCAGGGATCCAACCTGGGTCTCCCACATCGCAGACAGACTTTACAGTCTGAGCCACCAAGGAATCCCTGTGAACTCCTCGGCTGATCACTAAACTTATGACACTTTGACTTCTCTCCTCAGTCCCTCACAGCAATGGAGTCTTGTCTCACTGGAGTTCATGAGGCAGCCTGGCCCCCTCCAGAAGCCCCTTCTGTAGAACTGTATCCAGTTCACACGCTGCCTCTTCACAGAGGATGGAGACACCATCACTTCTCCATCGTTCAAGAGACATATCCTTCGAGCCTTAGGTTTCTGTTTACTATAATTTCAAAGCCAATGCATACCACATTACTTACAATCATTTAATCTCTAAATTTAGTTGTTTTGCAACAAAACTAATTCTGATAAGCCCTAAATGTTTCTGTTCTTCCCATTTTACTGTCAGTCTTTCTACCACTTTCTTCAAACATTCATTCCTTTAACAAGTATTAATTTAATCCTCTAGGGCCAGGTCCGGTGCTCATACTCTGGAAAAGTTAGACTTCTCCTTTGGAGCCATACTCAAAAATCAGTCCTTCACCTACATTTGCCAACTTTCCAAAGTTTTCCACCGACTCCCTCTTTCAAGTTTCCTACCGCTTAAATATCCAGAAGCTTGGGAGTAACTGCAAATAACTATCATTACTTTATCACCATGACATTTATTTTTATTTATGATAGTATGAGAAACAAGGGTCAAGTCTTACATCTAAATAACAGAAAAAATATATAGAAGGGGAGGTATCAAAAGAATGGGAAAAGCAAAAAATTAAACATGGTTCACAGTGTTTTACCTGACTGAACATAAGGTAAAATTATAGAGGAGATTTGAATTATCACTCATTCATTAATTCCTTCAACTAAACATGTATTAAGTGTCTCTTAGGAAATAGAGATAAACCATTACATCTATGCCTCCTCTCATGATATTTGCTGCCTTTGTGCATTTGGGCACTGACTAAATTAACTAAGAAGACCCCTAGAAAATGACTCAAATTCCCAGTGGTAAGATTATATGTTCAGTTCAGTCGCTCAGTCGTGTCTGACTCCTTGCGATCCCATGAACAGCAGCACGCCAGGCCTCCCTGTCCATCACCAACTCCCGGAGTCCACCCAAACCCATGTCCATTGAGTCAGTGATGCCATCCAACCATCTCATCCACTGTCATCCCCTTCTCCTCCTGCCTTCAATCTTTCCCAACATCAGGGTCTTCTCCAATGAGTCACCTCTTCATATCAGGTGGCCAAAGTACTGGAGTTTCAGCCTCAACATCAGTCCTTCCAATGAACACCTAGGACTGATCTCCTTTAGCATGGACTGGCTGGATCTCCTTGCAGTCCAAGGCACTCTCAAGAGTCTTCTCCAACACCACAGTTCAAAAGCATCAATTCTTTGGTGCTCAGCTTTCTTTATAGTCCAACTCTCACATCCATACATGACCACTGGAAAAACCACAGCCTTGACTAGACAAACCTTTGTTGGCAATGTAATATCTCTGCTTTTTAATATGCTGTCTAGGTTAATAATAACTTTCCTTCCAAGGAGTAAGTGTCCTTTAATTTCATGGCTGCACTCACCATCTGCAGTGATTTTTGAGCCCCCCAAAATAAAGTCAGCCACTGTTTCCACTGTTTCCCCATCTATCTGCCATGAAGTGATGGAACCGGATGCCATAATCTTCATTTTCTGAATGTTGAGCTTTAAGCCAACTTTTTCACTCTACTCTTTCACTTTCATCAAGAGGCTCCTTAGTTCTTCTTCACTTTCTGCCATAAGGGTGGTGTCATCTGCATATCTGAGGTTATTGATATTTCTCCCAGCAATCTTGATTCCAGTTGGTTCGTCCTCCAGCCCAGAGTTTCTCATGATGTACTCTGCATATAAGTTAAATAAGCAGGGTGACAATATACAGCCTTGACATACTCCTTTTCCTATTTGGAACCAGTCTGTTGTTCCATGACCAGTTCTAACTGTTGCTTCCTGACCTGCATACAGATTTCTCAAGAGGCAGATCAGGTGGTCTGGTATTCCCATCTCTTTCAGAATTTTCCACAGTTTATTGTGATCCACACAGTCAAAGGCTTTGGCATAATCAATAAAGCAGAAATAGATGTTTTTCTGGAACTCTCTTGCTTTTTCCATGATCCAGCGGATGTTGACAATTTGATCTCTGGTTCCTCTGCCTTTTCTAAAACCAGCTTGAACACCTGGAAGTTCATAGTTCACGTATTGCTGAAGCCTGGCTTGGAGAATTTTAAGCATTTCTTTACTAGTATGTGAGATGAGTACAATTATATGTTATCATGCCTTAAAATGAATAAACCACAGCATGAGATCCACTGATGGAAATAAAGGAGGAAAGATGAAGTAGATACTAGAGGTTATGACTATGTGTTTTATAATGTAACCATTCAACAGATATCTGTTAAAAGAATGAATAGATACAAGCAGACTGAGCTTCAAGCAGAATTCTAAGCACAAAGGTTGAAGAAGACCTTGAAAACTTATCAGAAATATTTCTCCTCCATCACCATTCCATTCCACACCAGGAAAAACATTTTTAAATGGCTCCCATGGGAATAATAATAAACTATCACAATCCCTGAATTCAAATGGAATAAACCATCCCTGCAAGAATTGCCCACATTTAAATAAAGAAAAAGTCACCAAAATATTTCCTCCGCCTTCAGTTCTGGTTCCTCAGTGCCTTCAGTTTGACAGTAAATGAACTCTGATCAGATGGCTTTTTCTATAAAGACTCTACACACACACACACAGACACACACACATGCGTGCACGTGCAAACACACAGATACACGCACACACACAGATGTGCACACACAGAGACACACACGCACATGCACACACGCACATGCACACACGCACACACACAGACACACACACAGACACACACGCATGCGTGCACACACACAGACACACACACATATGCACACACACAGACACACACGCATGCGTGCACACACACAGACACACACACATATGCACACACACAGACACACATGCACACACAGAGACACACGTGCATGCAGACATGCACGTGCACACACACAGACACACACAGACACACGCACTTGCACACATACACACACACACACAACCTTGAGTATAATAACAGAAGTCTATATTGTTCTTACTTTAGTTTTATTCTCTCTTCATTCAGTATGGCAAGAACAAAATCAAATACATCGACTATGGCAAGCAGCACCTGTACTTCTGCCCGGGTGAGTCAACAGGGAGCCACAATCCTTATCATCCCATTTCCTTGAAGCAAACAGTTGTCAAGCCAGAATGCATGACTGAAATCCTCCCACAGAGATCCTAGGTCTTGTGCCTCAAAAAAGCAGCATGTTTTATTTCAGACTTACTTGGGTGAAATCTGAAGACGAAAATAGAAGAGTGATTGGGCATTCTTAATGGGCATCTCATCGCTCTGGCTACTGTAGAGAGAAGGAGATGCTCCAAGAAGTATGGGAGGCAGGATGCCAATCAAGGGGTCTGGTACCTGTGACTCTCGTCCTGGATAAACGAAATACAGTACTTATCAAGAAGAAAAGGATAGTGGTGTATGGATAGGGGGAGAATTAGGAAAAGAATGCTCAAGCACCGACAGTAGGTGCCCAAAAAAGCAGAGTCTCATGATAAAAGTCACCTGTAGAGCTTCTGTGTGAAAGAAAGTTGACTGTTTTCACAGCTTACATACAGCTGTAGGCATTTTAGAGGACAGATACACACACATACACATAAGACAGGTCTGGATATGTTCTAGGCTTGAGAGAAAATAGGGTAGCTGAATAATGCTAATACCAACAAAAATATTAGAAGCAAAAGTGATTTGCTCTTAACCAAGTCAAACTCAGGATTGCTCACAAAGAAAAGTTTAGGACCCCAAAATGTGCTCATCTGAAACATGCTTACTCATTTGGAAAAGAAACCCAAATTAGAGAAAATTGCAAACATTTCCTGTAGATCAGTGGTTCTCAACTAAGAGCATTGCTGCCCCCAGTGGGACATTTGACAGCGTACAGATACTTTTTTGATTATCCCAACAAAGAGGGAGGAATGGTATTGACACCCATGGGGCAGAAGCCAGGGATGTTATGAAATGTCTTACAGTACATAGAACAGCCCTGAAAAATAAGAATTTTCTGACCCTAAAATGCCAACAGTGTTAAGATTGAGAAAGTGTTGCAGATGATCTGGCTTGCCCAAACATTGGCCACCAGTGGTCATCTGTCTCATGCCTGACTGGGGTGGCCTGTGAGTCCTTGTTCTGAGACATGAGGCTCAACCACCACTGCAGCCTCTTCCAGAGCTAGAATTCTGAGGACTTATCCTAATGCAGTTATCCTCTTTCATGACCAAAAAGGGTGTGGAGGACATTGGTGCCCCAGTTAAAAGGAAACTCTTCCAGCCCAGACAGATGTGTATTCACATAAGAAAAAACTGTTGGAGTCTCTTGTCTGAACTCTCCTCCCGTGTGTAGTGAAACAATACAGCCTTAGCTTATGAGGAATGGATGAATATTGTAGCTTCACTGCAGAATGCCCAGCTTACAAACCACATCGTCCTCGGGAGCTGTTTCATTTTGTCCTTTTCTTTCAAATGTCTTCAATGTAGTATGACAGGTACAAATGAGTCATACTTAACCTGTCAGAGAGAGATGAGGCTTGACATTTCATAAAGGTGGCGAGACAGCTTTCATGCAGATTGCTGTAGTTAGGAAAGGTAATTCAGTATAGGCTGAGCTCAACTCACCAGAAATGAAAGGTGGTAGACTTTTAAAACATGGGAACATGCTAAAGGAAATTAGTGAAAGAGGATAAAGGGAGGGGAAGCTGGTCATGTGGTTAAGCCACGTGTGTCTTCTCACTGGTGCTTATCAAAGTCAAACTCCTACCCTCCCAGAGGGGCACAGTAAGAATTTTATAATTGTACGTTTTCTAACAATGATTGAAGACAAGAAGGTCAGAAGCCTACTGAACAAGCAGTAAGTTATCAGGACAGTCTTAAACTTTCTCAAGAATTTTAAGGGGGTTGGAGTCATCCCAGGAGCACAGACTTGAACTGTTCTTAGAAACTATTTCTAGAATTTTTGCAAGTCTCTTAGTGTGTAGGGTGGACAAAATCATTTATGCTGACAGTTCGCAGACTTTGAAAGTTTACACGTCAAGTTTGAAGCCTTGTCAGGAACGGGGCTCCAGAGCATATGACTCAAGTTTGATCAAGAAGAGAGTTGTCGAAATGTGGAGGGTCTCCATGAGACTCCTACCTGCTCCAGGCAACCTCATGGTCCTGGGGAAACACAGGTAAATAACTATCTGGCCAGACTCAGTATGTCTGCTCTGTATCTGCCACCTCGACATATTGTGACAGGGCCCAACGCAAAGGATCATGAAGGACTGAAGGATTCCAGGGAACTTGAGAAAACTTGAAAGCTCACAGTCCACCCTCAGAGACTCTAAAAGCCCAGCAGCGTCCAGGATGTGGTTGTGGGTCTCCACCTTACGTCCTTCTCAGGGGCAATATTCCAGGGGTAGCATGTTAGGAGATCAACCCTCACTGGCTTCCACAGGAATCATATCTGCTCATTTGTTCACCATCTTCTTGTTTTGTTTTGTTTTTCAGTTGGTGCCGCCCTTCTCATGCCAGTGTATTTCAACCTGGATTCCATTCAAGCGATGTACTACAGAAGGTACTGGGAGGTGAGCAACTCGATTGTTTCTCTAGAGCTAGATCAGGCTGGTAGGAAAGGGGAAAAGTAAATGCTTGGTCCTTTCCAGACATAGCTTCCTTGAGTATCAGGATATAAGATTTAGCCAGTTTTATTTCCACTAGCTTAACTTTCAAGCACTTCTTTCCACAGGACATTGCCTGGGTCAGCAGCTTTTATATCCGCTATTTCATCACATTTGGCCCTTTCTATGGAATCTTCGGAACCCTGGTGCTCATATACTTAGTCAAGTAAGAAAACAATAATATCTCCTACTCTTATTACCTGGATGTTCCTCTTACCTTTCTTACTTGATCTATTTATGATTAGCAATGATTATCAGATTATGACACCAGACTGCATTCTTGTAGCTGAGACATTTCCAAGAAAATGTGGGATAAAACAGCTGAAATAGTTGAGTGAGTTTCTTGGAAACTGCATTTGCCCAATCTTGCCTTTTTTCCCATGTGATTAATTCCCAATTACAGAAGGCAATAGCACCCCACTCCAGTGCTCTTGCCTGGAGAATCCCATGGACGGAGGAGCCTGGTGGGCTGCAGTCCATGGGGTCACGAAGAGTTGGACACGACTGAGCAACTTCACTTTCACTTTTCATTTTCATGCATTGGAGAGGGAAATGGCAGCCCACTCCAGTGTTCTTGCCTGGAGAATGCCAGGGACAGAGGAACCTGTTGGGCTGCCGTCTGTGGGGTCACACAGAGTCAGACACGACTGAAGGGACTTAGCAGTAGCAGCAGTCCCTTACCATCTGAGGAGGATTAGTCCCTGGACCCACCTCAGTTACCAAAACCCAAAGATATTCAAGCTACATAGTCATCTATCCATATATGTGGTTCCACTACTGTGGATTCATGCAACCACTAATCTTGTAGTACTCTGGGTTTACTTAAAAATATCCACATTTAAGTGGACCTGCGTGTTTCTCAAAGGTCAGCTGTATTCTGCCTGATCACCAAGTCCTTCAAACTGTAATCCAGCTGGACATCACAATTCTTACCAAAGATAATAGGAGGCCAGTTTTTTTTTAAGTTATTTTATGACTAGAGATTTTCCCCAAATCAAAATGACTTTAAACTGAATAACCCTCTTCAACTTCCCAATTTATTCCTTCCTCATTCTTTGCATTACTATTCATAACAATAACAGTAGCTACTATGCATCAGGCAATTTGCTAAAGGCTTTACATGCATTATCTTATTTGATATAATCAAAAAAGTACAATGTAGATAGTATCAGTTTCATTTTTCTGATAAGAGAAATTAAATCACTTACTCAAGAAGAAGTAAGGGCCAGTGGCAGTGCCAAATCAGAACTTGTGCCCAGTTCTATCTGATGCCAATAGCCAAGCTGTGAATCACATTACACATATCCTTAAACTGTTGTTGCTTTGGTCGCTAAATCATGTCTGACTCTTTTGTGACCCCATGAATTGTAGCCTGCCAGGCTGCTCTGCTCTGGGGATTGCACAGGCAAGAATACTGGAGTTGGTTGCCATTTCTTTGTTCAGGGGATCTTCCCAGCTCAGGAATCAAACTTGGATCTCCTGCATTGGCAGATGGAATCTTGACCACTGAGCCACCAGGGAAGCCTGACCTTCAGTTATCTAGGCATCTTCTGAGCCTTGCACCAATGCCTACAGAAAATACTGGGGACACTGCTCTGGTACAGTAGGCTGCAAGACAGGCAGTGTGAATGAATACCTACTGTGTCATCTTTAGATATAAAAGGTCTGCAAAGATGAAAAACAAACAACCACCACATGATTGGAACCTTTGAGTCACTGCCATTTCCTCTACTGCTCAGCCAGATCTGCCAGTAGTTACACAAGCCCAGTGACTGGAACTGAAACTCCCCAAGGAGTGATCATATCTTCTTCTTATTCTCTTAAAGGCTTCTTGAAAGTTCCTGGATTGCATATGTTACCCAGATGAGCCACCTACCAATGAAAATGAGCAAAGAGGAGAACCAGGACTGGTTCAGCTCTCAGGTAATAATGCTGTTCGGGGAAACCATCCACCAAAGCATCCTGATTCCCGTCTGCTGACCTCAAATGGCATTTATTGGGGGCTTTCCAGGGGCCAGGCACTGTCAACTGTTTTGCTACACCTCATGTAGCTATGTGCTCGGAATATTCCCACTTTACAAATGATAACATTGAGGTATGAAGAAGTTGCACAACTTGTGCAAGATTACACAGCTAATAAGTGGTAGAAGCAGATTTTATTTATTTGGCCACACTGTGTGGCATGCAGGGTCTCAGTTCTCCTGCTGCTGCTGCTGCTGCTAAGTTGCTTCAGTCATGTCCGACTCTGTGCGACCCCATAGACAGAAGCTCACCAGGCTCCCCCACCAGGGATCAAACCTGTGTTAAGCATACAGTCTTAACCAGTGGACCAGTGGGAGTTCCCTAGAAGCAGGTTTTCCTCAACAGTTTGATTTCAGAAGCTTTGCTCTTAACTAAGGCTTAATAAACTACAGTCCAGGGGCCAGTCTAGCCCAGTCTGTGTTTTTGTAGTTTTACTGGAACACAGCCACACTCATACACTACATATTCTCTATGATAGTTTTCATTCTAAAATAGCAGAATTGCGTAGTTGTGATGCAGAATTGAAACATTTACTGAGCGGCACTTTACAGGCAAGGTTTACTAAACCTGCTTCAACATGATACAGTCTTTCAGCGAATCTCACACTCCTAGGATAACAGAAGGGAGAATCCTGGAATCTCCCTCATTTCGTTGTATAGATAGTGGGGCCCAGAGAGGAGACTCAGCATTCTCGGCAAGCGTGCTATTAATGAATAAAAGATTCATGACCCATGCAGAATACCGCTGCCTCCTAAGCCTGACACTGGCTGTGCCGTGATTAACTGGAGAATCCAGTCATCATACTACTTCTTTCTCCATGCTCATTTCCAAATTCAGTGGACATTCCACACAGTAGTGATTCTCAATCTTTTTGGTCAAGAAACTATTCTTTCTTTTTGGTCAAGAAACCACTCTTAAAACTTATTGAGAACATCAAAGAGCTTTCATTTGTGAAGGTTATATCTACTGGTATTTACTGTATTTGAAATTGAAACTGACAGTTTTAAAATATCTATGAATTAATTTTAAAATAATAAGATAAATCCAATAAATGTTAACATCAGAGTGATGAAATCATCCCATGTTTAATAGCCTCTGGAAAAACCCATGCTATAAGCATGCATGAATGAGAATAAAAAAGGCAAATACTGTCTCAGAAGTATTATGGGGATCATTTTTACTTTGAAGATCCCCTGAAAGTGGTCTAGGGACCCCAAGGTGCTCTAAAGTGCACTCAAGGAACCCTGACATAGAGCAACTGCATAAATAGCATTCAAAATGACAGTAACTCGAACAAGAATTAAATCTTAGAAAGGTAGTCACATTCATAAGCATTCTAAGTTGTTTGGAAAATCCTATGAGCTTCTTCTCAGTCTGTCTTTGTACAAAATAAAATACATTAGATTTAAAAGGAAGCTACTTGTATATATTAATAAATGTATTTCTATGCACAAAACCCTTGGTTTAAGCCCTTGTATGCTTTATTCCCCATTTAGAAGTCCTTTAAGTCTATTCTGTGGTAATAATATTCAAACACCTATAATTTCTACCAGAATCCTACAATCCCATTTCCATCTGCCAAAGTCCTTACTCGTGATATCTTAGTCTTCTGATTTTGAGGGCTGATAGTGACTTAGTCCTCTCAGATCCTATTCATTTCTTCATATCTGTTGCCTTATCAATATTCTTAGCAAAATGCCTTATTTCCTTTATAATTGTAAGGTCCCTGAGACCTGGAACTTATTTTTATCCCCCACTGTTTGTTACACAAAATATATACTCAATCAGCACTTGTTGAATGATAGCTAAAGAATAACTAAATATCTTGTTTGATATGGGTTCATTTACATCTAATGTAAGCTTTTTCTTTGCAGGTCTTGACCACCTGTAATGTGGAACAGTCCTTTTTCAATGACTGGTTCACTGGGCACTTGAACTTCCAAATTGAGCACCAGTGAGTAAGAGAAATAGTTTATGATAAAGGGCAAGGGCTGTCACTAATAACTGTCCTCCATATAGTCCAGAGCACTAGACTTGAGATCTTAAGGGAAAAAAATGAACCAGGATTCTCTAAAGGATGCTATTTTTCAATTAACAACAATGATAAAGAAAGGAAGAAAGAAATGAAGGAAGTGTCACAATTGCGAGTTCAGTTCAGTTCAGTTCAGTCGATCAGTCATGTCCTACTCTTTGCGACCCCATGAATCACAGCACACCAGGCCTCCCTGTCCATCACCCAACTCCTGGAGTTCACTCAGACTCACGTCCATCAAGTCAGTGATGCCATCCAGACATCTCATCCTCTGTTGTCCCCTTCTCCTCCTGCCCCCAATCCCTCCCAGCATCAGAGTCTTTTCCAATGAGTCAACTCTTCGCATGAGGTGGCCTAAGTACTGGAGTTTCAGCTTTAGCATCATTCCTTCCAAAGAACACCCAAGACCAATCTCCTTTAGAATGGACTGGTTGGATCTCCTTGCAGTCCATGGGACTCTCAAGAGTCTTCTCCAACATCACAGTTCAAAAGCATCAATTCTTCAGCGCTCAGCTTTCTTTATAGTCCAACTCTCACATCCGTACATGACTATTGGAAAAACCATACCCTTGACTGCTGCTGCTGCTGCTAAGTCGCTTCAGTCATGTCCAACTCAGCGAACCCATAGACGGCAGCCCACCAGGCTCCTCTGTCCCTGGGATTCTCCAGGCAAGAATACTGGACTGGGTTGCCATTTCCTTCTCCAATGCATGAAGTGAAAAGTGAAAGTGAAGTTGCTCAGTCGTGTCCAACTCCTAGGGACCCCATGAACTGCAGCCTACCAGGCTCCTCCATCCATGGGGTTTTCCAGGCTAGAGTGCTGGAGTGGGGTGCCATTGCCTTCTCCCATAGCCTTGACTAGACGGACCTTTATTGGAAAAGTAATGTCTCTGCTTTTGAATATGCTGTCTAGGTTGGTCATAACTTCCCTTCCAAGGAGTAAGCATCTTTTAATCTCATGGCTGCAATCACCATCTGCAGTGATTTTGGAGCCCCAAAAAATAAAGTCTTGAGTAAATGGAGTGAAATATTGGAAAAGTATCAGTGACTCAGTTTCCAGATTTCTATGGGCTTAGGAATTGGTGCGGAGAAGGCAATGGCACCCCACTCCAGTACTCTTGCCTGGAAAATCCCATGGATGGAGGAGCCTGGTGGGCTGCAGTCCATGGGGTCGCTAAGAGTCGGACACGACTGAGCGACTTCCCTTTCACTTTTTCGCTTTCATGCATTGGAGAAGGAAATGGCAACCCACTCCAGTTTTCTTGCCTGGAGAATCCCAGGGGCAGGAGAGCCTGGTGGGCTGACGTCTATGGGGTCACGCAGAGTCGGACACGACTGAAGTGACTTAGCAGCAGCAGCAGCAGCAGGAATTGGTGATTTCCTTACATTTGCTTTGTTAGCAAAACCTAAGAAAAATCAGGACACTTGGGTAACCAACTTGTGTTCAAATTTAACTATGCTATAATTCAAATATTTACTTACCTGTGTTTTTAGAGCCAAGTTTACAAAATAACTAATGAGGTGGAGTCCCTGCTGCAATTTCTAAATGATATCTGGAAATCCTTTACCAATGGGTCAGTTACAGAGAGGAAACAGGTAGTTCACACCTTGATGCAAGTTAAAACATTGAGAGTCAATTTCTCCAGAGTATCAGGGGAAAGGCTTTCCACATTCTCTTTGTCTAAGCCATGTGAGTCTATGACAGTCAAAGAAGGAACATGACCTTTATTTGTTCAAGGAATTTTTTTCATTCTATTTCTCATATTAGGGCTTGAAAATTTCAGCAAAACAAAAAAAGGACTATTACTCATAGTTTTATTAAAGGAGAGATTTACATCCAAGATGGTCATCTGGCTGACTAATGAAAACTTGGGATTAAAAATCCATCTCTCCTCACTTCTTATTCCTTTCTTAGGACTTTTAGCTATTTACCATGACTTAATATTCATCCATCTATTCTTGCTAAGGAAGTTAGAAAGAGAGACTAAGACAGAGATTAGCAAAGGCAGGGTGGGCGGTTCAGTATCTCTAGTTCTCTGGGTAGTTCTAAAGACTGGGTAGCTCTAAATGGTAGAAAGTTCTAAATAATATACTTTCATTGGATCAAGCCAAAAATAAACAGTTGATGGAGCTAAAACATATTCCCTTAGTTCTTCCTAAACATCTGCCACCCACAAGGCTTGTATAGGTTTAAGGGATAAGATGAGTTTGCCAGCAAGTTTTGTAACTTCCCAAAACAAAAGTATTGTGGAAGGTCAAGTTTGGGTCTGCGTGGCTGATACCATTTTATTTTGTAAAAGGGGAAAGGGAACTTTGGGTTTCTCCTTAGGTCTGAGAAGTTTTATATCTCCTTTCTCTGTTTCCTAGTCTATTTCCCACAATGCCACGCCATAATTATCACAAGGTGGCACCTCTGGTGAAGTCACTGTGTGCCAAGCATGGACTACCGTATGTGAATAAGCCCATATTGAAGGCATTTGGAGATATTATCAGGTAATAACAGTCCCTCAACCCACAGCTCTCATTTCCCTTCACTGTTGGTCCCCAGACTCGTCACTGCTTTATGAATCATTCAGCCAGTAGCTGTTTATTAAGGAGCATCCATGTGCCCAGCATGGAGAAGAAGCTCTATACGGAACAACACTAACTCAGAAATGATAACAGTCATTCCTACCATTTAGCTACTGCCTTCTGGGTATTTAGTGAAAATACCTTGATGCCCTACTAAATTTCAACCTTATAAACCAGGGTTCTGTATTTGTCTCTGTATCACCCACAGAGCCTTGACATGCTTTAGAACTTAACCGGTGAGAGGGACTCTCAAATCATCTGGTCCAGGGTTGCAAACTAAGATGCTTGCAGGGTCTGGTGGGACAGGCAGGGGTGACTCTTCCTACAGGAACTGAGAATCCATACTCATCCTGAAGCATTCACAGTTCCCTGGAGGATCCTTTGCTCATCAAATTAACAGCCAAAACCTTGGTTGCATAAAATATCTTAAAATTAGGAGAAAGAAAAGCAAAAGTATCTTTTTAATATGAATAAACCAGCAAGCCTAGAGCTGGTCAGATCTGATCCCTGAACAGTGAACCATCTTCACTCTCCACCACTGCCCTCCTCCTTTCCTGCCCTCCCTATATCTGGCCACCCTTCAGCCACTACATAACTCCCTGCCCCTTGCCATGACACATCCTTGGTCACCTTTTCTCCTACCTAGAAAAATCTCCCAACCTGCCACCCCCTTCCTGTCACCTTCTCAAGTTCTGTTCACTCTCCAAAGCTCACCTGAAAGGTCTTTTCTTCATCTCGGTCCTCCCTTGCCCCCAAGACTAAACCCGTCATGTGCTCTTGTAGCACCTGTTTCTCTTCATTTCTGATCCTTATTACAATCATGATTTAATAGCATATTGGGTAATAAATTATGTAATATGTGTCTCCCAATGTAAACCACAGCTCCAGGTGGAAAGACTCTCACCACTCTTACTCACAGCTGTATCACCAGAGCCTAGAAAAGTCTTTAACTTTATAAAGTAGGAGAGGTAGGTGGATACATGTTAGGTTGGTATAGGTATATGATTTACCTTGTAGAGATTCAGTAGAGATTTTTCTTTTAATATGGAGAAGAGAATAAGTGATGCTTTGGAGTACAGAAGAAAAATAATTGAAAGAAAAACTCAATCTCTTCCATATAGAAATGCTGATGGACTGTGGACTGCCAGGCTCCTCTCCCCATGGGATTTCCTAAGCAAGAATATTGGAATGGGTTGACATTTCCTTCTCCAGGGGATCTTCCCAACTCAGGGATAGAAACTGTGTGTCTTGCATCTCCTGAATTAGCAGGCGGATTCTTACCAATGAGCCACCTGGGAAGCCAGAAAAGGTGGACTCACCTTCTAACACATAAGTCAGTGTATTTGATTCTCCACACTGGCAAGATAGAAAGACATTTTTCAGATATAGCTGAAAATGACAATGTTGTCCTGAATTAAGTAAAACAGCAAATGTTCCATGAAGTAGCTCCTTTGACCTGAGTCTTGCCTACTCACAATTTTGTCTGCTCCTCTCGCAGGGCCCTGAAGAAGTCTGCAGCCCTCTGGATGGATGCTTACTACAGCCATCCAGAAACATAATGTGGATGTGCGTGAGTCTGTGTTAAAGAGAAAGCCACAGGCCCCAAGTGTCACTTGTGCTAAAGTTCATGATACCAAACCTCTTTAATGCCTGACTTACTTGCAGTTTTAACCTTCCCCAAAGTGAAATTTTAATCAACTGTCTGTAATTTTTCTGATCAACTATCTGTATTTTTTTTGGATCAGCTATCTAGGAGGTAATCTGTTGTTCTCCATCCCTGCCCCCAGCCCAGAGGAAGAAGAGGATAAAACCCTCGTCATCCCCTCCCCGTCACCAAAAAAGTGTCTGCCCTAAATGTACTTTGCTGAGAGCTTCCTTGCCCCTCTCTTCTTCTGATAAAAGCCTTCCATTTGCCCAACATCTCAGAGCCCCATTTGATTAACTTTGTTCATAAATCACTGAATAAAGCCAATTCAATCATCAAATATACTCAGTTGAATTTTTGTTTTCTAACAGCCTGTTCAATAATCTTCCCAGAGGAGAAGACCCAAGGCCTGCTACTCTCAACGACTCCCCAGATCACTGAGCACTGGGTTAGACTTCAGATGATCCATCCTGCAGATCATTTCTGCCCTCTGCTCTTTGGCCACAGGAAGCCAGACCTCTGTCTCTGTAACCAAGCAGGACCAGATGGGGCCTCCTGGCAACAGCTCCCCCCAAAAGGTGATCTTGGCACATCCTCTGCTTTATTTCCTCTCTGAGGCACCAGAAAATAGTACTTGATGCAAATTTCCTGAACTGTTTTGCATATAGGAACCCATCCCCCCACCCCACCACCAAAAGGAATAACTACTTTTTGACCATGAACACATAGCCCAAGGCCACCTAGAGCCTAAGAACTGAAGATGGGAACCCCTGTGCCGCACCATCAGCCAGTCAGGGAACTGTACACAAGCTGATCCCAAACCCCGGGACCTCCCCCACACGTGCCCTTACAAACTGCTTTGCCAAAACCCTTCTGGGAGTCTAGACTTTTCAGGGCATGAGCCACCTCCTCTCCTTGCACAGCCCTGCAATAAACCTTTCTCTGCTCCAAACTCCATTTGAGTTTCTTTGGCCTCACTAGGCATCAGGTACAGGAACTTGTGTTGACATCCCTGTACACTAAGCGGCTCATGAAAGTCATGTTACAGCCCTACCTGCCGCTCTTCAATGGACTCCCACGGCTGCTCTTGGAATAAAGATGAAACCTGGTGACTGCCAACAGACTGTACATGCTGGTCCTCCCCCACGGAGCCTGCCCCACCTTAGACTACTTGCCTCTTCTTCAGCCCAGGTGGTTTCCTTCCAGGCTCACACACTCTTCTGCTAAAGGGTCTTGGCTTCTGAATCCAGTGTCTGAACTGCTCTGTCACCATCCCTGCCCTTACTCCTCACCTGGTTAGTTGCCACTTACCTGCAATCCTGGAACCACAGAACCACCCCTAACTGGTTCTGTTTCTAACAAGTCACTGAGACTTTTTCAAAGACAAGAGAACCAAATGCAAGCCAGGCAGCCAAGGTGAGTGCAGAGGAGAGAACTGTTGACCTCAAATAGCACCCAGAACCAAAGGACCCACCACAACCCCCAGGAAACCAAAGGATCAGGGCATGGCTGAAACTTGATGCCAGAATCCTTTTAGAAGTGAAGGGCCCATGGTCCTTGAGGATCCCATGTTGAAGCCTGAACCACATTTCACCATAGATGACCATGTTCTGAAGCTCACTAATGGCAACCTGCCCCACCAGCATTTGTGCAGACCAACCCAGCCACCATTAATCCATGAAAGTTTAACCAGACCCCAGATCAAAGGCACAGATTTGAGCCCTGCTCCAATCTGCTTGCCAGTGAGCCTCAAAATAAAACTTCTCAAAAGCTGGTGCCGAAACGGCAACCCACTCCAGTTCTCTTGCTTGGAAAATCCCATGGACAAAGAAGCCTGGTCGGCTGCAGTCCATGGGATCACAAAGAGCTGGACATGACTGAACAACTGAGTATATACAGTATTGGCTTTGATGCACATCAAGCAGGGAGCCCTTTGCTTGGTAACAGTTTCAGGGAAGCTTCCCTATTAAGTCAAGGCCTCCTGTGATATACTCTGTAGCTCTGTAGTAATTACTAGAGGTACAATCTTACATCCATTTGTGTAATTACTTTAATAATTTGTCTTCTATGGTAGCCTGCACCATCCATGAGATTAGGGACTGCCTCCCATGATAGAGATGGTCAGTAAAGACGTGAGGAAGGAAGGAAGGAAGGAAGGGCGTGGGTGAGGATAGGAAGTAGGATGGGAAAAATGAAGTGTCAACTTCTGGCACTTGCCTGCTACCTCTACAAGGAATAAATCATGAGCCATTGCAGCTGCTGACCTTCAACATCCCCCTGAAATGAGTTCAGGGAGGAGATAAGGAATCAGTCCCTGTGTTCTGAGAAAACTTGGCAGAAGGGTTACTCAGATAGTTAGATATTTCCAGGAGAAGATTTTATGAGCCCAAATCTTGCATCTCCTCACATCTGAGCAAAACACTAAGATCATTAATGGTGACATCTGCTCCCTGTGACTAGCAGCAAGCTTCCACCAAAATGTGTGCTTGACGGTATGTACCTTCTTCACTCAAATCACGTATATACTCACGCCCCTGCTTTCTCTTTGGCACAGTTTCTCAGGGCTACCTGAAATCCTGTCTCCAGGGCAATAGTCCTCATTTTGCCTCCAGTAAAACTTAACTCACAGCTCTTATGTTGTGCCTTTGTTTTTCAGTCTACAGGACAGAAGGAAAGAGGGAAGCCTGGGAGGAGGAGAGAAGGAGGGAGGGAGGGAAGAAATGAAGGACAGAAGAGGGAGAGAAGGGGGAAGGAGGAAGGGAGAGAAGGAAGGAGGAATAAAAAGCTGTATGTAAATGTTTTTCCTTCTAAATAGACTTCAATATGAAATAATTTGTGGTCCAACTCAACAATAATTTTATTTATTTAGTAAGCATCTATTTATATGAGGCACTTTACTCTGCAAAACTGTTACTGTAATGTAGTCAGAAGAACATTCAGAGGGACATTGTTGTTGATTACACTTGTACACAAATCTGAGCTCTGTCACTTACTAGCATTGTCATCCTGACAAATAACTTAAATCTCTCTGTGCCTTAGTTTCTCCGCTTATAAAAACTAGAGTTACAGTATCTATTATAATAGAGTTCACCTACAAGGATTAAATGAAATTATATATATTAAGTTCTTAGCACAAGCATTAATTTTTCATCCCTAGGTGGTTGGGAGGACACAGAAAGGAATAGAAATTATCTTTGTCTAAAAGATTTTACAGTGCAACTGGAGAGACTTGTCAGCAGTTGCAAGGTGAAATGAATTGCTCTGATAGAGGTGTAAACCTGAGGTACCTTTTGTGTGAGTTCAGGTAAAGAAGGTGCAGCTAAACAATAGATTCATTTTCTGATATTAATGAAAATCCATGACTGTTGTATAACAGTATTTTGAAACATCAGATGAAATGGAGAGGTTTCACCTATCTACTGTCTAGCACAATAGGAAAATGTAATTTGTTATAATATAGAATGACTTAACGGAGAAGGCAATGGCACCCCACTCCAGTACCTCTTGCCTGGAAGATCCCATGGACAGAGGAGCCTGGTAGGCTGCAGTCCATGGGGTCGCTAAGAGTCGGACATGACTGAGCAACTTCACTTTCTCTTTTCACTTTCATGCATTGGAGAAGGAAATGGCAACCCACTCCAGTGTTCTTGCCTGGAGAATCCCAGGGGCGGGGAAGCCTGGTGGGCTGCCGTCTATGGGGTCACACAGAGTCGGACACGACTGACGTGACTTAGCATAGACAGTAAGATTTCTTTCTCCAGGGGATTTTCCCCACCAGAGATTGAACCGGTATCTCCTGCATTAGCAGGCAGGTTCTTTACCAATAAGCCCCTGGGGAAGACCAGATAGTAAGATGAATTTTATCAAGTACATGAAGAGTACTTTTATATTTTAACTCTGAATTATTAAAATTCTTACCAATACTTATGAGCATCTACCAAGAAGTAAGTACTGAGTTGCACCCTTCATGTGTGGAATGGGTGTTATTCCATTTAATCCTCACAACAGCTCCACAGGGCAAGTCCTATAATAATCTCATTTTATAAATAAAAACATGCTACTTTGGGAGGCCAAGTAACTTGCCTGATGGCACAGGTAGGAAAGAGTGAGTAGAGTTTCAGACCCAGGGGTCTCTGATTCCATAGTCAATACTCACTAACATTCATACCAAGAAACCAAAAATAAAGAATTAAGTGGTGTTACAAGTCGTGAGCAGTGGACACACTTGGACTCTAATAGCTTCCTGGGAGCTGTTGGAATAAGCACAAAAGTAGTTATCTTTCCACCTCTGCAAGAACAGGCACGTGGCGAGGGGAAGACTGGAGGAGCATGCAACAAGCATAGAAACAGTCCCCATTGGCTAACTACTCCCCATCCTAAAAGAGTATTACCCAGCTCAGAGAAATTCACTGGGGGACAATCAAGCAGAGATTTAACTTTTCAAGGGAGAGACACTGCATTGAACATGTAAGAACGGAATGGAGAAATGGATCGGAGCTTTGGTGGTGACATGGCATGAATTCAACCCGGGGAAAGTTCACCTTACCTGTGGCTACCTTCACACGGCTTTTCCCTGATATCCTATTTCCTCCAAAGCTTCACTCTTTTCCAAATGTGAAACATTCTGGCAGTGAGAAATTGTATTTTCAGTTGGGCATGAAGTACAGATGACTGACTGGATTAGAAGGTGGGAACCTCAGTCCTAATTTCAGCTCCTCAATGCCCTACCGTGAAATTGGCCATGTCTCTCACACATTGCCTTGATCTGTAAAATAGGTGGGGTGCATAATATTACCTGGCCTATTTGCATCATAACTTTGTTGGGACAGCTGAATAAAGTAAGCAAATAGAAATACTTTCCTAAGCCAGGAACACCCATTCAGATGATGGTTGTTGTTAATAATGTAACTAGGGTTCCTTCCATCCTGGCCCCAACAAAAGCAAGAGCAGCCACAAAGTCAAATAGGCTCAAGGGACAGAAAGACACTGAACCATTTTAATGACGACAAGGGCACATTTCCTTAGATGAGAGGACTGTCACAAGTGAGAAAATTATTTCTCCTGTTACAACAAATAACACCTGGGCATCACCTTCCACTTCTGACTTTACTCAGTCCCCTGGAACCAGCAGCCAGATCTCAGGCTGGAAGAATAGTAGAGAGCCATGGGCTCTAGTTTTCCAAGCTTCCAGTCAATCATGTAAGTACACAATTCTCTACTGGAAATCATGCCAAATAGAATTATATCACTTGTTCCTTAATCGATATATTGTAAAGGATTTTCTTGACTATTTCCCTGCTAATCATCTACCCTAAAGATACAGAAAGTACTAAATTAAATATAAAAAATGTGCTTTATTAACATCAATAAAGATTAAACATAAATTCTGTTGAGAGGAGGAATACTCAGATACCTTTTCTTTCTAAACTTCATTTATGAAAATGTGCAGTGTTGAAAGGATTTTACAATGAACATCTGTTTAACCATAATCAAAATTTTGAAGTTACATTTTTAGTAAACTTGTTTTATTTTATATCCATCTACCTCTCTATCCATTACTTTATTCTTTTTATGTGCTTCAAAGTAAATTTCCAGAGGCTTTTTAAAACTAAACCTCAGATTATGCAAACAACAAAGTTCATTTCTCATCTTCAATAAAGAATTGCGTAGCAGTCTCATCTTTGAGGGAGTTTTACGGGAATTTTGCTATGTGAAGGGAATATAACATGGTTAACATTGTGCAAAAGAAATTATTAACTCAAAACAGAATAAACCTTGTGCATGCATTTATCCTTCTCTATTTTTTTATTATTGATGTATATGTAACTCCTTCGTTCTCTCTCACTTGGAAGTATTTATTGATCACTTACCATGTGTCAGACTCAGGCCAGGTGATATGAAAAAGAGTTGCAGCAGCCTGGGCTCTTGGAGCATACAATCTAGTGGGGGGAGGTGGGGGGAGGCGGGGAAAGTCATTAAGAAAAGTAAATGGAAGAAAAACCAAGATCATCACAAGTGAAGAAAACAAAAGGCTGTGTAAGAGAGTGATAAGCAGAGGCTAGTTTCAATAAAGGAATTATGAAAAAGTGACTGTAAGAATGTGAAGAATGAGAATGCCATGATGTCTTGACGAGCAGCATCATTAGAAGAGAGTGCAGAGGCCCTGAGATGGTAACAAACGTCTGTTCAAAGAACACAGCTGCCTGTATGACTATGAACTAGTGTCCCAGCTTTTTCCCTCACTGTCACTTCAACTTCATTTCTTCAGTGTATTTTTCCTTGGCTCTTCAGAGGCATTCAAAAACAATTTTCCAGATAAAGAACAAGGAAACTGCATAGCACATGAAATCATAGCCATTACTTGTAATAACTTTTAATGGAGTATAAACTGTAAAAGAGCTTCCCTGGTGATTCAGCAGTAAAGAATCCGCCTGCCAGTGAAGGAGTTGCAGATTTGATCCCTGGGTTGAGAAGATCCCCTGGAGAAGGAAATGGCAGCCCACTCAAGCATTCTTGCCTGAGAAATACCATGGACAAAGGAGCCTGGCAAGCTAAGGCCCGTGGGGTCACAAAGAGTCAGATACAACTTAACAGCTAAACAACAGCAACAACAAAAAAAAACTATAAAAATTCTTAAGCACTGTGATGTTCATCTGAAACTAACAGAATATTATGAATAAACTATACCTCAATAAAAAATAATAAAAGTAAATTTCTATTGCTTTATTAATATGAGCATAGATTTCTCTTTGTAAATCCTCCCAGATTTAACTGACCAGGTTAAATTTCCTTTTACAAGCCCTTGTGTCCTGTGCACCTCACTAACACAACTTGTTTTCTGCCTATGTGCCCACTGAACACTGAAAACTCCGTGAGTGCAGTCGCCACCCTTTATGCTGCTACTCACCATTTTATCACCAGCCCCTGTCCAATGTTTAGCACTTGACCAGATATTCAGTAAATGTTTTGATAATAGTTAATCTATCTTCTCAAGCATTCCAAAAATTGCTTGTAATTGCTGCCTAGACTCCAGCTGTCATTCTGTGTTCTCTGTTCCATATGGCGTCTACCCCTAACAAAAAAAAAAATAAAAAAACATGCCTTGTTTTTGTTGGTAGCTCAGTAGTGTACAACTCTTTGCGACCCTATGGACTGCAGCATGCCAGACTGCCTGGTCCTCAACCATCTCCTAAAGTTTACTCAAACTTATGTCCACTGAGTTGACGATCCTCTGTCACCCCCTTCGCCTCCTGCCCTCAATATTTCCCAGCATCGCGGTCTTTACCAATGAGTCACTTCTTCACATCAGGTGGCCAAAGTATTGGAGCTTCACCTTCAGCCTTCCAATGAATATTCAGAACTGATTTCCTTCCAATGAATATTCAGAACTGATTTCCTTTAGGATAGACTGGTTGGATCTCCTTGCTGCCCAAGGAACTCTCAAGAGTAGTCTCCAACACGACAGTTCAAAAGCATCAATTCTTTGGCATTCAGCCTTCTTTATGGTCCAACTCCTACATCCATCCATGACTACTCAAAAAACCATAGCTTTGACTATATGGACCTTTGTTGGCAAAGTGAGGTCTCTGCTTTTTAATATGCTGTCTAGGTTTGTCATAGCTTTTTGCCCAAGGAGCAAGTATCTTTTCATTTCATGGTTGCAGTCACCACCCTCAGTGATTTTGGAGCCCAAGAAAACAAAGTCGGTCACTGTTTCCACTTTTTCCCCATTTACTTGCCACGAAGTGATAGTACTGGATGTCACCATCTTAGTTTTTAGAATGTGGAACTTTAAGCCTGTAATTAGGAACCCTCTGCTCAGTCGACTGAAAAAGGCTACAAAGAGTGACTTAGGTCTATTTCTCACTGGTACAAATATTGGCTTCACTAAAAAAATTTGCATTCTTCCATATGATTTGTTGGAGAAGGACTAGGCAGAGCTGAAGCTATGAGAGTGTAAAGCTGCCCTAAACCACAATGTAAAGTTTCCAGACCTAGACTTGGGCACTGTTAATAGTTACCCATCTATTTCTCACTTACTCTCTGATCATGAGCTTGCTCCTTTCTTTCTAGAGAGTACCTCTTTATTCATAGGTAATCTAATGAAATACAAGGAATCATTTGGGGTTATCAGTTCAGGTCAGTCGCTCAGTCGTGTCCAACTCTTTGCAACCCCATGAACTGCAGCACGCCAGGCCTCCCTGTCCATCACCAACTCCCAGAGTTCACTCAGACTCAAGTCCATTGAGTCAGTGATGCCATCCAGCCATCTCATCCATGCTGTTCCCTTCTCCTCCTGCCCTCAATCCCTCCCAGCATCAGTCTTTTCCAATGAGTCAGCTCTTCACATGAGGTGGCCAAAGTACTGGAGTTTCAGCTTCAGCATCATTACCTCCAAAGAAATCCCAGGGCTGATCTCCTTCAGAATGGACTGGTTGGATCTTGCAGTACAAGGCACTCTCAAGAGTCTTCTCCAACACCACAGTTCAGAAGCATCACTTCTTTGGTGCTCAGCTTTCTTCACAGTCCAACTCTCACATCCATACATGACCACAGGAAAAACCATAGCCTTGACTAGGCAAAACTTTGTTGGCAAAGTAATGTCTCTGCTTTTGAATATGCTATCTAGGTTGGTCATAACTTTCCTTCCAAGGACCAAGCGTCTTTTAATTTCATGACTGCAGTCACCATCTGCAGTGATTTTGGAGCCCAGAAAAATGAAGTCTGACACTGTTTCCACTGTTTCCCCATCTATTTCCCATGAAGTGATGGGACCAGATGACATGATCTTCGTTTTCCGAATGTTGAGCTTTAAGCCAACTTTTTCACTCTCCACTTTCACTTTCATCAAGAGGCTTTTTAGTTCCTCTTCACTTTCTGCCATAGGGTGGTGTCATCTGCATATCTGAGGTTATTGATATTTCTCCCAGCAATCTTGATTCCAGCTTGTGTTTCTTCCAGTCCAACATTTCTCTTGATGTACTCTGCATAGAAGTTAACTAACCAGGGTGAAAATATACAGCCTTGACATGCTGCTTTTCCTATTTGGAACCAGTCTGTTGTTCCATGTCCAGTTCTAACTGTTGCTTCCTGACCTGCATACAGATTTCTCAAGAGGCAGGTCAGGTGATCTGGTATTCCCATCTCTTTCAGAATTTTCCACAGTTTATTGTGATCCACACAGTCAAAGGCTTTGGCATAGTCAATAAAGCAGAAATAGGTGTTTTTCTGGAACTCTCTTGCTTTTTCCATGATCCAGCAGATGTTGGCAATTTGATCTCTGGTTCCTCTGCCTTTTCTCAAAACAGCTTGAACATCAGGAAGTTCACGGGTCACATATTGCTGAAGCCTGGCTTGGAGAATTTTGAGCATGACTATGCTAGCGTGTGAGATGAGTACAATTGTGCAGTAGTTTGAGCATTCTTTGGCATTGCCTTTCTTTGGGATTGGAATGAAAACTGACCTTTTCCAGTCCTGTGGCCACTGCTGAGTTTTCCAAATTTGCTGGCATATTGAGTGCAGCACTTTCACAGCATCATCTTTCAGGATTTGAAACAGCTCAACTGAAATGCCATCACCTCCACTAGCTTTGTTCATAGTGATGCTTTCTAAGGCCCACTTGACTTCATATTCCATGATGTCTGGCTCTAGGTCAATGATCACACCATCGTGATTATCTGGGTCATGAAGCTCTTTTTTGTACAGTTCTTCTGTGTATTCTTGCCACCTCTTCTTAATATCTTCTGCTTCTGTTAGGTCCATACCATTTCTGTCCTTGATCGAGCCCATCTTTGCATGAAATGCTCCCTTGGTATTTCTAATTTTCTTGAAGAGATCTCTGGTCTTTCCCATTCTGTTGTTTTCCTCTATTTCTTTGCAGTGATCACTGAAGAAGGCTTTCCTAGCTCTTCTTGCCATTCTTTGGAACTTTGCATTCAGATGCTTATACTTTTCCTTTTCTCCTTTGCTTTTCACTTCTCTTCTTTTCACAGCTATTTGTAAGGCCTCCCCAGACACCCATTTTGCTTTTCTGCATTTCTTTTCCATGGGGATGGTCTTGATCCCTGTCTCCTGTACAATGTCACGAACCTCATTCCATAGTTCATCAGGCACTCTATCTATCAAATCTAGGCCCTTAAATCTATTTCTCACTTCCACTGTATAATCATAAGGGATTTGATTTAGATCATACCTGAATGCTCTAGTGATTTTCCCTACTTTCTTCAATTTCAGTCTGAATTTGGCAATGAGTTCATGATCTGAGCCACAGTCAGCTCCCGGTCTCGTTTTTGTTGACTGTACAGAGCTTCTCCATCTTTGGCTGCAAAGAACATAATCAATCTGATTTTGGTGTTGACCATCTGGTGATGTCCATGTGTAGAGTCTTCTCTTGTGTTTTTGAAGAGGGTGTTTGCTATGACCAGTGCATTTTCTTGGCAAAACCCTATTAGTCTTTGCCCTGCTTCATTCCGTATTCCAAGGCCAAATTTGCCTGTTACTCCAGCTGTTTCTTGACTTCCTACTTTTGCATTCCAGTCCCCTATAATGAAATGGACATCTCTTTTGGGTGTTAGTTCTAAAAGGTCTTGTAGGTCTTCATAGAACCGTTCAACTTCAGCTTCTTCAGCGTTACTGGTTGGGGCATAGACTTGGATTACTGTGATATTGAATGGTTTGCCTTGGAAACGAACAGAGATCATTCTGTCATTTTTGAGATTGCATCCAAGTACTGCATTTCAGACTCTTTTGTTGACCATGATGGCCACTCCATTTCTTCTGAGGGATTCCTGCCTGCGGCAGTAGGTATAATGGTCATCTGAGTTAAATTCACCCATTCCAGTCCATTTGAGTTTGCTGATTCCTAGAATGTCGACATTCACTCTTGCCATCTCTTGTTTGACCACTTCCAATTTGCTTTGATTCATGGACCCTACATTCCAGGTTCCTATGCAATATTGTTCTTTATAGCATCAGACCTTGCTTCTATCACCAGTCACATCCACAGCTGGGTATTCTTTTTGCTTTGGCTCCATCCCTTCATTCTTTCTGGACTTATTTCTCCACTGATCTCCAGTAGCATATTGGGCACCTACTGACCTGGGGAATTCCTCTTTCAGTATCCTATCATTTTGCCTTTTCATACTGTTCATGGGGTTCTCAAGGCAAGAATACTGAAGCAGTTTGCCCTTCCCTTCTCCAGTGGACCACATTCTGTCAGATCTCTCCACCATGACCCGCCCGTCTTGGGTTGCCCCATGGGCATGGCTTAGTTTCATTGAGTTAGACAAGGCTGTGGTCCTAGTGTGATTATATTGTCTAGTTTTCTGTCAGTATGGTTTCAGTGTGTCTGCCCTCTGATGCCCTCTTGCAACACCTACCATCTTACTTGGGTTTCTCTTACCTTGGATGTGGGGTATTTCTTCACGGCTGCTCCAGCAATGCGCAGCCGCTGCTCCTTACCTTGGATGAGGGGTATCTCCTCACCGCTCCCCTTCCTGACCTTCAACGTGGGATAGCGCCTCTAGGCTCTCCTGCGCCCATGCAGCCACCACTCCTTGGATGTGGGGTTGGTCCTCCTGACCACCACCCCTGGCCTTGGGTGTGGGGTAGCTCCTCCCGGCTGCTGCCCCTGACCTCGGATTTGGGTAGCTCTTCTCTGCCATTCCTGCGCTGTTGCATCCTGGCACTCTTGGCCACTGCCCTTGACCTCGGTCGTGGGGTAACTCCTCTTGGCTGCCACCTTCAGGCATGGGGTCCTCCCGGCTTCTGCCCCTGACCTCGTAAGTGAGGTAGCTCCTCTCGGCCACGCTTAGTGCACTGGTCACAGCCGCCATCGTGCTTAGTGCACCAGTCGCAGCCGCCGTTGCACTTAGTGATCCGAAATTATTTATGTTATCTTATTTCATTGGAGTATAAGCTTTAACATAGAAATCTGGTAAGTATACCCTTGTCATTTATAAAGTGTAAAGAGAGTGGGAAAATATCATCAGGTCCTTGAGAGCAGTGGTTTTGGACTAATTTGTTATACCTCCAGCACCAAACCTGCCCTGAGTGCCTGTTCAATAAATACCTGTTCTTCAAGGACTGCTGCTTTTCTAGTCAAGCACTGAACACATCTCAGAGTAGTCCTACAGAGGATACAAGGTCCATACCTGCTGGAATTTCTGTGGTAAAAAGCTACCAGCACTATCCAATGGAGTAGGATTTGGAGGACTTCAGACAATCCAACATGCAACAATGGAAAACCTTGTATTGTGGTTAAGGTGCACTGCAGGCACATGAAATATGGACCTGCTAGTGTTCCACTCTCAAAGAGCTCACAAAGAAGACAAGAATAATATACATTTAAGAGGAAAATAGAAACTATAATTAGCTTCCAATTAAAATAAATAATTTTTTTTTAATGAACAGGAAAAAAAAAAAAAGAAGAAGAAGAAATTAAGATGGCTAGGGCCATGTCCAACGCAGAAAGGGCAGCAGGAGGCACGAGCGGGAGAGAGGAGGGGTTGTGGAAGCGAGGGAAGAGGGCTGCTGGGAGCCTGCTCCAGCTGCCAGCATCCACAGCTGCAGGTCCAGTGCTCCAAGAGCAGGATACAAGGGGCAACAAGAAGCTCCCTGAGGAGCCACAGGCTGGGCCAGGCCTGAGGCCAGGGTATGCAGCCAGGGTAAGAGGCCTGCTTGGCTCCTTCTCACTAGTCCTGGAGAAGCTACTGGAGAACCAGCACCCTCCTCTCCCACCACTACCACCGCCATGAGGTATGCCCCAATAAAGACAAGTGGAAGGAAAAAACTGGAGGAAGAATGGGCTGGGGCTGGGCATGAGATGAGCACCATGGCCATCTCAGTCTCCCTCATGTGGCGTGCCTGTGACCAGACCTTGCCAGGTGACCGTGAGATACTCTACCTGCAGTATGTGGCCCCGACGGGCTCCTGCTGGAGAAGGGCCTCCCCCAGGCCCCAGCCACCTGGCTGAGAACCTGCCGCTGCCCATGGCCGAGCTGGAAGGGAAGGAGTCTCTTCCAGGGCGTCCCTACTGGTCCTCCATCACCCTCTTCAGCCCTCAGAAACCTGTCCAGAGGAGGTTGGTGCTGGATCCTTGATCAGGACCACCTCCTGTTAACAAATTGCAAGTCCATGTGCCCAATGCACAGTGAGGTCAAACAATACTAAAACGTTGGAGTTTGGAACAGAGCAAGACTGATTACAGGTTCATGTAAGGAGGTGAGTGGTCTATGACCAAGAACCGCATAGTCACTGAAAGCCTTCAGGACTGCCCTTTGATAGGAAAGGTAAGGGAGGGGCGTGGCTAGTTGTTGCAAACTTCTTGGTGTCAAAGCCTTGTTCCTGAAGTCAGTTTACAGTCAGGCAATGATGTCACTGTAAATCTCTATGACATGAATGCCATTCTTTCTTCTGACAAGCAAGGGCCCAACTTTCACCCTCCAATGCCCTGGTCCTGGCGAAGAGGAGGCAGATCTCAGCTGACAGTTCCTTCAGGGCCAGGTTCCCAGACCCCACCCAACTGTCATCGCTGAGGGAGCCGGGGGCCCAACCCGACTGGCCCTCTGGCTCCTGAGGCCGCCTAAAGCGGGGTAAGTGGGCTCCCGCAGACCGTGACACAAGCCGGATGCCTTGCTATTAGGTCACAGAGACAGGGCTGGAAGAGGATTCACCGCTTCCTCAGGCCTGGGACTGGCTAGTGAGTGGCCTGGGTGAGGGCTCTGGAGCCACACTGTAACAGAGTGCAGGGAGCGCAGCCCTCAGCAAGGCAGCCATCGCAGTCAGTGGTCAATACCTTTAGCCTGTCCCCAAGCAGTGGGTCTTGCTCAGCCACTGGCAGCACAGTGGAGGGCCCCTCCCACAAGCAGCCTGCGGTTTGGAAAGGACAGTGAAGGTACTGACACGACGGTGGAGTGGGAGTCGCCAGGAGGACAGTTAGGGGGAGGGGCGGAGCCTGGCGTTCTCCCCAAAAGAGGTGGGGAATCAGGTGAGGGGCGGAGCCTGGCGTTCTCCCCAGCGAGGCGGGCAGTGAGCTGAGGGGCGGAGCCTGGTGTTCTACCCCAGTGAGGCAGGCAGTGAGGGCAGTGGCTGAGGTTGACGTTCTCTCAGCGAGGCGGGCAGTGAGTTGAGGGGCGGAGCCTGGTGTTCTACCCCAGTGAGGCAGGCAGTGAGGGCAGTGGCTGAGGCTGACGTTCTCTCAGCGAGGCGGGCAGTGAGCTGAGGGGCGGAGCCTGGTGTTCTACCCCAGTGAGGCAGGCAGTGAGGGCAGTGGCTGAGGCTGGCGTTCTCTCAGCGAGGCGGGCAGTGAGCTGAGGGGCGGAGCCTGGTGTTCTACCCCAGTGAGGCAGGCAGTGAGGGCAGTGGCTGAGGCTGACGTTCTCTCAGCGAGGCGGGCAGTGAGCTGAGGGGCGGAGCCTGGTGTTCTACCCCAGTGAGGCAGGCAGTGAGGGCAGTGGCTGAGGTTGACGTTCTCTCAGCGAGGCGGGCAGTGAGTTGAGGGGCGGAGCCTGGTGTTCTACCCCAGTGAGGCAGGCAGTGAGGGCAGTGGCTGAGGCTGACGTTCTCTCAGCGAGGCGGGCAGTGAGCTGAGGGGCGGAGCCTGGTGTTCTACCCCAGTGAGGCAGGCAGTGAGGGCAGTGGCTGAGGCTGGCGTTCTCTCAGCGAGGCGGGCAGTGAGCTGAGGGGCGGAGCCTGGTGTTCTACCCCAGTGAGGCAGGCAGTGAGGGCAGTGGCTGAGGCTGGCGTTCTCTCAGCGAGGCGGGCAGTGAGCTGAGGGGCGGAGCCTGGTGTTCTACCCCAGTGAGGCAGGCAGTGAGGGCAGTGGCTGAGGCTGACGTTCTCTCAGCGAGGCGGGCAGTGAGCTGAGGGGCGGAGCCTGGTGTTCTACCCCAGTGAGGCAGGCAGTGAGGGCAGTGGCTGAGGCTGACGTTCTCTCAGCGAGGCGGGCAGTGAGCTGAGGGGCGGAGCCTGGTGTTCTACTCCAGTGAGGCAGGCAGTGAGGGCAGTGGCTGAGGTTGGCGTTCTCCCCAGCGAGGCAGGCAGTGAGTTAAGGGGCGGGGCCTGGTTCTCCACAAAGGAGGCGGGAGTCAGGTGTGGGGCGGAGCCTGGCGTTCTCCCCAAGGCCCTCCAGCTCAAGCGGCCCTGTGCCCACCGGGCGAGAGGACAGGCCGGGAGCTGTGTTCTGTAGGGAGTCAGAGGCATCACCAAGGCCACTGGCCAGCCTTGACCCAGGCCTCCAGGAAGCGGTGGACCTGTCCCCTGTCATGGCCGCGGCTACCTGATTAGCAGTGGCAGTCTGCCTAGGTCCCGTCTGTGGTCTCCCCTCTGTGGTGGCCTGAGGAACCTGAGGGCCAGTTGGGCTGGGCCCCTGGCTCCCTCAGCAATGACAGCTGGGCAGAGTCCGGGGACCCGGCCCTGAGGGAACTGCCAACAGATATCTGCCTCCTCTTCGCCTGGACCGAGACATTGGAGGGTGAAATTATGCCTTGGGATCTTACCCTTTCTGGGCAGGACAAAGCATAACATTGATTTGGTAGAGATTTACAGAAACATCGTTTCTTGACCATGACCTGACTTTGAGAACAAAAGATCTGACACCAAGTTTGCAACAACTAACGGCAACCCTCCCTCCCCTCTTGCTTTTGAAAGGACTTTGCTGAAAGCTTTAGTAACTTTGGGGGGTGGGGGGGTGGGTCTTAGGGCATGAGCCGCCCAACTCTGCATGGTCCTGTAATCAACTTTTCTCTGTTCCAAATTCCAGTGGTTTAGTGTTTGGCCTCACTGTGCACTGGGCACATGGACTTGTGTTTTCAGTAACTATCTATGGCGACTGCAGTAGGACACTTGTGCCTGGGGCAGGTTGACCCTGGCTGGAGGCCACACTTTCCCAAGTGCCCAGCAGCTGCGGGAGTTCCTTTAGCTCTCGGGAACTGGGAAGGACTCTCCAGGACAGGTGCCGGCTCTCCCAAAGCACGAGGCTGTTCGGAGCAGAGAAATGTCCAGAACTTTAGTCCACATCTGGTGTCACCTGGGGTAAGTCACTCCAGCTAGTGCAGGCTGGGAATTCTCTCTGCTCCATCTGGGCTGCTTCCATTGCAGGAAGTGAGCTACTTGCATCTGTTCTCCTTTGAGAGCTGAGCCACTGTGTTTGGAGACCTCCATCTGGGAGCGGGAGTGGAATTTTAGACTATAGCTTTCTGATTTTCTGTCTGTGCAACTATAGCTTATTTGTTGTTTGTGTTTGTGTGTATGTGTGTTTGCACTGAGCCACTCAGTTTTTCCTTGTGTCTGTGGGACCATGCTTGTTATGTGTATGCTACATGTGCGTGAATCAGTACTAGCATTGGCTAGTCCAGACATCTTTGAATAATAGAGCTTGCGTGTGACAACACCAAGTATTGATAGCTTATGGTGAACAATGTCAGATTTGTGATCTCCGCAGAAGATTTCGCTTCAGGACTAGAGACCAGGCTTGATCACTCAGAGCTTTTGTGTGGCAGAAGTTTTATTAAACTAAAAAAGGGACAGAGAAAGCTTCTGACTTAGACATCAGAAGGGGGAACGGAGAGTGCCTCCCTCGCTAGTCTTTAGCAAGGGAATTATATACTTTTTAATTGGTTATTACAATAAATCAGAAGACTGTCTCAAGTTTGTGAAAATTTTACCAGACCCACTCCCATAATTTACATTCTAAAATATCAGAATTAATGACAAGGTTTTCAGAAAAGAGAAGTCCTCAAGCAGGATACATTGTTGTTATACAATCCCTCAGTTCAGTTCAGTCGCTCAATCGTGTCCAACTCTTTGCAACCTCATAAATCACAGCACTCCAGGCCTCCCTGTCCATCACCAACTCCCAGAGTCCACTCAAACTCATGTCCATCGAGTCGGTGATGCCATCCAGCCATCTCATCCTCTGTCGTCCCCTTCTCCTCTTGCCCCCAATTCCTCCCAGCATCAGAGTCTTTTCCAGTGAGTCAACTCTTCACATCAGGTGGCCAAAGTACTGGAGTTTCAGCTTTAGCATCAGTCCTTCAGAAATCCCAGGGCTGACCTCCTTCAGAATGGACTGGTTGGATCTCCTTGCAGTCCAGGGGACTCTCAAGAGTCTTCTCCAACACCGCAGTTCAACAGCATCAATTCTTCAGCACTCAGCTTTCTTCACAGGCCAACTCTCACATCTATACATGACTACTGGAAAAACCATAGCCTTGACTAGACGGAACTTTGTTGGCAAAGTAATATCTCTGCTTTTCAATATGCTATCTAGGTTGGTCATAACTTTCCTTCCAAGAAGTAAGCATTTTTTAATTTTGTGGCTGCAATCACCATCTGCAGTGATTTTGGAGCCCCAAAAATAAAGTCTGAGACTGTTTCCACTGTTTCCCTGTGGGGAGTGAGCTCTGCCTCTGACAAAGGTCATGAGGATGGAGGCTCGACATACACAAAGGCGGGATTAAGCCTCAGGAGCCCCCCTGAAAATTCTCGAGCATCTACCCCCAAAACCAGAGTCTGCCTACTTTCTGTTTTGTGCTCTCAACTACACCTCTGACTTTATGGGGGGCTGCCTCCCACTACCTCTCTCTGAAAAAAGAGTTAACTTACAGCTCCAGTTAATAAAGTTCCTGGGTGTGATAGTGTTTCAACCTACAAACTCCTTTGGAAGTCCTCTAGCCTGCCTGAATAGGTTTTTCTGGCCACATGTGATTGCTCAGAGCCTCCCAACTGTGAGAGGCATGAGATGTTCTAAACTGTCTAAATACAGATTCCTTTGAGCAGTTAAAAGATTGATTAGAAATTGTATTGGTGAAGGGTTTTTCACTTGTTGGGCCAATGTTTGCTGCTAAGTTTCCATATCCCTTACCTGCTGTGTCCCTGGCAGTGTATTGATTAAAATAATTGGTGTAAGTAGTAGCTTTAATGTTTGTAACCTTGGACCCTTGAGTTAATTCTTTTTTTTGCTATATCCCACCACACCTGTGCCCTATAGGAATGCAACTTTATCTAATGCTTTTGGAGGGTGGTACCTGACTAATCACCTTTAGAGAAAAATACATTTTCTGAAGAAAGGGTCTTAAAATGTTAACAGGCCTCCGGGCCAGAAGATGATGCAAATCACCTAAACTTTTGCATATGATAAATTTGCAGGAAGAAAGCCTGGCTTACTGTATGACTCTACCCCTTTCCCCATTATCCTCTATGCATAACTTAAAGTATAAAAACTACTTTGGAAAATAAAGTGCGGGCCTTGTTCACCAAAGCTTCGTCTCCCCATGTCATTCTTTCTCTCACCTTCTGGCTGAATTATTCAGCCTCTTTTCTCCACTAAATTTCCTCACTGAGCTATCCTTATTTAACCACTTTTTATATCCTTAATTAATGTTTAATTAAGCAATTGTTTCCTGATCCTCACCGTCGCCTTCTCCCCTTAAAAACCCCTGACTCAACCGGGGCTGGACTCCGGCATTTCCCCATCTATTTCCCATGAAGTGATGGGACCAGATGCCATGATCTTCGTTTTCTGAATGTTGAGCTTTAAGCCAACTTTTTAACTCTCCTCTTTCATTTTCACCAAGAGGCTTTTTAGTTCCTCTTCACTTTTTGTGTAAGAAATAAGCTTTTAAACATTGCATGGCCACTATATTCTTTAGATTCCAGAGGAAAAAAATTGATTAAGATGAAACTTAGGAGAAACTTGCCCTTTTTGTGTATGCAGTTGGAGAAAGCTGGCTTGTAGAAATACTTTTTTTCAGAATTCTGACTCTGAGAAAATAAAAATATTTCTAGGAGAAAGCATGAAGCTAAGTAAATTTAACTTATTCCAACTGTTAGTTTGGTTTTGTGTTTTCCAGGTGAATTTCCACCACACACATGGTCATGATTCCCTACCTTTCCATTTGAATGTTGTTTGTTGTTTAAAAGATAGATCTTTGTTAAAGAAATTGTTGAACTTCACCCTTCTGTTTTTATCCTGCAGGAATTAGATTCTGTTCTTTGTGTATGTTAGTCTTATGTAGAAGTGTGCCAGCTATGGGAAACTCAAATTTGTTTCCTGAATGCAGCTACTTGAGTTTCAGTCTCCAGAACTGGACCATTTTTGGTTATAAAACTTCTGAGTTAACTTGTAAATGAGCTCTATTTAACTAATTCAAAAGTAAGTGCTTACAAATTAAATACTTTGTAGTATTTAGAAATAAGGCCAAAAAGAATTTAAAGTCCTCATGATTTGGAAAGTATTTAGTACCAAACTGGTATTTCATATTGCTAGCTTAAATCTGTTGTTTTGCTAATTGTAACACTATTGTATATAGGTTTGTTACATGTCAAATAGGACCTTATATCTGTTACAAATTTATCAGCAAGACAATATCAAAACCTTGATATAATGAAACATTAAGTCTATCTAAAATAACCTCACCAGATTTTGGTAACTTGAAACTGAACTGAGTTAAATGGCAATAATTAATTGACTGTCTGAGTCATTTCAAGTAGGATCAGATCAGATCAGATCAGTCGCTCAGTCGTGTCCAACTCTTTGCGACCCCATGAACTGCAGCACACCAGGCCTCCCTATCCATCACCAGCTCCCGGAGGTCACTCAGACTCACATTCATCGAGTCAGTGATGCCATCCAGCGATCTCATCCTCTGTCGTCCCCTTCTCCTTCTGCCCTCAATCCCTCCCAGCATCAGAGTCTTCTCCAATGAGTCAAATCTTCACATGAGGTGGCCAAAATACTGGAGTTTCAGCTTTAGCATCATTCCTTCCAAAGAAATCCCAGGCCTGATCTCCTTCAGAATGGACTGGTTGGATCTCCTTGCAGTCCAAGGGACTCTCAAGAGTCTTCTCCAACACCACAGTTCAAAAGCATCAATTCTTCGGCGCTCAGCCTTCTTCACAGTCCAGCTCTCACATCCATATGTGACCACAGGGAAGACCATAGCTTTGACTAGGCGAACCTTTGTTGGCAAAGTGATGTCTCTGCTTTTGAATATGCTATCTAGGTTGGTCATAACTTTCCTTCCAAGGAGTAAGCGCCTTTTAATTTCATGGCTGCAGTCACCATCTGCAGTGATTTTGGAGCCCAGAAAAATAAAGTCTGACACTGTTTCCACTATTTCTCCATCTATTTCCCATGTAGTGATGGGACCAGATGCCATGATCTTCGTTTTCTGAGTGTTGAGCTTTAAGCCAACCTTTTCACTCTCCACTTTCACTTTCATCAAGAGGCTTTTTAGTTCCTCTTCACTTTCTGCCATAAGGGTGGTATCATCTGCGTATCTGAGGTTATTGATATTTCTCCCGGCAATCTTGATTCCAGCTTGTGTTTCCTCCAGTCCAGCATTTCTCATGATGTACTCTGCATAGAAGTTAAATAAACAGGGTGACAATATACAGCCTTGACATGCTGCTTTTCCTATTTGGAACCAGTCTGTTGTTCCATGACCAGTTCTAACTGTTGCTTCCTGACCTGCATACAGATTTCTCAAGAGGCAGATCAGGTGGTCTGGTATTCCCATCTCTTTCAGAATTTTCCACAGTTTATTGTGATCTACACAGTCAAAGGCTTTGGCATAGTCAATAAAGCAGAAATAGATGTTTTTCTGGAACTCTCTTGCTTTTTCGATGATCCAGCAGATGTTGGCAATTTGATCTCTGGTTCCTCTGCCTTTTCTAAAACCAGCTTGAACATCAGGAAGTTCACGGTTGACATATTGCTGAAGCCTGGCTTGGAGAATTTTGAGCATCACTTTACTAGCGTGTGAGATGAGTGCAATTGTGCGGTAGTTCTAGGCAAAACTAAGTTTACCACTTGGATTTACCACAAATCTAAGTTTTTAATCACAGCAACCTTTGACTTCTTAGGAGAGGAAAACTAAAGCCTAAGTTTCCAATCAGAAAATGCTGGTATGAAAAACAGTTCATAATTACTTTACTCTTGGCTTTCAATAAAAATTAAGGTGTTTAAGAGTTAAGGATTCTAATCTAAATATGTAATTAAAACTTCTAAGAGTAAAGGAAAAGTTTATACTACTTCCCTTACTATATACCATCAGTATATATTAGGCAAGTAGTATATATGTTTTGAGTAAAAAATGAGTTTTATGCATGGTCAGGATGAAATTAAACTTAGGTAATACAGCCTATTACCTTGCTCACCCTCCTAGGGGAAAAAAATGAAAGAAGACAGTAATTTAATACTGGGAAATCACCAAATGTAAAAGGAGGCAATAAAATATGAATTTATAACAGAATTTTGTTTTTTAGTCAAGGATGGCCAGAGTGCCTGCTAGGGCATCTACACCCTGGTGGAGAAAGGATTAGAATTCTGCAGAATCATTCAGCAACTGAGCTCAACATACAAAGTGGTCTCTAAAATCATGATATAGAGCTATAAGGTAACATCTGTGAGCCTTCTTTTAAAGACCACTGCAGAGTTAATGTTACAGCAAAAGTAGAAATGAATAAATAGCCTTAAGCACAAACCAGTCAAACAGGTCTTCAAGAGTTAAACAATCGTGGTTATTCTTTAGTTGTTACTACTGACAAACACTTGTAGCTACTTGTCTTTCACAAATCTGATTATTCTGACTCCACATGAATTTTGCTGAGTTCCTGGCACTCTTCTCCCCCTACACTCCCTCGTGGTTCAAAAAGGAATTCATGAGCTGACAACCTCAGAGACACCAGACCCAGTTACTCAGCTGCCTGACTCCAGCTTTGGCCATAAATGTAGCAGAAGAAGATTGCAAGACCTTCACCACTCTGATCCTTTTCAGCTACCCCTAGCCCCAAATCGTAACTATAAAACCTCTCCCTATTTCCCAGGGAGGAGGGCACAGTTCCTGAGTCCCTAACCTGCTGTGTTCCTTCTTTGCCTGACAAAGTCTTTCTCTTTTCTCCAAAACTCTGTCTCCGTATTTCTATCCAGCGTCAGTGTATAAAAAGCCAAGACTTTGTCAGCATTAATAAAGTATGGTAGAAAGTTAATCATGTTAATCAATTGAAGCTTGTAAATGTCTCTGATGATCATAAGGACAGACTTCAAGTTATGAACCTGGCTGTATAAAGCCCCAAGTGTCCTTTAGGTATATGGTAACGAGGAAAACTGCATCAGTGGGAAAAGAAAGAGGGGCACCCAGATTTGGAGAAGTCTTTCAAAAAGAATAATTCTGATAACCCTTTTCATGGCAATGCCCCTAGGGTTTAAAAGGCATATGCATGTAGATTCCTCACTTGCTTTTCCAACACTATGGAGACAACCATGTCTGGTGTCATTACCTCTCCTGTTCAAACGGCTTAAAGTGAAAAATCCAGGATGCAAAGCCAGATTTTCAAACTTCAAGATTAGCTCCTGGTTGGAACAGATGGTCCCCAAACTTATGGTAAACAAATGCAAAGTCCCTAAAGGACACAAACTTGAAAAAAAAAACTTTTTTAATGGCCTCAGCTGGGAAATTCAATTCTGTACACTTAACTCAGTCCCCAGTAACTGAGATTCTCATAAAAATGGCTCTTAATCCCACAGCCCTCAAAAATAACACCCCCCCCCATTTGCAGCAGAAGCAAAATATCACCTTGCCACAAGTGTAGAAAGGGATATTCTAACATTAAATAAGATTTTCTTTAAAAAATAACTTCTGTCATATTTTTTTCTAAGCAGACATTTGCTTTAGTGTCTGGAAGGAAAATCCAAACCTATATGTCAGAAAAACACACCCGGAATTTTATCTCTGATTCTTTGCAGGCTCCAGAAGAATCTTCTTCCAGAAAAATCAGGAGTTAAAATTAGTAGCAGGATTTGCTGACGGGGTGAGTTGGGAACACTTTAAGCATCAGTATTTAAAACAATGTTTTGGATATCATCAATGCTCCATGAAAGTTTTGGAACTGAGATAATCCAACTTAGTTAACACTTTGGGAAAGGGGAAAGTTAGGTCTGGAATCAAAATTTACTTAAGAATATCTTTGAGTAGAACAGTGGTTGCCAGGGGCCAGAGGCTGGAGAAAATGTTGGTCACAGGGCACAAACTTCCAGTTGTAAGAGGAGTGAGTTCTGAGGATCTAAAGTGCAGCGTAGTGACTACAGTTACCACTTGTGTGTTCTGTACTTGAAAGTTGCTGTACAAGTAGATTTTAAATGTTCTCACTAGAACAGCAGCAACAACATGGCAGTTGTATAAGGTGAAGTACATCTTAATTAATACCTTCTGTAAATAATTAGCAATATATGTTTATACATATATATTGCTAACCATATATATTGGGCTTCCCTGGTGGCGATAGTAAAGAATCTGCCTGCCAATGCAGGAGACCCGGATTTGATCCTTGAGCCAGGAAGATTCCGTGGAGAAGGAAATGGCAACCACTCCAGTATTCTTGCCTGGAGAATTCCATGAACAGAGGAACCCGGCAAGCTACAGTTCATGGGGTCACAAAGAGTCAGACACGACTGAGCAACTGAACTGAACTGAACTGTTCAGTCCCTATGTCATGTCTGACTCTTTGCAACCCCATGGACTAAAGTATGCCAGGCCTCTCTGTCCTTTACCTTCTGCCACAGTTTCCCCAAGTTCATGTCCATTGTACATGCGTGTACATGTGTACATGCGTGTTCACTCAAATTCATGCCCATTGTACATGCTGTGTGTGTATATATCCATACGTCTATTGACAATTTAAGTTTTCCTTCTATCAGTTCAGTTCAGTGGCTCAGTCATGTCCAACTCTTTGCAACCCCATGGACTGCAGCACGCCAGGCCTCACTGTCCATCACCAACTCCCAGAGTCCACCCAAACCCATGTCCATTGAGTCAGTGATGCCATCCAACCATCTCATAACCTCTGTCATCCCCTTCTCCTCCTGCCCTCAATCTTTCCCAGCATCAGGGTCTTTTCAAATGAGTCAGCTCTTTGCATCACATGGCCAAAGTATTGGAGTTTCAGCTTCAGCATCAGTCCTTCCATTGAACACCCAAGACTGATCTCCTTTAGGATGGACTTGTTGGATCTCCTTGCAGTCCAAGGGACTCTCAAGAGTCTTCTCCAACACCACAGTTCAAAAGCATCAATTCTTCGGCACTCAGCTTTCTTTACAGTCCAACTCGCACATCCACACATGACCACTGGAAAAACCATAGCCTTGACTAGACAGACCTTTGTTGACAAAGTAATGTCTCTGCTTTTTAATATGCTATCTAGGCTGGAAAATTCCAGGGACGGGGGGCCTGGCGGGCTGCCGTCTATGGGGTCACACAGAGTCAGACATGACTGAAGCGACTTAGCAGCAGCAGCAGCAGCAAGTTGGTCATAACTTTCCTTCCAAGGAGTAAGGATCTTTTAATTTCATGGCTGCAATCAGCATCTGCAGTGATTTTGGAGCCCAGAGAAATAAAGTCTTCCACTGTTTCCCCATCTATTTGCCATGAAGTCATGGGACTGGATGCCACGATCTTAGTTTTCTGAATGTTGAGCTTTAAGCCAACTTTTTCACTCTCCTCTTTCACTTTCATGAAGAGACTTTAGTTCTTCTTCATTTTCTGCCATAAGGATGGTGTCATCTGCATATCTTAGGTTATTGATGTTTCTCCCGACAGTCTTGATTCCAGCTTTTGCTTCCACCAGCCCAGCATTTTTCATGATGTACTCTGCATAGAAGTTAAATAAGCAGGGGACAATATACAGCCTTATAGAAAGATAAAATTAACACTCCAGAGCAACGTCGGACACACCAAGAGGAGGGGCAGAAGGCCGTGCCTGCGCAGTTCCTGCCAACAGCGGAGGGTCCGGGGTTCCGTCCGCAGGAGGCGGCGCGAAGAGAAGCTGCCTGAGGCCACAGGTACACAGCCAGGACCAGAGGCCAACGTGGCTCCCTCTCACTGGTCCTGGAGAAGCTGCTGGAGAAGCCCCGGCCTGAGGCGTGCCGCGATAAAGAGAAGGAAAAGCTGGCAGAAGAACAGGCTGAGAAAGCCAAGGGCGAGTCTGGAAGCAGACCTTGCCAGGTGACTGCAAGACCTTCCACCCGCTGTCCGTGGACCCGGACGGGTTCCTGCTGGAGAAGGGCCTCCCCACCGGCCCGCAAGTACTGATTAACCAAGTACTCCTTAGACGCTGGCACTAAGAAGATAGCCCAGCAGCAAAGAGAGGACCCACATCATCTCTGGGATTCCTCCTTCATCCTCTGGTTCTTTTTCAGTTTTACCTCCAGGAGTTGGTTGGTTTGATTTTTCCTAAGCCTCTTGGACATGAATCCAGCAGAGTAGACATGGCCTCCTTTTCAAGGGAGTCTGTAGAGCTTTCTGTAGACTCATTGAAAGACATACAGGGTGATGTCTCCTGGGAAGAATCCCGGGAACTGGTATGGAACCCGGAGAACTTTTACCAAAGGATTCCCTTACTCTTTTTTGTTTGTTTTTTACTTTTCATTGTGGAAAACTTTCCACAGGCAAAAGCAAAAGGCTTCCATAATGAACCTCCATGTAACTGTCACTCAGCTTCCATAATGCTTAACTCATAACCAATCTTGTTTTCTGTAGCCCTTTCTGTTCCCCATCCTTGATTATCTTCAATCAGTTCCTAGATATTATATCATTTCATCCATAAATATTTCAAAACATATAAGAATTCTTTTTAAAAAAAATACAGCAAAAATACCAATTTTACATCTGAAATAACATTCAAATGTTAAGGAAAAAGAAAAATAGAGATAGCAGTAATTAAGACTCTAATAAGGAGTCAGTGTCATCTTCCAGAAAAATAAAGCACTGGCAGTAATGTCTACTGGGCTTCGGCCTCTGTGCCTTGAACTTCTCATGTGGTAAATTAAATGAGGCAAATAAGATGATATTTAAGTTTTCACCTAGCTCTGATATTCTAATAGTTTTCATGATTAGGTGGATTATCCTGTTCCTATGGGTCTGGGTACTCTTTAACATACCCTCAAAGTTGTTATTAATAATTTCAGTAGTATTTGATCTGTCTCCTCTACCAGAATTTCCACTTGTTATGGGCCAAGAACTTGTCTTCTTATTCACTGCTAGATCCTTAGGGTCTAGTGGGCAAATTGTGAAGAGCCAAGGAGTTTGAACTTTAACCTGAAAGAATGAAGAGTCGTGGAAGGAATTCAGTGAGAGAAAATGCATCACCAGAAGTGTCTTTAAGAAAGGTAGGATGTGTGGAAGATGAGAGTAGCTAATGGGAAGTCAATTGGGAAGTTATTCTTGTGATCCTGAGCTAAAGGAGCAAAGGTATGAACTAAGGCAATAGGTATGAAGATGGAAAGTTTGGAGCTTATGGAAGAGAAGTAGAATTAACTGGGATTTAAAAGAGACATTCAAACAAAAGACCACTTTGAGAAATCCAAGTATGGCCAATGGAAGGGAGCTGTGGACCTCATTCCTATTGAGACTGAGAGCAATAATTCCCTCTTGGCAAGCTCTGACTCTTGGTGCAAACTCAGCCAGTGATCAAGATGCAGTGGGACAGCTGATGAGGGTGAAGCATGGTAAGTATTGCTGGTCACCACTCACAGGTTCAGTGTAGATTATTCATTAAGTACAGTGAGGATTCGGAGAAGGCAATGGCACCCCACTCCAGTACTCTTGCCTAGAAAATCCCATGGATGGAGGAGCCTGGTAGGCTGCAGTCCATGGGGTCGCTACGAGTTGGACATGACTGAGCAACTTCGCTTTCACTTTTCACTTTCACGCAATGGAGAAGGAAATGGCAACCCACTCCAGTGTTCTTGCCTGGAGAATCTCAGGGATGGCAGAGCCTGGTGGGCTGCTGTCTATGGGGTCGCACAGAGTCAGACACGACTGAAGCGACTTAGCAGCAGCAGCAGTAGCACAGTGAGGATTTGGCCAATTAAATCGCAACTACTACAGTGTCTGCCGACTTGATAGTTATTCAGGTAACAGATTCAAATATCTTGAGTGCTTCAGTAAACATGGATTATATAATTTAATGTATGATAGAATCCTTAAGCCCACAAACCCCAAAGTCCAAAGTCTCTAAGAGGTTCAGTAACTTGCCCACATTCACTAGGTTAGTGGGTAACAGAGCCAGGCTTTGGGCACAGGCAGAATGTCTCTGAGCGTTTATGCTTTAAAAATTCATGTGACGTACAGCCTACCACCTTGCCCATCCACCTAGGTAAGAGATGAAGACAACCATTTAATACTGGAGATTACCAAATATAAGAAGAGGAGGCAATAAAATATGAATTTATAACAACCTTTTGTTGTTCGGCCAGAGTCCCTGCCAGGGAATCTAATGCCTGGAGGAGAAAGGATTTGAATTCTATAGAATCACTCAGCAGTTGAGCTCAAGAACATGAAAAGAGCTCTCTAAAATGAGTTTGAATTTTATCCCCAAAGAAAGAGGAGATAGAAGAATGAATGAACTCATAGAAGGAGTTCAGTGAGAGAGGATGAAGCTGTTGCCTGAATATCTACCAAGTAGGCAGACACTGTAGTAGTTGTAATTTGACTGGCCAAATCCTCACTGTACTTAACAAATAATCTACACTGAACCTGTGAGTCGTGACCAGCATTGCTTACCATGCTTCACCCTCTTCAGTGAGTCTAGAATCATAGGTTAATGCTTGTGAGCTTTATTCTAAACCACAGCAGGATTAATGTTGCAGCAAAAACAAATGAATAAACGCCTTAAGCACAAACCAGCCAAACAAGTTTGCAAGAGTTAAACAATCTGTGTTATTCTTTGGCTGTTGCTACTAACAAACACTTGTAGGTAGGTATGGCTTTCACAAAGCTAATTACTCTCTGACTCCATATACATTATACTCTGCACCTGGCAGTCTTCTCCCTGTACACTCCCTTGTAGCCATCTTGTGTTTCAAAACAAAAAAGTCACAGGCAGATAACCTCAGAGGCACTAGACTGTTACTGAGCCACCTGATGCTGGCTTGACCATAGATTTTGCAGAAAAAAGGAAAAATGCAAGTCTTTCATCCCTCTGATCCTTTTCACCTACCCCAGACCATGAGCCCTGACTATAAAACCTCTCCCTACTTCCCTGAGTGGAAGGCACAGTTCTTGAGGTGCTAGCCTTCTATGTTCCTTCTTTGCCTGGCAAAGAAAGAAAGGTACTCTATGTCTTTTTCTCCAAAACCCTGTCTCCCTATTTCTATTCAGCAGCAGTGCCAAGATTTTGGCAACATTAATAAAGTGAGGCAGGGAGTTAATCATGTTAATAAAATGAGGCATGTGAATCTCTCTCATGATGGGAACAGAGTTCAAGTTGAGGATCCTGGCTGTGTAGGCCCCAAGAGTCCTTCAGGTAGGTGACAGTGAGAACAGACTCAGGGAAGGAAGAAAGAGGGGCACCCGGATGTGGAGATGTCTTCTAACAGGAATAATTCTGATAATCCTCTCATGGCGATACCCTCCACAGTTCAAAAGGCGTATACACGTGTGTGCATTCCACACTCGCCCTTCCAGGCAGCGATGTCTGGTGTCATTCGCTCTATTGCGTAAGGGGAGAAACTGAGATTTAGAGTAAGTGGAAAATTCGGGATGCAGAGCCAAGTTTTCAAAATCCAAGATCAGCTACATGTTGGAACAGATGGCCTCCAAACTCTTGGAGTAAAGAAGTGTGAAGTGCCTAAGGGACAGACCTGAACAAAAAAATTTAAATGGCGTCAACCGAGAAGCTCAATACCTGTGCATTCAACTTAGTCCCCAGTGTTTAAGACTCTCATGAGAATGGTCCTTAATCCCAACAGGCTTTAAAATTAAATCCCCCATTTGTAGCAAAAGCAAAATACCACTTTGCCACACACATAGAAAAGGATATTCTAACATAAATGGGACTTTCTAAAAAAAAATAACTCTTGTCTGTAGTATCTAATTTTATCTCTGATTCTTTGCAGACTCCAGAAGAATCCTCTTCCAGAAAATCAGGAGTGGAAATGAGTAGCAGGATCTGCTAACCAGGAGAGTTGGGAACATTTTGAACATCATATTTAAAACAATGCCTTGGATATTGTCAATGCTCCATGAAAGTTTTGCAACTGAAATAATTCATCTTAGTTGCCAGTTAACACTTTGGGGAAAGGTGAAATCAGGTCTAGAACCATAATTTACCCTACTTAAGAATATCTTTGAGTAGAACGGTGGTTTCCAGGGGCCAGAGGGTAGAGGAAATGTTGGTCACAGGGCACAAACTTCAGTTGTAAGAGGAGTGAGTTCTGAGGATCTAATGTGCAGCGTAGTGACTGCAGTCACCACTGTGTGTCCTGTACTTGAAAGTTGCTGTACAAGTTGATTTTGCATGTTCTTACCATAACAAAGACAAGATAGCATTATGTGAGGTGAAGGAAGTGTCAGCTAATCTTACTATAAATATTTGACAATGTATTTGGATATCAAATCATCACATTATGCACCTTAGACTTACATGTGATGTGTCAGTTATCTGTCAGTAAACCTGTGGGGGGAAAGTATCACTGAAAGAGATACAGGGAAAATCTGTTGTATATGAATATAGAAATTACTGCAATTAGAACAATACTCCATAGTTGTGTATGTGAGTGCCTGTGCCTCTTGCCCTTAGTTCGTGGGACAGCAGTCCTGTGCGTCCTGTCTGGAGTTACCATCACTGGTTGTTCACATCTCTAGTTTATATAATCCCAAATATGTTTTAGTATTTAGTACCAACTTGTCTTTTAATCTTGAAAATGGTAATGCCTTCTAATGTCTGGCAAAGGAGATGTGGCTTTGATTTAGTAAAACTGGCAGCATTTTGACTTGCTGAGAGAGGTGGTATATCTGTAATCTGCTTTAAACGCAATTTGGGGGTGTAAATAATATTTAATATTACTAAAGACGTGCAGAATATACAACCAACACATATAACCACCAAACATAAAGCATCACCAGCAACAGTAAAGCCTCAGTATTTTACTGTGCTATAATTAATCTATAAGCTCTTTCCCTCAATATTATGTTTTTCTTAATTTGGGTTAAGAAGTGTAGTTCTTGTGAATTAGTTCATTTTCATTAATGCATGATATTCTTCTCTATGCCCTTATTTATTTAATTATTACTTGTTTCATTCCTTTTTCATCTTTGTCTGTTATATCAAATGGCTTCATTCATATTTATAAAATCCACATTCACAATCTTTGAATTTTAATGATGAGTTCAGTCCATTTTTATTTTCCTTACTAATTCATTTAGACTTATTTATACCTTTTCAGGGGATTTCTGTTTGTCTTGATTTTTCCTATTATTCTTTTTACCTTCTTTATTTTTATTTAGATTGATTTTAAAAGTCCATTTATTTCCCTAAACTTTATAAAAACTTCATTGTTATCTTTGTAATTTTTGATAATACATACATATAAATAATAAAGTATAAGAATTTTGAGCACTCTAAATGTGAATACTCCAATGGAATATATTAGTGTTAGCTGATATATTTAATTTCTCACTTCCCCGTGGGTTCGATCCCTGGGTCGGGAAGATCCCCTGGAGGAGGACATGACAAGCCACCCAGTATTCTTGCCTGGAGAATCCCATGGACAGAGGAGCCCGGTGGGCTTCAGTCCATGGGGTCACAAAGAGTCAGACACCACTGAGCAACTAACACAGGCACAACATAGACAATGGTATTGATATTTAAAACTGCCTCTGTTTATGCCAATATGTTATTTCCCACATTTGCCAGCCTCTAAGCTCACTCTTTCTTCTTTCCTCTAAGACTTTGCTTGGAAATCCTTAGAAGCATCTTTAGTGTACAGCTATTGATGGTAAACTCTCTGCATTTGTTCTTGCATGAAAGTGTTTTATTTTATCCATTTTTATTAATTTCTTATCTTTAAACATAAAATCTTCATAGCAGTTAAAATGATAGTGCAAGAAACACTGGTATGAACTTCACCTAGATTAACCCATTCTTTTCCTTTCCATTGAGCTTTATCTGTACACTGACAGATAAGGGCTATTCAGCATTGATCTCCTACAAAGAAAATCTCTATTATAACCAAGATTTCTTGTCAAAGGAATTTAATATTGCTTCCCAGGTGGTTCAGTGGTAAAGAATCTGCCTGCCAATGCAAGAGACACAGAAAATGTGGGTTCAATTCTTGGATCAGGAAGAGAACCCCTGAAGAAGGAAATGGCAACCAACTCCAGTATTCTAGCCTGGAGAATCCCGTGGACGGTAGGCTACAGTCCATGGGGTCACAAAGAGTTGGACATGACTGAGAAACCAAGCACGCACAAAATAACATGGTCTCTTGTGTGCTCATTATTTACATTTCCCTACTTGTCCCAACAATATCTTTTGTAGGTACTTTATTCTCAGATTATGGATTCAATCAACAATTGTTTCTGATAGTTATAATATCTTTCTAGTCTTTTAAAAATCTAAAACGGTTCTTAGTTTTGTTTCTTGTTTTATGAAATCGACTTTAGTGACTTAAACAAATATATTATCTTAGAGTTCTGGAAGTTAGCAAGTAAAAATGAGTCTCTAGATAACGGTGTCAGCAGGGCTGTGTTCATTTGAGGGACTCTAGAAAAATGTACTTTCTTGATTACTTCAATTTCTAGAAACCATCTGTATTCCTTGACTCTAACCATTTTCTTCATCTTCAATATAAACATCACACAGCATCTTCAAATCTCTGTCTGACTGTCAATGTTCTCCCTCCCTCTTCCAATTTTAAAGACTCTTGGAAAATCCAAAACAATATCTCCAGCTCTCGGTCAGCCTATCTGCTGCCTTACTTCCTGTTTGCCAAGTAGCCTAACAGATTTACGGATTCCAGGTATTAGGATCTGAAGATCTTTGGGAACTGTTACTCTGCCTGTCCCAAGAGGAATCTGGGAAAACTGAACAAAGGATCTCACTGTATTATTCCTTATAACTGCAAGTAAATCTATAATCATTTCAATGAGTCATTAAAAATACACTTAGTGAAATGTTAATCTATTCTATATATTAACTTCATTTTGAGCTGTGTTGGTACTTATTTTCTCATATATACATATCTTTCACCAGCCTGAGCTTGCCCTTTGCTATGGGGAAAGAAGTCCTCTGCCACAGGCATCTCGCTCCTGACAGCTCTCATCATTCTTTGCAGCTCCCTCTCTCAAGGACTTACAGCCTAAATCTATCAACTCTGAAGAATAGGGAAAAGGATCCTTATCTTGTGGCATTATGACCCCATGTTAAATCTCCTTATCTACTGCCTATGAAATGAGGGAGCAAAAGAAGCTCTACAGTCAACAAGGAATAAGTCCTTCCTGCTTGGGCATAAACTACGGACACTGAGTGCCAAGCGTATCCAAGTCGTGAGTCTTCTGCTGCATTTGCTGATATGACATTGGCCACAGCAAGTCACATGGCCAACTCAGATTTAAGGAGTCAGAGGAACTGACTCCAGCATTTAGTGAAAGGATCTGACATATCACCTTGAAATGATGAGACTGCATTGAAGGAAAGAATTTGTGATCATTTTTATAACCTACTCAACTTGTTACTGCCTGGAGTAATTACTTTTTATACCATATGATATCAGTTGCATGTGGAATCTGAAATACAACAGGCATGAACATATCTACGAAAGAGAAACAGACTCACGGACATAGAGAACAGATACGATGCCAAGGGGAAGGGATTGTAGAGAGGGCTGGGGTGGGAGTTTGGGAGGTGCAAATTATTAATATATATAGAATGGATGGACAACATGGTCCTACTGTATCACACATGGAAATATATTCACTATCCAGTGATTAAATCATAATAGAAAATACAAATAAATATAATTTAATCACTTCTGCTATATACTAGAAACTAATAGAACATTCAGTTCAGTTCATTTCATTTTCTCAGTCATGTCTGACTCTTTGCAACCTAGCCTTCATCATCTCCTGGAGCTCGCTCAAACTCATGTCCACGAGTCAGTGATGCCATCCAGCCATCTCATCCTTGTCATCCCCTTCTCCTCCTGCCTTCAGTCTTTCCCAGTATCAGGGGCTTTTCCAATGAGTCAGTTCTTCGCATCAGGTGACCAAAGTATTGAAGTTTCGGCTTCAGCATCATTCCTTCCAATGAAGGACTGATCCCAATGAAGTCCTTCCAATACAACATTATAAACCAACTATACTTTAATATATGTATATGTATACTTTAATATATGTATATTTTAGCTGATCAATTCTTTCATACTGCCATGTGTGTGTGTGTATATATATATATATGAGAAAAACTTAGATTTAATCTCTGTAGATCAATGATAATTTGCAGTTTGATCATTATTGTAACAACAGTATCTAATAATGCAGGAATATATTAGGTGCCTGTAAAATGTTTACTAAAAGAATGAACAGACAATGCACAAAAAAATCTGACTATGGTCAGTGCAATGAGAAAGAATGCTAGGTACAGTGCAGAACAGCTAATTGTTCTTGTAACATCCTATATCATAAGGGCTTCAGGGATCCAGCAACCGTCTCTAAGACATTGTGATCGAGGCTCAAGTCTTCAACCAAAACTGGAAGTCAAGAATTAGCAAAGATGCCTAACTTTATAGACAATATTAGTCTAGACCAAGATGGAATAATATACAGTAGCACACATAAAAGTCTTGATAAAGAATGACCTGGAGAAAATACCTGCAGAACTTAAACAATCTATGCACCATTCCTTACATGTGTTCAGTAGCTGGGGCAAAATATGCTTGTTCTCCTATCCACTGTCCATTTCCCTCTTATTTCTACCTAAAAAGAACCCGTATAGAAATTAATGCATCCAATAAGTAGATATTCTACTTTCCAGCTTCTGCTGTGGCTAGAATGGTATGTGTTTTAGTTAGCATTCCTGAGATATGGCCTTGGGTAAAGGCAATGTATGAGGGGGTGTGTAGTGAAGAATTAACCTTACCTGCAGAAAGGTCTGACCTTAGCATTCACCTTACAGGAGGTCAACTCAAAGTCCCTGAAATGCCTTCTCTAGAAGAAGCATCTTTGTTTGCCTGGAGGTTTTGAACACTGGACAGTCTTAACAATGTAATATATGATAGGAGCTTGGGATGTGACCTATCGGTTCCAACATCCAGAGGAACTGGAGACTAAAGGTATTACCCTGAAACTCCAAGAGTGATGGAGAAATAGAGGTCAGCCACATGAGCAATGACACAAAGCTCAGAAAGGAGCTGTGCACACCAGAGGCTCAGGTGAGCTGCCGGGCTGGCCACACTCCATGTGTATTGCCACACGTTGACACCCAGAGGGGTGATGCATCCCTAAGGATAATGGGAGCTACAAGTTTGCAACTCTGACAGACTTTGCCCTCTATGTATCTTCTTTTGGCTGGTTATTACTTGTATCCTTTTGCTGTAGTAATACTGTAATTATATGTACAGTGCATTCCAGATGTGTTAGTTCAGGCTGTACTGCAATTTACATAGACCGAGTAGTTCCTAAACAACAGAAACTTACTTGTAGCAGTTCTGGAGACTAGAAGTCTGAGATAGAGCGCCAGCAAGGTTGGAGTCTGGTGAGAGCCCTCTCCTGGGTTGCAGAGAGCCGACCTTGTGTCTTCATAGAGTGGGAAAAGGACTGGAGAACTCTCCGGGGTCTCCTTTAAGGGCGATAGACCTCTTCATTTGTTCTGCATCCTCATCCAAAAGGCTCAGCCTCCTAAACCTATCACCCTGGGGTTAAGGTTTCAAAAGAGAATTTGGCAGCTGAGAATGAAAATTCAGTCCATGACACTGAGTCGTTCTAGTGAATTAGCAAAATGGAGGATGACTGTGGAAACCCCTAATGTGTAGCCAGCTACAAACAGATTTTAGTTTCCTGGGCTCCAAATCACTGTGGAGGGTGACTGCAGCCATGAAATTAAAAGATACTTGCCCCTTGGAAGAAAAGCTATGACAAACCTAAACAGCATGTTAAAAAGCAGAGACATCACTTTGCCAACAAAGGTCTGTCTTGTCAAAGCTAACATTTTTCCAGTAGACGTGTACACATGTGAGAGTTGGGCTATAAAGAAGATTGAGGGCTTAAGAATTGATGCTTTTGAACTGTGGTATTGGAGAAGACCCTTGAGAATCCCTTGGACTGCAAGGAGATCAGACCAGTCAGTCCTAAGGGAAATCAACCCTGAATATTCATTGGCAGGACTGATGCTGAAGCTGAAGCTCCATACTTTGCCCCCCTGATGGGAAGAGCCAACTTACTGGAAAAGACCCTGATGCTGGGAAAGATTGAGGGCAGGAGGAAAAGGGGGTGACAGAGGATGAGATGGTTGGATGGCATCACCGACTCAATGGACATGAGTTTGAGCAAAATCTGAAAGATAGTGAAGGACAGAGAGGTCTGGTGTGCTGCTGTCCAGGGGGTCACAAAGGATCAGACACGACTTAGTGACTAAACAATAGCAATGAGTAAGAGTGGCTCTGAGGACCCTTGACCTGTTGGCCATTGTCTGAACTGACAGCCGTCCTGCAGGGACAGTTCCCTCCTACTATGCAGTGTACTAAACTTTTGGGAGAGAACTCTCCAAGCAGCACAGGGAGAGAGCAAGAAGAATGATATATAGAAGGACCAAAGCATGGAAAGGATGAATATATCAGCTGTCTGACACCCAGGAAACTGCAACTCAGTGACACGAGGGATTTTACTAAACTATGTAACATGTCCCAGACACCTGTCCCTCTGGAAAACAAGAGCATGAGACAGTTATTCCCTTCTGCTCCCCCCCTGCTTGATGGTCCCTTGATGTCTTCCACAGCATGTGAGATATTCCTGAGGCAGAGAAGCAGGGATATAACTTAGGAAACCTGCCACTAGTAACACCGGCAGAGCTGTTGACCACAGGTGCACTGAAATCGAGTCACAGAGGACGTGCGGTGCAGGACCCAGAGTCCGAGCTCTGTGAGACGTGCGCAGGAGTCTGCTGGACTCGGGGAAAGCTTTTGTCTTCCTGACCAAGAGTGAGTATGCGGTTGTCACCCTGCCCTCCGGATCCTTTTTCCTGGTTTGAGAAGTGTAGCGTCTAGCACTAGAGCAGACAGGTTAGACTGTGAGGCAACCAGCACGTGGAAGGGACTGAGAAAATCACAAAACGTGAACCTTGACTCGCAAACTATTACTATGAAGGAAAAATGAGTCTTTTTTGCAAAAGTAACAGCCAAAAATAAGTTGGATTTTGGTCTACTCAAAATGAGGAACATTGAATGTCAGTTCACCAGCCTTTGCCAATCACTTCCCTTCAACAAGAAGTTACAGACTCATTGAATCTAGCTTTCTCCTTTCACTGATTAAAGATGAAACCCTAGCAGCCTGATAGCCCAGGACTACTCAAAATCTCTTATTCCACAGATTGTTAACTGAAGCATTCTCATGGTGCAAAGTGTAACCGAAAGAAAGAGTGTCTTTATCCAGGGCTTATTTTAAAATGTAAACATTAGAAGAAAAGATCAGAGTCAGTTTTTCCTTCAAATTAAAAAAAAATGGTTAAAGTGGTAATACAAAAAATGTATTCAAATAGTAGTAACTCTGTCAGATTATAAATTTATATCAGTTAGGGCTTTCTTTTTTCCAGATAGCTCTATTTTTTTCTGATTTTGGTGATGAGACCAGTTTTCTAGAAGTGAACGCATATTCTTAGGCATAATAAAAATTGTTCAACCTGACTCATAATAAAAAAATTTTAAAGGAATTGTTCTTAACAAGACAACACACAAAGAAAAGCCCCCAATGACAGTAACATGATTAAATGTATCTTCTCGAGAGAAAGCTTGAATGTTCTTCAGCAGAAATGACTGCTGAACATTGTTTATTCTAATTCCATTACAGCCCTTGGAAGCTCAGATTCTCAAGGGAGCAAGTATTGATCCCTTAGGCTTCAGCTTTAAACTCCCCAGTTAGAAGGAGGCACACAGAGACGTTGGTGGGCAATCAGCCTGTACCAGTTGCAGAACGAGAATCTGGATGAAACGCCCATGTAAGTAGACCAGAGCACAGCCCACTTTTCAGTCGAGAATCTGGATGAAACGCTCGTGTGAGTAGACCAGAGCACAGCCCACTTTTCAGTCGAGAATCTGGATGAAACGCTCGTGTGAGTAGACCAGAGCACAGCCCACTTTTCAGTCACGCATCATCCCAGTGTGTGCTGGAAATGGTGGAACAAAAGGGTCAAAGTTCTAGTAAGTTTCACCCTGAGATCTAGAATAAAGGTTTCACCCCTGATGACATAGTGGAAACGGAGTAAGGGATCTTTGAACTGGGCTGAGCGTTGCCTGTGGATATGAATGAACGATTGACTGAAAGATTTGATGAATGAATGAATGATTAGTAGTCAGCAGTACATGACTTTAGTGTGTTATTTGCATGTGTTATGGCCAGTTTTGAGTGCCCATTCAATGGCTGGCCCTGTGCTGGAGAGTTTATATAAACCACATCACTTTAAGCCACATTCATCATATAAAACAAAGTTATTTTAAAATGAAAAAGTGCTGAAGTTTAAAGACCTCCTCTATCTACTCCCATGCCCAAGGATAACAATTAAAAGTTTGGCATGAATCCTTCCAGAGCTTCTTCATGGATAAATAAAGAAAATTAGCTAAAGGAGGGTGAGTTCAAAACAAAAAAGTATTATTTTAAGAGAGTCCAGATTTACATACTATTCTGCAACTTGGTTTGTTCATTTGGCATTCTGATATGAACACCTTTCCATAAGAGTATGCATTTATCTCATGCTTCTTGGACTATATATTGATTCATGAAAGAAAAAGTGAAAGTGTTAGTTGTCCTGTCATGTCCGACTCTTTGTGACCCTATGGACTGTAGCCTGCCTGGCTCCTTGTTCATGCAATTCTGCAGGCAAGAACACTGGAGTAGGTTGCCATGCCCTTCTCCGGGAGATCTTCCCAACCCAAGGACTGAACCTGGGTCTCCTGAACTGCAGACAGATTCTTTACTGTCTGAGCCACAAGGGAAACCCATGATTCATGGTATGACTCTATTCTGATTTATTTAACTCTGTTTCCAAACTTTTGCTGCTGTACATGGTGTTGCAATGAGTCTCATACCTTATAAGCAATTCTGTGATCCCAATTTTATATAAAGTAAAAACTGAGGCTGAGGGGTAGAGTTACATCATTTTTCTCTGTGAAGTTGTAGGACTAGAGTTCAGACTCAGGTCCTTTCTACTGCATAGTCCTGAATACAAATGAAGCTGCAAAGCAGCAGGTCTCAGAATAGGTTAAGCATGTTCAGAAACTTAGGTTCTTGTGTGTGTGTGTGTGTGTATGCCTTTGTACTGATTTTTACATAACTTGAAAAATGTCATGGCATACATTTCATTTGAATTCTAAATGATTAACACAGCAAGTGTGATCATCTCATCAAGATTCTAGTTAAGTGGACTTATGATCAATGTTAGCTTCCTCTGACAAGTGCTTTCACCTACCGGATGGAAGCCTCCTTGACAGTGCTGCATTTAATTTATTTCACAGTAAATTTACCTGAGGAGGCAACTCACATACTTATTGGCCTTTAGCTCTCACTCAGTGTTGAAAGGAGGGAATTGTTTCTTGTTCCTTCACTGCAGAGTTATCCCACTGTGTTTATTTCTCAAGATGTTTGAAAGAGCCAGATTGTCGACATCAGTCACGGGGTTTGTTTTGCTACACTCCATCCCCACCACGAAAGGCCCCTTCTTATCCCAAACTGGCCATCGCATCTGTGGAGGCACAGCTCTGTCTGGAGTTACTGACTCCAGAGGAAGGAGCCCTCTATTGATGTATGGGGATGTGCGGGTTTTTGTGAGGAACTTCTGTCATTGCACAATATTTAAGGTGCATAAAAACATATTTAAAATAATATAACAAGCATTCATGTCAGTTCAGTTCAGTTCAGTCGCTTAGTCGTGTCCAACTCTTTGCCACCCCATGGACTGCAGCACACCAGGCCTACCTGTTCATCGCCAACTCCCAGATCCACCCAAACCCATGTCCATTGAGTCGGTGATGCCATCCAGCCATCTCATCCTCTGTCGTCCCCTTCTCCTCCTGCCTTCAATCTTTCCCAGCATCAGGGTTTTTTAAAGTGAGTTATTCATGTAGCCACCATCTAAGTTTGGCAACTTGCTTTTTATTACTCAGTTTTCCACTTCAGAAATACATCTACACAAATGTCACAGCACCAGTTTACTGAATTCTCACTGGTTTATTAATATTATTTTTTAAAATAATATTAATAAAAGTTTTGTTTTTCCAGAGTTCAAGAATGCTGCTATGAACATTCTTCTGTGTATGCATTCTTATGTGCACACACATATTTACAGGTCTAGTGTGCCTATATATCTTTGTTAATGTGGTCATTAATTTATCCAGAATATGTACTTTGTGTGTGTGTGTGTGTGAGTTAAGTTTTATTTGAGGCAAAATAAGGGCTGCAGTCCTGGTGACAGCACCTTAGATAGTTCTGAGAAGCTGCTCCAAAGAGGTAGTGGGGAAAGCTCAATATATTTGTTTTGGGTGAAGGAGGAGTTCACTGCAATCAAGAGCTTACTTTATAAGAGGTTTTCTGCTCATCACAAGGAGCTGATGTCATCACAAAGGGATTTAGTGCTTTCCTAGATATGAGGAGATGCAAGGAAGGATTCAGATCATGAAATCAGTTCCTGAAAATATCTATCTACCTAAAGACCTGTTCTACCAGTTTTCCTGGAGCACAAAATGCCTGAGTCTCCACCCTGAACTCCCTTCCGGGCACGTCCAAGATCAACAGCTGCAGGAGCACAGGATTCAATCTGCGTTAATTGTAGAGGCAGATGGCAAATTTGGCAGTGCCAGTTTGTAGTTGACAGGTTCTCCAAATGGTCATAAATTCAACTGTACTTTGGGAGGCATTTCATGACCATTGCATCCACATTGCTAAGGCTCTTTCCTAGTTCCAGAGGAGATTTTGCTGATAGACCATTCAGTATGCTATTTACTGGACTCAGTCGTATAATTAAAGCTCTCTGGACACCTGTCTTCTATGGTCCAGGAAAACATTCCCTCATTGCATCGTCCCATAACTAGAGTGACACTATTACAATCATTGATCATATAGAGAACTATGTATTGATCAACTGCTGCAAGTCATCATTATTTTCATTGGAGGCTCAGTTACATATTTGGTATAGAGTATGTACTTATAACGGGGAAGGCAATGGCACCCCACCCTAGTACTCTTGCCTGGAAAATCCCATGGACGGAGGAGCCTGGTAGGCTCCAGTCCATGGGGTCGCTAAGAGTCAGACATGACTGAGCGACTTCACTTTCACTTTTCACTTTAATGCATTGGAGAAGGAAATGGCAACCCACTCCAGTATTCTTGCCTAGAGAATCCCAGGGACAGAGGAGCCTGTCTGGGCTGCCGTCTATGGGATCACACAGAGTCTGACACGACTGACGCGACTTAGCAGTAGCAGCATGTACTTATAATGGAGATGCTGGACCAAAGGGAGGTATGTGTTTAATTTTATTAATTTTTCCAAACTTGTCTCCAATGTGACTATCCTAATTCACCTTCACATCAGAAATATGTGAGTCTACTTTCTCACCTAAACTTTGCATTTTAGACTGAGAAGTGTAGAGCAGTATTAATATACACATATCTGATTACTGGTGAGTTGTTATATGTGATATTTTCCTATTTGCCATATAAGTTTCAATTGTCCTGATTATATCATTTGTGAATTTTTCCCATGGGGCAATTTATAGAAATCACTTACACTGGATACTAATTCTTTGATATTTGTATGTGTTTCAAACAAATTTACATAAATAAATATTAGAATTAATCGTTTCAAAAATGTCTGATAGAAGTTTCCTATAATATACTGGGTCTATTATCTATAAACTTTTACTAAAAGTCAGATCACATAATGGTTTTAAAATATTTAAATATTTTGCACATACAAACAGAGTGAGATACACAGTGATTACTATTACTCTATCCTGTTTGCCTGCTTCCTTTTTAAAAAAATAAATACTGAGAAAACACGAATAAGATTTATCAAATTATACATATGATATAAAATGTGATGTGCCATAAACACCATATGCCAGCAACCTGTGAAGTGAAAAAAGTTTTATTATTGCATTTTACTATCCTGGGGAAATGAACTGGGAAATTAAGTTTACTTTTCAAATGAACAAACATAAGGCCAATAAATGAAGACTTGTTATTTTAAATTTAAGAATTTCTGTTTCTGAAGGATACCATAAGCAAAATTAATAGATGAGAAACTTTGAGAGAAATGTGAGAAAATGTGAGAAAATTTTTCAGGTAAAAACTGACAATGCATTCAAATCTTAGATAAACAAAGAACATATAAAATCAATCAATAGAAGTATTTATAAATAGTATAAATAGGCAATTTACAAAACAATCAGATCAGATCAGTCGCTCAGTCGTGTCCGACTCTTTGCTACCCCATGAACTGCAGCACGCCAGGCCTCCCTGTCCATCAGCAACTCCCGGAGGTCACTCAGACTCACATCCATCGAGTCAGTGATGCCATCCAGCCATCTCATCCTCTGTCGTCCCCTTCTCCTCCTGCCCCCAATCCCTCCCAGCATCAGAGTCTTCTCCAATGAGTCAACTCTTCGCATGAGGTGGCCAAAGTACTGGAGCTTCAGCTTTAGCATCCTTCCTTCCAAAGAAATTCCAGGGCTGATCTCCTTCACCCCACAGTTTAAGAACAATAATAGACAATAATCACATTTTTGTAATTAAAGGGGACAAATGAATAAAAATGAGGCAACACTTTGTACCTATTTTCTTGGTAGAAAAATATTAGGAAAATAACAAATTTTCACTGGGAAGTGAAGACATGGGAATCCCCATGCATGAATAGTATGCCTGTACATCGGGACATCCATTATGGAAAGTGAGCTGGAAAACCTTGACTAAGTTAAATATGAGTATACCTCCAGATCAAAAAATTTTTCTCTAGGAATACATCCTACAAAAATTTCACTCTGGGTTATTTGGAGTGGAGACAAGTTGTAGGCAGTCTGCTATCCATCACTAGGAAAGCACACGGGTGAATTAGGATGCCTGGACACCACGGAGCAGTGCTACTCAGTGTGTGGTCCACGGACCAGCACCCATCCTTGGGCTCTCTGTTTCTAGGCTGTGACGGGGCAACTACTGAAAGCGAGATCGAGCACTTAAATGCTCTCACAATGCTCTCACAATGCTGAGAACTTTTCATTGTTTTTTACAAAAGTAAAGGATCACAACAGATTGGAAATTTTATAAAGAAATAAATCCTTTACCAACCATAAATACTGTGATAGACACTTCCATAAGGAACTCTACAATTTCACTGAGACCATCATAGCAGAGAAGAGCTGCTAAGGAAAGGAAAAGGATAAAAGGAAAAATACGAAGATGAGTGTAAACACGATCATATAGAATTCTATGGATTTCAAATAAAATGATTAGTAATTAAACCAATTCAAATTTCGAATTAAAGTATGTGAGCATGCTTGCATGCTCAGTTGCTTCAGTCGCATCTAACTCTTTGTGATCCATGGACTATTGCCCACCAGGCTCCTCTGTCCATGGGATTCTCCAGACAATACCGGAGTGGGTTGCTATGCCCTCCTCCAGGAGAGTTGAACCCATGTCTCCTGTGTCTCCTGCATTGCAGGCGGATTCTTTACCCACTGAGCAAGCTGGGAAGCCCAATTAAAGTATAGGGAGCATAAAAGAAAGAATAATTAGAGTATTTCTTTATGTATATCTCATTTGTTCCTAGACTGATATACTTATGAAATACCCATCACTCTACACTTTGAGAACACAGATGCTCTTTGGTCCACAACATCCCCAAACTAAAAATATCTCTGACCAATATCAAGGTTCAACCTTTAAATAGCTAAGTCAATTATGTCATGGAAATTATTCTCTGACCCCACTGTGAAGTTATATATTGTACTATTTCCAGTTCTAGAATTTAAGAATCACAATAGTCAGCTTTCTCTGCTCTTTCTTTGCACCTTTTCAGCTGATAATCATTACAAGCCATGGAACAAAACAATGGCACTGAAGTAACTGAATTCATTCTCCTGGGATTCACTGGTCAACATAAGTCTTGGCATGTCTTTTTCACAGTATTTCTAGTGATCTATGTGGTCACCCTGGTGGGTAACATTGGCATGATCCTACTCATCAAGACTGACTGTTCCCTTCACACCCCCATGTACTTTTTCCTCCAAAACTTGGCTTTTGTTGATCTCTGTTATGCCACGGCTATCACCCCCAAGATGTTGCATAATTTGATGAGCACCAAAAATTCCATCTCATTCTTCGGATGTATGGTGCAATTGCTAGTCTATGGCACCTTTGTAACAAGTGATTGCTACATTCTGGCGGCTATGGCAGTGGACCGTTTTGTGGCCATCTGTAACCCACTTCGCTATGGAACTGTCATGTCCCAAAGAGTCTGCATTCAACTCTTAACTGGTTCATACTTCATGGGTTTCCTGAATGCTTCTGTCAATGTAGGCTTTACTTTCTCACTGAAGTTTTGCAAATCCAATAAAATTAACCACTTTTTCTGTGATGAGCCCCCAATTCTGGCCCTCTCATGCTCAGATATTTACTTTAGCATCATGGTACTAGCAGCCTTTGTGGGGTTTAACTTGACATTCACTATACTGGTCATCATCTTTTCCTACATGTTTATCTTGTCTGCTATCCTGAAGATCTCTTCTGCTGCAGGAAGGAAAAAAGCCTTCTCCACCTGTGCCTCCCACCTGACAGCTGTCACTGTTTTCTATGGAACGCTCTCTTATATGTATGTGCACCATGGTACCATAGAGACTCAAGAGCAAGAAAAAATGGCTTCCATTTTTTATGGGGTTGTGATTCCCATGCTAAACCCTATCATCTACAGTCTGAGAAACCAAGATGTAAGAGAAGCCCTAAAAGGGGTTGGAAAGAAGTGTTCCTAGACTGAACATCAATTATTAACTCAGTATGATTCAACAAGCAAGGAACAATTCTCTCTTATTTTCCAACAGCAGAAGGTGTTTCAAATATTTGTGAGTTCCAAGTAAAGTGAAAGTCACTCAGTTGTGCTGACTCTTTGCAATCCCATGGACTCTACAGTCCATAGAATTCTCCAGGTCAGAATAATGGAGTGGGTAAGCCATTCCTTTCTCCAGGGATCTTCCCAACCCAGGGATCCAACCAAGGTCTCCCACATTGCAGGTGGTTTCTTTACCATCTGAGCCCACCAGGGAAGCCCCAAAATACTGGAATAGGTAGCTTGTCCCTTCTCCAGCGGATCTTCCCAACCCAGGAATAGAACCGGGGTCTTCTGCATTGCAGGAGGATTCTTTACCAGCTGAGCTACCGGGGAAGCCCATGAGTTCCAAAGGAATTCTTTAATTATATCAATGGATCTGAAATTTAATAAAAACATCTTAAGTGATTAAATAATTTTCTAATTCATGTGTTTCTTAAAAACAAAGTGTCTGAAAAGATTTTTGATACTCCTTTTGAACCTTTTGATGAGCCCTTTTTTTCAAACACCTCCCCTTAAAAAAGAACAAGAAAATAAAGTGTATAAAATTTTTAAATACCCTCTATATGTATAATATAAAAAATCTCAGGACAAAAATCCTTTTTGGTGTCTGGTACTATTACTCTCACTGTGAGTCTATAGCTAAGCTATTTTACTTTTATAAAGAATAATTGAAAGTGCCATTTTTTGAGAAAACGTGCAGAAAGGTAAGGGGGAAAACCACTTCAGTGAATCTGCATACATATGCAGACATTATGAAGTAATATCTGTCCTTTCTGTGTATGTTCTCTAACCAGCTAGGAAGCTGACACAGGAGTCAGGCAAATGCAGATCATATCAGTTCATTTTGGTAAAACTGTATATTTTAAATATAACATGAATTTCCAGCAATACCATCTTGCACATTTATAACATGCAATGAATAATCTGGTGCTACAGAATGGACTCATTTACCCACAAGTGAGGCCTTGAGGTTGGAGGAGTTGGGGTTGAACAGAAGTTATACCTGAGCTTGAACTTAAGGGAAAAAAAAAAAAGAATTAATTACACACCATCCTGTTGACAAGCATGTTTAAAGAAAAAAAAACAGACTGAGATCAATTATTATACTTCTTTCGATCTCATTCGTCAGTTAAACCATAGGATGCTGTAACTGAGAGGACTGGCAGGATGAGAGTTCATTGCCTTCTTCAACGTTTCCAGAAGTTCCAAACTATGGACTGAATTACGAGCATAGATGCATAGCGATATGGATCCAATTGTAACACAAACAGTATCAAAAGAAACCGGATTATGCCAGCCCATGCAACAGGGTGCATCTTTCTGCACTCTGGGAGAGAAAGCCCCAAATTATGAAACTCTGATATCACTTAAGGTTGCTGGTGACCTGCTCATATTTGCTTTGCAGAGAGAAACCTTATCTTCACCTGAAGTGTAAGCAAATCCTCTTCTGAGAAGAAAGGAGAGATGTTTATATTTACCACCCTGAATCATCTCTGAAGACAGAGGCGCTTCTAAGTTTTACTATTTTGATAAGTCTCCTTATACAAACATTCTTTAATGTAATATCTTTAAATACCTTGCATAGAGAACTTTGATTGTGTAGCTATATTCATGAAAATATCTGTATATTAAATAATATCACTTTATTATTTACAAAGTGAAATATCACAAAATGCATGGATGAAAAAGGCATAATGGTACTGTAATAGTAAATGTTAAACTTACCTTTCCCAGTTCATTAAAGATCAAGTTGAGAAAAAAATATTTAAATACAGTTACAGAAAAACGATTTGATATAATTAATGAGAGTAAATACATATAGAAACTCTATATTATGGAAGCCTACCAATCAAACACACCTAAAATCAAAATTTAGGTTTATTTTGCTTCTTTAGCTCACTCCACAGAAGCTGTAGACATCTCAATAAGTGGGAATGGGCTTTTTATAGAATACATGCTTTGCTTAACAAATCCAAGTATGAATTAAGGAGGCAGGTACTCTCTCTAGATTTAGTTACTGGCAAAAAGAAGATCAGCAACTGGGCATCTCAGTAATCAGTGCTCAAGAGGTGCAAGGAATAAAGTAGGAAAAGCTATAGTGAGAAAGTAGCAGACACTTAGAGATTTCTTAGTCTTTTTACAGTTTACTTGTAGACTGGGGGAGTCCAGCTAGAAACACTGTTTTTCTAATTAGGTTTTTGTGGGTATTGATACTGTTTTAGACACATCACAGTCTGGTTTATTGGAAGAACTGATTTTCCCCTTCAAAATAACTTGAAATCAGACAAATATCTTTCTTTGTTCCTTCTTTTTATTTCTCTCTTTCTTTCTTTCCTTCCTCTTTCCCTCCCTTTCTTCTTTCCTTTTTTTTTTAATTCTTTCCTATGTACTTTTTATATGTCCCAGGAAGAATTACAGAAATACAATGGACTCCAAAAATCAGAAATAGTGTAGAAAATATTCTCTGATCTAAAGCAGTAGATCTAGAATTTAACAGTAAAGCTTGAAGTTAAAAACATCTAAAATTCTACCACTTAAAAGTGAAATTCTCATTTAAACAACACTTTGGTTGGTTAAAAACAAAATTGACAAAGATGTATAAAATAATATTTTACAAACCATTACATTACAAACTATAAGGGGTGTTCAAATAAATTTTTATAACTTTATAAATATTTGAGTTAATACAGGAAATAATGATAAATTAAGTAAGTATACATTTCAAGGCATCAGAAAATAATATTAAAGAAAGAAGAGAGGAGCGATTATTTTTAATTGATGTTGAAAACCCCATAAATGAAATAATAAATGAAATAATAAATGAAATAATAAATAATAATAAATACTAAATAATAAAATAATAATAAATATTAAATGAAATAATAAATAATAATAAATGAAATAATAAATGAAAGAACTCATTCTCCAAGAAGAAGGAAATGGCAGCCTGTTCCAGTGTTCTTGCCTGGAAAATTCCAGGGACGGGAGAGCCTGGTGGGCTGCCATCTATAGGGTCGCTAAGGGTCAGACACGACTGATTGACTTCATTTTCACTTTTCACTGTGATGCATTGCAGAAGGAAATGGCAACCCACTCCAGTGTTCTTGCCTGGAGAATCCCAGGGACGGGGGAGCCTGGTGGGCTGCCGTCTATGGGGTCACACAGGGTCAGACATGACTGAAGCAACTTAGCAGCAGCAACAGCAGCATTCTCCAAAGCTAAAAATAACAATAAAGTGGATAAATAATTTGCCAGCTTATCAATAAAAATAATACTGGGGAACAAAGAAAATTTAAAATAAGAGAATAACACTGAAATCAACAATATCCAACTGTATTTGAGAACCTAATGAAATTAGATTTTTTTTACTAAGAGAAATTGATTGCCAAAAAGGTAACAGAGAGGAGATTAAAGAGCATTTAACATAGAAGAAAGTCATGATAGTGCAGCCTTCCCCTAAAAAAAGCACAACATCCATCTGGAAAGAGAAAAAAAAAGTCTAGAATGACCCCCAAAAAATCTCTAATGAAGACCAAAGTTGCAGGGCTTTAGCTACTTATTATCACGTCTAATTTAAAGACATGGTAAACATATCTTGAAATAATATAATGAATATATATTGATCAATGTGAAAGGTTGTTGCTGAACCACAAGAGATGCCAGAATTATTGACCTACAGAGGCGAAGAATTCAATCCAGGGCCAGAGACAAGGCTTGATCACTCAGAGCTTTGCTGTAATAAAGTTTCATTAAAGTATAAGAGAGATAGAGAAAGCTTCTGACACAGACATCAGAAGAGGGATGGAGAGTGCCCCCTCACTAGTGTTTAGTTCAGTTCAGTCGCTCAGTGACAAACTGACTCTTTGCGACCCCACGAACTGCAGCACACCAGGCCTCCCTGTCCATCACCAAATCCTGGAGTTTACTCAAACTCATGGCCATTGACTCCGTGATGTCATCCAACCATCTCATCCTCTGTTGTCCCCTTCTCCTCCTGCCCTCAATCTTTCCCAGTATCAGGGTCTTTTCAAATGAGCCAGCTCTTCTCATCAAGTGGCCAAAGCATTGCAATTTCAGCTTCAGCATCATTCCTTCCAATGAACACCCAGGACTGATCTCCTTTATGATGGACTGTTTGGATCTCCTTGCAGTCCGAGGGACTCTCAAGAGTCTTCTCCAACACCACTGTTCAAAAGCATCAATTCTTCAGGGCTCAGCTTTCTTTATAGTCCAACTCTCACATCCATACATGACTACTGTAAAACCATAGCCTTGATTAGACGAGCCTTTGTTGGCAAAGTAATGTCTCTGCTTTTTAACATGCTCTCTAGGTTGGTCATAACTTTTCTTCCAAGGAATAAGTGTCTTTTAATTTCATGACTGCAATCATCATCTGCAGTGATTTTGAACCCAAAAAAATAAAATTTGCCACTGTTTCCACTGTTTCCCCATCTATCTGCCATGAAGTGATGGGACCAGATGCCATGATCTTAGTTTTCTGAATGTTGAGCTTTAAGCCAACTTTTTCACTCTCCACATTCACTTTCATTAAGAGGCTTTTTAGGTCCTCTTCACTTTCTGCCATAAGGGTGGTGTCATCTGCATCTCTGAGGTTATTAATATTTCTCCCGGCAATCTTGATTCCAATTGTGCTTCATCCAGCCTGGAGTTTCTCATGATGTACTCTGCATATAAGTTAAATAAGCAGGGTGACAATATACAGCCTTGACGTATTCCTTTTCCTATTTGGAACCAGTCTGTGGTTCCATGTCCAGTTCTAACTGTTGCTTCCTGACCTGCATGCAGATTTCTCAAGAGGCAGATCAGGTGGTCTGGTATTCCTATCTATCTGTTTCAGAATTTTCCACAGTTTATTGTGATCCACACAGTCAAAGGCTTTGGCATAGTCAATAAAGCAGAAATAGACATTTTTCTGGAACTTTCTTGCTTTTTGGATGATCCAGTGGATGTTGGCAATTTGATCTCTGGTTCTTCTGCCTTTCCTAAAACCAGTTTAAGCATCTGGAAGCTTACGGTTCACATATTGTTGAAGCCTGACTTGGAGAATTTTGAGCATTACTTTGCTAGCGTGTGAGATGCGTGCAATTGTGCAGCAGTTTGAGCATTCTTTGGCATTGCTTTTCTTAGGGATTGGAATGAAAACTGACCTTTTCCAGTCCTGTGGCCGTAACACTTTCACAGCATCATCTTTTAGGATTTGAAATAGCTCAACTGGAAACCCATCACCTCCACTAGCTTTGTTTGTAATGATGCTTCCTAATACCCACTTGACTTCACATTCCAGGATGTCTGCCTCGAGGTGAGTGATCACATCATCATGATTATCTAGGTTGTCAATATCTTTTTTGTACAGTTCTGTGTATTCTTGCCACTTCTTCTTAATATCTTCTGCTTCTGTTAGATCCATACCGTTTCTGTCCTTTATTGTGCCCATCTTTGCAGGAAATGTTCCCTTGGTATCTCTGATTTTCTTGAAGAGATCTTTAGTCTTTCCCATTCTATTGTTTTCCTATATTTCTTTGCACTGATCACTAAGGAAGGCTTTCTTATCTCTCCTTGCTATTCTTTGGAACTCTGCATTCAAATGGATATATCTTTCCTCTTCTCCTTTGCTTTTGGCTTCTCTTCTTCATAGCTATTTGTAAGGCCTCCTCAGACAGCCATTTTGCTTCTTTACATTTCTTTTTCTTGGGGATGATCTTGATCCCTGTCTCCTGTACCATGTTACGAACCTCATTCCATAGTTCATCACGCACTCTATCTATCAGATCTAGGCCCTTAAATCTATTTCTCACTTCCACGGTATAATCATAAGGGATTTGATTTAGGTCATACCTGAATGGTCTAGCAGTTTTCCCTACTTTCTTCAATTTAAGTCTGTTTTGGCCATAAGGAGTTGATGATCTGAGCCACAGTCAGCTTATTTTTGTTAACTGTATAGAGCTTCTCCATCTTTGGTTGCAAATAATATAATCAGTCTGATTTCAGTGTTGGCTATCTGGTGATGTCCATGTGTAGAGTCTTCTCTTGTGTTTTTGGAAGAGGGTGTTAGCTATGACCAGTGTGTTCGCTTGGAAAAGCTCTATTAGCCTTTGCCCTGCTTCATTCTGTACTCCAAGGCCAAATTTGCCTATTACTCCAGGTGTTTCTTGACTTCCTACTTTTGCATTCCAGTCCCCTATAATGAAAAGGAGATCTTTTTGGGTGTTATTTCTAAAAGGTCTTGTAGGTCTTCACAGAACCATTCAACTTCAGCTTCTTCAGCATTACTGGTCTGGGCATAGACTTGGATTACCATGATATTGAATGGTTTGCCTTGAGAATGAACAGAGATCATTCTATCAGTTTTGAGATTGCATTCAAGTACTGCATTTCGGACTCTTTTGTTGACCATGATGGGTACTCCATTTCTTCTAAGGGATTCCTGCCCACAGTAGTAGATATAATGGTCATCTGAGTTAAATTCACCCATTCCTGATTTCTAAAATGTCGACGTTCACTCTTGCCATCTCGTGTTTGATCACTTCCAATTTGCCTTGATTCATGGAGCTAACATTCCAGGTTCCTATACAATATTGCTCTTTACACTGGAAGCATTGGACCTTGCTTCCATCACCAGTCACATCCACAACTGGGTGTTGTTTTTGTTTTGGGTCCATCTCTTCATTCTTTCTGGAGTTATTTCTCCACTGATCTCCAGTAGCATATTGGGCACCTACTGACCTGGGGAGTTCATTTTTCAGTATCCTATCTTTTTGTCTTTTCATATTGTTCATGGGTTTCTCAAAGCAGGAATACTGAAGTGGTCCCTTCTCCAGTGGACCACATTTTGTCAGAACTCTCCACCGTGACCTGTCCGTCTTGGGTGGCCCCACACGGCATGGCTAACGTGGCATCACTACTGTTAGCAAGGGAGTTATATACTTTTTAATTAGTTATTACAATGAATTAAAAGAATGTCTGGATCTTACTAGACCCATTCCTGTAATTTACATTTTCAGATAACAGGATTAGCCAGAAGGTTTTCAGGAAGGAGAAACTGTCCTCAAACAAGATACATTGTTGTTATATAATCCTTAATACAGAGTTTAAACTGAATTGTTTGTTGTGTAATTATCAGTTGGAGGCTTAAAGATAAAAACGTTTTATGTGACTAAGACTAAGGAGATCAGATCAGATCAGATCAGTCGCTCAGTCGTGTCCGACTCTTTGCGACCCCCTGAACTGCAGCACGCCAGGCTTCCCTATCCATCACCAGCTCTCGGAGGTCACCCAGACTCACATACATCGAGTCAGTGATGCCATCCAGCCATCTCATCCTCTGTCGTCCCCTTCTCCCTCCTGCCCCCAATCCCTCCCAGCATCAGAGTCTTCTCCAATGAGTCAACTCTTCACATGAGGTGGCCAAAATACTAGAGTTTCAGCTTTAGCATCATTCCTTCCAAAGAAATCCCAGGGCTGATCTCCTTCAGAATGGACCGGTTGGATCTCCTTGCAGTCCAAGGGACTCTCAAGAGTCTTCTCCAACACCACAGTTCAAAAGCATCAATTCTTCAGAGCTCAGCCTTCTTCACAGTCCAGCTCTCACATCCATACATGACCACAGGAAAGACCATAGCCTTGACTAGGTGAACCTTTGTTGGCAAAGTGATGTCTCTGCTTTTGAATATGCTATCTAGGTTGGTCATAACTTTCCTTCCAAGGAGTAAGCGTCTTTTAATTTCATGGCTGCAGTCACCATCTGCAGTGATTTTGGAGCCCAGAAAAAGAAAGTCTGACACTGTTTCCACTGTTTCTCCATCTATTTCCCATGTAGTAATGGGACCAGATGCCATGATCTTCGTTTTCTGAATGTTGAGCTTTAAGCCAAACTTTTCACTCTCCACTTTCACTTTCATCAAGAGGCTTTAGAGTTCCTCTTCACTTTCTGCCATAAGGGTGGTATCATCTGCATATCTGAGGTTATTGATATTTCTCCCGGCAATCTTGATTCCAGCTTGTGTTTCCTCCAGTCCAGCATTTCTCATGATGTACTCTGCATATAAGTTAAATAAACATGGTGACAATACACAGCCTTGACGTACTCCTTTTCCTATTTGGAACCAGTCTGTTGTTCCATGACCAGTTCTAACTGTTGCTTCCTGACCTGCATACAGATTTCTCAAGAGGCAGATCAGGTGGTCTGGTATTCCCATCTCTCTCAGAATTTTCCACAGTTTATTGTGATCTACACAGTCAAAGGCTTTGGCATAGTCAATAAAGCAGAAATAGATGTTTTTCTGGAACTCTCTTGCTTTTTCCATAATCCAGCGGATGTTGGCAATTTGATCTCTGGTTCCTCTGCCTTTTCTAAATCCAGCTTGAACATCAGGAAGTTCACGGTTCACATATTGCTGAAGCCTGGCTTGGAGAATTTTGAGCATTACTTTACTAGCGTGTGAGATGAGTGCAATTGTGCGGTAGTTTGAGCATTCTTTGGCATTGCTTTTCTTTGGGATTGAAATGAAAACTGACCTTTTCCAATCTTGTGGCCACTGCTGAGTTTTCCAAATTTTCTGGCATATTGAGTGCAGCACTTTCACAGCATCATCTTTCAGGATTTGGAATAGCTCCACTGGAATTCCATCACCTCCACTAGCTTTGTTCCTAGTGATGCTTTCTAAGGCCCACTTGACTTCACATTCCAGGATGTCTGGCTCTAGGTCAGTGATCACACCATCATAATTATCTGGGTTGTGAAGCTCTTTTTTGTACAGTTCTTCTGTGTATTCTTGCCACCTCTTCTTAATATCTTCTGCTTCCATTACGTCCATACCATTTCTGTCCTTTATCGAGCCCATTTTTGCATGAAATGTTCCTTTGGTATCTCTGATTTTCTTGAATAGATCCTTAGTCTTTCCCATTCTGTTGTTTTCCTATATTTCTTTGCATTGATCGCTGAAGAAGGCTTTCTTATCTCTTGCTATTCTTTGGAACTCTGCATTCAGATGTTTATATCTTTCCTTTTCTGCTTTGCTTTTTGCTTCTCTTCTTTTCGCAGCTATTTGCAAGGCCTCCCCAGACAGCCATTTTGCTTTTTTGCATTTCTTTTCCATGGGGATGGTCTTGATCCCTGTCTCCTGTACAATGTCACGAACCTCAGTCCATAGTTCATCAGGCACTCTGTCTATCAGATCTAGGCCCTTAAATCTATTTCTCACTTCCACTGTATAATCATAAGGGATTTGATGTAGGTCATACCTGAATGGTCTAGTGGTTTTCCCTACTTTCTTCAATTTCAGTCTGAATTTGGCAATAAGGAGTTCATGGTCCGAACCACAGTCAGCTCCTGGTCTTGTTTTTGCTGATTGTATAGAGCTTCTCCATCTTTGGCTGAGAGCACCCGGCCTTCCCGCAAGCGGCGCACCAAGAGCGTCCGGCCTCCCCGCAAGCCACGCACCGAGAGCGCCTGGCCTCCCCGAGAGCCACGCACCGAGAGCCCCTCGCCGGCTGCGCGGCGCACTGAGAGGAGCTACCCAACGACCGAGGAAGGACGGCGGTGAGGACTGGCGCACTAAGCATGGCCGAGAGAAGCTACCCCACGACCGAGGTCAGGAAGGGCGGCGGTGAGGAGATACCCCTCCCCCAAGGTCAGGAAGGGCGGGGGTGAGGAGAGACCCCTCATCCAAGGTAAGGTGCGATGGCTGTGCTTTGCTGGAGCAGCCACGAAGAGATACCCCACGCCCAAGGTAAGAGAAACCCAAGTAAGACGGTAGGTCTTGCAAGAGGGCATCAGAGGGCAAATACACTGAAACCATACTGACAGAAAACTAGTCAATCTAATCATACCAGAACCACACCCTTGTCTAACTCAATGAAATTAAGCCATGCCCGTGGGGTAACCCAGGATGGGCAGGTCATGGTGGAGAGATCTGACAGGGTGTGGTCCGCCGGAGAAGGGAATGGCAAACCACTTCAGTATTCTTGCCTTGAGAACCCCATGAACAGTATGAAAAGGCAAAATGATAGGATACTGAAAGAGAAACTCCCCAGGTCAGTAGGGGCCCAATATGCTACTGGAGATCAGTGGAGAAATAACTCCAGAAAGAATGAAGGGATGGAACCAAAGCAGAAAGAATACCCAGCTGTAGATGTGTCTGGTGATAGAAGCAAAGTCCGATGCTGTAAAGAACAATGTTGCATAGGAACCTGGAATGTCAGGTCCATGAATCAAGGCAAATTGGAAGTGGTCAAACAAGAGATGGCAAGAGTGAATGTTGACATTCTAGGAATTAGCGAACTAAAATGGACTGGAATAGGTGAATTTAACTCAGAGGACCATTATATCTACTACTGTGGGCAGGAATCCCTCAGAAGAAATGGAGTGGCCATCATGGTCAACAAAAGAGTCCAAAATGTAGTACTTGGATGCACTCTCAAAAACAACAGCATGATCTCTGTTCGTTTCCAAGGCAAACCATTCAATGTCACAGTAATCCAGGTCTATGCCCCAACCAGTAACGCTGAAGAAGCTGAAGTTGAACGGTTCTATGAAGACCTACAAGACCTTTTAGAACTAACACCCAAAAAAGATGTCCTTTTCATTATAGGGGACTGGAATGCAAAAGTAGGAAGTCAAGAAACACCTGGAGTAACAGGCAAATTTGGCCTTGGAATACGGAATGAAGCAGGGCAAAGACTAACAGAGTTTTGCCAAGAAAATGCACTGGTCATAGCAAATACCCTCTTCCAACAACACAAGAGAAGACTCTATACATGGACATCACCAGATGGTCAACACCGAAATCAGATCGATCATATTATTTGCAGCCAAAGACTAAGGAAGGTAGGGGGAAAAAATGTTTGTCCTTTCCACCTCCTTGAGAATTCCAGATCCCTCACTCCTTGGAGACCCCCGGGCTTCTTATCAACCTGTCTAGGAATTCACTTTCTCAAGTCAAAAAGATATAGAGTGGAGAAAATAAACCAATAAATACATGATCAGCAGATTTTCAACAATAGTACTTAACCAATCTCATGATGAAATTATTCTTTTAAAAAACATGGGTTGAAAACAACTCTGTGGTCTCCCCTCCATGTCTGCAGTTTCTAAATTAGTGGGTTCAACCAACTACGGATTAATAATAGTGATATTTTACCCATAGGGTTGCTCCCTGGAAGACCTCCCTAGCAAAGCTGTCATTATTTGACCTAACTGAAAGTTCATTCAATGTGAAGAGACTTTTTCCCCAAGGGCATTTGTTAAAGGAATATGAAGTCATGCTTAAACACTGCAGCTGCTTACAGATGTAGGTAAGTGTTGAGCCAAACAATAGGAAAACCAAAAAGCCTAAAAATAAAAGCTAGAGAATGAAATTTTCACAAGGGTATGAAAAACTTCCAGTATATTCCTGAGAATTACAAGACTGTGACCATCTGTAGGACTGTGAGCTGTGCCAGGGCTACATTCATTTTCAAGAAAGACTTAGGAAAATCTAGACATGAACTCTAGCTAATCCTAAAGCCATACTCAAACAGGAAGTCAAGGCTAAGATGACATTGTAAACTACTTTTACTGAGGGTTGGTTGCATAACCCAACATACACTCAGAGCTGGTTGTAAGGACTGGGAGATTTTTCCAGCAATTGCAATAAATCTTTTTCCAATTACAAGCCGACCACTAAAGTAATGGAGCAGAGACACTTCAATGACCACACATGAAAAGGAATATAATTTTTACAGGATTCATTCAGATAAGTCACTAAACACAAACATTAAGAACAATGCACAGCACCAGTAACAAATGCTAGAGAGAAAAAATAATCTGATTTCCAGGGTTGTCATATGTTCTTATTACAAAATAATTATCTTGTAATTATTTGTAGTAATAATAATCTCCTCAGAACTAAGAAACAAGCACTGCATGAGGTAGATTAACCCTCCTCCAATTCCAGGAATAATGGAAAGCATTTTGCTGATATCATGGCAAGAAGGGCCCCACTTGGCCCCATCTGGCCAAGAAGACGCTGCTCAGTGCACACTGGGCAGGGGTCACGTTACCGCCAGTCTTCCCACAAGTCAGTTCAGTTCAGTTCAGTTCAGTCGCTCAGTCATGTCCGATTCTTTGCGACCCCATGAATCGCAGCATGCCAGGCCTCCCTGTCCATCACCAATTCCCGGAGTTCACTCAGACTCACGTGGCACCCCCACTCCAGTACTCTTGCTTGGAAAATCCCATGGACGGAGGAGCCTGGTAGGCTGCAGTCTATGGGGTCGCTAAGAGTCTGACACGACTGAGCGACTTCACTTTCACCTTTCACTTTCATGCACTGGAGAAGGAAATGGCAACCCACTCCAGTGTTCTTGCCTGGAGAATCCCAGGCATGGCTGAGCCTGGCGGGCTGCCGTCTATGGGGTCGTACAGAGTCGGATACGACTGAAGCGACTTAGCAGTAGCAGCACTTCCATGGAGTCAGTGATGCCATCCAGCCATCTCATCCCCTGTCGTCCCCTTCTCCTTCTGCCCTCAGTCTTTCCCAGCATCGGGGTCTTTTCTAATGAGTCAGCTCTTCGCATCAGGTGGTCAAAATATTGGAGTTTCAGCTTCAGCATCAGTCCTTCCAATGAATATTCAGGACTAATATCCTTTAGGATGGACTGGTTGGATCTCCTTGCAGTCCAAGGGACACTCAAGAGTCTTCTCCAACACCACAGTTCAAAAGCATCAATTCTTCTGCACTCAGCTTTCTTTATAGTCCAACTCTCACATCCATACATGACTACTGGAAAAACCATAGTCTTGACTAGACAGACCTTATCTGACAAAGTAATGTCTATGCTTTTTCATGTCTGAAAAATTATTGCGGTTGCTTTTCTGACCAAAGAAGAGAGGGCGGGGACAGGATTCCTCACTTGGTAAAACAGAACTGAGACACGGGGATGAGACCCACCCATTAAGCAGCCCCAAGAAGTACAATTGGGATTTGATTAAAAAAGCAGAACATTTCAGCTTTCCCAGGCACCCAAGTTTTAATCAGAGCCCATGAGCACTTTCTAGAACTGTGAGACTCTTGCCCACACAGGCTGTGTCTGCCCTGCAAGACTCTCACTGGACCTCCCAGAGTTGGGCAACAATCCCCTATCTCCTGGACCACTTGGCAGTTCTTCCTACCCGCTGGGCAGTCTGGACTCCTCTCTGTCCAAAAAGCACACCCATCTGATTCCCACCTCCAAGTCCCCTTAAGTTGTCCCATTTGCTTTCCCGTCCTTCCCATGTGCTCTGCACACACCTTGCTCTTACAGGAAATCCTCCTGGATTGCCCCTTGCTCTTCCAGTTGGTGATAGACAGGGAGGCCTGGCGTGCTGTGGTTCATGGGGTCACAAAGAGTCGGACACGACTGAGAGACTGAACTGAACTGACTTCCTGTTCACAGTATTTGTCACTCAATGCTGGTCTCTAAAGTTAGTCTCATTTCCATGGTCTCAAACTGTAAATTGTCTGAAGGCAAGAGTTTAAAGACTAGCTAATGAGTGTTAAGAGCTTTGCAAGCTTGATTTTATTTAAACCGTCACAACCCTTCTGAAGTAGGCACTTTCATTGTCCTCATTTTACAAGTGAGGAAATTAAGACTCAAGATATAAATAACACACCCAAGATCACAGAGCTAGTGGCAGAATCAAAGACCCATTGGAAAAGGCCCTGATGCTGGGAAAGATTGAAGGCAAAAGGAGAAGAGAGCAACAGAGGATGGATGGTTGGATGGCATCACCGATTCAGAGGACATGGACTTCAGTGAGTTCCGGGAGATGGTGAGGGACAGGGAGGCCTGGCACAGGGCAGTCTATGGGGTCACAAAGAGTCAGACATGACTCCGCAACTGAACAACAACAGTATTAAATAGTCAATATTGAGAAATAAATATTTGAAAATTTTACAAGGAAGAGTTCTTGAACAGGGCAAAATGTATAAACAGATAATCCACAGAAAAGGAGATAGTAATCTTTCTTGGACATTGAAAAAGTTGCTCAGTCTGGTTTGTAGTAGAAAACGCCAAATAAAACTAAATTCTATTGTTCTTTACTTATCACAGTGACAAAGTTTAATAACATTTATTAAGATTTTGTTAGAGAAGATACACTGAAATAGTCACTATGGATTTGCTAGATGTGATTTAAATGGACAGAACCTTGTTCTGAAGGACACTTGGGCAATACCTAACAACATTTATAGTGTTCATGCCCTTTGACTTGGAGGTTCTTCTCCTAAATATCTTTCAATCCTAGAGATATAGTTCACACTTATGCACACTGATATATGTATTGTATGTTTTTTTAGGGAAGATTGGAAACCATCTAAATATCTACTAATAGGGAAGAGAGATTGGTTAAACATGTTAAACAATGCAGCTGTCCCATGAAATACCATGCAGCAAGGTAAGAGTGAGATTTCCCTTTCCATGTAGATCACCCAGAAATATTATGTGAACTGCAGGCCACTGAAAAATGTGAGTGATACACTGTCATTTGTATGGCTGAGGAATAAAGAATATAATATTGGTGTGTTTGCAAATGCAATGCAAGGCTAATCTGGAAGAATAAAGAAGTTGGGACAGTGATGTTCTCCAAGGAGGGAAACTAGAGATTGGGAATTCTATGCACTTTGGTACATCTGCATTTTTAACCATGTGGATGGTTTGTTATACACCTCACCACCACCACCACCACCACTACCCCAAAAAAAGGAAGGCAAGGAGACAGGCGGGAGAAAGGAAGAGAGGAAAGGAAACAAGGGAGTGGGGAGAAGGAAGACAAGGAGGAAGGGAAAACCAGAGAGGGAAAAAGGGAGGTATGGTAATTTGTCAACAATGGGGCTTCCCTCATAAGTCAGTGGGTAAAGAATCTGCCTGCAGTGCAGGAGACCCAGGTTCGATCGCTGGGTTGGGAAGATCCCCTGGAGAAGGAAATGACAACCCACTCCATTATCCTTGCCTGGAAAATCCATGGAGAGAAGAAGAGCCTGGTGGACTTAGTCCATGGGGTTGCAGAGAATCAGGCGCAACTGAGCAACTAACATTCAACGTCCTTAACAAAGAAACCAAGTCCCAAAAGGTAGTAACACAAAATCATATTTTCTCCCCTCTGGAAATATGAACTTTTATCCACCAGAGAATAACTAATGAATGTTGGTTTGTATTGTTGGTTTTTTTTTCCAATTCTGTCACAGCCCTGCAAGTTCAGGTTCTCAAGGGACCCAGTAGAGATCCCTCAGGCCCCAGCTATAAGCTCCCAGATTGGAGGGAACCACATGGAGAGACGTGGTGAACAGTCAGTCTCCACCAGTTGCAGAAAGAGAGTCTGGAAGCAGCATCGGTGTAAGTAAAACAAAGTAATCCCATTTTCAACATCAGCCATGTATCATCCTAGTGTGTGCGGAACGTGGCAGAATTAAAGGGGCCAGAACTTCACTGTGCTTTACCCCAGGACGGCGAGGACTTCCCTCACTTCCACTTATGTAATGGAAGTGGACGGTAAGCACTCAGTTGGACTGAGCATTGCCAAGGAAAGCATATAAGTGAACAAATAATTGAATGACACATATATATTCTTCTGGAGCTGGAAAAAAACATATATTCTCTTTTAGGTGGAGTGTTCGGTAAATGTCTATTACATTCGGTTGGTTAATTGGGGTCATTATTGAGTTTTTCTGTATCCTTGTTGCTTTCTGACTAGTTTTATCAAGCGTTGGGAGAAAAACGTTGAAGTACCCAACTATAATTATGTGCCTGTCTATTTCTCCCTTCGTTTCTATCAGTTTTCACATCATATATACGGTAGGTCTCTTGTTTGGAGCCCATACCCTTAGGATGGCTTCCTTGGTGGCTCAGCTGTACAGAATCCACCCACAATGCAGGAGGCATAGGTTCAACCCCAGGGTCTGGAATATTTCCTGGAGAAGAAAGTGGCAATATTCATTCCAGCATTCTTGCCTGGGAAATCTCATGAACAGAGGAGTCTGGTGGGCTATAGTCACAGGGTTGCGAAAGAGTTGGACATGTCTTAGCAACGAAAGAACAACAAAACCCTTAGGACTGCTATTTCCTCTTGGGAGAAGGCAATGGCACCCCACTCCAGTACTCTTGCCTGGAAAATCCCATGGACGGAGGAGCCTGGTAGGCTGCAGTCCATGGGGTCGCTAAGAGTCGGACACGACTGAGCGACTTCACTTTCACTCTTCACTTTCATGCACTGGAGAAGGAAACGGCAACCCACTCCTGTGTTCTTGCCTGGAGAATCCCAGGGACGGCGGGGCCTGGTGGGCTGCCATCTATGGGGTCACACAGAGTCAGACGCGACTGAAGCGACTTGGCAGCAGCAGCAGCAGGTTACCATTTATCATTACACGATGTCTCTCACTGTCCTTGGTAGCTTTCTATGCCACAGAGTCTCCTTTATCTGCGATTAACACATGAAGATTAGCCAATCTGTCATTTGTTTGAAGTTTGCACAAGTATATAGTTTTTCTTTTCCTTAAAATGTACATATGTCATTTCATTTGAAGTAGGTTTGGGGACACAGCATTTAATTGTGTCATGCGTTTCCATCCATCCTGTCAAATTATTTCTTTAATTTCATGTTTAAATAGCAAACCTTGTAACAACAAAAAAGAAAGCAAAGAGCACAAATATGGTTAAATACAATTTACTTTCTATTGAGGTTTCTAAATTATGCTTGACAATAGAAGCAAAAAGTTTAACACTGACTAATATTGTTCTCAGTGTACTCCACATTTCACTCACACTGGTAAAATGCAACTGCAGCTGTGTGTACATACAATAGAATCTCTAGAGTGGCCACTAAGAAAGTTATGCAGTGATATGTGATTTTAAAAAAAAAAAAAAGCTATAGAGAGGTCAAAATAGAATTCTCAAAAAAGTTCAAGTGGCCCAGAGATATGGAAATTAACAAAACCAGAAATGAAAAAGACAGAAAATGAAATATAAAATGCCAGACTTGAGCATTAGCTAATCAATAAATCCATAACATGTGAACAGTCATTTTACTTATAAAACAATTAACGTTATGAATTTCCCCTTTTAAAATGAAAGCAAAGTGCCAAGTTTACAAGTTTAAGTGAGATTTTATCTCATTCGATGCCACAGCTATGAATAAATTAAAGAGTTTTGTTTCCTAACTGAAACTTATTGTTTCAGTGCTTGCTGTATATTCTTCCTGACCTTTTTGCCTAAACAAATAAAGAGAATGAAAGCATGAGAGAAAGTTTGGTTTTTAAAAGATTATAAACTCTACCTATCGGGGAAGGCAATGGCACCCCACCCCAGTACTTTTGCCTGGAAAATCCCATGGACGGAGGATCCTGGTAGGCTCCAGTCCATGGGGTCGCTAAGAGTCGGACACGACTGAGCGACTTCACTTTGACTTTTCACTTTCATGCATTGGAGAAGGAAATGGCAACCCACTCCAGTGTTCTTGCCTGGAGAATCCCAGGGACAGGGGAACCTGGTGAGCTTCCGTCTATGGGGTCGCACAGAGTCGGACGCGACTGAAGCGACTTAGCAGCAGCAGCAAACTCTACCTATCACTCTACACTTTACTTTTCTCACTTGATAATGTAAAGGGACACTTTTTTATGAGTGTATATTTATCTCATCATTTTAGGACTGAGTATTGATCCATCATATGAATCTGATGTGAGCTGCTGCTGCTAAGTCGCTTCAGTCGTGTCTGACTCTGTGCGACCCCATAGACGGCAGCCCACCAGGCTCCCCCGTCCCTGGGATTCTCCAGGCAAGAACACTGGAGTGGGTTGCCATTTCCTTCTCCAATGCATGAAAGTGAAAAGTCAAAGTGAAGTCGCTCAGTCGTGTCCGACTCCTAGCGACCCCATGGGCTGCAGCCTTCCAGGCTCCTCCGTCCATGGGATTTTCCAGGCAAGAGTATTGGAGTGGGGTGCCATTGTCTTCTCCGTGATGTGAGCTAGTTAACCTGATTTCCAAATTTTCTCTCTTGTAAATGATGGTTCAGTGGATATCATTAACTTCTAAGTAGTTCTGGGATTCCCCATGTTGCAGCGGAACTGAGGCTGAAGGGGGATATATCCTTTGTCTCTATTAACTGGTAGGATAAAACTTCAAGTTCAAATCTGTCAGTTTCCTTCCCACAGCCCAAAGCTGAACATAAACGAATCCTCAGAAGCACTGAGATCCAGCAGAGGTTAAGCACATCCAATTGCTCAAACAGTTGGCCTTTCTTCATAGTAATCATTTGATTAGCAAAGACCTTCATCATAAATGAACTTCCCTGGTGGCTCAGATGGTAAAGCGTCTGTCTACGATGCGGGAGACCCGGGTTCGATCCCTGGGTTGGGAAGATCCCTTGGAGAAGGAAATGGCAATCCACTCCAGTATTCTTGACTGGAAAATCCCATGGACAGAGGAGCCTGGTAGGCTACAGTCCATGGGGTTGCAAAGAGTCGGACACGACTGAGAGACTTCACGTTCACGTTCATCATAAATGAAGCAAAAAATTTCATGCTGAGACAACTCAAACTTAGCATACACATTCTATACAATCTCTTGCTTTGTCAGCACATGTGTCTCCTCGGACAATTCATTTCCAAGTGTTAGACAAGAGCCCAGTTTCGGGCCCTGGAAGGGGTCCACCTTCCTGCAGCAAATGGTGACTCTGGTGGGATCCTTCTTCGCTGAGACTGACATGCTTGACCACTCGGGGTACTCAGGGGCCAGCTTGCCTGCCAATGGACCAGACCCAGCGGTCGCAACTGGGACCCTTTTGTCCCTGGTCCCCTCCTGATGCAGACAACTGGCCAGGGTGCCCCGACCGGTAAGGATCAAAAGACTTTATTGACTTCTCTCCTTTTCCCTCTCTCTTTCCTCTCCTTAACCCTTCCTATCCTTCTCCATTTTTCTAGTCCCCTGGTTCTGGACACAGGAATCTGGTCGAAGGGCCCTCAGCCTGAGCTGAGGATTGGAGACTGATCACCTCCTCTTGGCAGAGAACTCAAATTCTGGTTCTGGTCTGGTCTGATTTCTGGTAGGGCCGAGTTTCAGTCCTTCCTTCTCTGGAGGCACAGGGAAAAGTCTCATAACGCCTGGGTATCTGTAGGTGGCAGGAGACGTCTGTAAGCCCACCCCTTTCACCCCCCTCTCCCGCCTCCTCCCTCTTCTTTCAACCTGACTTCCTTTCCTCCCTTTGAAATCTTTGATGTTAGTACTTGGATCTGAAGTTCTGTGTCTCTATAGGAGAGACTGTATTCTTGTATTTAATGACTTCCCTGATGGTGCAGAGGTTAAAGCGTCTGCCTGCAATGTGGGAGACCTGGGTTCGATCCCTGGGTCATGGAAGATACCATGGAGAAAGAAATGGCAACCCACTCCAGTACTCTTGCCTGGAGAATCCCATGGATGGAGGAGCCTGGTGGGCTACAGTCCACAGGTTGCAAAGAGTCAGACACGACTGAGCGACTTCACTTTCACTTTCTGTGTCAGATGAGAATGGTGGGACTTCCACTAGTTTCATTAGCTCTTAAAAAAAGAGTCTTCCTAATGTCATATCTGTAGTTCACTTGAATTCAGAGTGATGAAAGTCAAGTTGATATAACAAATGCAATAATAATTATCCTATCAAGATTCTAGATTAAGTGGACCCCCTGCTCTATTCTAGCTTCCTCTAGTAAGTACTTGTATCTATGGTTGGAGGCTTCTTTAAAAGGGCTGCATTTCATCTATTTTATACCAGGTTAACCTGAGAGAGGAACTTGCACTAACTTATCTCTTCTCCGCCTACACTAAACATTGAATTGAAGAGAATAGTTTCTTGTCCTTACAAAAAATTATCCCACTGGGCTGACTTCTCAAAAGATTTCAGCAAACACGTATGGGAGCTTCAGAGGGCTCATGTCAGTAGGAGGCTTAGTCTGTAACATTCCTAACACCAAAGAAATTGAAGCTGCTCAGTCGTGTCTGACTCTTTGCAACCCCATGGACTGTAGCCCACCAGGCTCCTCCATCCATGGGATTTTCCAGTCAAGAATACTGGAGTGGGTTGCCATTTCCTTCTCCAGGAGATCTTCCCGACCCCGGGATTGAACTCAGGTCTTCCGCATTGTAGGCAGACGCTTTACCATCTGAGCCACCAGGGAAGTCCCTAACACTAAAATCACATCCTTACTAGCCACCTCAAGTATGGAGGTATATAGATGACTTAGAGTTATTTAAAGTGAGATTCCTTTACCCTGATAAGTATATGAAATGAGAGGACTGTCTGGCTTGTGAAGTATATCACATATAGGGAAGTGCATGGTAAGAATAGTGGTACAGATTTTCTGAGACCTTCAAACATATATGGTCATGAATAAATCTCAAAATTTTCTTTGTCTAATTAAGATTCTACTAATTTCAAGATCTAAAACTAGGTTTAAATGATAAATGGCTGAGGAAAACTATAGGTTGCTTAAAATGTATGTAATTATGTTTGACTATTGCTTTATGAAACTTTGGATATCTGAAATGTATGTTAATCTATGTTTCCTAGAATCACAGATTTTAGAAGTGAAACTTCTTCTGTGAAAACTTCTTTGTTTCAAAACTGAATCCAAGGCTTACACGTTACTTTTATGTGGTGGTTTCTTATCAAGAAAATATAAAGAAATATTTGGAAAGAAATAAACCTTGTTATGAGTGATTGCCATAAAAATCTATTTTTTACAAAGTGACATGAAGAGTTAAGACCTTTTACTACTCAACAAATCACAAAGATTTCCTGTCTGTTCTTGGTCCTCATCTTGGTCCTTTCTAGACATTTTTTACTCATGACAGAAGGAAATAGCACTGAAGTGACTGAATTCTTTCTTCTGGGATTTGGTGCACAATATAAGTATCAGTATTTCCTCTTCACTGGATTTCTGGTCATCTATGTGACCTCCATGGTGGGTAATATTGGGATGATCCTACTCATCAAGACAGATTTTAGACTCAAAACACCAATGTACTTTTTCCTACAACATTTAGCTTTTGTTGATATCTGTTATACCTCTGCTATCACTCCCAAGATGCTGCAAAACTTCATAGTAAGAAGCAAATTAATATCATTCAAGGGCTGTGTCCTGCAGTTATTGATTTATGCAACATTTGCAACCAGTGACTGTTACCTCCTGGCTACTATGGCGGTGGACCGTTACGTGGCCATCTGTAACCCGCTTCACTATCCCACCGTCATGTCTCGAAGGGTCTGCATCCCGTTGGTAGCTGGTTCATACATCATGGGCTTCATAAATGCATCTGTGCACACAGGTTTTACATTTTCACTGGTCTTTTGCAAGGGTAATACTATCAATCACTTTTTCTGCGATGTCCCCCCAATTCTCGCCATTTCATGCTCCAGCATTGACATCAACATCATGCTACTTGCTGTCTTTGTGGGATTTAACTTAATATTTACCCAGTTGGTTATCATCTTTTCCTATGGAAATATCATCACTACCATCCTAAAGATGTCTTCTACTACAGGGAGGAAAAAAGCCTTCTCCACCTGTGCCTCCCACCTCGCTGCAGTCACCATTTTCTATGGAACCCTCTCTTACATGTACTTACAACCTCATTCTAATAATTCCCAGGAGAATATGAAAGTGGCCTCCATGTTTTATGGCATTGTGATTCCCATGTTGAACCCCCTCATCTACAGTTTGAGAAATAAGGATGTTAAAGAAGCTGTAAAAGTCATATGGAAAAAAATTCTTCTAGGTTGGACCAAATTGTAAAATTCAGCACATCAAGTCATCCAGTAGCGATGTTTAAACACTATTTGGTATTTTGAAATAGAGAAAATGCTCACATCTTAAACTAATGCTTCTTTCTTCAACAGATAATTTCTTTGAGTGAAAGTAATATAGTAACTGGAAAAGAAAATGGCCACCCATTCCATTATTCTTACTTGGAGAATTCCATGGACAGAGGAGTCTGGCAGGCTACATACAGTCAATGGGGTCACAAAGAGTTGACCATGACTGAGTGACTGAGCGCACAACACAGCAACATCTCATAGCAACATCTCATAGCAACATCCCATAGCAACATCTCACAGTAACATCTCACAGTAACATCTCATAGCAACATCTCACAGCAACATCTCACAGTAACATCTCACAGCAACATCTCATAGTAACATCTCATAGCGCTACTTTCCCCTTGGACTTAGTTTGAGAAACATGTTCCACACTACCCATAAAAAGGGACTTTATTGAGATTATTTAACATATAAGTACGTACAGACATCTCAAAGTATATAGTTATTTCAAATATATTTCAGATATATTCTTAAAGATTAGAAAACCCCAATTTTGTATATAATCAATATTAAAATTGAAGTTCATGGTTTTCAATTCATTTAAACAAGTTCCCTAAGTTGTCTACAAAGAGGCTCATCATATGTTCAGTTTCAATTATTGCATAAACCTGAAATGTAAAATAAATGTACTGCTCTGTAAAGGAACATGATAAATGCCCACCAAACCAAACAAAAGAGGAGGAGAGAGGGAGTCTACCTGAAAAAGTATTCAGAATAATGATAGTAAAAATTATTGAAAATCTTGAAAATAAAATGGAGTTACAGATAAACTGGAGACAAGGATTGAAAAGATGCAAGAAAAGTTTAACAAGGACCTAGAAGAAATAAAAAATAGTTGATATATAATGAATAATGCAATCAGATCAGATCAGTCGCTCAGTCGTGTCCGACTCTTTGCAACCCCATGAATCGCAGGCATGCAGTTGTCCATCACCAACTCCCGGAGTTCACTGAGACTCACATCCATCGAGTCAGTGATGCCATCCTAACTGAGATCAAAAGCACTCTGGAGGGAACCAACAGTAGACTAACGGAGGCAGAAGATAGGATAAGTGAGGTGGAAGATAGAATGGTAGAAATAAAAGAAGCAGAGAGGGAAAAAGGAAAAAGAATTACAATAAATGAGGACAACCTCAGAGACCTCTGGGACAATGTTAAACATCCCAACATTCAAATCACAGGAGTCCCAGAAGAGGAAGACCAAAAAAAAGGCCATGAGAAAATACTTGAGGAGATAATAGTTGAAAACTTCCCTAAAATGGGGAAGGAAATAGCCACCCAAGTCCAAGAAAACTAGAGAGTCCCAAACAGGATAAACCCAAGGTGAAACACCCCTAAGACACATATTAATCAAATTAACAAAGATCAAAAACAAAGAACAAATATTAAAAGCAGCAGGAGAAAAGCAGCAAATAACACACAAGGGAATTCCCATAATGATAACAGCTGATCTTTCAATAGAAACTCTTCAGGCCAGAAGGGAATGACAGGACATACTTAAAGTGGTGAAAGAGAAAGACCTATAACCCAGATTAGTATAACCACCAAGGATTTCATTCAAACATGAAGGAGAAATCAAAAGCTTTACAGACAAGCAAAAGCTGAGAGAATTCAGCACCACGAAACCAGCTCTCCAACAAATGCTAAAGGATCTCTAGACAAGAAACACAGAAAATATTTATTAACTCGAACCCAAAACAACAAAGTAAATGGCAACGGGATCATCAGATCAGATCAGATCAGTCACTCAGTCGTGTCCGACTCTTTGCGACCCCATGAACTGCAGCACGCCAGGCCTCCCTGTCAATCACCAACTCCCGGAAGTCACTCAGAATCACATCCATCGAGTCAGTGATGCCATCCAGCCATCTCATCCTCTGTTGTCCCCTTCTCCTCATGCCCCCAATCCCTCCCAGCATCAGAGTCTTCTCCAATGAGTCAACTCTTTGCATGAGGTGGCCAAAATACTGGAGTTTCAGCTTTAGCATCATTCCTGCCAAAGAAATCCCAGGGCTGATCTCCTTCAGAATGGACTGGTTGGATCTCCTTGCAGTCCAAGGCACTCTCAAGAGTCTTCTCCAACACCACAGTTCAAAAGCATCAATTCTTCGGCGCTCAGCCTTCTTCACAGTCCAGCTCTCACATCCATACATGACCACAGGAAAGACCATAGCCTTGACTAGGTGAACCTTTGTTGGCAAAGTAATGTCTCTGCTTTTGAATATGCTATCTAGGTTGGTCATAACTTTCCTTCCAAGGAGTAAGCGTCTTTGAATTTCATGGCTGCAGTCACCATCTGCAGTGATTTTGGAGCCCAGAAAAACAAAGTCTGACACTGTTTCCACTGTTTCTCCATCTATTTCCCATGCAGTGATGGGACCAGATGCCATGATCTTCGTTTTCTGAATGTTGAGCTTTAAGCCAACCTTTTCACTCTCCACTTTCACTTTCATCAAGAGGCTTTTGAGTTCCTCTTCACTTTCTGCCGTAAGGGTGGTGTCATCTGCATATCTGAGGTTATTGATATTTCTCCCAGCAATCTTGATTCCAGCTTGTGTTTCTTCCAGTCCAGCATTTCTCATGATGTACTCTGCATAGAAGTTAAATAAACAGGGTGACAATATACAGCCTTGACGTACTCCTTTTCCTATTTGGAACCAGTCTGTTGTTCCATGATCAGTTCTAACTGTTGCTTCCTGACCTGCATACAGATTTCTCAAGAGGCAGATCAGGTGGTCTGGTATTCCCATCTCTTTCAGAATTTTCCATAGTTTATTGTGATCTACACAGTCAAAGGCTTTGGCATAGTCAATAAAGCAGAAATAGATGTTTTTCTGGAACTCTCTTGCTTTTTCGATGATCCAGCGGATGTTGGCAATTTGATCTCTGGTTCCTCTGCCTTTTCTAAAACCAGCTTGAACATCAGGAAGTTCACGGTTCACATATTGCTGAAGCCTGGTTTGGAGAATTTTGAGCATTACTTTACTAGCATGTGAGATGAGCGCAATTGTGCAGTAGTTTGAGCGTTCTTTGGCGTTTCCTTTCTTTGGGATTGGGATGAAAACTGACCTTCTCCAGTCCTGTGGCCACTGCTGAGGTTTCCATATTTGCTGGCATAATGAGTGTAGCACTTTCACAGCATCATCTTTCAGGATTTGGAATAGCTCCACTGGAATTCCATCACCTCCAGTAGCTTTGTTCGTAGTGATGCTTTCTAAGGCCCACTTGACTTCACATTCCAAGATGTCTGGCTCTAGGTCAGTGATCACACCATCATGATTATCTGGGTCGTGAAGCTCTTTTTTGTACAGTTCTTCTGTGTATTCTTGCCACCTCTTAATATCTTCTGCTTCTGTTAGGTCCATACCATTTCTGTCCTTTATCGAGCCCATCTTTGCATGCAATGTTCCTTTGGTATCTCTGATTTTCTTGAAGAGATCCCTAGTCTTTCCCATTCTGTTGTTTTCCTCTATTTCTTTGCATTGACACTGAAGAAGGCTTTCTTATCTCTTCTTGCTATTCTTTGGAACTCTGCATTCAGATGTTTATATCTTTCTTTTTCTCCTTTGCTTTTCGCTTCTCTTCTTTTCACAGCTATTTGTAAGGCCTCCCTAGTCAGCCATTTTGCTTTTTTGCATTTCTTTTCCATGGGGATGGTCTTGATCCCTGTCTCCTGTACAATGTCACAAACCTCAGTCCATAATTCATCAGGCACTCTATCTATCAGATCGAGGCCCTTAAATCTATTTCTCACTTCCACTGTATCATCATAAGGGATTTGATTTAGGTCATACCTGAATGGTCTAGTGGTTTTCCCTACTTTCTTCAATTTCAGTCTGAATTTGGCAATAAGGAGTTCATGGTCTGAGCCACAGTCAGCTCCTGGTCTTGTTTTTGCTGATTGTATAGAGCTTCTCCGTCTTTGGCTGCAAAGAATATAATCGATCTGATTTCGGTGTTGACCATCTGGTGATGTCCATGTATAGAGTCTTCTCTTGTGTTGTTGGAAGAGGGTATTTGCTATGACCAATGCATTTTCTTGGCAAAACCCTATTAGTCTTTGCCCTGCTTCATTCCGTATTCCAAGGCCAAATTTGCCTGTTACTCCAGGTGTTTCTTGACTTCCTACTTTTGCATTCCAGTCCCCTATAATGAAAAGGACATCTTTTCTGGGTGTTAGTTCTAAAAGGTCTTGTAGGTCTTCATAGAACCGTTCAACTTCATCTTCAGCGTTACTGGTTGGGGCATAGACTTGGATTGCTGTGACACTGAATGGTTTGCCTTGGAAACGAACAGAGATCATTCTGTCGTTTTTGAGATTGCATCCAAGTACTGCGCTTCGGACTCTTTTGTTGACCATGATGGCCACTCCATTTCTTCTGAGGGATTCCTGCCCGCAGTAATAGATATAATGGTCATCTGAGTTAAATTCACCCATTCCAGTCCATTGTAGTTCGCTAATTCCTAGAATGTCGACATTCACTCTTGCCATCTCTTGTTTGACCACTTCCAATTTGCCTTGATTCATGGACCTGACATTCCAGGTTCCTATGCAATAGTGCTCTTTACAGCATCGGACTTTGCTTCTATCACCAGACACATCCACAGCTGGATATTCTTTTTGCTTTGGCTGCATCCCTTCATTCTTTCTGGAGTTATTTCTCTACTGATCTCCAGTAGCATATTGGGCCCCTACTGACCTGGGGAGTTTCTCTTTCAGTATCCTATCATTTTGTCTTTTCATACTGTTCATGGGGTTCTCAAGGCAAGAATACTGAAGTGGTTTGCCATTCCCTTCTCCAGCGGACCACACCCTGTCAGATATCTCCACCATGACCCGCCCATCCTGGGTTGCCCCACGGGCATGGCTTAATTTCATTGATTTAGACAAGGGTGTGGTCCTGGTGTGATTAGATTGACTAGTTTTCTGTGAGTATGGTTTCAGTGTATTTGCCCTCTGATGCCCTCTTGCAAGGCCTACCATCTTACTTGGGTTTCTCTTACCTTGGGCGTGGGGTATCTCTTCCCGGCTGCTCCAGCAAAGCACAGCCATGGCACCTTACCTTGGACGAGGGATCTCTCCTCACCACCGCCTTTCCTGACCTTGGAGGAGGGGTAGCACCTCGCCTTCCCGCAACCGGCGCACTAGGAGCGCCCCGCCAGCTGCGCTGCGCACTAGGAGCGCGGCGGAGAGGAGCTACGCCATGACCGAGATCAGGAACGGGATCATACTTATCAACAATTACCTTAAAAGTAAATGGGTTGAATGCCCCAACCAAAAGACAAAGACTGGCTGAATGGATACAAAAACAAAACCCTTATCTATGCTATCTACAAGAGACCCACCTCAAAACAAGGAACACATACAGACTGAAAGTGAAGGGCTGGAAAAAGATATTTCACACAAATGGAGACCAAAAGAAAGCAGGAGTAGCAACACTCATATCAGATAAAATAGACTTTGAAGTAAAGGCTGTGAAAAGAGATAAAGAAGGACACTACATAATGATCAAAGGATCAATCCAAGAAGAAGATACAACAATCATAAATATATGTGCACCCAACATAGGAGCACCGCAATATGTAAGACAAACACTAACAAGTATGAAAGGGGAAATTAACAGTAACACAATAATAGTGGGAGACTTTAATACCCCACTCACACCTATGGATAGATCAACTAAACAGAAAATTAGCAAGGAAACACAAACTTTAAATGATACAATAGACCAGTTAGACCTAATTGATTTCACCCCAAAACAATGAATTTCACCTTTTTCTCAAGTGCACACAAAACCTTCTCCGATAGATCACATCCTGGGCCATAAATCTAGCTGTGAAAAGTGAAAGTGAAGTCGCTCAGTTGTGTCTGACTCTTTGCGACCTCGTGGACTTAGCCCACCAGGCTCCTCTGTCCATGGGATTCTCCAGGCAAGAACACTGGAATGGGTTGCCATTTCCTTCTCCAGGGGATCTTCTCAACCCAGATCTCCTGCATTGCAGGCAGACACTTTATCCTCTGAGCCACCAGGGAAGCCCCAAAATCTAGCCTTGGTAAATTCAAAAAAATTGAAATCACTTCAAGCATCTTTTCTGATCACAATGTGGAAAGATTAGATGTCAACTAAAAAAACTATTAAAAATACAATCATATGGAGGCTAAACAATGCCGGGAGAGAAAAGTGGAGGGAAGAGGAAAGAAAGAAGACAGGGAGGAAAGACAAAACGGAGGGAGAAAGCAAGAGAGGGCAGGGAGGGAAGTTGGTACCAACAGGGCAACTCTTTCAACAGTGAAACCAATAACTCCTTAAAGGCAGCAACACAAAATTACATCTTGTCCCCTCTGGAAATATGAACTTTTATTCAGCAGAGAATAATTAATGAATGTTGTTTTTTCCGGTTCTTCCACAGCCTCTAGAAGTTCAGGCTCTCAAGAGATCAAGTAGTGATCCCTCAAACCGCAGGTATAAATTCCCAGTCAGGAAGGAACCCCACAGAAAGCCTTGGCAGTCAGCCTCCACCAGTTGCAGAAAGAGAGTCTGGGAGCAGCATTGGTGTAAGTAAAACAAAATAAATTTCACTTTTCAACATCAGCCATGTCTCACTGCACTGCATTCAGGGAGTGGCAGGTGGAATGGTCAGTCAAAGTTCATCATGCTTTGCCCTAAGGGCAGGAGGAACCCCATCGTCACTGGCGATGTAATGGAAATGGAGTGAGGGAAATCAGTTGGGCTGAGTGTTGCCTGAGAAAGCACATAAATGAACAAATAATTGGGTGAATTAATTCATTGATCAATCACTGCATCAATATTCTATGCCCATAGTGTATTATTTGCATGGGTTATGATGGCCATTTGATGTACACTGATTCAATACTTGTCCTCGTGCTGATAAATTTACATAAATTTTCTCACTTGAACCTCACATCATTGCAAAGAAGTCTTTACATTTTTTTCTTCTTCCTTTTTATACGTCATTCTGAATAAAAATACATTCCCTGGAACTTGCAAAGATAGTAGATAAAGCTACTATATTTTATACCATCACGTTCAGGGAAGATACAGCATTATTTCAATTCTTTTAAATTTTTAAAGGATTGTTTTTAGGATATGGCTTTTTTTTTTTTTTAGGATATGACTTTTTTTTTTTTTTTAGGATAAAGTCTTAGGATATGGTCTACCTTGACATATATTCTCTTGGTGCTATAAAAATTTATATTCTCTTTTAGATGGTATGTTTGGTAAATGTCTATTAAATCCAGTTGTTTGATGGTGCTGTTGGGTTTTTTCATATTCTCATCGTTTTCTGTCTAGTTTGTTCTACCACGTGTCGAGCAGAGTGCTAGTGTGCCCAGCTATAACTATGCTTGTCTGTGTTTCCCTTCAGTTCTGTCAGTTTCTGCATCACATATGTTGCATCTCTCTTCTTTGGTGCTCATACCCTTAGGATTTCTCTTTCTTCTTGGTAGGTTAACCCTCTTATCATTACACACTATCGCACTGTCTTTGGTAATTTTCTATGCTGCGAAGTCTATTCATCTGCTATTAATATAGCCAGTCTTTCATTTTTTGACTGATGTTCAAAGAAGCATATATTTTCCCTTTTCTTTGAAGCACACCTATATCACTCTGTGTGAAGTAGGTTTCTGGCACACAGTATTTGTGTCATTCTTATCTATGCACCTAATCAAGCTCTTTCTTTTAGTTGGGGTTTAGATAGTATGTCTTATAACAATAAGAAAGAAGAAAGCCAAGGAAAGAGAAAAGTATGAATAAATAAAATTGACTTTCTCTTTAGATTTCTAAACTATGTTTGACAGTAGACGTAGAAAGATTAATTCTAACTAATGTGATTCTCAACATATAGAGCATTTCACTCAAGCTGGTAAAATGTAAGACCAGCTATGCATACACATGATAGAATCTCTAGAGTAGCCACAAAAAGTTATATAAATATCTGTGATTAAAAAAAAAACACTATAAATAAATTTTAAAAAGTGACATTCTTTAAAAAAATTCAAGTGACTCACAGAAATGGAAACAAACAAAACCAGAAATAAGACACATAAAAAAGTATAAAATGCTAGACTTAAGCCTTAGCAAATCAGTTAATCCATAAAATATAAATGGTCATCTTTGTTTTAAAACAAAAAAATATTTTTAAAAAAGCATTTTTTAAATTAAAGAAACAGTGCAGAGATTTGTAAGTTTATAAAGTGACTTTTTCTCTCACTCAGTTTCCCACCTATTCATAAGTTAGTTTGCAACGTTCCTAACACTGAAAGTACATTTTTACTAATCATCTCAGGTAGAGAGGTACATAGCTTGGCTTAGAGCTATTGATACGATAAGGGTACTTTCCCTGATACATGTATGAAATAAGAGGACCATCTGGCTTGTGAAGAATGCAGGTTCACGGTGAGGATAAGGGCTTCCTTTGTGGCTCAAACTGTAAAGAATCCACCTGCAATGCAAGAGACCAGAGTTCGATCCCTGATTCAGGATGATCCAGTGGAGAAGGGAATCAGCTGCCCACTCCAGTATTCTTGCCTGGAGAATTCCATGGACAGAGGAGCCTGGCAGGCTACAGTCCATGGGGTCACAAAGAGTCAGACACTTCTGAGCAATTAACACACACACACACACACACACACATATTAAACATGTATCCATAGTTTCATAAAGCAATAGTCAAACACAATTTATGTACATTTTCAGCAACCTATAGTTTTTCTCAGCCATTTATCATTTTAATCCCAGTTCAATTTCCTGAAATTAGTATCTTTTTAATTAGAGAGAGAAATTTTTGTGACATTCATGACTATATATGTTTGGTCCATTATCTTTGTACCATTATCCTTACAATGTACTTCCCTTTAAGAAACCAGATCAGATCAGATCAGTCGCTCAGTCGTGTCCGACTCTTTGCGACCCCATGAACCGCAGCACGCCAGGCCTCCCTGTCCATCACCAACTCCCGGAGTTCACTCAGACTCACATCCATCAAGTCAGTGATGCCATCCAGCCATCTCATCCTCTGTTGTCCCCTTCTCCTCCTGCCCCCAATCCCTCCCAGCATCAGAGTCTTCTCCAATGAGTCAACTCTTCACATGAGGTGGCCAAAATACTGGAGTTTCAGCTTTAGCATCATTCCTTCCAAAGAAATCCCAGGGCTGATCTCCTTCAGAATGGACCAGTTGGATCTCCTTGCAGTCCAAGGGATTCTCAAGAGTCTTCTCCAACACCACACTTCAAAAGCATCAATTCTTCGGCGCTCAGCCTTCTTCACAGTCCAGCTCTCACATCCATACATGACCACAGGAAAGACCATAGCCTTGACCAGGCAAACCTTTTAGTCCCCTTATTTCATATATTTATTAGGGTAAAATAACCTCATCTTATAAATAACTCTAAGTCAAGCAATGTACCTCCATAATAAGATGGTGAGTAAGAAGGTGCTTTCAGTGTTAAAAATGTTGCAGACTAAGCCTCCTGTTGATATGGGCTCCACTGATTCTCTGAAACCATTTGAGAAATAAGCACAGCTGGATAACTTCATTGTAAGAATAAGAAATCATTATCTTTAATTCAGTGTTCAATGAGGGCCAAGAAGAAATAAGTTAGTGCAAGTTCCTTCCTCAGGATAATTTGGTGTAAAAGAATGGAAAAGCAATACTTTTAAGGAAACAGCCACCCATGGATACAAGTACTTATTCGAGGAGGCTAGAAGCGATCAGCAGTCCACTTAATCAGAATCTTGATAGGATAATTCTTATTGCATTTACTATATCAACTTGACTTTCATCACTCTGAATTCAAGTCTAGATATGACATTAGGAAGACTTTTCAAGAGCTAATGAAACTAGGACAAGTCCTACCACCCACGTCTGACACCTGTGTATGTTTTAAGCTTGGGTTGTCTCAGTATGAAATTCTTTGTTTCATTTATGATGAAGGTCTTTGCTGATTAAATGATTACTATGAAGGCCATAAGCCTTTCTACTGTGAAGAAACTGCCTAAGCAATTTGAATGTGCTTAACCTCTGCTGGCTCTCAGTGCTTCTGAGGTTCATTTATGTTCCGAATATTGGGCTACAGAAAGGAAACTGGCAGGTTTGGTGAAATGTATGTCAATCTATGTTTCTTAGCATCCAAATATTAAAAGTGAATCTTCTGTTTTAATGTCTTTGTTTTGAAAATGAATCTATGGCTAATATATTGTTTTTATTTGGTGATTTCTTATTTTAAAACATTGAAAGAAATTTTGGAAATAAATAAACCCTGTTGTGAGTGATTACCATGAAAATATAACTTTTTACAAAGTGACATAAAGTGTCAAGGGCCTTTTCTATTCAACAAGTCATTTCTTTTCTTTTCCTGGTCTCCCTCTTGGTCCTTTCTAGACTGTTGGTGCTCATGACACCAAGAAATAGCACTGAAGTGACTGAATTCTTCCTTCTGGGATTTGGTGTCCAACATGAGTTTCAGTATTTCCTCTTCACTGTATTTCTGGTCATCTATGGGACCTCCATGGTGGGTAATATTGGAATGATCCTACTCATCAAGACAGATTCCAGACTCCAAACACCCATGTACTTTTTCCTACAGCATTTGGCTTTTGTTGATATCTGTTATACCTCTGCTGTCACTCCCAAGATGATGCAAAACTTCATAATAGAAAATAAATCAATCTCATTCGAGGGCTGTGTTGTACAATTATTGGTTTATACAACATTTGTAACCGGTGACTGTTATCTCCTTGCTGCTATGGCGGTGGACCGTTACGTGGCCATCTGTAACCCGCTTCACTATCCCACCGTCATGTCCCAAAGAGTCTGCATCCAGTTGGTAGCTGGTTCATACATCATGGGCTCCATAAATGCATCAGTGCACACAGGTTTTACATTTTCACTGGTCTTCTGCAAGGGCAATACCATCAATCACTTTTTCTGTGACATTCCTCCAGTTCTTGCCCTCTCCTGCTCCAACACTGACATCAACATCATGCTAATCTTTGTCTTTGTGGGATTTAATCTGACGTCCACTGTGTTGGCCATCATCGTTTCCTACACGTTTATCCTGGCTGCCATCCTGAAGATCTCTTCCAATGCAGGAAAGAAAAAAGCCTTCTCCACCTGTGCCTCCCACCTGGCTGCAGTCACCATTTTCTATGGAACCCTCTCTTACATGTACTTACAGTCTTATTCACATAATTCCCATGAAAATAGGAAAGTGGCCTCTGTATTTTACGGCATTGTGATTCCCATGTTGAATCCCCTGATCTATAGTTTGAGAAATAAGGAGGTAAAAGAAGCTCTAAAAGTCATATGGAAAAAATTCTTTTTCAGATTGGATCCAAAGTGTTAAAATTCAGCACATCAAAGCATCCAGTATAGCTGTTTGACCACTATTTAATATTTCTGAAATAGACAACTTCTTCGCATCTTGGTTGTGGTTGTGGTTTGGTTGCTAAGTCATGTCCAACTCTTGCGACCCCATGGACTGTATCCCACCAGGTTCCTTCTGTCCATAGAATTTTCTAGTCAAGAATACTGGAGTGGGTTGCCATTTCCTTTACCAGGGGATCTTCTCGACCCAGGGATTGAACCCGGGTGTCCTGCACTGCAAGCAGATTCTTTACTGACTGAGCAACCAGGGAAGCCCCAATGCTACCTCCAGTAGATAATTTCTCTGAATGCAGGAAATTCAGCAACAAATCATAAGACCTATTTTCCCTTAGTTTTAGATTGAGGACCATATCCCATACTACCCACGAAAAGGGGCTTTTTATAATATAATCTTTTATTTTAAGATTATAAGATATAAAGTGTGTATAGACTTGACAAAGTATATAGTTATTTCAAATATATTGCAGATATATTCTTAAAAAGTAGAAAACCCCAGTTTTGTATTTGTGCTGCAAAGTGCTTAGTTGTGCCCAATTCTTTGAGAGCCCATGGACTGCATCCTGCCAGACTCCTCTGTCCATGAAACTTTCCAGACAGGAATACTGGATGAGGTTGCCGTTTCGTATTCTAGGGCATCTTCACAACCCAGGGATTAAACCTGTATCTCTTGTGTCTCCTGCATTAGCCAGCAGATTCTTTACCACTGTGCCACCTGGGAACCTCAATCAATATTAAAACTGAGGTTCATAATTTCTTATTCGTTTAAACACATTCCCTAAATTATCTACATAGAGGCTTCTCATTGGTTCTGTTCCAATTATTGCATAACCTGAAATGTAAAATAAACGTAGTCCTTTGAAAAGGGCCTTATAACTCAGTTACTGTTGTTTTTCTTCAGTTGCTTGGTTATGTCTGACTCTTTGCCACCACATGGGCTGCAGCACGCCATGCTTCCTGGTCCTTTACCATCCTCTCCTGCCCTCAACCGTTCCCAGCATCAGGACCTCTTCCAATGAGTCAGCTCCTCCCATCAGGTGGCCAAAGTATTGGAGCTTCAGTTTCAGTTTTAACATCAGTCCTTCTGATATTCAGGGTTGATTTTCTAAAGGATTGACTGATTTGATCTCCTTGCAGTCCAAGGGACTCTCAAGACTCTTCTCCAGCATGACAGTTTGAAAGCTTCAATTCTTGAGCACTCAGCCTTCTTTATAGTCCAACTCTCACATCCATACCTGACTACTGGAAAAACCATAGCTTTGAACGTATGGAACTTTGTCAGCAAAGTGACGTCTCTGCTTTTTAATATGCTCTCTAGTAATGGCACTCCACTCCAGTACTCTTGCCTGGAAAATCCCATGGATGGAGAAGCCTGGAGGGCTGCAGTCCATGGGGTTGCTGAGGGTCGGACACGACTGAGCGCCTTCACTTTCACTTTTCACTTTCATGCATTGGAGAAGGAAATGGCAACCCACTCCAGTGTTCTAGCCTGGAGAATCCCAGGGACGGGGGAGCCTGGTGGGCTGCCGTCTGTGGGGTCGCACAGAGTCGGACACGACTGAAGTGACTTAGCATAGCATAGCATAGGTTTCTCATAGCTTTCTTTCCAAAGAGCAAGTGTCTTTTTGTATATCTTACTCCATAGCAATAGAAAACCTGGAATGTAGATGGATCGAAAATGACACTAATCATTCATTTATTTAAATGAGAAAATGAAAAGGCCAAGAGTGCTCTGAATAAGGAAGACAGACTGTTGGGGAAAAAAAAGAGAGAGAGCTTTAGTAGATAGATTTAGGTTAAGTGATCAAAACCCTCAGATGACTCTAAAGATGCCGTGTTAGCCAGATGGAAGACCAGGTTTCACATAAAATAATACCAGCCAGTCTAATGAACTGGCCAGAAAAAAATGTACTTTGTATTAAATAACACAAGAATTATTGGGCAAAAAAAGAAAAAGAAAATATGTGTTTTCAAATACACTATCCTTCCTAACTGAGAAGGCATTGGCAACCACCTCAGTACTCTTGCCTGGAAAATCCCATGGGCGGAGGAGCCTGGTAGGCTGCAGTCCATGGGGTCGCTAAGAGTTGGACATGACTGAGCGACTTCACTTTCACTTTTCACTTTCATGCATTGAAGAAGGAAATGGCAACCCACTCCAGTGTTCTTGCCTGGAGACTCCCAGGGACGGGGAGCCTGGTGGGCTGCCATCTATGGGGTCGCACAGAGTTGGACACGACTGAAGCGACTTAGCAGCATCCTTCCTAAATTCTAAGAAAAGAGTAACACTAACATGAAGTCAGTGGAGCAGAACCAGAGTCTTCCCAGCAAAGAGTTTGTCTATCAAGGAAGAAACCTTCTCTCCAAGGCAGGTCCATGTATCTTCAAAGGCTGGGGGCAGTAACTGAGAATCATGGAACGCAGACAGAGGGGGTCCTGAGATCTTGGAGGGAAAATTGGAGATTAATGTACAGAGATTTGACTATAGTTAAAATAGAGTGCCATATACTCGAAATGTGCTTAGAGAAAATATTTTAAGCATTGTCACCACAGGAAGGAAGGAGGGAAAGAAGGAACAGAGGGAGTGATGGGGGGAAGGGAGAAACAGGAAGGAATGAAAGAAAAAAAAAGAAAAGAAATATGTGAGTGATAGAGCTACTAATGAGATTAATTATTGTGATCATGTCACAACCTATATCAAAATGCAAATTATTTACCTTAAATGTATACAAATTTTGTCAGTTATATCTCAACGAAGCTGGTAGGAGGGAGATGATAAAGCAAAGAAAAATTTAGCGCATGTGTTTAAGTCTATGTGGCCAGATAGGAAATAACACTCAAAATGCAAAGTCACACAGTGCTCTACTTTCAATAGAGGTGAAAGAAATCCCCAATGGAAATAAACTCCATAACAAATAAACAAAAGCAGCAAAATCTCTGACATTGACATCAGTTCTGACATATGAACAGTTAGCAGTCATTAGCCCTTGTCCAAGAGAGAGCCTTCCTTTCTGACATTGCATAGAGCAGTAATGGTCTGATGCTGCATAACCATGTATTTTTCATAAACATGAGCTTTATAGTTTGGGCTGGGTGGTTTGAGACTAGATTGAGGGAAGTAGAAACTATAAACCCTACTCTTAAATAAATCAGTATTTAGTGCATTCATGTATTTATTTTCATAAATTTTAAACATTTACATGTAAACATTTACTAGTATAGCATCATGGGACACCCATAATTGAATCGGATAGTCTCTAGCAAGAGACAGGAGCACCAAGATCGCTCAAAAGAAAGAAAGAAAATAATACTATAATTAACCTGTTCACCTTCTTTCCAAAGCAGTTGGAGGAATAGAACCAGGACTTATGCCCAGCCTAGCACAGCAGCCTGGGAGCCTAAGAGAACCACCTGGAAGGGTAGTTAGAGGTCAAAACGGGACGAAGACTAAGCACATGTTCATGAAGCAGAAGCCTAAGGCTCCGTCATCAAGAGGATACCCCCCTAAAAAGTGAAATGACTCAAAAATAAAAGTGAATGAGAGTTTGGTACACACAACAGCTTCGATTAATTTCCAGGGAATTATGCTGAGTGCAAAAGCCAAATCACCGAGTTGTACGCTGTGTAGTTCCAGTTACATGACATATCTGAAGTGACAAAAATGTAGTAATCGAGGACAGATTAATGGTTACCAGGATTAGGAGCGAGTGAAGAAGAGGTGGGGTGAGGTTAGGTCGTGCTGTAAAAGAACACTCGGGATTCTTCTCTGTGCTGTTCAGTGTCTTGACTGTGATGGTGAGTACAGGATCACTATGGCCCATACAATTTTTTAGAAATTATTACAAACACATACACACAAATGAGTACGGGGCAGATTGGGGATATCTGGATAAAATCAGTGGAATGCATCAACATCAACAATCTGGTTGTGATACTTTATTACAGTTTTGCAAAATAGTACCATTAAGGGTATATTATTTTTCTGTCACTGCTACAACAAATTACCATAATTTTAGTGGCTTAAAACAACACAAAGTCTAAGCTATGAATTTTCCAATAGTCACGTACAGATGTGAGAGTTGGACCATAGAGAAAGCTGAGCGCCAAAGAATTGATACTTCTGAACTGTGGTGTTGGAGAAGACTCTTGAAGAGTCCCTTGGACTATAAGGAGATCCAACCAGTCCATTGTAAAGAAGATTAGTCCTGGGTGTTCATTGGAAGGAATGATGCTAAAGCTGAAACTCCAATACTTTGGCCACCTGATGTGAAGAGCTGACTCATTGGAAAAGACCCTGATGCTGGGAAGGATTGAAGCTGGGAGGAGAAGGGGACAACAAAGGGTGAGATGGTTGGATGGCATCACCAACTCCATGGACATGAGTTTGTGCAAGCTCCAGGAGTTGGTGATGGACAGGGAGACCTGGCGTGCTGCAGTCCATGGGGTCGCAGAGTCGGACATGACTGAGCGACCGAAATGAAAACAACACAAATGTCCTAGAGTCCTGGAAGCCAGCAATTCAAAAGAGATCTCCAGATCAAGTGTCAGCGGGGCTGTGTTCTCTTCTAGACAAACTAGGGAACAATTCATTTCCTTAATTTCTTCAATTTTTAGAAGCCACCTCTTAATCAAGAAGCTACAGACTGACTAAATCTAGCTTTCTTCTTTCACTGATTAAAGGTTTAACCTTAGCAACCTCATAGCCAAACACTCTCTTCTTACACGACTGTTAACTGAAGTATTTTAATGGTGCAAAGTGTAATTGGAAGAAAGGATGCTATTATCCAGGGCTGTTTTTTTTTTTTTTTTAATATATCCAGTTTTTAGGGGAAAAAAAAATGGAAGAAGGGGTCAAGAGTCACTGTTTTCTCCAAATTAAAAAAAAAAATGCTCAAAGTGGTAATATAAGACATTTAAATAGTGAAAGTGAATTGAAAGTGTTAGTCACTCAGTCATGTGCGACTCTTTGCAACCCCACTGACTAGCCCATGAGGCTCCTCTGTTCATGGGGGTTTTCCAGGCAGGAATACTGGACTCAGTTGCCATTCTCTTCTCCAGGAGATGTTCCCTAACCAAGGATTGAACCCATGTCTCCTGCATTGGCGTGCAGTTTCTTAACCACTGAGCTATTATTTGTCACATTAAATGCACATGCCCTTAAACTTGTTAGCCCTGGATTTCTTTTTTCATGTAGCCATGCTTTTTGCCGATTATGGTGACAAAACTGATTAAGGTCAGTTTTCTAGACCTGAACGCAATTTTTCAGACATAGTAAAAATTGTTTAACCTGATTAATAAGGAGAAAAATTTTAAAGGAGTTGTTCTATAACAAGACAACACACACAAAAAAGTCCACAGCGACAGTAACATGATTAAATGTATCTTCTCCAGAGAAAGCATAAATGTTCTTCAGATGAACACTGTTTATTGTGAATCCATCACAGCCCCTGAAGGCTCAGATTCTCAAGGGAGCAAGTACTGATCTCTTAGGCGCCAGCTTTAAACTCCCCAGTTAGAAAGAGGCACATAGAGACCTTGGTGGGCAATCAGGCTGTACCAGTTGTGGAAAGAGAATCTGGATGCAACTGTAAGTAAAACAGAGCACAGCCCACTTTTCAAAATCAGCCGTGTGTCATCCCTGTGTGTGCTGGAATTGGTGGAACAAAGGGTCAGAGCCAAAGTCCTAGTAAGTTTGACCCTGAAACCAGGAATAAAGACTTCACTCCTGGTGACATGGTGGACATGGAGTGAGGGGGCTGAACTTGGTTGAGTGTTGTCTGAGGATGTGAATAAACCAATGACTGAAAGGTTAAGCAAGTGAATGGATGCCCATTACAATGTGCATTTAGTGTATTATTTGCATGTGTTATTATGATCAGTTTTTGATGCCCATTCAAAGCCTGGCCCTGTTCTGGGAACTTTACATAAGTCACTTTACACTTTAAGTCACATCATTACAAAGCAGACTTCTTTATCATACTCTTCTTTTTCAAAATAAATAAATCTATTCTAAATTGATTTCCCTAGTGGCTCAGATGGTAACGAATCTGCCTGCAATGCAGGAGACCTGGGTTTGATCCCTGGGTTGCGAAGATCCCCTGGAGAAGGGCATGGCAACCCACTCCAATATTCCTGCCTAGAGAATCCTCATGAACAGAGGATCCAGGTGGGCTACAGACCATGGGGTTGCAGAATCAGACACGACTGAATGACTAAGCGCAGTACATTTAAAAATGAAAAGGTGGCATGGTACGGGGAGGGAGGTAGGAGGGGGGTTCAGGATAGGGAACATGTGTACACCCGTGGTGGGTTCATGTTGATGTATGGCAAAACCAATACAATATTGTAAAGTAATTAGCCTCCAATTAAAATAAGCAAATTTAAATTTAAAAAATAAGTAAACAAAATGAAAAGGTGATGAAGTTCATAAGTTTAAAGACATTCTTTCTCTACTCTCACATTTAAGGATGATCATTAGAAGTTTGGTATGAATTCTTCCTGTGCTTGCTCATGGATAAATAAAGAAAATAAGAAAAAAAAGTGAAAGAACACTTTATTTTTACAAAGGTCCAGCTCTACATACTGTTCTGTGACTTGCTCTGTCCACTGGGTAGTGTGACATAAGCACCTTCCCCAGTCTCGCACTTTTTGGACCATGTACTGGTTCATCATATGAATTACTCATTCATTTAACTCTGTTTCCAAACTGTCGCCATTGTGCACCATGTGGCAGTGAACATTATTACCTTGTAGGTCATCCTGTGCCCCCCATTTTTAGAGCGCGGAACTGAGGCCATGGGGAGCTGCCCGCTTTGTCTGTCTGAGGCAGTGCACGCAGAACTCAAACCCAGATCGGCCTATTTCCTTTCTAGAGCACAGCACTGAATGTAAATGAAGCTTCAGAAGCACCAAGTTTCAATACAGGTTAAGCCTGTTCAAAATACTCGGGTTCTTGGCATGAGTGCTCACGTCTGTGTGTGTGTGTGTGTGTGTGTGTATGTCGTATGTATGCCTGTGTGTTGTAATCTTTATATTAACATTCCACAGCTCTTAAAAACATCCCCATGTCATGAATTTTATTTGAATTCAAAATGATTACGTTAACAAAGCAAATGTCATTACCTCATCAAGAGTCTAGTTAAGTCTACTTGTGATGAGTGTTAGCTTCCTCTGATAAGTGCTGTCACTCACTGGATGGAAGCCTCCCTGAAAGTTTTGCATTTAATTTATTTTACAGTAAATTTGTTTTTGTTGACTGTATAGAGCTTCTCCATCTTTGGCTGCAAAGAATATAATCAATCTGATTTCGGTGTTGACCACCTGGTGATGTCCATGTGTAGAGTCTTCTCTTGTGTTGCTGGAAGAGGGTGTTTGCTATGACCAGTGCATTTTCTTGGGAAAACTCTATTAGCCTTTGCCCTGCTTCATTCCGTATTCCAAGGCCAAATTTGCCTGTTACTCCAGCTGTTTCTTAACTTCCTACTTTTGCATTCCAGTCCCCTATAAAGAAAAGGACATCTTTTTTGGGTGTTAGTTCTAAAGGGTCTTGTAGGTCTTCACAGAACTGTTCAACTTCAGCTTCTTCAGTGTTATTGGTCTGGGCATAGACTTGGATTACCATGATATTGAAGGGTTTGCCTTGGGAATGAAGAGAGATCATTCTGTTGTTTTTGAGATTGCATTCAAGTACTGCATTTTGGACTCTTTTATTGACCATGATGGCTACTCCATTTCTTCTAAGGGATTCCTACTTACTGTAGTAGATATAATGGTCATCTGAGTTAAATTCACTCATTCCAGTCCATTTTAGTTCACTGATTCCTAGAATGTCAACGTTCACTCTTGCCATCTCCTGTTTGACCACTTCCAATTTGCCTTGATTCATGGACCTGACATTCCAGATTCCTATGCAATACTGCTCTTTACAGCATCAGACCTTGCTTCTATCACCAGTCACATCCACAGCTGGGTATTCTTTTTGCTTTGGCTCCATTCCTTCATTCTTTCTGGAGTTATTTCTCCACTGATCTCCAGTAGCATATTGGGCACCTACTGACCTGGGGAGTTCCTCTTTCAGTATCCTATCATTTTGCCTTTTCATACTGTTCATGGGGTTCTCAAGGCAAGAATACTGAAGTGGTTTGCCATTCCCTTCTCTGGTGGACCACATTGTGTCAGACCTCTCCACCATGCCTGCCCGTCTTGGGAATACCAGACCACCTGACCTGTCTCTTGAGAAACCTATATGCAGGTCAGGAAGCAACAGTTAGAACTGGACATGGAACAACAGACTGGTTCCAAATAGGAAAAGGAGTATGTCAAAGCTGTATATTGTCACCCTGCTTATTTAACTTATATGCAGAGTACATCATGAGAAATGCTGGGCTGGAAGAAGAACAAGCTGGAATCAAGATTGCTGGGAGAAATATCAATAACCTCAGATATGCAGATGACACCACCCTTATGGCAGAAAGTGAAAAGAAACTAAAAAGCCTCTTGATGAAAGTGAAAGAGGAGAGTGAAAAAGTCGGCTTAAAGCTCAACATTCAGAAAACAAAGATCATGGTATCTGGTCCCATCACTTCATGGGAAATAGATGGGGAACTGTGGAAATAGTGTCAAACTTTATTTTGGGGGGCTCCAAAATCACGGCAGATGGTGTCTGCAGCCATGAAATTAAAAGATGCTTACTCCTTGGAAGAAAAGTTATGACCAACCTAGATAGTATATTGAAAAGCAGAGACATTACTTTGCCAACAAAGGTCCGTCTAGTCAAGGCTATGGTTTTTCCTGTGGTCATGTATGGATGTGAGAGTTGGACTGTGAAGAAAGCTGAGCACCAAAGAACTGATGCTTCTGAACTGTGGTGTTGGAGAAGACTCTTGAGAGTCCCTTGGACTGCAAGGAGATCCAACCAGTCCATTCTGAAGGAGATCAGCCCTGGGATTTCTTTGGAAGGAATGATGCTGAAGCTAAAACTCCAGTACTTTGGCCACCTCATGCAAAGAGTTGACTCATTGGAAAAGACTCTGATGCTGGGAGGGATTGGGGGGGCAGGAGGAGAAGGGGACGACAGAGGATGAGATGGCTGGAAGGCATCGCTGACTCGATGGAAGTGCTGCTACTGCTAAGTCGCTTCAGTCATGTCCAACTCTGTGCAACCCCATAGACAGCAGCCCTCCAGGCTCAGTCATCCCTGGGATTCTCCAGGCAAGAACACCGGAGTGGGTTGCCATTTCCTTCTCCAGTGCATGAAAGTGAAAGGTGAAAGTGAAGTCGCTCAGTCACATGTGACTGTTAGCGACCCCATAGACTGCAGCCCACCAGACTCCTCCGTCCATGGGATTTTCCAAGCAAGAGTACTGGAGTGGGGTTCCACGTGAGTCTGAGTGAACTCCGGGAGTTGGTGATGGACAGGGAGGCCTAGTGTGCTGCGATTCATGGGGTCACAAAGAGTCGGACACGACTGAGCGACTGAACTGAACTGACAGTAAATTTACCTGAGGACATAACTTGCACTTATTAACCTTTAGCCCTCTCTAAACGCTGAAAGAAGACAACTTTCCATTTCAGAAATTTATCTACATAGATGTTATAGCACCAACAGGCTGAATTCTTGATGATTTATTTAATGGTTTATTTTTTCCTATGCTCAAAGAGCAAGCTACAGAAAGAAAGCTGAGCACTGAAAAATTGATGCTTTTGAACTGTGGTGTTGGAGAAGACTCTTGAGAGTCCCTTGGACTGCAAGGAGATCCAACCAGTCCATCCTAAAGTCCTGGGTGTTCATTGGAAGGACTGACTCTGAAGCGGAAACTCCAATATTGGCCACCTAATGAGAAGAATTGACTCATTTGAAAAGACCCTGATGCTGGGAAAGATTGAGGGCGGGAGAAGAAGGGGATGACGGAGGTTGAGATGGCTGAATGGCATCACCAACTCAATGGACATGAGTTTGAGTAATCTCTGGGTGTTGGTGATGGACAAGGAGGCCTGGCGTGCTGCAGTCCATGGGGTCATGGACCTTCCCATGTGTATTAATTACATTTATATGTACACATATTCATGCATATACTCGTGTGTATGTATGTATATTCTTGTTTACATGACCAATAATTTATCCAGGTATGTATCTATAATACAAATTCTGAACCTAAGGGAGGCATACATTTAATTTTATTAATATTTTCAAACTTGTCTCCAATATGACTATTTTTTAATTAAATTTTATTTTGCTTAAGTTTACAATATTGTATTGCTTTTGCCATACATCAAGAGAATATGACTATTCTAATGTATATTCCCACCCAGAATGTGAGTCCTCATTCTCACCTCTAATACGCATTTTAGTCTAAAATTATATTTCACTGAAGTATTAATATACTGTACTACTAAGGAGTTATATCCTTTTATGTCCATATATCAATTGCATAAGTTTTTCCTTCTGTAAATATCCTGATTATATCTTTGGTAAACTTTTCCTCAGCACAATTTATGGAAATTATTTAAATATACTGGATACTACTTTTTTTCTACTTATATGTGTTGCAAACAAATTTAACTGAGCAAATTTCCAGTCAGTATCTGGTCTTTTATTTTTTATAATGTTGATATGTTTAATTTCTTTACCATCTGAGCCACCAGGGAAGCTTTTTAATGTTTTATGTTTTATGCACTTATATCTTATACTGCATAGCTAAGCCATAGATATTCTAATATGATTTACCCTTACACCTTTATAATTATAATATAAGGGTAAAAAGATATACCCTTACACCTTTATAATTCAATGTCATTCGGAATTGGTAAAATTAAAAGTAGAAATGCAATATAATTTTTTCACATGTATATGCATTTACATGCTCAGTTGATAAGTAGTCCGATCCTTTTGAACCCCAGGGATTGTACCCCACCAGGCTCCTCTGTCCATGGAATTTCCCAGGCAAGACTACTGGAGTAGGTTGCCATTTCCTCCTCCAAAGTATAAGCATCAATACGCCACAGGTTATTGGACCGTTTTTCATTGATGGACATGCTATTGTTTTCATACATTGAGGTTTCAGAGACTTGTAGGCCTGTTTATGATCCCTTTTTCACAATTTCATTGTTTTCTTTGTACGACTTGTACCACCTGTCTTTACTGTTATTATTTTGTAGAAATATTTGTAGAAATTTCTGATATTTGCTAGGACAACTCCCCACTTTTTTCCCTTTGAAAGTCTCTTAGCTATTTTTAAGATCTTTTCTCTTTCATATAAATTTTATGTTTGTGAAAATGGGCATAACATCCTCTCAAGCACTTCCCTGAAATTAATACGAAGGAAATTTCATCTTGATACAACTTGGATTTAATTGCTGATAGAAAATCTTTTTCCCTGCCTCTGATGTTTCTCTTCTGCAATGGGAGTTCAAATGGTGTAATCACGGCCATCCTGACATCATTTTATTCACTCACTTCCTAGAAAGATGGAGTGATGTATCTGATTAGTAAATCTGAGAACAACCTGGCATGCTCAGCTCTGCCCTCAACCTCAGAAGCAGCCAGCCTGCTGAAGCCAGTGCCCCCCAGCATTTCAGAGTTGCTCCCCTAGAACGTGCAAGGGGCAAGCCCAATCACCACCACCAAGACGGGCAGACAAGCCTGGTAACTTGTGGTGTTCACCAGGAGCAAGTAACTTGACTAAGAAACTTAAAAGTTTCCCCCCACGTGTCAGCAGGTGATATAACAGTCTTCATATGTACACGAACTTTTATTTCTCAACTTGTTAAAATTTTGGGAAAGGAAGAAAATAGCTGTTCTCTGGAATCTCCTTTCAGTTCAGTTCATTTCAATCACTCAGTCATGTCCCACTCTTTGTGACCCCATGGACTGCAGCACGCCAGGCCTCCTTGTCCATCACCAACACCCAGAGATTACTCAAACTCATGTCCATTGAGTTGGTGATGCCATTCAGCCATCTCAACCTCCGTCATCCCCTTCTTCTCCCGCCCTCAATCTTTCCCAGCATCAGGGTCTTTTCAAATGAGTCAATTCTTCTCATCAGGTGGCCAATATTGGAGTTTCAGCTTCAGAGTCAGTCCTTCCAATGAACACCCAGGACTGATCTCCTTTAGGATGGACTGGTTGGATCTCCTTGCAGTCCAAGGGACTCTCAAGAGTCTTCTCCAACACCACAGTTCAAAAGCATCAATTTTTCAGTGCTCAGCTTTCTTTATAGTCCAACTCTCACATCCATACATGACCATTGGAAAAACCATAGCCTTGACTAGACAGACCTTTGTTGGCAAAGTAATGTCTCTGTTTTTTAACATGCTATCTAGGTTAATCATAACTTTCCTTCTAAGGAGCAAGCATCTTTTAATTTCATGGCTGCAATCACCATCTGCAGTGATTTGGGAACCAGAAAATAAAGTCTGCCACTGTTTCCACTGTTGCCCCATCTATTTCCCATGAAGTGATGGGACTGGATGCCATAATCTTCGTTTTCTGAATTCTGAGCTTTAAGCCGACTTTTTCACTCTCTTCTTCCACTTTCATCAAAAGGCTTTTTAGTTTCTCTTCACTTTCTGCCATAAAGGTGGTGTCATCTGCATATCTGAGATTACTGATATTTCTCCCAGCAATCTTGATTCCAGCTTGTGCTTCCTCCAGCCCAGTGTTTCTCATTATGTACTCTGAATATAAGTTAAATAAGCAGGGTGACAATATACAGCCTTGACGTACTCCTTTTCCTATTTGGAACCAGTCTGTTGTTCCATGTCCAGTTCTAACTCTTGCTTCCTGACCTGCATACATATTTCTCAAGAGGCAGTTCAGGGGGTCTGGTATTCCCATCTCTTTCAGAATTTTCCACAGTTTGTTATGATCCACACAGTCAAACAAAGGCTTTGGCATAGTCAATAAAGCAGAAATAGATGTTTTTCTGGAACTCTCTTGCTTCTTCGATGATCCAGCGGATGTTGGCAATTTGATCTCTGGTTCCTCTGCCTTTTATAAATCCAGCTTGAACATCAGGAAGTTCATGGTTCACATATTGCTGAAGCCTGGCTTAGAGAATTTTAAGCAGTACTTTACTAGCGTGTGAGATGAGTGCAACTGTGCGGTAGTTTGAGCATTCTTTGGCATTGCCTTTCTTTGGGATTGGAATGAAAACTGACCTTCTCCAGTCCTGTGGCCACTGCTGAGTTTTCCAAATTTGCTGGCATATTGAGTGCAGCACTTTCACAGCATCATCTTTTAGGATTTGAAATAGCTCAACTGGAATTCCATAGCCTCCACTAGCTTTGTTCATAGTGATGCTTCCTAAGGCCCACTTGACTTCACATTCCAGAATGTCTGGCTGTAGGTGAGTAAGCACACCATAGTGATTATCTGGGTCATGAAGATCATTTTTGTACAGTTCTTCTGAGTATCCTTGCCACCTCTTCTTAATATCTTCTGCTTCTGTTAGGTTCATACCATTTCTGTCCTTTATTGAGCCCATCTTTGCATGAAATGGATTAAAGATTTACTGAGCATAGCCCCACACATCAGAAAAAAAACCAGTAGCCCCTTCAGTCAGTCTATCCTATCAGGAAGTCTTCATAAGCCTCTTATCCTTCTCCATAAGAGGGAAGACAGACTGCAAGCCACAATCACAGAAAACTAACCAATCTAATCACATGGACCACAGCCTTGTCTAACTCAGTGAAACTACGAGTCATGCCGTCTAGGGCCACCCAAGACAGACAGCTCATGGTGGAGAGTTCTGATAAATGTGGTCCACTGGAGAAGGGAATGGCAAACCACTTCAGTATTCTTGACTTGAGAATCTCATAAACAGTATGAAAAGGCAAAAAGATAGGACACTGAAAGATGAACTCCACAGGTTGGTAGGTGCCCAATATGCTACTGGAGATCAGTTAAGAAATAACTACAGAAAGAATGAAGAGATGGACCCAAAGCAAAAACAACACCCCGTTGTGGATGGGACTGGTGATGGAAGCAAGGTCCAGTGCTGTAAAGAGCAATATTGCATAGGAACCTGGAATGTTAGGTCCATGAGTCAAGGCAAATTGGAAGTGATCAAACAGGAGATGGCAAGAGTGGACGTCGACATTCTAGGAATCAGAGAACTCAAATGGACTGGAATGAGTGAATTAAACTCAGATGACCATTATATCTACTACTGCGGTCAAGAATTCCTTAGAAGAAATGGAATAGCCATCATAGTCAACAAAAGAGTCCAAAATGCAGTTCTGGGTGCAATCTCAAAAACAACAGAATGATCTCTGTTCATTCCCAAGACATACCATTCAATATCACAGTAATCCAAGCCTATGCCCCGACCAGTAATGCTGAAGAAGCTGTAGTTGAACAGTTCTATGAAGACCTACAAGACCTTCTAGAATTAACACCCAAAAAACATATCCTTTTTGTTATAGGGGACTGGAATGCAAAAGTAGGAAGTCAAGAAACACCTGCAGTAACAGGCAAATTTGGCCTTGGAGTACAAAATGAGGCAGGGCAAAGGCTAATAAGAGTTTTTTCCAAGAGAATGCACTGGTCATAGCAAACACCCTCTTCCAACAACAAAAGAGAAGACTCTACACATGGACATCACCAGATGGTCAACACCGAAATCAGACTGATTATATTCTTTGCAGCCAAAGATGGAGAAGCTCTATACAGTTAGCAAAAACAAGACCAGGAGCTGACTGTGGCTCAGACCATGAACTCCTTATTGCCAAATTCAGACTTAAATTGAAGAAAATAGGGAAAACCACTAGACCATTCAGGTATGACCTAAATCAGGTATTACCTAACGATTATTCAGTGGGAGTGAGAAATAGATTTAAGGGACTAGATCTGATAGAGTGCCTGATGAACTATGGACAGAGGTTTGTGACACTGTACAAGAGACAGGGGAGCAAGACCATCCCCAAGAAAAAGAAATACAAAAAAGCAAAATGGCTGTCTGAGGAGGCCTTACAAATAGCTGTGAAAAGAAGAAAAGTCAAAAGCAAAAGAGAGAAGGAAAGATATAAGCATCTGAATACAGAGTTCCAAAGAATAGTAAAGTGAGATAAGAAAGCCTTCCTCAATGATCAGGAACCTCCTTTAGACCTTAGCAATTTTCCGTTCAATGTATGGGTGGATTTGGTTATTGAAAGTATATTTTTAAACCTGTTTGTGTCTACACTCATAAATGAAATTGCTTCTAATGTTTTTCCTCGAAAGTTACTTAAATGCTTGTCAAGGTTATATTAGCCTTATGAAATGACTAGAGGATCTTTTTTTCTTTTTTGAAACTCACAGGAAAAAATTGTATATATTAGAATTATTAATTGTATAAAGTTTAGTAGAACTCCTGCAACATAACTGGGTCTAGTGTTTGTGCATAGATTTTTTAATGTCAAGTCAAATCACATAATGATTAAAATAATTAAATATTTTCTACATCTCATCCCCACACAGACACACACAAACACACACACACAGTAACTATAGTTGCTTTCTATCCTGTTAACCTGCTTTATTTTTTTTAATATATTGGAAAGCACAAATAGCATTTAAAAATTTTTGTCTGATATAAAATTTCATGATGCAACAATCACCATATGCCAGCAACCAAGTTTAAGTGGAAAAATATGATAATTGCTTTTTACTCTACTGGAGATATGAATTATGAAAGAAAATACTTCCCTCAATTATTTTTCAAAAGAACAAACCATAAGGCAAAAAAAAAAAAAGATAGTTATTTTAAATGTAAGGTTTTCTGGTCTGTGAAGGACATCAAGGATGACAGAATGTGAGAAAATATTTACCAAGTCAACCGAGAGGAGATTTGAATCTTGGGTAAACAAAGAACATGTGAAATCATTTCAATAGAAACATTTACTGAAAAAATTAACAAATAATTCATGAAATAATAAAATCCCCAAATTCTAAGACTATTAGATAATGATCAAACCTGCTTGTAATTAAAGGGGAAAAGTGAAAGATAAGTCATCACTTTACACCTATTTTCCACCAAAAAAATTAGGAAAATATCAATGCTCACTCAGAAGTGAGGATGTGGGAGCCCACATACACAATTAGCAAGACGGTACACTGGTGCATCCATTATGTAAAATGATCTGGAAAAACTTGGTCAGATGAAATATGTGCATGCCTTCAGACACAAAAATTCTATCCCTAGGAATACACCCTAGAAAAATTTCTCACTGAGCTAACTGTGGTGGAGGCAAGTTGTAGGCAGTCTGCTATCCGTCACTAGGAAAACACACGGGTAAATGAGGACGGATGGACACCATGGAACAGTGCTATTTGACGTGTGGTCCATGGACCAGTGCGAGCCCTTGGACTCTCGGTTTCTTCTGTATGAGACAATGACTGAAAGTGGATGGAGTATTTAAAACTATTGCAGAACTTTAACAATGCTGAGACCTATCTATTGACTTTTACAAACACGGGGCCACAAAAGATTGGAAATTTTATAAAGATAATTATGCTTTACTGTAAATACCTTGATAAACAGTTCTTCAAAGGGCTCTACAATTCCATGAAGCCATCATGACAGAGCAGATCTACAAGGAAGAAAACGAAAAAAAATGAAAATATGGAGGTAGGCGGGAACAAGATAATATAGAACCCCATGGATATGTCAAATTTCAAATATAATGATTAGTATTTAGGCAAATTGGTACTTCTAATTAAAATATAGGGACTACAAAAGAAAGCTTAATTAAATGAAACAATGTTCTTATGTGTTCCCGAATTGATGTATGTATGAAGTACTGTCAGTTTACATATTGTTCTCATGAACTTCTTGATGTTCAAGCTGGTTTTAGAAAAGGCAGAGGAACCAGAGATCAATTGCCAACATCCACTGGATCATGGAAAAAGCAAGAGAATTCCAGAAAAACATCTATTTCTGCTTTATTGACTATGCCAAAGCCTTTGACTGTGTAGATCACAATAAGCTGTGGAAAATTCTGAGAGAGATGGGAATACCAGACCACCTGATCTGCCTCTTGAGAAATCTGTATGCAGGTCAGGGAGCAACAGTTAGCACTGGACATGAAACAACAGACTGGTTCCAAATAGGAAAAGGAGTACGTCAAGGCTGTATATTGTCACCCTGTTTATTTAACTTCTATGCAGAGTACATCATGAGAAATGCTGGACTGGAAGAAACACAAGTTGGAATCAAGATTGCTGGGAGAAATATCAATAACCTCAGATATGCAGATGACACCACCCTTATGGCAGAAAGTGAAGAGGAACTAAAAAGCCTCTTGATGAAGGTGAAAGTGGAGAGTGAAAAGGTTGGCTTAAAGCTCAACATTCAGAAAATGAAGATCATGGCATCCGGTCCCATCACTTCATGGAAAATAGATGGGGAAACAGTGGAAACAGTGTCAGACTTTATTTTTCTGAGCTCCAAAATCACTGCAGATGGTGACTGCAGCCATGAAATTAAAAGACGCTTGCTCCTTGGAAGGAAAGTTATGACCAACCTAGATAGCATATTCAAAAGCAGAGACATTACTTTGCCAACAAAGGTTGGCCTAGTCAAGGCTATGGTCTTTCCTGTGGTCATGTATGGATGTGAGAGCTGGACTGTGAAGAAGGCTGAGCTCTGAAGAATTGATGCTTTTGAACTGTGGTGTTGGAGAAGACTCTTAAGAGTCCCTTGGACTGCAAGGAGATCCAACCAGTCCATTCTGAAGGAGATCAGGCCTGGGATTTCTTTGGAAGGACTGATGCTAAAGCTGAAACTCCAGTATTTTGGCCACCTCATGCGAAAAGTTGACTCATTGGAGAAGACTCTGATGCTGGGAGGGATTGGGGGCAGGAGGAGAAGGGGACGACAGAGGATGAGATGGCTGGATGGCATCACTGACTCGATGGATGTGAGTCTGTGTGACCTCCAGGAGTTGGTGATGGACAGGGAGGCCTGGCGTGCTGCAGTTTATGGGGTTGCAAAGAGTTGGACACAACTGAGCGACTGATCTGATCTGATCTGATCTGGCAATTTCCCCAAACTATCAATGGAAATGTCTAAGTTAGGTGTCAAGGTTCAGCCTTTAAAATCTAATTCAATTAAATCATGGAAAATATTCTCTGGTCCCTCTCACTGTGAAATTAAATATGTGTGTGCTTAGTCATTCAGTCATGTCCAATACTTTGCAACTCCATGGACTCTAGCCCACCAAGCTCCTCTGTTCATGGGATTCTCCAGGCAAGAATCCTGGAGTGGGTAGCCATTCCCTTCTCCAGGAAATTGAACAGGGTTTCCTGCGTTGGCAGGTGGATTCTTTACCATCTGAGCCACCAGGGAAGCTCTGAAATTAAATACAGTGTTAGTTAAAGTATCACAATCCTCTTAGCTTTCTCTGATCTTCTCTTTGCCCCTTTTCAGCTAATATTGAATTTTGTTGGCCATGGAACAAAACAATGGCACTACAGTGACTGAATTCATTCTCCTGGGATTCGCGGGTCAACACAAGTCTTTGCACGTCCTCTTCACAATATTTCTAGTGATCTATGTGGTCACCCTGGTGGGTAACATTGGCATGATCCTCCTCATCAAGACTGACTCTTCCCTCCACACCCCCATGTACTTTTTCCTCCAAAACTTGGCTTTTGTTGATCTCTGCTACACCTCTGCTATCACTCCAAAAATGCTGCAAAGCTTTGTAGAAACAAAGCAATCCATCTCATTCATAGGATGTATGGTGCAATTGCTAGTCTATGGGGCTTTTGCAACAAGTGATTGCTACATCCTGGCGGCCATGGCAGTGGACCGTTATGCGGCCATCTGTAACCCACTTCGCTATGGGACTGTCATGTCCCAGAGAGTCTGCAGTCAACTCTTAACTGGTTCATACTTCATGGGTTTCCTAAATGCTTCTGTAAACACAAGTTTTGCTTTCTCATTGAACTTTTGCAAATCCAATAAAATTAATCACTTTTTCTGTGACGTACCCCCAATTCTGGCCCTCTCATGCTCTAGTATTTACTTGAACATCATGCTCCTAACAGTCTTTGTGGGGTTTAACTTGACATTCACCATGTCAGTGGTCATCTTTTCCTACATATTTATCCTGGCTGCCATCCTGAAGATCTCTTCTGCTGCAGGGAGGAAGAAAGCCTTCTCCACATGCGCGTCCCACCTGACAGCTGTCAGCATTTTCTATGGGACGCTCTCTTACATGTATCTGCACCATCGCACCATAGAGTCTCAAGAGCAAGAAAAAATGGCTTCTGTGTTTTATGGCATTATAATCCCGATGTTAAATCCCGTCATTTATAGTCTGCGAAACCAAGATGTGAGAGAAGCCCTGAAAGGAGTTGGAAAGAAGTGTTTCTAGACGGAACATCAATTTTTAACTCAACATTGTTCAATAAGCAACTGGCTGATGCTGCTGCTGCTGCTGCTAAGTCACTTCAGTCGTGTCCGACTCTGTGTGACCCCATAGACGGCAGCCCACCAGGCTCACCCATCCCTGGGATTCTCCAGGCAAGAACACTGGAGTGGGTTGCCATTTCCTTCTCCAATGCATGAAAGTGAAAAGTGAAAGTGAAGTCGCTCAGTCGTGTCCGACCCTCAGCGACCCCATGGACTGCAGCCTTCCAGGCTCCTCCACCCATGGGATTTTCCAGGCAGAAGTACTGGAGTGGGGTGCCATTGCCTTCTCCGAAGCAACTGGCAGTTCTCTCTTATTTCTCAACAGCAGAAGATGTAGAAGATATTTGTGAGATACAAACAAAAAAATTATATAAAATATATTTCCTTAATTGTATCAGTAGCTTTTGAAAGATGATCAACTTTCCGATCTTAAATGATCAAATAACCTTCTAATTCATATTTCTTAGAGACTTTCCCTGGTGGATCAATGGTAAAGAATCTGCCTGAGACATGGGTTCTAACCCTAGTTGGGAAAATCCCTTGGAGAAGGAAATGACAACCCACTCCAGTATTCTCGCCTAGGAAATCCCATGGACAGAGGAGCCTGATGGACTACAGTCTATAGGATTGTGACTTAGCAACTAAAGCAAACTTAGAAGGCATCTAAAGAGATCTTTGATATTGCTTTTGTACATTATGAGGAGCCCCTTTTTAAAATATCTTGCTGTTAAAATAGAAAAGAGCAATAAAGAAGCATGTTAGTCAATGTTGTAAAGTACCTCCAACAACAGTAGTATAAAGACACCAGTGCAAAAATTTTTTCTGGTTTCTCTTAAGAGGTACTGTTACTCTTGCAATTTTCTGTAACTAAGCTGGTTTAGTATTGTAATGAATGATTTAAAGATGTTCTCCATCTCTTTGCAGAAAATGTGCTGAAAAAAAGGGGAGAGAAAAGAACAATTGAATGAACCCTCATACATATTCAGACATTATGGACAAGTATCCCTCCTTTCTACACATGGTCTCTAACCAACTAGGAAAGTAACATAGGAATCCAGCAAATATGGATCATATCCATTTATTCTTACTAAATTTTTGTTTTAAATATAATTGAATCCCCAAGCTGTACCCTCTTGCAAGGGTGCAAATGCAGTGCAGAATTTGGTGCCACAAATCAAACTCATTTATCCAGAAATGAAGCTTTATTTCCCACTAAGAGTGGAGAGAGGTGAAAAAAACCAGGTTTAACACAAGAAGTCATACCTGGGCTTGAACACACATGTTCTATCCACAAGCAGAATCAATCACACGCCCATCCTGTGGACAAGCATGTTAACAAAAAGTCTGAGATCCCATATTACATTTCGCCTCTCAATCTCATTAATCAGTTAAACCATAGGAAGTTGTGAGTTAGAGGATTAACAGACAGGATGGGAGTTCACTGCCTTTCTCAACATTCCAGATATTCCAAATTATGGACTGAGGCAGGAAACACTTACTAGGAGCAAATCACAAGCTAAACAACACCAAGAAAATTCAGATAGCACCAGCCCATGCAGCAGACTGCATTATAGGAGATGAATCCCAAAAGCAGGAAACTCTGATTTTTTCTTAGGATTCCTGGTGACCTGCTCATAATACCCTCTGCATAGAGAACCCTTAAATTCAATCTGGAATTGAAAATCAAATCATGTCCTGATTTGATTAACAAATCAAATCCTGAGAAGGAGGGAAAGGTCTTTACCTTTATACCCTAAACTGTCTGGAGACAGACAACTTTTAGGCTTTATTATCCTGATACGTCTCCTTAAAGAAACTTTCTTAAATGCAATGACTGAAAATGCCTTGCATGGAGGAATTAGACTATGCAGAAAAGTCCATGGAAAAATCTCTGTATTAAATAATATTTCTTTGGCATTTGTAAAGTAGAAAAGAGGAAATACATGGACCAAAATCACATAATCACAGTAAATGTATTTCTTCCAGTCCATGACATACAAAGTTAAGAAAAAATTTTAAATAAAGTTACAGAAGAGCTATTTGACATAATGAGAAAAATTCATATTCAGAAACTCTATATTACTAAAGCCCAGCAAAAGAACACAAAAAGTTTAGGAGTGAAAATTTTGCTTCTGCAGCGCACACTACACAGAAGTGAAGTGAAGTCACTCGGTTGTGTCCGACTCTTTGCGACCCCATGGACACCAGGCTCCTCCGTCCATGAGACTTTCTAGGCAAGAGTACTGGAGTGAGATGCCACTTCCTTCTCCAGGGAATCTTCCTGACCCAGGGATCGAACCCAGGTCTCCTGCATTGCAGACAGACGCTTTACCATCTGAGCCACCAGGGAGTCCTACACAGAAGCTCTGGACAACTCAGTGAGAAGGGAGACAGTGCTCTACTCACTAGGTCGTGTCCGACTCTTGTGACCCCAAGGACTGTAGCCCCCAGTTTTCTCTGTCCATGGGATTTCCCAGGCAAGAATACTGGGGTGAGTTGCCATTTGCTTCTCCAGGAGACATTCCCATCCCAGGAATCAAACCCAGGTCTGCAGCACAGCAGGTGGATTCTTTACCAACTGAGCTATGAGGGGAGCCTTTTTTTTTTTTTAACTTTACAATATTGTATTGGTTTTTCCATACATCAACATGCATCCGCCAGGAAGCTTTTTATAAAAGGGAGGGGAGGGGCTTTTTCTAGAGTATGGGCTTTGCTGAATATGCATCCACGTATGGATGATAGGGGAGCAGGTACTCTCTAGGTTTAGATACTCTCAAAAAGCAGGGATAGATCAGCAACTGGATATCTCAGTAGATATTGCTCAACAGGGGGAAGGAATACAATAGGAAAATTATGTCACTGGTGAGAAAAGATCGCACTCACTTAGAAGACTCAGTCACAGTTGCCTTATGGACTTCGGAGGTCCAATTAGAAACACTTTTTCCTACTGTCTTTTTGAGACCATTAACACCTCATTAGACACACACAGTCTGATTTCCTATGAGAACTGATTTTTGTCAGTGGAGTTAACACTAACTCAAAAGCAAGAAAACATCTTTCTTTCTGTTTCTTTCTTTTTCTTCTTTCTTTTTTTATTTTTTTAATTTATTTATTTTAATTGGAGGTTAATTACTTTACAATATTCTATTGGTTTTGCCATACATCAACATGAATCCACCACGGGTATACACGTGTTCCCCATCCTGAACCCCCCTCCCACCTCCCTCCACGTACCATCCCTCTGAGTCATCCCAGTGCATCCTGTATCATGCTTCAAACCTGGACTGGTGATTTGTTTCATATATGATATTAAACATGTTTCAATGCCATTCCCCCAAATCATCCCACCCTCTCCTTCTCCCATAGAGTCCAAAAGACTGTTCTATACATCTGTGTCTCTTTTGCTGTCTCTCATACAGGGTTATCATTAGAATCTTTCTAAATTCCATATATATGCGTTAGTTTACTATATTGGTGTTTTTCTTTTTGGCTTACTTAACTCTGTATAATAGGCTCCAGTTTCATCCACTTCATTAGAACTGATTCAAATGTATTCTTCTTTCTTTCTTTTCTTCCTTCCTCCTATCTTTTTTCTTATTTATGTGCCCATGAAAATTACAGAAATACAATAAATTATAAAAATTGGAAAGATTATATAAAATATCTTTTAAAACTAAAAACACGTAAAATTATACCACTAAACACAGAAAAGTCTCATTTAAACAAATATTAGGTTGAAGATATGAAAACGCTTCCAGATATCCATAAGATAATATTTCACAAACTATTGCAAAAATATCTATAAACAACAAGGAGTTTTCTAATAAAATTGCATAGCTCTATAAATACTAGTGTTAATAAATAAGAAATAATAAGAAATTAAGTTAGAACCAGACGTGGAACAGCAGACTGGTTCCAAATTAGGAAAGGAGTCCATCAAGGCTGTATATTGTCACCCTGTTTATTTAACTTATATGCAGAGTACATCATGAGAAACGCTGGGCTGGAGGAAGCACAAGCTGGAATCAAGATTGCTGGGAGAAATATCAATAAACTCAGATATGCAAAGGACACCACCCTTATGGAAGAAAGCAAAGAACGAAAGAGCCTTTTGATGGAAGTGAAAGAAGAGAGTGAAAAAGCTGGTTTAAAACTAAACATTCAGAAAACAAAGATCATGGCATCCACTCCTATCACTTCATGGCAAATAGATAGGGAAACAATGAAAACAGTGATAGACTTTATTTTATCGGGCTCCAAAAATCACTGCAGACGGTGACTGCAGCCATGAAATTAAAAGGCACTTGCTCCTTGGAAGAAAAGCTATGACCAAACTAGATAGCATATTAAAAAGCGGAGACATTCCTTTGCCAACAAAGGTCCAGTTTGTTGCCAGCAAAGGTCTGGTCAAAGCTATGGTTTTTCCAGTAGTCATGTATGGATGTGAGAGTTGGACTATAAAGAAAGCTGAGGACAGAAGAATTGATGCTTTTGAACTGTAGTGTTGGAGAAGACTCTTGAGAGTCCCTTGGAGTGCAAGGAGATCCAAACAGTCCATCCTAAAGGAAATCAGTAGTGAATATTCAATGGAAGGACTGATATTGAAGCTGAAACTCCAATATTTTGGCCACCTAAAGTGAAGAACTGACTGATTAGAAAAGACCCTGATGCTGGGAAAAATTGAAGGCAGGAAGAGAAGGGGACGACTGAGGATGAGATGGTTGGATGGCATCACCGACTGGATGGACACGTTTGAGTAGGCTCCAGGAGTTGGTGATGGACGGGGAGGCCTGGCGTGCTGCAGTCCCTCAGGTCACAAAGAGTCAGACACGACTGAGCGACTGAACTGAACTAAACTGAATGAATTAATTAACCATACATTTTAGACATGAGAAAATAATATAAAGAAAGAGAAGAGAGTAATAAATATTTTTGAATTAATATTTAAAATCTCTTAAATGACAGCAATAATAAATTCAGAAACATTCTCTGAAGCTAAAGGTAATAATAAAATGGATAAATTATTTGCTAATTTATCAAGAAAAATAATGTTGGAGAACAAAGAAAAAAATTTTAGATAAAAGAATACATAACTCAACAGTATACAAATGTATTAGAGAATCTGATAGCATGAATGGTTCTTCTAAGGGAAGACTGATTGTAAAAAAAGTTACCACAAAAGAGATTAAAGAATAATTAACATAAGAAATAAGATAATAATAGTACAATTTTCTTCCCCAAAAAAACATCTATTATTCACAAGTATTAAAAATAGATAATATCAGTGATGGTTGAACTCTTGGAGAACATAGGGAAAGAAGGGACGTTTCAGAATAAGTTCTGTGACTGAGCTAGCAAAAACAGTTCAGAAATGATAGGCCAATGCCACTCTCAATCAGATCAGATCAGATCAGTCGCTCAGTCGTGTCCGACTCTTTGCGACCCCATGAACTGCAGCACGCCAGGCCTCCCTGTCCATCACCAACTCCTGGAGGTCACTCAGACTCACATCCATCGAGTCAGTGATGCCATCCAGCCATCTCATCCTCTGTCATCCCCTTCTCCTCCTGCCCCCAATCCCTCCCAGCATCAGAGTCTTCTCCAATGAGTCAACTTTTCGCATGAGGTGGCCAAAATACTGGAGTTTCAGCTTTAGCATCATTCCTTCCAAAGAAATCCCAGGGCTGATCTCCTTCAGAATGGACTGGTTGGATCTCCTTGCAGTCCAAGGGACTCTCAAGAGTCTTCTCCAACACCACAGTTCAAAAGCATCAATTCTTCGGCACTCAGCCTTCTTCACAGTCCAGCTCTCACATCCATACATGACCACAGGAAAGACCATAGCCTTGACTAGGCGAACCTTTGTTGGCAAAGTAATGTCTCTGCTTTTGAATATGCTATCTAGGTTGGTCATAACTTTCCTTCCAAGGAGTAAGCGTCTTTTAATTTCATGGCTGCAGTCACCATCTCCAGTGATTTTGGAGCCCAGAAAAATAAAGTCTGACACTGTTTCCACTGTTTCTCCATCTATTTCCCATGTAGTGATGGGACCAGATGCCATGATCTTCGTTTTCTGAATGTTGAGTTTAAGCCAACCTTTTCACTCTCCACTTTCACTTTCATCAAGAGGCTTTAGAGTTCCTCTTCACTTCCTGCCATAAGGGTGGTGTCATCTGCATATCTGAGGTTATTGCTATTTCTCCAGGCAATCTTGATTCCAACTTATGTTTCTTCCAGTCCAGCGTTTCTCATGATATACTCTGCATATAAGTTAAATAAACAGGGTGACAATATACAGCCTTGACGTACTCCTTTTCCTATTTGGAACCAGTCTGTTGTTCCATGACCAGTTCTAACTGTTGCTTCCTGACCTACATACAGATTTCTAAGTGCATTAGAAAAACACGCACAGACGCGCTACATCGCTTCGGTCGTGTCCGACTCTGTGTAACGCCGTGCAGTGCGCCCCGCCAGCCGCCAGGCTGCGCTGTCCATGGGGTTCTCCAGGCAAGAAGAATGGAGTGGGTTGCCATGCCCTCCTCCAGGGGATCTTCCCAACCCAGGGATCGAACCCATCTCTCTTGTGTCTCCTGCTTTGGCAGGCGGGATCTTTACCACTAGTGCCACCTAGGAAGCCCAATAAAGATGGAAGTACACAAAGAAAAAAATCTCAGTAGCACAGTAGGGAAGAAGGCAATGGCACCCCACTCCAGTACTCTTGCCTGGAAAATCCCATGGACAGAGGAGCCTGGTAGGCTGCAGTCCATGGGGCCGCTAAGAGTCGGACACGACTGAGCGACTTCACTTTCACTTTTCACTTCCATGCATTGGAGAAGGAAATGGCAACCCACTCCAGTGTTCTTGCCTGGAGAATCCCAGGGATGGGAAGCCTGGTGGGCTTCTGTCTGTGGGGTCGCACAGAGTCGGACACGACTGAAGTGACTTAGCAGCAGCAGCAGCAGCAGCACGGTAGGAAATAACATGCTGTAACCAGGTTAGTTGTATTATATTATAAAATCTATTAATATAAAAATCCATTAATTTTCAGAGTAAATCATGAAATCGTGTCAAAAGATAAACATTTGCTAAAATTAAACATTTGTTTTTAATCCTAATGATTAAATAAAAGGTACAATACTTCAATCAAAAGATTTGACCATATTTATCAGAAAATACTGAGAGCATTTCACTTAAACTCAGAAACCAATAAAAGATGGCCTTGCTCAAAAGTATTCTTAAATTTATTCTGGAGCTACTACTAATCAAAGCACTCATATTGCAAAAATCAATAAAAAAAGAATGAATGAAAGATCAGTTCATAGACTTGAACAAAAAATTTTAGATATAGTAAAAATTGCTCAACCTGACTCATAAAAAACAAAACAAAAAAAATTTAGTTCAATAATATGGCAACACACAGTTACATAACACACATGCACAGGATCCCTAATGACAGTAACGTGATTAAATGTATCTTCTCTAGAGAAAGCCTAAATGTTTTTCAGCTGAAAATAGCTACTAACATTGTTTATTCCAATTCCATTACAGCCCCTGGAAGCTCAGGTTCTCAAGGGAGCAAGTACTGATCCCTCAGGCTCCCACTCTAAACTCCCAGTTAAAAGAAGGCACACAGAGACCTTGGTGGCCAATCAGCCTTTACCAGCTGCAGGAAGAGAATCTGGATGCAGTTTCCATGTAAGTAGAACAGAGCTCAGCCCGTTTTTCAAAATCAGCCGTGTGTCATCCCAGTGTGTGCTGGAAACGGAGGAGCAAAGGGGTCAGAGCCAGTGTTCCAATAAGTTTCACCTGCAGACCAGGAATAAAGGCTTCATCCCTGGCGACGTAATGAAAAATGGAGTGAAGTAGGCTGAGTGTTGCCCAAGAAGGATATGAGTGAGCAAATGATTGAAAGATTAACCGAGTGAATGAATGAGTCGCCAGTGGCTTTAGCGTATTATTTGCATGTGTTATTATGACCTGTTTTGAGTGCCCATTCAAAGCCTGGTCCTGTGCTTGGAACTTTATGTAAATCATCTCACTCTAAGTCACCATTACAAAGCAGACTTAGCTTCTTTCTCTTACTCTTTTTTTATTAATCTTGAAAGCAATTAAAACTATTTTAAAAAGAAAAGGTGACAAAGTTTATAAATTTAAAGGATTCTCTCTCCCCACTCCCATGCCCAAATATAACCATTAGAAGTCTGGTGTGACTTCTTCCTGAACTTTTCCATGAATAAATAAGGAAAATGAGAGTGAGCATGAAAGAAAATTTTCTTTTGTAAGGACCCAGCTCTACGTATTATTCTGAAACATGCTTTGTTCATTTGATAATGTGACATGAGCACCTTTCCATGAGAGTATCTATTTATCTCATGGTTTTTAGATTATGTTTTGGCTCATAATATGTATCTACTTTGATTTATTAAACCCCATTTCCAAACTTGTGCCAATGCACATGGTGTCACAGTGGGCATGACTGCCATGTAGGTTGTCCCACACTCTGTTTTATAAGGAGTGGAACTGAGGACGAAGGGAACTGCACGTGCTGTCTCTATATGTGCGACCAGAATTCAACTCCGGGTCAGTCTGTCTCCTTTCTGCTGCACAGCGAGCAATAGAAATGAAGCTTCCAAAGCATCGGGGGTTCAGTATAGGTTCCTGCTGCTACTGCTGCTAAGTCACTTCGGTCGTGCCCGACTCTGTGTGACCCCTTAGACGGCAGCCCACCAGGCTCCCCCATCCCTGGGATTCTCCAGGCAAGAACACTGGAGTTAAGCATGTTCAAAATACTTGGGTGCTGGGTTTAAGTGTGTGCATGTATGTTTTATGCCTTGTACTGGTGTTTCATAACTCTTTAAAAATAACCCCCCTCTTATATCATGCATTCTACTTGAATTCAAATAGATTAAGTTAATATGGCAAGTGTCATTATCTCATCAAGATTCTGGTTTAAGTGGACTCATGACCTAGGCTAGCTTCCTCTGACAAGTGCTGACACCCATGGGATGGAAGCCTCCTTGAAAGGGTTGCATTTCACAGCAAAGTCTCCTGACGAGGTAGCTAACATTTATCATGCTTAGCCCTCCCCCCACATTGAAATTTGAAAGGAGAGAACTGTTTCTTGCTCCTTCACGACAGAGTTGTCCCACTCTGTTCATTTCTCAAGATGTTTGAAAAAGCCAGACCGTCCACATCAGCCACAGGTTTGGTTTCCTACACACCCCACCACGAAAGGCCCCTTCTTATCCCAAAGTGACCATCGCATCTGTGGAGTCACAGTTCTGCCTGGCATTGCTGACTCCAGAGGAAGGAGACCTCTACTGATGTATGGGGATGTGGGGTTTCTTCTGATGAAATTCTGTCATTGCACAATATTTAAGGTGCATAAAAATATTTTTTAAATAATATAAGAACCACTCATGTGGCCTCCATCTAACTTCTGAAACTTGCTTTTTTTTAAATTATTTAGCACGTTCTTTGAGATATTTATCCACACAGACAGTATTGCTCCAATTTAGTGAATTTGCATGTGATTCCCAGGTATTTGCTGCTGCTGCTGCTGCTGCTGCTACTAAGTTGCTTCAGTCGTGTTCGACTCTGTGCGACCCCATAGATGGCAGCCCATCAGGCTCCCCCATCCCTGGGATTCTCCAGGCAAGAACACTGGAGTGAGTTGCCATTTCCTTCTCCAATGCATGGAAGTGAAAAGTGAAAGTGAAGTCGCTCAGTCATGTCTGACTCTTAGCAACCCCATGGACTGCAGCCTACCAGGCTCCTCCATCCATGGGAGTTTCCAGACAAGAGTACTGGAGTGGGGTGCCATTGCCTTCTCCCCTACTGTGCCACCTAATAGCTTTGCTGTGATAAGTGACTCCAGTACTCTAATTAAAATATAGAGTGCATACAAAAGCTTAATTAAATAAAAGCATATTTAAGCACATCTCACTTGTTCCTGAATTGATATGTTGATGAAATACCAATCACTCTGAATTCTAAGAACATAGACAGCGGTCCACGACCACTTTCCCAAACTATAGATGAAAAGGTCTAAGTCAGGTATCGAGGTTCAGCCTTTAAAATCTAAGTCAATTATGTCATGAAAATTATTCTCTGACTTAACTGTGAAATTAAATACTGTACCATTTCGAGTTTCACAATTAGGTAAATTATCACAGCCCTCTTAACTTTCTCTGGTCTTTTTTCACACCTTTTCAGCTGATTCTTAATTCTGCCAGCCATGGAAGAAAGCAATGGCACTACAGTGACCGAATTCCTTCTCCTGGGATTCACGGGTCAACACAAGTCTTGGCGTGTCCTCTTCACAATATTTCTAATGATCTATATGGTCACCTTAGTGGGTAACATTGGCATGATCCTCCTCATCAAGACTGACTCTTCCCTTCACACCCCCATGTACTTTTTCCTCCAAAATTTGGCTTTTGTTGATCTCTGCTACACCTCTGCCGTCACCCCTAAGATGTTGCAAAACCTTGTAGGAACAGAGCAATCCATCTCATTCATGGGATGTGTGGTGCAGTTACTAGTCTATGGGGCTTTTATAACCAGTGATTGCTACATCCTGGCGGCTATGGCAGTGGACCGTTACGTGGCCATCTATAACCCTCTCCACTATCCAACAGTCATGTCCCAGAGGGTCTGCATTCACCTGTTAGTTGGATCATACTTCATGGGTTTCCTAAATGCCTCTGTAAATGTAGGTTTTATTTTCTCACTGAGCTTTTGCAAATCCAATAAAATTAATCACTTTTTCTGTGATGCACCCCCAATTGTGGCCCTCTCATGCTCCAATATTTACTTCAGCATCATGATGTTAACAGCCTCTGTGGGGTTTAACTTGATACTCACCGTGTCAGTGGTCATCTTTTCCTACATATTTATCCTGGCTGCCATCCTGAAGATCTCTTCTGCTGCAGGGAGGAAGAAAGCCTTCTCCACATGCACGTCCCACCTGACAGCTGTCAGCATTTTCTATGGGACGCTCTCTTACATGTATCTGCACCATCTCACCATAGAGTCTCAAGAGCAAGAAAAAATGGCTTCTGTGTTTTATGGGGTTATGATCCCCATGCTAAACCCCCTCATCTACAGCCTGAGGAACCAAGATGTGAGAGAAGCCCTGAAAGGAGTTGGAAAGAAGTGTTTCTAGTTTTAACACCAATAACTAACTCAACAGCGTTCAACAAGTAAACCAACATTTCTCAGCAGCAGCAGATGCATCTGGTGTTCATAAGATACAAAAGCATTCCTTAGTTGTAAAAATATCATCTGAAAAATACTGAAAAGCAACTCAAATGATTAAACAAGCTTCTAATTCATGTGTTTCTAGTAAAGAAAACATCTAACTTCTAAAAAGATCTTTGACACTTCTTTAATACTTTTTGAGGTGCCTTCTTCAAATACTCAACATTAAAAAGGAAAAGAAAAGTAAATTAAAGGCAAACACATAATTGATATTATATGAATATATTAAATAAATACCTCTATTAACTAGATACGGGGAAGGCAATGGCACCCCACCCCAGTACTTTTGCCTGGAAAATCCCATGGATGGAGGAGCCTGGTAGGCTCCAGTCTGTGGGGTCGCTAAGAGTCCGACACGACTGAGCGACTTCACTTTGACTTTTCACTTTCATGCATTGGAGAAGGAAATGGCAACCCACTCCAGTGTTCTTGCCTGGAGAATCCCAGGGACAGGGGAGCCTGGTGAGCTTCCGTCTATGGGGTCGCACAGAGTCGGACATGACTGAAGCGACTTAGCAGCAGCAAGGAATCATTAGGATAAAAATCTATCTTTTTTTAAGAGGTACTGATACTCTGCAATTTTTGTATAGACCAGCTACTTTGATTTTGTAAAAAAAAAAAAATATTTTTTAAAGACTCAGTTCTTTGGAGGAAATAGACAGAAAAAAGGGAAAAAGCCGTTGAGAGAATTTCCATTGATTTGGGGACACTGAAAATCAATATCCCTCCTCTACAAGTTCCCTGAACATTAGGACATTGACTATGGAATCAGAAAGATGTGGATCTTACTAATTTTATCTTTGGTAAATCTAACTTTAATCTCCAATTCAATCCCATTACAGATATATTACATTAACAGAATCCAGTGCAGAGTCTGGTGCTATAAAGCAGGCTCATTTATCCAGAATCGTTACCTTGTACCCCTCTATCTCCAAGAATGAAGAAAAATGCAGGACTCTAGGCTTATTTCTCAGAGAAGGCAATGGCACCCCACTCCAGTACTCTTGCCTGGAAAACCCCACGGATGGAGGAGCCTGGTAGGCTGCAGTCCATGGGGTCGCTAAGAGTCGGACACGACTGAGAGACTTCCCTTTCCCTTTTCACTTACATGCATTGGAGAAGGAATGGCAACCCACTCCAGTTTTCCTGCCTGGAGAATCCCAGGGACAGCGGAGCCTGGTGGGCTGCCGTCTATGGGGTCACACAGAGTCGGACACGACTGAAGCGACTTAGCAGCAGCAGCAGGCTTATTTCTAGAAGTCAAGGCTCATGCCCTGATGGTCTCGCTATTTGGATTAAACAAAAAAGAAAAGATCAAGCACACAGCCCTTCTGTGGCTAGGCAGTGTAAACAGAAGGCTGGCTTCACGGGCGTTTCATTTCTTCTCCCAATCCTGTTTGACAGTGAAATGTTACAGGGAATGTTATTGGGAAGACTGACAGAACGGGAGTTTGCTCCCAACAGTTTCAGAAACTCCAAATCCATGGACTAAGGCAGGAATACTCTGATAGGGAGCCAGCGGTAACCCAACCAATACCAAGAGAAACCTGATGGCACCCAACCATGCAGCAGGGGACATTAAAGGGAGGAATCTCCCAATTAGGAAACTCTGATCGTGTATAAAGCTACCTGCCCATATCCCCTCTGTAAAGAGAAACACCTCTACTCCATAATGTAAGCAAATCCTCTCCAGAGAAGGAAGAAGACTTTACCTCATCAACCTAGACCATCTTCAGGGAAAGAGACACCTCTACGTTTTAGTGAGGGGATATTTCACCTTATACAAACATCCTTAAATATAATGGCTATAAATGCCTTTTCTCAGAAGACTTGAGCTTTGCAGAAATGTAAAATAATCATGGAGAATCTGTGTCCCTAATAATGTTTAATATTCATAGACCAAAAAAATCAGGACTACATGAGCAAAAGAAACAGAATATCAATAGAAATGCTAATTCACCTCTTCTAGTCCATGAGAGATCAAATTGAGAACAAAATATTTCCATAAAGTTATTTAATGAGATAGCATTGAGAATATTTCTTCTAAAGTTGAACATGAAAAAGTTGACCTGAATCAAAATTATTCTTAAGATTATTCTGGAGCTACTGATTGAATCACTTGGATTATAGAAATCAATGAAAGGAATGCAAATCAAAAAGGGGGAGTAAAACTTATTATTTAAAGATGACATTTTTTTCTGAATATCCAGGTAAATTAACTGTTATCAACAATAGAAATCAATAAGTTTACTAGACATGCTACTGCTGCTGCTAAGTCACTTCAGTCGTGTCCAACTCTGTGCAACCCCATAGACGGCAGCCCACCAGGCTTCCCCGTCCCTGGAATTCTCCAGGCAAGAACACTGGAGTGGGTTGCCATTTCCTTCTCCATTGTGTGAAAGTGAAAAGTGAAAGTGAAGTCGCTCAGTTGTGACTGACTGGTAGCGACCCCATGGAATGCAGCCCATCTGGTCCTCCATCCATGGGATTTTCTAGGCAAGAGTACTGGAGTGGCTTGCCATTGAATCATTACACTAAATTATTATATATAAATCATTAGACTAAATATAATTGTAAAACATCAAACTAAATATACTAGAAGAAAAATCAATCTTAAACACCAGCAGAAGGTAGAAATAGATTTTTAGAGTAACATTTACAATAATCATCCAAAGCACGAAATACTTAGAAATACATTTTTTAAGTGTGTATAATGTACATGATGAAAATTACAAATATTTCTGAGAAAAATAAAGAATCCTACATGAGCACAAAGATATACAATGCTTAAGAAATGGAGAACTCAATACTGTTAAAATGTCAATTCTCCCCAAACTAATCTATACTTTTAAAGAAATTTCAATAAAATTAGCAACTGGGTTTTTATAGAGGTTGACAAGCTAATTCTAAAACTTATTTGCAAATGCAAAAAACCTAGAATTACCAAAAATAAAAACTCTTTAAAATAAAGAGACATAGAACATATATTATCTGATTTCAACACTAATGGTTTAGTAAATAAACCATTAAAATTTGAAATTTTGCTTTTCTAAAAACATCAAGAAATGAAAAGATATACCACAAACTAAGAAAAATTATATATATGACAAAACTATATATATCATATAAATAATAAAATTATATGCATATATCATACATATATGACAAAATCTCTCTGTTAAGAATATGTAAAGAGCATTTTCAACCCAGTGATAAACTGTTTATTTTAAAATGGGCAAATGGTGACAGTGAAAATCTCGGAGTAAGATCTTCTGAAAATCTGTTCCTCCATAAAAGCAGCTAGGATGCTGGTGTGCACACACACACACACACACACACACACACACACACACACGACAATCAAATTTTTCAGAACTCTGGAAATTAAAAAAAGGCTTACAGTAATCCAGGGAGCTTTTATTTACAAAACACAATTTAGGCATAGTATGAATGCCAAGCTTAGAGGTGCTTTAATGTACCCTATTCTCATCCTCTCCCTTCCCATCTCTTGGGAAGCCCTAAAAACCAACAGCTGGCAGTCAGATTGAAAGGCAGCAGCCTGGCAACCAGTTGGAGCAGATCAGGGTTGGAGCTCTTTGAAAGCCCCGTTCACAGAGCACTGTTATCCTTTGGCCCATATGATGGTTCTCTGGAAGGCCCTACTTGCCAGGCTGCCATTATTTGTCCTGACTTGAAGCTCACTCAGTGCAAAGAGCCTTTTTTCTGGGGTCATTTGTCAAAAAACAATCAGAGACAATTAATTGTTTAATCCTGCAACTGCCTGGGCTTCTCTGGTAGCTCAGCTGGTGAAGAATCTGCCTGCAGTGCGGAAGGCCTCAGTTTGATTCCTGGGTTGGGAAGATCCCCTGGAAAAGGTATAGGCTACCCACTCCAGTAGAATTTACCTGGAGAATCCCCGTGGACAGAGGAGCCTGGAGGGCTACAGCCCATGGGGTTGCAAAGAGTCAGACACAGCTGGGTGACTAAGCCCAGCACACGGATATAGGAGAGAGTTAAGGCAAACAAGGGGCAAATCCAAAAGGCTTAAAACAAGAAGCTCGTGAACGGAGGGATGTTCCTGCTGTTCCAGTGGTTAAGAATCACTTTGCAATGCAGGGAACACGGGTTCAGTCCCTGGTCAGGGAACTAAGATTCCACATGCCAAAGAACAACTAGGCCCACTTGCTGTAACTACTGACCCCATGCTAGAGAGTCCATCCACAATGACGAAAGATCCCACAAGCTGCAGCTAAGACCAAGTGAAACCTTCTAAATAAATAATTTAAAAAAAAAAAAAAAAAAACCTCATGAATGAAATAGCCATGCTGCTGCTGCTGCTAAGTCGCTTCAGTTGTGTCCGACTCTGTGTGAGCCCATAGACAGCAGTCCACCAGGCTCCCCCATCCCTGGGATTCTCCAGGCCAGAACACTGGAGTGGGCTGCCATTTCCTTCTCCAATGCATGAAAGTGAAAAGTGAAAGTGAAGTCACTCAGTCGTGTCCGACTCCTAGCGACCCATAAGGGTACTTAAAAGTTCCACAATCTTGAGAATCTAGATCAAGAGCATCAGGAGGGGCCATGTGCTTCTCCAAAATTGAACTAAGAAAGTCTTAAGCTGTCACTCCGGGTAATCTTAAGGATATACTCAAGCAGGAAGTGAAGGCTAGGATGGAGCTGTAATCTGCCTGAAGAGAGTTGAGGGCATACCCAAGCACACAGTCAGAGACCCCTGGCAAAGTTTGAGACACTTGTTGGTTCCAGGCTTTTTAAAAAATCACTTGCTAATCATTAGCTGACTGCTAAATTAGAGGTTTCCCTGGTGGCTCAGATGGTAAAGAATCTACCTGCAATATAGGAGACCTGGATTTGATCCCTGGGTCAGGAATATCACTTGGAGAAGGGAACGGCAACCCACTCCAGTATTCTCGACTGAAGAATCCTATGGACAGAGGAGCCTGGAGGGCTACAGTCCGTGGGCTCACAAAGAGTCGAAGCAACTAAACTTCACTTTCACACTTTGAAGCTGAGCAGGAACTTCAGTGGCCACACATGATGAAGAATACACATTTAACAGGATCAACTCAAAAAAGTCACCATCACAGAGAAAACGGTCTATAGAAACCATCCCTGAAAAGCACAGGCATCAGAATTACTATATAAGACTTTAAATTGAACACGATTCCTTGGGGCCTGAGTGCACCATCTTTCTAGTCTGCTGGCTCTCTGAATAAACTCTTCCTTGTCCCAACAACTTGTTTCTCAATTTTTTGGCCCATGGTGCTGCAAGCAGTACAAGCTTGGACTAAGTAACAATTTTGGGGGAGACTTCCACGGGCTTTGCTGCTTGTGGCCAGCTGCCCCCAACCCCCTTGCCACTCTGGTTGGGAGATTTCTGCGTAAGGCCCTAGCAACTGCTGATACCACTTGTCACTTCAAAATTCCCCAATGTGGCACCAGCTGTACCAGCACTTGGCAGTTGGAGTAAGGAATCAACACTGGGGAGAGGACAGACTCCCTATAGTGGGATTAAGGCACCTGCCAAGATGTTCCACTTCAAGGCCCACAACTGCTGCAGATGTTAGAGAAGTCCTTGAGGGAGAGTCTCCCTGTGTCCTTAAAGAGATCAAGCCCTGAGTCTTTGGAGTGGGAGCACTGACTCTAAGACCTTAGACTACCAGAGAATGAACCCTAGGGAGTATCAGATACTGAGAACTCACACAAGGGGAACCATTAGAATATAAGACCTGGCATCACCCAAACACCAGGAGCACCCTGTGCAGGATGCCTCACCTAAATAACAAACAAAAACAGAAACCCAGTCATCACCAGACAAGATTGCCACATCACCCAGCCTTGCCCATCAGAGGAAAAACAAACAAACAAAAAGCAAACAAACAACAACAAAAACTCAACAAAAACCTCACCCTACATGAAGCTTGAACAAGCAACTGGACCAACCATAGGTGGGCAGAAACCAAAAGGAAGAAAACATGCAACCTTGAAGCCTGGGAAAAAGAGAACTCAAACACAGTAAGGTAAAAAATAATAACAATAATAATGAAACAGCAGAGAAATGCTACACTAATGAAGGAAAAAACTAGAAACACAGAAACCCAAGTAAATGAAGAAGAAATAGGCAAACTACCTGGAAAGAATTCAGAATAATGGTAGTAAAGATGATGGAAAACAATACGGAGAAAATGCAAGAATCAATTAACAAAGACCTAGAAGATTTAGAGGATAAACATACAGAGACAAACAACATAATTCCTGAAATTAAAAATACTCTAGAAGCAATCAATAGCAGAATATCTGAAGCAGAAGAATGCATCAGTGAACTGTTAAGATAAAATGGTGGAAATAATTTCTGAAGGGCAGAATAAAATATAAAGAATGAAAAGAACTGAGGATAGTTTCAGAGACCTCTGGGACAATGTCAAACGCACCAACATTTGAATTATAGGGGTCCCTGGGAGAAGGCAATGGCACCCCACTCCAGTACTCTTGCCTGGAAAATCCCATGGATGGAGGAGCTTGGTGGGCTGCAGTCCATGGGGTCGCTAAGAGTCGGACACGACTGAGTACCTTCAATTTCACTTTTCACTTTCATGCATTGGAGGAGGAAACGGCAACCCACTCCAGTGTTCTAGCCTGGAGAATTCCAGGGACGGCGGGGCCTGGTGGGCTGCCGTCTATGGGGTCGCACAGAGTCGGACACGACTGAAGCGACTTAGCAGCAGCAGCAGAAGAAGAAGAAGAAGAAGAGAAAAAGAAAGGGTATGAGAAAATTTTTGAAGAGATTATAGTTGAAACTTTCCCCAACATGGAAAAGGAAATAGTCAAGTTCAAGAAGTGCAAAGAGTCCCATACAGGATAAACCCAAGGAGAAACACACCAAGACTAATCAAACTAATGAAGACTAAACACAGTAAAGAATATTAAAACCAGCAAGGGAAAAGCAACAAGTAACGTACAAGGGAGACCCCATACGGTTAACAGCTGCTCTTTCAGCAGAAACTGCAGGCCAGATGGGAATGGCAGGACATATAAACGTAATGAAAGGGAAAAATCTACAACCAAGATTGCTGTACCTGGCAAGGATCTCATTCAAAATTGATGGAGAAATGAAAAGCTTTTCACACAAGCAGAACTTAAGAGAATTCAATACCACTAAACCAGCTTTACAACAAATGTTAAAGGGACTTATATAGTCAAGAAATACAAGAGAAGAAAGAGATCTACAAAATCAACCCCAAACAATTAATAAAATGGCAATTGGAACATATCTATCAACAATTAATTTAAATGTAACTAGATTAAATGCTCCAACCAAAAGACACAAGCAGGCCGAATGGATACAAAAACAAGACCCATATACGTGCTGTCTACAAGAAACCCACTTCAGACCTCAAGACACATATAGGCAGAAAATGAGAGGATGGAAAAATATATTCCATACAAATGAGAAGCAAAAGAAAGCTGAAGTAGCAATCCTCATATCAGATAAAATAGACCTTAAGGTAAAAAAGATCGCAAGAGATAAGGAAGGATACTACATAATGATCAAGGCATCAGTCCAAGAGGAAGACATAGCCATTGTAAATATCTATGCACCCAACATAGGAGCACCTCAATACACAAGACAACACCAACAGACGTACAAGGAGAAATTGATGCACAGTAATAGTAAGAGACTTTACCACACCACTCACACCAATGGACAGATCATCAAAACAGAAAATTCATAAGGAAACACAAGTCTTAAAAGACATATTAGATGACATGGATCTCATTGATATCTTCAGGATATTCAATCCAAATGCAGAAGAATACACCTTCTTCTCAAGTGCACATGGAACATTCTTCAGGATAGACCACATCTTGAATCACAAATCAAACTTGAGTAAATTTAAGAACATTAAAACTGTGTCGAGCATCTTCTCCCACTACAAAGCTATGAGCCTAGATATCAATTACAAAAAAATAAAAACTGTAAAAAACACAAACACATGTAGGTCAAACAATACATTTCTAAACAACCAACAGGTTACTGAAGAAATCAAAGGGAAATCAAAATATTCCTAGAAACAATGGCAATGAAAACGAGACAACTCAAAACCTATGGGTGCAGCAAAAGCAGTTCCCAGAGGGAAGCTTATAACAATACAATCCTACCTCAAGAAACAAGAAAAACATAAAATATACAAACTAACTTTACACCTAAAACAACTGGAAAACGAAGAACAGAAAAACCCCAAAATTAGTTGCTAAGCTGCTAAGTCACTTCAGTCGTGTCTGACTCTGTGTGACCCCGTAGACGGCAGCCTCCTCCGTCCTTGGGATTCTCCAGGCAAGAACACTGATGTGGGTTGCCATTTCCTCCTCCAATGCATGGAAGTGAAAAGTGAAAGTGAAGTCGCTCAGTCGTGTCTGACTCTTTGCGACCCCATGGACTGAAGCCTACCAGGCTCCTCCATCCATGGAAGTTTCCAGGCAAGAGTACTGGAGTGGGTTGCCATTGCCTTCTCCACCAAAATTAGTAGAAGAAAATAAATCAAAAATATCAGAGAAGAAAGAAGAGAAAAAGAAATGAAAGAAACAATAGTAAAGATTAATGAAACTAAAAGTTGATTCTTGGAGAAGATAAACAAAATTGACAAACCTTTAGCCAGACTCATCAAGTAAAAAAGAGAGAAGAATCAAGTCAACATTATTAGAAATGAAAAAGGAGAGGTTACAACAGACAATGCAGAAATACAAAGGACTATAAGAGACTATTATGAACAACTATATGGCAATAAAATGGAGAACCTGGAAGGAATGGACAGATTCTCAGAAAAGTTCAATCTTCCAAGACTGAACCAGGAGGAAAGAAATTATGAACAACCCAAATACGAGCACTGAAATTGAAGCTGTGATCAAAAATCTCCCAAAAAACAAAAGCCCAGGACCAGATGGCTTCACAGGAGAATTCTATCAAACATTGAAAGAAGAGTTAATGCCTATCCTTTTAAAACTCTTTCAAAAAACTGCAGAGGAAGGAACCCTTCCAAACTCATTCTAAAAGGCCATCATCACCCTGATACCAAAACCGGACAAAGACAAAACAAAAAAGGAAAACTACAGGCCAATATCACTGATGAAGATAGATACAAAAATCTTCAACAAGATTTTAACAAACAAAATTCAGCAACACATCAAAAAGCTCATACACCATGATCAAGTTGGGTTTATTCCAGGGATGCAAGGAATCTTCAGTATATGCAAATCAATCAATGTGATACACCAAATTAACAAATTGAAAGGTAAAAACCATATGATAATCACAACAGATGCAGAAAAGGCCTTTGACAAAATTCAACACCCATTTATGATTAAAACTCTTCAAAAAATGGGCATAGAAGGAACCTATATGGTAAGCCTACAGCAAACATTCTCAATGGTGAAAAACTGAAAGCACTCCCCCTAAGATCAGGAACAAGACAAGGGTGTCCACTTTCACCACTATTATTCAACATAGTTCTGGAAGTCCTAGCTACAGCAATCAGAGAAGATAAATAAATAAATAAATAAAAGGGATCCAGATTGGAAAAGAAGTAAAGTTCTCACTGTTTGCAGATGACATGATACTGTACATAGAAAACCCTAAAGATAGAATCAGAAAATTACTAGTGCTCATCAGTGATTTTAGCAAAGTTGCAGATACTAAATCAATACACAGAAATCACTTGCATTTCTATATACTAAAAATGAAAAATCAGAAAGAGAAATTAAGGAATCAATCCCATTCACCATTGCAAAAAAAAGAATTAAATATCTAGGAATAAACTTACTTAAGGCGACAAAAGAACTGTACACAGAAAATTATAAGACACTAATGAAAGAAATCAAATAGACATAAACAGATGGAGAAATATTCCATGTTCTTGGGTAGGAATAATCGGTATTGTGAAAATGACTTTACTACCGCAGGCAATCTACAGACTCAATGCAATCCTATCAAATTACCAGTGGAATTTTTCACAGAATTAGAACAAAAAATTTCACAGTTCATATGGAAACACAAAAGACCCTGGATAGCCAAAGTAATCTTGAGAAAGCAGAATGGAGCTGGAGGAATCAAAGATACCTCCATCAAGGCAGTATGGCCCTGGAACAAAAACAGAAATATACCAATGGAGCAAGAAAGCCCAGAAATAAACACACACACCTATGGGTGCCTTATTTTTGATGAAGGAGGCAATATACAATGGGGCAAACACAGCCTCTTCAATAAATGGTGCTGGGAAAACTGGACAGCTACTTGTAAAAGAATGAAATTAGAACACGTCCTAACATCAGACACAAAGATAAACTCAAAACTGGTTAAAGACCTAAATGTAAGACCATAAACTATAAAACTCTTAGAGGAAAACATAAACAGAACTCTCGATGACATAAATCAAACTAAGATCCTCTATGACCCACCTCCTCAGTTCAGTTCAGTTCAGTCACTCAGTCGTGTCCGATTCTTTGTGATCCCATGAGTCACAGCATGCCAGGCCTCCCTGTCCATCATCAACTCCCGGAGTTCACTCAGACTCACGTCCATCCAGTCGGTGATGCCATCCAGCCATCTCATCCTCTGTCGTCCCCTTCTCCTCTTGCCCCCAATCCCTCCCAGCATCAGAGTCTTTTCCAATGAGTCAACTCTCCACATGGCCAAAGTACTGGAGTTTCAGCTTCAGCATCATTCCCTCCAAAGAAATCCCAGGGCTTATATCCTTCAGAATGGACTGGTTGGATCTCCTTGCAGTCCAAGGGACTCTCAAGAGTCTTCTCCAACACCACAGTTCAAAGGCATCAATTCTTCGGCGCTCAGACTTCTTCACAGTCCAACTCTCACATCCATACATGACCACAGGAAAAACGATAGACTTGACTAGATGGACCTTTGTTGGCAAAGTAATGTCTCTGCTTTTCAATATACTAAGTTGATCATAACTTTCCTTCCAAGGAGTAAGCGTCTTTTAATTTCATGTCTGCAGTCACCATCTGCAGTGATTTTGGAGCCCAGAAAAAGAAAGTCTGACACTGTTTCCACTGTTTCCCCATCTAATTCCCATGAAGTGATGGGACCAGATGCCATGATCTTAGTTATCTGAATGTTGAGTTTTAAGCCAACTTTTTCACTCTCCTCTTTCACTTTCATCAAGAGGCTTTTTAGTTCCTCTTCACTTTCTGCCATAAGGGTGGTGTCATCTGCATGTCTGAGGTTATTGATATTTCTCCTGGCAATCTTGATTCCAGCTTGTGCTTCTTCCAGCCCAGCTTTTCTCATGATGTACTCTGCATATAAGTTAAATAAGCAGGATGACAATATACTTTATTTTGGGGGGGCTCCAAAATCACTGCAGATGGTGACTGCAGCCATGAAATTAAAGGACACTTGCTCCTTGGAAGGAAAGTTATGACCAACCTAGATAGCATATTCAAAAGTAGAGACATTACACTGCCAACAAAGGTTCGTCTAGTCAAGGCTATGGTCTTTCCTGTGGTCATGTATGGATGTGAGAGGTGGACTGTAAAGAAGGCTGAGCACCGAAGAATTGGTGCTTTTGAACTGTGGTGTTGGAGAAGACTCTCGAGAGTGCCTTGGACTGCAAGGAGATCCAACCAGTCCATTCTGAAGGAGATCAGCCCTGGGATTTCTTTGGAGGGAATGATGCTGAAGCTGAAACTCCAGTACTTTGGCCATGCAAAGAGTTGACTCATTAGAAAAGACTCTCATGCTGGGAGCGATTGTGGGCAGGAGGAGAAGGGGATGACAGAGGATGAGATGGCTGGATGGCATCACCAACTCGATGGACATGAGTCTGAGTGAACTCCGGGAGTTAGTGATGGACAGGGAGGCCTGGCATGCTGTGATTCATGGGGTTGCAAAGAGTCGGACATGACTGAGTGACTGAACTGAACTGAACTGACAATATACAGCCTTGACTTACTCCTTTTCCTATTTGGAACCAGTCTGTTGTTCCATGTCCAGTTCTAACTGTTGCTTCCTGACCTGCATACAAATGTCTCAAGAGGCAGGTCAGGTGGTCTAGTATTCCCATCTCTTTCAGAATTTTCCACAGTCTATTGTGATCCACACAGTCAAAGGCTTTGGCATAGTCAATAAAGCAGAAATAGATGTTTTTCTGGAACTCTCTTGCTTTTTCCATGATCCAGCGGATGTTGGCAATTTGATCTCTGGTTCCTCTGCCTTTTCTAAAACCAGCTTGAACATCAGGAAGTTCACGGTTCACATATTGCTGAAGCCTGGCTTGGAGAATTTTGAGCATTACTTTACTAGCATGTGAGATGAGTGCAATTGTGCGGTAGTTTGAGCATTCTTTGGCATTGCCTTTATTTGGGATTGGAATGAAAACTGACCTTTTCCAGTCCTGTGGCCACTGCTGAGTTTTCCAAATTTGCTGGCATATTGAGTATAGCACTTTTACAGCATCATCTTTCAGGACTTGGAATTCCATCATCTGGAATTCCATCACCTCCACTAGCTTTGTTCGTAGTGATGCTTTCTAAGGCCCACTTGACTTCACATTCCAAGATGTCTGACTCTAGGTCAGTGATCACACCATCGTGATTATCTGGGTCCTGAAGATCTTTTTTGTACAGTTCTTCTGTGTATTCTTGCCACCTCTTCTTAATATCTTCTGCTTCTGTTAGGTCCATACCATTTCTGTCCTTTATCGAGCCCATCTTTGCATGAAATGTTTCCTTGGTATCTCCAATTTTCTTGAAGAGATCTCTAGTCTTTCCCATTCTGTTGTTTTCCTCTCTTTCTTTGCATTGATCGCTGAAGAAGGCTTTCTTATCTCTTCTTGCTATTCTTTGGAACTCTGCATTCAGATGCTTATATCTTTCCTTTTCTCCTATGCTTTCACTTCTCTTCTTTTCACAGCTATTTGTAAGGCCTCCCCAGACAGCCATTTTGCTTTTTTGCATTTCTTTTCCATGGGCATGGTCTTGATCCCTGTCTCCTGTACAATGTCATGAACCTCCGTCCATAGTTCATCTGGCACTCTATCTATCAAATCTAGGCCCTTAAATCGATTTCTCACTTCCACTGTATAATCATAAGGGATTTGATTTAGGTCATACCTGAATGGTCTAGTGATTTTCCCTATTTCTTCAATTTCAGTCTGAATTTGGCAATAAGGAGTTCGTGGTCTGAGCCCCAGTCAGCTCCTGGTCTTGTTTTTGCTGACTGTATAGAGCTTCTCCATCTTTGGCTGCAAAGAACATAATTGATCTGATTTAGGTGTTGACCATCAGGTGATGTCCATGTGTAGAGTCTTCTCTTGTGTTGTTGGAAGAGGGTGTTTGCTATGACCAATGCATTTTCTTGGCTAAACTCTATTAGCCTTTGCCCTGCTTCATTCCGTATTCCAAGGCCAAATTTGCCTGTTACTCCAGGTATTTCTTGACTTTCTACTTTTGCATTCCAGTCCTCTATAATGAAAAGGACATCTTTTTGGGGTGTTAGTTCTAAAAGGTCTTATAGGTCTTCATAGAACCATTCAACTTCAGCTTCTTCAGCATTACTGGTTGGGGTATAGACTTGGATTACTGTGATAGTGAATGGTTTGCCTTGGAAACGAACAGAGATCATTCTGTCGTTTTCGAGATTGCATCCAAGTACTGCATTTCAGACTCTTTTGTTGACAATTATGGCTACTCCATTTCTTCTAAGGGATTCCTGCCCACAGTAGTAGATATAATGGTCATCCGAGTTAAATTCACCCATTCCAGTCCATTTGAGTTCGCTGATTCCTAGAATGTTGACGTTTACTCTCGCCATCTCTTGTTTAACCACTTCCAATTTGCCTTGATTCATGGACCTAACATTCCAGGTTCCTATGCAATATTGCTCTTTACAGCATCGGACTTTGCTTCTATCACCAGACACATCCACAACTGGGTATTGTTTTTGCTTTGGCTCCATCCCTTCATTCTTCCTGGAGTTATTTCTCCACTGATCTCCAGTAGCATATTGGGCACCTACTGACCTGGGGAATTCCTCTTTCAGTATCCTATCATTTTGCCTTTTCATACTGTTCGTGGGGTTCTCAAGGCAAGAATACTGAAGTGGTTTGCCATTCCCTTCTCCAGTGGACCACAAATGGGACCCAATTAAACTTAAAAGCTTTTTCCAGCAATGGAAACTATAAGCAAGGTGAAAAGACAACCCACAGAAAGTTGAGAAAATAATAGAAACAGCTGACAAAGGACCTTTGAGTCAGCTCCAATGAGGTGGATGAACCTAAAATCTATTATACAGAATGAAGTAGGTTACCTGTAAAGAGTTAATGACTGGGGAAAAGCACAAGATTTTTTTTTATGATGAAAACTTCTTTTTATTTTTTGTCTGGTAATAATCTCATGGATATATACTTTCAAAACTCAAAAAAAATACCTTAAAATGAATATGTTTTATTGTATGTAAATTATGCCTCAACAAAGATGATTTTTCAAAATATATTTATTTTTATTTATTTTTTTATTATTTTTTTTAATTTTTCTTAACTTTACAATATTGTATTACTTTTACTATACATCGAGATGGATCCGCCACCAGAATACACGTGTTCCCCATCCTGAACCCTCCTCCCTCCCCCCTTCCCACACCATCCCTCCAGTTCATCCCAGTGCTCCAGTCCCAGGCATCTGTTATAGGGCATCGTACCTGGACTGACTCGTTTCAGATATGATATTATACATATTTCAATGCTATTCTCCCCAATCGTCCCACCCTCTCCCAGTCCCAGAGTCCAAAAGTCTGTTCTATACATCAGTGTCTCTTTTGCTGTCTCATAAGTGGGGTGATTGTTACCATCTTTCTAAATTCCATATATATGCGTTAGTATACTGTATTTGTGTTTTTCTTTCTGGCTTACTTCACTCTGTATAATAGGCTCCAGTTCCATCCACCTCATTAGAACTGATTGAAATGTATTCTTTTTAATGGTTGAGTAATACTCCATCGTGTATATGTACCACAGCTTGCTTATCCATTCATCTGTGGATGGACATCTAGGTTGCTTCCACGTCCTGGCTATTGTAAACAGTGCTGCTATGAACATTGGGGTACACGTGCCTCTTTCAATTCTGGTTTTCTCAGTGTGTATGCCCAGCAGTGGGATTGCTGGGTCATAAGGCAGTTCTATTCCCAGTTTTTTGAGGAATCTCCATACTGTTCTCCATAGTGGCTGTACTAGTTTGCATTCCCACCAACAGTGTAAGAGGGTTCCCTTCTCTCCGCACCCTCTCCAGCATTTATTGCTTGTGGATTTTTGGATCGCAGCCATTCTGACTGGCGTGTAATGGTACCTCATAGTGGTTTTGATTTGCATTTCTCTGATAATGAGTGATGTTGAGCATCTTTTCATGTGTTTGTTAGCCATCTGTATGTCTTCTTTGGAGAAATGTCTATTAAGTTCTTTGGCCCATTTTTTGATTGGGTCGTTTATTTTCCTGGAATTGAGCTGTAGAAGTTGCTTGTATATTTTTGAGATTAGTTGTTTGTCTGTTGCTTCATTTGCTATTATTTTCTCCCATTCTGAAGGCTGTCTTTTCAGCTTGCCTATAGTTTCCTCTGTTGTGCAGAAGCTTTTAAGTTTGATTAGGTCCCATTTGTTCATTTTTGATTTTATTTCCAATATTCTGGGAGGTGGGTCATAGAGGATCCTGCTGTGATGTAAGTCAGAGAGTGTTTTGCCTATGTTTTCCTCTAGGAGTTTTATGGTTTCTGGTCTTATATTTAGCTCTTTAATCCATTTTGAGTTTATTTTTGTGTATGGTGTTAGACAGTGTTCTAGTTTCATTCTTTTACAAGTGTTCAACTAGTTTTCCCAGCACCACTTGTTAAAAAGATTGTCTTTAATCCATTGCATATTCTTGCCGCCTTTGTCAAAGATTAGGTGGCCATATGTGCGTGGATTTATCTCTGGACTTTCTATTTTGTTCCATTGATCTATATTTCTGTCTTTGTGCCAGTACCATACTGTCTTGATGACTGTAGCTTTATAGTAGAGCCTGAAGTCAGGCAGGTTGATTCCTCCAGTTCCGTTCTTCTTTCTCAAGATAGCTTTGGCTATTTGAGGTTTTTTGTATTTCCATACAAATTGAGAAATTATTTGTTCTAGCTCTGTGAAGAATACCGTTGGTAGCTTGATGGGGATTGCATTGAATCTATAAATTGCTTTGGGTAGTATACTCATTTTCACTATATTGATTCTGCCAATCCACGAACATGGTATATTTCTCCATCTATTAGTGTCCTCTTTAATTTCTTTCAGCAGTGTTTTATAGTTTTCTAAATATAGGTCTTTAGATTCTTTAGGAAGATATATTACTAAGTATTTTATTGTTTTCATTGCAATGGTGAATGGAATTGTTTTCTTAATTTCTCTTTCTATTTTCTTGTTATTAGTGTACAGGAATGCAAGGGATTTCTGTGTGTTAATTTTATATCCTGCAACTTTACTGTATTCATTGATTAGTTCTAGTAATTTTCTGGTGGAATCTTTAGGGTTTTCTACGTAGAGGATCATGTCATCTGCAAACAGTGAGAGTTTTACTTCTTCTTTTCCAATTTGGATTCCTTTTATTTCTTTTTCTGCTCTGATTGCTGTGGCCAAAACTTCCAGAACAATGTTGAATAATAATGGTGAAAGTGGGCATCCTTGTCTTGTTCCTGACTTTAGAGGAAATGCTTTCAGTTTTTCACCATTGAGGATAATGTTTGCTGTGGGTTTGTTGTATATAGCTTTTATTATGTTGAGGTATGTTCCTTCTATTCCTGCTTTCTGGAGAGTTTTTATCATAAATGGATGTTGAACTTTGTCAAAGGCTTTCTCTGTATCTATTCAGATAATCATATGGTTTTTATTCTTCAGTTTGTTAATGTGGTGTATTACGTTGATTGATTTGCGGATATTGAAGAATCCTTGCATCCCTGGGATAAAGCCCACTTGGTCATGGTGTATGATCTTTTTAATGTATTGTTGGATTCTGATTGCTAGAATTTTGTTAAGGATTTTTGCGTCTATGTTCATCAGTGATATTGGTCTGTAGTTTTCTTTTTTTGTGGGATCTTTGTCTGGTTTTGGAATTAGGGTGATGGTGGCCTCATAAAATGAGTTTGGAAGTTTGCCTTCCTCTGCAATTTTCTGGAACAGTTTGAGTAGGATAGGTGTTAGCTCTTCTCTAAATTTTTGGTAGAATTCAGCTGTGAAGCCGTCTGGGCCTGGGCTTTTGTTTGCTGGGAGATTTCTGATTACAGTTTCAATTTCCGTGCTTGTGATGGGTCTGTTAAGATTTTCTATTTCTTCCTGATCCAGTTTTGGAAAGTTGTACTTTTCTAAGAATTTGTCCATTTCTTCCATATTGTCCATTTTATTGCCATATAATTGCTGATAGTAGTTTCTTATGATCCTTTGTATTTCTGTGCTGTCTGTTGTGATCTCTCCATTTTCTTTTCTAATTTTATTGATTTGATTTTTCTCCCTTTGTTTCTTGATGAGTCTGGCTAGTGGTTTGTCAATTTTATTTACCCTTTCAAAGAACCAGCTTTTGGCTTTGTTGATTTTTGCTATGGTCTCTTTTGTTTCTTTTGCATTTATTTCTGCCCTAATTTTTAAGATTTCTTTCCTTCTACTAACCTTGGGGTGCTTCATTTCTTCCTTTTCCAGTTGCTTTAGGTGTAGAGTTAGGTTATTTATTTGGCTTTTTTCTTGTTTCTTAAGGTATGCCTGAATTGCTATGAACTTTCCCCTTAGGACTGCTTTTACAGTGTCCCACAGGTTTTGGGTTGTTGTGTTTTCATTTTCATTCGTTTCTATGCAGAATTTGATTTCTTTTTTGATTTCTTCTGTGATTTGTTGGTTATTCAGGAGTGTGTTGTTCAGCCTCCATATGTTGGAATTTTTAATAGTTTTTCTCCTGTTATTGAGATTTACTCTTACTGCATTGTGGTCAGAAAAAATGGTTGGAATGATTTCAATTTTTCTGAACTTACCAAGGCTAGATTTATGGCCCAGGATGTGGTCTATCCTGGAGAAGGTTCCGTGTGCACTTGAGAAAAAGGTGAAATTCATTGTTTTGGGATGAAATGTCCTATAGATATCAATTAGTTCTAACTTGTCTATTGTATCATTTAAAGTTTGTGTTTCCTTGTTAATTTTCTGTTTAGTTGATCTATCCATTGGTGTGAGTGGGGTATTAAAGTCTCCCACTATTATTGTGTTATTGTTTATTTCTCCTTTCATACTTGTTAGTATTTGTCTTACATATTGCGGTGCTCCTATGTTGGGTGCATATATATTTATAATTGTTATATCTTCTTCTTGGATTGATCCTTTGATCATTATGTAGTGACCTTCTTTGTCTCTTTTCACAGCTTTCGTTTTAAAGTCTATTTTATCTGATATGAGTATTGCTACTCCTGCTTTCTTTTGGTCCCTATTTGCATGGAAAATCTTTTTCCAGCCCTTCACTTTCAGTCTGTATGTGTCCCCTGTTTTGAGGTGGGTCTCTTGTAGACAACATATGTATGGGTCTTGTTTTTGTATCCAATCAGCCAGTCTCTGCCTTTTGGTTGGGGCATTCAACCCATTTACATTTAAGGTAATTATGGATAAATATGATCCCGTTGCCATTTACTTTGTTGTTTTGGGTTTGAATTTGTATATCCTTTTTGTGTTTCCTGTCTAGAGAATGTCCTTTAGTATTTGTTGGAGAGCTGGTTTGGTGGTGCTGAATTCTCTCAGCTTTTGCTTGTCTGTAAAGGTTTTAATTTCTTCTTCATATTTGAATGAGATCCTTGCTGGGTACAATAATCTGGGCTGTAGGTTCTTTTCTTTCATCACTTTAAGTATGTCTTGCCATTCTCTCCTGGCTTGAAGAGTTTCTATTGAAAGATCAGCTGTTAGCCTTATGGGAATTCCCTTGTGTGTTATTTGTTGTTTTTCCCTTGCTGCTTTTAATATTTGTTCTTTGTGTTTGATCTTTGTTAATTTGATTAATATGTGTCTTGGGGTGTTTCACCTTGGGTTTATCCTATATGGGACTCTCTGGGTTTCTTGGACTTGAGTGATTATTTCCTTCCCCATTTTAGGGAAGTTTTCAACTATTATCTCCTCTAGTATCTTCTCATGGTCTTTCTTTTTGTCTTCTTCTTCTGGAACTCCTATGATTCGAATATTGTAACGTTTAAAATTGTCCTGGAGGTCTCTGAGATTGTCCTCATTCCTTTTAATTCGTTTTTCTTTTTTCTCCTCTGATTCATTTAATTCTGCCATTCTATCTTCTAATTCACTAATTCTATCTTCTGCCTCTGTAATTCTACTATTTGTTGCCTCCAGAGTGTTTTGGATCTCATTTATTGCATTATTCATTATATATTGACTCTTTTTTATTTCTTCTAGGTCCTTGTTAAATCTTTCTTGCATCTTCTCGATGCTTTTCTGCAGGCTATTTATCCATGATTCCATTTTGCTTTCCAGGCTTTGGATTAATTTCACTATCATTATTCGGAATTCTTTATCAGGTAGGTTTGCTATTTCTTCCTCTTTTGATTGGTTTGGTGGGCATTTATCCTGTTCCTTTACCTGCTGGGAATTCTTCTGTCTCTTCATCTTGTTTAAAATGCTGAGTTTGGGGAGTCCTTACTGTATTCTGGCAGTCTGTGGAGTTCTCTTTATTGTGGCTTTTCTGCCCTATATGTGGGTTTGTACCGGTGGCAAGTCGAGGTTTCTTGTTTATGGAAGCTTGTATCGATGTTCTGGTGGGTGGGGCTGGATTTCTTTTCTCTGAGGTGCGGTGGAGTGTCTAGTGGTGAGTTATGAGATGTCTATGGTTTTGAGGTCGCTTTGTGTAGCCTGTGACTTGGAGCTCAGGGCTGTGTTCTTGTTTTTCTAGAGGATTTTCTTGGTATGTCTTGCCGTGGAACTTGCTGGTCTTTGTGTGATGCTTGGTTTCAGTGTAGGTATGGAGGCATTTGATGAGCTCCTGTCAATTAATGTTTCGTGGGCTCAGGGTTTGGACTTAAGCCTCCTGCTTCCTGTTATCTGTCTTATTTTTGCAGTAGTCTCAAAAAGTTCGTCTTCTATATTGCATTCCACAACTAGACTGCTCAGAGATGTTCACGGAGTTATACGGAGAAGGAGAAAGGGAGGAGGGAGATAGAGTTGGTCAGGAGGATAAAAGGAGGGAGTGTCAAGGAGAGAGACAGATCCAGTCAGTAATCAGTAAAGAAAAGAACAAAGGAAAGAAAAAAAGCAAAGGACAAAAAGAAAAAAGAAAAAAAAAAAACACACACAAAAAAACCAAAACAGGGTTGCAAAAGTTATATCTAACAGTGGAGATTAAAGAAGTACTAGAGGATAAAAACATAAAAATAAAAGAAACAAAAACAAGAGAAAAAAAAAAAAAAAAAACACACACACAAAAAAACCAAAACAGGGTCGCAAAAGTTATATCTAACAGTGGAGATTAAAGAAGTACTAGAGGATAAAAACATAAAAATAAAAGAAACAAAAACAAGAAAAAAAAATTTTTTTTTTCCCTTTTTCCTTTTCTCTTTTCAACAAAAAAATAATAAAATTTTAAAAAAACATATATTAAAAAAAGAAAAAAAAAGGAAATAATGTTGGTAAAAATAGTAACAATATGTATAAGAGTTTCTCTTTTATTGCTGTTGGGTTCAGTTCATTTTCGGCTAGTTCCTTGTTCCAGCTTAAGTTTCTCAAGATCTATAGGCCCCTTTCTCTGTAGTTGGTCTGTATAGTCCTTTGTTCTGTGCGCGGGCCCCGCAGTGTCTTGGGCCTGGGCCGGCCTCTTCTGTGGACGGCGCTGTGGTCTAGTCTGCCAGCCCGAACCACTCCCGGCGGGAACGGCCCGCGCGGCCACGGCTGGCGGGGGAGCGGCGGCGAGGGGATGGTTCGCACCGGAACGGGACGGTCGGCGGTGGGGGTCGACCCGCGCGGGAGCCCCCGGTGCAGAGGGCGGGTGCACGCTATAGTCCTTTGTTCTGTGCGCGGGCCCCGCAGTGTCTTGGGCCCGGGCCGGCCCCTCCTGTGGTCCGCGCCGCAGTCCGGTCCGCCGGCCCAAACCACTCCCGGCAGAAACGGCCCGCGCGGCAACGGCTGGCCGGGGAGCGGCGGTGAGGGGATGGTTCGCACGGGAACGGTCGGCAGTGGGGGTCGACCCGCGCGGGAGCCCCCGGCGCAGGGGGCGGGTGCGCGCCCGCGCGGGAGCGGCTGGCAGCGGGGGGGAGGGGAGCGCTCCTCGGGGGTGCTTCCCACGGGGGAGCGGCCGGCGGCGTGGGAGCAGCCCGCAGCGTCTCCCCGCCCAGCCCCCTTGCTACTGGCAGAAGCGGGTGTTTGCGATGATGCCTTCCCGCCGCGGAGGCTACCGCAGGGCTCGTAGTCTGTGGGTCTTAATTGTTCTGTTGCTTTCCTCCCTGTTATGATATTCTCTGTGCTTTCTAGGTTGGCACAGACTCTACAGGGAGAGTTTCCCGGTGTTTGGAAACTTTTCTTTTCCTTTCCAGGCTCCCTTCGCCGGACAGAGGTCCGCCCCTCCCTCTTTGTCCCTCTCTGGCTTCTATATTCTTTCCTACCTCCTTTAGAGGGGAGTGAGTTGCTTTTCTCAGTGTCCGATGTTCTCTGCCAGCATTCCGAAGCTGTTTGAGGAATTTACTCGGCATTTAGATGTCCCCTTGATGAATTTGTGGAGGAGAGAGTGTATTCCCCGTCCTAATCCTCCGCCATCTTAACCGGAACCCATATATTTATTTTTAAATAATATGATTCTTCTCTACAAAACCCAGAGAATCAACTGTTATAAACAACAGGGAAATTCAACAAGAAGTCTAGTTAAAAATTGCTCCACATAAATTAATAATAATGCTTAAACAATAAATTATGGAAGAACATAAATTTCTCCTTGGAAAGACCTAAAAATAAACTTAAAAGAAACGAGAAACAGCTCATCAATAAATCTATAAAAATCAGACTTCAGCAAATTGAAATATTCTCCCATTCCTTGGCAGATCCTCATATGTTAATACAAATTTGATATGAACCCAATAAATAAACAAATAGAATATTTTGTTGAATGGTAGTAAATTGTAAACTGATTCTGCATTTGGTGTGAAGAAAATGACAAACACTGATGGTCAAAACTTTTAGGGGCTATAAAAAAATAAGGCGAAAATAACCCAGCCAGCTACTAAGACATTACAGAGCTGTAATAAACTGAAACATGGGGAGATTGGACGATCAATACAACAGATATGAAAGTCCAGGGAGAGGTCCAAATCCGTAAGATAGATTATTATGTGACCATGGTGATACTGAAGTTATGGCGTATAATAGATCGTGCCATAAATAGTATTCTAAACGGCTAGATATTTGGGGTGAGTAAAACTGGAAACATCTCACATACTACATACAAATAAATTTTAAATAGTTCGATTATGTAAATTTTAAAGACAATAAAAGAAAATGTTTAATTTTTTAAACCTTGGAGTGAAAGCCTTTATAAACACAACACAAAATGCAAAGCAAATTTGTTGTACAAGATTCAAAGTTTTCTCACAGCAAAACACCCCGTTAGCAAAGTAAAACAATGAATACTGAGACATACATATTTGCAGTTCTTGTAAGGAAGAGTAGTTGACTCAAAATATCAGTATAAAATCAAACCAAATACTTTATCAAGAGGGCAACATATGTAAATAGATAATTCACAGAAAAAGAAATATTACTTTTTTGTGAACATGTGGAAAGATGCTCAACCTGACTCATAGAAGAAAAAGACAAAACTGAGACATACTGTTTTCATCTATTGTAGTGACAAACTATATAAAGGTTTCTCAGCATTGGGTTGGATATCTGGAGAAATACCCTGGATTTTCTAGAAGTGATTTAAATTGATAGCACCTCCTTCTGGAAGGCAGCTAGATAATAATTACCCAGAGACTCAGATTCCTCACTTAAATACCTTCTAGTCCTAAAGGTACATTTACAATTATGCACACTAGTACATTTATTATAACATTGTTTTTATTAGTAGAGTTGGAAACCATGTTTGTCTGCCGATAGTGCGTGACAGTGATCTGAATAAATTAAGGAATGCTGGAGAAGGCAATGGCACCCCGCTCCAGTACTCTTGCCTGGAAAATCTCATGGACGGAGGAGCCTGGTCGGCTGCAGTCCACGGGGTCGCTGAGGGTCGGACACGACTGAGCAACTTAACTTTCACTTTTTCACTTTCATGCACTGGAGAAGGAAATGGCAACCCACTCCAGTGTTCGTGCCTGGAGAATCCCAGGGACGGGGGAGCCTGGTGGGCTGCCGTCTATGGGGTCGCACAGAGTCGGACACGACTGAAGCGACTTAGCAGCTGTTCAATGAAATGTAGTACAATCATGAAAAAGAGTGAGATTCGATGATAGAGGATTAGATGATTGGAGGGCATCACCAACTCGATGGACATGAGTTTGAGCAAGTTCCAGGAGATGGTGAAGGACAGAGAAGCCTGGCGTGCTGCAGTCCATGGGGTCATGGAGAGTGGGACATGACTGGGTGACTAAGCAACAGCAACCACTGATTACTCAGTAGTGTTAAGTGAATATGCACTGAAATCGATGTGTAGAATATGTTGCCACTTGTGTGAGCCAAGGTGAAGAACATAAATATTAACATGTATACAAGTGTAACACAATGTTTATATCTGGAAATATAACAAAAGAATTTAACAGTGGTGATCTTCAGAGGGGCAAACTAGACATTGGAAATCAAGGGGCAGAAGGAGACTCGGGTCTTACTCTATGGACTTTTACACATCTGAATTATCAACGTGTGGACCGTTTGTTTTACCACCATCCCCGCCCCACCACATGCACACACACACAAGCCAAGGAGACGGGAGGAGGGACGCAGGAAGAAAGGAAAGAAGAAAGAAGCAGGGACGAAGGAAGGAGCAAAGGGAAAAAAGGAGTGGGGAGGATGAAGACAGGAGGAGAGGGAGGCAGAGAAGCAATTTGTCAGAAGCAGGACAACCTTCAAAAATGAAACCAAAGAGTCCCTGATGGCAGGAACACACAATAGATTTGTCCCCTCTGGAAAACTGAACTTTTATTCAGAAGAAAATAGCTATTAAACACTGTTTTCTCCACTGAGATGGAAACCTCAGTGTCAGAACCTCAGGCTCCCAAGGGATGTAGCATTGATCCCTTAAGCCCCAGCTAGAAACTGCCTGATGGGAAGGAACCACACAGAGAGACTTGGTGAGCCGTCAGCCTCCACCAGTTGCAAGAAGAGAATCTAGAGGCCGTTCCTAAGTAAGTAAAGCCACATAATTTCCATTTTTCAGCATCAGCTGCATATCATTGCTGTGTGCCCAGGAAGTGGCTGAGAGAAGGGTCAGGGCCAAAGTTCCATGTGCCCCAGGACCAGGAGGAATAGACTAGAAATGGAGTGAGGGAACTCAGCAGGGCTGAGCATTGCCTGGATAAGGACATCAGTGATTAAATAATGAAATGACTCAATCTATCAATAGATCAGTCAGTCAGTATTTACACCCTTAATGTATTATTTGCATGTGTTATGATGGCTACTTGAACTCTAATTCAATACCTGCCCGGAGGCTCTACTTTTCCCCCTTCTTATTCATTTTCATGAAGTTTTGTTTTGAAATAAGCATGCATTTACCAAAAGTTTCAAAGATAGTACCAAGAGGTCCCATGTGTTCTTTACCAAGTTTTCCTTCCAAGGCCACATCTTACATAACTATAGTATGACATCAAACCAGGATTTGTATATTGGGATGTGTGACTGTGTGTATAGCTCTATGCCATTTGATCACGTCTGTAGATCTGTGTTACTACCACTACTATCAGGATGTGGGTATACCCTATGTCAGATTCCAATAGACCTCCCTTGCACTGTGCCCTGGAGTCACACCAATCCTCTTCCAACACCACTCTGACAATCTGTTCTCCATCCCTATAATTTTGTCATTCTGAAAATATCAGAGAGAAGGGAACATCTGATGCTACGTGACCTTCTGTAAAGTTGGGTCTTTTTCTCTCAGCAGAATGCTTTTGACATTCACCCAACTTTTTGAGAGTGTCAATAATCCATGTCTCTTTATTGATGGGCAATATTTCACAGTGTGGATGCACCACCATTTCTCTAACCAGTCACCTACTGGAGGACATTTTGGTTGTTTACAGTTTGGGGTTATTACAAACGAAGCTGTTATGGCACAATTTTTCGTATCATCACTTTTTTCTTTAGGCCATTCCATTGGATGTGTGGTGATATCTCATTGTGTTATAAATTTGCATTTTCCTGTGGTCTGATGATATTGGGTGTCTTTTCATGTGCTTGCCTGGCTACTATAGCCCTCTTTGGTGAACCGCCTGCGTCATTATCCACTTTTACTTTGTTTTGTTTTTTTAATGTTGAGATTGACAGTTTTTCATACACTCTGGAAATGAGTCTTTCGTCAAAAACATTTTATCAGTTTGAGTGAATGTGGAAAACTTATTTCCTTTTGCATCTCTTTACTCTGTCTATTTGGGATGTATTAATACTTGTCATAAATATTCCTTCCATATACACTGAGATCAGATCAGATCAGATCAGTCGCTCAGTCGTGTCTGACTCTTTGCGACCCCATGAACTGCAGCACGCCAGGCCTCCCTGTCCATCACCAACTCCCGGAGGTCACTCAGACTCACATCCATCGAGTCAGTGATGCCATCCAGCCATCTCATCCTCTGTCATCCCCTTCTCCTCCTGCCCCCAATCCCTCCCAGCATCAGAGTCTTTTCCAATGAGTCAACTCTTCGCATGAGGTGGCCAAAATACTGGAGTTTCAGCTTTAGCATCATTCCTTCCAAAGAAATCCTAGGGTTGATCTCCTTCAGAATGGACTGGTTGGATCTCCTTGCAGTCCAAGGGACTCTCAAGAGTCTTCTCCAACACCACAGTTCAAAAGCATCAATTCTTCGGCGCTCAACTTTCTTCACAGTCCAACTCTCACATCCATACATGACCACAGGAAAGACCATAGCCTTGACTAGACAGACCTTTGTTGGCAAAGTCTACTGTGTTTATCCATATCTTTGCTCTTTCCATGCGCTCTCTCTCATTTCTTTATATTCCAAGATTCTTCCTTTTAGTTCAATTAAAAGAAAGAGTTGAGTGGATAGGAAAACATGATGGAACTATGTGGTGTGTATCATTTCAAAGTAATGATATGAGTTTGTTTAAAGAAAGGGAAAGATTTAGTGTGAAAACACTAATCAGAGGATGGAAAGAGTGACTACATCCATGTCACACAAAGTGGACTTTACAGCAAAGAAAACTGCCAAGGACAGTGAGAGGTGCCCTGTGGTGGCAGCCGAGCAAGAGCGATGGCGATCCTAAAGGCGCGGGCGCCAAGCTGGTTTGTCAGCAACTACTCTGTGCCTCGCCCAGAGTAAACACTCCATAATTACTCAAAAGAAATAAGAAAATAAGCCAAAGAAAGCATGAATGTCTAACCTCTTTTTGATCCTAGCTGTGTGTTGTAGCCCTTAGAATCAGAGAGGCATACTAAAGAAAAATAAATAAATGCAGCGTCTTGAAAGAAAAAAAAAGCAGTGTGCACGGATTTTGATAAAACTCCATGTGACTTAAGTAGCTGTTTTCCTGCCTCTCATAAATCTCTCCATTCATTGATTCTTTCACCCGTTCATTTATTCATGTATACAATTAACCACTGTTGTAGAGGTAGGAACTTTCCCTAACGGCTGTGTTCTTGGAACCTACAGTCTATGAGAAGATACAATCTAAGCAAAGATGTAGAAATAATCTTACAAATAATTATGAAAACTGCTGTAAATCCGAAGGAACAAGACCCCTGGCAGGAGGAAAGGATACATTTGTGTGAAAACAATCCTGGAGGAAGAGTCATTCAAACTGAGACCACCGGAAAAGTAAGAGCTAGCAATGGAAACGCTGATAGAAATAGAAAATGGATCACAGAGTATTTAAGGCAGGAAGAGGAACATGCCAGGCCGGAGGAGCCAGAAATGGAGGAGAGCAGAACAAGAGGAGTCAGGGGTGCTGGGTGCATAATAGCAAGGAAACAAGAGATGTAAGATGTGGACAGGGAGTAAAGTGGAGCAAAATTGCACAGAATTCTACAGATGTGTCAAGATTTTTGGATAAAAGAGTTTGTCTTTTGGTATATTGTAGTCTATTAATAAAATTATATGGTGAGCAAAAGGAAGCAAAAATAAATAAAAATGTTTCTATATGATCTTTCTAAGACATATTTATGAACCAGAAGCTGAAAACACAGCTTCTGGTCCATGGCAATTTCCCGAAACTGTGTCAAGTTCTCGAAGTCAGGTAGCAAGCTTCGGCCACCTGTATGTTAGCCTTTAAAGTCCAAGTAAATTATGCCACAGGAAATATGCTTTGATCCCACTGAAAAACCAAATATTATGGCATTTCCAATTCCAGAATCAGTCTAAGAATCACAATGGCCTCCCCTTTCTCTGTTCTTCTTTCTTTGCCACTTTTCAACTGATATTTAATTTTGCCAGCCATGGAGCAGAACAATGGCACTGAAGTGACTGAATTCATTCTCCTGGGATTCGCTGGTCAACCCAAGTACTGGCACGTCCTCTTCACAGTATTTCTAGTGATCTATACGGCCACTCTGGTGGGTAACATTGGCATGATCCTCCTCATCAAGACTGACTCTTCCCTTCACACCCCCATGTACTTTTTCCTCCAAAACTTGGCTTTTGTTGATCTTTGTTATGTCTCTGCTATCACGCCCAAAATGTTGCAGAATTTTGTGGGCACAAAAAATTCCATCTCATTCATGGGATGTATGGTGCAATTACTAGTCTATGGGACTTTTATAACAAGTGACAGCTACATCCTGGCAGCTATGGCAGTGGACCGTTACGCGGCCATCTGTAACCCTCTCCATTATCCAACAGTCATGTCCCGGAGAGTATGCATTCAACTCTTGATTGGTTCATACTTCATGGGTTTCCTAAATGCCTCTATAAATGTAGGTTTTACTTTCTCACTGAACTTTTGCAAATCCAATAAAATTAACCACTTTTTCTGTGATGTGCCCCCAATTCTAGCCCTCTCATGCTCCAACATTTATTTCAATGTCATGGTACTAGCAGCCTCTGTGGGGTCTAACTTGACGCTCACCGTATCAGTGGTCATCTTTTCCTACATATTTATCCTGGCTGCCATCCTGAAGATCTCTTCTGCTGCAGGGAGGAAGAAAGCCTTCTCCACGTGCGCGTCCCACCTGACAGCTGTCAGCATTTTCTATGGGACGCTCTCTTACATGTATCTGCATCATCGCACCATAGAGTCTCAAGAGCAAGAAAAAATGGCTTCTGTGTTTTATGGGGTTATGATCCCCATGTTAAACCCGCTCATTTACAGCCTGAGGAACCAAGATGTGAGAGAAGCCCTGAAAGGGATAAGAAAAAAATGCTTTGGGTTTAATCCTTGATTTCTGGTTCTCTACACCACACGAACAGTGCCAGTTTTTAAGAAATCAAAACAAAGAGCCAAACAACATAAAGTTGCTCAACTTATTAACATGGAACTGAAATTTAAAGTAACAGTAAGATAGCTGCCTTACACCAATATGATGGGCAAAAACTGAAAAAGAATAACAATGCCTATTAATCGCTGTGATGTAAGGAAAAAGGATGCTCCCACACACTGTTAGCGCTGTTTCCTGCCAATTTCTGTCCCTGGGAGAAATTTCTTCATCCACTGAACCCATAGTGCTTCTCTCATATCAATAAATATTATTTATTTATCACTTCCTATCTAAATTATTTATTAAATATAAGATCTTCACTGTCATTTATAAGCAGTTGAAATACACTTTCTTTCTTGACCTTTTAACATCTGGTATAGAGCCTTAGACACAGTAGGTAGTCTATGAATATTGAATGGACCGGATGGATGGATGAATGATGATTTAAAAAAAAATACTATGAACAGCTTTCTAACTGGAAGTTATATGAAGATGTAGCCTACCCTTATGGTCTCTAAATAGCACTCTGTGGCTAGCAGCTTTCAAATGACCAGGAAAAGCTTTTAAAGTGTCAATTACTACATCCCAGTCCTAGAGATATCAATTCAGTAATATCAGAAGGAGCCCAATATCTTTAAGTATCTACATGTATAGAATTGTAGATACTAGAATTGTAGATGCTTTAATTGCATGCTCCACTAGAAAGCAGTTTTTTTTTTTTTTTTTTTTTAATTTAAATTTATTTATTTTAATTTAAGAGGACAGGATTTAGACTCTTTTGGAATGTGGTTTATGTCCCAACCATGCTGTTCCCCAGAAGTGTTTTTTTGGAAGTCAACTTATTTTTCAAGCCTTCTTTCTCCTAGTAACACATATCTCATGAGATTTTTCAATGTGCTTGTTTGGCTTCTTTGTTAAGAACAGAAAAGATAATGCATAGAAATTATAGTTCCACTCATAAATTCTAGATAAATGTTCAAAGTAATGAGTGGGGTGTGTGTGTGTGTGTGTGTGTGTGTGTGTGTGTGTGCAGTTGCTCAGTTGTGTCTGGCTCTTTGCAGTCCTAAATAGCCTGTAACCCACCAGGTTCCTCTGTCCATGGAATTTTCCAGGCAAGAATATTGGAATGGGTTGCCATTTCTTATTCCAATGAGTAGTAACAAGGACTTTCAACATGGGTATGATAGATATTATAAGAACAGCCTCATCACACACACACACACACATACTCAGAGTCGATAAGAACTCTCTGAAGATTTGCAACATGAAAACTTTCCCCTCTGGGAAACTCCTCTCTCCTTCAGCAGAAAACTAATTAATAAAGGTTTTTTTCCGTTGATCCTGTCTCAGCACCTGTAGTCACAGACACTCAAGGGAACAAGTAGTAATCTCATAGACTTTAGTTATGAACTCTCTCCGTGGGGAATTCATCTGGTGGGTAGCCAGCCTGCCCTAGTCTGGGAAGAAAACCTAAAGACAGGTTGCATGTTTCCTATTTAGCATTGCATAATTCTGGAATATGAAGACAAGAGTAAAATCTGTAGGATTAGAGCCAATATACTAGCATAATTAACCCTAAGAGTGAACACAGCCATCTTATCATCAGCAAAAGAAACTATAAATGGAGAGATAAAATTACTAATGGCATGGATAAATCACAGAATGGCCCTGAAGATGACCGCTAAAATATTAGCTCAAAATGTTCCCAACCGAACATAAACAGCCCGTACAGAATCTGAGCAATAAACAGACAAGGCCACTCATGACTGAGACGGGCCAAGACAGAAAAAAGGGCTACCCTGTGAGTTTGTCTGAAATAGGAGTGAGATAAGGACTCCTAGCAACCAGAAAAATAGCTAAACATTCCCCTTTTCCAAATGAAACGAGTAAATGCTCTTTCTTGACTCACTTTAATTTTCTCACCTCTTAGGTACAAATTATCAAAATATTCAATCACTGAATTCCTAAAAATGACTTCCTAAATCCTTCTTAGACTCACCCAGCACAGGCCTAAATCCTGCAAGGGCCTTCCCAGGCTCCTCTTGTCCAACACTCTGGTCCCTCCAGGGACTACGTATGTGCTTCTGCAGCTTGTTGGCTAGCGGGCATAAACAGACGGTGTGGGCAGAGACAGTGGGAACTGTGGCAGGCACAGCTATTATTTCTCTTGAACTTTACTTCTGTTGTCATCTGTTTTTATTGGAAAAAGAAATTAAAATGTGCCCATTTTTTTACTGGAGGATAATTGCCTTACGATAATGTGTTGGTTTCTGCCATATGGCTTCCCTAGGGGCTCAGTCGGTAAAGAGTCTGCCTGCAATGTGGGAGACCTGGGTTCGAGCCCTGGGTTGGGAAGATCCCCTGGAGAAGGGCATGGCAACTCACTCCAGTATTCTTTTTTATTTTTTTGTCTAAAAAAATGTAATCACTTTTATAGAGGTATGATTTGCATTCAGTAAAATGTGTACTTTGTCATTGTACAAGTCAGTAATTTATGAGAAATGTATATTATTATGTGACCACCACCCAAATCAAAACATCAAATTGACATCACCCCAAAAAATCCCTTCCTGGTCCATTACAGTGAATTCTTTCCTGTATACGTATCCCCAGACATCCCCTGATCTGACTCCCTCCATAACAGTTTGCTTTCTCTAGATTTTTTTTTATCTTAATTGGAGTCTAATTACCCTACAACATTGTGGTGGTTTTTGCCATACAGTCACATGAATCAGCCGTGGGTGTACATGTGTTCCCCATCCTGAACCTCCCTCCCACCTCCCTCCCTGTCTCATCCCTCAGGGTCATTCCAGTGCACCAGCCCTGAGCACCTTGACTTATACATTGGACCTGGACTGTGGGAGAAGGCGAGGGAGGGATGATTTGAGAGAATAGCATTGAAACATGTATATTATCATATGTGAAATAGATCGCCACTCCAGTATTCTTGCCTGGAGAATTCCATATTCAGAGGAGCCTGGTGGGCTACAGTCCATGGGGTCACAAAGAGTCAGACACGACTGAGTGACTAACTTTAACTTTCTGCCATACAACAATACAAATTAGTCATAACTATATGTATATATATCCCCTCCAACTTGCACCCACTTCAAACTCCCCATTCCATCCCTCTAGGTCATCAGAGCACCAGGCTGGGCTCCCTGTGTTATATAGCAGATTTCCACTGCCTATTTTTCATTATTTTTTAAATACAACTGGTTAAAAAAAAAAAGTTGTATTTAAAAGTTTTTTCAAACTTAAAAAACTTTAGCCCTACTTCCAACTCATCAACTTACTTAAATTGTTCATATATCCTTCCAGATGGTGTTCTCTTCATGTAAACACACACACAGAAATTTTTAAATTAAAAATCAGTTCACACTCCTCTTGTTTTTCTGCCAAATGCTTTACTCACTTAAGAGTATGTCATTAACATTTTCCCTAAGAATAATATAGATCTCTCTCATTCTTATTAGCTGTTTCATGAAGGTACAAACTATGAATTAACTCTGATTTTTTTCAGTATCACCCTATCCATTGCCAATTTTTTGCTATTAAAAAAAAAAAAAAAACAGTAATGCATAGAAGCTTTGTGTTTCAGGTAAACTTTTTCCACCTTATTTTATCAACTAAGGTTATCAATCTGAGGTTGAGGGAACTTACAGATCTATTAAACCACATATCTATTAAATATTAAATGGCAGTACTAAGATTCAAATCTAGATTTTTCCAGCGTCAAAGCCTATCCATTTTTAATTGCAGGCAGTATAAGATAAAGCCTCAAAGTTGCTTTAAATACAATGTAATACGATGCAATATAATTTGGACAATTTTAGAATATAGGTTTTATTCACCCATGTAAAAGTCCCTTTCAAAACTTCCACTTATGCTTGACATAGAGTAACAGGAACTAGATTTATCCTTCTACCAGAAACAAGAAAGTTCAGTTCAGTTCAGTCACTTAGTCATGTCCGACTCTTTGCAACCCCATGAATCGCAGCACGCCAGGCCTCTCTGTCCATCACCAACTCCCAGAGGTCACTGAGACTCACGTCCATCGAGTCAGTGATGCCATCCAGCCATCTCATCCTCTGTCGCCCCCTTCTCCTCTTGCCCTCAATCCCTCCCAGCATCAGAGTCTTCTCCAATGAGTCAACTCTTCGCATGAGGTGGCCGAAGTACTGGAGTTTCAGCTTTAGCATCAGTCCTTCCAAAGAAATCCCAGGGCTGATCTCCTTCAGAATGGACTGGTTGGCTCTCCTTGCAGCCCAAGGGACTCTCAAGAGTCTTCTCCAACACCACAGTTCAAAAGCATCAATTCTTCGGTGCCCAGCTTTCTTCACAGTCCAACTCTCACATCCCTACATGACCACTGGAAAAACCATAGCCTTGACTAGATGGACCGTTGTTGGCAAAGTAATGTCTCTGCTTTTCAATATGCTATCTAGGTTGGTCATAACTTTCCTTCCAAGGACTGTCTTTTAATTTCATGGCTGCAGTCACCATCTGCAGTGATTTTGGAGCCAAAAAAAAATAAAGTCTGCCACTGTTTCCACTGTTTCCCCATCTATTTCCCATGAAGTGATAGGACCAGATGCCATGATCTTCATTTTCTGAATGTTGAGTTTTAAGCCAACTTTTTCACTCTCCACTTTCACTTTCATCAAGAGGCTTTTGAGTTCCTCTTCACTTTCTGCCATAAGGGTGGTGTCATCTGCATATCTGAGGCTATTGATATTTCTCCCAGCAATCTTGATTCCAGCTTGTGTTTCTTCCAGTCCAGCGTTTCTCATGATGTATTCTGCATATAAGTTAAATGAGCAGGTTGACGATAAACAGCCTTGATGTACTCCTTTTCCTATTTGGAACCAGTCTGTTGTTCCATGTCCAGTTCTAACTGTTGCTTCCTGACCTTCACACAGATTTCTCAAGAGGCAGATCAGGTGGTCTGGTATTCCCATCTCTTTCTGAATTTTCCACAGTCTATTGTGATCCACACAGTCAAAGGCTTTGGCATAGTCAATAAAGCAGAAATAGATGTTTTTCTGGAACTCTCTTGCTTTTTCGATGATCCAGCGGATGTTGGCAATTTGATCTCTGGTTCCTCTGCCTTTTCTAAAACCAGCTTGAACATCAGGAAGTTCACAGTTCACATATTGCTGAAGCCTGGCTTGGAGAATTTTGAACATTACTTCACTAGCGTGTGAGATGAGTGCAATTGTGTGGTAGTTTGAGCATTCTTTGGCATTGCCTTTATTTGGGATTGGAATGAAAACTGACCTTTTCCAGTCCTGTGGCCACTGCTGAGTTTTCCAAATTTGCTGGCATATTGAGTGCAGCACTTTCACAGCATCATCTTTCAGGATTTGGAATAGCTCAACTGGAATTTCATCACCTCCACTAGCTTTGTTTGTAGTGATGCTTTCTAAGGCCCACTTGACTACACATTCCAGGATGTCTGGGTCTAGGTCAGTGATAACACCATCATGATTATCTGGGTCCTGAAGATCTTTTTTGTACAGTTCTTCTGTGTATTCTTGTCACCTCTTCTTAATATCTTCTGCTTCTGGTAGGTCCATACCATTTCTGTCCTTTATTGAGCCCATCTTTGCATGCAATGTTCCTTTGGTATCTCTGATTTTCTTGAAGAGATCCCTAGTCTTTCCCATTCTGTTGTTTTCCTCTATTTCTTTGCATTGATCGCTGAAGAAGGCTTTCTTATCTCTTCTTGCTATTCTTTGGAACACTGCATTCAGATGCTTATATCTTTCCTTTTCTCCTTTGCTTTTTGCTTCTCTTCTTTTCGCAGCTATTTGTAAGGCCTCCCAGACACCCATTTTGCTTTTTGCATTTCTTTTTCATGGGGATGGTGTTGATCCCTGTCTCCTGTACAGTGTCACAAACCTCCGTCCATAGTTCATCAGGCACTCTATCAGATCTAAGCCCTTAAATCTATTTCTCACTTCCACTGTATAATCATAAGGGATTTGATTTAGGTCATACCTGAATGGTCTAGTGGTTTTTCCTACTTTCTTCAATTTCAGTCTGAATTTGGCAATAAAGAGTTCATGGTCTGAGCCACAGTCAGCTCCTGGTCTTGTTTTTGCTGATTGTATAGAGCTTCTCCATCTTTGGCTGCAAAGAATATAATCGATCTGATTTCGGTGTTGACCATCTGGTGATGTCCATGTATAGAGTCTTCTCTTGTGTTGTTGGAAGAGGGTATTTGCTATGACCAGTGCATGTTCTTGGCAAAACTCTGTTAGTCTTTGCCCTGCTTCATTCCGTATTCCAAGGCCAAATTTGCCTGTTACTGCAACTGTTTCTTGACTTCCTACTTTTGCATTCCAGTCCCCTATAATGAAAAGGACATCTTTTTTCATTCATGTTCAGAAACAAGAAAAGCTGGACAAAATATATGAAATACTAGTCCGCAAGACACTGTGCATCAGGCAGTAAAGGACAGTGGTTCCTGAGAAGCTAAGAACAAATAAGCCCTAAAGTTTCCCTAGCTCTCTGTTCTAAGTTCTTAGACCACGGTGCAGCAAGGGAAGGCTCAGGAAATGTTTAGTGGACTTCCTAAAGGAAGTGGAGCTAAAATTTTGGAGAGGGCAAGGCAACTAAAGTTTGCATAATAGAATGCTGGAGACAGTGAGTTGTGCAGAGAAGGAACCCCGAGATCTGCAGAAGATCCTCATTAGTTGCTTGTGAAAGTGCAAGTGTTAGTTGCTCACTTGTGTCCAAGTCTGCAACCCCAGGGACTACAGCCCCCCAGGTTCCTCAGTCCATGGAATTCTCCAGATAAGAACACTGGAGTGGGTAGCCATTCCCTTCTCCAGGGCATCTTCCTGACTCAGGATTAAACCCATATCTCCTACAATGCTGGTGGATTCTTTACCATTTGAGTCAGGTAAATGGGATTAACTAGAGATTAGACATTCCAAAAGAATTGGCTAGTGATCTTGAAGACCTAGTAATTGAAACTATTCAAAATAAGAGAAAAGTGACTCAAAAAGATAAATGAACAACAGAGCAGAGAATCATGGAACACCTTCAAGAAGGCACGTATATGTATAATTGGAATCTCTGAAGGACCAGAAAAACAGGGAAGCCACCACGGAAGACCATCAGTTACTTAGCTGAGTACTAATCAGTACACACAGGAGGAAATAATTTGAGGGAGGGAAAGAAATACTGAATAGATTATAGATAACAGTGCTTGATGCTCACACAAGGCTGGGAATACCATCTGTTCCCACCACCCAAAACTCAAGATTCATGATGTATTGCTTTGGGTAGAGCACACAGAAAGGACTTGCCTCAGTAGCCCTAAAATAAACTGTGCTCCAGTCACAACTAGCAAATCTACAAACCAAGACTCAGACGGAGCAAGAAATTTCCAAGTCACTTAATGGTGCTCCAGAGCAAAGCTCAAGAATATTTATAAGTATGTGAAGTTTTATATATATACTTTGTTATAGAGTACATTTTATACTTATACCATACAAGTCTATGAAAATACCTACAAGTATATGAAGTTTTATATATAGACTTTATATATATAGTACATTCTATATTTATACCATATAAGTATATGAAAATACCTAGTAACACACTTGTCAAAATTCACATGCCTGTTATCTAATAAAAAATTCTCATACATGCCAAAAATCAGGAAAACATGCCATAAGGAATAGAAAATTCAATTGTCAAAACCTCCCAAAACTGCCAAAACTGCCAAAAACGTCAGAATTAGCAATCAAGGACATAGAAACAATTATTCTAACTACGTTCCATATGTTCAAAAAAGACAAGTAGAGATGTGAAGGACAAGCTTGGAGCCATAGTGTCTGATGATTTAAAAAAATCAATTGCATTGAATGGGATTAACTAGAGATTAGACATTCCAAAAGAATTGGCTAGTGATCTTGAAGACCTAGTAATTGAAACTATTCAAAATAAGAGAAAAGTGACTCCAAAAGATAAATGAACAACAGAGCAGAGAATCATGGAACACCTTCAAGAAGGCACGTATATGTATGATTGGAATCCCTGAAGGACCAGAAAAACAGGTTTGGTATAAAAAATATGTTAATTAATACTGAAAACTTTGAAATTTGATGAAACTATAAAACCACACATTCAATAATCACCAAAAAATCCCAAGCAAAAGAAACAGGCAAAAACTACACCAAGGCACATCATAATCCGATTTTCTGAAACCAGAAATAAAGAGGAAATCTTAAATGCATCTAGAGGAAAAAAGGCACAGTATGAGCTATAGAATAAAAGTAAGGATAAAAACAGATTTCCTCTCATAATCAATGCAAGTGAAAACTGGGCCGACCACCATCTTAAAGTGCTTAAAGAAAAAAATGCTTTTATAATAGACTAAATAGTTTCACGTCCATCCTTTCTTTTAACGCTGATGCACACCCATGAATCCTTTTGCCTTTCAGTGAGCTGGAAAAGTGCCCATATAATGTCAAATCACTTTTCACCTTTTATTTAAGTTGTGGTCCAGGTAATTGGTGGCTCAGTGGTAAGGAATCCGCCTGTCAATTCAGGAGACCTGGGTTCGATCCCTGGGTCGAGAAGATCCCCTGGAGAAGAAAATGGCAACCCACTCCAGTATTCCTGCCTGGGAAATCTCATGAACAGAGGAGCCTGGCAGGCTAGAGACTGGGGTCACAAAAGAGTCAGGCACTACTTAGCAACTTAACAACAATAAACAACAAGCCAGGTGGCTTAACTTTGAAATCATTAAAAGCAAATCAAAATGATTGACAATGTTTATGTCATTATCCCACCACGATTCAAGCAAACCTAGTCCTTGGTATTCTGGTATAACATCTTGCCCTGACTCCCACTGTCTTCAAAACTGCTTGAAAGAAGATACCAAACTTTATTCATTTATATACATTATAGACTTTTCTCAAGGAAGCATCTTGCGTAAAGGCTGAATTGAAGCGAAATTATCGCTTATTTTCTTGCCGAAAGGTTACTTATAGCTGTGAGTCTTTATTTATCAAGATATTTGAAAGAAACAGAGATGACTTCGTTTGCCTTATGCCCCATTTACCAAATTCTTATTCTGACTTTCAGAGAAGGCAATGGCACCCCACTCCAGTACTCTTGCCTGGAAAATCCTATGGACGGAGGAGCCTGGTAGGCTGCAGTCCATGGGGTCGCTAAGAGTCGGACATGACTGAGCTATTTCACTTTCACTTTTCACTTTCATGCACTGGAGAAGGAAATGGCAACCCACTCCAGTGTTCTTGCCTGGAGAATCCCAGGGACGGGGGAGCCTGGTGGGCTGCCGTCTATGGGGTCGCACAGAGTCGGACACGACTGAAGTGACTTAGCTTAGCTTAGCTTAGCTTATTCTGACTTTAATGATAGAGTGTCAGTTATAAGGTTATCGATGTTCATGACGATAAGACTTCTAATGATTTATCAAATCAATGTATTGTTTTCTCATCTACAGGCAATTCCCTAAGCTGCCCATTGATACCCTAAAGCTATTTGTCAGAGCCAGACAGGAGAGGCTATACGTGTGCTCCCATCTGAAGGCTTAGCACTTCCTACTACAGGACATCGGAGAAGGCGATGGCACCCCACTCCAGTACTTTTGCCTAGAAAATCCCATGGACGGAGGAGCCTGGTGGGTTGCCGTCTATGGGGTCACACAGAGTCGGACACAACTGAAGCGACTTAGCAGCGGCAGCAGCAACTACAGTACATAAAAATAATAAACATTGCTAGTCAGCCCCAGATTTGGACCTCATAACTCCCAGAACTATCAAAAATGCTGCTGATGTAATTGCAACTATCATCTCTTAGAATTTTCTCATTATTCTTTTTCATTTTTGTAACCTGTCACAGGGTTAACTTTCTTTTTCTACATAGACCTGTTTTTCTTCGGTAAAAATAAGGAATATCTCTTCCTGTAACTGTAGGAATCCACAATCATCATTTTTTTTTCAATTTCCCTCTTTTCTAGTAGAAAACATAAGGATCCAAATAATTTAAAAATATATTCTGGGATGCATTTCTTCACTCATCTGTTTCTTGCCTTGTTCCTAGAAAAAGCTTAAAGTGTATTGTGGGCTCTCTGAACATAATTTTTTTTAATTTTATCAGAGAAACTTCAACCCATCGTAATAACACAAAGCAATTTTTATCAGATGCCAATCTATAAAAGTGATTTTAATGTTGAAACACCTATTAAATAAGTGGACAAAACATCCTAATTGAGGCAAATTATTCTATAAAACTTCATCATAATTGGTCAGAAATTGAGGTAGCTTCAGTTCATGCTGGCACCATAATCCACTGACTTATAAAAGACTGAAATGTAAGCCTTGCATTATCCTGAGCCGAGGGAGTTTTCACATTTTCTGGTAGCGACTTCACTTTCTCTTTTCACCTTCATGTATTGGAGAAGGCAATGGCAACCCACGCCAGTGTTCTTGCCTGGAGAATCCCAGGGACGGGGGAGCCTGGTGGGCAGCCATCTATGGGGTTGCACAGAGTCAGACACGACTGAAGCGACTTAGCAGCAGCAGCAGCATAAAGGGAAGTACAGAAACTGGAAGGGGAAAAAATGGGAACTTTGCCTTAAAAATTGTAAAGAGGAAGATGAAGAGGATCAAACATTGGGAATCAGTTCAGTTCAGTCGCTCAGTCGTGTCCGACTCTTTGCGACCCCGTGCGCTGCAGCTCGCCAGGCCTCGCTGTCCATCACCAGCTCCCGGAGTTTACTCAAACTCAAGTCCATAAGATGCCTTTGAATCTTAAGATTCCTTGGACAGATGCCATGGATGCTCTTCCTTCATGCAAGAAAGTTTATCATAAGACTGGAGAAAGAATTATGGTTAGCTACATTAGTATTGGCTTTCTATCTGCCAGCATATGCAAAATGCTTTCTCGGGACTTCCCTGGTTCAGTGGGTGGGACTCCGCCTGCCAAGGCAGGGGTTGGAGGTTCAGTCCCCGAGCTGGGAAGATTCCACATGCCACAGAACAGCCATGTCTGGACGACCCAACTACTGAGCCCAAGTTCTAGATTCTACCAGCGGCAGCTACTGAGCACAGATGCCACAATTACTGACACCCTCGTGCTCCAAAACAGGGGAAACCACAGAAATGAGAGGCCCATGCCCCACAGTGAAGAGGAGCCCCCGCCCGCCACTCCGGGGCCCCAGGAAGACCCAGCGAAGCCAAAAATAAAGAATAAATAAATATTTTTTAAAAAGGAAAATGCATGGCCTCATTGAACTTTGACAAAATCATCCCCATTTTTAGATTATCAAAAATTTATAATCTGTATTTTCATGTTATGTAACTCAGAGCAAACAACTGACCAATCCACATTAACTAAGTTGTGGAACCAGGATTTCCATTTAATCCCAGAGCCTGTGCTCTCGACTAAAGGAAAAGTAGCTTAATGGGAATTTTTTTTCCTAAGTTGCATGTCGCTTTTTTCCCCACACTTTATGTGGAGCTATAGTTTACACAGTACAATGAGCCGTTCTTAGTCACATCACTCAGAAGTCTGCATCCTGTGAGTAGCTGGCTCAGAGTTCACGGGACTTTTAACAGAGCTATTATAAGCACATCCGATCTTTTCATTATCCTTCTGCATATCCAGTGCCACCAATCACTTTTTCTGTGATGAACTCCCAGTGCTTGACATTCCGTGCTCTGTTATCAGGATGGCAATCACTGCCTTCACGGAGTTTAACTTGAGCACAGCATTGGTTGTCTTGTTCAGCAGGCAAATTCTGCTCGAACATGCTGGCTGATTTCCTAATGATGTCATCAGGAAGGAAGAAAGATTAGCTACTGTGACTGCCAGCTAACAGTGGGCACCATCTCACCTGTAAACCCTGGCTTGTGTGTACTTACAGCCTGCTTCTAACAAGGCCGTGAAAGTGACCTCCGTGTTTTACAGCATTGGGTTTTCCATGTGGAACCCTTGATCTACAACTCAAAACATAAGGAAGTGAGAGAAATACTGATCATGCAAGCAAACAAATACTCATGAACTAGACCACATTTCCTAATATTAGGCTGAAGGAAGCATCCAGGTAGGTTTTTCAGAAGATGCTATGTGCCTGGAGCAATTTTTCCGGTAGCTTCAAAAACATGTCGACCTCCCTAAATCTCTAAGTTATATGAAGGATTATCGAATTTTCACAGAAATGGATTTATCTGGACAGGCAACTTCACCCTTCCACCTGATGAGCAAGGCTCTCTTGCTAATGACTGCTCTTTACAAAAACTATGAATATCAGCTATCCATATGCTACAGCAACATTATTCAAAGAGGATTTGAAGACTGACTATGCAGTACCAACCTGAGAGAAGCAACATCAGCTTCCAAGAAGAGTTACGGATAAAGGGGGGAACTTCTTGTGCTCTGGGAAAGCAGACAAAAGTCCACAAAGACACTTGAGGTGAATTGGGGAGCAAAAACTAAGAAGAAAATATTAAGCATATCCCGTGAAAGTTCATCACTGAGCAGAATCTCCAAGGGTAGTTAGCCATAGGAAAGTCTCCCCAGATCCTCTGAGTGTAAAGCATTCCTATTATCCCATCATTATCCAGATGCCCTCAGCCAAGAGTTGAAGCCATCAGGGACCCCAGGGACAGAGGAGAACGTAGACTGACCGATATGTCAGCAGCCTTGGCCAGCAGATAACTGCCATGCGGAAAACTCCCACCCGCTTCTGCCTTCTGTTGGTAATATTAAGTCTAGAAGCATCCTTCCTAGTCAGTGACAAAGCTTGCAAAACAAGGAACACTTCTCTCTCTCCAACATCACAAAATCTGACAGCTGTCAATTCAGAAAACTGTCAACAAAATTTGTCTCAGTCCAGCATTACCCAAAATGGAGACCAGAAAATGTATTCTTAGAGCTCAATGTGAAAAGGATTCCAAGGTCAAGTGGTGGTGAAAGTTAGATCATTTCCTGAATTTTTTACACAACAAGACCCTTTTTAATCCAAGGACTATTTGCTCTATTGTCTCAGTTGTAAAGTGCAAGTTTCTTTCATGCTTTAATATTTCTGATATTAGGATTATTCTAATACCCACAAGGAGATCCAACCTGTTCATCCTAAAGGAAATCAGTCCTGAATATTCATTGGATGGGGTGATGCTGAAGCTGAAACTCCAATACTTTGGGCACCTGATGCTAAGAACTGACTCATTTGAAAAGACCCTGATGCTGGGAAAGATTGAAGGTGGGAGGAGAAGGGGTCAGCAGAGGATGAGATGGCTGGATGGCATCACCTACCCAATGGACATGAGTTTGAGCAAATTGCAGCAGATAGTGAAGGACAGAGAAGTCTGGTGTGCTGCAGTCCATGGGGTCAGAAAGAGTCAGACACGGCTGAGTGCCTGAACAGCAACAAAATTATAAGACTCACGGTGAATCGTTCAATTTATCTAATACAATAAAGGCCATACATTTTCATAGCTTGGAACCATGTTCCCTGTATAGCAATTTGAAAAACACCTGTTTTAAATAAAATAAAATTAAAAGCTGGCTAAATATCTTTATAAAAATAACTAGAGTAGACTATTGAAGTCCTTGCTAGGAAACATCACTTGAAGAAGATCTTCAGCTCTAAACAGAATACCACATTTGTATAAAATAATTTTCTGTTCAGTCATGAACATAAGTGATTTAGTGATTTCTACTAGGAGCCAAATCGTTTACTCTGCTTCAGTTATTATGTGTGCTAAATGTCTTTATTTCTCTAAAAAGGATCCGATGATTCAGGCTAGCCATTTCACACAACCTACTTGTTTTGGTGTATTCCTAATCCTTGAAAATACATATTACTGTCATTATTTAATACCACAATATGAGTCACCTTTCTCCCTCGTCTAAGGGAAATGAACCTTGTAAACACTTTCTGGAATCCCAGCTCATGTTTACCCAAAGAGTGGAATTCCAGATGCGATCCACTTCTGTTTCCAGAATGGCTGGAAACATCTATGCCTCATCTCTCCATGACGATTCCACGCTATCAGGATGCTACCAGTGCCTTCAAAGAGCCAACTTGCTCCTAATTGTATTCATTGGATAGGTAACAAAGCATCACAAATTAAGTAACTTAAACAACAAAAAATTAAAGTCTCACAGTTCTGGAAGCTAGAGGTCTCAAATCAGGGCATTGGCAGAATTGTGAGAGAAGGAGCCGTCCCAGGCCTCTCCCCTTGGTGCAGAGATAGCTGTCTGTGTTCACATGCCGTTCTTTCTGTATATGTGTCTCCAAATTGCCCCTTTTATGCGGACACCAATCACTTGATTAGGACCCACAGTAATGACCTGATTTTCACTTTTTTTCATCTTTTTTTTTTTAATTGGAGGTAGTTACTTTAAAATACTGTGGTGGTTTTTGCCATACATTCACATGAATCAGCCATGGGTGTACATGTGTTCCCCATTCTGACCCTCCCTCCCACCTCCCTCCCCATCCCATCCCTCATTTTGATTAAAGTCTCTCTAAAGACTTTATCTCCAAATAAGGTCACATTCTGATGTACCAGGGGTTAGGAATTCAACACAGGACATTTGAGAGGGAACACAATTCAACCCAGAACATCTGCTCAATCAGGGGCTCCCAGCCTCCAGTCCGTGGACCATGGACCTCCAGGCCATGCGTCGTGGCCTGGGAGGCGCCAGGCTGCTCAGCAGGAAGTGCGTGGCAGGTGAAGTTTCGTCAGTTTCTCCCTCGCTCACACTGCTGCCTGAGCTCCAGCTCCTGTCGATCAGCGGTGGCATTAGATCCCCCTAGAAGAGTGGACCTTATGAACTGCACATGCGAGGGGTCCAGGTGGCAGGTTCCTTATGAGAGTTGTCCTGAAACCATCTGCACCCCACCTCAGTCCATGGGAGAGCTGTCTACAAAACCAGCCCTGGTGCCAGGAAGTCCGGGAACCACTGTTCTCGAGGCAAGACAGCTCAGGTCTTCAGAACACTGAGACTCTAATACACATCTAGACCTAAGGCAGACCCACGACGATCCTCACCCCCCTTCCCTTCTCTGCAGGTGAGTCTCTGTGTGACAACGGAACCTGCCATGACGTTCCAGAATTATTGGAATTACCTCTTCTCCTGGCCAGGATGCGTCTCCCATCCTTCAGAAAGAAGTGCACTCTGGTTAACAAATCCAGACTGGAGACTCAGAGAGAAGTGAGCCCCAATATAATCTCAGGAGGATGACAAGCATAAGGAAGATTATAAGAAGGTGAGAGACTGTTACTATAAAAAGCTCAATTTCAAGCTTAACCACCACTTCCAATAGCACAAACCTGAAATCTAAAATTCCACAATAATAACCAATAATGAAGATAATTACAACAACTATCTAATGAGTGGTTATTGTGAGGCTGGAATAAGTATTTTATGTGCATGGCTTTACTTACTCTCACCACTATGTAAAAGACTGATATTTTTAAATAAATTTGATATGTAAGTAAAAAGACTCTCACGGACCCTGGCACATGGTGTGTGTTTAATACACAAACATTAATGTACGTGCCCATTTTACAGACGAAAACAGAGCTACAGACACCTAGGATTGCACCGATAGTGAGAGATGTAGCCTGTATTTGAATCTAATATATGTTGAATCTCATGAAGGAGGAATCTAATGCAGGAATGAATCTAATACAGGAGGACTCCAAAATTTGAGATCTTATCTAGTAAACCAGCTGCAGCCCACATATATCCCTGGGTCACAGAAGTTCAAGATTGTATAAAACTCCAGAAACATCCACCGTATCCTCCACCCTTTCCGAGTCATTGGAGGCTTTTATAGCTGCCCCTATTTAGTTTCCAGGGAGCATCACTGGTGGCTCAGATGGTAAAGAGTCTCCCCGCAATGCAGGAGACCCAGGTTCAATCCCTGGGTTGGGAAGATCCCGTGGAGAAGGGAAAGGCTACCCATTCCCACTCCAGTTTTCTTGCCTGGAGAATCCCATGGACAGAGGAGCCTGGTGGGCTACAGTCCATGGTGTCACCAAGAGTCAGACACGACTGAGCGACTTAACAGCTGCAGCTGCTGTTTAGTCTCCAGAGCTTGAGAAATACTCTTTTAAGATTACACTAGGACTTCAGAAATGGGATCTGTGAGCTTCTTCTTTTCCCAGGGTTCCTTTCTTCTGCACACACCCAGATAGTTCCAGAAACTCTTCAGAAGCACCAGGAATGGTCCTGGCTGTTCTTCCTGAACTCAGGTGGCCCAAGGCTCCTGCCTCCCGAGAGCTAAGTGGCTAGTAAAAGGAAATCATCCCCTGACCCAGAGAAACTCAAGTAGATATTTCAACTCCATGTACTTCCTGTTTCCCAGAAGCCAGTAGTCCTGGGTGCTACAGACCCCAGTTCTGTGCTTGCTCCAAAGACTTGGGTACCCTAAGTCAACATGGTCCTGGGGTCTTCAAAGTTAGCTTGTTAGGAGTTTCTTCAATTTAAGAGAGCTGTCTTAGCATAGCTTCTTCAGTAAGGAAGATCAGAGTAAAATGTGGCCTTTCCCCCTACCACCAATAGCTCCCTAAAACTTGCATCATCAGTATAGGAAACTCTGTGGCCCAGCCAAGCAAAACATGTGAAAGTTTTCAAAGATGCGCACTCTTTACTTTGACATCAACTGGTGAATGTACCAGGTAAGACCGTAAGGCTTCCCTATGCTGCTGCTAAGTCACTTCAGTCGTGTCCGACTCTGTGCGACCCCAGAGATGGCAGCCCACCAGGCTCCCCCGTCCCTGGGATTCTCCAGGCAATAATACTGGAGTGGGTTGCCATTTCCTTCTCCAGTGCATGAAAGTGGAAAGTGAAAGTGAAGTCACTCAGTCGTGTCCGACCCTCAGCAACCCCATGGACTGCAGCCTTCCAGGCTCTTCCATCCATGGGATTTTCCAGGCAAGAGTACTTTAGTGGGTCTCCCTATATAGTTGGCTAATTGAGGAAGAGCCCTCTACTTGGCTAGTTTCCACATCAAATGCTCTCCTTCAACTCACATTAGGATTATCATTTCCTTTCCCCAATTTCTGCAGCAGAGATATGCAAAGTGCTCAAAAGTATGCAAAGTTCTTTTACATTCGCTGTCCTATCGGACCCTCAGAGCAAATCTGTGAGACCACCCTGTGTTGTTGAAGAATACGATACTTAGGGCAGGCAAAGGCTCTCCAAATCCCTCAGCCAGGAAATCCCAAGGATGGGCAATTAGAGGTTTTTTGTATTATTCTATTTTCTTTCCTCTAAAACTCATTGCATCTCTATTTCTCAGCATTCCTTTTCAACTCGTCTCTGATTGTATTACAGAAATCTTAATTATCCTGTGGTAGCTTTAAATCTTACTTGACATTCGCTAATCAATTTTCAGAAATTCATGTCTTCAACAGAAGTTTTTGGAACGGATGCTCTGTGTCAGATTCTAAGCTGAGTGGGGACATAAAAATGAGCAAGACAGACGCGAGTTCTCCCTTCGTGGAGCTTACAGCCTAGCATCCCTGTCACAGCCAGCCCAGAATTTAGCTGAAGATGCCAACGTCATGGCATCCAAGAGGACATGGTTCAACTACACTCAAAAATAGGGGATAAAGGACTTTTCATAGGAAAGGGACTTTTCAAAAGAAAAGGAACTCAGAGTTTACTTCCTGAAAATGCTCATTAGGAGAGATGATTCAAGAGGCTACAGTGAACCGTCCTTAAAGAGGATATCTAGCTTTCTGGTTGTAACAGTTAAGTAAGTATGTAGTGATTAGCTCATTAAGAGAACTTTCTTATCTTCCCTTTTTAACATGTGAAATTCTCAGACTGAGTCAGACATAGGAGGTCTGTATTCTATGATTTTAAAACAACTTATTTGTAACAGTAGTGAGAACTGGAGTCAGGCTGACTAATGCAGCTAAACCCTGTCTACATGGGGAAGAAGCCATGGGCCCTTTTTGTCTGGAGCCCTTGTCAACAGTCCCATATCTGTAAACCTCACAAGGTTGTCACATTCTCATTTATAATAAACTATCAAAAATGATTGTTAGGAGAATTCTTTGAGAAAATGCAGTCAAATGCACTATGAAAATTCTCCTTATATAATCCCTCCTAGATGCCCTGTCTTAAGATTTTCTTAAGCTCAAAGAGGTACCATTTTAGACTAATAAGGAAGTTTCTGCCATTTGGTTTGGAGAATAAAAACGTGAAGCTCCAAAGGATTGGAGCTTCAGCATCAGTCCTTCCAATGAATATTCAGAGCTGATTTCCTTTAGGATGGACTGGTTGATCTCCTTGCAGTCCAAGGGACTCTCAAGAGTCTTCTCCAACACCACAGTTCAAAAGCATCATTTATTCGGTGCTCATCTTTCTTCACAGTCCAACTCTCACATCCATACTTGACCACTGGAAAAACCATAGCTTTGACTAGACGGACCTTTATCAGCAAAGTGATGTCTCTGCTTTTTAATACACTATAGAGGTTGAATGCACACATGGTCAGTCGCTCATTCATGTGCAACCCTATGGGGCTCCTCCATCCATGGGATTCTCCAGGCAAGAATACTGGAGTGGGTAGCTATGCCCTCCTCATACAGGTTGAATACTAGAGCACAAATTATAGATGTCTGTTTACTTGGAGAAAGATAAATTCCTGTGCACATCACTTTAATACAAAATAGATTGAGACTGGCCATGTAAAGGTGTAGGCATAGGGCAAGAGGGCAGAGAGCGTAGGGCAGAGAGAGGCTGAACCTAAGGAGAAGGATCTGGGATGGTCACCTAGACTCGAGTGTCGTGGGAGCTGGTCATTCAGTTTCATCTTCAACAGTCGTGGGTTCCAGCTTCTTCTGCTCCATCACTGGACTCTCTTGCCACACACATGAACTCCATTCTCCTGCATAGAGGTTCCCACAAAATAAAAATGGTCCTGGTAAACTCTTAGGCTCCTCCAGCTCTGACCTCACAGGATTCTTGCCGTGGCCTCCACTCCTGGTGTCCTCCTCTGCTCTCGGGTAGCCGGTACCCATGCATCCCTGACACGTGATATCTCAGCTGGTCCTCTCCCTCTGATACTAACCAGTGAGTGATTACTTTACCACCAGGAACTCCCAGGTGAATAATGAATTATGGGATTGTTCTTTGCATTTCGACAGAAGCCTTCTAGAACAAAGGCTTTAACACGACAAATTTATTAGAATGATAGAAATTTAGGTACTTCGTGTTTTTAATCAAGTGGGCTGTGGGGCCTTTCTGAAATTATCCATGAACTTGACTGCCTTCACATACACTTTGTCCTAGAATAATTAAGGAAGACCAGGTTTGGAGAAACCAAACTTTCCGATTTGAATAGTTGTATAATGGATTGGGCAGTGAATATACTAAAGAACTTGCTGTATAGAAACGTTGGTAGTTACTCTTTGACGTAGAAGATTTGAGTTAGCTCTGAAATCGTTTCCCTGAAACAAACACGGGGACACTGAACTGTGTGAATCATGAGGTTGTGCTTCTATGATAAATAACACGGTACCAGGCACAGCTTGGAGAGCGCATGAAGGAGCAGAGAAGGAGATGTGGAGAGGGGCTGCATCCCAAGTCCCTTTACTAACATCTCACTGACCTTCAGCATCGACGTGCGGTGTGGCTTCCTGCAGACGTGGCCTGTTCTTCCCCACCTCTGGTGTGTGTGTCGGGGGGCAGGGAGGGACTCCATCCACCCCATCCTCCTCTTGAAAAGACATGCCCCCCATCCTGGCTCTGCTGTTCACCCTATCCTCTCTCCTTTATTCTGCTTTTTATTAAAGTTTATTGGAGTATAGCTGCTTTACAATGTTGTATTAGTTTCCATAATACAATGTTTGGCTTATATACAAATATGGCAGGAAAAAGGTTATTTAACAAAATCAGATTCTAACACCAAATCTGCTTTGGAAATTGCTGCTTTTGATGCATATCTAAGTAAAAAGCAGCATTACATGGAAGGTTGCAGTTTCTTGGTTGAACCACAGTATTTGAAGATTTGAACTAAGATATCGTATTGAAGAGGATGAAAAGTCTAGAACACTCAGTCTTCAGGAATACGGTAGGAGCTTGGTGCTGTTAGCCTGTGGACTCTGAGACGCCTGGAGAGTATCACTGAGAGGACATGAAGACGTCTGTGCAACCGGTGAGCATGTTTCTGTGCAAAACAAACCTGAAGTCCACATGAATTCCTATAACATGCAGCTCATCATTTCATCCTGACACATGAAACAGGATGATGGGTTTGTATCAGTGTTCCAAATGGCAGAAGTTCCCAAAGGTGGGGTGCCAACCTCTAGTACCATTCCTTGGCCACCTGATGCCAAGGGCTGACTCATTGGAAAAGACCCTGACACTGGGAAAGATTGAAGGTGGGAGAAGGGGACGACAGAGGATGAGGTGGTTGGATGCCATCACAGACTCGATGGACATGAGTTTGGGTGGACGCTGGGAGTTGGTGATGGACAGGGAGGCCTGGCGTGCTGCTGTTCATGAGGTCACAAAGAGTCAGACATGACTGAGCAACTGAACTGAACTGAAGGAAATTTGTATTATTTTAAAAAGGTTTTGTTTCTTTTGATTTTCTTTAGTTTATGAGATATTTCTGAGTCACTGTACACCAAGGTGAATCAGCTGTGTGTTTACATGCATCCACTCTTGTGAGGATTTCCTTCCCATTTAGGTCACCGCAGAGCATGGAGTAGAGTTCCCTGTGCTATATGGTACGCTCTTGTTAGCTATCTGTGTTATTCATGGTATCAATAGAGTATATTTGTCAATCCCGATCTCCCAGTACATCCCACCTACTCTTTTCGCTCCTTGGAATCCGTATGTTTTTTCTGTACACCTGTGTCTCTAGTTCTATTTTGCAAATAAGATCATCGGTATCATTTTTCTAGATTCCAGACATATGCCTTAATGTACAATATTTGTTTTTCTCTGACTTACTTCACTTTGTGTGACACGGATGTACCTCTCTTCTTCTCAGATGCCATCGTAAATGCTGTCTCCCATAGGAAGTCTGTCCTGCTGTCTTTGCTGGAAATCGTACGCGCACCCCTGAACTGCCTCAGCACCCCACCTCTGTCTGTACTGTGATGAGACCATATTCTGCTGAAGGGGATCTCGGTTCACACCCTGCACGGTCACAAAAGCTTGGCTACGGCATGACGGTCATTCTGGACCTTGTTGAGAATCAGGCCTGCCTGAGTGATGGAAGGCTACAATAAGGTCCGGTACAATCAGGGACTTTCCCGTCCCTTCCTGTGCCTCTGCTAGGCCGCCTCTGAGACAGTCTCTGCTGACCTCTGCCTCCAGCTACACATGCCCTGCATCATCTCCTCCACCGACTCCTCGAGCATAGGTGGGACATGGTGACTCCCTTACAGTGGATAGAGTATTGAGAAAGTAATGAGATGCTGGGATTAGCAAGATCTCTGTCTCTCTCTCTTTCTCCATCTCTCCCTGCTCCCTCTCTCTCTCCCGCGTTCCCTCGGAGAGCAGCCAGCTACCATGTTGTGAGTTTCCCTATGAAAACACCTATGTGGCAGAGAACTGAAGTCTCTGGCCAGCAGCCATGTGAGTGACTTTGGAAGGGGATCTGCCCCCAGTGCAGCCTTGAGATAAGATCACAGGCCTGGCCAGCACCCAGAGAGCAGCCTGTAAGTGACTCTGAACCAGAAGCACTCAGCTAAGCCACATCTGGGTTCTGGACCCACAGAAACTGTGAGTTAATAAATGTTCCTCATTTTAAGCCACTAAGTTTCGGGTTAATTTGCCATACAGCAGAAGAAAACTCACACATTATCTAATCAAATGTGCCTTTCCAAAGCCTATATTTTTTTGGGAAAAAAAAAAAATTTTCCTTCTTGCCCTCTATCTGTCTCTCATGCTACCAATCAATCTTTGGCCTTTCTTATTTTCCCAGAAGTTTTTCTCTTTTTCAGGCAACATGCTGGTCTAAGATTAAGCTCAGAATTTGATCATTCCCGTGAAATTGGCCCTTTTCCAAGAAATGGTATGGATATCCAAAACTCAGAAAAATTCTTTCTTGTTAAAAATGTAGTCCTGGGAAGTTGTGATAAAATATTTTATATCTGTATCTCCTACATGAGTCTATTTGCTGGCCCCTCAATTCAGACAGATGCCTATTTCATATTAATAAGCCTGGACTATGAGGAGAAGAGCAAAATCTATTCAAATGTCTTGGAACAGCTGGGAGGTGCAAGCTTCTTAAGAACCCCACAGACTCCCAAGCAAATCGCTTTGGGCTCGTTCGCTGACATTTTAACATCCTTTTTACTTATTCATCACGTTCTTCCACAAGACCCAGCGTGGTCATTACTGGCCAGTGGCTTCAGTAGCTGAAAAGCGGGGAGCCCGACCCTACAGAAAAAGTCCCCAGGGTGGATCTTAACTTGTAAAGGTCACCGCTGATGCTGGAAGAAGAGATACGATTGTCACCAACAGGGACTCTATTAATATTTCATCGAAGGCCTATAAGGCTCCCTCTGTGTCTGAATCCCACACTGGCTTGGTGTTAAACATTAGGTCAGTTCGCTCTGGCCTTCAAATTACTAAAAATTAATGGCCCTTTAGTCAAGTCAGCTCTAAAAACACTTACTGCATGTAGGTCTGCTGGGTACAGTGGGTGCTGGAGAGAAGAGAATGATGCAAAAATGACCGGAGCACGGAGCACACGTGCACTTTTCCCGCAAATCCAGAGTCGCTGCCGCTGCTGCTCACTTCAGTCGTGTCCGACTCTGTGCGACCCCGTAGACGGCAGCCCACCAGCTCCCCATCTTACAGACCTTAAACAAAAAAGGGTTCAACAACAGCTCTACAATCACGGACCTTGACAAGCACCAGAGCAGGAAACAGAAGACCTAGCGTCTTAACTCTAAGGCTCTGCCAGCCTTGTTTTTTCCATCTGTACAGCAAAGAACTTGGGCTAGGCCAGGGATGCTGGAGTAGGCAGAATTCTAGAAAGGCCTCCCAAGATCCCCATTCCTTATTGTGCATGACCTATGTGAGGGAGCTGGCCAAAAATGTCATTCAGGTTTTTCTATCACATCTTACCGAAAAACCTAAGCGAACTTTTTGGCCAACCCAACATGTGATGGGATCTCACTCTGGTGATTAATTTATGTTGAAAGGAAGACATGAAGGGATTTATTTTTTAGAATATACAATTCTGTAATCTTTTTTTTCCAAAGTAGTTTTTATTGGAGTATAGTTGCTTTATTATGTTGGATTATTAAAAGTTTATGTCGTACAGCAAAGTGAATCAGCTCTGCTCAGCTCAGTTGTTCCGTCACATCCAACTCTTTCCAACACTAAGGACTGTAAGCCGCCAGGCTCCTCTGTCCATGGAATTTTCCAGGCAAGAATACTGAAGTGGGTTGGGAATCTTCCCAGCCCAGGGATCAAACCCACATCTCCTGTGTCTCCTGCACTGGCAGGCGGACTATTTAACCCCTGAGCCGTCCAGAAAGCTCTGCATGAATCAACTATATGTTTACATAGATCCCTGAAGGGAAGAGACTTTTAAAGATATAGTGAAGGTCCCAAGGTAGTTGACTGTTCAGTTGATCAGAAGGGAGAGGATCTGACTTGATCAGGTGAAAGCCCTTAAAGGAAGCGCCTGGCCCTTGCTGAAAGCAGAGATTCTCCTGCAGACCAGGGAGCTCGGAGCTGCTGGGTAGTGAGGGAGCCTGTGAGGCAGCCACGCGACAAGGACTGTGCTCACCCTCTAGAGCTGAGCATGGCCCCAGCTGATGGTCAGCACAAGACACAAAGCCCTCAGTCTCACAGCCGCCAAGAAACCGATCTAGCAAACAAAGGGTGCCTGAGCACCAGGGAGGAACACAGCCCAAGCCCCATAACTGCAGCTTTGTGGGACCCGAGCAGAAGACCCAGTCAAGTCCAGGAAACTGTGAGATAACACGTGTATGCCGTGACAAGCCACCAGATTTGTAGTCATTGTTACACTGCCATGGAAAACTAATATAGATTTCAAAGTTCCATCTTTCTTGCTAATTATAATGATGAGAACGTCTGCCTGGAGCACCACATTGAAAAAGATTCAAAATGTGTACCTAAGTTTAACTACAAAAAGAGTCATAATTGATTAACAATGTATACCATGGGTATTGATCAGTTAGGACTCCTCTGATTGCAAGCAACAGGAAGCATCACACAAGTAGGCTTAATGAGGGGAAAAGAATTGTCAGACCCGGCATTTACACAGGAAGTGCTTTACTGAACCTTCCCTGGTGGTGAACACTGTGTAAGCCCTGAGGTTAACTCACAAGTGATGTCCTTGTGCTCACAGAGCTCACACTCTAGTGAGTTATTAAAACGAAAAGGCCAGGCACAGAGCTGACTTCAGGCCTGGATTCAGGAGTTCAGTGCATAACCTCCATGTTACAGACACTTTAGGCTTCAGGCTTACATTTCTATGCGACACATCAAATGGGAAAAGATTATTCTTCATCTCGTTACTCAAGCAGATAGCCCAGGCTTCCCTCTTTAATGGATCCAGATTGAACAGGTGCATGTTCCGTCACTAAGTCGTGTCCGACTCCTTACAACCCCATAGACTGTACCTGTCAGGGTCCTCTGTCCATGGGATTCTCCGGGCAAGAAGACTGCAGTGGGTTGCCATGCGCTCCTCCAGGGGATCTTCCCAACCCAGGTATCAAACCTGTGTCTCTTACATCTCTGCATTGCAGGTGAATTCTTTTCCACTGTGCCACTTGGGAAGTCTGGTCATGATTGAACAGGCTTGGGTTACATATCCATCCCCAAAGCCCAACACTATGCCCTGGAAAAAGCGGTATCCCCCTGGGTTAAGCTGGATGTTGTGAATCTCATGTCTGTACCCCTCCCCACCCAAATTCGTATGCTGTAGCCCTAATGGTCAATGCAATCATGTTTGAGAATCAAACGATTCAATAGATATGAAACAGTGTCTGACATACAGTTCACACTCAGTATATGATAATTATTATCATTATTATTCATACAGTCAACACACATTTGGTGAAAATATATGTTCCAAGAGCTAAGTTAGGTGCTAGAATTGCATAAATGTCAGTCTCATCCATGGAGAGCTCAACACAGATATTTTTTGTTTTTAATTGCAAAATGAGATCATTAGTACAATAGAAGACTGCAAATACCTTGGGAGCCCAGAAGAGGGAGCCTAACATCAAAAGAATGAGGGAAAACCTACCCGAGAAGAGACTGTTGCAGCCACACCTCACCTGGATGCTGCTGCTGCGGCTAAATCGCTTCAGTCGTGTCTGACTCTGCGCGACCCCACAGACGGCAGCCCACCAGGCTCCTCTGCCCCTAGGATTCTCCAGGCAAGAATTCTGGAGTGGGTTTCCATTTCCTTCTCCCCTCACCTGGATCAGCTCAGTTCAGTTCAGTCACTCAGTCGTGTCCGACTCTTTGCAACCCCATGAATCACAGCACACCAGGCCTCCCTGTCTATCACCAACTCCCAGAATTCACCCAAACTGATGTCCATCGAGTCGGTGATGCCATCCAGCCATCTCATCCTCTGTCATCCCCTTCTCCTCCTGCCCTCAATCTTTTCCAGCATCAGGCTCTTTTCCAATGAGTCATCTCTTCGCATCAGGTGGCCAAAGTATTGGAGTTTCAGCTTCAACATCAGTCCTTCCAATGAGCATCCAGGACTGATCTCCTTTAGGATGGACTGGTTGGATCTCCTTGCAGTCCAACCTAGATAAGCCGTGTAAATAAGAAGGCTGAAGAGAATTAGGGAGGTGGGTAAAGCAATAGAAAAATTAAAAACAGCTATGTCTTAGAATAGCTAAAGCTCAGGCGGCTGCGGCGGGCGCGCTAAAGCGCGGCCAAGAGGAGACACCCCACGTCCGAGGTCAGGGGCAGGGGCCAAGAGTACCAGATTGCGAAGGCGCAGGAACAGCCGAGAGGAGTTACCGCGCGGAGGTTAGGGGTGGCAAGGAGAGGAGTTACCCCACGTCGGAGGCCAGGGGCGGCGGGAGGGAGGAGCTACCTCACGCCCCCACTCCCGAGGCCAAGGGCGGCAACCGGGAGGAGCAATCCCACGCCCGAGGCCAGGGGCGGTGGCCGGGAGGACGAACCCCACGTCCAAGGACTCCGTGGCTGCGCAGGCGCAGGAGGGCCTAGAGGAGCTAGCCCACATTGAAGGTCAGGAAGGGCGGCGGTGAGGAGAGACCCCTCGTCCAAGGTAAGGTGCGATGGCTGTGCTTTGCTGGAGCAGCCGTGAAGAGATACCACACGCCCAAGGTAAGACAAACCCAAGTAAGACGGTAGGTGTTGCAAGAGGGCATCAGAGGGCAAACACACTGAAACCATACTCACAGAAAGCTAGTCAATCTAATCACACTAGGACCACAGCCTTGTCTAACTCAATGAAACTAAGCCATGCCCCTGCGGCAACCCAAGATGGGCGGGTCATGGTGGAGAGATCTGACCGCTGGAGAAGGGAATGGCAAACCACTTCAGTATTCTTGCCTTGAAAACCCCATGAACAGTATGAAAAGGCAAAATGATAGGATACTGAAAGAGAAACTCCCCAGGTCATGGGGCCCAATATGCTACTGGAGATCAGTGGAGAAATAACTCCAGAAAGAATGAAGGGATGGAGCCAAAGCAAAAAGAATACCCAGCTGTGGATGTGTCTGGTGATAGAAGCCAGGTCCGATGCTGTAAAGAGCAATATTGCATAGGAACCTGGAATGTCAGGTCCATGAATCAAGGCAAATTGGAAGTGGTCAAACAAGAGATGGCCAGAGTGAATGTCAACATTCTAGGAATCAGCGAACTAAAATGGACTGGAATGGGTGAATTTAACTCAGATGATCATTATATCTACTACTGTGGGCAGGAATCCCTCAGAAGAAATGGAGTGGCCATCATGGTCAACAAAAGAGTCTGAAATGCAGTACTTGGATGCAATCTCAAAAACAACAAAATGATCTCTGTTTGTTTCCAAGGCAAACCATTCAATGTCACAGTAATCCAAGTCTATGCCCCAACCAGTAATGCTGAAGAAGCTGAAGTTGAATGGTTCTATGAAGACCTACAAGACCTTTTAGAACTAACACCCAAAAAAGATGTCCTTTTCATTATAGGAGACTGGAATGCAAAAGTAGGAAGTCAAGAAACACCTGGAGTAACAGGCAAATTTGGCCTTGGAATACGGAATGAAGCAGGGCAAAGACTAATAGAGTTTTGCCAAGAAAATGCACTAGTCATAACAAACATCCTCTTCCAACAACACAAGAGAAGACTCTATACATGGACATCACCAGATGGTCAACACCGAAATCAGATCGATTATATTCTTTGCAGCCAAAGATGGAGAAGCTCTATCAGATCAGCAAAAACAAGACCAGGAGCTGACTGTGGCTCAAATCATGAACACCTTATTGCCAAATTCAGACTGAAATTGAAGAAAGTAGGGAAAAACACTAGACCATTCCAGTATGACCTAAATCAAATTCCTTATGATGATACAGTGGAAGTGAGAAATAGATTTAAGGGCCTAGATCGGATAGATAGAGTGCCTGATGAACTATGGACTGAGGTTTGTGACATTGTACAGGAGACAGGGATCAAGACCATCCCCATGGACAAGAAATGCAAAAAATAAAAATGGCTGTCTGGGGAGGCCTTACAAATAGCTGTGAAAAGAAGAGAAGCGAAAAGCAAAGGAGAAAACGAAAGATATAAGCATCTGAATGCAGAGTTCCAAAGAATAGCAAGAAGAGATAAGAAAGCCTTCTTCAGCGATCAATGCAAAGAAATAGAGGAAAACAACAGAATGGGAAAGACTAGGGATCTCTTCAAGAAAATCAGAGATACCAAAGGAACATTTCATGCAAAGATGGGCACGATAAAGGACAGAAATGGTATGGACCTAAGAGAAGCAGAAGATATTAAGAAGAGGTGGCAAGAATACACAGAAGAACTGTACAAAAAAGAGCTTCACAACCCAGATAATCATGATGGTGTGATCATTGACCTAGAGCCAGACATCCTGGAATGTGAAGTCAAGTGGGCCTTAGAAAGCATCACTACAAACAAAGCTAGTGGAGGTGATGGAATTCCAGTTGAGCTATTCCAAATCCTGAAAGATGATGCTGTGAAAGTGCTGCACTCAATATGCCAACAAATTTGGAAAACTCAGCAGTGGCCACAGGATTGGAAAAGGTCAGTTTTCATCCCAATCCCAAAGAAAGGCAATGCCAAAGAATGCTCAAGCTGCCGCACAATTGCACTCATCTCACATGCTAGTAAAGTAATGCTCAAAATTCTCCAAGCCAGGCTTCAGCAATATGTGAACTGTGAACTTCCTGATGTTCAAGCTGGTTTTAGAAAAGGCAGAGGAACCAGAGATCAAATTGCCAACATCCGCTGGATCATGGAAAAAGCAAGAGAGTTCCAGAAAAACATCTATTTCTGCTTTATTGACTATGCCAAAGCCTTTGACTGTGTAGATCACAATAAACGGTGGAAAATTCAGAAAGAGATGGGAATACCAGACCACCTGATCTGCCTCTTGAGAAATCTGTATGCAGGTCAGGAAGCAACAGTTAGAACTGGTCATGGAACAACAGACTGGTTCCAAATAGGAAAAGGAGTATGTCAAGGCTGCATATTGTCACCCTATTTATTTAACTTATATGCAGAGTACATCATGAGAAACGCTGGACTGGAAGAAACACCAGTTGGAATCAAGATTGCTGGGAGAAATATCAATAACCTCAAATATGCAGATGACACCACCCTTATGGCAGAAAGTAAAGAGGAACTAAAAAGCCTTTTGACGAAGGTGAAAGTGGAGAGTGAAAAAGTTGGCTTAAAGCTCAACATTCAGAAAACGAAGATCATGGCATCTGGTCCCATCACTTCATGGGAAAAAGATGGGGAAACAGTGTCAGACTTTATTTTTCTGGGCTCCCAAATCACTGCAGATGGTGACTGCAGCCATGAAATTAAAAGATGCTTACTCCTTGGAAGGAAAGTTATGACCAAACTAGATCACATATTCAAAAGCAGAGACATTTCTTTGCCAACAAAGGTTCGCCTAGTCAAGACTATGGTTTTTCCTGTGGTCATGCATGGATGTGAGAGCTGGACTGTGAAGAAGGCTGACCGCCGAAGAATTGATGCTTTTGAACTTTGGTGTTGGAGAAGACTCTTGAGAGTCCCTTGGACTGCAAGGAGATCCAACCAGTCCATTCTGAAGCAGATCAGCCCTGGGATTTCTTTGGAAGGCATGATGCTGAAGCTGAAACTCCAGTACTTTGGCCACCTCATGCGAAGAGTTGACTCATTGGAAAAGACTCTGATGATGGGAGGGATTGAGGGCAAGAGGAGAAGGGGACGACAGAGGATGAGATGGCTGGATGGCATCACTCACTCAATGGACGTGAGTCTCAGTGACCTCTGGGAGTTGGTGATGGACAGGGAGGCCTGGCGTGCTGCAATTCATGGGGTGGCAAAGAGTCGGACACGACTGGGCGACTGATCTGATCTAATATCTTAGAAACATTGTGCAGACTGAAACCAAGCAAGAATGAGACATGTGACACTGAACCTTTTCTGTAAAGACTCAGATGCGAAGGACAACCCAGTTTGCAAAGACACGCACATTTTTTAAAATGCTTATGAAACCTTTAAAATGGGATTCGAGAATTAGGATTTAAAAATATAAATTAAATTTTAAAAGAAAGACAAAGCATGATCATGAACACCCAGTGGTGATAATCTACTGTGAACTAAAAGCCAGAGAAGTGAGGGGCGGTCAAGGGGAGCAAAGAGACCAGCCACAGAGGATGTGGGGATTTGCCGACAGTGTACTGAATCTAAAATTTTGAAGGTATCGTATCACTGGTGGTAAAATAAGGCCACAGGTTATTTTCAAAGGTTACATTATAGATAGTCTACACACACACACACACACACACACACACGTTTAAATGTGGAAAGGAGCCTGCATTAGCCCACCTGGCCCTCTTGAGCACTTAGAAATAGGCACCTCTTCCCCCAGATAAACACAGTGATAGACATACTGCTCAGCAAGCAAAGCACGAGCCAGATTTGAGCACCACTCGCGCCCTGGACAGGGCGCCCTGTGCTGGACGCAGCCGCACACCCCTAACAGGGGATCCTGCAGTAATTACTCCCTCCCATCAAGCCTCCAGGAAACAAAAGCAAAAACTGAGCAACCCTAAACGACTCACAAACTAGAAACAAGGACGCGGAGTGCGCAGACGTCAGAGCACCCCTGTTGGCAAATCCAAGAGCACCAAGCTTCAGAGCAGGAACGTTTCCAACCCCAGCCTCTGGCATCTGAGCACGCCTGGGTTTAGAAAAGTCTGTGTCTTACAAAGCAACATAACACCCTGTCATCTTCAAAGGGAAGGTCCACAGCGCTGCGCTCAGGAATGTCCAGGTCAGCAAATGACTCTTCAACCTCAAATTATTTTCTCTCTGCCCAAGACTGTTTGACCCAAATACTGCCGTTCTTTCTCTGGCTTGGGACCTTCCTGAAGAAGTTTTACTCCATGACCTAGCCTCTGAAGAATGGGTGGATGCTAACATGTAAAAAGGGGAGTGGAGAGTGACAGAGGAAGGGACGTGGAGGGGTTAACAGTCACAGGCAGCCTGAAGTGCTAAAGAGCAAATCCTAATCAAAGCGGCTTCTTTACTGGAAAAGAGAATTCATAGCTTGGAACAGAACTTTGCATCTGACAACCATGGTACGGTGTGCGGTGTACAGTGCTAGAGGTTTTATATCCATGAGTTCACAGGAGGTTCACAGCAAGCCTCCACAATTGGTACTAAAATCATTCCTAGTGCTGGAGGAGGAAGACGAGAAGGACCATCACAGACGAGGAGGGGAAGGGTTCGGGTCTAAGATAAGGAGGCCGTGCCAGCTCCTGAACAAAGGACAAAGCATTTCTAATTGCAGCAGCACATGATGGGCAATATCACACGGGTGTGAGGTAATAGAGTTTGCAGACAAATGGATCTGTATTGTAGCCAGCTAGAGGGGACTTGGATAAGTCCATTCACCACTTTATTTCCTTATTTGCAAAACAGGATGTAATTATAATATTCACATTGTAGGATTGCCAAGAGGGGTAAAGGTTTATAAAGTGTTTCATCGAATGCCTATCACATAGCAAGTGTCCAATAAATAGAAGCTATTACTCATTCATGTATTCATAAGGTACAGTGTTTCACAAAATATATATATATATATGTTGTGGTATTTGCGCCCATGGAGTACACAGTCTAGGGGGGTAATAGGCAGTAATGAAATAAGCACCAAAATATTAGTTATGAATTATTCTAAGTGCTATAAAATCACACATTGACAGAACGCTGTAAAACTGGGAATAGCACAAAGTGGAGGAATTTATCGGTCTCATGCATGGTCAGTCATGTCCAGCTCTCTGTGACCCCATGGGCTGCAGCGCAGCAGGCTCCTCTGTCCCTGGGATTCTCCAGGCGTGAATGCTGGAGCAGGTTGCCATGTCCCCCTCCAGAGGATCGTCCCGGCCCGCATCTCCTGTGCCTCCTGCATTGGCAGATGGATTCTTTACCACTGAGGCACCTGGGAAGCCCAGGTCTAGGGCTGTCTAATCCAGAAAGGACTGGGAAACAAAGGAGAATTTGAACTGAGACGTGAGAAGCAAACAGCAGCTAACAAACAGAAGTGAGAAAGCACTCTACAGACGAAGAGCCAGCCCGAGGCAAGTGCCTGAAATGGGAGGGAGTGCGGTGCAGTCCAGGAAATGAGAGATGAGTGTGGCTGAGGCACTGAGGTAGAGAGAAAGAGTTGTGGAGGAGAAAGCCGGGGGGAGGGCCACCTGGGCAGGGGTCACGCCTTGTGGGCTGTGGTGGGAATCAGTAAGAAGCCACCAAGAATTTTCACTTTATGAAGGCTGACTTGTCAGAAACAGTAGGATAACATATTCACATAAGGTTTTGACAAGATGGTTCTTCCAATTTTTTTAAAGGTTTGTTGTTGTTGTTTTCTTTTTTGATGTGGACCATTTTTATAGTCTTTATTGAATTTGTTACAACATTGCTTCTGCTTTATGCTTCGGGTTTTTGGCCGTGAGGCATATGAAATCTTAGCTCCCCAACCAGCGATCAAGCCCCCACCTCCTGCATTGAAAGACAAAATATTAACCACTGGACCACCAGGGAAGTCCCAAGATGACTCCTGCTACTTATGTGGAAAACACATGAGAAGGATAAGATAGAATGGACACTGGGGGATTGTTTTCACAAAGCTAACACTGGTCAAAGCCAGAGATGATGATGACTTGAGATGGCAATAAACACAAAATGAAAGAGTCTGAGATTTATTTAGTAAAATTGAATCGCTGGATTAAAGGATATGGAGGGTAAGGAAAAAGGAAGAATCCAGAATGTCTTAAAGGTTTTTGGAAGAGCGACTTGCTGACATCAGGATCACTGAACAAGTCCCAGTCTGGGGGGAAAATGATGCATGAACTTCTCTGTGGCTACGATGAGGCTAAAATAAAATGTCTTTGTGATATCCAGGTAGACACACTGTGCAGATACATGTTTCTAGAGTTCAAACAGAGGTCTAGGCTATGCATATGATTAACAGTCATTGGCATATAAAAGACATGACTGAAATCATATAGGATGAAGCTAGGGAGTAGGCTTTTTTAAGTGGCTTTAGACCAAGCCCTAAGGAATCTCAACATAATGATTACATAGTGGAGGATAAGTCAGAAAAGGAAATAGGAGAGGAATATTCTAAGGTAGGAAGAAAATCAAGAAAATGTTCAGTAGGAGAAACCAAGGAAAGAGAGTTTGAAGGAGTCAACGTTATTTGATGCTGCTGTTCAGTTCAATTCAGTCATTCAGTCGTGTCCAACTCTTTGCGACCCCATGAATCACAGCACACCAGGCCTCCCTGTACATCACCAACTCCCGAAGTTTACCCAATGCATGTCCATTGAGTTGGTGATGCCATCCAACCATCTCATCCTCTGTGATCCCCTTCTCCTCCTGCCTTCAATCTTTCCCAGCATTAGGGTCTTTTCCAATGAGTCAGCTCTTCGCATCAGGTGGCCAAAGTATTGGAGTTTCAGCTTCAACATCAGTCCTTCCAATGAACACCCAGGACTGATCTCCTTTAGGATGGACTGGTTGGATCTCCTTGCAATCCAAGGGACTCTCAAGAGTCTTCTCCAACACCACAATTCAAAAGCATCAATTCTCTACTCAGCTTTCTTTATAGTCCAACTCTCATCCATACATGACTACTGGAAAAACCATAGCCTTGGCTAGACAGACTTTTGTTGACAAAGTAATGTCTCTGCTTTTTAATATGCTGCTGAGAATTATGCAAATTGTGTGTCCTAACTCACAGGTCTATTTGTTATTCAACAGCTCAAAATCACACACCTTTAATAAGGAGAAAAAGAAAAACTTAAGACTCAAATTTTAAATTATTTGCCTAAGCTTATGCAGCCAGGAGGTAATGGGCAGGATTTTCAATCCAAATCTTGCACCAAAGCACATTCTGTGAAGTTTCTCTTGGACTCGACTGTCTTCCTTGGGGATTAAACACAAGAGATCCTCACCATGGAGATGTGGTTTGCAAAACTAGAAAAACCTGACACTCAGCACTTGGCAGCAACTTGTCTCCTCTCCTCCCAATGACTGCACGTCTCCATAGAAGAAAATCATGTGTTGTCTCTGCATAAGTAGCGGAGCGGTTGCCACAAGAGACAGGACAAGGGAGATAAGGCAACTGTGTCACGTGGCAGGATTTATCTCAAGGGCAGCTGTGATTTCACCTGGAATCTTGACTGGGATCAAGTGCCTCTGGGAAACTGGAGAAATCCTGGCCACAGTCTCTTTTCAGAACAGCTGTTGAGAATCGATACAGAAACTTAACACATATACATGGAATCTAGAAAAATGGTACAGATGAACCTATTCGCAGGTCAGGAATAGAGAGGCAGACGTAGACACAAAGAATGGATATGTGGACAGGGAGGAATCGGAAGGTGGGAGGGACTGAAAGGGTAGCATTGACAAAAACCCATAGACAGCTAGTGGGAACCTGCCGTAGAGCACAGGGGGCTCGGCTCCGTGCTCTATGATGACCCAGAGGGGTGGAGGCGGGTAGAGACAGACTCTAGAGGGATATTCAGTTCAGTTCAGTTCAGTTCATTCGCTCAGTCATGTCTGACTCTTCATGACCCTGTGGACTGCAGCCAACCAGGCCTCCCTGTCCATCATCAACTCCCTGAGCCTACTCAAACTCATGTCCATTGAGTCGGTGATGCCATCCAACCATCTCATCTTCTGTCATCCCCTCCTTCTGCCTTCAATCTTTCCCAACATCAGGCTCTTTTAAAATGAATCAGCTCTTCGCATCAGGTGGCCAAAATATTGGGAGTTTCAGCTTCAGCATCAGTTCTTCCAATGATTATTCAGGACTGATTTCCTTTAGGATAGACAGGTTGGATCTCCTTGCAGTCCAAGGGACTCTCAAGAGTCTTCTCCAACACCACAGTTCAAAAGCATCAATTCTTCGGCACTCAGCTTTCTTTATAGTCCAACTCTCACATCCATACGTGACTACTGGAAAAACCATATCCTTGACTAGCAGCAACTTAGCAGCAGCAGCAGCAGCTTAAAACCCTTCAGTGGGTTCTAATCCACGCTTCTTACCATGTGCTCTGGGGCTGTGCGAGGCTGACCCAGCACCTCTCTGACCCCAGCACCCACTACTGAATCCCTTCCTCACTCTACTTCAGCCTTGCTGTTTCTCTAACATGACAATCGTGCTTCTTCTACCTCTGGATCCTTGTCCTGGCTGAATTCCCGCTGCCTGGAGTTACCTTCTCCCACATTTTGGCCATCTTCCCTCCCTCGCTTCCTCCAAGTCTTTACTCAGATGCTGACTTCTCACTGACCCTATCTAAACTTCACCCTCCCCACACACATTTCCCATCCCCTGTGCTCACCATAGCTGCTGCGTTTCAGTTGTATTAAACTCTGAGCTTGATGAAGAAGGGAATTCTTATCTGTTTCCTTTATTATTATTAAAGTATATAAATAATATTATAATAATAATATTATTATCATCTCTCTGGAGCCTCGAATGGTATCTCGTATACCATAAGAGCTTAAATGAATGAAGGACTTCCCTGCTGGTCTAGCGGTTAAGACTCCACCTGCAAAGCAGGGGACATGGGTTCGACCCCTGGTCCAGGAAGATCCCACATGCCAGAGAAGCTAAGCCAGTGTGTCACACAGCTGAAGCCCTTGCACTTGAAAACCCGAGCTCTGCAACAAGAGAAGCCCCACAGTGAGAAGCCCACACCCCACAGGGAGAGAGCAGCCCCGCTCTCCACAACCAGAGAAGACCACAACGAAGACCCAGAACAGCCAAAATAAATAACTTTTTTAAGTGAATGAATAAAGAAACTGATTTCCAGAAGGTTTACTAAAAATCAGAAAACTGATTGAAGCCAGTCTCATTTCAGGACACTAAGGGCTTCCCTGGTGGCTCAGACAGAAAAGAATCTGCCTGCAATGCAGGACACCTCGGTCTGATCCCTGGGTCAGGAAGATGCCCTGGAGAAGGGCATGGCAACCCACTCCGGTATTCTTGCCTGGAAAATCCTATGAACAGAGGAGTCTGGTGGCTTACAGTCCATACTTTCAAGATGAAGACCTACCCAAGCCAAGATGAAAAATGCCCCATCCCTGTTGGAGAAGTCCCCCCAAGATTCACATTCTTCTTGACTTCTTATAATGTATTCATAATCCTATAAAATTAGCTTTCCCAGTGCCCCTGCCAGGACTTCCCACTCAGCTCTAATTTAATGAGTCTAAACAAACAGGCAAAGGAGCTGCTATCCTGTGAATAGAGAAGCAAGTAAAGAACTTTCTAAATTTCAAGTTATAATTAGCAATTCTGGAGAGTAAAGAGGTTTTAGATAAACCAAACTGGCCATTCGCAGTCTTCCTGAAAGTATTAAGCCCACTAAGAAAACTATGCTTTATCTCAACTCACCGGGCCACTGGGAAATAAAGGCCCATTCGTGGAACTTGAACGTGATATAATTCTCCTTCAGGACACAGTTACCTAGAAATTCAGTGTTCTGATTGGCCTGGGAATTTTATATCCACACTAATAAAAGTCAAACATTAGCTGAGCACTAAACTACATGCAGGGCTTCCCTTGTAGCTCAGTCGGTAAAAAATCTGCCTGCAGTGCAGGAGACCCGGGTTCAATTCCTGGATCAGAAAGATCCCCTGGAGAAGGAAATGGCAACCCACTCCAGTATTCTTGCCTGGAAAATCCCATGGTCAGAGGGGCCTGGCGGGCTACAGTCCATGGGGTCTCAAGAGTCAGACACAATTTAGTGAGTAAACCACTACCACAAACTACATGCAAGGCACTCTCTTCTGTCCGGAGATGAGAGAAAAGACAAAAAGTAATACTACTTGTTGGACTTCATAATATGTTAAAACTTGAATTAAGAGCTTTACAATCAGTACATCATTTATTCCTTACAGCTGCTCTGCAACAAGGTCTAATGTCCACATTATGACTGAAAATGCCAGGTTAGGTCATCTTCCTAAGGCACGGGGATGAATAAATATCACAGTGAAAAATTTGATCCAAGTGATTCTCACTCTAAAGCTGAGACCCTTAATCAATGTGCCAGACCACTTTTAGTTAAGAAGGGGTGAGATTTAGAATCACTCCTTGTCACCAGGAGTTGAGTTTTCAGGGGGAAAATGGAAAAGCATCTAACTCTGGGTTTAAAAAAAAGAAAGAAAGAAAGATTCTGATCAACTGTAATAATAGATGCTAGTTGGGGGAAATTTTTTTCTGAAAGGCGTTAGCTAAGAAACCCCCCCACCCCACTCTGTGTATAAGGCATTTGAATCATGTTTGAATTATTGGTGAGGATTAATGGTTGACACAAGACAAAGAGAATTCCAGGGAGAAGAGATCTTCCTTCAAAAGGACAAGATCTTGAATCAACTAAAGAGGGAATCCCCATAAGCACCAGACTCTGAATCTACACTAACATCCCCACTCTCCAGAAGAGAGTAATAAATATACCCCAAAAGGAGGATCAGACGTTCAGTTCCCACACATGTCATCTGTTTGGAGTTGTTACAGGGATGAAGAGAGGGCCTGCCCCTAAAGTTCTCCTCCATGTGGCCCAATGAAACTCTGTCTTCTGACTTTAATATCTGTACTTCTAACAGTCAGATAGTCAACGGGTTAACAATCTACTTCTGTAAGCTAAAAGCCTGTAGGAAAATTACAATCCATAAATCACACCTCACTCTGTATTGATTTACTCCCTTGGCTTCCTCCTAACCCAGCTGAGAGCTAGCGGCTGATGCACAAAAGAGTACTGATGGGGAGGGAGGAGGGGGAGGAAAGAGGAGAGGGTAATTCTGGAGCCTGGGGTAGACCGCAAAGGCTGGGTCTGAATCAGGTCCTGAGGCTAAGCTGTCAGTTGTAGGGCCAACAGCAGAAGGAGGGGACGGTAAATAGCGCCAGATACCCAACTTAAACCAGCTAAGCAAATTGGACCGGTGATTGGATCCTGACCCGGAAGTAAATCCAGGCAGGTTTGAGCAGTGGCTAAAGTTGCAGGCTTTGTCACTTCATCTGAGTTCAGACCCAAATCCTTCCTCACTGTTGGACTTGGAGCACATTACTGAGCTCCTCTGGGCCTTACTTCCCTCATCAGTGTGAGGCTATGGTGATGATAATCACACCCACTTCATCCATACTCTATAGGAATTAAGCAAGTCGATACATGTGTTATGGTTTGATCGGTGTCTCTAAAAACATATATTGATATCTTAACCCTCAATACCTTAGAATGTGACCTTTTCTGAAATTAGATCTTTGCAAATGTGATTAGTTAAGTAAGACAGGGTCATGGGCTTCCTTTATCATGGCACTAGCGATAAAGAACCTACCTGCCAGTGCAGGAAACATAAGAGACTCAGCTCGATCCGTGGTTCGGGAAGATCCCCTGGAGGAGGGCATGGCAACCCACTCCAGTATTCTTGCCTGGAGAATCCCATGGACAGAGGAGCCTGGCGGGCTACAGTCCATGGGGTCGCAGAGTCAGACACGACTGAAGCAACTTAGCACAGCACCCACAGCACAAGACAAGGTCATACTGGAGTAGAGTGAGCCTTTAATCCCACCTAACTGTTGTCCTTCTCAGAAAGGGAGAAGAGAGGCAGACACAAATACAAGGGGAGTACACCACGTGACGACGGAGATAGAGATTGGAGCACGGCGGCTGCATTACAAGGAACACGTGGACTCCCAGAAGCTGTAAGAGTCGAGGAAGGATCCTCCCTTACAGGTTTCAGAGAGACTGCATTCGCCTGCTTGGGCTGCCGTAACAAAATACCATAAATTGGGCAGCTACGTGTTAAACATGAATTTTCTCCCAGTTCTGGAGGCAGAAAGTTCCGGATCAAGTTTTCCCAGGACACTGGATAACAACCTAAATGGGATAAGAATTTGAGACAGAACGATCCAATATATATATATACATACCTGAATCACTCTGCTGTTCACCAGACATTAACACAACATTGCTAATCAACTCCACTCCAACATAAAGTAAATTTTTTTTTTAATTAAAACACAAAAGATTCAGCAGGATCTGTTACTAGTGAAAGCTCTTTTCCTGGCTTACAGATAATTCCGTCTTGCTGTGTCTTCACGTGGTAGAGAGAGAGAAAGAGAGCTCTCTGGTGTCTCTTCTTATAAGGACGCTAATCCTATCAAATCAGAGCCCAAGCCTACGACTGCCCTTAACCTTAATTATTTGCTTATAAGTCCCATCTCCACACAGCCACGTTGGGGGTTCAGGCTGTGATGTATCAATCTGAGAAGGTTGGGAAGGGAGAGACACAGCTCAGACTGTAACAGGGGTCACAGTTCTGTCAGCGCCTTGACTCCGAACCTCTAGCCTCCACAACTATGAGACAATACTCTTCTGTTGTTTCAAACTTCCTAGATCACGGTACGTTGTTATAGCAGCCTTAGGAGACTAATACAACTTGCGAAATGCTTACACCGGTGCCTGGCATATAAAAATTCATACATGTTATTGTTACAAGTCAGGCACAATTCAATCCAGGTCCTCCAGGAATGTCATCAGGAATTTCTTTCTCCTCATCTCTCGGCTTCGCTTTCTTCTATACTGGCTTCACCCTCACAAGCTCTCAGGCTGACTCACCCTCAGAGTAGCCCCTGGGAACTCCAGCCTCAGATATTACCAGTTTAGCAGCCCCAGCAAAAAGTCACATCTCTTTCTCAGCATTTCCAGCAAAATTCCGGCGAAATGAATCCCATTGGTCATAACAAGGTTCCACGCTCATCCCTGGACCAATCACTGCAGCCAGGGGAACGCAGTGCCTTGGCCGGACAAGCCCACTCTGCAGCCATGACGGCCATCACCTCCCCTTGGACCACATGGACTAAGAATGGAGACGGATGGTTGGAAAAGGGACAATCAGGCTGCTATTTCCAGAAGGGGTACCGGAATGCTCTGGAGGCATGAACAATAGATCATCATTACATGGCATTGCAGCAAACAGACGTTTATAAACATCTGAAATTAAGTGTTAGTGGCTCAGTCGTGCCTGACTCTTTGTGACCCCATGGACTGCAGCCCACCAGGCTCCTGTGTCTGTGAGATTTTCCAGGCAAGGATACTGCAGTGTGTTGCCATTTCCTTCTCCAGGGGATCTTCCCGACCCAGGGGTGGAACCCAGGTCTCCTGCACTGCAGGCAGATTCTTTACCGACTGAGCTACAAGGGAAGCCCAAACATCTCTGAGGTTTTCATTAAATTCATTATACTATCCTAGTAAGAATTCCTGGTTACAAATAACAGAAACCAGAATTAATCAATTGAAATAGAAAAAGAATTTTCTAGAGAGCCTCTGGTAGTTTTCAAAGCTTAAAAGAAAGCTGCAGAGTCAGCCTTGGATGACAATGTGCAATGTTAACACTAACCAAAGTCTTTCCTGTGTTCGCTCAGTCAGAGAACCAGAACATGGATTTCTTCACCCCTCATCTGGCTTCTACGCCAAGAAGTGGGACCCTTCCAGCCACCTAGATAGAAAGCCCACCCCTAAACAAGCAGGGTGTTTGGGTGCTGAGCAGGCAAAGACAAACATTCAGTGCCGTTTTCTACTTACTGACAGTGAGGAAGTGGCCGTGAATCAGACAAGGCTTTAGAGTCTTCCAGAACCTGTGATCCAGGCGGGAAGAGATGTCTTAAAACCAGCCAACATTGAAGTCAGAGGGCAGCACCAAACCCATAGAATGAGTCGCACTCTGGCTGAAGGAACCAGAGAAACTGTCATCAGAGAGGGGGCAGCGGGCCAGGGAGAATGGTTTTGACAGAAAAGGGGCAGGAGTTGGGCAAAAAGGAGAGAATGGTAGACGCCAACGGCGTGAGCGAAGACGTGGAGACGATCAGGCCAATAAACTAGGGAAGACTTTTCTGAATTCAAGGAATTTGTTTTCTCGGCAGCATCGCAGAGCCTCAAAGATTATCTTTAAAAAACAGCTGTTACCCAACAACTACTTAAGGCTTGAAATAAGGAAAACATTCCCACGCCAACTCCGCACTCAAAATAGAAGCAGAAAAGACACAAAAATAACGAGGCCACCGTGGCAGCCTTGCTGAAGCTTTTTAGGGAACAAAAAGCTCCGTGGGCTCCTGGAGGCCTCCCTCCTCCTCCTCACGCCACTATTCTCTTTCTCCTGCGCCCACTGCCAGGGTGCGAGGGAGGAAGCGAGGGCAAGCCGCCATCTGGAGCTGGGGCTGGCCCCATCCGCCTGCACTCCTCCCGGGAACAACAGCGAGAAAGCCACACGAGTTGTCTTGAGCACCTACTGAGCACTTAACAGGGCGAGAGCTGTCCTGGGCGCTTCATGCCCGCTCTGTCCTCTCTGACAACCCTATTCAATAGATGCTGCTCCAATACCCATTTTGCAGATGAACAAACTGCAGCAGAGAAAGGATAAGTCGTGCGCCCAAGGTCACTTACGGTGTCCCTGCGTCTCCCACTGCACAAAGAATGCTAACTGAAACCTCTCAGCATCTGTTAGACTTTTGGAATGCTGAGGTCGTAGAGGGCCATGAGTGAGGGAAGGGAAAGAGCTAAAAGGTATTCAGCCTTGCAGTGTGCCAGATTTTGTGCTGAGCACTCGACAGAGTCAGGAAAACAGAAGCAAACTTAAAACCTGCCATCCAAATGTACAACAGTGTGACGGTACTTAATGCCACTGAAGTGTACATTTAAAAATGGTTAAAACGGTAAAATTTGTGCTATATGTATTAGATCAGATCAGATCACTCAGTCGTGTCTGACTCTTTGCAACCCCATGAACTGCAGCATGCCAGGCCTCCCTGTCCATCACCAACTCCCGGAGGTCACTCAGACTCACATCCATCGAGTCAGTGATGCCATCCAGCCATCTCATCCTCTGTCGTCCCCTTCTCCTCCTGCCCCCAATCCCTCCCAGCATCAGAGTCTTCTCCAATGAGTCAACTCTTCGCATGAGGTGGCCAAAATACTGGAGTTTCAGCTTTAGCATCATTCCTTCCAAAGAAATCCCAGGGCTGATCTCCTTCAGAATGGACTGGTTGGATCTTCTTGCAGTCCAAGGGACTCTCAAGAGTCTTCTCCAACACCACAGTTCAAAAGCATCAATTCTTTGGCGCTCAGCTTTCTTCACAGTCCAGCTCTCACATCCATACATGACCACAGGAAAGACCATAGCCTTGACTAGGCGAACCTTTGTTGGTAAAGTAATGTCTCTGCTTTTGAATATGCTATCTAGGTTGGTCATAACTTTCCTTCCAAGGAGTAAGCGTCTTTTAATTTCATGGCTGCAGTCACCATCTGCAGTGATTTTGGAGCCCAGAAAAACAAAGTCTGACACTGTTTCCACTGTTTCTCCATCTATTTCCCATGTAGTGATGGAACCAGATGCCATGATCTTCATTTTCTGAATGTTGAGCTTTAAGCCAACCTTTTCACTCTCCACTTTCACTTTCATCAAGAGGCTTTTTAGTTCCTCTTCACTTTCTGCCATAAAGGTGATGTCATCTGCATATCTGAAGTTATCGATATTTCTCCCAGCAATCTTGATTCCAACTTGTGTTTCTTCCAGTCCAGCAAGCTGAAGTTGAAAGGTTCTATGAAGACCTACAAGACCTTTTAGAACTAACACCCAAAAAAGATGTCCTTTTCATTATAGGGGACTGGAATGCAAAAGTAGGAAGTCAAGAAACACCTGGAGTAACAGGCAAATTTGGTCTTGGAATACGGAATGAAGCAGGGCAAAGACTAATAGAGTTTTGCCAAGAAAATGCACTGGTCATAGCAAATACCCTCTTCCAACAACACAAGAGAAGACTCTATACGTGGACATCACCAGATGGTCAACACCGAAATCAGATCGATTATATTCTTTGCAGCCAAAGATGGAGAAGCTCTATACAATCAGCAAAAACAAGACCAGGAGCTGACTGTGGCTCGGACCATGAACTCCTTATTGCCAAATTCAGACTGAAACTGAAGAAAGTAGAGAAAACTACTAGACCATTCAGGTATGACCTAAATCAAATCCCTTATGATTATACAGTGAAAGTGAGAAATAGATTTAAGGGCCTAGATCTGATGGATAGAGTGCCTGATGAACTATGGAATGAGGTTCGTGACATTGTACAGGAGACAGGGATCAAGACCATCCCCATGGAAAAGAAATGCAAAAAAGCAAAATGGCTGTCTGGGGAGGCCTTACAAATAGCTGTGAAAAGAAGAGAAGCGAAAAGCAAAGGAGAAAAGGAAAGATATAAACATTTAAATGCAGAGTTCCAAAGAATAGCAAGAAGAGATAAGAAAGCCTTCTTCAGTGATCAATGCAAAGAAATAGAGGAAAACAACAGAATGGGAAAGACTAGGGATCTCTTCAAGAAAATCAGAGATACCAAAGGAACATTTCATGCAAAGATGGGCACGATAAAGGACAGAGATGGTGTGGACCTAACAGAAGCAGAAGATATTAAGAAGAGGTGGCAAGAATACACAGAAGAACTGTACAAAAAAGAGCTTCAAGACCCAGATAATCATGATGGTGTGATCACTGACCTAGAGCCAGACATCTTGGAATGTGAAGTCAAATGGGCCTTAGAAAGCATCACTACGAACAAAGCTAGTGGAGGTGATGGAATTCCAGTGGAGCTATTCCAAGTCCTGAATGATGATGCTGTGAAAGTGCTGCACTCAATATGCCAGCAAATTTGGAAAACTCAGCAGTGGCCACAAGATTGGAAAAGGTCAGTTTTCATCCCAATCCCAAAGAAAGGCAATGCCAAGGAGTGCTCAAACTACCGAACAATTGCACTCATCTCACATGCTAGTAAAGTAATGCTCAAAATTCTCCAAGCCAGGCTTCAGCAATATGTGAACCGTGAAGTTCCTGATGTTCAAGCTGGTTTTAGAAAAGGCAGAGGAACCAGAGATCAAATTGCCAACATCCGCTGGATCATGGAAAAAGCAAGAGAGTTCCAGAAAAACATCTATTTCTGCTTTATTGACTATGCCAAAGCCTTTGACTGTGTGGATCACCAGAAACTGTGGAAAATTCTGAAAGAGATGGGAATACCAGACCACCTGATCTGCCTCTTGAGAAATCTGTATGCAGGTCAGGAAGCAACAGTTAGAACTGGTCATGGAACAACAGACTGGTTCCAAATAGGAAAAGGAGTACGTCAAGGCTGCATATTGTCACCATGTTTATTTAACTTATATGCAGAGTACATCATGAGAAATGCTGGACTGGAAGAAACACAAGTTGGAATCAAGATTGCCGGGAGAAATATCAATAATCTCAGATATGCAGATGACACGACTCTTATGGCAGAAAGTGAAGAGGGGCTAAAAAGCCTCTTGATGAAAGTGAAAGTGGAGAGTGAAAAGGTTGGCTTAAAGCTCAACATTCAGAAAACGAAGATCATGGCATCTGGTCCCATCACTGCATGGGAAATAGATGGGGAAACAGTGGAAACAGTGTCAGACTTTGTTTTTCTGGGCTCCAAAATCACTGCAGATGGTGACTGCAGCCATGAAATTAAAAGACGCTTGCTCCTTGGAAGGAAAGTTATGACCAACCTAGATAGCATATTCAAAAGCAGAGACATTACTTTACCAACAAAGGTTCGCCTAGTCAAGGCTATGGTCTTTCCTGTGGTCATGTATGGATGTGAGAGCTGGACTGTGAAGAAGGCTGAGCGCCGAAGAATTGATGCTTTTGAACTGTGGTGTTGGAGAAGACTCTTGAGAGTCCCTTGGACTGCGAGAAGATCCAACCAGTCCATTCTGAAGGAGATCAATCCTGGAATTTCTTTGGAAGGAATGATGCTAAAGCTGAAACTCCAGTATTTTGGCCACCTCATGCGAAGAGTTGACTCATTGGAGAAGACTCTGATGCTGGGAGGGATTGAGGGCAGGAGGAGAAGGGGACGACAGAGGATGAGATGGCTGGATGGCATCACTGACTCGATGGATGCGAGTCTGAGTGACCTCCGGGAACTGGTGATGGACAGGGAGGCCTGGCGTGCTGCGGTTCATGGGGTCGCAAAGAGTCGGACACGACTGAGCGACTGATCTGATCTGATCTGATCTGACTCCGCATATAAGTTAAATAAACATGGTGACAATATACAGCCTTGATGTACTCCTTTTCCTATTTGGAACCAGTCTGTTGTTCCATGACCAGTTCTAACTGTTGCTTCCTGACCTGCATACAGATTTCTCAAGAGGCAGATCAGGTGGTCTGGTATTCCCATCTCTTTCAGAATTTGCCACACTTTATTGTGATCTACACAGTCAAAGGCTTTGGCATAGTCAATAAAGCAGAAATAGATGTTTTTCTGGAACTCTCTTGCTTTTTCCATGATCCAGCAGATGTTGGCAATTTGATCTCTGGTTCCTCTGCCTTTTCTAAAACCAGCTTGAACATCAGGAAGCTCACGGTTCACGTATTGCTGAAGCCTGGCTTGGAGAATTTTGAGCATGACTTTACTAGCGTGTGAGATGAGTGCAATTGTGCGGTAGTTGTATAGTTACCACAATAGAAAAAAATCTATAGCTATTACAGTGTGGCTTATTCATTGTTCAGTCGCTAAGTCATGTCCAACTCTCTGCCACCCCATGGACTGCAGCACACCAGGCTTCCCTGTCCATCACCATCTCCTGGAGTTTGCTCAAATCCATGTCCATTGAGCCAGTGATGCCATCCAATCATCTCACCCTCTGTGGCCCCCTTCTCCTCCTGCCCTCAATGTTTCCCAGCATCAGGGTCTTTCCCAATAAGTCGCTCTTCGCATCAGGTGGTGTGGCTGATGCTCTGGAAACATTTGTCCATTTAAGCCTCTCAGCAGCCCTAGAAAGTAGATGCTGTTTATTATTATCCCCAGTTGACAAATGAAAAAGTAGAAGCTCCTGAAAGTTAAGTAATTCCCTTGGCTAGGGTCACCCAACTAACACATGTTTTCAATTCCATTATCCTATGCTGCAGGTAGTACTTAGTGCTATTAGTATTAATTAGCACCATTAATTGATAGTATTATTATTAGAAATAATGTCATTACTAAAAGTACCTCTAAAGCACAGGCTTTAAAGGTAGCCAACATGATTTGAATCACAGCTGTATCATTTACTAGCTGTGTGGTCATGGACAAGTTATTTGACTTCTCTGCCTGTTGGCTCATTCATAAAAGAGACAGTAATAGTGCCTCTTTCGTAGGGTTTTCAAGTGGACTGAAGTCAGATTGCCAGTTAAAAGGGCTTAGAGAAGCGCCTAACAAATAATAGATGTTAAATAAAATACTTTCTCCTTTTTACTTTCCTAGAGGGAAAGTAAGCTGTGTCCCACTCTTGAGACCCCTTGAACTGTAACCCATCAGGCTCCTCTGTCCATGGGATTCTCCAGATAAGACTACTGGAGTGGGTGGCCATGCCCTCCTCCAGGGGATCTTTTTGACCCAGGGATCAAAACCAGCATCTCTTACTTGCCTAAGGCCACACAACTAATGAAAAAGTGGGCCAGGGTGGGAGAAGGCAGACCATCCTAGGGGACGGTGTGATGTTTCTCCCAGCCATCAGTGACCATTACAGAGCAATATCTGGGGCATATTTCAGACACTGAAAAATTTCAGATCTGGAACAGTATCTTAGATCGGTGAAGGCTCAGACGTCTTACTGGATAAATCTTGGATACATCTGTATAAGTTTAAAGCTATAGACATTCTCATCATGAAAATGCACAGTGAAATGACAAACTCTTCCTTAATCACAGACTGTCCGCATATCACTGTATGCTTGATTTCCTCAATATATCTATGGCTGAGTCGCTCTGCTGTGCACCTGAAACCATTACCACATTGTTAATCGACTGTACTCCAATATAAAATAGAAAGTTTAAAAATAAGCAGTAAGCCGCAGGGTACTGGGCCGTCACAGAACGAAGGCAGAGTTCTGCGCCATGCCCACTGCGCCTGACCTGTTCAGACAAGTTCCCAGGACTCTTCGGCCCCTGAAGTTCCCCTTCCCATCCGAGGAGCCCTCTGGGAAGAACTCCTGGCCTGGATTGTTGTTATTGTTTAATCACTAAGTTGTGCCCCACTCTTGAAACCCCTTAAACTGTAGCCCATCAGGCTCTTCTGTCCATGGGATTCTCCAGATAAGAATACTGGAATGGGTTGCCCTGCCCTCCTCCAGGGGATCTTTCTGACCCAGGGATCAAACCAGCATCTCTTATGATTTCTGCATTGGCAGGTGGGTTCTTTACCACTAGCACCATGTGGGAAGCCCTTAATGTGATATGCAAGAATATAAATTTTTAAGAACCTTCCTAAGAATTTCTCTTCCTAAGAGAAATTCTATGCAAGCAAATACATTAAGCATTATATGTTAATAAGACTTGCCCAAAGTCATCAGGTAAAATGAGATTAAGACAGATTTAGTTCAGTTCAGTCGCTGAGTTGTGTCCGACTCTTTGCGACTCCAAGGACTGCAGCATGCCAGGCCTTACTGTCCGTCACCAACTCCCTGAGTTTATTCAAACTCATGTCCATTGAGTTGGTGATGCCATCCAACCATCTCATCCTCTGTCGTCCCCTTATCCTCCCGCCTTCAATCTTTCCCAGCATCAGGGTCTTTTCAAACGAGTCAGTTCTTCAATTGACCCTGAGAAATGATTCTACCTGAGGAATCCAGACTCTAGCCAGTGGTCTTTCCACCTTCTGTACAACCTAAAAATATTTTAAATTGAATTAAACTTTTAAAAATTTTCAAAATATCTATATAAAGAAAATAGTTCTGCAAAGAAAGAGAAAACTAAAAGGGAATACAACAAGATATTAACATTAGGGACTCTGAGAAAACAGAGTTCTGAGCCTTTTTACCCCCATTTCATCTACTTTTGTGTATTTTCCAACTTCTGTACAATAAATATATGTTGTATATAATAAGACATCTTTGAAAGTAAACCTCAGGTTTAATATGTATATTTTTATATTTTAGTTTCTGCACATTTAATTTAGAACATTAAACTTACTTAATCTATATTTTTCTTGGCTTCTTGCAAAAAATTATAGCCAGATTAGAACTGATACAAATTTACTTGAAAGTGAACCAAAGCAAAGATAGGAAGGGAAAATGTGGCATTTGGTTAGCTACTCTGTGAAGGATTACAGATGCAGACCTAGAATTTTTAGACTACTCTGTCACCCTTGAAGAAAAAAAGAAATTAATAGCATAGCCCTGCATGATTTAATAAGACATGTGTTTTCAGATCTTTGCTGCTTTTATAAGAATACCATTAGGAAGAAGAAGGTCAGGAAGACAGAAAATGCCTGCATCCTGGGACTGAGATAACAAAAGAATGATGATGGAGTCTTGCATCTGTCTAGCACTTACCAGTTTTCAAAGCCCATTTATAATAATTAGCAATTGGAAAGGACCCAAATAGCCGACAATAGGGCACTGGCTAAACAAACAGGGGTCGATTAACTGGACGGAACACTTCATAAAGAGAGACAATGGCGAACTTGCAGACTGCACGGGCTCTGGAAACGCCTGGCTGACCTCATGCTAACTAAGAAAAAAGTGACAGACAGAGCAGCGCCTTGGGACTTCAGTAGGCATCAGAAGGCCGCGCACATCAGCTTTCCCGACAGGACGGAGAAGAGTGCTCCATTGTTAGGGAAAAGCTGATGTCCGATTCTGGCTCCGCCAGAAACTAGCTGAGGAGCAGTATACTGGTTAAAGGCAATCTCCTCTTTATGGAGATAATGCATTTCTGACTTCAAAGGCTTTTAAAAGGCCGAGTTGGGAAATTAACTTACGTGTCTTCAAGAGGATTCTTAGAGATGAAAAGCCACGTAAAATCTCTAATGCATTTCGCCTTTTTGAAACCATCCTTTTGGATTTACGTCTGGCAATTTATATAATCTTTAATTTTATTCTTATCTTTCCAATTGAACCTGAAGTCTGCAGGCTTAAGCCCAAACAGACTTCACTATTTATGATATTCCTGATACATTTCATTACAGTCTCAATTTGTATTGAATATGAAATAGTAAGTTTGTTCTCGCCAATGTTAGAACTTAAGTCTTTTCCAGTTTCCACATAAATTTAGCAAGTTGTGTGTCAAACATGAGAGTCTCGGCCTTGCTCTGTTCTGATTCAGAGATTTGGTGAAGAATAAATGCATGTAAAAACTCTTAATATTAATACAATGCCTGACACATAACTTGTTCTCAGAAGATGTACAAAATTTTATTCTGGATGCTAGTGTGAAGATTAAGAACCTTCCTATGAGAAATTCTGATGCAAGCAACTACCATACATTAAGCATTATATGTTAATGCTGCTGCTGCTGCTGCTAAGTCGCTTCAGTCGTGTCCGACTCTGTGCGACCCCATATACGGAAGCTCACCAGGCTCCCCTGTCCCTGGGATTCTCCAGGCAAGAACACTGGAGTGGGTTGAGACTTACCCAAAGTCTCCGGGTAAAATGAGACTTATTTTGGATGCTACTGTGAAGATTAATAACAATGAATAATGGTACAGACAGGATGCTCCCTGAAAAGTAGAACAGCGTGCACTCAGGAGAAGCCCTCTGCTAACAAGGACCAGGGCTCCTGGCTTTGCCCACTATGAACGTTTATCTCTGTGTCAAGCAGTGATGTGCAAGCTCAGGCCATCAAATGTGGGGAAAAGCCAAGAACGCGGCGAAGGTCCAGAATCATGCAACGAAAACACAGAATAATTTCGCTAAATTCTAAGGTATGGTTTAGACATACCAAGATGAAAGTTAATACAGGGAGCATAAAAATTCCACTTATATTTTTAAAAGCTAATTTCCCGGGGACCTCCGTGATGGTCCGGTGGCTGAGACTCTGAGCTCGCAGTGCACGAGCCCAGGTCCAATTCCTGTTTGGGGTACTAGATTCCTCACGCTACCCTGAAGACCAAAGATCTCGCGTGACTAAGGCCCAGGGCAGCCAAATAAATAAATGTTTTTTAAAAAAACACTAACTGCTCAATGAAGTAACTAGAGGAGTGAAACTCAGAGAGCAGGAAAGAAGGATGCTGTTTGCCTGAGACTGGGGGAGGAAGAAATGGAAACTTGCTGCTTAATGGGTGCACAGTTTTATTTGGGGAAGATGAAATGTGTATTGGTGATCATTGCACAAAAATGTGAATGTATTTAATGCCACAGAACCGTATGCTTAAAAACGGTTAAAATGGCAGGTTTTGTGTTATGTGTATTTTACTGCAATAAAAATATATATCAAAAAAAAGCATGTGTGTGCTCAGTTGCTCAGTCATGTCCACCTCTTTTCACTCCCATAGACTGTAACCTGCCAGGCTCCTCTACAAATGGAATTTTCCAAGCAAGAAATTGAACCGGCATCTCTTGTGCCTCCTGCTTTGGCAGGCAGATTCTTTACCACGAGTGCCCAAATCAAGAAGATATATATCAAATTTTTAAAAAAATTAATTGCTCAAAAACAGATCAGAGAAAACATAGCTTACTCTGGCATGTATGAAAAGGATAACTTAGAAAACTTGGCTAGCAGAAAGTCCACTGTGAGTCAGTGCAATAGTCTGACCCCACAAAAAGCTAATATGATCTCAGGGTGAATGTGTAGCATTGTGGTATTTAGAATGAGGGGCAAGGATACATTGAGAGTTTCGAGCTTAGTTCAGTACACTGTACTTTAAGAAGGAAATAAGCAGAATAGGGTTTGTATTTGGAAGACAATGACTTAGACAACTAGCAGGAGGACTCTCAACCTTATCATCTGCAGAATTTTTTGAAAGATCTGGTCTCAAAACATGTTATGTAAGAGCCTATATCAAATCTGCTAGCCATGGATGAAGAATGAGCATTTACTGCCTGGCCCATGAGGTCGGGATCCAATGGCAGAGGGTGAATTGAGATGGCCCCACATCACAAACTTCCAGAAATGAATCACTTTGTTAGACAGTACGTTCACCATCAATGGAGGTGTTTAAGCATAACCTGGAGAAACACCAGGTCTCTGGGGTGCTCTTTAGGAGAGCCCTTCTAATGTTCTTTCTATTCTAGTCTTCTGTCGATGACACTGAATTTAAGTATGTCGGGGGAAGAAAGTGTGTGCAAGGCTAACACTGGAAGCAGATGTGGAAAGATGTGTTTGTTTTGAATTGCTCGTCTCTTAATTTCAAATGCATTTTAGAGACTCTGCATTTGTACTCTCTTCCGGTCATGGCAACCCACTCCAGTACTCTTGCCTAGAAAATCCCATGGACAGAGGAACCTGGTAGGCTACAGTCCATGGGGTCTCAAAGAGTCGGACACGACTGAGTGACTTCACTAGTCACTAGCCCGTCACAATTACTGTTTTTGATATTCTATTTTACATCCTAATTGTTTTCTGTATCCCTCAACTGCTTACCATGGATGCAAAAGATTTTAGTACTTCTGTCTTGTAACCTCCCTACTAGCTATGTGCACAGATGATTTCCTATCTTTATTATAAAGTGAAAGTGAAGTCACCCAGTCGTGTCCGACTCTTTGTGACCCCATGGACTGTAGCCCACCAGGCTCCTCTGTCCATGGAATTTTCCAGGCAAGAGTACTGGAGTGGGTTGTCATTTCCTTCTCCAGGGGATCTTCCCCACCCAGGGATTGAACCTGGGTCTCCCACATTGCAGTCAGACACTTTACCATCTGAGCCCCAAGGGAAACCCATTCTTGCCTTTACTGGTGAACTTTTCCATTTTGTAATTTTCTTGTTTCTAGCTGTGGCCTTTTCTTTTCCACCTAGAGAAGTTCCTTTAGCATTTGTTGTAAAAGTGGTTTGGTGGTGTTGAATTCTTTCAGCTTTTGCTTGTCTGTAAAGCTTTAGAGTTCTCCATCAAATCTGAATGAGAGTCTTGCTGCGTAGAGTATTCCTGGCTGTAGGTTCTCCCCTTCCATCACTTTAGGTGCCACTCTCTTCTGGACTGTAGACTTTCTGCTGAAAAGTCAGCTGATAGCCTTATAGGAGTTCCCTTTTGTGTTATTTGTTGCTTTTCCCTTATCATCTTTAACATTCTCTATCTTTAATTTCTGTCATTTTGATCAGTGTTTCAGTGAATCCTTCTGTGGGTTAATCTTGTGTGCGACTCTCTAAACTGCATGGACTTGAGTGGCTATTTCCTTCCCCGGGTTAGGGACTTTTTCAGCTATTAACTCTTCAAATGTTTTCTAAGCACTTTCTCTCTCTATTGTCTACCGGGACTCTTACAGTGCAAATACTGGTGCCCTCGGTGTTGTTTCTGAGGTCTCTTAAGCGGCCCACATTTCTTTTCATTCTTTTTTCTCTTCAGCAGCGGTGATCTCCACTACTCTGTCTTCTAGTTCACTGATCTGTTCTTCTGCCTCATTTAGTCTACTATTGGTTCCTGATAGTGTATTTTTTCATTACAGTTATTGTATTCTTTCAGTTCAGTTCAGTTCAGTCGCTCAGTCGTGTCTGACTCTTTGTATTCTTTAATTCTGTTTAATTCTTTATGTTTTCTAATTCTGCATTTAAAACTTCTAATTTTTCATTCTGTGTTTCCATTCTCTTCCTGAGTTCTCTGATCATTTTCACAATCATTACTAAAGCTCCAACACTTTGGCCACCTGATGAGAAGAACTGACTCATTGGGAAAGACCCTGATGCTGGGAAAGATTGAAGTCAAGAGGAGAAAGGGACGACAGGGGCTGAGATGGTTGGATGGCAGCACCAACTCGATGGACATGAGTTTGAGCAAGCTGTGGGAGATGGTGATGGACAGGGAGGCCTGGCGAGCTGCAGTCCATGGGGTGGCAAAGAGTCGGCCACGACTGAGCGACTGCAGTGACGGACTGACTACCATTACTCTGAATCTTTCTCAGGTAGGTTGCCTATGTCCACATTATTTAGTTCTTCTCCTGAAGTTTAATCTTGTTCCTTCATCCGAATCACATTCTTCTGTCATCTCATTTTGTCTAAATTGCTCTTTGTATTTTTATGTCCATGGTAGGTTGGTTACATTTCTTGACCTTGGAGAAGTGGCCCTCTGTAGAAGGCACCCTATGCTTCCTAACAGTGCACACCACATCTGCCACCCAAGGGGTGATCTGCCTGCATCTCTGGGCTCAGTCTGTAAGCTGCAGGACTGCAATCTTCTTGCTTCTGCAAGAAAACTTTTCTTTTGCCTGGTGGATGAGGCAGTCTGGAGGTTTATGCAGGCTTCCTGGCGGGAGGAGCCGGTGACTGCTCACTGGCGGGTGGAGCTGAGTCCTGGTGCTCTGGTGGTCTAGCGGTGGCTGTAGGCAGAGAGAGTCTTTAAGCAGCCTGTCTGCTCACAGGTGGGCTTCTCAGGTGGCTCAGCGGCAAAGAATCTGCCTGCCGATGCAGGAGACGTAGGTTCGATCCCTGTTTCTGGAAGATCCCCTGGAGAAGAAAATAGCAACCCACTCCAGTGCTCTTGCCTAGGAAATCCCAGGGGCAGAGAAAGCTGGAAGAGAAACCATGGGGTCACAAAGAGTCAGACACAACCTAGTGACTAAACAGCAGCTGCTCATGGGTGGGGCTGAGTCCTGCCCAGCTTGTATTCTGGCCTGAGGCGTCCCAGCATGGGAGTCCACAGGCTGTCGTGTGGGGCCAGGTCTCGGTGCCCAAATGCCAGCCTCCAGAAGAGCTCACAAGGATGAATGCTCCTCAGTGCGTGCCCACAGTGAGCTGCCGCCACCCCCTGCGTCTCCAGAACACCCTTCAAGGCCATCAGGTAGGTCTGGCCCAGGCTCCTATCAAATTGATTCCCTTACCCTGTGTCCTGGTACGTTAGTCACCCACTCGTGTCTGACTCTTTGTGACCCATGGACTGTAGCCTGCCAGGCTCCTCTGTCCATGGAATTCTCAGGCAAGAATACTGGGGCAGAAGGCTGCTCCCTTCTCCGAGAATCTTCAGACCCAGGGACTGAACCCACGTCTTCTACACTGCAAACACACTCTACCACTGAGCCACCTGCGGAGCCCTTCTTATATTTAGCATGGCATTTTCAAGGACCCCTGGAGGCTCAGTGATAAAGAATCTGCCTGCGAATGCAGAAGACGTAGGTTGGATCCCTGTTTCAGGAAGATCCCTGGAAAAGGAAAGAGCAACCCACTACAGTACTCTTGCCTGGGAAATCCCATGGACAGAGGAGCTTGGGAGGCTACAGTCCATGAGATCGAAAAGAGCTGGACATGACTGAGTGAAAGATGGACACTTTCACACTGGTACACGTGGGATTCTGTGAGTGCTCTTGAAGCGTGAAGTCTCTTTTCCCTCCAATCTCGTGGAACTCCTGCAGTCAGTTACCACTGGCCTTCAAAGCTAAATGCTCTGGGGGCTCTTCTTCTGAATGCTGCCCTCCCAGCCTGGGGCAGCCAATGTGAGGCTGAGAACACTCACTCTTGTGGGAAAACCTCTGTAATATAATCATTCCCCAGTTTGTGGGTCACATACCCAGAGGAGGGGTGGATGTGACATTTGATTGTATCACGAGTCTGTTCCTTCTACTAGTATCGTTTTGGTTCTGTCTTTATGTATTTTCAGAGGATCTTTTCTGGTAAGTTTTGGTCTTTTTCAACAGTGGTTGTTACGCAGGTTGCTGTGATTTTGGTGTGCTCCGGAGAGAAGGCGGCCTGAGGGCCCTTTTACTCCATCATGTTGGTCACTCTCAGGAAGATGTGAATGCCTGAGGGTTCAACATGCATTAAGTTCGCTCTTCATTTACTCATACCCCCTTCCTCATACCATGTAAGAGTGTGTGTGTGTGCATGTGTGTAAATAATAATCTAGACCAAAGAAAAGACTCATCAGAAAAGATCGATTCTGAGAGCAAAGAGTTAGGAGCTCTATTGTTAGGTCACTTAAGGTTCTATGCAGTGACTAAATGAGCCTGACTTTGGCATTGACCTTCCTGGTTGCAAAACAAAAAAAGGAAATCAGTCACACGATCCTCAGTGTTCACACACATGCACACACACCCACAATCAGGTCTTCAGGACAAGCAAACCTTCCCCAGGCACTAAGCCCGGAAGGGAATTGTTCTTGTAGGGGCACTGATTAATGCCCCAGGCAGTGTCCTTAACAAAACCCCTGCAACAAATACGACAATGTAAGCCTTGAGGCTGGTTTTCTTTGACAGTGTTCCTGGGAGAAAACCCTAGGGCACAATGCAGTAAAAACAATTTTCACAGGCCAGAAAAACACTGTTTGAACCTATAAAGCCTAAGTCAGCCTAAAAATTAATCTCTAAACTATATTCTTCAAGTTGAGTATATGATATACCTTTCAGGCAATCCTTTATAAATATTACTTCTCAAAAATTTAAAAAAAAAAAAATCAGAGAGCTTGAGCTCTCTCTGCAATAAAGGACCAGTTCTCTTTTACTTTATACACATTTCCTTTGCTTTAACTCGTTTTCTTTAATGTCCAGAATATTCTGCAGGGCCTTTCCCTTCTGCCAGGGCTGTTCCCCTTCCCCCAGTCCCAGACTCTAATCATACAGCCTCTATATACAGCTCACTTTTCCCTTTGCGGTACTAGGCAGCTTGGGTGACATGTATCCTCCCACTTGGAACTAAATTAAGACATCAAAATCTTGTCACATCAGACACCTAATAATCACTAATTGTTTGCTAGCACTGTTCATCTGGGAGGAATTCAAAATTCTGATCCTGAAAGAAAGCTGCCAGTCTCCATTAACAGTCATCGTCAATACAAGCAACTGGGTAGCTAAAAAGAAGAAGCCGGCAGCAGAGGATGAGGTAGCTGGATAGCATCATAAACTCCATGGACATGAATTTCAGCAAACTCTGGGAAGTGGAAGGCAGAGGAGCCTGACATGCTGCAGTCCACGGAGTCGCAGAGTCAGACACGACTGAGCGACCGAACAACAGCGAAAGGGTAGAACACTGGTGGGATGAAGGGTCAGTGGGTCTTTGAGCTGGCTTTGGTGAAACAGCGTTTAAGGCTTGGGGATCCAGCAGTTGGGGCTTCCCTGGCGGCTCAGATGGCAAAGAATCGTCCTGCAGCGTGGGAGACCTGGGTTTGATCCCTGGGTTGGGGAGATCCCCTTGAGAAGGAAACGGCTCCTTCCTAGCAATAGCCTATTGGCCACTGTAGCAGAAGTTGAGGGCAGGGTGCTGGGGAACAAGCATACAGTAACGACCTGGCCCACATAACCGGTGCCAACCACGCCTGGTCTCTGCCTCCCATTTCCTCACCAGCCTTCTTTATAATCTTCAGTGCTCTTTCCTCTTTTCACTTGCTTATTGTCTTCCTCCTCCAACTATAATGTAAAAATCTTTAAGTCCAAGGACTTTGTCTATACCATCCCCAGGGCCTAGAACCACGTCTGGCACTTAGTAGACACTCAGTAAATATGGGCTAGCTAGTTGAATGAGTGACCGAATAACTTTAAAAATTTCCCAGATGACTTCTTGATGGAAGTGAATCATTTTCCTTCTGTGGGCTTTTGTTTCTTCCTCTTTACAAAGAGGGCTTGAGGTCAATGTGGCTGAGACTGTGGGCAGAAAGTCCTCTCCCCTTCTGCTACAGCAGGAGGGCTGGCTGGTCATTTGGCCGCCCGGCGGTTGGTCATCCATGCGACTAAGTGCCTGCAATGGAACGTGAGTGGAAGTGACGGAGCCCCTAAGACAACACATGTGCTTGCTACTTACTCTTTCTCATTTCCTTCCAACTAGAAACCGAGCATAACTCCCACCTAGTGTCTAACAGGTAGGCAGTAGGCATGCCCAAGTGGATGCCGGAGCTGTCCAGCTCATCTGGGCAGAATCCAGCGATTTACCCAAAGGAAAAATGAGCCCTTGCATTTGGGGCATTTTTGTGACAGCTGTTTAACTTCCCCCTCTAGTGAATATAGCCTAGATAATCTCTGAGGACTCACTCCACTTCAAAAGGGCTTGATTGGTGATTGACTTCATCACATATAATCAGTCACTTCATTTAAGAAGTCTGTATTCTCAAAGACTATCATCATGTAAAAAGGATATACTTAACCCTTGATCCTCATATTTTTCTCCATTTTATATGAATGTGTGTTTCTTAGAAACAAAATTTACTATGCATCTTTGAAACAACCACCTATACCAGCCAGACGGAATGAGGGTTGAACGCTTGGCTTCCTCATTAACCACAAAAAGTGCAGTAGCAGTAATCATATAGTCACTATATGATTATATAATCACTGTATCATTATATAATCATATAATCATTTCACATGCAGAACACTACATGTTCCATCATGGTAGAGAGTGTGTTCTAGCGTCTTAGTATTTCCCCAGTTGTGGCAAGAATACTAAGAATGAGATATTTTAGATACTAAGATGAGATATTTTAGGTGAGACATAAAGTATTTTTAAATTTAATAGCTATTTATTATTTTAATGTGTACTTAATATACCCCCAATTTATGCCAAATGAACCTACTTCCCAATAAGTGGGATAGTATAGTTTTCCTTAAAACAAATTTATGTAAGTAAATGATTAATTCAAGTGAGATCAATGATGGCCAGCAATCATAGGCAACTTTATGGCTTACAAAACGCATCTTTGCATTAATATGTCTTTTAATTTCCAACTGAATGTGTTAAAATGTAGTATTTAAAACAAATGGAAAATAACCCAGAGTTCTATTTTTTAAAGACCGAGTATGTGCTGTGTTGTCTACGGTACAGCGTCAGTAAAGGAGACACTACGGGCTTTGGTAATGGAGGAACTGGGCTTCCCTGGTGACCCAGTGGTAAAGAATCTGCCGGCCAGTACAGGAGGCACAAGAGACTCAGGCTCGATCCTGAGGTCAGGAAAATCTGCTGGAGGAGGAAATGGCAACCCACTCCAGCATTCTTGCCTGGAAAATTCCATGGACAGAGTGAGCCTGGCAGGCTACAGTCCACGGGGTCGCAAAGAGATGGATACAACTGAGCAACAGGGCGCGCACACACATGCACACACACACACGCACACACACACACACACACACACACACACACACGCCCTGACATTTCAGGCTCCTACGCAATACTGTCTTTACAGCACTAGACTTTCACTACCAGATGCATCCACACCTGAGCATCATTTCTGCTTTGGCCAAGCCGCTTCATCCTTTCTGGAGCTGTCGGTGATTGCCCTCCACTCTTTCCCAGTAGCGTATTGGACACCTTCTGACCCGGGGGGCTCGCCTTCTGGTGTCATATCTGTTTGCCTTTTCATACTGTTCATGAACAATATGAAACACATACACATTATTTATATAAAACAAGCAATAAACAAGGAACTACTACACAGCTCAACGCTCTATGGTGACGTGTGGGAGAAGAATCTGGAAAAGAATAGACAGATGTACATGTATGTATAAAATGATTCACTTTGCTGTACACCCGATACAACACTGTAAATCAACTATACAACGTGTTGGAAAGAGGATGCAGTCAAGGATAACTTAAGGTTTTTAGGCTGAAAATTGGAAGACTGCTGTTGTCCAGCCGCTAAGCCGTGTCCGACTCTTTGTGACCCCACGGACTCCAGTCACCTCTGTCCTCTGCTATCACCCAGAGTTTGCTCAGATTCACGTCCACTAAGCCAGTGATGCTCTCTAACCATCTCATCCTTTGCTGCCCCCATCCTCCTTTTGTCTTCGGTCTCTCCCAGCGTCAGGGGCTTTTCCAGGGTGTCGGCTCTCTGCACCAGGTGGCCAAAGTACTGGCGCTTCAGGAACAGTCCTTCCAGTGAATATTCAGGGTTGATCTCCTGTGGGATGGACTGGTTGGATCTCCTTGCAGTCCAAGGGACTCTCAAGAGTCTTCTCCAACACCACAATTTGGAAGCATCAATGCTTCAGCACCCAGCCTTGTTTATGGTCCAACTCTTACATCCGTACAAGACTACTGGAAAAACCACAGCTATGAGAAGGAGTTGTTCTTAATCATATATTGTTATAAGAAAGGTCATTTGGTATGATAAAGCCAGGGCCACCATTCTGTAGAATAAAATCCATATTCCCTGGGATAGTATTTGAAACACTTGACAGTTTTACTCCAGTGTATCTTTCCAAACTCATTCCAACGTTCTTCAGCCACGTGGAACTCCTGGCTGTCCCTGAGCAAAACCACGCTCCAGTCCTTTGCATATGCTCTAGCTTCCTCCACCGGGTGCGATTTTGCTGCCTTCTATTGAGTTCCCACTGAGTCTTGCTCAGATGTCCCCTCCACAGGAAACATCTAGTTCAGCTGCCTCTTTGGGCCTCCTAGCTACTGATCATGTCCCTCTCTGCAGGCACGAGTCTCTCCTGCTACCATCACCAATTTACGTGACTTCTCTCCCCCAAGTCTGAGGACTCCCCCCCAGAGCAGCGTGTTGGTTAAGGGCTTTGGCTTCGGAATCAGACAGCTGGGTTCAAACCCACCTCCTACACACTCTATGTGGGCCATTTTGACTTTGGGCAAGACGGTTAACCTTTCTAAATCTCAGTATTCTCATCTTGATCAGAAAGGCAGTACTACTTACCTCTTAAGGCATTTAAAGGGATTAAACAAAGTACTATATATACAGCACCAAGCACAGTACCTGCCCCTTACTAAATGCTCAGTAACTAGTGATTCTTACCATAATTGTTCTTATTCATTCTTTACACCTATCATATCATACAGCACATCACCAGAATTCAATAAATGTTTGCAGAATGGACTAATTTGGTTCTAATATACTACTCCTCTAAAAATACCATTTTTGAGAAAGAATCTGTAATCTTGGGATATCTAACCTCAGAGAGGGAGCTATTGAGAGAGATATGAGGCTGAGGATTTTGATGGAGGTCTCCAGGGGCTTCCTGTAGACAGTTGACCCGGCCAAGCCCTGTCTGTGGCTCTCGACCACTCATCATTAATCTGGATGGCCCAGATCTCAGACGAAGGGCAACAGCCAGAAAGGCAGAGATGGCTGCGCTTTTTATTCACGGTTCTGTGCCAGAATATAGATGATCCTTCTAAAGAGGAATTTTTAGACTCTGTGGGAAGACCTGCCTCATCCCTGCTCCAATCTAAAACAAGCAGTGGAGCTGGAGAGACGCCAAGGACTCTGACATGGGCCAGGGAGGGAGGGAACGCACTCATTTTCCCCACAGACCTGGGCAGAGCGGGCGGTTGGCACACTTTACACCAGTGACCACCTGGGAGGAACTTTTCTATTCCCATCCCCACCAGCAATCACAATGATGAGGCTGGTTCTCATTCCTCACCCCCAAAGGATACAAAGAACAAAATACGTATTTGGATTAAGAGAATTTTTTTTCTTCTATTACCCAGAAACATCGACTAACTGTCGGTGTTATTTAAATAATTCTTGCGCATGCGTGCGTGGTCGCTTCAGACAGGTTCAACTCTCTGAGACTCTATGACCTGCAGCCCACCAGGCTCCTCTGTCTATGAGGATTCTCCAGGCAGGAATACTGCAGTGGGTTGCCATGCCCTCCTCCAGGCGAGCTTTACAATCCAGGGATCAAACCCGTGTCTCTGATGTCTCCTGCTTTGGCACGCGGGTCCTTTACCACTAGCGCCACCTTGGACGACCAAATAATTCTTGCACTAGACTTTCACAAAGCCTAGACTTTCAGAAACTTGGATCAAGTTTTTAAAGTGCCCTAGGTGATGATTTCCTTCTGTTACTATCTTTATATTTAAATGTTACCCAGGCAACATTTCTGTAGCTACCATTGCCAGTCTGATAAGAATGGGTTTTCTGGGAAACCCATTTGGAAGCTGATTAATTTTTCAGATGTTTGTTTGCTTTTTTTTTTGCCAGCAGTTCAATTAATTGACAGCAAATAGTAACTGTTGTCAAGATAAAAGTCAAAAACAGCTGAGCCAGGCAGTTTTTATTTCCTACTAAAATATGACTTATTACAAGTAGTTTTTATCTTGTGTTCTATTTGCTAGCTATAAGTGCATTTCAGTGACAAGTTAGTTGCATCAGACTCAACCGTGATCCATCACTGACTAGCTAATAATTGTTTTCTTTGCTTACTTTTCAAGAAAAGCTTTCTGTCTCTTATGCCGATACTGGGAATCTGTCCACCCATCCACTTGCCATTTCTCCTTCTTGAATAGCTAGAGAGGCAGACAAGTCTCAAAACTAGAAGCCCTAGACTGAAACTGGCCAGAGCCCTTTCTGGCACCAAACCCCTCATAATCTGGCCATCGTTCACCTCTCAAACTCCAGGTCTTTTTTCACCTTCCATCCTTTTCCAGCTGGATCACATTCCTGTAAGTTTCCCAAACATGCCTTGCTTCCTCTTGCTCCCAGCCTCGGTCACGCTGTCTCCTCTGCCAAGGTCACAGAGGACCTCCCCTTACCCATGGCGGCTCATCCTTCAAGTCTCAATTTCAACCTCATGCCCTCCTGAAGGCTTTCCTCGCACCCTAGACTGGGTAAAGTGTTCTTGCAGTGTGACTTCAGGGCACCTTGTATTTCTCCCCCATATGTAATTAACTATTTCCTCCTCCACAACATCTGCCTTGGCTACACTGCCCCATTATTGAGTATATAATGTATATATGGAATAAACATTAACCGAATGAGCAGACGGATGAATGAATCAATTATTCCAAACCCCTTCACGTGGTAAAACAATACTCCCTTTCATGTATGAGTTAGCAAAGGTGCAGTGAGCTTCAGAGACTTGCCCCATCTCACTGCATCTTGGCATCAGAACTAGCACTCAGGCCTTCTATTGCCAGCCCAGGATTATTTCCATTATTTAATAGATCACAAACTAAAATGTCTACTCGGATAATAAGTGAAGTAAAAGGGGTACCAGGCCACATGTGATGGAGGGAGCTGTGACGAACTAAAGGACACGTGCCTCCTTTGAAGGGAGCACTACTATTTGGGTTGGCTCAGTGACACAGAAGACGCGGGTTCCATCCCTGGGTCAGAAAGATCCCCTGGAGGAGGATATGACAAGCCACTCCAGTATTCTTGCGTAGAGAATCCCATGGACAGAGGAGCCTGGTGGGAGTCCATGGAGTCACAAAGAGTTGGACACAACTGAGTGTCTGAAGACGCACACTATTGGGGTATAGCCAAGTGTTGCCATAGAACAGGGTCCAGCATAGCCAGAGGTTTTTTTTTTTTTTTTTTTTAAGAATGGGAAATCCAGATCTTCACGTGAAATAGTCTTATTTTCTAGCACTGGCTAAAAAAAAATAAATTAATGTACTGTATTATGCATCCCAAACAAAACAGTCATGGACAAGGCTAGGCACAGCTATAAGCCCCATTCTGCCGTCGCTACACTCCTCTAGACTGAGCTGCTTCTTTCTACACAACTCAGCCCTGCTTTTGGAGAAAGCTTCCTCTGTTTCAACAGCCAACACTAAGGCAACTCCACAGCACCTACTGCAGGAAAACTTCCTGAGAATCAAGTCAATAAAAGGCAATTGCCCTTTCCCAGTGAAAGACACTCAGCTCCCCCATCTCCAACTGCTTTAGCATTGATCAACCCCAGTGGCATTAAGTTCAGATCCCGTGCAGGCTGTGACAACTCTTATAATCTTGCAAGATAGAAACCCAAAGCTTCCAAGAGGGAAAAACCAATTTCTTTTCACAGGAGGGTCGAAACACAACGTATATGACGATATAAGACTGGTTTTTATTTCACCAGGAAAAATGGCATGCAGGTTTCTTACTCTTCCCAGCTCCATTATGACCAAGGGGCTGTGTGCCCACATTAGACTCAGAAGGGTGGCATTTACCATCTGGCCTGAACCCTTGCAGCACTGTGATCTCAGGGGAGCGGTAACCTGCTGAGCACCTTCCTGTCCTCACAGAACAGATCGAATGAGGAGAAGAGTTTCCTCCACACGAAGCTGAGTCCACAGCTAACTGGACTCCGTTGTTCCTGTGGATCTATCCTGGTTAGAAACACTGAGTGTGCCCCAAAGGGAACCACAAAGATCCAGCAGAGAATTCACTTGCACAGAGAGGGAATTCCACCTTCCTGCTCCTGAGCCTGTTCGTCTAACTTTTTCACCACGTGCTGTCCTCCTCATTCGAATACTGAGAGGCTGTGGGTACTGCCCATCTCGGCTTCCTCGCCAACTGCTCTGTAATGTCTCAGAAGCAGTAATTGATGGATCCTGGGCCCCCACGGGCACCATTCTCTATTCAACAGGGGAAAAATATATGTATAAGCATCTACTATGCACAAGTTACTGTAAGGAAAAGAGAACAGAAGATAAAGAGAAAATGACCTTTCATAGAACAAAAGTAATTAGCTTGAAATGTGACAAGAGACGTTCAGACTGGACCTCAAGAAGGACTTCCTAACCAGAGGGGATGAGATATCAAAAGGGTTAAAAAGAAAGCTCATGATGGAATTCTTTCACAGGGTTTCCAAAATAATAAGAGGTCTGGACATTTCTAGTTACAATTTTGCTTGCTCCTGGAGGAACAAGTCTAGTTGTCCAACCACGTGGTTACAAGGTACCTGTCCAAACTAACCCAAACAAAAGGAGCTTACCAGAAGAACACAGGACTATCTTACAGAAGCCAAGGGCAGGAGCACCCAAGACACGCAGTCACTCAGGGACCAAAGCAAGTTCTTCATCCTTGTCTCTCTCCCTCCCTCTTTTTCTTTCTTTCTTTCTTTCACTTGCTTCTCTTTCTCTGTCACTTTTTCACTCTCTTTCTCAGTCATTCAATTTGTTTCTGATCTATTCTCCATGCAAATAAACTTTCTCATGCTCACACAGGCCCCATCATGACCCAACATGGCTCGCTCAGCCCTCATTTAGGCGTGGCTGGAGAAGCACCGGACCCCCAGAAAGCTAAACAATTCCCTCTGCAACCCAGCTCCAGATTTTCTGGAGATGGTCTGATTGGACCAGCTCATCCTCTGCGTTGTTTCTCCTGAGTCAGGTGTCCACCAGCGGGACAATCAGCTGACTGCCCAATCAGCGGGGACTGGGGTAGAAAGATTACATAATAAAAATATCGATCACTCACTCACGTTGCTTCAGTCGTGTCCGACTCTGTGCAACCCCATAGACAGCAGCCCACCAGGCTCTGCCATCCCTGGGATTCTCCAGGCAAGAACACTGGAGTGGGTTGCCATTTCCTTCTCCAATGCATGAAAGTGAAAAGTGAAGTCGCTCAGTCGTGTCTGACTCTTCGTGACCCCATGGACTTCAGCCCACCAGGCTCCTTCGTCCATGGGATTTTCCAGGCAAGAGTATCGCTACCAGAGTCCATTTCTGCATGTGTGGAAAGGGGACCACAGAGCAGAAGGACTGTTCTCTAGTTAGATTGTGGGAATTGAGTGCGTCCTCCAAATGCATCTACTGCGTGATCCTTAGAGCCTCTGCCACCATGAAATTCTCTGCTTGGGGAGTTGTCGTCTTGTTTTGGGGTTTTGTGCTTTGGGCGAGTCTGTTATAGGCCCTTGTGGCCTGCGCCCGGCAGGGGTGAGGCTCCACCTGCGTACTTCTTTGCAAGCCCCACGCTGCACGAGGGGCTGGTGTCATCCTTCGATTAACATCAGGGATTTTATTTCAGATGACGGAAGCCAGTAATCAGGAAATTCTCTGAGAGGCAAAGCAGTTAGAATCAACCTCAGCTCATATGCAGGTTCTGTGGTCAGAGAGAAACACAGTGAACAAAATAACACCCTGCTGTCATCGGGGAATCAGAGGGGACAGAAGAGGGGAGCCATAAGCACAGGGAAGTTAGGCGAGACAGAGACAAAGACGGAAGAGTTCCAGAAGGTTCTGAGACACAGATACAGCATGATCATCTCACATGGGAGTTTTCATGATGGCATGACTCTGCCCAGCCCACTGCCCTTCTTTCTCAAACAGGAGTGCAAGCGAGCAGAAAGAAGGGGTGAAAAGAGGCACTTGGCCCTGCGCCTGAGTTTCCGAAACTGGGCCCTGAGGTGGCGTTTCCTCCTCGGAGAAGTATGGGATGGGAGGGGTGTATTATCTCCAGCCTAAGCCAGGAAGCCCAGCCTCAGCAATTTCCTGGACACCTGCCCTCCGCTAATTAGTACTTTCACTCAGGGTCTCAGTTCAGCCCAAGCTTAACCCTTTCCCTCTCCCCATGAGTTCTGGTGACGGGTTTCTCAAATCAATCACGCCTAGCAAATACATATCAGAAGAATGGGCAGTGCTCTGCTCAGACCACGGACTTCAGTTCACCCACACTGACTGTAGAGAGAGCTTTGTTTTTTTTATTTATTCTTACCTCTTTTAACATTTATTTGGCTGCCTCAGGTCCTAGTTGAGGCCTGTGGGCTTAGTGTCTCCAAAGCACATGAGAACCTAGTTCCCCTACCAGAGATCAAACTCACACCCCCTCAAACTCAAACTCATAATTGCAAGGTGGATGCTTAACCACTGGACCACCCGGGAAGTTCCCAGAAAAAGCTTTCTAAAATGGAAAGGTCGTCTTGGTTCTCTCTGCTCTGGATCCTTCAGTGAATCCCCTCTACCGGCAGGACATGTGTCTTTGGCCCAGCCTGGAAGACTGCTCAACACAGCCCTGGGTCCCCCTCCAGCATCATCTCAACCCTTGCTGCAGGAGACACAGCCCATGCTGTGGCCCTCACTGGACTGCGGGCCGTTCCCTAACTCGCAGGGTGCTGTTCCCATCTCTGCACATGGCTACACACTGTCCCTCCTCCCTGGCCCACACCGCGCCTCCTCGGTCAACGGCGGCTAAGCCTGTGCCTCTGCTGCGGTGCCCTGTGCATCAGAAGGAAGTTATCCGGGTTGGTGCCCTCCCCTTCCGCTTGAACCATCAACTCCTTAAAAACAGGGACTCTGCGCTACTCTGAGACGTAATTCCAGGGCCCTGGGCGGTGCCTGCGCATCAAGGAATGTTTGAAGAAGGAACATCAGGGATCCTGAGAGCAAGGCAGGGAGAGAGGGAGAGCAGCTGGAAAGGAGGAGGCTTCCTGCCCTTTAATGACGCCCGCGACCCGCTGAGCCACGGGGCCTGGGGAAACGCAGGCCGCTGGTTATGGGGCAAAGCACAGCGCCTTCCGTCTGTTGCAGTCTTTAGGGCTTCCAAAGCCCTTTCCCAGATTCATCTGATCCTCAGACTCTCCCTGGGAAGTTACCAGCAGTGATCCTCATTTTACAAAGAGGGAAATGGTAGCTAGGGGAGGGGAAAGACTTGGAAGGCCAGCAGTCAGTTTTGAGGCCCAAAGCCAAAGGGCTCCTTCTCTCCAACAGGACTCCTCCAGGTCAGCAGAGAGCAGTCGTGCGAGGCTCTGTGGCCCCTCCCGGCCTGGGAGGCCTGCAGGAGGTCTGTCTGCAAGCAGCCCTCAGGAGCCCCGCGTCCCTGCTCACGGCCCAGTTCCTCCCCAGGCACAAAAACCACGTTATTCCCCCGCGGCCCTCAGGTTGACGCCCTCCCGGCTTCCTTGTGGACTCCGGCCGTGTCCTGCATCTGGGGAGGCAGGGAATAATTCCTCCTTTCTTTCTGGAGCTTGCTGCCATCCAGGTATTTATAGACGCTGCCGGCCCTGCTGAGACAGCTTTTCTCTCTCGTTTAAATTTAGCTGCTTTTGTCTTCTTCCCCTGACTTATCTCCCAAGCTCGCCTGGGTTTCCTCCACTGCCTTTGTTCCCCCGGTGTTTGCTCCACATCTTCCTTCATCTGCTGAGCCGAAGCAGTCTCGCCAAAGAGATTCTCTGAGGTCTGAATATGACTTCCTCCTCCGCGTGCAGACCTCTCCGTGGTCCGCGCTCTGACCACCTCCCCCTCAGCTTCTCTCCATCCTGCCCCTTTATGGAAAGAGAAAGTGGCCCCGGCTAACGTGCCAACAGGGCCAGAACCAGCGACCTCCTAATCGTGTCTCCAGGACTGACATATTTACACTATTAATACTATATATAAAATGGATAATCAAGGAGGACCTACTGTATAGCACAAGGAACTCCACTCAGCGCTCTGTGGTGACCTAAAGGGAAGGAAATCCAAAAAAGAGGGGGCACACGTATGTGGATGACTGATTCACTTCGCTGTACAGCAGAAACTCACACAGCATGGTAAAGCAACGACACGCCAACCAAATTTAATTTAAAAAAAGAACTCCTGGTTTCAATGTCCCTATCTTGAGCCTCAACTCAGAATCACTTTATCTTCTGCCTGGCAAGATATGTCAAGGTTTGGCACATCCTTGTTCTTTTAGGCACTGAACTGATCCTAAGATAATCCTACTTTGGTGCTGGAAAGAGAAACTGCCATTCAGAGAGGGAGGTGCACGGCTCTGCACCTCTAAAAACAGTTCATAAATAGAACGTAGGTTGAGACTAGGTTCCCAAGTCTAAGTCATACAGGGATCTGCAATTCCAATGGTCCCAGGAGTCCGGCAAGTAGCGAACTGAATGAAGCAAGTGTGGCCGCAGACAGTAGGGACCTATAGCAGATACACTGTGTCTTAAGAAGTTTCAAACTGCAGCACCCAGGCATCTGATTTTTCCAGAGAAGTCAAAAATCAAGGATTTTAAATAATGGCAATGAGCTCAAAATTTGAAAAGCACTCTATGAGCACAGTAGGACATGCAGCGCTGTTGTGACCTCTGCGCCCCACCCACGCCTTCACACATCATCTACCAGCCCGGCTTCTCACCACCTCCCTAGCCCCGGCGCACAGACCAAATGGCCCTTCCAGGCCCAGGGGGCAGCTTCCAGGGCCCCACACAGAAGGCCCCACTCTACCCCGCAGATTGGATTCTGAACTGATAACAGCAGAGCCCTGCCTCTAACTCAGGTTCCCCTTTGCTCTCTTCTCTCCGCTCATGCTTGGCAACAGTGATGTTCATTTTCAAAATCGTCCCCAGAAGGTCTTCTATGGTGCATCAATCCACATAAGCTAGGTTATGCTGCAACATTAAACAGCATTAAAAATCCCCATAGCTTATAAAGGTAATTTATCCTCTTGGGTAAATCACACTAGTAGCAATCTTCATCCAAGCCAATACCAGACATCTGTCAGTTCAGCTTCTCTATCAGTGTGAGGTGTCACTGGGTACATTACTCCTGGTTCCCTGAAGGTAATTTTGAACTAAAAATATAGTCATCTTTCCCTGAAAAGAACTATAATAATTCTCTTTACTGACTTTTCAAGTTAAAAACTAAATCTTGCTCAAGACGTTTTAAAAAAAAACAATATTACATGAAGAAAATATTTAAATATTTGCTTAGAATAAAAATATAACCTCTAGATTCATATAAGATTTTTTTCCTTTTTTGAAGCCCTCAAATAAACTATGGATTTGAGCATTTTCTTTTTAGCAACTTTATCAGAATATAATTTGTAGACCATAAACTGCATGTATTTAAAGCGTACAACTTGATAACTTTTATATCTATGTATACTCCTTTGGGAGCTTCCCTGGTGGCTCAGACAGTAAAAAAATCTGCCTGCAATGCAGGAGAGCCGGGTCAGGAAGATCCCCTGGAGGAGGGCATGGCAATCCACTCCAGTGTTCTTGCCTGGAAGATCTCATAGACAGAGGAACCGGGTAGGTTCAGTCCATGGGGTCACACGACTGAAGCAACTTAGCATAGCCTAGCACACATACAGGAGAAGGCAATGGCACCCACTCCAGTACTCTTGCCTGGAAAATCCCATGGATGGAGGAGCCTGGTGGGCTGCATTCCATGGGGTCGCTACCAGTAGGTCGCGACTGAGCGACTTCACTTTCACTTTTCACTTTCATGCATTGGAGAAGGAAATGGCAACCCACTTCAGTGCTCCTGCCTGGAAAATCCCATGGACGGGGGAGCCTGGTGGGCTGCAGTCCATGGGGTCCCTAGGAGTTGGACATGACTAAGTGACTTCACTTTCACTTTTCACTTTCATGCATTGGAGAAGGCAATGGCACCCCACTCCAGTACTCTTGCCTGGAAAATCCCATGGATGGAGGAGCCTGGTGGGCTGCAGTCCATGGGGTTGCACAGAGTTGGACACGATTGAGCGACTTCACTTTCACTTTTCACTTTCATGCACTGGAGAAGGAAATGGCACCCCACTCCAGTGTTCTTGCCTGGAGAATCCCAGAGACGGAGGAGCCTGTTGGGCTGCTGTCTATGGGGTCGCACAGAGTCGGACACGAATGAAGTGACTTAGCAGCAGCAGCAGCACACATACTCCTTTGGAATCACCCACTATAGATGCTAATAAATATATTCATCTCCTCCCCCTCAAAAAAAAAAAAAAATTCCTGTAGCTTAAAATCACAAAGTTCCATGCTCGTCTGAGCTACAGATCCCTGTGAGTCATCTGGGGCCTCTCCTCCAAGCCAGTCCCACACCCAGACTGGCAGGGCAGCCATGGCCGTGCTCCATCATCAGGAACACTGCCATCGTCATGACAGAGGGAAAGCGATGGACTGTGCACCGGCCTTTAAATCCCTTCCCCAGAAGGAATACTCATACCCTTTCTGCTCACATCTCATTTCTCAAAAGAGATTCCACGACCATGTATGATTTCAAAGAAAGTGAAGGACTGCCGTTTTTATCACATGCTTAGAAGGTGGGAAGACGGAAGTATTTAGGGAACAGCGCTAAGTGACTTCCACATGTGACGTTTCTACTTTTCAGGGAGTTTTTTAAGTTCCCTTCAAAGGTTCTGAATTCATTCGTTCATTCATTCATTTACCAGTAATGACCGAGCAAAACTCTGAGGCGAGGAATGTGGGCATAGGGCATAAGAACTGCTCTCGGGGACGTCCCTGGGGGCCCAGTGGCTAAGACTTTCCTTCTGGTATTAGTAGTGTGGGTTTGATCCCTGGTTGGGGAGCTAAGATCCTACACGCATCGAGGCCAAAACACCAAAACATAAAACAGAAGCAAAATTGTACCAATTACTATCTTCCAAACACAGTCCAGGGACTTCCCCGGTGGATCAGTGGTTGAGCATCCGCCTGCCAAAGCAGGGGACATGGGTTCAATCCCTGGTCGGGGAAGATCCCACCAGGCACAGAGAAGCTAAACCACAACTACTGAGCCTGCACACCCAGAGCAAGAGAGGTGCGGCAATAGAGTTGTCCCCACCCACCACAGCCAGAGAAAGTTCTCATGAAGACCCAGTGCAGCCAAAAATAATTAAATAGGTAAATATGGTCCGCATTAAAAAAAAAAAATTCTTAAAGATTTTTTTTACAAAAGAACTGCCCTCTATCTTCAAACAGTCGTAACTTGTCTAGGGGACATCTGTTCAGTTCAGTTCAGTCGCTCACTCATTTCCAACTCTTTGTAACCCCATGAACTGCAGCACGCCAGGCCTCCCTGCCCATCACCAGCTCCCGGAGGTCACTCAGACCCACATCCATCGAGTCAGTGATGCCATCCGGCCATCTCATCCTCTGTCGTCCCCTTCTCCTCCTGCCCCCAATCTCTCCCAGCATCAGAGTCTTTTCCAGTGGGTCAGCTCTGCGATGAGGTGGACACCTGTAGATCTTGCCAATAGCTTAGAAACAAGGGACACAAACAGAAAGTGCTCTAGCCAACTGGTAACAAAGTACTGAGCACAGAGAAGGCAGTAAACATAGACAGAGTGGTATCTGAGCAAATCCTCGAAACGGGGAGAGGTAGACACAAGCAGGAAGGAGGTCCATCCCAAGAATTCCTCCACCCCAAGACCTGTGACCACACAGCAGATCGAAGCACTAACCAGCATACACTTCCTAAATAACGAATCTTACATCTGTGCAGAGCATGCAGGCAAGGAGGAATCACATATGGCAGTCAAAAGCACCCCTATTCCTAACTAGCTTCCAAGCCCAGACTGGAACCAATGGCTTAGATTCAAACTTCGGGTCCTGTACTCACTTGCTAGACGACCTTGGACAAGTCTTTGAACCATCTGTGCCTGTTTCCTTGTCTGTACAATGGGGTATTAATAGTGCCAACCTCAAAGGGTTGATATTAGAACTGAATATGTGAGTGCTGGTAAAGTAACAAGGAAAAGGGGGCTGGGTACCCCCAGCAGGCATCAGGGCAAGCGTGTGCTCTCGGGCCTTAATTGAGACTGCTCTCACTTTTCCTCGAAAGGAGGTTTGATCTACATAAAAGCAGAAGGCAGACGGAAGAAGGCTCTGTGCCCTCAAGGCAGGTCCCCTCGAGCATGTGCCCTCAAGGCAGGTCCCCTCGAGCACTAGTCTGCATCTCGTCTCTGCCTCATCACCAATGAACTCCTCATAAATCCATGCTCAGATATCCCCACCCCCCAGTACTCTATGAACTTCTGTCTGAAGTCACATTTCCCTAGGTGTCCCACAGAGAACAAATCCCAAAGATGGACTCAAGAGGAAAAAAATGTTTAACTCTGTCATCTGCTGCATAAGGAAAGCTCCCTCTTAGAGATGAGCAAAGCACAAAGCAAAAAACACAAATCTGCTTTGCTTTAGGTAACCCTGCATTTTCTGGGTTCAATTCTGCCCGTGATAGCTTTATTTTGCATGCTGCACACTTTGGGAAATATTGTGCAGAGGCAATCACTATTTCTTATTGATCCGCACATTCAGAGAAGTGTGGATTATGCTTGGAGTGTAATAGGCAGGAGAGGAGTCGACACGTTGGACTGAATTTCTTATGTAATCTTAGGAGAAATATTTCCTCCCTCGGCCTCAGTCTTGCCATTTTTTTAATGAGGGAATCAGACCAGAGAACAGCTGAGGTCCTTTCTGTCCTCAGTTACAAGCCGATAGCTCATTAGAGGTTTTTCTCCTTGCTCTCTGCCTGGTCATTATAGAGCCTCATTACTGAATTCAAGGTGGGAGCAAAAGCAAAACCGTCAGCCCCCACAAGCAGGAAGCCAACAGGAAAGGGTCCAAGTTAACATTCACTGTCGGCCAGCCCCTGTGCAGAGGGCTTTACAGGGACCCTGGCGTCCAGCAGCCACAAGCTGAACAGAGGAGTACCTTTACTAAAACCACTCCCCTTTACTACAGAGACACAAACAGGCTAAGCCATTGTTTACAGTAACTACCCAGTTGGCAGAGATGGGACTTGAACCCAGGTCACGTGACAGCAAGTCCCAGACTCTTACCTATTAGGTGACACTGCTTCCGGGGTCACATGAGACACAGGAGACCCGCGGATTCAGCGCAGGGCACTCAGCTTCCTGTTAAGGGAGGACTAAAAGCTGTAAACTCTTCTTCATTTCTTCAGATTAATTCAACACATTTGTCCATCCCTAGATTCTGGTCACAAAGAGTCAGACACGACTGAGCGACTGAACTGAACTGAGCTGAGGTTCTGCCAGTCTTTTGACCTCAGCTTTCGGGGTGGTGCGGGGGGGGGGGGGATGCAGGGAATAGCACTTGCCACGAATTTACTTTTATCGATTACCATTAGAATGGCTTTCCTGGTGGCTCAGCCGTGAAGAATCCACTTGCAATGCAGGAGACTCAGATTGGATCTCTGGGCCAGGAAGATCCCCTGGAGGAGAGTGTGACGACCCATTCAAGTACTCTTGCCTGAAAAATCCCGTGGACAGAGGAGCCTGGCAGGCCAACAGTCCATGGGGTCACAAAACTGTTGGACACAACTTAGCGACAAAACCTCCTCCTACACCACCACCACCTTTATAAACAATAATCATCTACAGTATATCCAGGAAGCAATTTCATATCCATTACTGAGTGAGGTTTTTCATGCTAGCTTTCTGAGGAACACAGAGAAAATCAATATCACCACATTAATTTTACAAGCAAGGAAAGGGAGGTTCCAGGAGGTGAAGGAGTGTGCCTAAGACTCCAGGCCAACAAATAAATTGTGGATCATGGATTTGAATCTGGCCTTTGGGTTTCAGGGGCTCAATACAATCCCGGGCACTTAGCTCCCAAAGTCAACCCCGAGTAGCGGATGGGGAGGAGACAGTCGGGGAGGACATGGACGTGAACCAAGAGAGACACTGACGAGGAGACCCTGGAGCCAGAAGGAAACCCGCGGTGACGGCCGGAGGGAATAGAGCGTCTCCCCGCTTCCTTGGTGCCGGGCTGGGGCACACTCAGGGTTTAAATGCCCTTCGTGAACTTTCTCTTATTCTGCTTCCTTCTCCCTAACCTTCTGTCTCTTCCAGTCATTAACCGTTCATCATCTTAGCCACCTCCCAGATCACAGACCTGGGACCATTTTTTTTTTAATTTCCATTTTGCTTTTATTTTAATAAACGTGCAAACATAAACACACACCCATGTCATAAAAATAATCATTTTCCTTTCCCCTTGACAAATATGTCCATTAAGATGCCTCTCTCTGGTACAGTTTTTAAAAATCTCAAGAGCTAACTAACTAAATGGTCTTTAAAAGACCTTCTAAAACGTTATTTGGAGAAGGAAATGACAGTCCATTCCAGGATTCTGGCCTGGAGAATCCCAGGGACAGAGGAGCCTGGCAGGCTCCAGTCCCTGGGGTCACAAAGAGTTGGGCACAGCTGAGCAATTCAACAAGAAGATATGATTTAATGAATTATGTCTAAGTTCCTAAAGAAGAACTGCCCAGTTTCAAACAAAAGTTTGAAAGAGCACCTTTTAAATTTCAAGCATCACAGTATGTTATTAAAAGAGCTTATGGTTAAGCATGAAAGCTACCATGGATCCTCATGCTACTGAATCAGCACCTAGAATGGGCACAGTGTCTGTGGCTGTGCATTTACACAGCGATTTTCCGACTGTGGGCTTCTACTTCTTTTTTAAAATTAATTTTTATTGGAGTATAGTCGCTTTACAATATCATGTTAGCTTCTACTCTGCAGCAAAATGAATCAGCCATCCATGGATACATATATCCCCTCCCTTTGGGGCTTCCTTCCCGTTCAAGACCTGGGACCATTTATGTTTCATCCACAAATATTCCCTGGGTGCCTCCACTGTGCCTGGCCACCGTGACTGGGCATTAAGGAGACACGTACAAATCACTGAACTCCAGGGAAGGCGCTGACTTCAGGCTCAGCAAAGACCCGAAGAGGCGATGTGTTTGATCTGAGTCTGGAGGGTATATAGGAGCCCTACAGAAGGATGACATGCTCCAGAATGAAGCATGGACAAACAGTCTTCTGAACTGAGCAAACCAAGAGCAGTGACTTGGACTGAGAGGTGATGCGCGGAAGGGAAGTGTCAAGAGCTGAGGCCCGAAAGGGAGGGACAGCTAGATCTCGATGCGTCTTTAAGTTCAGCTGAAGACACTGACCTTGACCTCTCAGACTGTGGGGAGTTATGATTGCACAGCTACCCCTTTTGCCAGGGACGGTTTTGAACCTATTCCTGTTGGCTCGTTCTTCTCATAGTAAGTCCTCTAGAGAACCCAGGGGTGAATCCAGAAATTCTTGTCGCAATTAGAAAAGAATATGAAGATCAAAGCAGAGAGAAAATGATCACTCCCTTTGGTCAAAAAAAGTAAGCGTAGCTGAAGGTGCACCATGCCCTGGGGTCAGGATGCCAACAGGAGCGGGCAGAGGTCTCCACATCTTGCCTGGAGCCCCGAGGGCTGGTTGAAGCAGGTCCTCCGGGTAGACCTGTCCCCTCCCCTAGCACGACCTCTGTGCGCAGGAAGCAATGTGAGTGCTCGCCTCCCAAGTAAGTGATGAAAAGCGTAATGAGTGGTGGTGTTGGCCATCCTAGGATGTGACTGACACCTTGACCTCGCCACCCTCTTCCGCCCTGGGGGAGAGGCTGAGCTGAGTGCTATTCACAGACCTGACACCGGGAGGCAGTGCTGGCCCGTGGTCCACCTACGCCCGGACACTGCTGATCAGGGAGCTGAAGACAAAGGAGCGACGTGGATCCAGATACACAAATGCGGGAGGAAGCAGAAGGAAGTTTCAACAACAAATTTGCTGCAATTTGCTCTTAATATAAGAGACGCTCCTCCAGCAGACGCCCCTGGCCTATCGATCCAGTCCTCTGAACCTGGGGACAGCACAAGATGAGCAGAAGTCTTATGAGAGCTCCCTGTCCTGCTCCTTCCCAGGGCCTGCACTTATACCACTAACCCCCGGCCCGAAGCTGCTCTCGCAGTTTGCTTTCCCTCCCTCTCTCTTTGCAGGATGCTCAGGCCATCTTTCTTTCCCCATGCAGAGGCATAGTGTCTGGGCCTGTGTCCATGCTATTCTCTTCAAAAGGAGCAGCCTTTTTCAAAAGACCCCACCTCCATCTCTGATTTAATTCTAATGTCAATACCATGAAGCCTCCCCTGACCACCACCGCCGCGAGCCAGAAATCACCCGTTGTTTTCTCGCTCGCTCTCATTCTCCCCAGCACCTCCCAGAACACTCTCTGCTCCTCTCTGCCACCTGCCACTCTCTGCCTTACGTGGCATTGGTATTGATCATCTGTATTGATCGTGTGGACAGAAACGCTGTCCTCATGTTTCTGTGAAGCAACTGGAGTATGAACCCTGCTCACAGTTGCCTCACAGGATAAAGGAGGTTAAATCTGACCAGAGGACTGTCCAGGGACGTTCCTGCCTGTCAGGTAAGCGTTGCCACAGAAGGCTTAAGGTAGAGGGCTAGATCAACTGGGAACTGATTAACTAAATTATGGTATGTCTATGCTACGGAAAGGACAAAGCTTTTAAAATGAATGAGAAAGTCTCTATGTACTAGCATGGAAAGGCGTTCAAGATATATATATTTAAAAAAATAAAAGCAAAAATAAAAGGCAAACCACAGGATAACTGAATGCTTTCATTTATTTAAGTGATAAAGCAATATTTTGTACAAACATATAATCTGACATGCATAGAACAACTCTGGAGGAATGTACAAGAAATACTAACAGTAGACAAAGCAGAGGAAAAGAACTAGGGTGATGAAGAAATACCCTTTCTTTGCAATTTAAATCCTAAGATATTTTTACTTTTGCAATTGATTAATTCATTCAGTAAATACTTGTTTAAGGCACGGTTCTGAGCACTGGAGTACCTAGAGATTATAAAAGGACCTTTAGGAACGTCCCTGGTGGTCCAGTGGTTAGGACTCTGCGCTTCCACAGCAGGCGTCACAGGTTCAATCCCTGGTCAGGGAACTGAAAACCTTCCTGCTCCATGGTGTGGCAAAAAAAATAATAATAACAAAGAAACTTTAACCTTTCTATTAGTATAATCGTTGCTGCTAAGTCGCTTCAGTCGTGTCCAACTCTGTGCGACCCCATAGACGGAAGCTCACCAGGCTCCCCCGTCCCTGGGATTCTCCAGGCAAGAACACTGGAGTGGGTTGCCATTTCCTTCTCCAATGCATGAAAGTGAAAAGTGAAAGTGAAGTCTCTCAGTCGTGTCCAACTCTTAGCGACCCCATGGACTGGAGCCTACCAGGCTCCTCCGTCCATGGGATTTTCCAGGCAAAAGTACTGGGGTGGGGTGCCACTGCCTTCCCCAGTAGTATAACCGTTAAACTAGCTTAATTTCAAAGTGGGGTGAGATTTTCCACCTTGTCCCACATGCTGACAACAATGGTAAATGTGGGCAAAACGCACGAGTGAAACATTCTCAGGCGTTATATCCAATAGGCAGCACAGGACTGTCATCCTTGAGAGGGGAGCCCAGCTCTACTTTCAGAGGACACACACCTCCGTGCTTTGGTGCAGGGGGTGGGGTCCCAAAACAGCGATAATCTCACCACGCTAAGAATTGCTTCTGGGCAGCTGAAGCAATTAGAATGTGTAGGGTCATATAGCTATGCTGGGGGAGTAGCCCAGACATCGTGTGGAGACACATGGAGGGTCTTGGTGGTGGACTGGGCTGTGTATGCACAGGGCAAGACTCTACAAGGCTGAGCAAAGATTGATGACTAGCTCAGAGCTCAGTGGGAAGAAACGTGCTGAAACCTCAGGCATTCAATGACGATCCAAAAAAAAAAAAAAAAAGAAGCCAGCCTTGGAAATAAGGATCCTGCCTTAGAGTGAAGTTCACAAATGACACATTGCTGGTGTTTTTCAGTCACTAAGTCGTGTCTGACTCTTTGCGACCTCATGGACTCCTCTGTCCTCCACGATCTTCCACAGTTTGCTCAGATCCATGTCCATCGAGTCAGTGACGCCATCCAACCATCTCCTGCTCTGCTGCCCCCTCTCCTTTTCCCTCCAATCTTTCCCAGCATCAAGGTCTTTTCCAGTGAGTTGGTTCTTCATATCAGGTGGCCAAACATTGGAGCTTCAGCTCAGCAACAATCCTTCCAATGAATATTCAGGATTGATTTCCTTTAGGATAACATAGACCGACCACATAAAAGAATAAAATCAAGACTGGCAGGACCGAAGAAATTTACTAGTAGCTCAACTAACTTGTAGAACAAAAATCAACATCCATAAAAGATGACATGACAAACTCAATATCATGTATCATCCAAAGTAGTCAGTATACCATAAAAACTTACAGCATAAATACGAACCATAAACAAGCAGGATGGGGGAGCAATCTGTTTATGGTTTGCATTTATGCTGTAAGTTTTTATGGTATACTGACTACTTTGGATGACACATTATATTTGAGTTTGTCATGTCATCTCTTATGGATGTTGAAAAACTGGAAATAGAACTGCCTTATGACCCAGCAATCCCACTGCTGGGCATACACACCGAGGAAACCAGAATTGAAAGAGACACATGTACCCCAATGTTCATCACGGCACTGTTTATAATAGCCAGGACATGGAAGCAACCTAGATGTCCATCAGCAGATGAATGGATAAGAAAGCTGTGGTACATATACACAATGGAGTATTACTCAGCCATTACAAAGAATACATTTGAATCAGTTCTAATGAGATGGATGAAACTGGAGCCTATTATACAGAGTGAAGTAAGCCAGAAAGAAAAACACCAATACAGTATACTAACGCATATATATGGAATTTAGAAAGATGGTAACGATAACCCTGTATACGAGACCGCAAAAGAAACACTGATGTATAGAACAGTCTTTTGGACTCTGTGGGAGAGGGAGAGGATGGGATGATTTGGGAGAATGGCATTGAAACATGTATAAAATCATATATGAAACAAATCACCAGTCCAGGTTCGATGCATGATACTGGATGCTTGGGGCTGGTGCACTGGGACAACCCAGAGGGATGGTATGGGGAGGGAGGAGGGAGGAGGGTTCAGGATGGGGAACACGTGTATACCTGTGGTGGATTCATGTTGATATATGGCAAAACCAATACAATATTGTAAAGTTAAAAAATAAAATAATAAATTAAAAAAATGATCCAGATGCTGAAATTAGCAGACAAGCACTTTAAAGCAGCTGTTATAAATATGTCCAAGGACTTAAGGGAAAAGACGGTCATAATGAGTGGAATGCTAGGAATCACAGTGGAAGAATAAAAACATGTTAAAAATAGAAACTGTAGGAAAGAAAAGTACAGCTCAGTACCTGGGAACTTAAAGCTCACAGGGATAGAGAAAAGAAAACAACTGTAGGGACAGAGTCCCAGTGACCTGTGAGACAACACGAAGCAGACATACACACACAGATTTCCCAGCTGCTGCTCGTGGTGAAGAATCTGCCTGCCACTTCAGGAGACACGGGTTTGATCCCCGGGTTGGGAAGATTGCCTGAAGTAGGAACCAGCACCCCACTCCAGTCCTCTTGCCTGGAGAATCCCATGGACAGAGGAGCCTGGTGGGGCACAGTCCATGGTGTCACAACTGAGTGACTGAGCGAACTTACATAGAATTGAAGTCCCAGAAGGGGAAAGAGAAAACGGACGGGAAAAGGATGTTTGAGGACATAATCACCAATATTTCCAGAATTCAATTTCTTCAATTAGCTTCTGTTGTTGTTGCTGCTGCTTCTGAGTCCTGTACAGATCTTTTGCAACTCCATGGACTGCAGCTGGCCCGGCTTCTCTGTCGATGGAATTTCCCAGGCAAGAGTACTGCAGTGGATTGCCGTTTCCTTCTCCAGGGATCTTCTCAATCCAGGAATCGAACCCGCGTCTCCTGCACTGGCAGGCAGATTCTTTACCATCTAAGCCACCAGGAAGCCCCTAAAATTAGCTTACAGATCCGAGTGATTCAGCAATCCCCAAACAGGATCAATACAAAAAGGACCATAGCTAGACAAACTATGCTGAACTGCTAAAAATCAAAGATAAAAAGAAAATCTTAAACAGAGCCAAAGGAAAAATACAAATATCAGTTGACTGCTCATAGTAAATAAAAGAGGCAAGACGACAAGGGAACAATGACTTTAAAATACAGAAAGAAAAATAAGTCTGCCTAAATGGCATATTCAGTAAAAATATCCTTCAAAAATTAGAGTGAAAGAAAGTTATTTTTAGGTGAACATAATGTGAGAGAATTCATTGACAGCAGACTTGCACTGTGAGAAATGCTGCAGGAGGTTCTTGTTCTTCAGGCTGAAGAAAAATGACAGCAGATGGAAATCTGGGTCTACGAGGGAAGGATAATTGCATTTTATGGTGTGGTAAATTACATACGTGTATTTAATGTGTATGTCCATACTGGCACAGAATATGGGCTGGGGTAAGTGGTATTTTACCATAGTAACATTCTTACATTTCACATGAACCAATGCAATGTTACTTTAAGGTAGACGATAAATTTAGGATACTTGTATTGCCTAAAGTGATGCAAAATATACATAGAGCTATATTTAAAAAGCCAACAGAGAAATTAAAATGAACGGCTAAAACAAAAAACAAAACAAAAAATGGATGACTAACCCAAAGAAAGCAGGCAAAAGCAAAGAGAGGGAAAATACACTGATGGGACGAATAGCAAATACCAAGGAGGTAAATTTAAAACCATCCGTTATCATTCGTTACTCTAAATGTAAATGGACTAAATCTTCTGATTAGACAGGAGGTGGGACTTTTGGTATGGCAGATAAGGAGGTTAGCAAATCATCTCCCCGCAAAAACAACTATAACACAAGAAACCAAACTCTCTAAAAAAGTATTTCTGGGCACCGGAAATCAACCAAAGCCATAGAATGAATTCATCAAAAAATTTTTAAATCCAAGTTAAAAGATCCGAAGTCTGTGGTGTTGCCGCTTGGGGTCATTTTCATCCTCCCCCACAATCCAGGAGCTTTGCTGCCAGAGCCAGCAGGCTTGGTGTGAAGTAGGAAGTCCAAGCTCATGCCCACCAGCAATGTCAGTGAAACCAGCCGTCTCAGTGGCACAAGAATGGGAAAGCCCAGTGGCTCTACTACCCAGAGATTGTAGCCCTGGTTGGTGCAAAGCAACAGAGCAGAGAACTGACCAGAAATTTAACAAAGAGACTCGGGAAATAAAACAGCCCTAACAAGGCCTGGTAGGCTGCAGTCCATGGGGTCGCTAAGAGTTAGACATAACTGAGCAACTTCACTTTCACTTTTCACTTCATGCACTGGAAAAGGAAATGGCAACCCACTCCAGTGTTCTTGCTGGAGAATCCCAGGGACGGGGGAGCCTGGTGGGCTGCCGTCTGTGGGGTCTCACAGAGTCGGACACAATTGAAGCGACTTAGCAGCAGCAGCAGCAGCAAAGAGGCCTGGTAAATCCTCCACATATCCCTGGCTGACCAGGAGACTGAGCACACATGCAGAAAAAACACAGGATGGCTTAACTGAGAGCAAAGAGCTAGGGGAGACTTGGAACCCACCGGGCCTTTGGCAAGATTCCCAGCAGAAGAGTGTAGGAGCCTTACTGGCTTGAGGGGCTCAGTAGACCAAATAATGCCCCCAATCCCACAAAGATGTCCACGTCCTAATCCTGAAAGCTGTGACTGGTACCTGACAGAGCAAAAGGGACTTTGTTGATGTGATTAAAGGTAAGGACCTTGAGATGGAGAAAGTATATTGAATTATCTGGGTCGGTTTTATCTACTTACATGACTCCTTAAAAGCAGAGGACATTTTCCAGATGGGTCAAAGAGATGACGTGTGATTAGGACCTGACTCTCCGTGCCGGTTATGAAATGGAGGAAGTAGGCTTGCCAGGAAAATCCCGTGGATGGAGGAGCCTGGCAGGCTACAGTCCATGGGGTTGCAAAGAGTCAGACACGGCTGAGCGACTTCACTCACTCACAGGCTATGAGCCAAAAGATGCCATTACCTCCAGAAACTGAAAAAGACAGGAAATGGATTCTTCTTCCCCGGAATCTCCAGAAAGGAATGCAGGCTTGCCAACACTGTGATTTTAGCCACACTAAAAAACCAATTGAGGGGCTTGCCCAGGTGTCTAGAGGCCCCGAGCAGAGGGCCTCAGTGCAGGGGCCCGGAGCTCAATCACTGGCTGAAGGACTAAGATCCCACGTGCTGCAACTACTGCGCACACATTCTAGGGCCTGAGGGCCCCTAGCGAAGCCCACTCCCCACAGGAAAGGGCAGCCAAAGCTAATAATTTCTTCAGAAAAAGAAAGCCAGTTGAGCCAAACCGGTGAGAGGATAGGGGCTTGACCACTAAACTACGAAGAAACAGAAGGAACACAGATGCTAGAAACACAGTGAAAACCAAGACAAGTCTTGAATCTAGTAAAGTTCATTTCTAGTGGAATTGGACTCAGGTAGATTGTGGCTCAACTGTTAAAGAATCTGCCTGCAATGCAGGAGACCCCTGTTTGATTCCTGGGTCAGGAAGATCCGCTGGAGAAGGCATAGGCTACCCACTCCAGTGTTCTTGGGCTTCCCTTTTGGCTCAACTGGTAAAGAATCCACCTGCAATGCGGGAGGCCTGGGTTTGATCCCTGGGTTGGGAAGATCCCCTGGAGAAGGGAAAGGCTACCCACTCCAGTACTCTGGCCTGGAGAATTCCATGGACTTGTATAGTCCATGGGGTTGCAAAGAGTCGGACACAACTGAGCGACCTTAGCTTTGAGTTTTCAGAGTAAAAATAATAACAACAGTAATCAGATCATGATAAGAACAATGCAGAGATGTAAAGTACGGCAACGCAGTAGAACAATTAGGTGTGTGATTTGGATTAAGGAAGTGATGTTTAAGCTAAAATCTGAATTAGGAGAAGAGACAACCATGAGAAGACCACAGAGAACAGTAGCGCAGGTAGAAGTAACAGTGCGAAGTCCCTGGGGCAGAAACAAGCTTGGTTTATTGGAGAAAGGTCCCTGTAGCTGGAGATGTGTGTGGGCACCCGGGAGAGCAGTGTGATGTGTGATTAGAGAAAAAGGATGCAGCGCTCCGTAAACCGGAGTAACAAGTCTACATCCATGTGACAGGAGACACTGCAGGACTCCAAGTCAGCCAGTGATAGACTGTGATGTACATTTCCGAAGCGCATCTCATTTCAGAGAGGAGATCAGAGCACAGGCTGGCAAGAACAGAGCCAAGGAGATGACCTGGGAGTCACGGCCACGGTCCAGGAAAGAAGGGCAGTAGTGCTTCAGATAGGCTGGTGGCCAGTTAGGGGGGACAAGGGGACACATTTGGGACAGGTTTTGGAAGGAGAGCTGATCTGGTGGTGGATTGGGTTTTGGATGGGGGAAGAGACAGAGGAATCCAGGATGAGACTCCTGGGTTTGGAGACCAGGTTTGGGTGGATGACAGTGTTGTCTACAAAAGAGAGGAAGAGTGGGGGCAAGATAGAGCTGCTCAGGGTAAGGAGACAGAGGAGGGAGCATGGAACCAGGGCTCCCCTGTCTTAGCTCTATGAGAGTCTAGAAACTTATCAAACTTCTTAAACTATGTGCTAGGTCTAGTCAACGATATGAAGATGACTAAGCCAGAGTTCCTGTATTCCAGGAATTCACAAGTCTAGTAGAGGAGAAGAATAAGAATTCAAGAAAAACCATAAGTACTTTTTTGAAAAGAAAATATGAAAGTGAGAGTGGGGATCCAACAGGTTGGCAGGGCACAGACGTCCAGGAAAACTCCATGGAGTCGGGGGCTGTGAGTTCAAATTCTAAGTGTGGACGGACTTGAACAAGCATCACTGGTGTTTGGGTAGATTCTAGGCAGGAAGGAAAAATTTTCAGTGAGGTTCTCTAGAAATACTGGAGGAAGGCTGAGCAGATGAGGGTAATGAAGATTTAGTGTGTGTTAGGCAAGAGCGATGGAGGATCCTGGAAAAGTAGGTTAAAATCAAACTGTGAGAGATTTCAAGGACAGGCTGGAGCTACTGGTTTTATCCTGTGGCCGAGAGTGGAGGTCAGAGATACAGAGGACAGGTCAGCAGAAAAGTGACCCACTTGGAGCTGTGCATTAAGGTCACTGTGGTAACAGTGTTTGAAAGGTGGTGGTGATGGATGGCAGAGAGAGGGGCAGGGAGGAAGAGACACGGCAGGAAGCAAGTTCCGAGATTATCCTCCAGTCCAGGTGAGGGGTCGGGCCAATCCGAAGGAAAGCGTCAGGAATGAAAATGAAGGCAGGGATGAGGCAATGACAGAGACTGACAGTCGGGTCTGGAGATCGATTAGATGTGGGGAAAGAAGTCCAAGATAACTCTGAGATTGAGCATGAGCGTCTGGGACAATCATGGTGCCATGACCCGAGATAACGGGTGGGGAAGAGAAACAGGACGCAGCAGGGAAAAACAGGGAGCCAGGGAGATGATGGGCTTAACTCGGGTTGAGTTAGATACGTCACTGTGACTTCAAGGTCCAGGGAGAAAAGATTGGTCAGCATGTGGATATTGGCACCTCTCCACCGGGGATAGGTCTGACCTCAAAGTCAAGTTTTGGGGGAGTCCTTGGCAACAAGAACACTAGCTTGTTGTGTATCAGGAGCTGAGCTAAATCCTTCATGTAATTCTCTCACTTCCTCTCCCGTGAGAGCCCAGGGAGGTGCCTACTATTAATATTCCCACTTTATAAACGAGGAAGTTAAAAGTTCAGGGGAGTTCAGCCACTAGCTCAAAGTAAGTTATGAACGAAATGGTGAAGTCAAGACTTGAATCCATGCACGTGAGCGCCACCCTGCAGGCTAAGTCCAGGGGTCCAAGGGGTTCCAGGGCCTCCCCTCCACCTCATGACTCTGCTCAATGCCCATGGAACTTTAGGGCTCAGTGGATCTTAGAGACCTCATTCTCCCAGCTCACAGATAAAGGCGACTGAAGCACGGAGAGAGAAACCATTCACCCGAGGTCACCGTGAGGTTCTGGCCAGCTCTCTGCTTTCTGGGGCCTTCTCGCCTCTCCAGCCTCACCATGTCACTCTCCCTCCCCAGCCAAGCGCATCCCGCCCCAGCGCCGGGCACTTGCTGTCCGCTCTGCCCAGCGCTGCCCTTGCCAGCGCCTCACCGCCCCTTCCTTCTTGCTGGAGAGCCCGTCCCCTCGTCACAAGCACCTGCTCAGCCCAGCTGACCGGATGGAAGCGATCCCATTTTCTCGCGGCGGTTACGGTTCTCTCCAAGCATCTCATTTATCTACTTGATGGCTAATACCCCGTCCGCATCTGCCAGAAGGTACAGCCGTCTTCATCGTATCCCCAGAGCTTGGAGCAGAACGGAGCCAGGTGAGCGCCGCGCAGATAAAGCAAGGAGAGGATGGAGGGAGAGTAAGGAGGAAGAAGGCCCTGAAAACGCAGGGGCGGACATCAACACTGACCCCGGTGTAACCCTCCTGCGGAGAGCAGGCAGGCAGGCGCTTGTCCACTGCCCTCGATAATGACAGGCGGACTGGGCCTCCTTTGCGTCCTGCCTCCTCCATCACCAGGCTTGTCCCCCCAGAGACCTAGAGTCATGCCCGGGACGTGGGCTCGCTTTCAGAATCCGAAGGAAAAGGTCACCGCGGACACCGCGGGCGAGCCCAGCCCACCCCGCCCCCGCCCCCCCCACGCGCCCGACGGCAAAGCTCCGTGGGGCAGGTCTCTGAGCGTGCCTGCTCCCCGGCTAGGGATGACCTGCCCCTTCCTATCTCCTTCTCGTCTTCTTATCTCCCCCTCCTCCTCCCCTTGAGGCCCATGCCCGCATTCCTCACGGGCCACCTACCCTCCGTGGTATCTGCGTCCTCTCCCCTCCTCCGTCCAGGCTCCCAGAGGGCCTCCCGGCCATCTCCCCGGTCCCCCCTTATCTTCCTTGCTCCCAGCCCAGCCCTATCTGCTGGCTTTCAGCTCTGGGCCGGTATCAGATGCCCTCTCCACCGCCACCTCCTTATCTGCTGGGCCCCTCGCCCACACGCACTGTTATTTTTCCTCTTCTTGATGGACACCGGCGGTAAACAGCCAAAGCCCAGAGCCTGGCATTTCAGGCTCCGACAGACAGGCCGAGGGTGAGAGTGGCAGGCAGGGAGCACAGGCCCTGAATTCACAGACAAATCAGGCCCTGAGCTTCCGAAAGGGCCTGGGTTCAGATTCTGCCTCTGAAGCTGAATGCGTTAGTCTACCACATGGGCAAATGGCTTTAATCGCTGAAAACCTTGTCTGCAAACTTAAAACAATTTAAATTTAAAGCTTAAAAACACTCCCTCCGGTTGCTGTATGGCACAGGGGCTCAGCTTGGTGCTTGGTGATGACCCAGAGGGTGGGATGGGGGTGGGGGAGTCTGAGAAGGAGCCAACATCCGTGTACACATAGCTGGTTCCCTTCATTGTACAGCAAAAACCAATACAACAACGCAAAGCACTTATACACCAACAGAAATGAATGAACACAGCAAATTCCCACCGGCTATCTATTTCACACATGGCAATATATATGTTTCCATGCTTCTGTGTGAATTTGTCGCCCCCTCTCCTTCCTCCACTGTGTCCACAACCTGTCCTGTATGTCTGCACGTGTGACCCAGGGCGCTCAAACCCTTGCGCTGTGATGACCTAGAGGGCTGAGGTGGGGAGGGAGGTCCAAGAGGGAGGGGACACGTGTATTCCTATGGCTGATTCACGTTGATGTCTGGCAGACACCAACACATTATAAAGCCATTATCCTCTAATTTAAAATTTTTTAAATAAATAAATACAACGCTCCCCCAGGATTACTGGGGGCCAAGGGTAGTGCATGACAAACAGCTAGACTCGTTTTTGGATCAGATCAGATCAGATCAGTTGCTCAGTCGTGTCCGATTCTTTGCGACCCCATGAACCGCAGCACGCCAGGCCTCCCTGTCCATCACCAGCTCCCGGAGGTCACTCAGACTCACATCCGTCGAGTCAGTGACGCCATCCAGCCATCTCATCCTCTGTCGTCCCCTTCTCCTCCTGCCCTCAATCCCTCCCAGCATCAGAGTCTTCTCCAATGAGTCAACTCTTCGCACGAGGTGGCCAAAATACTGGAGTTTCAGCTTTAGCATCATTCCTTCTAAAGAAATGACAGGATTGATCTCCTTCAAAATGGACTGGTTGGATCTTCTTGCAGTCCAAGGGACTCTCAAGAGTCTTCTCCAACACCACAGTTCAAAAGCATCAATTCTTTGGCGCTCAGCCTTCTTCACAGTCCAGCTCTCACATCCATACATGACCACAGGAAAGACCATAGCCTTGACTAGGCGAACCTTTGTTGGCAAAGTAATGTCTCTGCTTTTGAATATGCTATCTAGGTTGGTCATAACTTTCCTTCCAAGGAGCAAGCGTCTTTTAATTTCTTGGCTGCAGTCACCATCTGCAGTGATTTTGGAGCCCAGAAAAACAAAGTCTGACACTGTTTCCACTGTTTCCCCATCTATTTCCCATGTTTTTGGAAGCCCTGCGTTATTCGTCACCTATGTAGCCAGAGGAGACACCTGTCCTCATAGTTAGGTCGCAGTAGCTCAGTCGTGTCCGACTCTGAGATCCCACGGACTGTAGCCCGCCAGGCTCCTCTGTCCATGGGGCACTTCCCAGGCAAGAATACTGGAGTGGTTGCCACGTCCTTCTCCAGGGGAATCTTCCTGATCCAGGGCTCAAACTCGCATCTCCTGCTTGGCAGGTGGATTCTTCACCCCCGAGCCACCAGGGATCCTGAAGGCACCTGTATTAACCCCTATAACTACCCGCCGTGCACCAGTGTATGTCCCAGCAACCCTCTGTGACTGCTGACAGGCTCCAGGGAACGGAGACCCAGAGAGGTGGACTGACCTGCCCACGGTCACAAAGCCTGCCCCCAGTTGACCTGCAGGGAACCCCCACACACACACCTCCCACGCAGCAAAGGGGCTCTCAGCCACAGCGGAGGGACCTCCCACCACTGGGACCCCACCATTGTCCACCGTGCCTTTAAATTCCAAAGCCAAATGAAGCCTGTGACCCCTTTGCCCTCGCCTAGGACCTCCGCCTGGCTCCCAGGACAAAAGGAGAAGGCAAGAGCTGAGTCTCCACTAAAGCCGAGGAGGCCCCGCCTTCTCCCACCGGGACCTCAGGAAATGACTTCAGCTGGCCCACTTGGCCAGTCCTCCGGTGTGAATCATTTTCTCACACCCAAGGACACCTCGTCCCCACCTCCTGAGCCCCGCTCTTCCTGGCTGTGATTAAGGGTGTCACCGGGCGCGGCTGTGGAAAGTGACACCCGGAGCCCTTCACACGCCTGCTTCGGGAGGCAGCGGGGGCGGCGAGCTGCGCGGAGCCGGCTGCGCCAGCCAGCCCGGTGGGAACGGCAGCCCAGGAAGGTGTGTCTTTGCACCGCATGGTGAAGCCACAACAGGAGGCGGGCGCAGCTGACCACACCTCCCGGGCCTTTCTCGGGCTGCTGGAAAGAGGGGTCTTAGGGACCACCCACTGCCTCCAGACACCTCACCTTTTGGATGCGGAAACTCAGGCCAGCAGGGGGATGCGTCTTGCCCGGAATCACTCAGCTTGCAGCCGCTGGGATGAAAAACTGGCTTTCTGCCTCCAGTTTCCCTCAGGAATAGGGGGGACGCCCAGATTCCTCCCTCCCCATCCTCACCTACATTTAGGAGAGTAGTACTTAACTCTGGTGACTTGTCCTCCCAAGGGACATTCAGCAATGTCAGGAGACATTTTTGGTTGTCTCCACTTGAGAAGAAGGGTGAGTAGAAGGCAAGGGTGCAGCCAAACCTCCTGTAACGCATAAGACAGCCTCCCACAGCAGAACTTGAAGGCTGCAAAATGTCCACCATACCAACGCTGAGAAACCCTGATTCATCTCTGGTTTAAGCACTCCACAGGGGCTAGTGACTACCAGGAAGAACAAACGCCCTTTCTAAAAGTCCAGTGCCTCTGCCTCCAGGAAGGCAGCCCTGGTTCCTCACGCCGGGAATCATCTCTCCCCTGCTGAACTCCAGCAGCACTTTACCCACTCCTCTTTTATCAGAGTTGGCAGGCAGGATGATCTGATGTAAAGTCTGTGGACTCTGGTGTCTAAAGCTCTGAGTTCATACCCTGGCTACTCTCCTTCCTAGTTGTGCAGCCTAGAACACGTCACCTAACTTCTCTAAGCCTCAGTTTCTTCATCTGTAAAATGGGAGAGGAGTGGGAATGCTGCTGCTGCTGTTGCTGCTGCTGCTAAGTCACTTCAGTCGTGTCCGACTCTGTGCGACCCCATAGACGGCAGCCCACCAGGCTCCCACGTCCCTGGGATTCTCCAGGGAAGAACACTGGAGTGGGTTGCCATTTCCTTCTCCAATGCATGAAAGTGAAAAGTGAAAGTGAAGTCACTCAGTCGTGTCTGACTCTTAGTGACCCCATGGACTGCAGCCCACCAGGCTCCTCCATCCATGGGATTCTCCAGTCAAGAGTACTGGAGCGGGGTGCCACTGCCTTCTCCCAGGAGTGGGAATAGTGGCTGTCTAATGAGGGTATTGGGAACAATTACTGACTCCATGTGAACTATTAACACAACCCCCAGCATGTGGTTAGTGGGCAGTGAAGTCAGTGATCATAATTATCACATAAGAAGTCATCTTCCCCCATCTAAACCAGGGTCTCTGTCAAGGAAAGATCCTATAAATAACAAGAATTTACTGTATAGCACAGGGAACTACATTCACTATCTTTTAATAAACTATAATGGAAAATAATTTTTAAAAAGAATATAGATGTATACATTTACATGTATAACAGAATCATTTTGCTGTATACTTGAAACTAACATGTTATAAATCAACTCTATTTCAGTAAATAAAGAAAGAAAGGGAAAAGCCATAAAGATTTTTTTAAAAAAAGAAAACACTCTATAGCCCCGCCCCACTGTGACTTTTACCTAACACATGACTCTGTAAATTACAGTATTTTCTCTCTTTGTTTGTCTGCACACCTGGCTTGCAAGATCTCAGTTCCCTGACCAGGGATTGAACCCGGGCCCCAGAAGTGAAAGCGCCAAGTCCTAACCATTGGAGCACCGGAAATTTCCATAAATTGCAGCATTAAAAAAAAAAAAAAATTCTGAAAACCCTGTCACTTGCTTTACTTCTAGAGAAGGGTAAAGGGAGAAGAAATATTCACTGGAATTTGAGGGGCAGCTATATTGGAAGCAACAGAAGCAACATTTTAGGCTCTAAGATTCCTCTGATCCATAAGGGAATGCTGAAATTTCCTTGTTTGGAGATTTAAGAGTTTAATTTTCCCCTGAAGCAAAGTCATCCACTTTGGCTGGGATAAAAGGATAAAGAACAACAAACTCAGTAGCACCAGATGGGGTTTAACACAGAAAATAGGGTCAGGTTTCTCCTTTCAAATGCCAAATTTTACATTAAAATATAAATTACAGGTTTTTAAAAAAGCATGGCTCCAGCAAAGATACTTAAGCACCCTAGATCTTAGTCACTGCCCGTGACAGGTGATGCCCCTCAAGCCAGCCTTGCTCAGCGCCTGAAGGAAGCTTGATTCACTGTCACACACACACACACACACACACACACACACACACACACACACACACATGAAGGACACATCCGGGCGCAATGCCCACCTTGTCTGATCACCAGGACACCAGCACTCTCTGAGCATTCTTAGATAAGGAAAGAAAACCCTACAGCAAAGCTTCTCAGCCTCTTCTCAACTACTGACAATTGGGGCTCAGTAACTCTATGACTTGGGGGAGGAGGCTGTCCTGCGTGATGTAGGACAGTGGTGCCCCACCTTTGCGGCATCAGGGACTGGTTTCCTGGAAGACAATTTTTCCGTGTTCAGGTGGCAGGACAGGGAGCACAAGAGGGATGGTCTTGGGATGATTCATTGTGCACTTTGCTTCTACTACTGCTACATGGTGACATGTAATGAAATAATTACCCAACTCTCCATAAAGCAGAATCAGTGGGAGCCCTGAGCTTGTTTTCCTGCAACTAGACGGTCCCATCTGGGGCTGATGGGAGACCCATGGGGAGCGGCTGTAAATACAGATGAAGCTTCGAGGATTCACTTGCCAGCTACTCACCTCCTAGTGTGTGGCCCGGTTCCTAACAGACCAGAACTAGGGCTTGGCAACCGCTGATGGGGGATGTTCAGCAGTGGCCTTGGCCTTGGGCTTCCCTTGTGGCTAAGCTGGTAAAGAATCCGTCTGCATGGGAGAGACCTGGGTTTGATCCCTGGGTTGGGAAGATCCCTTGGAGAAGGGAAAGGCTACCTACTCCAGTATTCTGGCCTGGATAATTCCATGGACTGTACATCCACGGACTCGAAAAGAGTCAGACAGGACTGAGCAACTTTCACTTGGCCTCTACTCACTCAATGCCCTTAGCCCACACCCTGCCCTCTTGTAACAATAACAACAAAAATTTCTCCAGACACTGTGAAACGTTTCCCAGTGAGCAAAATTCCCCCCATTTGAGAATCACTGCTCCAGGCCATACATACTCAGTGGGGACCATACATCTCACCCCTCCAGGAGCAAAAAGTGGTTCTCAGGGGATAAAAGAAATCTTATCCTTTTTAGGTATAAAACACAGATAAACACACAGTGTTGTAGCCACGCGTTCTGGGAAACACACTCACTCAGAAGAACAGTGCAGATAGTGGAGTACAGTCTATTACATCAGTGGGCCCAAGGCAGTCTCCTCTTAGCCAAGGACCCCGACCAGTTTTTGTGAAAACCTTACATACCCTAAGTGCATGTGCCCAAACCCACCTCCCCAAATTCCCTGAAACTAGTCTGAACACAGGAAGAGAAAGATACAATCAAAGTCAACGCGTGATTCATATGCCTTAAGCCTCGGGAGTTAACACTGGACAGTTATCAAAGGCCTTGATCACACCCCAATAAGCATAATAGAATGTATGATTCTATTCCGTTACACAGATAATTAGGGTATTCTTTTAGGCAATGGACAGTCTAGGTACGAGCCCTGGGGCTCTTCCTTCCGGGGGCCTGGCTTTCAGGTTGGTGTGTCGTTTCCATAGTTACTGGGCATACAGCTCACAGTCCACAGTCCGGCCCGAAAGAGAGTCCTGCTTTCACGATGGAGCCGGTTCTGTTTCCTCCTTCGTTCGTACACTAGCAGCTCTGCACAACATTTGTGGTGATAAAACTCATGGAAGGAGGGAATTAGGATGAAAAATGTCCAAAAGTATTCCTGAAAGAGCTGTAACAAAAAAAGATTGAGAAACACTTGTCTAGGCAATGCATCCTTTATAGAAAGTTATTCAACTGAACCACCCGTGTGTGGCTAAATGACCAACAGTAGTGATACCAACTCTGTGCTCAGCCCTGTGAGTCCATCATCTCAGGGAAGCCATACTCTGAGCCCCAGAGTCTGCGCTTTGGCGTCTGCAGTTCACAGGACAGAGCTCTGAAGCCTAGAAACGTCCTCTGAGAGGGTCTGGGTCGAACAGCTAAGAGAAGACAGGGTCAAGACTCAAAGGGAGGTCTGTCCAACCCCAAAGAGCTCGATGGTTCCACGGCCCCTGGCTCACCAGCGCCCAGCCAGGCCTTAGGACCACAGTGAAGTCTTCAGCGCTTTGAAAACACTGGACTGGCTGATAATCAGGACGGACTTCCCTGACCCAGTCACCTGTATCCACTAGCAGACTCTCCTGCTGCTGTTCATTCGCGCAGTCGTTTCCGACTCTTTGCGACCCCTTGGACTACAGCACACCAGGCCTGCCTGTCTTCCACCACCTCCCTGAGTTTGCTCAAACTCATGTCCGTCGAGTCGGTGAAGCCATCCAGCCATCTCATCCTCTGTCATCCCCTTCTCCTCCTGCCCTCAATCCCTCCCAACATCAGGGTCTTTTCCAGTGAGTCAACTCTTAGCATCAGGTGGCCAAAGTATTGGAGTTTCAGCTTCAACATCAGTCCCTCCAATGAACACCCAGGACTGGTCTCCTTTAGGATGGACTGGTTGGATCTCCTTGCAGTCCAAGGGACTCTCAAGAGTCTTCTCCAACAACACAGTTCAAAAGCATCAATTCTTCGGCGCTCAGTGCTCCTCCGAGCAACCCTGGAGGGATATTCTGTTCTGGAGAGGCCGGGTTACCTGCTCAAGGCCACACCACCAGCAGGCAGAGCTGGGACTGGAATCCTGGCACCGTGGACCCTGTGACCCGCCACGCCGTGGGCCTCCCTCCCTTATCTCCCCACCCTCCACACAGGCACCCAGGAACCCAAAGAACTTTGGAATTCTGCAAAAATCACGTCAGCCTGGAGATGTGTGTGTAAACAGCAGTGTGTTTTGTATTGACGTTGTTATAGGTGGGAGGAGGGTATTTTTTTAAGAATACCTTTAATCTAGGCCCTTTCCCTCCAGAATTTTGCACTATTAATATTTGGGATATACCCCCTCAGAAAATTTTCACATGTAAGTGTACAAATACAGATAGGAGGCACAACTAATCTCCCCCAAATTATGTACTACGCAAATTTTAAAAGATATGTATCCTTATAGGTGATTCACATTGCTATACAGCTGAAACTAATACAACATTGTAAAGCGATTAATCTTCAATTAAAAATAAAATTTTAAAATAATGATAGTGAGCTGTGCTTAGTCGTTCAGTCATGTCCAACTCTTTGCAACTCCATGGACTGTAGGCCATGAGGCTCCTCTGTCCATGGGATTCTCCAGGCAAGAAGACCAGAGTGGGTGGCCACGCCCTCCTGCAGGGGTCTTCCCAACCCAGGGATGGAAGCTGGGTCTCCTGCATTGCAGGCGGATTCTTTACCATCTGAGCCTCCAGGTATAAAGGGAAGAAGGAAAAGGCACTAGGGTCAGCGTGTTGTAGTTCCGGTCACCAGCAGTTGGTGAGGGGCCTCGCCCAGTCTGTCCATCACAGCTTGGTCAGGAAGGCAGGATGAAGGGAGTGAAACGTGGGAAGGCAGGATGGGCCGAGGAGAGGGGAGAGGAAGGAGGACAAATGAGCGCAGAGGGGCGGCAGGTCCAAGGCAGGAAGGGGAAGATTAGAGCAAGAAGCAGGAGGAGAAGCAGGCGCTCAGTGGCGGAGCTATTTTTATGAACGAAGTACTGCTGATTTGCATATTCAGCATCGCTGTGCATCCTGAGGTCAGAAGGCCCCAGCGCCTGCGAGGAGGAGGGGGAATTCATCAGGGCCGCCTTCTGGAAGGCTCCTAGAGCACACTGCGCCCAGCTCTCCTGCACCGCAGGAAAAGCCAGGGGAAGGGGAGAGCCAGCTCGTCCTCCAGCGGAGGTGCCCCTCTCCTCACTGCTTCTCCCTGGGCATCTGGCTCAGGGTCCCCAGCCCCGAGAGGCAGGGAAGTGGGTCCCAGGCGGGGGAAGGGGCTCAGGCTAGTGAGGCACATCCCCAGGGATCAACGCAGGAGAAGAGCTCACACATCAGAAGAGGAAGGAGTCAGAAGGTGTTGTAGGAGAGAGATTGGCCAGGCGTGTCCGATGCCTTGCCCTTGGTCTAGAATCTCTGACTGCAAGAAAGGAAGGAAAGCAGGAAGGGAGACAAGGAGGAACGGAGGCAGGAAAGGAATGGGGTTGGTTTACAGGCGAGCTCATGCACTTGTCACGGCATTACCCTTCAGCTGCCCTGTGAGATGGATACTCAAAGAGTTCCCATTTGTACTGAACAGATGAAGCGTGCCTTAGCTCAGTTACTTGCCCATAGTCACACATTAGAGGCAGAACTGTGGTTTGAATCCAGAGCTCTCTGAGTCCATAGGGCACACTCCCAACTATTGGGTTGGCCAAAAAGTTCCTTTGGGTTTTCCCATAAGCTATTACATCTGAATGAACTTTTTGGCCAACCCAATAGTACACTAAAGTGACCCCACACACACACACACACACACCAGGGAATAAAGGAGAGTCTGAGCACACGAGATGGGAGCAGGAACAAGACTCTCATGCCCTGCGCTGTCTCCCTCTCTCCTTTCCCGCTAACCTGGGGTAGACCAGTTTGGGAGTTTCTTAGAGCTCCTCTACCACCACCCCCCGTCAAAACCTCAGAAGAGGTTTTGACGGCCAAAACCTTTGCTTACATGAAGTCTTGTTGTGTCATGGCAAGAACTCCGATCCCAACTCCACGTGACCTCTTGTTTCAAGTCCCACCGTCAACTCGTTGATTTCACTTCCGTGTTTATCTATCTATAGACAAGATGCTGTACGCCCAGCCCGTGGACCGGTTCCCCTTGGGACATCCCTCAGAGGGACACCCTTGGTCCACCTGATGGAGCCTGGAGTAACAAGGACAGGGAATCCAAACAGGAAAATCAGATGCCACAGGCACACCAGGAGGGGTAGAGAGGGTGCCGGGGGAGCAATGATGGACTTCTTCAGAGGTTCCCCCTTAAAGACAATGGTTCCTGCTCAGGGCATCCTTTGCTGAAAGTGGGAATACTCGGTCTGAGCTCAAGCTTGTCTGAAGGGGCAAATAAGCAGTAGAGTTAGAAGAAGTTCAACAAGAACAGCACTCTAGAACCCTTGCCAAAAAATATCTCCTCTGCCTGCCTGCCAGCCTGGTGCCTGAAGACAGGTCACTTAGAATCCTTCTGCATGGCGCATAAAGGCAGCCCTAGATGTTTTGCCCCAGTGAGAGGTAGGACGGGGTATCCGCTGACTGCATCCGTGCACGTTAGTGCTGGGCATCTCCCCAGCATCCATCCTCCCCTTCTTCTATGAGCACATGTCTTATCTGGGCTCCAGGCCACCCAGCTAAAAGCCGTCTTTCCCAATCTTCCCTGCAGCTGGCTGCAGCCAACTGCTTGGATCGAGGCCAATACGACCAGGAGCAGAAGCTGTGGTCAGGCCCTTAGATGGAAGAAGCTTGCTCTGCCTTCCCTTGGCTCTTGTGACTGCAGCGATGAACGTGGTACTGGAAGCTGAACCAGCCATGTTAGTCCCAAGATGGAACATGCGTCTTGAAAATGGCAGGGCAACGAGGTGGAAAGTGCCAGGTGTCCATGGGGCCACTGGGTCAGCCTTCGACTGTTGGTGTCCACATTGTTAAGGGGGTGAGAGTGTCCAGGGCCCAGGGGCCACTGAGTCAGCCTTGGACTGCAGGTGCCCACGTTGTTACAGGGGCGAGACAGTGTCCAGGGCCCAGGGGCCACTGGGTCAGCCTTGCATTGCTGGTGTCCACATTGTTATGGGGGAAACATAAACTTCCTTTTCTTGCCATTCAGCATCACTGGCTGTTAGCACATCACTCCAGGCCTTTCCTGGCCTCAGTTAGAAGGCCCTTTGTGCCCAGTGCCAGGCCATCTGGTAAACACAGTTTGGGGCCTTTCCCAGGGCTGGTGAGGAAAGACTGGGGCCTTGTAACCTGGGCACAGCTCTGACCTCCACTCAGAAGCCCACCTACTAAGGCCTCTGCTTCCTCTGCTGGGGAGACGTGTTTCCTGATCCCTAAATCAGGACTCATGGTCTGACAAAGGCTTGGGAAGCTTCTTTGGTGAACAGGAAACGTTCTAGGTAATACAGACCAGATGATAAAATGCTGGTATTTATGGGATATTTCACACCAATACCAGAACATTAGGAAATTTTTTTTCCAAACTTTAAACTTTTTATTTTGTATTGGGGTATAGCCGATTAATGGAGAAAGCAATGGCAACCCACTCCAGTACTCTTGTCTGGAAAATCCCATGGACAGAGAAGCCTGGTAGGCTGCAGCCCATGGGGTCGCAAAGAGTCGGACACGACTGAATGACTTCACTTTGACTTTTCACTTTCATGCACTGGAGAAGGAAATGGCAACCCACTCCAGTGTTCTTGCCTGGAGAATCCCAGGGACGGGGGAGCCTGGTGGGCTGCCGTCTATGGGGTTGCACAGAGTCGGACACGACTGAAGCGACTTAGCATAGCCGATTAATAACGTTGTGATAGTTTCAAGTGGACAGCAAAGGGACTCAGCCGTACACATACACGGATCCATTCTCCCCCAAACTCCCTTCCCATCCAGGCTGCCACATAACATTAAGCAGAGTTCCCTGTGCTCTGCAATAGGTCTTTGTTGGTTATCCCTTTTAAATATAGTAGTGTGTACACAACCTTCCCAAAGTCCCTAACTATCCGTTTCCCTGCTGCTGCTGCTAAGTCACTTCATTCGTGTCCAACTCTGTGTGACCCCATAGATGGCAGCCCACCAGGCTACCCCGTGCCTGGGATTCTCCAGGCAAGGACACTGGAGTGGGTTGCCATTTCCTTCTCCAGTGCATGAAAGTGAAAAGTGAAAGTGAAGTCGCTCAGTCGTGTCCGACTCTAGCGACCCCATGGACTGCAGCCTACCAGGCTCCTCTGTCCATGGGATTTTCTAGGCAAAAGTACTGGAATGGGGTGCCATTGCCTTCTCCGATCCCTTTCCCTAGCAACCACAAATCCGTTTTCCTAGTCTGTGAGTCTCTTTCTGGTTTGTAATTAAGTTTATTTGTATCATCCCTTTTTAGATATCACATATAGGAGATGTCATACGATATTTCTCCTCCTCTGTCTGACTTCACTCAGTATGACACTCTCTGGGCCCACCCAGGGATGGGCATTATTTCATTCTTTTTAACGGCTGAGTAATATTGCGTGGTCCACATACACCACATCTTTATTCATCCGTCTGTCGATGGACATTTGGGTTGCTTCCGTGTGTTTGCTGTTGTAAACGGTGCTGCAGTGGACACTGGGATGCTCGTGTCCTTCAGATCCTGTTTTTCTCTGGATATATGCCCAGGAGCGAACACTAGGAATTTTAGATGTCAGGTTACATTGAAAAACCCAAGACTGGGACTGCCCTGGTGATCCAGTGGTTACGACGTCACCTTCCCATGCAGGGAGTGTGGGTTCGATCCCTGGTGGAGGAGCTGGGATCCCACGTGCCTCGTGCCCAAAACACCAAAGCATAGAACAGAAGCAATAGTGTAACAAATTCAATGAAGGCTTTAAAAATGGTTCACATCAAAAACTCTTTTTGAAAATAAAGGATTTACAATGTTCTATGTAGGAAAGACCTGTTCTCAGACCCAGTCTTTCCTTTGCGTCTTTCACCCACTGCCTGACATATTTCAGGCACTTATTCTGACGGTGTTAAGTTTACAAGTTCTCATGTAAATAAATCAAAGCAGGAAGCAGCCCCCTGGAAGAAAGTATGGGGGACCCCGGCTTCAACTTGCCCATGAGCTGTCTGGATCAGCCTCCAGCAACAGGTTCTCCAACCATCTCCACATTCCTAGCCAAAGCCTAAATATTTAAAGTCCCGGGGAAGACATATCTGTTTAGCTGGGCTCAGACACATGCCCATCCTTGGCTTTTCCTCAGAGTGGAGAAAGAAGTAGCTGGCTTTCCTCAGCTTCCCCGGGGAAAGAAGACAAGCACTGGGATTCATTTTCCCATCAGGATCGACACATATAAGGATAGAGGTTGGATTGATACCAAGACGATTTGGAAAACAATCTTGGAGAAAGTGGTGGTGCCAAGAGGCCAAGAAATGGACAAAGCACCTGCTAGGTCCACCTCACCCTCCTGAGAACCAGAATAAAATTAAATGAAACAAGAACAGAAGAATAAAACCCCAGAGAGAAGCTATGGAGCCAAGAGAATTTCCTTTCTCCAGAGATATTATCACTGGTGGCATAATGCAATTTTCTAGCAATGCCTGTGATTTAATAAAGAAGAAGTCAGCACTGTTAGGAGCACAAGTCACAGCGTATAATCTCACTGACATCCTTTGGAGGATCGCTCAGAAGGAGGGGTCAGTGGTAAATCCCCAGGTGTCAGAGCCAAGACGGGGAAAGGCCCGCCCGGGGAACAGCACTGGATACAGAATGCGGTCTGTGCTGTTCTCCAGACTCTAGCTCTCTGGCAAGTTTCCACGGCGCCCTGTCTTCCACCTGGACCTGGTGGGATCTCTCTGGAAGTCTAGTTTATCTCGTTACACACCTGAATGCCATCAGTTGTTCTTGCAGACAGAAGGGACCGTGCTTCCTGTCATTACCATCTGGCCACCTGCTGTGCTTCTCAGTAATGCCTCCTAAAAGATCCTTCTCCAGTATGCCCTGTGAATTTAGCAGAATAAAGAGGAAAACTATAGCTACTCTGGCTCCGAGTGGCTTTCCATCAAGGGATACTTGCGTGATGTGCCCTAGCATGGGGAAGCCGGGACATCAGAGACAGGCAGATAGGGAGATAATAAGAATGATAAGAATTTTTTATTGTTATACAGAAAGGGATTGTTGCCATGCACCGACCACTGTTCTAGTGACTTTAGAAGGACTGTCTCACTTCATCTTCTCCACAATCCTCCGAGTTAGGGAACATTATTATCCCCATTTGCAGGTAAGAAAACTGTGCCACATGAGTAATTTAAGCAATGTCACTCAGCAGGAAAATTGCAGTGGACCTGAGTCCAGAACAAGCTTGCCGCTCCTCTGCAAAACTGCCACTGAAAAGGCGTGGTGCCATCTTGCAAATCCTTGCTTCAGACAGACTTGAGTGTGATCCGCCACCCCTCGTCTGGTGGCGATGGGAAGGAGGACACAGTTTGAGAGGACAAGGGGCGGGGGGAAGTGACAGCCTCGCTCTCCTGAGGACAGATGACCCCAGCACATGGACGGGGCAGTGTGGGCAGCCGCTGGCACTCGTGGAGAACCCAAAGGGCAGCAGAGACTTCAGACACCGCGGCTCTGAAAATTGACCAGGGCCAGACAGGAGGCAAGCAGTCAGGGCGACAGAAAAGTCTGAAACCAGCATAGACCAATGATAGATAGGTAAGTAGGTAGATAATTGATTTATAGATGCATGAAAAATACAGAAATGGGAATAACTGGTAAGTGGTAGATACGTTAAGTGGGCTTCCCTGGTGGCTGAGCCGTAAAGAATCCACCACCTGCAATGAACGAGCCACAAGAGACACGGATTTGATCCCTGGGTCAGGAAGATCCCATAGAGGAGGGCATGGCAACCCACTCCAGTATTCTCGCCTGGAGAATCCCAGGGACAGAGAAGACTGGCGGACTACAGGCCATGGGGCCACACAGAGTCCGACACGACTGAATCAACTTGGCATGGTCACACACAGACACATCAGCACACGGATGACAGACACATAGATGAATACACACACACATAATTATAGATGATAGACGCATAAGTAGATAGATAAATGGATACAAAAGTTGATAGATGATAGACATGATAATAGATATGTAATTGATAGGTGGTAGATACATAAGTAGGCAGATAATTGATATATAGATATATGATAAATACAGAAATTTGTATAATTGGTATGTGGTGGATATGTAAGTAGATAGATGATAGATACACAGATAGATACATAATTGATAGATGACAGATAAATAGATGATAAACACAAAAGTAGATAGATGATAGACAGATACATAGATAGACAGATGACAGATAATTAGACCAGCATCCGCATCAGAGCTTTAACCATAGTCACAGAGCCACCAAGGAGGAGTTGAGCACATGGATGGCGTGGGCTGGTACAGCACTGCCCAGCACCAGACCCATACAGAGGACAGGCCAGGCTGATAACATACCTGCCCGGGTCGGGGTTATCTCTGGAACTTGGATGGGGCTGAGCCTGTGGACAGGGGCACGGGTGACTGCAGCCAAGGAGGGCTTGCAGCATGAGATTCCCCATCCGTGCTCAGTGTGGGGCTGCAGGCACCCCCCTGGGCTCTCACACCGGCGCTGCTATCGTCACTCACGTTTGCTGGCCGTTTACTCTGTGTGTGGTCCCACATGCCACACAGTCGCCTTCGCATCAGGCTGCAACGACAGGCTGTGCATGTCATTCTAGGTTCTCAGATCGCAAGCAACAAAGCCCGTTTCCTTGTCCCACTGTCTCTCCCTCTCTTCACCCCAAAGTCCTTGGAGGCCACGCGTTTCAGAAAACCAAGGTTTAAAATGGCCCAATTTCCTTCAGACTTTAAGAATCTAAGAAGCAGAGAACAGTTCAGAGCTTTCTGACTTTCTCCTCCCAGGTTATAATCTTCACATTTGGTTCAAATAAAATTCTACACTTCTTTCATCGAAAAAAAAAGGAAGAAAGAAGAAAATTTTTATTGCATTAAGCCACTGAGGGCCTAGGATTAATTTGTTATTGCAGCTTTGCCTGACTAATACACTACTCGATCTCACAGGTTTGTGGTGAGAGGCGAGTTTATGCATGTAGAGACTTCATTATCTTGCCAGCAGTTTAGTAAGCACTCCATAAATGCCAGTGATTGTTCGTATGGCTCTTAGATGACAGAATATGATATTGATCTCCAGAGAACTTGAGCTCTTACTGATGTTGGCATATACTGCCCTAGAAAAACATCCACGCAGCTCCTGTTCATAACAACACAGAGCTGGAGCTGGATTTGTATTTGCCAAAGGTTTTATTGGTTTTATTAAGAATTATACAGTAACCGCGGACTCTCAGAGTTGGAAAGGATCTTAAAGGTCACCCTGTCTCTCCTTCACCTGGGGCTTAACTCCCTTCCCCAACTTCCCTATTGAAGACTAAGACCCCGTGAGCCTTATCTGACCACGCAAAGAGTGCTTACTGCTGGGAAGTTCTTCCTGTGCCTGTCTGAATCTGTCTCCAGTAGCCCGTGTCCTGGCCAGTAAACCCTCCCAGTCCAATGGCCCGAGGACCATTCATCCAATTCACTTGGCACACAGTGGCATCCCACCTTGCGCCTGGCCTCACTGCTTACCAAGACCTCAGGCAAGTTACTCACCCTCTCTGAGCTTCCAATGCCTCGTGTAAAGAGTTAGAATATAAGAGCACCTCATTTTTTGAGTTTCTGTGAGGATTAAACAAGGCAGTATATACAGAGCCTGGCACATGGTGAGTGTTCAGTAAATATTCGCCTTAATTGTCACCATTGTGGTTGCAAAGTATTGGGGAAAATCACAGTTGAGTCAGTATTTACAAGTCTGATGAGGTCTCCAAAAGAGAAGGGATGGGGTTTCACAGAAACACTGAATGGATTCGAACTGGGTTGAATTATTCCACTGATGCTAAAGCTGAAACTCTAATACTTGGGCCACTTGATGTGAAAACCTGACTCACTGGAAAAGAACCTGATGCTGGGAAGGATTGAAGGCGGGAGGAGAAGGGGACAACAGAGGATGAGATGGGTGGATGGCATCCCCGACTCAGTGAACATGAGTTTGAGCAAGCTCCTGGAGCTGGCGATGGACAGGGAGCCCTGGCGTGCTGCAGCCCATGGGGTTGCAAAGAGTAGGACAAGGCTGAGCAAGTGAACTGAACTAAATTCCATATAAAGAGAAATGTCATTGATTATTCACAGACCCTCAGAAAGGCCTGGAAAAAACCCAAGCGGAGAAAGCCACAACGGAAAGCTTGCAGGTCTCCCTGAAGAGACCCCAAACACACAAGATGGGAGAGCTGTCTGTGCGGGGAGCAGCAGGATGGGGTCGTCCGCATCTGAGCCAGGAGAAGCTCAGGCTTCGGTGCCAAGAGCGATCCAAGAGCAGGAGGCGGTGGTTGCTGGCTCTGAGAGCTCAAAGGGGCGGGGCAGGACCAGTCCTGTGGACAGAAAACAGACGAGGCGGAAGGACCCTTAGCACTGGCGGCGCGTTACCCTCCAGCTCCCTGACAAGGAAGTCAGCGTGGGTGAGGGATACAGGACAAGCAGAGCGATATAAACCAGGTCCCCTGCATGCTGTCTGCAAACTGGGCTCCCGGTTCTGAACCACTGCCTTCCCACGTGCCAACAGGGGCAAAAGCCTGGGCTTGGGGGTGGGCGGTTCAGGAGTGATGAAACCACCTGCCCTGCCCCACTCGGGGAGGGCACAGGGAGGAGGCAGTCAGCGCACTGCCAGCCAGCGCCCCTCCGGAGCCTGATCTGTGCTGTTCTCTGGTTCTCAGGACACCTTCTCTCGGAGGAGAGCCCAGGAGGAAGGCGTTCCCTCCCCCGCGCGGGCTGCTAGCTGGCGGGTTCTTCCAGGCCGCAGCCCCGGGGGCGGGCAGCCCGCTGGCTGGTGGGGGGCGGCGGGAGGCAGCTCCTCGTCTGAGTCACGGACGGTACCCCCACCCCCGCTTCTCTGCCAACGAGACCAACAGAGGATCCTGCTAAATTCTGTTTAAAACAGGGGTTGGTTGTTGTTGTTTTTTTCCCTGTTTGGGATTTTGTGTTAATGATCAGAAGGGAAACACTGTTTTTCCCTTAAGGAGCTAAATCACTAAATTGCTCAGAAGAAACTCCCTGGCCTCCACAAGGATGCTGAATGAGTTAGGAGGGAAAAGGGGTTGTGAGATGGAGAAAGTCCACCGTGGGGCCACACTGACCATAAGCTGGCCCTGCTTTCCGGCTGTCAGCTCCCTCCAACATTCAGGCCAGGCTGATAACAGTGACAGGTAGCCATGGTCCCCAACAGGTGCCAGCATGACCCCGCAGCTCCTGCAGAGTAGGGTCACAGAAAAAGCCACCACTTGAGTCCGATTCCCAACTCCCGTATGTAGAGTCTGTGTGACCTTCGATGAGTTACACCACCTCTCTGAGCCTTGGTTTTCTCATCTGAAAGTGGAACCGATCATGACGACATAATAGGATTCCAGGGAAGATTAAAGAGGACGAACATATACTAAAAAGCTTAACAGGGTGCTGAGCCCATCGGAAACACTCCAAACTAGCAGCTGTTAAAGTCTCTGTCTCTCTTGAATACGAGGTTGGCTACAGGAAGCTTGTCCTTTTCAAGGGACATGAGGGGCCCAGACATGTGTCACTCTCTGGAGTGTTGATGGCTCAGCTCCTAGAATTCTCCTAGAGACCAGCCCTTGGGGAAAATGACAAGGATTCACCTTTGTCTCTTTCCACGTTATTAATTCCTTGGGATGGGATGGTGGGGGTAGGAGGGAATCTCAAGAGGGAGGGGATATATGTACACATACGGCTGATTCACTTTGTTGTACAGCAGAAGCTAACACAACATTGCAAAGCAATTATACGCCAATAAAAATAAATAAAACAACTGTTATTAAAAAAATGACTCCTCTCTCAGATTGCTTTTTATTTCCTTTATTAAAACAGTATCAAAGGTTGGTGCGTGCGTGCTAAGTCGCTTCAGTCATGTCTGACTCTTTGCGACCCTATGGACTGTAATCCACCAGGCCCCTCTGTCCATGGGATTCTCCAGGCAAGAATACTGGAGTGGGTTGCCATGCCCTCCTCAGGGGATCTTCCTGACCCAGGGATCGATCGCACAGATCGCACATCTCTTTTGTCTCCTGCACTGGCAGGAAGGTTCTTTACCACTAGCGCCACCTGGGAAGCCCATCAAAAGCTGGTGAAGTGAAAGTGAAGTTGCTCAGTCGTGTCCGACTCTTAGGGACCCCATGGACTGCAGCCTACCAGGCTCCTTCATCCATGGGATTTTCCAGGCAAGAGTATTGGAGTGGAGAGACCCCCAAATAGGTAGGCTGCAGAGTGTGGTCTGGCAGATGCCTTTGCTTCCTGATGGAGCAGAGGATGCAGGGAATAAAGCATCGTGAGACATGTGTGTGTGTGCGCGTGTGTGTGTGACCAGGCTTCTGTGACCCGGTGAACAACGCTCGCAGCGTCTCAGCTGACATTTGCAAACAGAGCTAAATTGAGAGGTGTCACCTCCTCTAGCAAGGTCAAAAGACTCACGGCTGCTAACCCCGAGAGGTGGGAATTGCAAGCAGCAAACAAAATCACACTGCCACTTGGAAAGCTGCCAACTGCTACAATCAGGGTAAAAATAATTGGAAAAATAAGTCAGGTGTGAATCAGATGCCGCGGCTCCCAGTGGAGGTATGGAGCCGGTCGCCCACCGTCTCTGCCTCCTGCACTGCCTTCTAGGATGTGTTTCCTGCTGGGGGCTCTTCCAGCTGCCAGCATCCCCCACCCCTTCCTTGGCTGCTCCTTCCTTTCCCATGCCCTCGGGTTTGGCCCTGGGCACCCTGCTACTCCCCTCTAGCGCTGGAGTCCCTGGAGGGTTCATCCTTCCCTGGGATTCATCTCCATCCCACCCCAATCTCACTGCCGCTGACCACCAAGCTAGAACCTCTAACCAGAGCCCTCCCTGCCCGCTGCTTCCCTCTTCCCATGGCTCACAGGCCGCCTTCTCTTGTATATTCCTGAATAAGCCACTCATTCACTGGTTCAATTCATCAACAAATAATAATTGACAATCTGCTTCATGCCAGGCCCTGAACTAGGTGAGAGGGAGAGAGAAGTAAAGCTTCCATGCCATTGGATGCACAGAAAGGAAATTTTAGAGAAACTTTTAACTATTAAAATTGTGGGAAATATTATAAAGAATACTGCATGGCCTAACATGAACAAAATTAGGGGTTGAGGAAGGGAGAAAGTCTAGCTTTTATAATGAAGGCCACTCTGATCTGGTAGTGTTGAAGCTAACAGCTAAGGGTGAGCAGGAGCTGGGTGTGCAAAGAGTGGGGAGAGACCGTTCCAGAAAGACGAAATAGCGCAAGAAAGGCTCTCAACCATTTCTTTACAAAATAATTTGATTTGTGTAGAACATGAAATGGAGGGTCTCCAATTTGCTGACTACCGAGCAGAAGTTAAAAGCAGACAGACAGTTAAAAGCAGACAGAGAGTAACACGGTAACAAAAAAATATGCATCAGCCAGTCAGCCAAATAATTACGTAAATTGTCCCAGCCCTGACATTTATCACCAGCCCTTCCCTTGGAGGTAAGTAAGTAGGAAAATAATGAGAAGAAAGTTATTTGGTAATTACCCAGCATGAATTATGACTCTGAGAGGCTATTTCCAGGGGATACTTTAGTGTAATTTAGTTTAGCATTATCGGAGTTCAATTTAGAATGACATCATTGGTGCAGAAAAGCTTTAAAACCAGACTCAAAAGAACAGGAGTTCCATCCTGACATTCCTAGCTGAGTGATGACAGATCCTGACCCTGACATAACTACCTTCTCTATGATGTGGGAATAAGCATTCCTATTTTACCTACCTCCCGGAAGAGCTGGAAGAGTCAAATAAGACGATGGATGTAGAAATGCTTTGCAAACTGTAAAGCGTGATCCATGGGAAGGGTCAGTCTTCACGCCCTTCAATGAGGTTCAAAGACCCCTTTTTGTCACCTCTGACAAAAGAAAAGCCAGCTCCAACTGGTGTAAGGAAAGAAACATTTACTGGCCACAGTAAGGAAAAAAATCTAAGATTAACGAGCTGTAAGTAGGGTTTGATCCAGAGGCTCAAACGATACCATCTTTCCCAGATCTTTCTCCACCTCAGCTCCTTGCTTCTCCGAGCTGGCTAGCTTAGGCTCTCCATGGTGGTCAATGACTGCTCTAGACTTACGCCCCCCTCCCCAGGTTCAAATCCAGCAGGAAAGAGAGAACGTCTCTCAACAATTCAAGGAAAGTTATAAAAAGATGTGGAGCATATATAGAATGGAATGTTACTCAGCCATGAAATAGAGGGAAATAGCGCCACTTACAGCAAACGTGGATGGAACTAGAGATTTTAACACTAAGTGAAGTACATCAAACGGAGACAGACAGATATCACATGATATTGCTTATATGTGGAATCTAAAGATATTGTGCAAATGAACTTATTTACAAAACAGAAGTAGAGGAACCGATGTAGAAAACAAACTTGTGGTTACCAGGAGGGAGGGGATAAACGGGAGATTGGGGTTGACAGATGCACGCTACTACATGCATTCATGCTCCGCTGTTTGCGATTCTTTGTGACCCCGTGGACTGCAGCCCGCCAGGCTCCTCCATCCGGGATTTTCTCCAGGCAAGAACACTGGAGTGGGTTGCCATTTCCTCCTCCAGGGGATCTCCCCAACCCAGGGACTGACTCCACATCACCTGCACTGGAAGCAGATTCTTTACCACTGAGCCACCTGGGAAGCCCAGTGCACACTACTATATATAAAACAGATAACTAAAAAGAAAATCCTACTCAACACTCTGTAGTGACCTTTATGGGAAAAGAATCTTAAAAAGAGAGGATATACGTATATGTATAACTGATTCACTTTGTTGTATAGCAGAAACTAGCATAACATTGTAAGCCAACTGTACTCCAATAAAATTTTTTTAAAGGAAAGTTACAAGCCTCACGGGCCCTAATGGGGCTGTAAAACCACCCCTGCACCGACCACTGCGTCCAGGGAACGAGACCCTCCATGAGCCGTGTCTGAGCCATGTGCCCAGCCCTCAAGCGAGAAGCAAGTGGACCAAAAGCAGGGGGAGGAGGGATTGATAGAAAAAATCAAGAAAGAAGTTGGTCAGCAAAACAGTAGATGTCCACTCCCACCCATGTCCTAGAGCCTTTCATAGAAAACTCCCAGGTCAGTCTTCAGCGTCTCTGGACCAACTGTGACTAAAGAATGTCGTGATTACACAAGTGGAGAGTGAGACTCAACCCTGCTTAAGAATCAAGCCCTACGCTGCGGCTGTGTTTTTCATTTAGCTGCCTTTTTCACGTTCAATCCAGAGTCACAATTATTTCTTCCACAAATGATTAAGTTATTCTGTAATTTGATTGATGGCCCCTCTCTAGTTTCTTGATTCCCTCCTCTGGATATCCTATGAGCTTGTCAACGTTTCTCCTCTGCCTCTTCAGTTTACTTTCTGCTCCTTTGTAATTTTTGCTCGATGTTCTGGAATATATTTTTTTAATTTGTTGAAGTGTGGATGACTGCCAGTGTTGTGCTGATCTCTGCTGTGCAGAAAAGTGATTCAGTTACACATGTGTATACATTCTTTTTCACGTTCTCCAATATTTACTCAGTGCTACCTTATGGGTCACAAATCTCTTCTTTGTCTTCTTTCTGTTGTGAGACTTCATGGACGCTCTTGTAACTATCATTCGCTGTCCCATTTTTTGAATGACATTATGTCACTTTCCTGTGGAACATTCTTATGAGTCTCCCTGAAGATACCAACTAGATTTTTAGAGGATTTTATTTCTTCTGCTTTACCTGTTTTGTATGGTTTTCAGTTGTTCTTTACCATCTTGAGAATGATCTTGGTGCATTTTTATTCTGTTTATTTGCTTTCCTGTTAGCTGGTCTTCTTTGTTTAACTGCTTCTATTACTGAATATAAGTCTCAGTTCATGTAAAAAAAAAAATCCTACAGAAACTCGGAGTGTGGAGCCTTCTCTGAAATCCCAAGAGCCCAACCTGCTCCTGACCATCTCATATTTCCTTTCAGAGCCAGTTTGCTTCCCTCTCCTCCAGGCTAAGTCCTGCCAGCCAGGAGCTGACTGCTGCAAGGACCCGTGTTGTAAGTTTCATCTACTTCTCCTACAAGCATGGATTCCATCCATTAATCAGCAATGTTGATTCTATGTCTCTTTTGGTGCTGACTTCTCTCCTGCCTCATAGCTTTCTTGCAGGCATTTGAATTCTCCAGGTGGTTCAGTGGTAAAGAATCTGTCTGCCAATGCAGGAGTCACAGGAGACATGAGTTTGATCCCTGGGTCAGGAAGATCCCTGAAGAAGGAAATGGCAAACCACTCCAGTATTCTTGCCTGGAAAATTCCATGAACAGAGGAGCCTGGAGGGCTACAGTCCTTGGCATCGCCAAGAGTTGGTCACAGCTGAGCACACATGCATGCACGGGAATATAAAAGATGTGATGGAGAATTAACACATAATTAATGTGCTTTGGGGGCTTTTGGGGGGGTGATTGAGGGTGTGTGGCGGGAGAGGGTGGGTCCTGAGGAAAGCTTTATAGGGGAGAATTGAACTGGGTCTTAAGTAATAATTAAGAATTTGCTAGAGCAAGAGGAGAGAAGATCATTCCAGGCATGAATCTTTAGATCTAAAGCTATTTTGATTTCTCTTTACAAAAAAAGAAAACTCTTTTCTCAACCCAGAATTTGCAAACCAGTGGCCCACAGATAGATCAGGCTGACAGATGTGTTCAATTTGGCCCATGCAGCATTCTGTAGAATTTAGTTGCCAACATTTAAAAATGGTGAGCTTTTACATAAGGATCTGGGTTTCCAGCTGCTCTTGAAAACTCAGGAGTTCCGGCAGCCCTGGACCTGAGTCCCCACGGGGACAGCAATTGACTGAGTTGAGTGGTATCTACTCTCTTAAGGCACAACCTGCTGACCTGGTTCTCCCAAGTCATCACCTGGCCCTGCTGGTATTTGAGTTTGTGACCCTGTCTCAACCCAGTCAGCTGACCATTGACTCTTTAGACCATCTCCCATTATTATTGTTATCATTATGGCATATTACTGGAGAAGGAAATGGCAACCCATTCCACTGTTCTTGCCTGGAAATTTCCATGGACACAGGAGCCTGGTGGGCTACAGTCCATGGAGTCTCAAAGAGTCAGACACACCTGATCACACACACGTGGCATATTATATCATATCATATTCAACAGTCTAATCTGTTTACATTCTTACTTAAAAGTCTCCATTGATTCTCCAAATCAATAGAACAAAATCTGAATACCCAAAGCAGACTAGGTTGACCTCTACTTTGTCCACCAACGTCCAAGCCCCAAATCCTCCGCTCTGAATTTTTACCATTTCCTCATCCCACTCTTTCCCAACACTACATTCTCTTCACACATGTTGTCCCTCTCAGCAGCATTTCTGGGAGAGCTCTCCACTGGTCAAATTTCCCTCTACCTTCAATGTCCAGCCAAGAGGTCCTCTCCTCTCTGTAGACCACCCTGAAAGTGAAAGTGAACGCGTTAGTCACTCAGTCGTGTCCAGCTCTTTGCAACCCCATGGACTGCAGCCCACCAGGCTCCTCTGTGCATGGGATTCTCCAGGCAAGAATACTAGAGCGAGTTGCCTTTCCCTCCTCCAGGGAATCCTCCCATCCCAGGGATCAAACCTGGGTGCTCTGCATTGCAGGCAGATTCTTTACCATCTGAGCCACCAAGGAAACCCAGACCACGCTGACTCTCCTCCTCAGGGTTCCTCAGCAGCGCTGTGCTCCTACCTCAGCTCTGGCACCCACCATGTTTGTCTCTGATTGTCTGTTTACAAGCCTGCCTCCTCCACGCCCACTCAGACTGAGATCCTTGAAAGCAGAAACCCTGTCTGATTCATCTTTGTAGATTCAGTGCCTCTCTGCATACCTTGGCAGATATCAGATACTCAGTAAATTCTTAAATGAATGAAGAAAGGAACAAACACACCGGGAATGAATTGGCATGTGTCCATGGAATGTCACACCTCAGCAATTGTAATGAAAGGAATCCTTTCCACTGAAGCTTTTCTGTCTACTCTGCCACAAGGAGTTCCCTTCTCTGGAGGCTGGTAGAAACTGTAGTTTCTGAGAGGTCTTAGGTGAGTCATTAGAGGAAGCAAGGAGGAAGGTCAGATCCCTTGGGTGCAGGCGTAGAATTACAGAGCCAGAGAAGTCCCCAGTGCTGGTCTGACTTTCTGGCCCCTGGCAGCTACATGCACTGAGGTTCTTGAAGTAGTGGCTCACGCCCTAATGCCAACTCCCATCCTGGCAGAGAGTGACTTCACAGCTGAGACCCCTCAGAGAAAAGGTCAGGACAGGTTATTCCCTTCTTATTCAGTTCCAGCCACACGTCGCCTACTGCTAGCTTTTCCTTGAAAACATCAAGCATCCGCCTGCCAGGACCTTTGCACATTCTATTCTCTCCACCTGGAATTCTCTTCCTTTGTGTATTTACAGGACTGACTCCTTTACTTTATTCAGATGTAAGAGCACGTTTGGGGGTTTCCAGGTAGCACTAACGGTAAAGAATCCACTAAAGAAGCCAATGCAGGAGACATAAGAGATGTGGGTTCAATCTCTGGGTCAGGAAGGTCCCCTGAGGATCCCAGTATTCTTGCCTGGAGAATCCCCATGGACAGAGGAGCCTGACAGGCTACAGTCCTTGAGGTCACAAAGAGTTGGACGTGACTGAAGGAACTGGGCATGCATGCAAGAGCACATTTAATCTGATTAGAAAAACCTTCCCTGATCAACAAATAAAACTGTAAACTGTCCTTCATGCCTTGTCACTCCTGATCCTCAACACTGCTTCAAGGGAGAGCTCATAGGAACCGGAGCACTAGGGACCAGATTGAGCCAGGACCTCGAGTCCTCAAGACTCCCCCCTCTCTCCTCTTCACCTCTTATGCTGGACTTGTTCTACTGAGCTCCGTTCTTTTCTTCCTTTACATGGAGGAGCAGTCATGAGTCACATCCTTCATGCTCATAACTGAAAAGAGAAGGGACCTTTCCACTCATGCTGGTGAGGATAATCGCAAAGAAATAATGTTTGGCCTGGTTCACATGCCAATCCCTAAGCCATCACCACTGCAAGAGGATGTGTGTTTGTGGTCTGGTCCGGGTCCTGCCCCAGGATTGGCACTGACAGGGTCTGTTTGGTTCGTTCCCCAACCTGTGACTATGGCCAGAGGGAGACCTGTTGAGACTCGGAGCCAGGAGACTTGGAGCAGACTTTGAGCCAGAATAGGAGCGAGCTCCATCTGAACCATGTGGTTAAGGATGGGTAAGTGGAAAATCAAGGTGTGATTGCTCCCATGATGAAGGAGACAGACGAGCATTGGGCAGATATGTGTATCAGACACGTGACTGTGGCTTCACCGTCCTCAAAGCACTTGCTCTCAGCCTTTATTTACTCCACTGGCCCCTCACACCAGTTCTGTACAATCACTCAAGTATTATGAATTACCCCACAGTGAGCCTCAAAATACCGAGCAACCAGTATGATGTGAGCACCACCCAAGTAGAAGGGACATACCTTAGTCATTTGGAGAGAAGGTGTGTGTGGAGGGGTCTCCTCACTACCCTGGGGAAGTGGGGACGGATGGCATAGACTCGGTGACTTATAAGCAACAGGAATTATTTCTCACAGTTCTGGAGGCTGGAAGTCCAAGACCAGGGTGCCAGCATGGTCAGGTTCTGGAGAAATTCTCCTTTCAGGCTGCAGACTGCTGACTTCTCAGTGTATCTTCCCAGCGCAGCAAGAGAGCTAACTTGTCTCTGGCCTCTTCTTCCAATTCCAGTTCAGTTCCTCAGTCATGTCCAACTCTTTACGACCTCAAGGGCTGCAGCACGCCAGGCCTCCCTGTCCATCACCAACTCCTGGAGCTTGCTCAAGCTCATGTCCATTGAGTCAGTGATGCCATCCAACCATCTCATCCTCTGTCATCCCCTTCTCCTCCTGCTTTCAATATTTCCCAGCATCAGAGTCTTTTCCAATGAGTCAGGTCTTCTCATCAGGTGGTCAAAGTATTGGTGTTTCAGCTTTAGCATCAGTCCTTCCAGTGAATATTCAGGACTGATTTCCTTTAGAATGGACTGATTGGATCTCCTTGCAGTCCAAGGGACTCTCAAGAGTCTTCCCAAAACCATAGTTCAAAAGCATCAGTTCTTATAAGAGCACTAATATCATTCATGAGGGCTCCATCCTCATGATGTAATTACCTCCCAAAGCCTTTCCTCCAAATGACATCACATTAGAGGTTTAAGATTTCAACATATCATTAGGGGAGAGGGGACACAGACATACAGTCCACAACAAGACTCTATGAACTGTGGGGATACCCATTCTGGTGAACAAGGGTGAAACAAGAGCCCAATTACCTCTACTTTGAGGGCTTCCCAGATGGTGCTACTGGTAAAGAAACTACCTGCCAATGCAGAAGATGTAAGAGACAAGGGTTCACTCCCTGGGTCAGGAAGATATCCTGGAAAAGGAAATGGCAACCCACTCCAGTATGTTTGCCTGGAGAATCCCATGGACAGAGGAGCCTGGTGGGCTACAGTCCATGGGGTCCAAAAAGGGTCTTAGCACACATCTTTATTTTACTTTCATGCTGAAAACAAGAGAGATGTTTGGCTTTGTGCCTAGACACATGGCGAATCCATGGCGAGAACTCGAGACCCCTGGCACCAATTCTAGGCTTCTTCCACTGTCCTAAACTACCCCCCTGTCCTCAACCATTGGGAGGGGAAGTGAGACAGGATGGAGGAAGCCTGAAAAGAGTGCTATATTATGATCCCAGCGGAGTGCAGGAAAAAGCCAGCATGCCACAGCACACAAGGAGGGCTGCTTAGTGGGTGCCACAAAAACCTGGAAAGCAGCGCCTGCCAGACAGCAAGGATGGGGCGCGGCCAACAGGATGGGAGCCTGCAGCCAGGACGGCAGATGCCAGGAGGGCTGCAGCTATTCTGGGCCTCGAGCTGTAGCTGCTCCCTCACCCAGGTCCTGCCAGTGCCCACAGCCCCAGGGGAGCCGGGAGACCCCCCCACCCTCTCTCCAACTCCTTACAGATGGAGCGTCTGAGACCTGAGACTTCAGAGGCAGGAAGCCAGGCCAAAGGGAATCAGCCCCTCACAAAACAAACATGATTCAGTATCATTTCACAGCATGGCAAATGCTTAGTCATTGTCCTTATTAGAACTCTAAATCCACCCAATCTACTTGGAACTCATCTGGTCCAAATGTCCCACGTTATTAGTTAAAAAACCGAGGGGACTTCTCTAGGGGTCCAGTGGTTAAGAATCCTCCTGCCAATGAAGGGGGTCGCAGATTTGATCCCTGGTAGGGGGATATTCCACATGCCACGGGACAAGGAAGCCTGTGGGCCACAACTACTGAAGCCTTCACACCCTAGAACCCAACTCTGCCACAAGAGGAGCCACAGCCGTGAGAAGCCCACGCACTACAACTTAAGAGCAGCCCTCAAGACAAGGCCCAGGTGCAGCAACAAAGATCCCAGCGAAAAATAATTAAACTTGTTGCAAAAAGAAAGACATGGAGGCCCAAGAAGAGACTATGATCGTGCCCCAAATTTGAAGCAAATTTGAAGGAGAATTGGGAATGGCCTAATCTCTCTCCTTGGGACTCCTTCACCCTGGGTTGCCCAAGATGGGGAGAGCATCCAATTCTCATTCTTGGGGTCATTCACTTTCCACTTCAAAGGGCCAGCTGGGCTGACCTTAAAGCCCCCATCCCCCCAATAAGGGCTTGTGCAGTGCTGAAGGCCTGAATTCCGGCTCCATCCGCTCCCGCGTCCTCAGGCGCCATCTTGAGGGCCGCGCCATCTTGAGGACGCACGACGCAGGCTTGGCCCGGCCCCTCTCTCTCTAGGAGTCAGAGCGTGAGCCAGCCCACAGCGTCCAGCCTGAGCCAGCCCGCAGCGTCCGGCCCCACATCTCCACCGTGATGTGGTCCCTCTTGGCATTCTGGGCCAAAGGTACCACCTGAGCAGAAATATCGGAGCCCCACATGTCTCTTCTGGAAAGAGAAACACGGAAGAAAGGGTGAGAAAGCAAGACCTCCTCTTGTACCTCTGGCAGATGTCTTCTTTCCGTTGGCTCCACCTTCTCAGCCTGTGCAGGCGGCCACGGCTGTGTCACATGGCTCTGTCGTGTCCTCTGTGTTCAGTTTTGTGGTTCGGGGCACAGACTCTGGAATATTAGGTATACCATTGACTATGTGTGTAACCCCCACTCCAGTACTCTTGCCTGGAAAATCCCACGGACGGAGGAGCCTGGTAGGCTGCGGTTCATGGGGTCGCTAAGAGTCAGACATGACTGAGCGACTTCACTTTCTCTTTTCACTTTCATGCATTGGAGAAGGAAATGGCAACCCACTCCAGTGTTCTTGCCTGGAGAATCCCAGGGACGGGGAAGCCTGGTGGGCTGCCGTCTATGGGATCACACAGAGTCGGACACGACTGAAGTGACTTAACATAACATAACGTGTGTAACCTGTACAATTTACCTCACCCGTCTGTTTTCTCACCTGAAAAATGAGACTAGGGGGTAGGATCAACCTCTAAGGCTGGGAGGTTTTCATGATGTAAAGGATTTGTCTCTGTGCCTAGGATAGAGTAAGCCCTGGGTGCTTTTTAGGGGTCAGATGACATCAATGTCCACACGACCCGGAATGAAGGGGGGCTGTCACTGTGGCCACCACTGCCTTCCCGGCTCCTCTAAGACCATCCCAAGCCCTGCGTATGCCAGGACGCCTTTTCAGATTTCTCTCATCTCCCATCAATTTCTCTTTCCAGAAACATGAGTTTAGTGATGAATTAAATAAATATCATGTCTAATTATTCTGAGTTGATGTCAGTCTTGTCTCTGCATTTAAAAACCTGAACGCTTATCAGGCAAGACCAGTGGGTCTTTTTCTCTCCCTGGCAGTGCAAAGCCCAGGCCTAGGATATAGGGGTTCTGGGAAGGTTAGCAATTAGATTAGTAAACAGCTTGGTAACTTTCATAGGAATGGAGTAAAGCCACCTGTATGTATGGATCTCATCTCTCGCTCCTATGATCTGTAAGGCACAGCACATTCCTGAGGTCCTAAGCCAGACCTAGAAATCTGTCACACGAAAGATCCAGCATGTCTCATCCATAACCCAAAGAAGACAGAATTAGCATCACGTGGACAAAGCACTCAGCAGCTTATGAAATGCCCTTAACAATTCGCCGATCAAGGAAGCGCCTTTTTTCATCTCTCCAGAGGGATGCCAAGGATCTGAAGGCTTGGCAGAATGACCCTCCCTCATGCTGCTGGTAAGGGACAGTCCAGAGATCTCTGCTCAGCACTGCTGGCCCTAGACCTTGAACCTTGCCCTCTCAACCAGCTGTCTCATAGGGAAGTCACACTGGCATTACTCCTACTTGGCCAGAGTGGACTCCATGACCCCTCCCCCTTAACCAGGCAGGAGCTGCCAGGGGTGGCTTTGCTCATTGTATGTTTCCCTAAGGCCCACTCCACTGGAATATTTAAGAAAACCCAACATGGTATGAAAAGAATATCCCTGTGACTGGCACCAGGACATATTGCTGCCCAATCCCTCCCAGTCCCAGGGCTCACATCTCCTCCAGAACAGGCTTAGAGCAGACCCAGAGGAGGGGAGGTGCGCCTGGAAGGTGGTCCCCCATCACAGCCATTAACCCAAAAAATGAGCGCCTGTTCCACTGTATTGATGCTACAGGGATGCTCCATGCTGATCCCATGGAACACCATCCACCTTCCATAGAGAAGGAGATTCAGAAAGACCATGTGGGCTTGGGCTTTGGAAAGAGAGTGACCAGGTTGCAATTCTTTCTCTGCTGCTCTACAAGCTGTGAAACTTTGGGCAGGTTACTCAATATCTTTGCTCTTAAGTTTCCTTCTGGCTGGAAGAGGGGGCTGCCATACTTCTGTTTCAGGTTATTTTGGGGATTTTCAAAGCAGGCATTTGGAAAGCACTGAACACAAAGTGAGTGTTTAATGACTGATGGGTACCAGCTCTTCCACCCACGAGCTAAGCTACCTTCAGCAAATTACCTAATTCATCCGGGCCTCGGGCTTCCCTGATGGCTCAGTGGTAGAGAGTCTGCCTGCCAGTGCAAGAGATGCTGGTTTGATCCCTGGGTCAGGAAGATCTCCTGGAGAAGGAAATGGCAACCCACTCCAAGATTCTTGCCTGGAGAATCCCATGGACAGAGGAGCCTGGCAGGCTACAGTCCACTGGGTGGCTGATAGTTGGACACGACTTAGTGACTAAACAACAACAACAATCTGGACATCAGGGATTTTAGTCTGTAAAACTGTGATTTGATAAAAAAAAAAAGGAAAGAAAACACCTCCTTCACAAGGCCGCCAGAAGAACAAGATAAGAACATCCATGCAAAGCTCTTAACCGAGTGCCTGGTGCAACGTAAGTGGTCAATTTCAGATGTGTATTGCCATCCCCAGGGACAGAGAACTGGATAATAACAGAGCTATAGCTCTGGGCAAGGTCTTCTGGGGCTAAGCCAGCATACTCTGGGCAAGGGAGAAAATGGCGATGACAAAAAGAAATCGTCAATGGTGGCTTCCCTGACACAGGCAAGAATAAATCATTCCAAATGTGGCAGTTTTTCTGTGCCTGAAACAAGAGATCAGTGTTACACCTTTTCCGGGTGGATAGGTAAGACAGAGTGAGAGGGCATAGGTCCCAAAGGTGGATGTGACCTCACTGCAGCACCAGGGTATTTCCAGGTGACACCTTGCTTGTCAAGACTCATAACTAGGTCTTATTTCCCAGAGCCTGGGAAGGAAGCTGGCAGCTTCTCCCAATCCAAGCACCTCATTTCTTCTTCCTTCATCATGGCAGCTCCTCTTTTCCAGAGAAGCCCAGGGCAGGATCTGGGCTCCCTTCCATCCATCCTCTTCTGGGAATTCTAAACGATGCCTGGGAGAAGGCATCTGCCCCGAATGTGTGGGTCAGAGGAGTGATTCAGAGTCAGCTGCTGGTTCACAGGCGCGGCTCTGTGGTCTGGCTATGGAGTCCAGCCTGCTAAGCACATCTGGACAGTATCAGAATCACAAAAGGAGAAGATTTGGGACAGGCTCAGGGCCAGCAGACACTCCCAAAGGAAGGAATATGAAGTGAACCAGCCAGGCAGGGGGGATGATCTTCAAAATGGATGATTTTATATTAATTATATTTTTTTCACATGTCTCTGTCCAGCTAAAGAAGATAGTGCTGTTGTTTAGTTGTGTCCGATTCTTTGGAACCCTGTGGACGGCAGCCCTCCAGGCTCCTCAGTCCATGGGATTCTCCAGGCAAGAACACCGGAGTGGGTTGCCATTTCCTTCTCCAGGGGGTCTTCCCAGACCAGGGATCAAACCCATGTCTCCTGCATTGGCAGGTGGATTCTTTATCACTGAGCCACCCGGGAAGCGCAGAGAAGATAGACGGGTGAGCTATCAAGTCAAAGGAAATTTCTAAGCAGAGCGTTTTCTATCGGTCACGACGAGAACAGTGGCATCATGCACCGTCATCAAAGCAGTCATAAATGGCTGGACGCCTTGCACTGTCATTACTGCGGATTGGTCTTTATAAGCCCACTGTGTGCATCTCACTGCCCCCCTGACTCAGATTCAGACTCAGGAGAAATAACATCCTCCTCATTGTCGCCTCTCAGTTCATTAAAATCTGTATTTCATATATGAAGTTCATTATCTCACCTGAGAGAGGCAAGGGCTATAAAAGCATCTGAGGAGTAAAACAACACGGCAGAATGTTAACAATAAATAGCTTGTAGAAGCACAAAAAAGAGATTATCTGATAAAGTTGATACCTATAACTCAAAAACAAATAACCAAAGTCAGTGAGCTTATAAAGAACGCCGCTTCTCAGGGCACAGAAGGGGGCCCCCAACGTCTCATCTAGCAAATGCACAGAGGTCTCCCCCTACTACCCACCACCACGCTAGCTCAGAGCCCTGCTCTCACCTCCCTGGACCTCCCTGTAGCCTCTCTTCAAAGCGCTTTGTGTCTTTACAATTATTTAAAGATTTTTTTCTTTCCCCTGCGCCCCTACCTCCCCAGGCAGAGACCTTGTCTGTTTTCTTGACTGCTGTATTTCCAGGGCTTAGCGTGTTGCCTGGTGCACAGTAGGGGCTCCATAAATATTTGACGGCCAATAAGACCTCTCATTCTGAATCCTTTTAGGCAGGACTAATAGGCTTCCCTGATGACTCAGCGGGTAAAAAATCTGCCTGCAGTGCAGGAGACACAGGAGACGTGGGTTCGATTCCTGGGTCAGGAAGATCCCCCGGAGGAGGAAATGGCAACGCACTCCAGTATCCTTGCCTGGAGAATCTCTTGGACAGAGAAGCCTGGCAGGCTGCAGTCCATGGGGTGGCAGAGAGTCAGACGCAACTGAGCAACCAAGCACACAGAGCAGACAAATGCTCGCAGCCACCTGTTTCCACGGTGCCTCTCTCAGCGGCCGTGTGGATAGAGAAACCAGGGGGCTTCCCTTCCGATCCGTCAAGCCCAAGTTCTACCTCCTCTTAGCTCTGAAATCTCAGGCAGATTCCTCAGTGCTGCCCCGGGACTCTGATTTGGCTTTCTTCACAGCACCATCACCATGCCCTTGTTGGCTTGTGAGTGTGTGCTCACTGTCTCCAGCCAGAAAGCCAGCACCGAGGGGTCAGGGACTTTGTTCCCTGCTAAACGGCGGCAGACAACACGTGCAGCGGCAGCCGTCACAGACACTGACCACTCAGGATGCTGGCTCCACGTGCTGTGCAGGTGCAAGCCGCCCACCGATCAAACCCGGTGGTACTCCAGATCCTAGAATGGGGTTTGGAATGCAGTAGGTAACCAACAGAGGCATCAAATAAGTGGATGGATTGCAGTCACCCTGTCTATGAAACAGGATATTGTAGCTATCCGACGTATATGGGGTCTTTTCTGCCCCATGCAAGCCAGCTCTGGCCAACTAAGGAAGCAGCCAGACCCTCTCCTCTGGCCCCCGGCATCTCTCCCACCACAGCAAATGTGACCTCTCTCAACAGGATCTCAAAGTGACAACATCAATTGTCTCCACCTCCTACTCTGCTGGACCTTGAATATCAAGTCCGATCTGTTATTTCACCCTTTACATCTATTTCTCCCTCTTGCCATTGCCGCCAGTGGTAAAGAGCTATATTCCTAGACAAGCATGCTCCAAGGACTCACGTGGTTCCCATGGTTATTATATACTAAAAACTTGTGGAAAACATAAACAAAGCTCTTCCCCTGTCCACAGGTTGCTTACAGACTAGCAGTGGAAACAGACAGGTAAAGATACCATTACGTGGAGAACTCCTGAGAGAAGAGAGTTTAAGAAATCAGAGAGTTACAGTTGCTAGCAAACTTTAATAAAATTAACTTTTCAGGGACTTTCCTGGCGATCCAACAGTAAAGACGCTGCACTTCCAATGCAAGGGGCGAGGGTTGGATCCCTGCTGGGGTAACTAAGATCCCACATGCCATGCAGCCAAAATGTAAAATAATAAAATTAGTAAAATTAACTTTTCAGATAGACGCACTTGATAAGCTCTAGGTTTTCTATCAGCAGGAACAATTCGGAGTCTGGCAGCTGCCTGGAACTTGCAGGACAGCAGCAGTGATTCCAGAAAGACCTAGCCAACAGAATCCTGAGCGATAAAAGGAACACACCACCACCACCCCCCCCCCCCCACCCCTCATCCCATCTGTCCTTGCCTCCGCTCCACAGTCCCCTCCCCCCAAGGTGGGGGCAGGCGCCAATCACACTGTATGAACACACCTTGTCCGGAGACAGTCAATTGTGAGATTTTGCTCTTTACGTCTCCAAAGTATGCACACGCACCCTCTCAGTCCCCTGTGCCCCTCGCCCACACATATCCATGCACACACATGAGCATATGCACACCTCTGAAGTGGCGAGGAACACTGCAGGATGTTAACCCCAACCCCAGCAGGGTGGTGTGGAAGATCGCCAAGGCAGGGAGCAAAGATCAGCTCAAGGACCAGCCCGGGGAGCCAGGAGCCAAGAAACAGGAAGTGGGAGTGGCTCACGGTTCAAAGGATGGGCTCAGCTTGTTGCCTAAGAACCAGCCCTGTGGTCTGAGGTGGGTTCCCTGCTCACCCCCACCAGCCCTCTCCCAACACAACAGCAGTAATAGTTCAGTTCAGTCGCTCAGTCGTGTCCGACTCTTTGTGACCCCATGAACTGCAGCACGCCAGGCCTCCCCGTACATCACCAACTCCTAGATTCACCCAAACCCATGTCCATTGAGTCAGTGATGCCATCCAACTATCTCATCCTCTGTCATCCCCTTCTCCTCCTGCCCTCAATCTTTCCCGGCATCAGGGTCTTTTCCAATGAATCAGCTCTTCGCATCAGGTGGTCAAAGTATTGGAGTTTCAGCTTCAACATCAGTCCCTCCAATGAACACTCAGGACTGATCTCCTTTAGGATGGACTGGTTGGATATCCTTGTAGTCCAAGGGACTCTCAAGACTCTTCTCCAACACCACAGTTCAAAAGCATCAATTCTTCGGCACTCAGCCTTCTTTATAGTCCAACTCTCACATGCATACATGACTACCAGAAAAACCATAACCTTGACTGGACGGACCTTTGTTGCCAAAGTAATGTCTCTGCTTTTTAGTATGCTTTCTAGGTTGGTCATAATTTTCCTTCCAAGGAGTAAGTGTCTTTTAATTTCATGGCTGCAGTCACCATCTACAGTGATTTTGGAGCCCCAAAAAATAAAGTCAGCCACTGTTTCCACTGTTTCCCCATCTATTTGCCATGAAGTGATGGGACCGCATGCCATGATCTTATTTTTCTGAGTGTTGAGCTTTAAGCCAACTTAGTGGTAATAATTCAGGTTTGTTGAAAGCTGACTGTGTGTCAGGCACTATGAACCATGTAACATAGGTCATTTAATTCTTATAATAATTCTGGGTCCAGTTTATGACTTATCATTACTCCACAGCCCTTGATGTAACCACTGTGTTACACAGCCTCCCCCCGTGTAATATTAATTACATGTAAGGTAATGGTGCCTCCAGGTTGAATCAAGAGATTTTAAAGAGTGAGGCAGAGAAGGCATTCAATCCATTTTATATAGTGTGACTAATAGTAGTGGTAATGGCTAAAACATGGAGGTCTTAGAAAGAACCAGAAAATAAAATAATAAAATTGCCAGACCAAAGAGACCAGCAGTGTTCTAAGCCAGGTTCCACATATACCACCTCTCTCAAATCTCCTGGTAGCCTCTTTCAAGGCTTTGGATACAAACTAAAATCAAGCCCATTTTAGAGATAAGCAAACGGAGCACCAGGAGAATGAATAAACAGACTAAGGAGACGCAGCTAATGAACGGTGGAGTCGCTACGAGTTAACTGTTGCTCTGCTTTATTCAATTAGCACAATTCTACATGCTTTCCAGGCAGCAGTACTACCCATCAGGGTACCACAATTAATCCTGTTCTCCATGGCATTTCCTTCCCATTAATGTGATGTTTGCTTGGCACCTCCTGTTGCCGGGCACTCCTATTTTCTCCATGTTTCATTATCATAAATATCCCTGCTATGAATTTTTTGCATGAAGTAATTTCTTCCTAATTGCTGGATCAAAGAGACCAGCAATTTCCTAAGCAGATCTGAGCCAGTGCCCAGGGCCCGCAGGAAGAGACCAGGCACCTGCCCCCCAACCATACTAGACTCACGGAATGTTGCAGATGTATTTATTGTTGTTCATGTAACATATTAGCACAAAAGGGGGATTGTTTTTCAGCATTTAAGTGCTAGCCAGACAATTCCTTTTTCCACACAATGTTTGTATTAGTCTTCTATGCTGATAACAAATTTCCACACTCAGAGTGGCTTAAAAGTACACATGCGTGTATTAAAATCCTGGCACAACACACCTGAGTCCTCTACCCTGGGTATTTCACAAAGCTGAAGTCAGGATGTTGGCCAGCTGCGTTACGGAGACCTGCAGGTCATCTTCTAAACTCATGGACAGAATGCAGGTCCTTCCTGCTGTAGAATCGAGGTCCCCATTCTCTTGCTGGCAGTTGTCCAGGAATCAGCATCAACAACCAGAGAGCTCTTAGGTCCTTTCCCCCATTCTTATAGCAAGCAGGGGAAAATATTTCTCAAATACTCATTCTGAAAGAGCCCAAGCCCTTTTAAGGGTTCCCCTGGCTAGGTAACGCCATCTTAAATAGTTTCCCTCTTAATTAACACAAAATCAACTGACAATTGGGGTCATCACAGGAACTATATCTTATCATAGTCACAGATTCTGCTGAAACTCAAGGGACGGGAGTGACTTGAGTACACACGGGGGCTGAGGGAGCTGGAGTGTGTAGGAATCTCCAGAGCTGTATTAGTTACCTCTGGATGCTGAAACAAATTACCACAAACTTAGTGGACGGAGGTGCCTGGTAGGCTGCAGTCCATGGGGTCGCTAAGAGTCGGACACGACTGAGCGACTTCACTTTCACTTTTCACTTTCATGCATTGGAGAAGGCAATGGCAACCCACTCCAGTGTTCTTGCCTGGAGAATCCCAGGGACGGGGGAGCCTGATGGGCTGCTGTCTATGGGCTCGCACAGAGTCGGACACGACTGAAGCGACTTAGCAGCAGCAGCAGCAGTGGCTTAAAACAACATATGTTTCTTATCTTTCTGGTCTGGAGGTCACAAGCCTGAAATGTGTCAGCAGGGCTGCACGCCATCTGGAGGCTCTGGGAGAACAGCTGTTTCCCTGCTTTTTCTACCTTCTGGAGTCTGCCTGCATCCCTTGATTAACTGCCCCTTCCTCCATCTGCAGAGCCAGCAAGTACCATCTTCCAGCTCTGCTTCCATCATCACGTCTCCTTTTCTGACCCTGCTACTTCCCTCTTAAGTAACACTGGACCTCCCTGGGGAATCCAAGCTCATCTTCTTATCTAGAGATTATTAATGTAATTGCATCCCTAAAGTCCCTTTTGCCATTTAAGGTAGCATATTCACAGGCGTCAGAGATTAGACTCTCTGTGGGAGTCGTTATTCTACTCACCACAAGGATCATCCTCCAGTCTTGCCTACCACAGTGCTTTAGGGGTTGTTGTGTTTTTACTTAGATATAATTAATATAAACAACATTTTCTTTTCTGAATTTGCATTACAGATCTACGTGTGATATCAGTTTGTAAGACTTCTATTTGTAGCATTTCTTAATATAGTTTGCATGAAAAATATACATGTATATATTGCATGAATTATTTCTTTTTTTTTTTTTTAATTTTTGGCCGCACTGCACAGCATGTGGGATCTTAGTTCCCTGATCAGGGATCGAACCTGTGCCCCTGCATTGGAAGTGTGGAGTCTTAACTGCTGGACCACCAGGGAAGTCCCACATGGATTACTTCATATCACTTATCTAAAGTCTGCTTTTTCACTGAGTTTCTTTCCTTTCTCTCTGATTTTTAAGATTTTTTTTTCTCAATGAAACCTTGTCATCTCTCAATATTGTATATTTGACAAAAGCCGTCTTGCCACTGACATTCTCCATTTCCTCAACACATAGAAAGATACCTTCTCTCCAGACCCAGGAGAAATGTGCTTCTCTGCTCTCGTCCTGCGCACATATTTTTAGTGTCTCTCAGTTGCAGTATGGACCATTTGGAATGTTTTCAGAGTTTAAAGTGAAATATGACGCTGAAAAATCTCAATCACATTTCTTACTCTGGGCCTCCTTTCCACAGTGTGGTTTTGTTTCACATTTTTATTTTCTGTATTCTAACCGTGAAAAGCACTTACTCAAAGCATAGTCATTCCCATGGACATTTCCCAAAGCACGAGTACTGAGTAACACCACTGAGTGATTTTCAGCTCACAATATATGTTTTAACTTTTTTTTCAGTTAGCTAAGCCTACCACCATTACTTTTAAGCATTTCCCAGCATCATCGTCTTCACTAACGCCGTCTGTGCATTCCCACCCCTTTTTCTCCCACGTGGTTTTCATGACCAGTTCACCGGATTCTCGTAAATATTTCATTAAATTATTATAATGCAGAAAGCACAGTCACCTTTCTTACCGTTACGCCTTCTCAGCAACTGGAGAGATTAGCTTTCTATTTCTTCCCGTATTGTCATTCTACTAACGTTTCACAATTTTCCCTAAGCAAAATTCTTCTCTGGTAGATTAAATTTGTTCTCAAGCATTTGAAGGTTTTCCATCAGTATTACAACAAATTTAACATGGATGTCTGGCAGTCATAATAGTAATAAAAATAATTTTTCAGTTCACTTATATCTATACCTCAGATTAATTTCTGTGTGTTTGTCCAGTAGAGTAAATCTTCCACATTCGTGATGAACAGTCATGGTTTCAATAAATTGCAAGAGACCCTGAAAGGCCATGATATGTAATAATTTATCATTTTACTGGGGTTCAAAATTGAGTCTCTCCCACTGCAAGGCTGCTGTGTAGAGAAATTCATTCTGCTAAGGGGAGTATCCAGCCACCCAGCATAAGAGCAATGCTGGATATCATACATCTTTCACTTTCTCCCTCTTTCCCTTTTTGAGTCACCATGAATGTTTTCACATTAAAAGCTCTGGGAAATCTTAACAAATAAATAAATTTGCTTCATTTTGTTTAATTCAATGTTTCTCAAACTTATCTGAGAACAAACATTTTTCTCATGGTGCACAGTGTACCATGAGACACTGGTTTGGGAAACAGCGGTTTAATACTTAGAGAATGACTATGGTTAAAAAAAAATCATTTAAAACATAATTATCCCCATTAAACTTCACTTTTACAGGAGACATAGGCGAAGATGTTTCTGAGTTGGGATTTTCCCAAAGGTTTGGAGACTTATCTTGCACAAGAATGCGTTCAGATCACCAGCAAATGTGATTTTTCTTTCTTCACTTCCCCTTTCTGTGTCATTGGTTTTCCTTGGCGCATAACTAGTTCAGCAATCTTATACTCTGCAGTTTGTTTTATTTTCTGTATTCTAACCGTGAGAAGCACCTCTGTATGCTTACTGTGTGCTGCTCTACTGCTGCTGCTAAGTCGCTTCAGTCGTATCCGACCCTGTGTGACCCCATAGACGGCAGCCCACTAGGCTCCCCCGTCCCTGGGATTCTCCACGCAAGAACACTGGAGTGGGTTGCCATTTCCTTCTCCATTGCATGAAAGTGAAAAGTGAAAGTGAAGTCGCTCAGCCGTGTCTGACTCTTAGCGACCCCGTGGACTGCAGCCCACCAGGCTCCCCCGTCCCTGGGATTCAACACTGGAGTGGGTTGCCATTGCCTTCTCTGATGCTATTCTAAGCACTTTGCTAATAACCATGCATGGAACCTAAAGCAACCTCAAGAAATAGGTGCCGTTCCAATTATCCCTCATTTACAGCTCAGAAAGCTATAGTTTCAAATGGTGACAAGCGTTCTTGCCTAGATCCTACCTTTTAAGGAAACTGTCCCAAATATTTTCCTTCAGTCATATTATTGGTTCTACTATAAACATAAACACATTATGTAAAGGAAGAAAACCTTTTATATTGAAAGACACCGATTACCTTTCTTAGCTTCCATTGAGACAGTTATGTTTTCTACCATTTTTCAATGTTAATAAGGTTTTCTGCTCCTTTGTTTTACTTGTTTATACTGGGCCACTTGTTTCCACACATTGTTGTGTTTTGTGCATTAAGGTAAAGATTTAATTTCTAAGTTCATAAGTGAATTGAATGAAAATTCCCTTCTTTAGGAAGGGAAGGTGATGCAAATTGTATTTTCCTTGGCCAACTTAGTGTGTAAACATCAATGCAGTGGGTACCCTGCTGCTCTGCAGTGGACACTGCAGAACGCAGCAGATTCCAGAAGAGCGTAATATGGGAAAGGACAGTGAGAGGGGGAGACCATCTAGGGCCACATAGGAAAAAGAATCATGTGCGACACATGCAGTGGAGTATTACCCAGCAATAAAAAAGGAACGGATTTGAGGCAGTTGAAGTGAGGTGGGTGAGCCTAGAGCCTGTCATACAGAGTGAAATAAGTCAGAAATAGAAAAACAAAATATGGTATATTAATGCGTATATTTGGAATCTAGAAAAATGGAACTGATGACCTATTTACAGAGAAGGAACGGGGATGCAGACACAGAGAATGGACTTGTGGACACAGGGGCTAAGGAGAGGGTGGGACTAATTGAGAAAGTGGCATTGGCATACACTCCATCATGTGTAAAACTGATGACTAGCAGGAAGCTGCTGCATAACACAGAGAGCCCAGCCTGGCACAGTGTGACGCCCAAGAAGGGTGAAATGAGGGCAGGAGACTTCAGAGGGCCGGAGTACGTACATAATCATGACTGATGCGCACTCTTGTACGGCAGAGACCAACACAATAGTTGCCTTACTGGCAATTATCCTCCAGTTGAAAAAAAGACTCATGCTAGAAAAGATGGTGATTTTGAGAACTTTCTAAATCTATACAACTTGATATCTGTTTTCTACTATTCCATTTCAGTTTCCCCTAAAGATCTAAGAAATTACTGAAATAGAAGAAGCCTGAGATCAACTGAATGAACAGACAGGGCTGGCGATAGCTCTGTATTTATTTTTGAGTTAGCCCTTATAAGGGCAGAACTTACATTTATCTTCAGTTCAGTTCAGTCATTCAATCATGTCTGATTCTTTGCAACCCCATGAATTGCAGCACGCCAGGCCTCCCTGTCCATCACCAACTCCCGGAGTTCACTCAAACTCACGTGCATCGAGTCGGTGATGCCATCCAGCCATCTCATCCTCTGTCATCCCCTTCTCCTCCTGCCGTCAATCCCTCCCAGCATTAGAGTCTTTTCCAATGAGTCAACTCTTTGCATGAGGTGGCCAAAGTACTGGAGTTTCAGCTCTAGCATCATTCCTTCCAAAGAAATCCCAGGGTTGATCTCCTTTAGAATGGACTGGTTGGATCTCCTTGCAATCCAAGGGACTCTCAAGAGTCTTCTCTAACACCACAGGTCAAAAGCATTAATTCTTTGGCGCTCAGCTTTCTTCACAGTCCAACTCTCACATCCATACATGACCACTGGGAAAACCATAGCCTTGACTAGGCGGACCTTTGTTGGCAAAGTGATGTCTCTGCTTTTTAATATGCTATCTGCTAAGTCACTTCAGTCGTGACCAACTCTGTGCAAACCCATAGACGGCAGCCCAGGCTCCCCCATCCCTGGGATTCTCCAGGCAAAAACACTGGAGTGGGTTGCCATTTCCTTCTCCAATGCATGAAAGTGAAAAGTGAAAGTGAAGTCGCTCAGTCGTGTCCGACTCTTAGCGACTCCATGGACTGCAGCCTACCAGGCTCCTCCATCCATGGGATAAGAGTACTGGAGTAGGGTGCCATCGCCTTCTCCGAAATATGCTGTCTAGGTTGGTCATAACTTTTCTTCCAAGGAGTAAGCGTGTTTTAATTTCATGGCTGTAGTCACCATCTGCAGTGATTTTGGAGCCCAAAAAGATAAAGTCTGACATTGTTTCCACTGTTTCCCCATCTATTTCCCATGAAGTGATGGGACCAGATGCCATGATCTTCGTTTTCTGAATGTTGAGCTTTAAGCCAACTTTTTCACTCTCCTTCCCACTGTGTAATCAAGTGCCCAGCAGACAGTGGTTGTTGTTCATCACTCAGTCTTGTCCGACTCTGTGCGACCCCGTGAACTGTAGCCCACCAGGCTCCTCTGTCCATGGGATTTTCCAGACAAGAATACTGGAGTGGGTTGCCATTCCCTTCTCCAGGGGATCTTCCTAACCAAGGGATCAAACCCGGCTCTCCTGCATTGCAGGCAGATTCTTTACCAGCTGAGCCACCAGGGAAGCAGCACACAGTGAGTGCTCAATAACTAATAATTAAAAGAAGAAATGAGGCAGCTCTTTGACCAAACCAACTAGCCAAACTTTTTTTTTTTTAATTCAGGGCAGCTAGAGACTTGCTCCATGTGTGAACAAGAGAAGAGGTGTTGCAAAGTCTTGACCCTCTTCTGAAGCCGGTCTGGGGTGGGAGTGAGCAGGAGGCTTGGAGAGATGCAAACGGAACAACAGAGCCTCTGGGCCTGGACAAAGAGCAAGAGCCATAAGGTTTTCCTGGCAACTTTCACTCCCCGAGACACAGATCTGTCTCTACAACCCCAGGTGCACCGCACCTGGAAAGGAGAGTCAGCCCTTTGCATCCCAGAGAGTCTCGAAGCTCGTGAGGTCAGGACTGAGGGACAAATAAGGGACCCAGAAAAGTTCCCACCGCCTACAATTATCCCTGACAAGCTCTGATCCAGTCTAGTCACCCGGTACCTAGTGACCAAAATACCTTCAGACCCAGGGAAACAGATGCTGTATATGGACTGAAAAGATACAGCCCATCAAGGGAGCAAGCTGGTCTCACGCACTTCTTTTTTCCCCGTCTTCATTCCTGTCTTTATTGCCTCCCCCAGTTTGTCCCCCACCCCTCACTCTCCTTTCTCTATTCCATGCCCTTACTCCTTTCTCATTCAGGTCTGATGCCCTTAAGTTTCCCTTCCTCGGCCTTGCATTGCAGACCACACCTTTGCCCCTGCCCCAGGCTCTCCCCCGGGCCCTCTCGCCCTCTCTTCTCCCCGCCTGCGTGTCTGCCCCCCGGAACCCTTCGTCCCCTTCGTTGCATCACTAGGAGCCGCGGGTGTGGATTCTGCGATGCCTCCTTCCCTGCTCTGTCGCCGCGGTGGGGTCCATCGCCAGCTCTCCTGTTGCTCAGAGATGTGGAGGCTGTTGCTAAGAGACCGTGAAACGTCAGTACCTGGCCCTCGAGGAAAAAAAAAAAAAAGGGCGAAAAAAGGGAGCAGGGAGGGAAGAGAGAGAGAGAGGGAGGCGGGAGGGAAGGACCTGGCGGCAGCCACCAGCCCCAGCAGCCTCGGCACCGCCGAGTTTCAGTGAGAAGCACACGGATTCCGTGAACTTTCTCCTAAGCCGCCCGCCTCTCTCGGTTCCCCTTTGAGTAAAGGAAGGGGAGCGGCAGGGGGACCCCAGAGCTGGAAACCCCGGAGGATGTCGCCCCAGGATCCCGGAGCCACGGAGGAGGAGACGCCGGGGGAGGGGAGCAGCCCGGGAGGCAGTCTGTCCTCCTGAAGCCGCGCGGGGAGGCCAGGATGAGGCAGGGGCGCCCGGGTGTGCCGCAGGCGGATGGCTGTGTCCTCGGACCCGAGTAAGTGGGCTCCCGCTGGGTGTGGGGTGCAGGGGAGCTGGGGCTCCGAAAGAAGCGGTCTGGTTACGGGGAGCGGGGTGATCCCCCAGTGGGTGGGATGGAGGCTGCAAGCGTGAGAAGAGAGCTGCGCCGGGCGGAGGATGAGGGGAGGGCACGTGAGGACCGCGGGTGGGCAGGACCCGGCCCGGGCCAGGGTCTGGGTTCCGGGGCAGGGCTGCCAGGCGTGTCCGCGCTCGGCCTCCCGCCTGCCCGGTGTAGGTGTGGGCGCCCGCTGGGGGCCGAGGGCGGCGCTGGGAGACCGTGGGAAAGGGTGCTGGGTTAGGGGAGCACCAGGGCGCAAGATAGTGGCGGCTCTGCAGGAGCGCGTGCAGGAGAAAACTGAGGAGGTGTGAGCGCTGGCCTCGGCAAATCATGGGGGGGCCCAGGAGAAGGACGCGCGCGTGTGGGTCTGAGTGTGGGTGTATGTGTGTGTGTCTGTGTATGAGTGTGTCTGTGTGTGTGAGTGTGACTGTGTGTCTGTGTGTGAGTGTGGGTGTATGTGTGTGTGTCTGCCTGCCTGTGTATGTCTGTGTATGAGTGTGTGTCTGTGTATGAGTGTGTGTCTGTGTGTGTATGTGTCTCTATGTCTGTGTGTGTCTATGTGCGTGTGTCAGTGTGTGTGTGACTGTGTGTGTGTCTGTATCTTTGTGTGTGCCTGTGTTTGTGTGTGTCTGTGTGTCTGTGTCTATGTGTGTCTGCATGTGTCTGTGTGTGTCTGTGTGTGCGTGTGTCTGTGTGTGTGTGAGAGAGAGATGTGAGTGCTGAGTGTGGAAAGGGGGTGCAAACAGCCAGAGAGTGTGTGCATTTTTCTTAGAGAGTTGTTCAAAGGTGGGGCGTTTGCTGCTGGTGGGGGCGGGGCCAGGAGACGCAGCAAACGCGCTGCGCCCAGCTCAGAGCCCTGGGCGGGGAGGGGGCCGCGGGAGGGCCTCAGGCCGGGTGGGAAGGCAGCGGGTGACCCCGATGTGCCCACCGCGCAGAGGCGGGACGCAGAGAACAAGGAGACGGGGCTGGGGAGGCGGCGGGAAGCCGGGACAGAGGACGGGGAAACCGGGACACGGCCGGCCCCCCTGAGTGCTTTCCTTGTCGGCAGAGGGGCGTCTGTCCCCGCCCCCTGAACACCGAACCCGCCGGGACCGTCGGGGACCGTCGCCTGAGCCCTGCTAGTCCTGCGCCTCTGGACGCGGGGCTCCTCCCGCCGCTGCTAGCCTGGGTCCTCCCCTCCCCGGGGACCTCCCCTCCCCAGGGTCCCCGGGAGACACTGAGCTCGCGGACTGAGGCGGCCAGAGGCCCCTGGAAATCCCCTTCGCCCGGGGATCCTTCCCCGAGGCGGCCACCCCGCGACCCTCCCGGACTCGAGCCCCCTGGGTCCCTGGGAGAAACGGCCCTCCGAGACCCCGAGGGCAGGAGACACAGCAGCAGCCCTGGCCGCCTCGTCCGCCCAGGCCTGGGACTGGGCTTCGGAGTCCCGGGACCTACCAGGCCCCTCTGAAGGCACCCCTGCTGTCCCCCACGCCCCTCCCAGCTCTCAGACACGGTCCACAGCGGTGGGGGGGACACCCAACAGTCATGGGCGAGAAGGACCCCAAAGGCGGCCAGGGGCCCTTCGCCAACGTGCGGGCAGCTGGTCCCTCCACATCCCTATGTCCTCCCTTTCTCGAGCTCTAATCATCTGTTCCAACCCTGGGGGACCTCGGCTGGGTGGCGAGCCCCCCTAGTCTCCAAAGGAGACCTCCAGTGGCGCTCACCCGGGGAGCCCTCTGGTGCCCAGAGGCTCCTGGGAGAGGTTTAAGCCATGCCAGTGCCCCCAAGCCCCACCTCCCAGGGCTCCGGCCGGCCCCCGAGAGAGCAGCTGCCCTTCTGAGCGGCTGACTCTTGATTCCACCGCCAGAGCTCCAGTCCCGATGGGCTCCGTTCAGCACCACTGCTGCCCGCAGCCGAAGATGGGCCATGCCTGGGCCCACCGGCCCTGGCCTGGGCCCCCGCGGCCTGCCCTGCTGCTGGTGCCCCTCCTTGTGGCGGCAGGGGTGATGCCCTCGGACGGCAGCGCCAGCTGCCCGGTGCTCTGCACGTGCCATAACCAGGTGGTGGACTGCAGCGGCCAGCGGCTCTTCTCCGTCCCCCCGGAGCTGCCAGTGGACACGCGCAACCTCAGCTTGGCGCACAACCGCATCGCTGCCGTGCCGCCCGGCTACCTCACATGCTACCGGGAGCTCCGTGTGCTCAGCCTGCGCAACAACTCCCTGGTGGAGCTGCCCGCGGGCCTCTTCCTCCACGCCAAGCGCCTGGCACACCTGGACCTGAGCTACAACAACCTCAGCCACGTGCCCGCCGGCATGTTCCAGGCCGCGCACGGCCTCGTGCGCATCGACCTCAGCCACAACCCGGGGCTGCGCCGGGTGCACCCGCGCGCCTTCCAGGGCCTGGCGCAGCTGCGGGACCTCGACCTCAGCTTCGGGGGCCTGGCCTTCCTCAGCCTCGAGGCCCTCGAAGGCCTGCCCGGGCTGGTGACCCTGCAGATCGGCGGCAACCCCTGGGTGTGCGGCTGCACCATGGAGCCCCTGCTCAAGTGGCTGCGGAACCGCATCCAGCGTTGCACCGCAGGTAAGGCGGTGGGGGTGGGGCGGGGGCGGGGAGCTGCCCACTGAGAGCAAAGGCTAGCGGGGAGGGGGCGGGCCGCACTGTCGAAAATGCCCAAGTCTCTGCTGTGCGTGCCCGGTGCCGGGGACCCTGCTTAATAAAACAGACCCCACCCTCACCCACCCCCGTGGTACTGATGACGTAGGGAGACAGACAGACAGACAGAGAGTAAGTCAGAGCAGCTCGTTAGTAACCGACCGTGTTTATGGAGCGTCCGCCATAACCCTCCAACTGGGCGGGTGTTACCTCATAGGACTCCACTCTTATTAGCCCCATTTTACAGGTGAAGAAACTGAGATTTAAAACAATGGAAAGACTTGGCCAGAGATGCTTTCGTAGAAAGTGGCAGAGCCGTGGAGAAAACCCAAGTTTGTGTGATTGCGAAGCTCTGTGCTACTCTACCAGACTGCTTTTTAAGCATGCTGGATACTAGAAGAAACAGAAATGGCTCACCCTATTTATTTTAGTACTTACTATCCGCCAGGCCCTATTCTAAATATATTATGTTTTAACTCATCCCCTGGTGGCTCAGACAGTAAAGAATCCGCCTGCAATGCTGGAGACTCAAGTTCGATCCCTGGGTCAGAAAGAGCCCCTGGAGAAGGGAATAGATACCCACTCCAATATTCTGGCCTGGAGAATCCCATAGACAGAGGAGCCTGGTGGACCAGCATCCATGGGGCTGCAAAGAGTCAGACACGACTGAGCAACTAACACCTCATACCCAGCTCATTACATCCTCACAAGAACCCTGATGAGACACACACACACACACACACACACACACACACACACACACACAAAGGAACCAAGGCTCACAGAGGTTCAGAAACTTGCCCAAGGTCCCACAGCTGTTAAGGGTTGGAGTCAGGATTCAAACCCTGGCCATCTGGCCATCTATCCTGATGAGTCAGATTCTAGGCTAACAGGAAGGGTCAGGGCTTGAGTTCTGGGCCGTCGAAGGGCCTCTGCGAATTCTGCAAGGTCTGGGCTTGGGGTGGAGGGCTCAGGTCTGGGACAAGACGCTGTTCCGCGGCAGTTTCCGAGCCAGCCTCTATGGGGAGTGGACCGGGGCTTGCAGGAGCCTGAACCACACCGGCCAGCTGGTGGAGCCCTAATGCCACCCCATCCCTGTCACCAGCAGAATGGCAGCCCCAGCCCGGGGTTGGTGGGGCGCCCCTAGGGGCTCTCCCAGAGCCTGGACGCCAAGGGTGTTCAGAAAGAGCGACGCTGAATGAGGTGGGGGCGGGAGGAGGACTGGGTGGGGAGCCCAGGATGGAATTAGTTTGGGTAAAGGGAGGGCTGTGGTCGGGTTCCTGTGCTCCCGCCAAGCTGCGGGAGGAAGTCCTCTGGGACCAGCTGGGGCCTGGGCTGGGGTGATGGTGGGGGGAGGCGGCCAGCGGCCTGGAGCCGCTCCCTTCTAACCCACCGTCTATCCCGCTGGGTTCCTCCCCATGGAGGGGCGCCCTCTGTCCTGGCCCCCCACCCCCGAGGTCCCCGCTGCCTTTCGGGTAAGTGCAGGGCCCCAGCGAGCAGGAGAGAGGTCCCAGTCCCGTCGGGGGCTCCAGGGACGCCACGTGGCCAGCCGCAGGCTGCAGCCAGAAACACCCCCTCCCTGTTCCTCCGCAGAACACGCTTTTCCCCGTATCTCCAGGATAATTTCCTCTTGGGGGCAAAGAACTTGCTGGTGTAGGGAGGACGAGGTGACCCTCTTCGCTTGGTCTTTTTCTGCTTCCTCCTCCCCTTTTCTTGATGGGATTCTTATTACTGTCCCTCCATTTTGGACAAATCCCCACACACAGGGTCGTAGGACCCCCTTGGGATGTAAATCAGGTTCAAAGCTGGTCCCTAAATTAACCAGTGGGCTTTGTCAGCCCGCAGGCTCCTGTGCTGCCCTCCTGAGGGCTCTGCCAATCGCCCTCAGGGTTCCCACACCCCCCAGCCTCACGATGGACCACCACCAACCCACTCATGCCTCCGAGAGACTTTGGGCTTCAGCATCTTCTGGTTCCAAGATGATGATGTCTTGATGGTCAACCCCAGGCACCGTCTTGTCCTCCGCGGGGTCTGGGCCACTGTGCACACAGCCTACAGGGGTGCCTGAGCCCTGGGGCTGGGGGGAGGTTCATCCTCCTTCTGAACCTGACTTTCCGTTTCTAAGAATCCATTTCTCAGAATCATGTTCATCCACTTCTCAAGGGACTCGATTTCAGTCCAGCATTTCATTCTTTTCCCTCAAAAACTGCAGAATGAATACACAGCGTTTAGGTACTGAATAGCTTTAAAAGCGCCTTCACATTGACTCTCTTAGACATTGAGCTTCAGTGATCCACTACTTACATATCGCCCCTCTTCATAAGAGCCAGAAAGGCAAAAAGACTTGCCCTGGGTGAGCATTTGATTGGTATCTATCCCCTTAGTAAGGAATACCTGACTTCAAGGCAGAACTGCTACCCACCTGCCACTCTCCCTTCCGAGGCCGAGTAAGATGGACCCGCTGACAACCATGTACAAATGCATGACGGATGTTGTTGCTCAGTCACTAAGTCGTGTCTGACTCTTTTACGACCCCAGGGACTATAGCCTTCCAGGCTCCTCTGTCCATGGGATTCTCCAGGCAAGAAGACTGGAGTGGGTTGCCATTTCCTTCTCCAGGGGATCTTCCTGACCCAGGGATGGAACCATTAGGGAAGCCCAAGGAGAGATAAAGAGAGGATTTGAATCCAGGCTGGTAATCTCAGAGCCCATACTCAACCCTACATTCTTGTGTATCTGGAAGAGTCACATGGGGTCATAAAAAGATACCCGGCTTTGGACTGCACAGAGTCATTCATTCTCAGATTCAATGAACAAAGGTTGATTGCACATTCACATGGACAGGCCCCTGCTCTAATGCTGAGGATACTACAGGGAGAACTTACATTCAAAGGGAGCAAACATAACAAACTGGGAGATGGTGATCAGTACACTGGAAAAAAAAAAAATAAGCAGAGCAGATAAGATAGAGGATGCTCAGAGAAAGGTGAAGTGGGGTTGCTACTTTATATAGAATCATAAAGGAAGCCCTCGCTAATAAGCTGATATTTGAGCAAAGTCCCAGAGGAAGTGAGGGACAAAGCTATGCAGAGATCGGGGCAGGAAGAACCCCCTCCCAAGGGGACCTCCCCCACCCGACCCCCACCCCCCCCTGCCCCCCCCCGACCCCCCCCCCCCCCCCCCCCCCCCCCGACCCCGACCGGACCCCGACCCTGAAAGGGGAGGAGCTCGGGTGAAGGCGGAAGGACTAAGAAGTGAATGTGGATGGAGCAGAGCAAACCAGGAGGAGAGTAGAAGGGACGGGGAAGGTCCCTATGGGAAGAGGAAGAAGCCAGGCAGGGTTTCAAGCAGACAGTGACTTGGCAGGCTACACTTGTTTTTTCATTTTCTTTATATTGATGTATAGTTGACATACAATATTATGCAAGTTAGGAGACCCAGGTTCGATCCCTGGGCCGGATGATCCCCCTGGAGAAGGGAATGGTTTCTCCACGCCTGTATTCTTGCCTGGGTGAAAATCTCATGCGCAGAGAAACCTGGTGGGCTACAGTCCATAGGGCTGCAAAGAGTCGGACATGACTGAGCGACTGACACTTTCTCAGACTCCCTAACTGTCCCCCCCCCCAATGCACCCCCAGGGTAACCATCGATTCCTTCTCTAAGTCTGTGAGTCTGTTTCTGTTCTGTAAGTTCATTTGCATCGTCTTTTTTTTTTTTTTTTTAGGTTCTGCGATGTCTTATAATATTTCTCTTTCTCTATTTAACTTAGACTTCCCTCGGGTTGACAGTCTCTAGGTAGGGCTTCTCGTTTAAAAGGACCGTCTCAGCATGGAGATGGTTGAAGGGCAGAAGCCTGGAGACCGGTTGGGAGGTTATTGTGAGAGGCGGATAATGTTGAAATCCCCCCAAAGCCTCAGATCTGCCTCTAGCAAGGACTGCTGGACTTGAGGCAAATTTCTAAAGTCTCCAAGCAGTCATCGCCATCTCTATAGAAATATTCAGTAGGTCGAAAAATCCTTGCCCTGAGGGTTATTGAGGGCGCTAAAGAAAGTGAGTGAAACTTGAGGCATGAAGAAGTAACTCAGTAAAATCCCAGCTCCGCCTGAACGGGGGTGGGGGGCTCTCGCCTCCCGCCCTCCCCTTCCTGGGCCTCAAGCCCCCGCCCCGCCCCCGTCTCTGTGTTGCAGACTCGCAGCTGGCTGAGTGCCGAGGGCCCCCGGAAGTCGAGGGCGCCCCCCTCTTCTCGCTCACGGAGGAGAGCTTCAAGGCCTGCCACCTGACCCTGACCCTGGACGATTACCTCTTCATCGCCTTCGTGGGTTTCGTGGTCTCCATCGCGTCCGTGGCCACCAACTTCCTCCTGGGCATCACCGCCAACTGCTGCCACCGCTGGAGCAAGGCCAGCGAGGAGGAGGAGATCTGACACCGGCGCCCGGTGCCCCTCCGCGCCACCCACCGCCACGGCCCGCTGGCCGCCGGACACCTTCCCCGGCCGCCCGCTGCGGCTCCGCGGGCCCCCAGTCAGCTCCATTGCGGCTCAGGCAGGGTCACGAATCCACCTCTGTGTGCACGTCTCGGGGGGCCCAGGCACTGTGCTAGGAACTGGGGCTGCCAGCTGGATCGGACCTCCACCCTGGCCCCCAGGGCCCTGAGCTCCAACAGACGAGCGGGAAGCCGGAATTTCTTCCCTTCGAGGCATTTTGGCAGCATATCGAGTGATGGAGGCCCGGAGGACGGGTCGTCTACTGTCGAGAAAAATCCAAGAGCATTACAAGAACGGAGGCCATGTGTGAAGTGCCTCATCAGAAGGAACGTCTGCTTTGTCCATAGACAGAGGAGGGCAGACACCGGCCGACAACACGCGTGGCGTGTGGACTGTGACAGCGATCACTGTGACTTCAGAGTACAGAGCCGGAGCAGGACAGGACCAGAACTTTCCCCCCGACGCCCGATCCGTCAGCTCTTGGCCTTGCCCACCCCTGCCTCTGGAGGGTGACAATGCCTCCACACTGGCCCCCTAACCCTCCTGCTACCGGCAGCCACCGGGTGAGACCCCATCCCGCTGACTGCCCTTGCCCCATCCTACGTGGCCAGCTGTTGTCGCAGACGAGCAGGTCCAGGCAGTGAATCCCCTGCAGCACCCTTCCCCTCCCCCACCTCCTGCTTGGCACTCGAGGTGGGCTTCCGAAGAGGGAGGCAGGAGTCCTGACACCCTGGGACTCTTCATCCTGTGACTCTCCTTGTGCCCACACAAAGGGGTCCCTCAGGACAGTGCACCCTGTGGAGCAGCCCTGCAGCGTGATCCCGAGGCCTGATGGAGACAGCCACCACAGTCGTGACCGCAGGAGGGTTCGATCCTCCTTTGAAGACACCGACCCGTTTCAGCATGAGGGTGACAGAGCTGTTCGCTGCCCAGCACCCGCCTGAGTCAGGCATGGTGAAGGGCTCTCTCCAGAGACAATTCCTGTTCACCCACCCAACAGTCTGCTGAGGTATGCATCATCATGCCCATTTTACAGATGAAGAAACCAAGGCTCAGACAGGTTAAATCATATGCTACTTAACAAGCAAAATAAAACCCATTCAAGTTGGGGGACGTCACAATGCCCTCTAACCTTCTTTAAGTTCAAATTCCGATTGGATGAAGCTCCCAGAAAGGACCCGGCACTCTCCTGGGGTGCTTGTAAGTCTGTCAACTCATTGATTTCAATTCTCCCAGCAACACTGCCTAGCGAGTATAATTATTCCCATTTTACAGATGGTTCAATTGGAGCGGGTTGAGTCTCCTACCCCAGGTTACTCTAGAGGGAAGGGGCTGGGCAGCTCCATTCAGGGCACCCTGTCTAACCAGTCAGTCAAAAATCAAGGAACTTCACGTGCAAAGCACAGTTAGCAACTTCATCTTCTTCGTCGGTCACATTGTCGTGGTCATGAGCTTTCCCGTATTTGTTCAGCACGGGACAGTTTGTGAAGTGCTTTGGTATCATTCTTCTTGACTTTTCACGACCCTGGGTGGGAGGCAAACCACAAACACCCTTGCACCTATTTTACAGATGGAAAAATAGACTCCGGAGCAGGTACGACTTGCCTGCGTGGCAGGGTGGCGACTCAACTCCATCTCGGTCCGCTTTCCAGGGCTTTCCAGGATGCTTGAGGAAGAAAATCCCTGAGAGGGCTCGGCAGGAGGACCCTTAAATTCACAGCCAGCCGTCAAGGTCCCGGTGGGCTAAATAAAGGGCACTGACATCCTGAAGGTTAGAGGTACTCGCATCAGGGCAAAGTGTCAACGACACGTCAGAGCTGGTGGCCGTGGTGGCAGCCGTGCAAAAGATAAGACCGCTGGGAAGCAGGAGAGAAAGCTGTGTTCCCCCATCCTGCCTACGCCTTTCTGTCTGTGTTGCAAGAGATACAAAGGCAACAGGAAGCAGTCACCTCTGCAGGATAGGGGTCCCCTCTAGGTCCCAGTCGCATATGCTGGCAAGATGGGCAGAGATGAGATTAAATCAGGGACTTTCTACCGTGCCCTCGGCTCCAGTAAACTCGCCTCACCCATGAATGGAGGAGAATGACAGAGCATCTTCCAAGAAGTCTTCCCCGACTCCTGCTTGCCTGAACTCATCAACCAAGAGTGCCCGACGCTTTGCTGGAACTGGGCTGCCTGAACCTTGTCTCCTCTGCGTCTCACGTACAACGTCTAGGCCAGAACTCTGCTCCCTGATGGTGGGAGCAGGACCGCGCCCACCCTCTTCCACTGTGTCCAGGGGCCAGCAGACCAGGGTCGCTCTCTTCGAGTCCAGCCAACAACAAAAAGAGTATTTGGGGAAGAACTGTTAGAAATAACAGTCCTAACACAGTTAAACCTCCCACAGAGGGGCACCATATACATCTATCATAATGTCTTAGAGACTCTGGTTTGCTGAAATATAGTTAACATATTTTAAGACAGGATTTTTTTTTTTTCCGTAGGACTAGACCAAACAAGCCAACCCTTGAGATCAAATGTCCTCTCTACTAATACTCTTTAGTTCCCACTGACGGCAAACCTTTCTGAATAGGATACAGGCTTTTAAAGAATAGATGCTTCGCCAGCTACTAAAAGGTCCCCAGTTAATAAATCACAATGTAGAATGCAGTTAACTTCCTTATGGCCGTGGAATTCCCTGCTTCTCCCTTGCCCCTCACCACCGTCGTCTTGAACAGGCTCTCAAAGCAAGCCTCTAGAGGAAGCTTCTGGAAATAATCTAGCAGTCCTGGCTGGTATCGTTCCCACAACCCTACTGACCAAGGATCCACAATGTGGCTCCTGCAAGGCTTCATTCATTCGGTTTTGTCCAGGCTGGTTAACGTGTGAGCCTTGGGGTACCTCTGAGTCCATGTGTCTGTGCGTGGGGCTCTGTGGTTGCTGGTGTCTCCTGATATGGCTCCTGTCTCTCTGGAGCCTGAGTTCAGTTCTCTGACGTGGTCTATTCAGCAGCCTATTTACTGTACGGCTTACTACAGTAAGATGGAATCCCTTCAGGCTAGGGGTAGGAATAGCCGCTCAGAAAATACAGGAGAGACGAATATGTAACTGAGGCAGCCTAATGACATCCTGCCTGCCTCCCTACCCCTCAGAGAGCTGTCCTTATCACACAAAGTAAGGGCGTGCTGAGCCCAAGGATAGCAAAGCTTAGCTACCCAACAGGGTTACGACGGTCAAGGTCCGGGCCAAGACAATTGTTCTTTAGAAGAGACACCATGTCTGTGCACACCTGATGACAAACCCTCACCTGTATCTCCATCCCCACAAGGATTCCCAGGAAACCCTTTTCGATTAAGGTCCCCTACCTGCTAGGGGCATTCAGGGGGGCTCAGTGGTAAAGAATCCGCCTGCCGATTCAGGAGACATAGGTTTGATCCCTGAGTGGGGAAGATCCCCTGGAGAATGAAATGGCAATCCACTCCAGTCTCCTTGCCTGGGAAATCCCATAGACAGAGGAGCCTGGTGAGCTACAGTCCATGGAGTCGCAAAGAGTTGGACAGGACTGAGTGAACACACATACAAGTTGCTATAGTTTACCGGCTCCTTTTGAGCAACTTGGTGTATGGAATTTGAACAGACCAGGACAGCTACTTCTCCATCAGGGGAGACCTAGGGCCCCATTTTCCCTAGAGATGTCTTTGTTTGTATCACTCTGACATAGGTTCCAGCTCTGAAAGGGTACCAGGAGACATGCTTGTCCTATCCTCCAAAGAACATCTTCCCGAAGCTGGAGAGGCTCATCTGCTCTCCCCAGCTCCAGAAGGAGGCAGCAGGGAAGAGGAGGTGGCAGGATGCAAGGTCCTTTGCTGAGCACCCTCGAGTGTGCCGCAGCAAACTGGCTGGAGAGTTCTGGACCCAGGGAGCTCTCTCGACGGCGGAGGGCTATGGTCTGGGGGCGGGAGGGTTAGGGCGGGGCGGGGAGTGGGACGATGCCAACCTTTGTATGGAGATGATTTTATAACCATGCACTTTTGTAACTGGGAAGAATTTTTCATACACATACATTAATAATAAAGAGTGTATAGTTTAACAAATTTTCTAAAGAGTCGTGGAGAGGAGGAAGGGGGCGGGAGGCAGGCAGAGAAAGAAGGAGAGAAAAAGGAGGAGGAATCCAGCAAATGTGCCAAAATATCCACACCAAGGGTCCATGGGGAGGGAGTGGACAGAATAATTAGGAGAGGTGCCAGCCAGGGAGGTTTCTTGTGGGAGTAGATGGAACCTCACAGAAGCATATTTCTACCAGGCAGAAAAGAATACATTTGCGTCTGTATGCACACACCCACTGCGTGTAGGCATATTTTGGTGCCTGGAATTATACAAAGAAGAGAGCATATGTCTTACATGTGTTGGTGTTTGCAGCTTGGGTCATCTGCAGAGCATGCCAAGGCAAGTGGGTGCGCCTGTCTAGTTAGCATCACTAAGGAGGGTGTGCTTGAGAGATGGTCCAGGCCAGCCACATGGTCATGAGAACACCAGCTCAGACACATGAGTAAACCAGGCATCGACACGCACAGCATAGCAGGTGGATGAGGCCCTCACTGGTGCAGCGTCAATCTCTGTTCTCATAGGTTAATGTATTTCTTTTTAAGGAAGGGATTGGGGACTTCCTTGGTGGCTCAGACAGTAAAGAATCTGCCTGCAATGCAGGAGACCTGGGTTCGATCCCTGGGTCAGGAAAATCTCCTGGAGAAGGGAATGGCAACCCGCTCCAGTATTCTTGCCTGGAGAATCCCACGGACAGAGGAGCCCGATGGGCTACAGTCCATGGGGTGGCAAAGAGTCAGACATGACTGAGCGACTAACACTTCCACTTGGTCCAATGGTTAAGAATCTGCCTTGTAATGCAAGAGACACAGCTTCAATCCCTGGTCCAGGAACTAAGATCCCAGATGCCTCAGGGCAACTAAACTCACATGCCACAACAAAGACCCAGCACAGACAAAATAAATCATTAAAAATTTTAAAAGAGATTTTTAAACCTGCTGCACCTTGCATGTCTTGCCTACACATCGTTAGAAATAAGATGGTTGGACAGTGTACCTTGGGAACAGAGACAGAAAAAGAAGGAGCAAAATGACTTCTGTAGGCACGAAGGCAGCCGTGGCTATCCCAGTGCTCGAGGGAGGAAGTAGCTCTAAGCCAGAACTCTTCTTTCCACCAATGCACAGCCTGATCTCCCTCCAGTCCTCCCACCCCACTTGCCCCAGAGCACAGACAGATGCTGCACGCGCAGCATAGAGCCACTGAAGGGGACGCGCTGCCTCAGAACACTCAGATGGAAAAACAGACACACCCCAACCAAGGTTTTCAGGAGTCTTCTGGAGAAGGGCCACGTCTTTCTCTTAAAATAAGGACTGAAGGACCTCCCTGGCAGTTCCGTGGTTAAGACTCTGCACCTCCAATGCAGGGAGTGCAGGTTCGATCCCTGACAGGGAGCTAAGATAGCACACGCCACGTGATACCACACGCCACGTGATACCACACACCATGTGGCAGGGGAGCTAAGATACCGCACGCCATGTGATACCGCACACCACGTGATACCGCACGCCACGTGATACCGCACGCCACACGATACCACATGCCACGTGATACCACACACCATGTGGCAGGGGAGCTAAGATAGCACACGCCACGTGATACCGCACGCCACGTGATACTGCACGCCACGTGATACCGCACATCACGTGATACCACACACCACGTGGCAGGGGGAGCTAAGATACCACACACCACGTGGCATGACCAAAAAAAAAAAAAAAGGACTTAAAAGACACTGTATTGAACAAGTATAAAATCAAAACTCAGGGCCATGAAATGAGCAGACGTCTCAGAAGGCCAGACCGTGTCTGTCTCACTCAGTGCTATCTATCCCTGCTGCTGCTGCTGCTGCTAAGTCACTTCAGTCGTGTCCAACTCTGTGTGACCCCATGGATGGCAGCCCACCAAAGCGCCTTGCAATTTATGATGATGATGATAGTGATGAAACATTTCTTGAGCATGGTATATGACTAGATCCTGTGCTGAGCACAACACTTGAATTAATGGGCTTAATTCTCACCACAACCAAAGACAGGTCTTCATGATACCCATTTCCTGATGAGGAAACTGAGGCCCAGCAAGTAAGTAGCAGTTCCCGGTTTAGACACTCAATAATCTTCATACCTGGGGACTCCCTGACTTCAGGGGACAAGAACAATATGCGGCATTGAGAAAATCCAGCCTCACTCAGAAGTCAGCTTTTAATTACAAAGACCTTATGAAAATACTCGGTGAAAAAAAAAACTGGAAGGCGATGAAACCAATGCATATCCTGTATGTTTCATTCTGCACAAATTTGATTACTTCATTGGTCAAGGTAGGCTCATTGTGATCACAGGTGATCCCAAAACCTCAGTAGGATAAAGGTGTGTTTGCTGGGCTCTCTCACATAGTAAAGGCTTATACCCTGCTCACGCCACTCACCAATGCGGGCCAAAGGCTCTGCTCCACGTGGTTGTTCAAGGCCCTTGAAGCCGAACAGCCCTCCACTGATTTCTCTGCAGTGTGGAGGCCTCAAGGGTTGTGGGGGCAAACACTGGAGGCACCGTCCATAAATTCAAGTCCTGTTTCGCTGGGGGCAGAACGCAGTGCCCTGGCTCCATTCAACTTCAAGGGGCTGCTATTCACTGTGTGCATAATCACAAAGCAAAAGAAGCAGGGCTTGGTAAACACCACCAGGCTCTAACACCGCCTGCTCCACCGAGCCGCAAATACCAGTTTCAGTCTTCCCTTCCCACTTACCTGTCCAGCCCAAAGCTCAAGATGGCCAGTGGCGTGCGAGTTCCCCGGTGCCCGGTGGTTAGGATTCCAGGCTTTCACTGCCTTGGCCCAGGTTCAATCCCCGGTTGGGGCCGAGGACTGAGAGGCTGCAAACTTTGGGGCACAGCCAAAAAAGGAGGGAAAGAAATATGCTAATGATGCAGTATTCTCTGAGAGGTCTCCTTGTGGTCCAGTGATCTATGAGCTAAAAAGGAAGCTCAGCACCCACTCTTTACCACACACGCCCACACACAGTCGTGGCACAGGGACACGGTACCAGCACTGAAACTCCTTCCCTGGAAGGAAATTCCCTGAGTCGTGTCTGACTTTTTCCGACCCCAGGGACTGTAGCCTCTGTCCGTGGAATTCTCCAGGCAAGGACGCTAGAGTGGATAGACATTCTTTTCTTCGGGGGATCTTCCCGACCCAGGAATCGAATCCGAGTCTCCTGCGCTGCAGATGGATGCTTTACCATCTGAGCCACCAGGGAAGCCCTTGACAAGGGTGAAAACACAAACACCCAGTAATCGTGGCCCAGAGCAGGTCTGAGCCCCCGAGGGGAGAGCGTTATGAGGGCCTCGGGTCACATTCCTTTATTCGACCTTGATTCTGCTTTCTGGTTGGAATTCCTCTCTGGGTTGCTCTCTGCAGTCTCTGACCCTTCCCTCTTGGAGGGGCTCCCTTTTCCATTATCCATCCCGGCCGAACCTAAAGTGGATTTTGTGGAGCCTGCACACTTTAGGGGTTGCCATCTTCTGCCTCCTGCTGGTGCAAGGATGCTGGCCTGAAACTTGCTTTAGGTGTCAATACTCAACAGCTTTTTAAATCCAGGTTCAAGGTTTCTTAGCAATTCACCTTCCTGAAAAAGCTAACAGACGTTTGTTCTATATGCTTCTGAAAAGAGCAGGATCCTACAGTCCCAGCCATTCAATCCTAAAGGAGATCAGTCCTGGGTGATCATTAGAAGGACTGATGCTGAAGCTGAAACTCCAATAATACTTTGGCCACCTGATGCAAAGAGCTGACTCATTGGAAAAGACCCTGATGCTGGGAAAGATTGAGGGCAGGAGGAGAAGGGGACGACAGAGGATGAGATGGCTGGATGGCATCACTGACTCGATGGACGTGGGTTTGGGTGGACTCCAGGAGTTGGTGATGGACAGGGAGGCCTGGAGTGCTGCGGTTCATGGGGTCACAAAGAGTCGGACACGACTGAGCAACTGAACTGAACTGAACTGAACAGTCCTTCCCCCCGACACGCACACTGAGCCCCTGCCATATACTCTGCCTGGCTTTTGTTTGTGGAAAAGCTGTAGCCAAAGAATAGGTTTAATCAGTGAAGTGAGAAAAGCACAGAGGCAAAGGGACACTGGCAAAGGAGACCAAATAAAAACGCACAGTCGTTAGGCATAGTCAAGGCCCGCTGGTTCCTTCTCAAGGGCTATAGACAACACTCTGAGCCGTGTCCGACGAGCTGCCTTATAGATACGGAAACCCCCACCAGGTGGAGAAGTGAACTGCAAGATGACCAGGCTGTAGCCTTGATATGAGCTGCCACAGTTGCAAGAACTGGCCTCAAGAAATGGAAACGAACTGACCTTGGAACTGAAGCTTAAGGACCCCTAAAAGAATCCATGGCAGGAACTAACACAGTGCTGTAAAGCGGTGATCCTCCAACTAAAAATAAATAAAAGTTTTTAAAATCATCAGGATGGCGCTGGTCAGACCGCCAATGACCCGTTTCAAGATGACTCTCAGAGCTGACTGTGCTGTTTCGGCATGCAGCTCCTCCCTCAGCCTACAGAAGCTCCTGCCCCTGATTGTCAGTTGGGGGGAATCGGCCTTTGGACGAGAGTCCATGCTTCCCCACGGTTTGCTGGCATCCCAAATGGAGCGAATTTTCCTTCTCACCAGCCTGGCCTCTTTATCAGCTCTTGAGCAGCTGGACCCCACTTTCGATTACACTTCCACAAAGCTTCCTGTTTCAGGACACACACAAAGTTCTTTGCTCAAAAGTGTTTTTAAGCCTAGCCTCCTCCTTGCTTTCTTCTCCCAAGTGTATCCTCTCTTAATGGCAGCCTTGCAATCATCTGAAACAATGGATAAGAAGTCATGCTCATTTTCTGTATTTGTTTCCACTTGGCTAAGTTATCTTCACCGAAAACTTTTAATGGGCCTTGCTGCTCAAGGCCCTTTCTGGTTTTATCTCTTATGATGTAGATCCAAATACAGTCGAATGTTTTAATGCTCCAATTATTTTTATTTCTTCTCTGTTCCTTTTCATTGCTACTTTCAAACTGCTCTGAAATTAATTAAATCATTAGAAAAATGGATTCGGATCAATAGGGGCTGAGATGGAAAGTGTGTGAAGCACGTGAACAGTAAGGCAACACGAGCTTTGTGAAGGAAATGAACCTCCTCGTGGAAAATGATGGCTGTGATAAAAGGTGAAGACACAGGACACGCAGCCCCAAGCCACAGGGTCAGCACGCGGCAGGTTTCAGAATGATCTCCCCTGGAAAGCAGCGCCGCAGGCACCGGCTCGCCAGTAGAAGGGTAAGAGAGATTGATGAGAAACAGTCACTGTCTATGGCTGGTGATTAAGAGGCTATTTGGGAGCAAATGGGAATTTGCTGTATGACTCAGGGAACTCAAACCCAGCTCAGGAACAGCCTGGTGGGGTGGGAGGGGGGACACGGGTCAACCTACAACTGATTCACGTTGGTGCTTGGTGGAAACCAACACAGTACTGCAAAGCAATTATCCTTCTGTTAAAAAATAAACAATATTAAAAAAAAAAAAAGGAGACTATATGAGGAGAAAATATTGGCTGTATTGTGTCATGGGTCATTCCCTCCAACTCACTCACCACGGAGAGCAGGGATGACAGAGAAAGACAGCCCTGTGAGAGGGTTACGAGACAGAGAATATTCCTGCGTTCCCCCCAGCTTCACACATCGCTCACGGAATGATTTGGGAGAACATCACCAGGAGCTCTAGAAAATCTAAGGTAGCTGATTTTTTTTTATATAAAATGGAAGATTCTGCTTCTATAGCCGAGCCAGGATTCAAGAGATTCCAGTCCCTGTAATGAAAAGCCAAAACTATGGGGACTTGCTGGCGGTCCACTTCCACTGCAGGGGGCGTGGGTTTCATCCCTGGTCAGGAAGCTAAGACACCACGATCCACGCTGCATAGTCAAAAAAACAAGCCAAAGCCATGGAAATGGCTCATATAAGAAGTTAGAGTTCCCTATAAAGGAGCAGCTTCTGCCTTCACTCATGCAAAATTCCATGTGACAAGCACATTTCACATGCTGGGTACAGGACAGTGAGAAGGAAATTCTCTGCCCCGGTCGCTTGCTTTCTCTGCAGGATGGGGAATCGGTGGGGATGGGAGACAGAGCTTAGATCAAACAACAAGCAAGAAATAGTTCCGGACAGTGAGCAGTGCTGCAAAGAACACCCAGCCCGAGGAGGGCCGGAGGGGGAGGCTGAAGAAGTACACCCAGATCAGGCAGGTCCACACTAAGTGCAAACGCCAGGGGAGACCCCTGGAGGGTTTTGAGCAAAGGAATGGCATAGTTGGATGACACTTCTCAAAGGTCAGGTCAAACACTGCATGGAAAGCGTTCCAAAGGTGGGGAAGCATGTACGCTGGGACCCCAGGGAGGGGGCTTCTGTGCAGTTCAGACAGAAGAGGTTTGAAAGAGGCACCAGCATTGATGGTGAGTACGGAGACAAATTGAGGCTATGGTCTGGAGGCACAGTCAGTGGGACTTGCTGCTGCGTTAGATGTAAGGGAAGAGAACCAAAGAGGAAGGGGGGATGAGCCCTTTCCTCTGCAGCCATGACTGTGTCGCGCCCGTACTGTCACCCCAGCCGTGTCCGACTCTTTGCAACCCCACGGCCATAGCCCACAGGCTCCTTGCCCACGGGATTCTCCGGGCAAGGGTACTGGAGTGGGTTGCCATGCCCTCTTCCGGCGGATCTTTCCCACCCAGGGATCGAACCTGCATCTCTTACATCTTCTGTATTGGCAGCGGGTTCTTTACCACTCTAACTTCCCTCGTGGCTCAGACAGTAAAGCATTTGCCTACGATGCAGGAGACCTGGGTTCGATTCCTGGGTGGGGAAGATCCCCTGGAGAAGGAAATGGCAACCCACTCCAGTACTCTTGCCTGGAAAATCCCATGGAAGGAGGAGCCTGGTGGGCTACAGTCCATGGGGTCGCAGAGTCGGACACTACTGAGCGACTTCCTTTCCTTTTTTCCTTTTCTTTACCACTAGTGCCCCCTGGGAAGCCCTATAGTAATGCTTAGCCAGACCCAAGGAGCAGAAAGGCCACCTTCATTCTATGAGAGAAAAAAAAAGTCCCAGCAGACAGCTAACAGTTTGTACGTTAGAAGAGAGAAAGAGGAAGCAGACATACAAACAGATTCACAATGTCAGGAAATGGCTCAAATCTGAAGACCAAGAGACAAGGGCAGAAGAATATGAACACACGACAAACCTACAGGTTTAAACACCCCGTATCGCTCTGAGCAACCCCGTGGGTCTTAAACAGAGCCGTGGAGCTCCAGGCGCTAAAGCCCAGATAATCGGCCGCATCTTCAGAGGACACATGGATTTTCATCCACAGCGACATGCTGGAGGCCGAGCGTCGATCCAGGATGATTTCCTAGAAGGAAAGCCTGAGACTCCCCCTGCTGCAGACAAAAGCAAATTCAGGAAACAAGCTACATGGGAGATGAGCCCAAACACGTCTGAAGTGGGAATGCTACGTGGGACTATGTGATTCTTAATGGGAACGAACAGCTTGTACTCAGTTTAGCCAAGGAGTGAAAGACGATGATGACGAAGCTGGGCCTCTCAGGGTGATGCGCCTCCGTGGACGTTCATAACCACTGCCGACTCGGCACGTTTACACGGTACCACACGCCGCACCAAGCGCTTTACCCGCCTGTGTCATCGCTGTCTCACGGAGCCACTCGAGAAACGGAGAGCGAGATGAAGTGCACAGACTTGGGAGCCTGGATTCAAATTCCAGTGCCATCCCTTACCCGCCGGGTGAACTTGGGCAAGTGACATCCTCTCCTTGTGTCTGAATTTCCCTGTTGATCTGAAAGACAATGGGAGCCACTCCATAGGGTCCCTGAGAGGGCGAGAGGTCAGAAATGTGCAGTGCTTGGCACGGTGCCTGGCACAGAGCGATGCTCGATCAGTGACGACGTCTGTGAACTACCTTATGGTTCCTGCTCAGTCACTAAGTCGTGTCTGACTCTTTGCGACCCCAGGAACCGCAGCACGCCAGGCTCCTCTGTCCTCCACTATCTCCTGGAGTTGGCTCAGACTAACGTCCACTGGGTTGGTGATGCCATCCCACCATCTCATCCTTTGCTACCCACTTCTCCTTTTGCCTTCAACCTTTCCCAACATCAGGGTCTTCTCCAGTGGGTCAGCTCTTCACATCCAGTGGCCAAAATGTTGCAGCTTCAGCCACAGTCCTTCCAATGTATAATCAGGGTTGACTTCCTTTAGGATGGACTGATTTGATATTCTTGCAGTCCATGAAAAGGATGAACTACCAGCTTGCCACTCTTACAGGGAAAGAACTGGATGCTGAGAGATGTGTAAGTCACTTATCCAACATCACACAGTAGAAACGGGACAAAGCCAGGGTTTTAATTCGCATCTGGCCTCTAGACTCAGTTTGCTTAACCACTGTCCTATACCAGACAATTCACGCTGGCCAGCTGTGACAGCTTGTCTCCAAACAGGAGACCCAGTGAACCACACCTTGGAGCAGTCCACGCCCACATGGAATCTGTGCCTGTCCTGTGACATAATTTAACCAAAGGAAGGTAGCAGAAGTGATGCCAGTTCCAGACCAAATCCTTAAGAGGGTCTGGCAGCTTCTGCTTTCACGCTCCTGGGAGCCCTGAGCTCCTGTGAACTGTCTGATCCACAGCAAGACAACTGTCCAGTGAAGCCATGTTGGGGATAAGGAGCTGACCCATTAGACTGAGTCAGCTCTAATGCCTTGTAGCTGCTCTCAGCAAGCCAGAACTTAACCCTGAAATGCCTCAAGGTTAAGAAATCAAAACCTAAGGACCGTCAATCACAATCAACTAGGTTTTCTCAAATATGGCAACTGCTTAAGCTTTAACCAATCAAATAATTTCCCTGCTTTCTTTCTGCATCCTCTCTACAAAAGTCTTGGCCCTAGTTTCAGTGGGTGGAGTACTCCTAACCACTTCTGGTTAGGAAGTGTGGCACTGCCCGATTAGAATGGATTTTTTGCTCAAATACTCAGAATTTTTAATATGCCTCAGTTTATCTTTTAACACAAGTAATTTTTTAAGCTTCTATGTTTAGGACTATTTGCTATACAATAATGGGCTTCCTCGAAGGCTCAGCGGTAAAGAATCTGCCTGTGATGCAGAAAACGCAGGAGACGCGGGTTCAATCCCTGGGTCAGGAAGATCCCCCAGAGGAGTTAATGGCAACCCGCTCCAGCATTCTTGCCTGTAAAGTTCCATGGACAGAGGCACTTGGAGGGCACAGTCCAAAGAGTCACAAAGAGTTGGACACAACTGAGAGAATGAGCCAGTGAGTGAGTTATCCAATAATATACAACTGAGACACTAGTCTAGGAGGGAAAGACTTATTGGGGGGAAAAAAACGTGTCAGCAACATAATGTTGATATCCAGAGTGACCACCACATTCAGAGGCAAGGGCCCACGGTCCAGGGTCTCAACAACCAAAGCTCAAGCCCTGCCACTGTCACTACCAACCACACGAGTTACTCAGCACTGCCCAGACTCGTTCCCTCCTCTGAGATCTACATATCAGATCAGATATGTAGGTATCAGATGCGTAGATCTCACAGTGTGGTGGCAGCGATTCAGTGATATAAGCCCTATTGATAACACTAGAATAGTGTCTGACATAGTTAAGAAAAAGCCACAAAAAATTAGCAACTGCTATTTTTATTATTTAAAACAAGAGCACAATTATTCTAGATGCCAGTAAATCGACCAATGCGAGGCACAGACGGATTCCTCAGTTCTTGTCCCTAACTTTCCCAAGAATGACACCACTTTGTACCATTGTGCTTTGGAAAACGCCAGTGCACAATATTTTAAGAGTTTGACAAGGACAACAAAAATAAAGAAAAGAAGCTTACCACCCATCTCAGTGACCTCGAAGAGTGTTGACATCCAAGCTATTACTGGAAAATAAGATTGTTAGAGAAACTTACAATGGCAACATGCTTTTTTCCCCCAACTGAAAATTAATTTACAATTCGGACACAAGGTGGTATGTGACTGCTTCCAGGCAAAGAAGTTTAAAACCTTATCCTCCTTCATCAGAGCAGAAGAATACTTAGCTTTCAGAAAAAACACAGCAACCAGAGGCAACAGAGGCAGAGTAGGGCGCACGCACAGTCACCATTTTGATGAACAAGAAAAGGGAGACGCTAAGTCCTCAGAAATACAGGCAGCGTCTCCCTCTGCATAGCCCAGGGAGCTCACCTCGGTGCTCTGTGAGGACCCAGACGGGTGGTGGGGGGTGCGGATGTCCATGAGGGAAGGGATGTGTGTATACCTAAAGCCGATCCATTTCACTGTACAGCAGAAACTAACATGACCTTGTAAAGCAATTATATTCAATTAAAAAATAAAATAATACAATTTTTAAATTAAAATCCAATTACTGAATCTAGCATATCTGAAAACACATAAAGGAAAAAAAAAAAAACAAGAAAGAAAAGTGATTTAATAAGTCGCTTAGTCATGTCCGACTCCCTGTGACCCCATGGACTGTAGCCCCCCAGGCTCCTCTGGCAATTGAATTCTCCAGGCAAGAATACTGGAGTGCGTGGCCTTGCCCGCCTCCAGGGGATCTTCCCGACCCACGAATCAAACCCACTCACTGGCAGGCAAGTTATTTACCACTAGCACCACCTGGGAAGCCTAAAATAAATGTTAAATCAATGGAAAAGCCCCTAAAGAGAGAACAAGACATTCCAAAAGAGATCAGACTTCAGGGGACAAGAGCCACTTGGAACACTCAGAAGACATCCATCTGGACAGAAGAGGACCCACTAAGTCCTCTTGAATGTCGGAAAGGGACAAAAAGAAAAGAGCCAGAATTGTTATTTATCTTTTAACAAAAGTAATTTAATACCAGCACAGACATGAGGACTATCACCAGATCTCTGGCGAGGTGGAGCGGGGCACTGATACTTGAACCTGTTCGACATCCTACATCACCTCATCAGAGACATTTCTGTTGTTTAGTCACTAAGTCGTGTGAGACTCCTTTTCGACCCCACAGACCGGAGCCTGCCAGGCTCCTCTGTCCGTGGGATTCTCCAGGCAAGAACACTGGAGTGGGTTTCCATTTCCTTCTCCAGGGGATCTTCCTGACACAGGGATCGAACCCAGGTCTCCTGCTTTGGCAGGCAGATTCTTTACCACTGAGCCACCAAGGAAGCTCCTCAGAGACATTTACCTTGCTTTGGTACAGACCCGCTCCCTCCATCATTTTTGATACGTGGATTTCTGGATCACACGAACCTTTTCTCATGACTAGAGTCTTGGGATTCTGCAGCCCAGAGTTGGTAAAACCAAGGATACAGCCCGCTCTCTAAATCCCTCCTTAAGAAACATGTTTATTTCTGTCTGAAAGTGCTACAGGTTACTCAAGAAGCCTGGTAATTATAGAAGGCAGCTGTAGTGAAGTGGAAGAAACCCCGGGGCTGGAATTCAAGAGTCTTATTCACTCAACAAACACTTGCTGAGGCCCCGGGGTAAGCAAGGCCGCGTTCCGTACAAGATAGAATATACACGTGGTTCTCAGTCATATCCAACTCTTTGCACCCCACAGACTGTAGCCCCCTGAGCTCCTGGCCGTGGAATTTTCCAGGCGAGAATATTGGAGTTGGTTGCCATTTCCTACTCCTGGAGATCTTCTTGACTCAGGGATCGAACCCTTGTCTCTTGCACCTCCTGACAGGCAGATTCTTTACCACTAGTGCCACCTGGGAAGCCCCCATAAGAAAGAAGGACTGAAGACCAAAGACAGCAGGGCTCTGCTTTCAATTTCAGCCACCACGCCCAGCACAGGACTGGCGTCTAGCAGCCCTCCAACAGATGTGTGTTGAACCACATTAATCTTGCCGCTAATCAATTTCCCTCTTCAGGCTTCAGACACCACCTTTTTTTTTTTTTTTTTTTTCAGTGACTTAGAGCCACACTTCTCAAACTTTAATGGGCAAACCCATTCCCCGGGGACCTTGCTGAGGCGCAGACTCTATCAGCAGGCATGCCAGAACCTAGGAGCTGCCTTTCTAGCAAGCCCCCTGCACCGTTGGTCCACGGACCACACTTTGAGTAGCAAGGAGTGAGATGATCTCTCGGGGAGAGACTCTGGCTACCACTCTACCCTTTTGAAGTGTGAAAAACACTAGAGACTCTAAGTGTGGAAGGAAGTGGAAGAGGAGCAAAGTGAGCTGGGCGTGGTGTTGGGCTGGATCCAGGTTAGTGGACACTTCTCCCCGAAGCCGGCAGGAAAGGCCCACTCTTTTGTTGCAGCGCACAAACAAAGCTTTCAGGGTCTGTAAAAAGCATCAGGCATCATCTTGCTGGCTCGGAAGGCTCTATCTCTTAATGATTCTTCCTGTTTTTCTCAGCCTGATCCAAGAGAATGAGAAAACAGCCCCAGTGAAGGTCAGCAGAGGTCAGGAAGGTCCCTAGAGAGGCTGCTTTCAGCCCACACGTGGGGAGAGAAGGCAGCTGGAGGCCCTACCTCAGCCCTGCCAGGTTCTAGCCTGACTCCTTGCTAACTCAGCCCCATGCCAGAATGTCAAGATAACAGGGGACCCGGGATGGGGAGCCCTGCTCCAAGTCAGCGCCACTCAAATCCACACTCTTTACAACTGCTGGGTGTGCCAGTGGGCCAGACGCCCCAGAGGACACAGCATCAAGAGAGTCAGGGCCTGCTAGGAGTGCTCGTCTGTAAGGGGAGGAAGGCATCCGCGGAAGACAGACTGCAATGCAGAATGTCGCCAAGGACACGCCAAAGAGACCCACAGGTGGTACGGAGATTTAGAGAGCTGCAATCCCAATTGCAAATATGCAGCCTCCTTTTCTCAAAAAGAAAAAAAAGAGAGAGAGAGAATCCCAGCATTTTGGCCCACGCACAAACATTTCCGAAATGATCTCTCACATCTGGACTCAGCACAGTGTTTGATAACATCTGTCAGGCCCTGTCACAACATTCGATTTTAAACACCAAGGTCCCGTTCTGCTCGGTGTTACGTGGCAGCCTGGATGGGAGGGGAGTCAGGGGGAGAATGGATATGTGCACATGTCTGGCTGAGTCCCTTTGCTGTTCACTAGAAATTTAAAGAAATGTGAGAGGTGTTGCCTTAAAGGCATCAAGGGAAACATCACGAAGGGGGCATTTGAAACTTGAAGGTGGGTATTGGAATCCTCAAGAAAAGACGGAAATGAGAATATTCCAAGTCAGGGAAAAATAGGAGAGAGGGCACAGAGGGAGATTTTAATGCACATTCAGGGTGGAATCCAGTGTGACTAGAGCTCACGGGAAAACTGGCGGGTAAAGAGAGGCCGAAAGACAAGGGAGGATCCTCACCACTAAGACCTCAGTCTCGCTTTCCCCTCATAGGGTCTGATAGAAGCCCACGCACACGCAGTTACCTGGCCAACTTTTAGGACTCTACCTGCAAAAAGTGATACTACATACATATGTACAAGGGAAGAGTACTTAGCCATAAAAAGGAATGCACTTGAGTCATTTCTAATGAGGTGGGTAATCTTAGAGCCTGTTGGGCAGAGTGAGGTCAGCAAGAAAGAGAAAAACAAATATTGTGCATTAACGCATAATATATGGAATCCAGAAAGGTGGTTCGGAAAAACCTATTTACAGGGCAGCGATGGAAACGCAGACAGAGGGAACATCATGCTGATGAATGCTTCTGCCATAGCAAAATTGTAAAGCAATTATCCTCCCATTAAAGACAAACTTCTGGAAAATGGCAACACAATGATCCCCAGCAATTCATTGGTCCAATAATTTTTAACTTAACCCTTAATATATGTGGAGCCACCCTAGCTCAGTTGGTAAAGAATCCGCCTGCAATGCAGGAGACCCCAGTTCGATTCCTGGGTCAGGAAGATCTCCTGGAGAAGGGATAGGCTACCCACTCCAGTATTCTGGCCTGGAGAATCCCATGGACTACAGTCCATGAGGTCACAAAGAGTCGGACAGTACTGAGTGACTTTCAGTTCACATATATTAATATATGTGAAGCACCTTCCCAGGGACTAGAAATGCCACAGAGGGATAAACCTGACACATCCCTGAGAGCCGGACAGACGTCAGGTAACGCGGTGGTAGGAAGAACACAGGACTGAAATCAGAATCATCTCGCCCGCAAACCCTCAGATCAGATCAGTCGCTCAGTCGTGTCCGACTCTTTGCGACCCCATGAACCGCAGCACGCCAGGCCTCCCTGTCCATCACCAGCTCCCGGAGGTCACTCAGACTCGCATCCATCGAGTCAGTGATGCCATCCAGCCATCTCATCCTCTGTCGTCCCCTTCTCCTCCTGCCCTCAAACCCTAGCTGGGCGTTAAGCATGAACGATAAGCAAGGTCTCTGGGCCTTGGCATCCACCTCCCTGCTGGGCGAGATTATACTTATCGCCCAGGATTGTGTAGAAACGAACCATCAGGGAAGGAACGCCCCGTTGCGTCAGGCACACTGCAGGCATTTATTACCAGTTTGTTTTGTCTTGGGTCGCGCAGAGAGGCGCTGATTTCCAAAGCCTCACACTCCGCCCCGGCAGTTCAGAGACTCTGCGGCTCCTGTCACTGTGCCCAGCTCCAGGGCCCTGGCACATCCCAGCGAGGGCCGCTCTCCCCAGCCCTGGGCAAGAAATTCTCCGCACCCCCCACCCATCCCTGAGGGTGGCTCAGGCAGCCGTTAATCAGGATGCCTCCGGGGCCGCTCCAGGCGCCAGCAGGCTGCTCAGCTGCCCCGTGGGCATCCTCGCCACTCCACCGACCCGTTGCCATGGCAGTAACCCCCAGAAACAGCCAGGACTGGCCAGAGCTGAAGAAGGTTCTGTTCCTCTGATTCAATCTGCCTCCATCTCGGTTGATGTCAGGGTCCCAGAATGAGAAATCACAGCAGAATTTAAATTGACTGAGCACTCCTTTTCAACCCTGAACCATCTATTAAGCACTTTCCACCCATGATCTCATTCCATACTCACGATGACCCTGTGAAATGGGGATTCCCAGCCCCACTTAGCAAAACTAGAACCTTAGGTTCAGAGAGGTGAGCACGGATGTCACGCAGGTGGTCAGTGAAGCAAGGACACGGCTATGCCCCCCGCACACCCCAGCCCAGGGTCGCATGATTCCAGAGCCTCTCCAAGCTTCCCCAGAGCCAAGGCCATCGTCCCCCTGGCCTGAATGCTCCTGCAGCTCAAGGAGGCAGCTGCAGAGAACAGAGACCCCAGGTCCTCCTGAGACCCCGAGGAGTCCTCAGACACAGTCAGATGACTCTGACCACGCACTACTCAGGCAGCTGCCCGAAAACGTGTTCGGGAATTTCCTAATGCAAGCCCAATTTCAAATAGCCTAATTTTCTCAAAAAAAAAAAAAAAAGTGAAAAATCCAACATAAAATGGCCCCCACTCCAACACATCTCCAGAATGATCTCTTACATCTGGACTCAGCACAGTATTGGATAATATATGTCATACCTTGTCACAACATTCGATTCTGAACACCAAGGTTCAGCTCTGCTCAGTGTCGGTGGCAGCCTGGATGGGAGGGGAGTCTGGGGGAGAATGGATGCATGCATATGTCCGGCTGAGTCCCCCTGAAACTGTCACACATTAGCAATCAGCTGCGCATGCTGTGCTTGGTAAGTCAGTTCAGTCGTGTCCAACTCTTTGTGACCCTACAGACTGTAGCCCACCAGGCTCCTCTGCCCACGGGATTCTCCAGACAAGAATACTGGAGTGGGTTGCCATGCCCTCCTCCAGGGAATCTTCCCAACCCAGAGATGGAACCTGCTTCTCTTAAGTCTCCTACATTGGCAGGTGGGTTCTTTACCACTAGCAGCACCTGGGAAGCACATCAATCGGCTAGCCTCCAACACAAAATACAAAAGTTAAAAGGAAAAAAATCAAAAATAATTTAAAATAACAAAAAAAATAAATAAACACCAATGAGTCGGAGTAAACTCTGGGAGTTGGTGATGGACAGGGAGGCCTGGCGTGCTGCGATTCATGGGGTCGCAAAGAGTCGGACACGACTGAGCGACTGATCTGATCTGATCTGAAGGTCCTTATATTCAGGCACAAGGGGAACAGCTTTCACTTTCTGGTTTCAGCTGCCAGGCTCCACCCCACTGGAGGTGCACGTCTGCGGTACCTGGGGATTCAGGCTTCTCCCTAAGCTCAGATGCTGGAAAACTCACCTAAAGAACAGGGTGGCTCTCCCTCCCTGCCACCTGCCCCCTCCCACGTGCCTGCTGACCTACTAGTCCCAACACTAGTCCCAACACTAGTCCCCACGATGTGGGGAAATCCAGCTGGTCTCAGTGGCCCCAGACATCTGGATCCTCTAACCCCAGGCTGTGGCTGAGACGGGAGCCAACCAGGCAAGGGGGCTGGGAAAGCGGCCGGAGGGACTTCTGCCAAGTGGTGGACCTCCTGAACAAACACTTGTCCCACTCTCTAGGGGTCAGCAGAGCTGTGTTTATGTATGCCTAGCCCAGTCAGTTAATTAATTAACTCCCCGGGTGGTCTCTGGCCCCTAATGCCTTCACCCCTTGGGGCTTGGGTTTCCTTATCTACAAAATCTAAGAATTGGATAAGTTGATTTTTTTTTTTTTTTTTTTTTTTTTTGCTTTTAATTATTATTGGAGCAGTGGAGAAGGCAATGGCACCCCACTCCAGTACTCTTGCCTGGAAAATCCATGGACAGAGGAGCCTGGTGGGCTGCAGTCCATGGGGTCAATAAGAGTCGGACATGACTGAGCAACTTCACTTTCACTTTTCTCTTTCATGCATTGGAGAAGGAAATGGCAACCCACTCCAGTATTCTTGCCTGGAGAATTCCAGGCACGGGGTCACACAGAGTCGGACACAACTGAAGCGACTTAGCATTATTGGAGCAGAGTTGCTTTGCACTGTTGCGTTAGTCTGCTGAACAGCAAAGTGAAGCGACCACAGGTACACATCTCTCCCCACTCGCTTGGATTTCCTTCCCATTTAGGGCCACACGGAACACGGAGCAGGGCTCTCGGTGCTGCACAGAGGTTCTCGCTAGTGGCCTGTTTTATGCGAGCATCGGTAGTGCGTGTGTGTAGATCCAGTCTCCCAGTTCATCTCGCTGCCCCCTCTCCCCCTCGGGATCCACACGCTCGTTCTCTATGCCTCTTTCTCTGCTTTGTAAATGGATGGGTTGATTTCCAAGGCTGCTTCTTGCTCTGGCGCTTTCTGATGCCAGGATCTACCTTGAAAGAGCAGGAGAGACAGCGCTGGCTCCACTCCACAGGCCAGGGCAACCTCCACCCCACCCCACCCCGCCTCTGAGCCTGGGGTTCCTCAAGCTGACATGTCCTCTCCCTCACAGCCTGCATGCATTCCAGCAAATTCCAGACATGACACCTGCTTGCCACCACCTCCACCGATCAGGCCTCCCTGATCTGCTGCAGTAATCTCCGAGCAGAGGGGTCCGGCCACAGCGGGCGCCTCCTCCACCCACCTGTTCTCCTCCAGGCCTCCAGGGTGGTGTCACTACGGAACTCCCTGGTGCTCCAGGGCTTAGGACCCCACACTCTCAGTGCTGAGGGCCTGGGTTCAATCCCTGGTTGGAGAACTAAGACTCCACAAGCTGCAAGGTGAAGCAAGAAAGAAAAAGAGAGAGAGAGGGTGATGTTTCTTTTCAAAACACAAACCCACTCCTATTAGCATCCCGCTGATAAGCCTCCCCACTGCTCTTAGGATAAAGAACAAAACCCCGGCCAGCCCTTCAGCATCCTGTCACTCAGCCTCCCGTTCTCCCCTGCAGGCACCAGCCCCCTGGCCTCCTTTCTGCTCCTAATGGACAAAGCTCCCTAACCCCGGAGGCTTTGTTCCCGCCAGGCCTTTGTCTAGAATCTGATCTGGGCCCGCTCTAACTCACCCCATCCTTCAACGAGCACATTCCTTCTCTTCCTTTGGGTCTCACCTCCATGCACCCCCACTCAGGAGTCCGCCCAGGAGCATGCCAGGCTCACCCAGAGGGCCTGCTCAGACTCCCCCACGAGACCACACCCTTCCCTGCACAGTCTCGGTGATGAGACTATCTGTCTTTTCCCACTGCCCTGCAGTCTACATTCAGTAAGGATTCTCACTGGGGCACACAGAGCTGGGAGTTCTACCCTTAGGCAGCCCCTGGGGTGGGAGGCGGAGGGGTGCCATCCCTTCCAGCAATCCCTTGCAGAGACCAGGCTCTGTCAGCTCTGATCTAAATCTCTGGGGATCCCAGAGAGACATCCTGCTGACTGCTGGAAAACTCTCCCCAAGGCCAGCTCACAACATCAAGTCAGCTGTGGGCTAGGCAAAGAGTTTGTGCCAGCAGAGGGTGCAAAGGCGTCCCCGCCAGAGACCTCGGAGGCCGGCAGCCCTCCCGGCAGTGGGCCTCCTCTGAGCATCAGCCAGCATCTGGGAGGGAGCTGGAGCTGGTGTTGTAAGGGCCACATGACCAGTGGATTCCTGGCTCTCTGGAAATGTCTTCAGTCCTTTCCCCCCTCCCCACCTCCTTCTACCAACTGACTCGCATGGATCATTCAAATGTGAATGTCGCCTTCTCCTCCAGGAAGCCTTCCTTGGCTGAACCAATGACCCCATGTCTCTACCTGTGTTCCCCCCACCCCAGCCCCGGCATCCCTCTGGCATGGTACTCAGAACACTACACGGAAAGTAAGTGTCTCCCCACCCGGCTGAAGGCTGCCTGAAGCAGTGACTTCACCAGACCCCGTGCCCAGAACCCAGCGACTACTTAGAAAAATGGTCACTGTATCAAGGAGGAAAATGTGTCCCTGAGAGGAAGAGTGACGTGTCCCCAAGGCCACATGACATGTCACTCACCCGCAGAGCCAAGCATACAACCCAGGTCTCCAGCTACAACTGTCACCCCTCCTTCCCCGCTGCCTCCCTGTCTTCATGCGAATGGCCAGTGTTCATGACTCTGGGGACCAAGGACACTCCAAAGACTCAGGAGGAGAGCATTCTGAAGGCAGAATCCCTAGGGTGTCCCCAGGGGAGACAGTCCCCACTCAGGACTGAGATTTGCGGAGAATCCAGCCTCAGATCCAGCATAGCCATGGGCACGTGGCAGCAAACCATCCCTCCTCTGCCAGCAGAAAAACCATCCTCCAGGACAGTCTGTGGTCCTCCCTCCAGCCCCTGTCCTCGAGCAGATGCTTTCTAAGAACCAGCCAGGATTGACCAAGCCTGCTGTCTCACTCCATCAGGCACCCCCAGATCTTAGGCTTCCTGAGGGCAGGGACACCTATGCTACCTTTGGACCACAGAACACATTATCTGCAAGGGCCTCTCAGATTCACCTGGCTCCATCTGTTTGCATATACATCTGAGAAGTGGGATCCAAATGGGGTAAAGCCGCACTCCCCAGTCACTGGGCGAAGCCCTGACAAAGCCGGGGTCTGGGCCGCCCCCCAACCGTGTCGCACACGGATCCCCACCACACAGGACTCCAGCTCCACAAGCAGCATCCTTGAATCTTCTCCAGGCCTGAGAGCAGAGCTGGTCCCTGTGAAGTGTGGAAATGAAGTCAAAGTCACTCAGTTGTGTCCAGCTCTTTGGGACCCCACGAACTTCAGCCTGCCAGGCTCCTCTGTCCATGGGATTCTCCAGGCAAGACTCCTGGAGTGGGTAACCTATCCCTTCTCCAGGGGGGTCTTCCTGGCCCAGGAGTCGAACCGGGGTCTCCTGCATTGCAGGCAAATGCTTTACCAGCTGAGCCGCAGAGTTTGTTCATTGACGGTAGGGGACCTGCCAAGACTCACACCGCAAATCCAATCACGTCACCTTCCCTGCCTAAAAGGCTCTGGTGGTTTCCTGCTACCCTGCAGACACGTCCCTCCTTCTCGCTGTGGCCGCCCTCGAAGCCCCAGGCCCCTGCTTTCTCTCCCGCCGCAGACCACGGTTGGAGGAGCGCCGGTCCGTCCTAGCTGAGCCCTCCTCCGCGGTCCTCACAAGCTCAGGGCGGCTCCCACCTCCTTGGCCAACCAACCCCTGCGGGTCCCTCAGCCCCGTCCAGTCCTCCTCCACCCCAAAGCCTTCCCTGGAGTTCTCACATCCCCAGGCCACCCCCAGGCGCCCTGCTCATTGTGATCGCTGCCCGTGCTCATCATCTCAACACTCCATCCGACCCCCAGACGCCGGGACGGTATCTGTCTCCATCCTCCCCGAATTGCTATCTCCACAGGCGGGCTTTGTCTTCAGCACTCACAAGGCTGCCCTGAATATCGGTGCTTTGACTGGCAGGTGGGGACCCCTCCCCTCCGCCCAGCCGGCTCCCTGGCTAGTGGTCGCGGACCCGCAGGGCTGCGGCAGCTGAGGTCGAGGCCCTGGGGGGGCGGGAAGGGCTCCCAGGGAAAGTGCTCAGAGTCTCACCCGGGGTGGTGGGGGGCACCCCAGGGGGAGCGCCCCTCCGGGGGCGCTGCTCTTCCCGCCTCCGCCCGCGCCCGTCCAGGATGCGTGCGGAAGGGGAAGTGCTCCTCTCCCTCTGACCCCCGGTGGCTGCTTCCTGAGCTTCCTTCAGGCTCGGGGAGCGACGGGCAGACGCGGGCAGTGGGGCTGCCACACGCTGCCGCCCCCAGACACACATCCTGCCTCTCCCAGCAGGATGTTATCGCAGAGCCCTGCGCCGTGATTGTCAGGAGATGGGCTTTCCTGAGCTCGTTAAGGGACCGCGCTCCTTTCTCGGGGCCAGCCCCCCTTTTCCTGTGGCCCCCGGGAGCAGAGACGGAAAGGGGCCCTGGGGCAGCTCCCTGTGGACTGACGCCGAAGACCATGACCCCTGAGAGCAGCGGGCCCCATCCCAGCGGCTCTGGGCACCAGGCAGTGCTTGGCACCGACAATCACTGTCTCGTTCAACCCTCAGGATAATCCCGGAAGACAGATGTCACTACTACCCTCCGTTTTGCAGCTGGCTGACCTGGGGCTCCGAGAGGTTAACTGATGCGCTCCAAGGCCTGCCAAGAAGGAGACGGGGCAGGGACCCACATCCAGGGCTGCCTGACTCCGGCTCCCAGCCCCCCACACCCCCTTCGCTGCCATCCAACCCACGAGCGGGTTTTCATCCCGTGTGAGTGACGAGCGGCAGGAAGCGGAGGGCAGAGGCCTCCCCGGGGCCAACATTTCTCTCTCGGAGGGAGGGAGGGGTCACAGCATCTCCCCTCATCTCTGAAAAAGAACTAGAGCTCACTCGGGGTAACAAGACAGTCCCATCTTTTTAGCCAAATTCAAGCACTTCCGCTCTGCCCCGGAGGAGACGGCCCTCACCTCCGGGGAGGAGGCAGAAGAGGGTGAAGGCAGTCAGAAACTCTCAACGGTGACCATGGTCTCTCTTGGGTGGTGCTTTCTGGAAAGAGCAGCAATGTGGCAGCCGGGACAGACCGAGGCTTGGTCTGTGTCTTGCTGATTCTGCTATGAACTGAGTGATCCCGGAGTCCTGCACCTTCCAGAGCCTCATTTTCCTGACCTAGGAAGTAGGATAACCCTCCCCACTGGCAACCCACTCCAGTATTCCTGCCTGGAAAATCCCATGAACAAAGGAGCCTGGTGGGCCACAGTCCATGGGGTCGTAAAGAGTTGGCCAGGACTGAGGGACTGAACGAAAACCGCCCCCTACCACCCAGGGTGTCATAAAAATACAGGGATTCCATGAGCATAAAAGTACCTTGTAAACTGAAACACAGAGCTCTGTCTCTGTTAAGTGGATATTTTTTCCTTCTTTTTTTTCTGTCTGGGTGACAACCCACAGTAACAACTCTGGGGCCCAAAACTGGGTTCAAATCTCAGTCCTGCTGGGTTTGAGTTTTATGACCAGAGATGAGTGTTTTAAGGACTCTATGCCTCTGTCCACCCCCCTTATTTTCCGATGTGGACCATTTTTAAAGTATTTATTGAGTTTGTTACAACACTGCTTTGGGTTTTCGGCCACAGGCGTGTGGGATCTTAGCGCCCTCACCAGGGATCAAACCCACACCCCCTGCATTGGAAGGCAACGTCTTAACCATTGGACCACCAGGGTAGTCCCAAAGCCACTATTTCTCGGCAGAAAAAAAGAGAGAACAGTAATACCTGCCTCGTAGATTTGTAGGGAAGATTCGACACACAGACATCTAAACGCTGAGCACGGTGCCTGAGCTCCAGCTCTCGGTAAATGGCAGCTGCTATCTTATGAAGAATGATGAGGATGATTTCTGCTACTGCTTCTATTATTCTGCTGAAGTCGCAGTCTGGCAACACAGTGGCCAGAGGAAAAGGAGGTGGCCGGGTGCCCCCGGTCTCCTTGCTGAGTCCCCACAGCCAGCCACACAGAGCCACAGAACATGAAGGGACAGAAGCAGACAGACACAGAGACAGAGAGAGAGAGAGAGAGAGAGGCACAGCGGATCCACGTGGAATGAAGACGTGGTGGAAAGAGCAAGTTGGCCTGAACGGCCCTCCTGTTCGTCAACAGAGCAGAGTCTATGGGATGCTAATCTGATGGAGGTGGCACCATCCAGGGTGTTGCCCTGCACCGGGTCATGTGCACACGCTGGGAGGCAGGGACTGCCATGATTCCCAGGCTGCAAAGCCGGAAATTGAGAGGTTCAGTGACTTGTCCAAGGTCACGTAGCTAATGGCATGATTCAAACCCCCAAATGACTGGCAAGCCCACTTGCTTTAACTCTCAGAGGGGAGTCTAGGAGCCACCATTCAGCAGCTGAGCGACGTTCTTCCTATCTCTCGTCTACATCGGTTTCTCCCAAACCAGCTCGACAATAAGATTCACTTGACATGCTGTGCTTTTTTACACAGACCCCTGAGACCTGTGAGTCTAAATCCCAAGGAAGTTTCCTAGAAATCTGTTCTAAAAAAAAAAAAAAGTCATTCCCTGGCGATCTAGTGATTAGAACTCCACGCTTTCACTAACGAGGGTCCAGGTTCAATCCCTGGTCAGGGAACTAAGATCCTACAAGCAGTGCAGTAAAGCCCCCCTCAAAAAAATATTTTTAAGTAAAAATAGATAAATTTTAAAAGTCAATGTTATGGTATAAAAATTGGTAAGGGGATTGTTTGAAAGAAAAACAAAGCCACATGATTCTTATAACGAGGTATATTTGGAGGTCAGAGGACCAGGGCTGTCTACCCACGAGAATCCCTTGAAGAACTTTTGAAAACAATCTTGATGTCAAGCCCGACTCTAGACCACTGACTCTGAGTCTTGGGGGCAAGCCCCAGTCAGGCATCAGGATATTCGTAAGTTCCCAGGCGATTCTAAGGGGCAGCCAGAGGGAGGAACCCTAGCTCTGGGCCAATGCCATCCCAAAGAACTTTCTGGAATGTTAAAAGTGTCTTGTCTCTGCATTGTCCAATCTAATAGGGCTTTGCCATGTGTGACCGTTAGGAACTTGAAATATGGCTGGTGTGGCTAAAGAGCCAACATATTAAGTTTATTTCATTTTCAATGATGTCCGTTTAAATTTGAATCGCCGCGTGCAGATGGTGGCTGCCTGGCTGGGCGTGCAGCCCTAGACCTGGGCGGGACCACGACATCTGGGTGATAAGGAAGGACTGCAGGATGAAAATAAGAAGGGGCCTCCCCGCTTCCGAAAAGGAGGCAGGGGTCCTCCCCGAAACATCGCTTGGAACGTCAAAATGCTTCTCGTGGGATCCAAGACAGTCCTAGGGGTCTGTCCCGCCGGGAACTTTCCCACCTCAGCCCCTCGCTTGGCTCCCCTGCAGGAGGAAAGGAGCCGCCTCCAGGCTTCTAAGGAGAGCCCTTGAAGTTGCAGGAAGAGCCAGGGGCTGGGCCGAGGAGGTTAGCTTCTATTTTAAAGAACCTTTTCCTCTCTGGAGTTAGCTTCATCCTCCAGCGGCGAGGATGGGGCAAAGGCTACGACTGACATTGTGTTGCTGAACGTGAAATGGCCTCTGAGGTCACCGGGCAGCTGGTGGGCACGTCCTGACAGCCGGCTCTTAATCACACTCCCCCCAGCTCCTGGGGGTGGAAGGGAGGGGGCGGGGGGGTTGTCCAGCTGTCAGCGATCACCAGGTGACCTTCCAGCCCCCTCCCTCCTCACCCCCTTCCCCGCGCCCTGCGCTGGTGGATGTATGCGAGCTCAGTGGACACCCAGACGGACAGGCAACGCGGACCCCTGAGCAACAACACAGGAAGCTCCGCGGGGTTTCCTTCTCGCCCATGATGAGCTCACTCCTGGATGACGAGCTGTGATCTCCAAATGTTTTCTTACAGTCGCCAGACTTATCGGTTGTCTCTCTCCTGGGAGCAGTCAGCGGGTCTTGCCAGGGGTCAGCTTACTCGGCTCCATCAGGAGGACGGGACCTTCAGACCTCAGTCTGGGGTCAGGGAGGTTAGATGTGGGACAGTGGAGGAAGAAGCTGGGTCTGGGCAGTTCACCTGTATTTTTTTTTTTAAGCTATGTCATCTTATTTGTTTAGTTATTAGTAAGCCAGCATAAAAATGGTGTGAGAAGACGCAGAATCTACATTAAAGTCTGGACTGCTTTTTTTATTATTATTTTTAATTGGTGTATAATTGCTCTACAAGGCAGTTCACCTTTAAAATGGGGATATTAATATCCACTTTCTGAAATGATTGGAAAAACAAAGCCAGGAGATGATTTGTAGTTAAAAGTGACCAGCAGAGAGCAGGTACCCAAGTATTTTTAGTGGGAGCTTCCCTAACCCTTAGGGCTTCCCAGGTGGCTCAGGGATAAAGAACACACCTGGCAATGCAGGAGATGTGGGTTCGATCCCTGGTCCAAGAAGATTCCCTGGAGAAGGAAATGGCAACCTACTCCAGCATTCTGGCCTGGAAAATGCCACGTACAGAGGAGCCTGGCAGGCTACAGTCCATGGGGTCCTAAAAGAGTTGGATGTGACTCAGTGACTAAACAACCCCTAAGCCCTATTCTTTAGGATTTCTTTTACTTTTTCTTTTTTTGGCCATGCCACAAGGCTTCCAAAGATCTTAGTTCCCTCACGAGGAATTGAACCTGGGCCCCAGCCATGAAAGCTCTGAGTCCTAACCACTGGACCACCAGGGAATTCCCAGGATTTATCTTCACCCTACCCTTTCCCATTAGAGAGGGAGACCCCGGCTTCAATTCCTGGGTTGGAATGATCCACTGGAGAAGGGATAGGCTACCCACTCCGGTATTCCTGGGCTTCCCTTGTGGCTCAGCTAGTAGAGGATCTGCCTGCATGGGGGTGACCTGGGTTTGACCCCTGGGTTGGGAAGATCCCCTGGAGAAGGGAAAGGCTACCCGCTCCAGTATTCTGGCCTAGAGAATTCCAGGGACTGTATAATCCGTGGGGTCGCAAAGAGTCAGACACGACTGAGCGCCTTTCACTACCCTTTCCCTAAAGTTCCTCCTAATAACTGCAGTGCCCTAGGCTGTGACTTCTAAACCCTGCAGATTTTTTATCCTAAGAAAATTCCCCAAATACCCTGACAAGACCCGAGTCCCAGTGGGCCACACATGGTCAGACTCCCCACCAGGGCTCAGCCAACCCTCCCAGAACCAGTTCCTCTTCAAGTGTGTAGCTCAGCTTAACGAACACCTGCTGGGTTTCCCCAGGACGGTGGCTGAGCATCTGTGCAGAGAACGGGGTGGGATGCCAGCCCCAAAATTAGCAAGACACACATCTCCAGGGCTCCTCCAAGCCGTGTCCTGACCAGTAGTTCTTACAACCTTCAAGACAACCCTCTGGGGAAAAAATGAAAACTGTTAGTATAATCCCTGTTTTCCAGATGAGGAAACTGAGGTGCAGAGAGTTGAAATGTCTTACTCAAGTTCCCAGATAGTAGGTGCAGAGCCAACCCTCAAACTCAAATTGGTTTTTACTTCAAATGGTATTTTGCATGCCAAGCACTCACAGCAAGAACTGAAATAATGATTGGCATTATGTGTTCAGTCAAGTCTGACTCTTTGGGCCCCAAGGACTGCAGCCCACCAGACTCCTCTGTCTATGAAATTTTCCAGGCAAGAATACTGTAGGGGCTTACCATTTCCTTCTCCAGGGGATCTTCTCCACCCAGAGGTCAAACCCATGTCTCTTGAGCCTCTTGCACTGTGGGCGAGTTCTTTACCACTGAGCCACATGGGAAGCCCATTGCTTAGTATTAATATTATCTGAAGGCCATGCCTTTCCAGCACCAGGGAAAGAGCTGGGTTTTAAAAACAAACAGGCTATGATTAAGCACAGACTGGGGTGTCCAGAGAAACCAGATATTAACGTTCACTTGCAAGTCAAGAAACTCTACTTGAGCTTGAAGACCTTGGTAAGGACATGGGCTGTGGAAGCTTCATAGAGAAGGCAAGACTTGAGCAGGAAGAAGGGGTTGGTCTTGCATGGGGAGAGGGGAGAATCAGGGCTTTCTAGGAGGCGAGCTCCATCCGCACAAAGGCTCCAGAATAAGCGTGTACATTTTGTCAGTTGGAAGCTGTCAGTACCAGCCCTGGAGATGCAGAAATCAGTCAGGTAAGATGGCGGCCCTGGAGGCAGATACGGGAGCAGGGCCAGCATTTGCTCTGCGGGCCTGTGCAGGGAAATCGAGGAAAGCAGACGGCTCTCACGTAGTCAGATGGGGAAAGAGCCTTGAATGGTTCAGTTCAGTTCAGTTCAGAAGCAGGGCAAAGGCTAACAGAATTCTGCCAAGAGAACACACTTGTCATAGCAGACATTCTCTTCCAAGAACACAAGAGAAGACTCTACATGTGGACATCACCAGGTGGTTAGGACTGGAACCAGACTGATTATATTTGCAGCCAAGGATGGAGAAGCTCTATACAGTCAGCAAAAACAAGACCGGGAGCTGACTGTGGCTCAGATTATGTGCTCCTTATTGCCAACTTCAGACGTGAATGGTGGCCCGAGAATTTCGGGTTGACCCTGTGGACAGTGGGCTGGGAGGTGCCCCCTTACCCTCTCCCCCAGTCTCTGAGCTGCTTGCACTCAGGCTCTTTCCCCCTTTCTCCCCAGGCCTCAGGGCTCCTGAAAGCCACAGACAAAGACAATAAATCGTCCCTCCGACAGCCTCCCCTCCCCCCACCTTTCTCCCTCCCCTTTGTCTGGAGGGGACGCCTCCCACCCCCAGGGGCCCCCTCCCCTGACCCCCCCCCTCCAAATCCCTTTGTTGCCATGGACACCAAAGCAGCCAGAGGTCCCTCCCGCAAAAGCACGGTTTGTGCCACCATTTGGGAAGGAGGAGATGGTGTGAAAGTGAGAAAGAGCTAGCAAACAGCCTTCCCATCTGCAGCCAGGCTGGCGGGGCTCCAGTCTGGGAGGAAGCAGGATCTGTGCTTTCTGATTTCAACTTCAAAGGCGCTGTGCTGGGTCAAGCCCAGTCCTGGCCTGGCAGCCTGGAAGGGACACCCGCACACGCACACACACACTACATACACTCATATACACACGCAGTACATATATTCACATGCACACGTACAATACTTATGCTCACATCAACAGACACAATACACATACTTACATGCACGTACGCAATACATACACTCGTATACACATATAGTACATATACTCACGCACGCACGCACACAATGCATATACTCACACAATACATATACTCACATACACACACATACGATACCTATATTCACATACACATGCACACGCACAATACATATACTTGCGCACACATACAAACACAATGCATACACTTATACACACACAATACATACACTCACATACACACAATACTTATAGTCACACACACATGCAACAATACATGTACTCACATACACACTAATATATTAATACCTATACAAATACTGAACTAGTCACACACACACGCTCATGAGCCCACCTTCCCAAGGCAGGTGGGCTGAGTCCACTAAGAAAATAAGCCTCCGGGATGATGATCCTGCCCTTAGAACAACAGTCCACTCCCATCAGGAAAAACCCTCTGGCAACCCCCAGAGCGGCCGGGCCCCCAGGAGCCCCCAGGCCCCAGCGCCTCACCCCTCAAGCCTGAGGACTCACAGGTTGGAAACCTGCTTCTGTGCCTTTCTGAAGGCCTGATGACAGCAGAGCTCCAGACGCTGCGGGGTGGGAGAGCGGCACGGCCGTGGGCTTTCCCACGGGGCCCCACAGAAGCCATCAACTCTGCTCCCAAGGACGAAGGACAGTGGCAAGAGATAATGAGGACAGAGGCCAAACACCCCGCTTCCCACTTTGCTAGGTCCCCGCCTTAGATTCAGACCCTGGGAGCGGGCTCGGGCTGGAGAGGAGTCCTCGAGAATGGAAAGATGGAGAATGGAAGCCTGCAGCCCCGCCTTCTAGAACGGATTACAACAGCCCGAAGGGTTCTCATGGGTCCTTACAAGGCAGTCCAGAATTTGGTAGGCAGTTTGGCTGTTTCAGATTAACTTTTGGTAAATGAGGTAATCTAGCGGTCAGTTCCCACTCAGCACAGTGGGAACTCTGCTTGGGAGTTCAAATATTTCTGAGCACAAACGGGTTGTTGATGGATAAATGCCCAAACCTCTTCCCCAGTGGCTCAGTGGTAAAGAATCCATCTGCAGTGTGGGTTCAAGTCAGGAGATGCAGATTCGATCCCTGGGTCAGTAAGATCCCCTGGAGAAGGAAATGGCAGCCCACTCCAGTATTCTTGCCTGGAGAATCCCATGGACAGAGGAGCCTGGCGGGCTACAGTCCCTGGGGTCACAAAGAGCAGGACGTGACTCAGCATGAGCATCAGTCTCTCTGAGTTCACTCCTTACCTCTAGCTTGTATTCATTCGCCACCCTCCAGAGGGGAGAAAACCAGAGAGCTCCCTTTTCCTCTGCCTAGGTACGTGGAGTGGAGGGCAAATTGAGTCCTCTCTCCATCTAAATTACCTGTCCAACACGCGGAGGGTAACTTCGGCATCATGGGTCCTAGGAGAGGGTTCCAAAGCTTCCAGGTTCCTAACCTGACTCTTTGGTTCACTCTGTTGTTCTGGAAGGGTTAACTCTATGCTTTATCTAAAAAATGGGCATAATAATGCAGCACCCTCCCCCAAGACAGTTGCAATGATGACGAGATAACAGATGCTGAAATGCCTAGCACAAGAGACTTCAATACACATCACTGCTTTTCGACGTGCTGGATACATATGGAAAATATTATCTGGTCTCTCTCACCATCTTTTTTAACCTCCAGCAGATGATAGATCATATGCTGTTGTTTTAGTTGCTAAGTCGCATCTGACTCTGCAACCCCACGGGATGTAGCCCACCAGGCTCCTCTGTCCATGAGATTCTCCAGGCAAGCTCACTGGTGTTGCCATTTCCTCCTCCAGGGGATCTCCTTGACCCAGGGATCAACCCCCCATCTCCTGCATTGGCAGATGCATTATTTACCACTGAGCCACCACGGAAGCCCGATGGACCTTAAGGCACATTAATGCCAGATCCTCTTCACTCGTGAAGCTTGGTTTCGAATGAATCCATTTTGAATGCCTAATGTGTTATCTCTGTCTCAAGACCCCAGCAAAGATGTAAATAGAGGGAAAAAATGTCATCATCACTTAGGTAAAAATAATGTACTTAACAATTTGACCTCCATGTGCCAAGCCTTGCAGAAGACAAGAGCCTGAGTAAAGCAGTGTCTGCCAACCGGCTGTAGCGAATCGTGGTGGAGCCCTGGACTCCAGCCGCCCAGGCTGAAATCCCAGCTACGTCTTACTGGCTCTCATCTCATGCTTGGCAGGTGATTTCCTCCTTCTGAGCCCAGCTTTCTCATCTGGCGAATGGGGCTGATCACAATAGCACCTGTGAATCCCAGGAGTCCACGTGGTAGATCAGATCAGATCACATCAGTCGCTCAGTCGTGTCCGACTCTTTGCGACTCCATGAACCGCAGCACGCCAGGCCTCCCTGTCCATCACCAGCTCCCAGAGGTCACCCAGACTCACACCCATCAAGTCAGTGATGCCATCCAGCCATCTCATCCTCTGTCGTCCCCTTCTCCTCCTGCCCTCAATCCCTCCCAGCAACAGAGTCTTCTCCAATGAGTCAACTCTTCACATGAGGTGGCCAAAATACTGGAGTTTCAGCTTTACCATCATTCCTTCTAAAGAAATTCCAGGATTGATCTCCTTAAGAATGGACTGGTTGGATCTTCTTGCAGTCCAAGGGACTCTCAAGAGTCTTCTCCAACATCACAGTTCAAAAGCATCAATTCTTCGGCGCTCAGCCTTCTTCACAGTCCAGCTCTCACATCCCTACATGACCACAGGAAAGACCATAGCCTTGACTAGGCGAACCTTTGTTGGCAAAGTGATGTCTCTGCTTTTGAATATGTTATCTAGGTTGGTCATAACTTTCCTTCCAAGGAGTAAGCGTCTTTTAATTTCATGGCTATGAAACGCTCTAGCTCAGGAAATGTCTTGCATAGGAAGTGATCAGTTACCTTTAGCTGCTGAGGCTCACTGGGCTTCCTAGAGGTCTCAGGGGCAAAGAATCCGCCTGCCAATGTAGGAGACGTGAGTTCAGTCCCTGGGTTGGGAAGATCCCCTGGAGGAGGAAAGAGCTCCCCACTCCAATATTCTTGCCTGGGAAACCCCACGGACAGAGGAGCCTGGTGGGCTACAGTCCATGGGGTCACAAAGAATCAGACCTAGCAACTAAACAGCAGCACCAGTAGCTGAGGCTCTTGCGATTTATTGTTATTACTACTATCAATCCGCCCAATTCTGAAATAATTAAATCACAAATAGCCCAGAAGACGGGTGAGGGGAGGTAGAAAGAGTCCAGGTGACCCTGGGATTTCCCTTCCCTTTGGAGTCTCTGTTACTTAAAGCCACATAGACAGATGAGACCCATGGATGCCTTTTAACTCAATGACTTCAAGAGGTTCTCAAGGTCACAAACAAAAGCGCCCCAAGGAGCCCCTTAAGGCTAGCAGTTTCATTGGGGTCCACCCCCTCATCTCAGTTCCCTGGCAGTCAATTCCTTTTTCTGGAAAGTTCTTTTTTTTAATCCCCTTGTTTCTCCTGTGCCTTCCCCTCCGCCCCACTACCTTCCTCCTCCTGGGGAAGCAGAAGTTCCTGAGGGCCAGAGAGAAGGTCAGAGGTCTCCACCGGCCTGGCCAGGAGCCACTGGGCCATTTCCTGCCAGGAGACTTCTGTGAGCGGCTGTCCACCCCAGGGAAACCCAAATAAAGTCACCTACCCACCGAGAGCATTTTGCCCTTTAAGGGAAGACTGTGTTTGGAGCTCAGAATATATTTACAGCTTTCTGAAGACCTCATCCAACCTTTTACGGATACAGTAAGCATCAAAGAGGCCCACCCAGGCCCATCTGCTACTGCTTTCAAGGGCAGACCTGGCCTGGATCCTGAATAATTACCAAGTCACTCAACACTGCCTCTGATAATCCCTCTGTCTCATTTCTTCCTTCTTTCTAGATCCTGATCCCTCCCCCACCCCCTCCCCGGGAGTTTTCTCTTGCATGGCCAAGCAGCCTTATGATCTAATCCCATCTGCCTTTTCAAAGATAAGACTGAGGGTAATTATTCAAAATAAACATCTAATTTATATACATATATGTAAACATATACATATAACTGAATCACTTTGCTATAGACCTGAAACTAACACATTATAAACCAACTGTGGTTCAATAAACGGTTTTTAAAATGACCATCTGCTGCTGCTGCTGCTGCTGCTGCTGCTGCTGCTGCTGTTCAATTGCTTCAATCATGTCCAACTCTTAGCGACCTCATGGATGGTAGCCCACCAGGCTCCTCTGTCTATGGGGATTCTCCAGGCAAGAATACTGGAGTGGGTTGCCATGCCCTCCTCCAGGGGATCCTCCCAACCCAGGGATGGAACCCACAGCTTTTGTGCCTCCTGCATTGGCAGGCAAAATGACCGTGTCACGTGGCTTAATATATTTCCACTCCAGGAAAGAGAAGCTTGAAGAAGAGACCTGCTGAGCCTTTGTGCACCCAGAATTTTGTTTTATCCTCACAACGGTTGTGCGTAGGTACAATAACCATCCTGACTGGGGCTCAGGAACCATCTGTAACTTGCCGGAGGCCCTGCAGGTGAGGACAGAGCTCGTCCTGTAAGTCCCGGCTCTGTGAGTCGTCACCACAGCACAGTGGGCTGAAAAGCAGAGGGTTCCTGGCATTACTGAGAGACTGACAGAGTCCGCAGGGAGGTGCCAGCATTTGAGGAAGCGATCACACTCTGTAACTGCTCTCAAAACTTCCTCCTCCTTGGACCAGGCCCGAGCCTGTCCAGGATCAACGTGGCAGGCAGGGCGCCCTCACTCTAGGACACCCTTGATGACAAGTTAGGCACGTTTCAGCCTTCCCCTCCAGAAAGGCCAATGCACCTGAATTCCTAGAGATTTGGGAAATGACAGGTGAGAGATTTTGAAATGCTGGGAAATATCTGCCATTCCATTAGATAAACAGGTGGCTAGAGATGGTTGTAAACATATGCAGAGCAAGATAAATACCTACAGATGCACACAGACAGAGAGCTTCACATCACAAGTTTTCACGTCAATTAGACACAATCCAGCCAGACCCGAGAAAGGGCCCAGTGAGACCAGCTTGGATTTCACAGTTAGGCAAGCCCGGCTCTGAATCCTGCATGGCCATATCCTGACCTCGAGGTTATATGACCTCGAAGACATTGCCTAACGTTTCTGCACTTCAGCTATGTCTTCTGCAAAATGGAGAAAATAAATACCTGTCTCTATGAAGTTATTAAAAGGATCTGAGATTGTTGGTAGTTTGAACATTCTTTGGCATTGCCTTTCTTTGGGATTGGAATGAAAACTGACCTTTTCCAGTCCTGTGGCCACTGCTGAGTTTTCCAAATTTGCTGGCATATTGAGTGCAACACTTTCACAGCATCATCTTTCAGGATTTGGAAGAGCTCAACTGGAATTCCATCACCTCCACTAGCTTTGTTCGTAGTGATGCTTTCTAAGGCCCACTTGACTTCACATTCCAGGATGTCTGGCTCTAGGTCAGTGATCACACCATCATGATTATCTGGGTTGTGAAGCTCTTTTTTTGTATAGTTCTTCTGTGTATTCTTGCCACCTCTTCTTAATATCTTCTGCTTCTGTTAAGTCCATACCATTTCTGTCCTTTATTGAGTCCATCTTTGCATGAATTGTTCCTTTGGTATCTCTGATTTTCTTGAAGCGATCCTAGTCTTTCCCATTCTGTTGTTTTCCTCTATTTCTTTGCATTTATCGCTGAAGAAGGCTTTCTTATCTCTTCTTGCTATTCTTTGGAACTCTGCATTCAGATGCTTATATCTTTCCTTTTCTCCTTTGCTTTTTGTTTCTCTTCTTTTCACAGCTACTTGTAAGGCCTCCCCAGACAGCCATTTTTCTTTTTTGCATTTCTTTTCCATGGGGTTGGTCTTGATCCCTGTCTCCTGTACAATGTCACGAACCTCATTCCACAGTTCATCAGGCACTCTATCTATCAGATCTAGGCCCTTAAATCTATTTCTCACTTCCACTGTATAATCATAAGGGATTTGATTGAGGTCATACCTGAATGGTCTAGTGGTTTTCCCTACTTTCTTCAATTTCAGTCTGAATTTGGCAATAAGGAGTTCATGATCTGAGCCACAGTCAGCTCCTGGTCTTGTTTTTGCTGACTGTACAGGGCTTCTCCATCTTTGGCTGCAAAGAATATAATCAATCTGATTTCAGTATTGACCATCTGGTGATGTCCATGTATAGAGTCTTCTCTTGTGTTGTTGGAAGAGGGTGTTTGTTATGACCAGTGCATTTTCTTGGCAAAACTCTATTAGTCTTTGCCCTGCTTCATTCCGTATTCCAAGGCCAAATTTGCCTGTTACTCCAGGTGTTTCTTGACTTCCTACTTTTGCATTCCAGTCCTCTATAATGAAAAAGACATCTTTATTGGGTGTTAGTTCTAAAAGGTCTTGTAGGTCTTCATAGAACCATTCAACTTCAGCTTCTTCAGTGTCACTGGTTGGGACATAGACTTGGATTAGCCAGGCTTCAGCAATATGTGAACCGTGAATTTCCTGATGTTCAAGCTGGTTTTAGGAAAGGCAGAGGAACCAGAGATCAAATTGCCAACATCCACTGGGTCATGGAAAAAGCAAGAGAGTTCCAGAAAAACATCTATTTCTGCTTTATTGACTATGCCAAAGCCTTTGACTGTGTGGATCACAATAAACTGTGGAAAACTCTGAAAGAGATGGGAATACCAGACCATTTGATCTGCCTCTTGAGAAATTTGTATGCAGGTCAGGAAGCAACAGTTAGAACTGGACATGGAACAACAGACTGGTTCCAAATAGGAAAAGGAGTACATCAAGGCTGTATATTGTCACCCTGTTTATTTAACTTCTATGCAGATTACATCATGAGAAATGCTGGACTGGAAGAAACACAAGCTGGAATCAAGATTGCCAGGAGAAATATCAATAACCTCAGATATGCAGATGACACCACCCTTATGGAAGAAAGTGAAGAGGAACTAAAAAGCCTCTTGATGAAAGTGAAAGTGGAGAGTGAAAAAGTTGGCTTAAAGCTCAACATTCAGAAAAAGAAGATCATGGCATCTGGTCCCATCACTACATGGGAAATAGATGGGGAAACGGTGGAAACAATGTCAGACTTTCTTTTTCTGGGCTCCAAAATCACTGCAGATGGTGACTGCAGCCATGAAATTAAAAGACGCTTACTCCTTGGAAGGAAAGTTATGACCAACCTAGATAGCATATTCAAAAGCAGAGACATTACTTTGCCAACAAAGGTTCGCCTAGTCAAGGCTATGGTTTTTCCTGTAGTCATGTATGGATGTGAGAGCTGGATTGTGAAGAAGGCTGAGCGCCGAAGAATTGATGCTTTTGAACTGTGGTGTTGGAGAAGACTCTTGAGAGTCCCTTGGACTGCAAGGAGATCCAACCAGTCCATTCTGAAGGAGATCAGCCCTGGGATTTCTTTGGAAGGAATGATGCTCAAGCTGAAACTCCAGTATTTTGGCCACCTCATGTGAAGAGTTGACTCATTGGAGAAGACTCTGATGCTGGGAGGGATTGAGGGCAAGAGGAGAAGGGGAGGACAGAGGATGAGATGGCTGGATGGCATCACTGACTCAATGGACGTGAGTCTGAGTGAACTCCGGGAGTTGGTGATGGACAGGGAGGCCTGGCGTGCTGCGATTCATGGGGTCTCAAAGAGTCAGACACGACTGAGCAACTGATCTGATCTGATCTAAGATTGTTGGTGGAAAATTCCAACATTGCATGGAGGTTGGTAAAGGGTCAATGAACGGTATTATTCTGCATAGTGTTATTTGAAACAGTGATGGTGTGAAGAATCTCTCCAAGACCCCAGGCTGAATGCAGGCCAAGACATAGTCCTCTCCTTCCATCCTTATCTCTCAAGGCAGAGATATGGAGATTCCAAAGTCCCAGGCAGTTCTAAATACAAGACTGAGTGTTTTCACCAGCCTAAACAGCTGCTGTGCCGGCCTTTCAGGAGCAGCCCTCTGCCTCAAAGCCCTTCATGGACCACCCACACTTACGGGAGAAGGTTCAGACTCCCAGTGTGACTCACAGAGCCCTCCACTGCCCCTGCAACCTCACCTCCAGCCCCCTCTCCCACTCACATACCTCCAACCGGACCGTCAGCCCACCATTCTCCAAACACAGTACCCCAGGGCTCTTATCCTGCTGCTCACCGATGCTTCTCCCTTGTCCTCATCCTAAAGAACCCCTTCTCATCATGAGACGCCCAGCCAGAATCCATCAAGCAGAAATTTTTCATTTAACTTTTATTGGAGTGTAGTTAAGTGAATCGGTTATACATGTACCTATAACCACTTTTTGTTAGATGCTATTCCCATACAGGTCATTACGGAGGACTGAGTAGGGTTCCCTGTGCAACCCAGCAGGCTCTCACCAGTTACCTGTGTTATATAGAGTCATGTGCATTTGTCACTTCCAACCTCTCAGTTTATTCCTCCCCTCCCCTGTCCCCCTTGGTAGCCGTAAGTTTGCTTTCTCCATCTGTGACTCTATTTCTGTTTTGTAAATAAGTTAATTTCCACCATTTTTGTAGAGCCCGCATGGACGCAGTATCACATATTTGCCTTTCTCTATCTCACTTGCTTCCCTCAGTACGACAATCTCTAGGGTCATCCACGTCACTGCCAATTATTTTGTGAACTTATGGCTGGGTAATATTCCTCTGTACACGTGCACCCCAGTGTTAATTGCAGCACTATTTACAATAGCGAGGACGTGGAAGCCATCTAGATGTCCACTGACAGAAAAATGGATAAAGAAAGTAAGATACTTGCATACATCAGGCAGAACTCACCACCACCTTCTAAAAGGAGAAAAAGAGAAGGGAGGGAGGGTTGGAGGAAGCTGGGCTTGCTGAGTGCTGACCGTGCTCCAGGCGTTGGCTACTCTACCTACTTTTACTACTCACTCCTTCAGGTCACCATAGGAGCTAAGTCTTATTATCCCCACTCTGCAGATGCGAAAACTAGTTCTCATAGTCCCAGGTTTGAAAGACCCCTGGGTCCTTCTCCTTGACTCCCTGCAGCCCAGGGCCACACAGTACAGCGGAGATCTGTCTCTGACACTGGACTGCAGTTCCCCTAAACAATCTGTGTCTTATTCATCTCTGAGACCTCCCAGTCCCCTCAGCTCAGGCTTAAGCCCCAGTTTCTGGCACCTAGTAAGCCCTCAATAAACACTTCTCATAGAAACCCTTCTCAGCAAGCACAGGGAGCTGCGGGTTATCTTTCTGTTTATTACAGACACTTGAGAGACGAGACTCACTGACAAACAGCATTTCTACATAGAACATCCCAGCTCTTTCCATGGACGTGGGTCTGCTGGCAGAAGCGGTTGACCTTGGCAACCACCCATTTGCAGGGGCTAGAAAAAAATAACTTCCCATTTCTCCATTAATTACATTCTTTTTAATGGAAATTCCAAATTTTTAGTGCAAAATATCCAGCAGTGCTGTGATCTCCAAGCTCGTGATCACTCTGGGCCACTGGACCAGGAAGGACAATGGCCTTGTCACCACCATACGCCAAGGCGGCAGCTTTCCCAAATTCCAGGCAGAAAGGTCAAAGAAACCTACAGCCTGGGAGGCAAGCTTTACCACATCCGTGGCACTCATCACTTTTTGGAACAAACTCCCCATGTTTGGAGATCTTCCCGCCATCTGAGTACCATCTCCTGAGTTAGAAGCTGGGACCCACTTTCTCTTAGCTCCTTTGCAGCCTTCCAGGAGCCACACTGAGTCTGTTTTCTACCTGAGGAGGAGGAGCAGCAGAAAATCATCAAAGTCTCAGAGTCAGCGGTGGTCTAGAGCCAAGCAGAGCTTCATGGTAGAAGCAGTGACATTCCTACTAGAATCAGATAATTCGAACATGGCTCCTTCCCAAAGCGAAATTTCCAGAGATTCTGTGAAATGCCTCATGTTTTTTACTTTTTTTTTTTTTAAATTGGAGTATAATTGCTTTACAATGGTGTATTCGTTTCTGCTGTGCAATGACATGAATCAGCTTTATGTATACATACATCCCCTCCCTCTTGGACCTCCCTCCCTTCTGCCCTTCCCATCCCATCTCTTTGAAAAGTAAAAGTGAAAGTTGCTCAGTCGTATCCAACTCTTACTGTATAGTCCATGGAATTCTCCAGGCCAGAATACTGGAGTGGGTAGCCTTTCCCTTCTCCAGGGGATCTTCCCAACCCAGGGATTGAACACAGGTCTCCTGTACTGCTGCTGCTGCTGCTGCTGCTGAGTCACTTCAGTTGTGTCCGACTCTATGCGACCCCACAGGCAGCAGCCCACCAGGCTCCGCTGTCTGCAGGTGGATTCTTTACCAGCTGAGCCACAAGGGAAGCCCAAGAATATTGGAGTGGGTAGCCTATCCCTTCTCCAGTGAATCTTCCTGGCCCAGGAATCGAACCAGGGTCTCCTGCATTGCAGGCAGATTCCTTACCAACCGAGCTATCAGGGAAGCCCCGCGCCCCCCCCCCCCCCCCCCCCCCCCCCCGCCTCGCCCCGCCCCGCCCCGCCTCTGTCATTACAGAGCACCGAGCTGAGCGCGCTGTGTCACGCAGCAGCGTCCCACCAGTTATCTGCTTCATGCATGGCGGTGTATACATGTCAGTGCTACTTCTTCAACTCGTCCCACCCTCTCCTTCCCGCTCTGGGTCCATGTGTCTTTTTTTCTACATCTGTGTCTCTATTCCTGCCCTGGAAATCGGTTCGTCTGTACCATTTTTCTAGATTCCGTATACACATTAATATACGATACTTGTTTTTCTCTTTCTGACTTATTCCACTCTGTATGGCTGCATAAATAGGTGAGGAACATTCTACATTTTGCACCTAAGATGCTAGAAGAATGCAAATCTCACACCCACCCACCGTGCAAATCAAAACCTGCTCAGACGGAACATGAACTGAGGCCATCACCTCCACGGGGCGCACAGGCTTGAAACATGTAAAATAAACATGCGTTGGAGCAAAACATAGAGAAGCCATGTTTCCAGTCTGCCTCTGTTTCTCAGACCCAACACCAGAGAAGGAAAAGGACGGGTCCCACCCCATGTATTAAATAAGATTCTCCAGCACAGTGGGCTGTGCTTGTGACTCAGAGGCTGGCTCTGAATATCCCCATTCTGAATTTCCAGAAACGGTTGGAACAATGGCAGCATCACTAGAAAGAAGTCTGTCACCTCCCACGGAAGCGACTTTGAGGGACAACGCGTTTCTGAATTTGCAATTTTGAAGCGTTTGCTCCAACTCTCACCTCCATCATGGGGTGTGGCAAAAAGCACAGAGAATCAGAATCGAGTTTCTTTCCAATTTGGCCACAAACCGCCTCTGTGTTTATTCACCTTTCCTGGGCCTCAGTTCCCCTGTCTGTGAAGTTGGACGGTTGCTCTTTGCTCCCCATTGTCCCTTTCAGAACACTGATCCTGCAAAATGCCAATTCTTTTGATGCAAAACCTATTGAACCTGGGCGACAGAGCATGGCTGTCCAGCTTGGGCAAGTAGCATGTGTCCCGCCATGGACGCCTACCTGAGAGGTGAGTGAGACGCAGCCCCACTCCCCAAGCTGTGTGTTCTGGAGTGAGGATGCTTTCTCCGGAAAAGGGACGTTTTCCCCTGATTTGCACATCCTACAGGCCCCACTTCTGGTTGTTTCAGACTTCCTAAATGGTGCTGGTGGTCCAGAATCCTCTTGCCAAGACCCAAGAGACGGGGATCGATCTTCAGGTCGGGAAGATCTCCCTGGAGTAGAAGTGGCAACCCGCTCCAGCATTCTTGCCTGGAAAATTCCATGGACAGAGGAGCCTAGCGGGCTACCGTCCACAGGGCCACAAAGAGTCAAACGCGACTGAACGGCTGAGCATGAACATGGGGTTATCTCACCTCCATGCCCTGCTCACTGGGGTCATCATGCCCTCCTCTTAGTCACCACCCGTCCTCGCTGCAGACTTAGCTCCTGGTTGCACCCCCATGCGCAGCCCTCCCGCACAATAATCCTCAGAGCTCCAGCATCCACACATGTAAGTGATCCAGCTGCGTGGCCTCTCTGTTCTTTGATGTTCAGCAGCACAACAGTCTTTTTCTCCTCTCTCCTCAGCCACCCACTCAGCAGTCACATCACAGACCATTCCCAGAAGTCTCTGTTTCGAAATCCTGCTCTCTGACCTCCACTTCCCATCTTCGCAACGCCCTTGGTGCCATAAACCACCCCCACTCCCACATTCCTGGCCTCTGATCCCGACCACTAACCCACTGATCCAACCACAACTTCGCCAGCCTGCAACCGCCTCCAGTCTTTGCTTCCTTCCTTACGTAAATTACCACCCCGGTCCTTCTCTGTCATGGCGCTCCTGCAGACAGCCCCGACACCCTCGCATGCCTCTTGTCTGTCACAGCCACCTTGCAAAACTTTAACATCTATTGGGCACCTTGTCGGTACCCAACAGCCGCAGCGGCTAAAGGCTGCCAGAGAAAAATCATGCAACCTGCAAAGTGACTTCACTTTAAATTCACCAAGACAGATCTCAAAGCGGGGAATCAGCACCCTATGCTTCCCTGGGAAATTTGCTTTCTCCTTGTCCAAGATGGTAGTTCAGGCCTTCAAAACTTGATATGCACCCTTTGCTCAGCTGATGCTGTCATCTTATAATTCACTTAGAAACTTGGAGTCACCAGGGGGTTCAAACCGGTGTTCTGTGACAACCTAGAGGGGTGGGATGGGGAGGGAGGTTCAGGAGGGAGAGACGAACATATTATTCCTGTGGCTGATTCATGTTGATGTCTGGCAGAAATCAATACAATATTGTAAAGCAATTATCCTTCAATTAAAAATAAATAAATTTAAAGAAAAAGAAGGGTCAGAAAACCAGGACACCCTCATCTTCCCACCGCTAAAGTCTAGCAAGCTGCTGGCTCCGAATCTCCTCCTCTCCTCCTTCCTTCCCAATGTGCTGAGCCCCATTCTCTCTTCTTATCAGGCTGGTCCGTCCCCACGTGTCCCAGCTCGAATCCTTTCTCAACCTCTCGAAGACTGTTCTTCTCCAACCATCCCCTCTCTTTGGAAGCATCATTCACTCACAGCCTTGGGTTTGCTCAGACACAAACAAGCTCTGGAATCGCTGACTGTTGGAAGGCGTGCTCTCCATCCCACATCCTTCTCTAGTGATTGCCCATTTCTCTGCTCACTTTCCCAACACAGCTTTGGAAAAGAGTTGCTTCTGTGAGCCTTCTCCCACGCCCTGCCTCCCATCCGCCCTTCAACTCTCTATCTTCTCCTGACACAGTCCACTCTGACTGGTCCATGTCACCAAATCCAGGGGACAATTCCCAGGTCTCTTCCCTGATTTCTCGGGAGCCTTCTTTGCGGTGTTTTATCTGAGCGTGGCAATGATGGAAGGCGAGCGGGGTCACTCTAGTTGTGGCAGGCGGGCTTCTCATTGTGATGGCTTCTTTAGTTTTGGGTCACGGACGCTAGGGCACTGGGGCTCCGGTAGTTTCAGCACCTGGGCCCAGGGGTTGCAGTTCTCAGGCTCTCGAGCTCAAGCTCAGTAGCTGTGGCACATGGGTTTAGTCGCTCCGAGCGAGGCATGTGGGATCTTCCCGGCCTAGGGATTGAACCTGTATCTCCTGCATTGGCAGGAAAATCCTTCACCACTGACATCTTCACTTGCATATCTTATTGACATCTCAGGCATGAAATGGGGCTTCCCTGGTGGCTCAGAGGGTAAAGCGTCTGCCTGCAATGCAGGAGATCGGGGTTCGATCCTGAGTCGGGAAGATCCCCTGAGAAGGAAATGGCACCCCACTCCAGTACTCTTGCCTGGAAAATCCCATGGATGGAAGAACCTGGTGAGCTACAGTCCATGGGGTCACACCGAGTTGGACACGACTGAGTGACCTCACTTTCACTTTCAGGCATGAAATAGTGAAAACAGAACTCTTTCTCCTTCCCTCTCTCTCTGTGCCCCACCCTCTCCATCCCTTCACCCACCCACTCCTCCATCAAGCCGTCAGAAGTCGTATTTACTCTACATCCAAACTTTGCCTCACTTATCATTCTCTGTGGATGCCGCCCTTAGCAACCCGCCATCTACTCCCATCTCGGCCTTTGGAGTCACCTGGTAACTGGTCTTTCTTTTCCTCCTGCTTCCCTTCAATTTATTCTCAACAAAGCAGCGTGAATGAGGGAAGTGAAAGTCGCTCAGTCGTGTCTGACTCTTTGCCACCCCGTGGACTATACAGTCCATGGAATTCTCCAGGCCAGACTACTAGAGTGGGTAGCCTTTCCCTTCTCCAGAGGATCTTCCCAATCCAGGGATTAAACCCAGGTCTCTTGCATTGCAGATGGATTCTTTGCCAGCTGAGCCACAAGAGAAGTCCAAGAATACTGGACTGGGTAGCCTATCCCTTCTCCAGGGGATCTTCCCCACCCAGGAATCAAACCAGGGTCTCCTGCATTGCAGGCAGATTCTTTACCAACTGAACTATGAAGGAAGCTATGAGGGAAGCAGCCTGAGGGATAATTCCAAATGCAAATTGGATCATATCGGTTTTTTGACGTCTTCTTATTGCACTTGGAATAGTCACACTCCTTGCTGTGGCCTTCTAGGTCCCACATGAACTTGGGCCCTGTTTGTCTCTCTGGCTGTGTCTCATGCCACACTCTCTATGGCTTCCTGCTCACTAGCCTTCCAGATGCCCTGACAGTGGCTCTGAGCCCACCGAGATCTTTCCTGCTTTGAGATCTCTGCGTTTGCTCTTCCCTGCACCCAGATCTCTCAGCCAGCCCTTGGCACAGTCAGCGCATTCTCAGATGTCAGGTACCAAGTGAAAGGTCATCTTCCAATAAGCCCTTCCCTGACCACCTTGTCTGAAATTGTCTTCAACATTATTAATATTTTCTAGCTGAAATGTTACTTGCTTCACAGCATTTTCTGTGATCTGCCATTCATGTGCTTGTTTATGTAACTGTTGATTGTCTATCTACCCCCACAAAAGGGATAACTTCCATCCAAGAAGGACTATGTCTATTTAATCCTCCCCTACAATCCCAGTGAATAGCAAAGTGATTGGTGTACAGTAAATGTTTAATAAGTATTTGTTGAATGAATAAATGAGTGAGTGGATCATGATTGGTCTTTAGTCTAATCTTTCCCCCTTCATCTCATCCTCCTTGTATGCATCCTCTACATACAAGTCTTGTAGGGGAAGGGGCTTCTCCGGTGGCTCAGACAGTAAAGCATCTGCCTGCAATGCAGGAGACCTGGGTTCAATCCCCCGGTCGGGAAGACCCCCTGGAGAAGGAAATGGCAACCCACTCCAGTATTCTTGTCTGGAAGATTCCATGGATGGAGGAACCTGGTGGGCTACAGTCCCTGGAGTCAAAAAAAGTTGGACACGACTGAGCAGCTTCACATGCAAGTCGGCCAGACCTGTTTCCGAAACTTCTCAACCCTTCCCCTTCTCCTGCCTTTGCTCCCACTGTTCCCTCCATCTAGATGCCTTCCTGCCACCCCCAGTTCACATCCGGGTTGTTAGAATCCTACTCACCCTTCAAGGTCCACTTTCAACTCTGATGCCTGAGATTCTGCAATTAGCAATTCTTAGAATCCTAGTGGGTCAGTTCTTAGACATGGTGGTTCAAAATTGCATTTGCCGGGCTTCCCTGGTGGCTTAGCGGTGAAGAATTCACCTGCCAATATAAGAGATATGAGCTTGATCCCTTGAAAGGAAAGATCCCACACACCCGCAAGCAACTGAGCCCTTGAACCACAACTACTGTGCTCTTGAGCCTGGGAACAGCAATTGAGCCCACTGGCCACAACTACTGAAGCCCCCATGGGCTCGAGTCTGTGCTCTGCAACGAGAGAAGCCTCCGCAATCAGAAGCCCATGCACCACGACTAGAGAGCAGCCGCTGCTCATGACAACTAGAGAAAAGCCCTTGCAGCAACAAAGACCCAACACAGCCAAAAACAAACAAATAAATCAGCAGACAAAATTGCATTCGCTTCTCCAGCTCTACAGAGCACTGTGTTGAGGGGGAACCTGGGGTCTAGGCCCATAGTCAAGACAAAATGTCATCCCTGACCGTGGGAATTGGATGGCTTTCCTGATGTTACAGGTGGGGAAATCAATGCTCAGGCTGGTGGGGTGACTTTCCAGGGGACACACGTCGTTGGAGGCAGTGCTGAGAACAGATCTTTGGTCTCTGGACCACCAGTGTGGAATTATATCAGACCACCTCGTCTACTCCCAGACAGAGAAACTGAGTCTCACACAGACTTGAAAGACTATTGAGACTGTGAATTTTAAACTTAAAAAATATATATGCAGTATATTATTTTTAACCATTGTCTTCCAATGAACCTCTGACCAGATTTTCCATGCAAACTTCTGTCAAAAGCTTCTACTTTTATTTTGTTGTCACCACCAACCAAGATAAAAACATTTTAAAAACACGATGGAGGATTACCAACAGCCACAATCCCGGGCTTCCCAGGTCGTGCTACTGGTATAGAACCCATCTGCCAATGCAGGCGACATAAGAGATGAGGGTTCGATCCCGGGGTCGGGAAGATCCCCTGGAGAAGGAAATGGCAACCCACTCCAGCATTCTGGCCTGGAGAATCCCATGGACAGAGGAGCCTGGCAGAGGAGGCCATGAGGTCGCAAAAGAGTCAAACATGACTGAAGGACCTAGTGCACGCACAGTCCTGGAGCTAAACTCTCATTTCCTCTTTATGCTCTTTTAAAAGGGAAGATCTTGCAAGCTCTCTGTAGTGGAAAGCTCACCAAGTTGCTTTTCTTTGTAATAAAAGAAGTAAACAGGGAGAATGCTGCTGCTGCTGCTGCTAAGTCACTTCAGTCGTGTCCAACTCTGTGCGACGCCATAGACGGCAGCCCACCAGGCTCCCCCATCCCTGGGATTCTCCAGGCAAGAACACTGGAGTGGGTTGCCATTTCCTTCCCCAATGCATGAAAGTGAAAAGTGAAAGTGAAGTCGCTCAGTCGTGTCCGACCCTTAGTGACCCCATGGACTGTAGCCCACCAGGCTCCCCCATCATGGGATTTTCCAGACAAGAGTACTGGAGTGGGTGCCATTGCCTTCTCCGCAGGGAGAATGGGAGAAAATTAAAACTTATTTGTCATACACTGAACCCGTGCCCCCAAAAGTCATATGTTAGAATCTAATCAATTGATGCTTTTGAACTGTGGTGTTGGAGAAGACTCTTGAGAGTCCCTTGAACTGCAAGAGATTCAACCAGTCCATTCTGAAGGAGATCAGCCCTGGTGTTCATTGGAAGGACTGATGCTGAAGCTGAAACCAGTACTTTGGCCACCTCATGCGAAGAGTTGACTCATTGGAAAAGACTCTGATGCTGGGAGGGATTGGGGGCAGGAGGAGAAGGGGACGACAGAGGATGAGATGGCTGGATGGCATCACTGACTCGATGGATGTGAGTCGGACTGAACTCTGGGAGTTGGCAATGGACAGGGAGGCCTGGTGTGCTGTGACTCATGGGGTCGCAAAGAGTCGGACACTACTGAACGACCGAACTGAACTGAATGGAACCCCATGATGATGGTGTTTGGAGGTGGGGCCTTTGAAGTGATCAGTGCATGAGGATGGAGCCCTCAACAGTGGGATTCAGTTCGGTTCAGTCGCTCAGTCATGTCCAACTCTTTGTGACCCCATGGACTGCAGCATACCAGGACTCCCTGTCCAACACCAACTCCCGGAGTTTACTCAAACTAATTTCCATTGAGTCGGAGATGCCATCCAACCATCTCATCCTCTATCGTCCCCTTCTCCTGCCACCTTCAACCTTTCCCAGCATCAGTATGTTTCTTTTCCAATGAGTCAGTTCTTCACATCAGGTGACCAAAGTATTGGAGTTTCAGCTTCAGCATGAGTCCTTCCAATGAACACCCAGGACTGATCTCCTTTAGGATGGACTGGTTGGATCTCCTTGCAGTCTGAGGGATTCTCAAGAGTCTTCTCCAACACCGCAGTTCAAAAGCATCAATTCTTTGGCATTCAGCTTTCTTTATAGTCCAACTCTCACATCCATACATGACCACTGGGAAAACCATAGCTTTGACTAGACAGATCTTTGTTGGCAAAATACTGTCTCTCTGCTTTTTAATCTGTCTAGGTTGGTCATAACTTTTCTTCCAAGGAGTAAGAGTCTTTTAATTTCAGGGCCGCAATTACCATCTGCAGTGATTTTGGAGCCCAAAAAAATAAAGTCTGCCACTGTTTCCCCATCTATTTGCCATGAAGTGATGGGACTGGATGTCATGATCTTAGTTTTCTGAATGTTGAGCTTTAAGCCAACTTTTTCTCCTCTTTAGCTTTCATCAAGATGTTCTTTCGTTCTTCTTTACTTTATGCCATAAGTGTGATATCATCTACATATCTGAGGTTATTGATATTTCTCCCAGCAATCTTGATTCCAGCTTGTGCTTTATCCAGCCCAGCATTTCTCATGATGTACTTACTCTGCATGTAAGTTAAATAAGCAGGCTGACAACATACAGCCTTGACATACTCCTTTCCCTATTTGGAACCAGTCTGTTGTTCTTTGTTCTAACTGTTGCTTCCTGACCTGCATACAGATTTCTCAGGAGGCAGGTCAGGTGATCTGGTATTCCCATCTCTTTAAGAATTTTTTTATAGTTTATTGTGATCCACACAGTCAAAGGCTTTGGCATAGTCAATAAAGCAGAAATAGATGTTTTTCTGGAACTCTCTTGCTTTTTTGATGATCCAACAGATGTTGGCAATTTGATCTCTGGTTCCTCTGCCTTTTCTAAATCCAGCTTGAACATCTGGAAGTTCGCGGTTCATGTACTGTTGAAGCCTGGCTTCGATTCAACTAAGCATGGGATTTGTTCCCTTATAAAAGAGACCACAAAGAACTCACTTGACCTCCCACCATAGGAGGCAACAGAGAGAAGACAGCTGTCAGTGAGGAAGTGGGTCCTCACCAGACCCTGAATCTTCCAGGGCCATGATTTTGGACTTCCCAACCTCCAGAACTGTGAGAAATCAATGTTTGTTGTTTATAAGCCACCCAGATTATGATATTTTTGTTACACTAGCCCTAAAGGACTAAAACACTTTTGATTACCTCTTACACGCCAGAGACTGTGCAAAGCTCTTGCAAACATTTCCTAATGGAACCTTTAAATCGGTCCCATGGGATAATTGCTTTATCCCATTTTACAGATGGGAAAACAGTCCACTGGTCAGCATTGCACCCCAGACCTTTGCTCCTCTGAGTGTATCCCTTGGACTAACAGCAGGCACCATTGCCAGAGGTCTTTCAGAAACAAGGTTCTCAAGTCACACCCTGCTGCTAAGTCGCTTCAGTCGTGTCCGACTCCGTGCGACCCCATAGACGGAAGCTCACCAGGCTCCCCCGTCCCTGGGATTCTCCAGGCAAGAACACTGGAGTGGGTTGCCATTTCCTTCTCCAATGCATGAAAGTGAAAAGTGAAAGTGAAGTCGCTCAGTCGTGTCCGACTCTAGCGACCCCATGGACTGCAGCCTACCAGGATCCTCCGTCCATGGGATTTTCCAGGCAAAAGTACTGGGGTGGGGTGCCATTGCCTTCCCCGAAGTCACACCCTAGACCTACTGTCACACCCTAGACCTACTGAATCAGATCTGTATTTTAACAACATACCCCAGTGATTCTTCTGCATATTACATCTTAAGAAACACTGGTCTTGATGACACAAACAAGAGAAAACTTAGGATCCAGGCGAGACCTGCCTGTCCTTAGAACAGCGTGGACAGCTGGTGCACACGTTTTAAGTAGAACAACTGGTACCTCTTCTCATCCCACATAGGACTGTTCCTCACTGTCCACCTCGGCTGGACTGAGCTGTGGCGAGGGGAGCCGCAGTCTGGGCTTGCTAACGCAAAAATAACAAGAATGGACCGCAGAGACACAAGCATCATGGGTTTGAAGAAAGCAGATTAAGCCCTCAGCGACACAGTTGGACATGTCGACTCAACATTTGAACGCCTGTCTGCTTTGACACTCATCTGTTGATGGATCCTTAGGTTGCTTCCATATCTTGGCTATTGGGGATAATGCTGCTATCAACATTCAGATGCATGTATCCTTTTGAATTAATGTTTTGTGGGGTTGCTGGGTCATGGGGTAGTTCTACTATTAATTTTTTGAGAAAACTCCATACTGTTTTCCACAGTCATGGTACCAATTTACATTCCCACCAAATACTGTATGAAAGTGAAAGTCGCTCAGTCATGTCTGACTCTTTGTGACCCCGTGGACTACACAGTCCTTGGAATTCTCCAGGCCAGAACACTGGAGTGGGTAGCCTTTCCCTCCTCCAGGGGATCTTCCCAACCCAGACATCGAACCCAGGTCTCCCACCTTGCAGGCGGATTCTTCACCAGCTGAACCAGCAGGGACGCCCAGTACCGTGTGAGGCTCCCTTTTCTCCACACCCTCACCAGCATTGGCCACTTGTATTCTTTTTGATAACGGCCATTCTGATGGGTGTGAGGTGGTATCTCATTGTGGTTTCGATTTTAATTTCCCTGATGATTAGATGCTTAATGACATTGCGCATCTTTTCACGTGCCTGTAGGCCACCTGCATTTCCTCTTTGGAGAAACACCTATTGAGTTCTTCTGCCTACTTTTTAATAATGTGGTCTTTTTTTTGTTGTTTGATGTTGAGTTGTATGAGCTGTTTATAAGTGTTGGGTATTAACTCCTCATCGGTCGCGTCATTCTCAAACATCTCTCATTCAGTAGATTGTCTTTTCGTTTTGTCAGTGGTTTCCTTTGTTGTGAAAAAGCTTTTTAAGTTTAATTAGGTTCCATTTGTTTATTTTTACTTTTGTTTCCTCTGCTTTAGGAGCCAGGTCCAAAAAAATATTCCTCTGATTTATGTCAAAGAGCGTCCTGCCTATGTTTTCCTCTGGAAGTTTTGTAGTATTCAGTCTGACATTTAGATCTTTAGTCCATTTTGAGTTTAGTTTTATATAAGGTGTTAGAGAATATTCCAATTTCATTTTTTACATGTCCTTGTTGATTTTCCCAGCACAACTTATTGAAAAGACTGTCTTTTCTCCGTTGTGTATTCTTGGCATCTTTGTCATAGATGAATTGACCATAAGTGTGGGGCTTATTTATGGGTGTTCCATCAATCTATCCATCTGTTTTTGTGCCAATACCACACTCTTTTGAGTATTGTGTCTCTGCAATATAGCCTGAAGTCTGGGAGCAAGATTCCTCCAGCTATGTTCTTTCTCAAGATTGTTTTGGTTATTTGGGATCTTTTGTGTTTCCATATAAACTTTTAAATTATTTGTTCTAGTTCAGTGAAAGATGCTACTGGTAACTTGGTAGGGATTGCACTGATCTGTAGGTTGCCTTGGGCAGCACGCTAACTGTAACAACATCACCTTTTCCACTGAATCTGCAAGCTGCCTTGGGCAGCATGCTCATTGTAACAGCATAACTTTTCCAGCCCAAGAACGCAGTCCTTCTCCACCTGCTTCTGCCATTTTCAGTGTTTTCCATCGGCGTCGTGCGGTTTTCAGAGCACAGGTCTTCTACTTCCTACCGTAGGTTTATTCTTTTTGAGCACTTTTAAGTACTTTATTCTTTTTGATGTTTTAATAAATAAGGTTGCTTCCTTTGTTTCTTTTTCTGATAGTTCATCATTAGTGTATAGAATTACAACAGATTTCTGTATATTAATTTTATATCCTGAAACTTTACTGAATTCTTTGATGAACTAGTAGCTTTTTGGTGGCATCTTTAGGATTTTCTATGTATGCCATCTTCAGACAGTGACAGATTTACTTCTTCCTTTCCAATCTGCGTTCCTTTCACTTCTTTTTCTTCTCTGATTGTTGTAGCTAGGGCTTCCAAAACTACGTTGAGTACAAGTAGTCAGAGTGGGCATCTTTGTCTTGTTCCCTACCTTAAAGGCAATTCTTTCAGCTTGCCACCATTGAGAATGATCTTAGCAGTGGGGTTTGCATATATGCCCTTTATTATATTGACATATATTCCCTCTATGCCTATTTTCTGGGAAGTTTTTATCATAAATAGATGTTTAATTTTATCAAAAGTTTGTCCTGCATCTATTGAGATGATCATATGGTTTTTATTCTTCAGTGTGTTAATGATGCATTGCATTGACTGATTTGTGGATACTGAAAAATATTTGCATCCCTGGGATAAATCCTCCTTGATTATAGTGTATAATTGTGTGTGTGTGTGTGCACGTATGTGTGTGTGTGCGTGTGTGTGCAGGATCCTTTTAATGTATTGTCGGATTCAGTTTGCTAATATTCTGTTGAGGATTTTTGCATCCATGTTCCTCCATGATATTGGCTTATTATTTTCTTTTTTATGATATCTTTGTCTGGTTTGGGTATCAGAGTGATGCTGGCCTCATAGAATGAATTCAGAAGTATTCCTTCCTCTGCAACTTTTTGGAATAGTTTGAGAAGGATAGGTGTTAATACTTCTCTAAATGTTGGGTGGCGCATCCTTTGTCTGAAGGCAAGGGTTGTCTCCACGCTCTTCAGTCCTGGCACCTTGGGATGACAGCCCCCAAACCCTGGCTCACTGTGGTCCCTGCTGCCAAAGTCATTTCTCTGCCAAAGAGAACAGACCCAACCCACTAACAGTGAAGCCTGGGTCTCTCTCTGTTGTCTTCAGAGGCCGTTTCATCCACATCAAACAGGAAGACCTCTTGAATTTATGGACATATTCCAAACACAGAAAAAGATTGCCAAATCATCTTGGATGACCTTAAACCTGGCCCAGATTTTCTCAGGGTCTGGAAGAAAAGTTTTCCCCAAGTCTTTTTATAAAGGGGAAAGTCCGAGATTTTTTTCTATTCAGTTGGTACAGCCTCCCACCATCAGGAGAGTGGGTGTGCTCACAGATTCCCAGCACTGTTTGACTCACCGTTAACTTCCCCCGGAAGCCAAGCAGGCTTCCACAGCATCACCGACCAAGGCGACTCAAAGGCTCGACTTCCAGCACAAACACTGACATGGGTCCTTGCAAAGCTCTAATCTCAGCAACTCTACTGACCAGGTTATCAAAAGTGGCCCCCAGGACCTGGCCCGCTCAGCCCTGTATTCCAGCCCTGTGGTTCCTAAGCAGCGGCTCGCAGAGGACCCAGTTGGTTTAACGGAGTCACTAGTTAGTGATCTCGGTCCCATCAGTCCCTGGGCATCCCCTCTGGCACCGGCCTTTGCTTCATATTTCTGGGCTCTTTGAAAGGCAAGAGATGCATTTACTTTAAACAAAAAAAAAAATCCATTTTCCTCAGTGTCCTCCTGCACTTTCTTTATCCAGCTGTTTAATCATTTAAGCAAACACCCTTTGAGCACTCACCACGTTGCAAGTCCTGGGAACACAAAGACATGTAAACACAACCCCCGTGATGGGGGAGGTGCCCTCCCAACAGAGAAGACAGATAAGTACACAGAGCTGCCACACTACAGCCAGATCGGGGCTCCCCGAGGAGCAGGCATCCAGGGGGGCAGGGGCCTGGCTGAGTAAGGTGGATCTGGGAGAGCCGCTTCTGATTATCCTCTGTCCACCAAGGAAGCAGCCTCAAGGAGGCAACAGACGTGCCACATAGCTAAATAAGAAAGTACAGAGCAACACGGGGTGAGATGCCCGCTGGACACAAATACGCCTTTGGTTGATGTCCCCGGGTTTCCAGCTGAATAAGAGAAGGAGTCCTGGACAAGCTTGGAGGTGGGACAGAATGGCAGACATGGAGCACTGGAGGCGCTGGAGGTGGACATGCTCTTTGAGCCAGAGAACGAGCCCTCTCTGTGATCAGTCTGAGGCGCACCCCGGGGGACGGGCATTTGCCCACATGGCATCCTGTGCCTCCCCTGCAATGACACTCACCACACTTTCTTACTCACTGTTAAGCGCCAAAAGAGCTGGAATCACTTGTATGATTTTTAGTTTTAGCTCTAGCCGTATCTCTAGCCTTGTCTTCCAGCATGTGCCTGGTATATGGAAATAAAAATAGATTTGTTTTAAAAAGCACAGGGAACAAAGCACCAGACCCATACTCCTCTAAACTGTCAGGGTCCCTGAACACAAAGCCTGAAAAACCGTCACAGCCAAGAGGAGCTTCAGGAGACGTGGAGACAGGGCGCAGTGGGGCGTGGCACTACTTACAGTAGCCAGGACATGAAGAAAACCCGAGTGTCCCTCAACAGATGAATGGATAAAGAACTGTGGTGGATCCATACCGTGGAATATTACTCGGCCATAAAAAAGGGAATGGCATTGAGTCCGTCGTAGTGAGGTGAATGAACCTAGAGTCTGTCATACAGAGTGAAGTAAGTCAGGAAGAGAAAAGCAAGTATCATATATTAACACACACGTGTGCAATCTAGAAAAACAAGGCCGATGAACCTCCTTGGAAGAAAGGCACAGACAGAGAGTGGACAGGTGGGTACACTGGGAAGGAGAGCCTGGGGTAAACCGAGAGGGCAGCGCTGGTACACACACCACTGTGTGCAAAGCAGAGCTGGTGGGGAGCTGCCACGCAACACGGGGCTCAGCTCGGGGCTCTGTGGTCACCCAGAGGGGTGGGGTGGGGTGGGGGGTCCAAGAGAGAGGGGACGTGTGCTCTCATATAGTCGATTCACAGCAAAAACCAACAGCACATTGCAAAACAATTATCCTCCAAACTAAAAATTTGTAAAACGCAATGAGGTATCCTGGATGGTGTCCTAGGACAGTAGGTAAAAGTTAAGGAAGTCTGAATAAGGTGTGGACCTAATTAATCCTTATTGTGCTAATATTGGTTCATGAATTGTGACCAGTGTGTGGCGTCAATACAAGTTGCCGATAATACAGGAAATTGGATATGGAATCTATGGGAACTGTCTGTACTAGCTGAGCAACTTTTCTGTAAATCTAAAACTCTTCTAAAATAAAAAGTTAACAAAAATACGGATAATGATCCTCAAGTACCTCTGTGCCCCCACCCTGCCCAGTAGCCCTTCTTCACTGTTCTGATCCTCTCCACTTGCTGTCACCATCTCCAGAAAAGACCTCTCTCTGCTAAGCCTGGAGCCATGCAATGTGCTCTTTGCCTGGCAGTGAGAAGGCTGGGTTCCTCTGCCACCATCCCACTGCACGACTTTGTGTAAACCCTTTGCCTTCCATGGGCCTTAGTTTACCCATCTATTCAATGGGTGGGTAAGACTAGAAAGGTCTTTCAAGTTTCTCCATGATAACAAGGATGGCGTCTCGTTCACCTCGGCACCCCCAGCTTCTAAGATAGCCCCAGGCACACGTCAGACACTGAATAAAAGTTTGCTGAATAAATAACTCAATAAACATTGCTTGATATTCTATTAATGCAAACTTCTAAAGTCAGCCCAACATCTCCAAATCTGTTTCCTTTTGGACTTGACTTTAAACTCCCTTTGTGTCTTTCTACAATTGCTAATTGTCACTTTATAAACATTTGAGCAGCAACTGAAAGAGGTCAGGACCCTCAGGCTTTGAACTCCCTGGAGCTCAGACACAGTGGTACCAGCTGAGATGGTGGGGACACTGCATGCAAATTGTGTCACACAGCATCACCCAGCTTCTAGGGCTCGCCTTTCAAGGGATCCAGCAACCCCTTCTCAGCCTCTTTCTCCAACAAGCCCAGAGTTGGAGGGCCCAGCACTCCCAGCCCCTGTGTAGGAGACCCCGGCAGACCTCTCAGAAGGCAGCTCAGGCCCAGGGAGGGGACAAGCGAGCAGTCACCAAAAGCAGAGAAATCTCTGACCGTGCAAAGTGGTCTAGAGACCTGGGTCATAGTCCCAGCCCCAGTCTGCTCCTCAGACACAAGCAGAGATCTGGGCAAATTTTTCTCTGTCTCCGGCTCCCCTGCCAGAGCTGGTGTGGGAGTGGGCATTAACCAGGCTGAGAGCCCTTTCTGGTTGCTGGGGGCGTGGGCTGCACTCTCTCCTACCTCTTTATCTGAGTTTTCCTCTGCATAGAGAAGGCTCCCCGCTCACCACCCAGCCTCTGCCCTTCAGAGAGCAGACTCCTGGCATGGACTCTGTCTCCAGTCCGTCACTCACTGTCCCCACCAGCCCCGAGGAACACTTTGCACACTCCCCCTCTCAGAACTCCGCTCTAACTGCCCATCTAGCGGTCTGTCTGCACCGCCGGGAGCCCCCACGGCCTGTTCTCCGTCTGACCCCGTGCCCAGCCCTCTGCCTGGGGCATCGGTAATAAACGAGGGCTCGTGGGGTAAGCAGATGTATGAGCGAACGGGGAAGAAACGTGTGAACACACGAAACCACCACGAGCTCTTCCACCTTATCACTCTGGAAAGCTCATCTCCATTCTCCCCGAGAGAGGGTAAGGTTCTGTGACAGCATCTGCAGAACAATCAGTAAACACCGCCAGTGCCCTGCGGGTTCCCCTGGTGAGTTTCAGAAGAGGGCAGACAAGCACAAACCCCTTCTCCAGCCCCCTCGCAGCCCCCAGCTCTGCTCCCGGCTGCCCCTCCCTCCAGCTCTGGTCTTTCCCCGCTCTCTTTCTGTCTGTCTCTATCTCTCCCTCTGTCTTCCTCTGTCTCATCTCTCTTCCTCTGTCTCTCTCCATCTCTGTCTCTCTCTGTCTCCCTCTCTCTGTATCTCTCTCTCTCCGTCTCTCTGTATCTGTCTCTGCCTCCCTCTCTCTGTCTCTGTCTCTCTCTGTCTCTCTGTCTCCCTCTCTCTCTGTCTCTCATGCATTTCCCTCCATTCCCCTCCCAGCCCCAGCCCCCCTCATCGAGGGCTCCCCAGGACTCTCAGGTGCCTTAGGATGGGATCTCACTTTCACCCCAGCCCCCTGGCCCTGCCTCATTTGACTCTGGGCATCTTCACTCTGTCGTCAGCAAAGGGAGGCGGCGAGGCGGCTGGCAGAGGGCCGCAGGGCCGGCAGAGGGCCTCAGGGCCCCAGGAGGGAGCGGAGAGGAAGCACCCCTCTCGGGCTGCTGTGGTGCGTGCTTCGGGGTCATCGCTGACAGTATTAGAACCAGAGGTCTTTGTGCAAGATGGTGACCCCTCTGGGTGAAATAATCCCCCGGGGGATCTCTTCTGCTCCTTCCTCTCAAATCAGTGACCACCCAGAGCCTGCTTCCCCCTGGCTCTCTCTAGCTTTATGTCCGCTAGTGTGGCAGAATCTGTCCAGATGGACAGTTTCCCAAACCTGAGCACCCTCAGAAACCATCTGGGGGGTTTTTAGTCACCATGACCACCTGGGATGATTCCAGGAGCTTCTGACTCTGTCGGTCTGGGGTGACCCTCTGGAATGGGTATTTACAGAACTGGACAGGTTGACTTTGCATGGAGGACAGGCCTTTGAACTTCTGGTCCAGACTGAATGACTGCTCATGTGACTATGGATGAGTGAGTGAGTAAGTAGCGATGGTACATGAACACAGGGCACAGATGAATGGACGGACTGCAGTCCACCCCTGCGGGAGGAGGACTGGCATGTCCCCCAGGCCTGTGCTCTGGACCCCAGCACGTGTACCCACATGCTCCACGCTTGCCCACCCCTGCGGAAAGGAGGGCTGGCACATCCCCTAGGCCTGTGCTCTGGACTCCAGCACGTGTACCCACGTGCTCCACGCTTCCCAGGCCCAGAAGCTCAGTCCACCCCTGGGGGAAGGAGGGCTGGCATGTCCCCCAGGCCTGTGCTCTGGACTCCAGCACGTGTACCCACGTGCTCCACGCTTCCCAGGCCCAGAAGCTCAACTGCTCCCCGCCTCTCTGCTTTCTTGGTCTTCCCTGACCTCATCCCATGCCCCCAGTTTCCCATTCAACCCCTTTCTGCCCCCTTTCCTCCCACGGCTCCCCTCAGCCTACTCAGCCCACCTCCCAGCATAACAGTTGCAACCTGGGGGTCCTTTCCTCATTCAAGGCACCCGTGTGAGAAAAAGCTTCAGACACAGTAGTTACACACACACACACACACACATGGAAAGATTTATTTTTCATGAACCGCAGTGACTAACAGGGTAAGAAAATAGCACAGACATTCCAAAGAAGGGGCGAGTAGAGCAGCGGCTGCCTCCTCCACCATCTGTCCAAGACCACTGATGGGGCCTCAGAGGAGCCCCTTCCTCCCTTCTGGAAGCTTCCTCCAGCCTCACCTGGATGCTCTGGGGACAGCCCTGGGCTGAGAACGTGAGTCTGTGAAGACCCTGGCTTGAGATGGAAGGAGTGAGCTGAGACCCTTCTGTCCAGCCCGCGCTCTGCCTCTGGAGCTGGCTCCGTCCCAGCCAAGGTCAGCACATCCACTAACATCAAACTGGCTTCTTCCTGCCCCCGCGGCTCGTGTCTTGTCCTTTACGTTCCGTGTCCTCCAAGAACAAAACCCGGAATACACAGGCCGCACCCTGCACAAAGCCCCCGCCAGCATCTCCATCCTCCGGCGGTGCGGCAGTCATGTCTGCCCCAGTGCTCGTTCCCAGCCCCCCAGCCCAGCAGGAGAAGCCACGGGGCTCCCATCCTGATGGGGAGGTCAGGAAAAACCCACCCAGTGCTTTTCACCCCAGGCACCGCCCCCCACCCCCACCAGGAAGAGGGCCACTGACCCTGAAAAAACAAAGGGTGATGAAGAAAATGCTTATAAATTCAAAACAAGGTTGGCAGGCGTGGGAAAGGAGTCAAGGGAACCTCTGAAGCTCTCTCCCATCTCTGTCTTGGAACCAGGGACTGCAGCAGAGGGACCCAGGGTCCAGGACTTCTTTGAGCGTTGCACACCAGCTGCCTTGAGGAGGGATTCCCTCCAGGGAGCCTGGGTGCACACTCACACTTCTCTCTTAACATGCGGACCAGCCGTCAGAGCCCCCCAAACCAGTGGGGGTGAATTCATTCTAAATTGCCTCCTATGTCCCTTCTTCCCTCAAGAATATTGTTTGAAGAGCAGAGATGTGCAAAGCAGGGGGTGTTCATCCAAGTGACCCAGGCGCCCAGCTCTTCAGGTTTTGCCCATCCTTGTCTACACACATGCACACACACACAAAGCAGGTGTTGCCCCACCATCAAAGGGATCCTTGGCACCCACTCAGGCCAGAGCCCAAGAAGAATGCCCTGGGGATGTCGGATGGAGAGACAGGGAAAGGTCGGCTGCTCGCAGGTCTGGAGGAGGTTGGAGAGATGAGGATTTGGGGAGGGGGCCCGAGCAGCCCTTAGACCGAATGCAGACGCCCCCTCTTTCTCCTTTTCCTTTCCCGACTCCCCGCTCGTATCGTGAAACCAAGGAGCCTGTTGCTGCACCAACCCCACCACCTTCCAGTTCCTGCAGGAAAGAGATGATGAAGCAAAGGGACTAAGGACACGTGTAGAAAGCTTGTCTAGCTGGTGGACTGCAAGAAGGGACACCCCCTTCATGCATCGCTCAACCTCCAGGGCCTGAAACACCTGTGAACAAATCCAAGTTGAAGTGGAGCTCTGGAGCTCACAGCTGCAGAGCCAGGAACTGCAACTTTGCTGACTCCCAGCCCATCTCAGCCAGGTCCATTCCCTCCCCTACCAGGGGCCTCAGGGACAAAGAGCTTGAACTGGGCAGTGTCTGCGAGCTTCAGACGCCTTAACCTTTAGGGGCCCTTCAGAACAAGGAAGTAAAAAGAGAGAGAGACTGAAGGAGAAGGAGGATGAGCCGCGGGGGAGGATGTGGGAGCCAAGAGGTGAGGATTCAGAGGAGAAATTGCACTTGGTGGGGGCGAGGAGGGGAACAGAAGGAGAGAAGGGGGTGAAAACTAAAAAGAACCGGTAAGGGGAGCTGGAGATCCAGGAAAAGGGCTGGGGGGAAATGAACCTTGATGGAGCCTGGACGCACATCAGTTCAGATCCTCCGTCTTATCGGAACGGAGAGACACTGAGGCTGGGAGCATTTCAGAGACGGGCAAGGTCAGTCTCACGGAGACTGAGCAGAGGAGTTCGAGGGGCTGCGGGCTTCCCTCTCTTACCCTCCAGACCCGCAAACCTCTGAAGAAGCACTTCTCAGGGGGAAAGGAGGACAAGACCGACGCAGGGAGCAGGGAGAGGAGTCAAATGCCCCGCCCTTCAGAGAGCAAGGGGCCCCGGGCGGGGGGGACCCGACCCTAGTCCACCAGGAGGGTCTCCTGGCTGTAGGGGATGGACTTCTCCGGCGCCGGCTCCCCGCCCTTCCCCGCGCCGCCGGGTCCGGGACCTGGGCTCTGCCCCGACGACGCCGAGGAGGAGGAGCTGGCCGACTTGTCCCCGCCGCCGCCCCGGCCGCCGCCGCCGCCGCCGGCGCGCCAGGCGCCTCCGCAGCCCCGGCGGCCCCAGCAGAGCACCGAAGCGCAGGCCTGGCGGAAGCGGGGGTCGAAGAAGGCGTAGAGGAAGGGGTTGAGGCAGCTGTTGACGTAGCTGATGCAGGTGCAGTAGGGAAAGACGTTCATGAGGAAGAGGTCGAAGGCGCAGGGCCAGCGCAGCAGGCTGCCCAGCACGTAGAGGGTCTTGACCAGGTGGTAGGGCAGCCAGCAGAGCGCGAAGGTCAGCACCAGCACGGCGATGATGGCCAGCAGCCGCCGGCGCTTGCGCAGGCCCCGCGCGCGCTCCTTGCCGAAGTGGCCGGCCACCGTGCGGCCGATGCAGAAGTAGCAGGTCAGCATGACGGCGAAGGGCCCCGCGAAGCCCAGCGCGGTGGACGAGACGCCCAGGCCCACCTCCCAGGCCCACTCGGCGTCGGGGCCGGCCACCAGCGAGTAGTCCATGTAGCACTGCACCTTGGTGGCATTCTCCGCCTGCAGCACGGTGCCGGTGGCGCGGAAGACCAGCACGGGCAGGGCGAGCAAGCCGGCCAGCACCCACAGGCCAGCCGTGGCCACGGTGCCGCCCACCCGCGGCCGCAGCCGGGCGTTGGCCACCGGCCTCACGATGGCCAGGTAGCGGTCCAGGCTGAGGCCGGTGAGGCAGAAGACACTGGCGTACATGTTGACGAAGATGAGATAGCTGCTGAGCTTGCAGGCGAAGGCCCCGAAGGGCCAGTCGTAGTCCCGATAGGTGTAGGTGGCCCAGAGCGGCAGGGTCACCACGAAGGTGAGGTCGGCCACCGCCAGGCTGGCAATGAAGACGTCGGCCGCCCGCCGCCGGTCGCGGCCGCTGCGGAAGATGGTCCAGAGCACCAGCCCGTTGCCCGCCGTGCCCAGGACGAAGACCACCATGTAGATGGCGGGGATGAGGGCGCCGGAGGACTGCCAGTCCGCGTACTCACACTCAGACTGGTTGTCTGCCCCATAGTAGCCGTCGTACTCGCCACCTTCTTCCATGCTGGGGCGTGCAGAGGTCAGCCGGGGATCCCCCCTGGGGTGCGGGGCTCAGCCAAGCACCCTGAGCTCCAGCTGGCAGCCTCGGGGAGGCAGGCAGACAGGGCCGGAGGTGTCCAGCGCTTCTTGCAGCAGCAGCAGTGGCTCCCAGGACCCGGGGGGAGGAGGCCTGGCTCCTGCAGGCGTCCCTCCAGCGGCTCCAGCCTCTTCTCAGACACTTCCTCGCGCCCTCCTGAGCCTCTGTCTCCTCCTTGGCTGTTCCTCCCTCCTCCCACCTCCAGACCAGCCCCTCACTTGTGAGTCTTAGGATCCTGAAGTTACAGCCCACTTTTTTTTTTTTCTTTTCTTGTCACTGGGCAAGTGGACCAAATTGACCCCTGCTGTGCTGGGCAGGATGTTATCTGTGGTTTGCAGCCTGCTCTGTGCCTGACCCAGCCTCTGTCTCTCTCTCTCTCACTCTCTCTCTGGATTCCTCCGGGTGTTTGCAGAACCTCTCATCAGGCCTCTGCTCCCAACCCCCACCTCCCCCGTTCTCACCCCCTCCCAGCCCCTCTAAATGGGACAAATTATGCGGGTTGAAAGCCAGCCTGAGCTGGAGCTGGGAGGGTAGGGGGCAGGAGGGTGTGAGATTTCGCAGGATGGTCCGAGCATCTGGCAGGCCCACCTGGCAGGCCAGTCTAGCCCCTCAGGTCCATCTTCTCCTGCTCCCCTCCTGCCCTCCCAGCCCCCACCCAGACCAGACTTCCCCTCCCCTCCCCTGCCCGTCATCCTCTTTAACACCTCAGCCTTTACACTTGAGCCTCTCCAGGAGAGTGTTTGTGCTCCACAGACCCCGTGACAGAGAGATGTCTGTAGGATCCATCAGCTGTGAGCCAACTGCAGTTTTCAGAGAGCACAGGAAGCTTCAGAGGATGCGGGGGCAGGGTCGCAGCAGAAAGAAACCCTAGGCTGAAGGATGTCTAATCCAGCCATCACGTCTATGGGGAAACTGAGGCTGAACGGGGTAAAGGTCTTGCCCAAGGACACAGGATAAATTTTCCCTTGGTTTTGTCTCTTTGCTTTTCCTCTGCTCCTAGCATGAAGCAGTGCCTGGCATGTAGTAGGTGGTCACTAAATGGTGGATGAGTGAATGAGTAAGCGGATGGATGAAGGGAAAGGGGAGTCCATATATGGAAGAGTGGCTGTTTGAATTACTATGCAGAGAGAACACAGATACATTTTGGTCCTCAAGTTCTTCCTGCTCTGCATGGACCAGGAAGTTTCTATAAGACCTGGTGGGGATCAGGAAGTTAAAACTGAAGGAGGAGATGGAAAAAGAGGCAGTCCATGCCGTGGGCAGCATTCCATAGAAACTGACCTTGCCCTGTCCATTTGCCTCTCTAGGACCTCTGGGCGGGAAGGAGGGAGCCATGAACAAGATAGGGTTAAAAATCGCCATCTACGTTGGGCAAGCGTGAGAGGGAGCAAAATCAGGAGAAGAGTCTTGGCCACATTCAAAGGACAGGCTTACAAAGTTAGAATCCATCATCTCAAGGAAGGGTCGGTCTGAAAATCTTCTCTAGAGGTCTGCAACCAGGGACCCCCAAACTCAAATAGTCACAAGGGCCAGGCTAAAAATGTGTATGGGGAAAACAATCAGTTTGAGACAATACGGAGAGGTAGAGACTGTGGCAAGCTGGAGCAAGTACACTCCATCACACAAGTGAACTTTTCTACAGAACAGAAACGGACTCACAGACTTAGAGACGGAGCCCAGGGTTTCCAGGGGGAAGGAGTAGGGGTGAGAAATAGCTGGGGACTTGGAGATTGACATGCACATGCTGCTGTATCTTAAATGGATAACCAGGGACTTCCCTGCTGGTCCAGTGGTTAAGAATCCACCTTCCAAAGCAGGAGACTTAGGTTCTTAGCTGAGATCCCACAGGCCACATGTGCTAAAACCACTGAATCTGCACGCTCTGGAGCCTGCGAGCCACAGCTAGAGAGAAACCGGCGTGTAGCAACTGAGATGCAGCCAAATAAATAAAAATAAATATTTTTTAAACTGGATAACCGGCAAAGACCTGCCGTAGAGCCCAGGGAACTCTGCTCAACGTTACGTGGGTAGGAGAGGAGTTTGGGGCAGAACGGATACATGTATATGGGTGACCGAATCAGTTGGCCGTTCGCCTGAAACTGTCACAGCATCATTAATTGGCTATACCCCAACGCCAAATAAAATGTGTCAATAAAACAAGAAAGGTGAGACAATGAAAAACGAAAATCCACTCCACCACTCCATTGAAAGGAGGCCTCTCGAACGCCCAGTGTCTGCTTACCACCCAGAAATGGGGAACCTAGCTTGACGTCTGGTTTTTTTTTTTTTCAACCTAATTCCAGATTCTAAATGTAATGGGAAATTCTCATGTTTGTAAATTTGGGGGACTCCACTTATAAAAATGATTCGGCAGGGTAACTAAAACATGTTCCCAGGCCCCCACAAGGTGCCGTTCAAGTGGGAACTTACCCGGAATAGAAGGAAGCAGAAAAACAGGAAGGACAGATCAGGAAGAAGAAACATAAAATGCAAAAACAGGGAAATGAGAACAGGCACGGTCAGAGCCTCAGGGTCAGAGCCTCAGGGTGCCTTGGGGAGAGGCAGGAAAGGAGAGATAAGGAAGGCCCTGGGGATCTTGGACGGCCTTTCCCCAAAGGCAACGCGCCAAGGAGAGCCTGTTGATCTTTCTCATGAAGCACTTACTTACCGCGTGCTAGGCATTCCTTGAAGCATTTCCTATTTTATGTCTTCCTTATCTCTTTCAATTGGCAGAACCCCTCTCGAAAGTAGATACCTTTATTCATCTCAGTCCACAGATAACGACCCTGAGGTACAGGGACATGACGTGATTGACGTGATTTGGCCAAGGTCAAATCAGATTTTGAACCAAGTCCATGAACTAAACCACTACGTTCCCAGAGGAAAAACTCCAACCCTTTTTTTTGGTTGTATGTTTTTTAATCAAATACTTTCTGGCCACGCTGGCCAAGCAGCATGCGGGATCTTAGTTCCCCAATTAGAGATCGAACCCATGTTCCCTGCACTGGGAGCGCAGAGTCTTAACCACTGGCCCAGCAGGGAAGTCCCTCCAGCTCTTTATACTGAGGCAGCCGTCCTCTGCTGAGCATCACAAAAAGATAGGACGGTACTAGGGTATCCGCTGCTGCTGCTAAGTCGCTTCAGTCGTGGCCGACTCTGTGCGACCCCATAGACGGCAGCCCACCAGGCTTCCCCGTCCCTGGGATTCTCCAGGCAAGAACACTGGAGTGGGCTGCCATTTCCTTCTCCAATGCATGAAAGTGAAAAGTGAAAGTGAAGTCGCTCAGTCGTGTCCGACTCTAGCGACCCCATGGACTGCAGCCCACCAGGCTCCTTCATCCGTGGGATTTTCCAGGCAAGAGTACTGGAGCGGGGTGCCATTGCCTTCTCCGAAGGTATCTGAGATTTGCTTCAAAACAACCTCTCTTTGGTGAAATTAAAAATAGATTGACAAATAGCTTCGAGATCCTCCCAACTCTTGATTGATCTGGGTACGAGACCCCTGCCAGGCAGCAGACAGTGCATGCAAAAGCTGCCCTGCCACCGGATATGAGACCCCTGCCAGGCAACAGACAGTGCGTGTAAAAGCTGCCCTGCCTCCTGCCTTCCCCAGAGAGGGTCCCCCTTGTCAGATGCCAGGTGGAAAGTTAGCAAGACCAGCCTCTGGAAGGGTTGCCATCTGCAACGTGGAGGTCGGGGCATCCAGGAGATCCATCTGGGGCTTCCTTGATCTCACAAGACACAGAGTAGGAATCGCCTGGGGTCTGCTTGCTCCCCAGACGATTTGTCTGAGGAAGACGGTACAGGAGGACTTCCCTGGTGGCCCAGTGGTTAAGACCCCAAGCTGCCAACGCAGCGGGTAGGTGTTTGATCCCCAGCCGGGGAACTAAGATCCCACACGCTGTGCGGCTCAACCAAAAGACTAAAAAAGAAAAGGACAGGCACACCTCATTTCACTGCGATACTTAAATAATCAACAAGGTCTTACCCTACAGCACGGGGGACTCTGCTCAGTGTTATGTGGCAGCCTGGACGGGAGGGGCGTCTGGGAGAGAAGGGATACGTGTATATGTATGGCTGAGTTCCTTTGCTGTTTACCAACCAGGAAAAAAAGATAACAAAAAGATAAAGGAGAGTAAAAAATAAATAAAGTTACAGGGACTGAATGAGCACAAAATAATAAGAAGAAAGCCATTTAAAAGAAGAAGAAGAATGTACAAGTGGCATAATGGCTGTCATTATAACCTGACAGCAAGCTTGGATGAAAATGGTTAACTTTCAGCCACGTTATTTGAAAAGACCCTGATGCTGGGAAAGACTGAAGGCAGGAGGAGAAGGGGACGACAGAGGATGAGATGGTTGGATGGCATCACCAGCTCAGTGGACATGAGTTTGAGTGAACTCCAGGAGTTGGTGATGGACAGGAAGGCCTGGCATGCTGCAGTCCGTGGGGCCACAAAGAGTGGGACATGACTGAGCGACTGAACAAAAGACTTCATCAGTGATGACTTGGACCTGTCGAAAGGGACCTAAGGCTCTGTAGGGACCAGTTCAGGTCACGTCACAAGAGATGGCCCTGTTATGAATAAAAATGACTCCCAGGACCGTCCAGGATAAAGGCCAAAATCAAGACACCCAGTGGATCCAGAGCATCTCCGTTTCTCAGAAAGATGTGCTCTTTGCAGTTAGGAGCACAGAAGGAGGGGAGCGAGTGAGCTCGGAGTGTCCCCACATCAGCCAGCTGTTCTTGGCTGCTCCCACTTGAGCCCCAAGGCAGACAGGAGCTTGAGACCCTGCGGGAGAGGACACTCATCCATCTCCTTAATCCTCTGGCTTCCAGGCTCTCTGACTCAGAGAAACAGTTAATCTCACCAGAGGAACCAGACTCACTGAAATGGGAGGCACTAGGGAGCTAGGCCCGGGAGGGGGCTATCGACTGGGGCCAGAGGGGGTGGAATGCTGATAAGATCTGCCCCCCATTCCCCACCCCCGCCCTGGCCAAGAACCAGCTGGAACCAGATGGTCTGCCTGCCCCCAAGATGGCAGCCTCCATGGAGCAGCCAGCCCGACTCCTCTCCAAGGCTAACACCCAAGGTGCCTGGTCACCCAGTGCAGAGGATGAACGTTGGCTCAACGGGACCAGTCATGGGAGACTGACATTATGTGCCCCAAGGGCTTTATTTTTCTGGGCTCCAAAATCACTGCAGATGGTGACTGCAGCCATGAAATTAAAAGACATTTACTCCTTGGAAGGAAAATTATGACCAACCTAGATAGCATATTCAAAAGCAGAGACATTACTTTGCCAACAAAGGTTCGTCTAGTCAAGGGTATGCTTTTTCCTGTGGTCATGTATGGATGTGAGAGCTGGACTGTGAAGAAGGCAGAGCGCCGAAGAATTGATGCTTTTGAACTGTGGTGTTAGAGAAGACTCTTGAGAGTCCCTTCGACTGCAAGGAGATCCAACCAGTCCATTCTGAAGGAGATCAATCCTGGGATTTCTTTGGAAGGAATGATGCTAAAGCTGAAACTCCAGTACTTTGGCCACCTCATGTGAAGGGTTGACTCATTGGAGAAGACTTTGATGCTGGGAGGGATTGGGGGCAGGAGGAGAAGGGGACGACAGAGGATGAGATGGCTGGATGGCATCACTGACTCGATGGATGTGAGTCTGAGTGACCTCCGGGAGCTGGTGATGGACAGGGAGGCCTGGCGTGCTGCGGTTCATGGGGTCGCAAAGAGTCGGACACGACTGAGCGACTGATCTGATCTGATCTGATCTGAAGGGCTCAGAAGTCAGCCCTCTCCAGAACAAACATGGTTGCCACAGGGGAAGGAACAGTTAGGGAGTTTGGGATAACACTCTACTGTGTTTAAAATGGATAATCAACCAGACCTGCTGTGAGCACAGGGAACTCTGCTCCATGTCAGGCGGCAGCCTGGATGGGAGGAGGGTTTGGGGGAGAGTGGATGTGTGCATATGCATGGACGAGCCCCTTCCCCATCCCCCTGAAACTATCCCAACAGAGTTAATCAGTTATACCCTAATACAAAATAAAAGGGTTTTTTTAATATAATAAAAAGTGCTTAAAAAAGAAAGAAAAAGAAGTCAGCCCTCCCCAGGCAGAGCGTGCTTAGGCAGAACCTGCTTTTCTTTTCTGTCCCCTTCAGCTTGGCACTGGTGTGTCTGCTGAGTTAGAGCCGAGGGAACATGTGCTCGGGGAAAGATGGGGCCGTCACCTCAGGGCGGCTCTGCTGAACCAACGAGGGCCCTTTTTGCTGAGTCGACCAGAAGCACCCACCCTGAGCCATCTGGCAGAGCAGCAGCGAGGCCGGAGCCCTGGCCCGTGTCCCCGCGGGCTGGCTGGCCCTGGAGAGGCCAGGCGGCTTTCCCAGGGCCCTTCTCCCTCTCCTGGGTGATTTCTTCAGGGTATTGTGATGGGCCTGGCAGCCCGGCGCCCAGGACCTGCTGTGGGTTCCTTTGAGGAGCGCCCAGACCTCTGGGGGTGGGCGGTTTCTGAGTCAGAGAGTCCACCGCCCTCACCCTCCGCACCCTCAGGGTTGTGGTCCCAGGCCCAGAAAGCAGAGACTGGCTCGGCCCAGGCTGTGTGTTGCTGTGCGTGGCCGTGTGTGGTTGTGTGTAGTTGTATGTGACTGTGTGTGGCCGTGTGTAGTTGTGTGTGGTTGTGTGTGTCCCTGTGTGGCTGTGTGTGGCCATGTGTGGCTGTGTGTGGTTGTGTGTGGCCAAGTGTGGCTGTGTGTGATTGTGTGTGGCCATGTGTGGCCGTGTGTGTCCCTGTGTGGTTGTGTGTGGCTGTGCACACTCGCCAGCAGGCAGGCTCACACAGGGCGGCGGTAAGCAGACGGGAGCTGGGTGTGCCTGGGGTATGCATGTGTGTTGGGCTGAGGGTTCTGTGAGGACAGGAAAGGGCGCCTCTCTCTCAGAGCTGGGACGAGGGCAAAGCAGAGCCTCGCCCAGCCCAGCCCCAGGCCAGGCCCTCAGGGTGGACGCCTGCCTCCCTGCCCTGTGGGCTCTTGCTCCTCCCTGCTGCCTGCAGCAGCCCTCTGGCACCACACCTCTGCTTCGCACTCCAGCGTCGGGACCCACCCGGGGCCGTGGGGCCCTTTGCCCCCTTCCCTCGGGCACCAGCTGCGCCCCTCACAGCTGGACGCGGCCTCTGAGCAGGGGCGGGCAGGGCGGGGGAGTGGGCGGGGTGCCCATCTCGGTTTATCTGACCACAGCAAATGGCCAGCTGCCTCTGGTCACTGAAGCAGACCCTCATCCTCAGGGGCCCCGTCTGCCCCCCTGGCCATTTGGTGCTCCTTCAAAGCCCCAGGCCGGATGCCAGGACTCTTGGATGTCCTGGGATCTCGGGATAGCAAATGCGAGAAAACCCACTGGCTTGGGGGCCGACAAACATGAGCCCCTTCATATTCTAAGATGACCAATTTCAACTTGATCACAGATTCACTCACTCAATAAGCAAATACTTATTGAGCAGCTACTATACTGTGAACAATTCAGACCGAATCCCCGATCCCCTGAACATACCTTCTGGAGGCAGGAAACAGGCAAAATAAATAAGCCGTCAGTAAATGCAACGAACTCAGAAAGTTATGGACGGTAACAGAGGAAACACAAGGAAAGGGGCAGGTTTTTGACACGGTCGACCACAGAAACCCGGGGCCCTCCCAGGAGTCGCCAACGTTCTAGCCGAAACCTGAATGACTGGCTTGCTGTGCGACCCTAGACAAGGCTCTTCCCCTCTCTGAGCCTGAGTTTCCCTGTCAGTCCATGAGGAGGCTGAGCCAGGAGGAACCAGCTTTCTGCGACTCTGGGGATTGTGGCAGTGGCTCCCAGAGGTGACTGGAGAAGTGGATTTCCTGTTTTTAAAAAAAAAAAAAAAAGGTCAAAAGAGGGAAGCAAACTTACTCTCTGGGTGGAGAAGTCAGGGATGGGCAGTGTCGTCTTCCCCGTCATGGAACCAAACCCCATCTAATGGGCTGTCTGTTAGACTGTGAGTAAGAAGAATCTGGAAGCCTCTCTCAGCTCTTTGCCCATCACTACCACTTCCCCCCATTACTAAGCACAGCACCCAGCACTTGTTCAGTCACTAACTCCTGTCTGACTCTCTGGGACCCCATGGACGACCTCACTCCAGGCTTCCCTGTCCTTCACCGTCTCCCTGAGTTTGCTCAAACTCATGTCCATTGAGCCGGTGATGCCATCCCACCTTCTCAGCCTCTATCGCCCCCTTTTCCTCCTGCCCTCAATCTTTCCCTAATTTCCTGAAAAGACCCAGCCTCAGGGTCTTTTCCAGTGAGTCAGCTCTTCGCATCAGGAGGCTAAAGTATTGGAGTTTCAGCTTCAGCCTCAGTCCTTCCAGTGAATATTCAGGACTGATTTCCTTTAGGACGGACTGGTTGGATCTTCTTGCAGTCCACCCAAGACTTAACGGATCACTAATAAATACGCAGGGATGATTGGGTGCAGCCGGAAGGAGCACCATCGCTATACCTTCAGAGGCACTCAGGGCTTTCCTTAAGACCACCTGGATGGGTGGCGAGTTTCCCATTACTTCCAAGAGAAGAGACTCCTAAAAGGCACTGAGGCCTTTGATCCCCAAGCTGAGGTCAGGGGCTCTGCTGACCAGATACTCACTACTGCCCTGGAAGGCCATTCCAGTCCCATCTGGAGCATCCCTGCTCCATCCACAGGGTTCCTTCAATGGAGCAGAGTGGTTCAGAGCCCAGAGGAAGTCTCCGGGCCCAGCATCAGCGTTTCATGAAGCCCTGTGCCCACCGCCCCCTGAAGGAGGTCACCCTCTATGCCTGCTGGGCTTGGATTTCACACCTCGACGTGCTGGCTATTGTGACTCCATGCTGCTCAGGATGCCCTGGTGAACAAAAGCTGGGAAGACGCATCCATCATTATTTAACAAATGGAGGGGACTGGATAAACAGACTCCTCCAAGGTCAGTGAGAAGAGATGAAGAAAGCAGGCAGAGTGGCCTTTGCTGGCAAGGAGCTTGCAGCCACCAACCTGTTGTGCACACTTGACTTTGCCCAGGAGGAAAGTGAGGAGCCCGGAGGAGGGAAAGGGAATGCCTCCAGGCGTCCCCACGGGGCACCCCCGTCCCCTGCGCCCCCTCGGCCTCCCCCTCCCATCCCTGTCCTGCCTCCTCGGAGCAAACGCCCTGCTACAAGGCTGGGAGGGGAGGGGGCCTCAGCAGGAGAGAGCAGGGCAGGAAACAGCAGAGCCGGGAAAGAAGGCAGGAAGGGGCGGCCGGGCCGGACCTCCAATCATGCCCCGCGGTATCAGCCTGCAGGAGAGCCGCCCGGTGTTGCCAAAAATATGTACAGTGAGTCTAAACTGATTGCTGGACCGGCGCTGACAATGGGAGGATGTGTGGCCCGGCCGTCCAGGGGAGAGACCAACACACAGACCGGAGCCTCGCGCCACTAACGAGGAAGTCAAGGCTTCCCCCACTGGCCCGAGCTAGCCCTGCCCGTCCAGGCTGCCTGCAGTCCAGCCCCCCGCCCCAGGACGGGAAGACATCCCGGAGTCTCAGAGCTACTCAGCGCGACATCAGCCCGCCACCCTGCCCCAGTCCCCCAGTCTAAGTTGAGGGTTCACACCCTCCATCTATTACACAGAAGCCACACGCTCCTCACACGAGGGAGAGCAATCCTCCTTATGTTGTACTTTATACCTGCAGCTCAACCTCATTCGCCCTGGCCACCTTTGGAGTGCCTGATAGCAACTGCCGTGAGTAGGTAATGTGCAGAAACTTTCTCCACGGCACCCCAGTCCGAGGGCCATCATTCAGCGGCTTCTTGAATACCTCTGCTGACCAGATACTCACTCCTGCCCTGGAAGGCCATTCCAGTCCCATCTGGAGCATCCCTGCTCCATCCACAGGGTTCCTTCAATGGAGCAGAGTGGTTCAGAGCCCAGAGCCGCCGCTCACCAGACGTGTCGCATTGGTGAGCCGCCCTATCATTTCAAGCCTCAGTTTTCCCGTCTGTACAATGGGAGTCGTTGTAGTATCTACCTTACAGGGTTGGTATGAGGTTCAGCAACAGAGTAGCGATCAGGTACTTGGATACAATGCCAGGGAGGCAGAAAGATGTGGGCAGAAGTACAGAGATACGAAAGAAACAGCAGCAAATGTCCTGGGGCTAAAGACAGACAAGGCTGGGAAAGCCAGCCACCATGTTCTGCCATTATGGAGACACCGAGGAATCCCCTGGGAGTCCACTGGATAGGACTCTCAGTGCGCTCACTGCCAGGGGCCTGGGTTCAGTCCCTGCTCAGGGAACTAAGATCCCCAAAGTCAAGGGGCATGGCCAAATAAAGTAAAATAAAAAAGAGACGCTGAAGAGCTGGACCTGCGGTGTCCCGTGCGACACCCTCTCGCCGCAGTCGCGGTCAAGCCCTCGAGGGGTGGCCAGGGTGAATGGGGATAAGTTGCAGGATAAAATACAACGTAACAGGGACTTCCCTGGGGTCCAGTGGCTAAGGCTCTGCCCTTCCATCACAGGGGACACGGGTTCAGTCCCCGGCGAGGGAACAAAGGTCCCAAATGTCAAGTAGTGCTGCCGATGAATAAATAAAAACGCAATGCAGGATATCGCATTGGGAGGCTTTCAAACTGATTGCACATCAACTGATGTTTCGGATACAGTAAGGCAAATAAAGTATGCATTAAAATGAATTTAACTTGTTTCCTTCACTTTTCTAGTGTGACTACTGGAAAAAGTAAAAGCACACGTGTCGTTCCTATTATATTCCTGTGGGGTGGCGCTGAGCTTAAAGGATGAGATACAGGCTTTAGAATGTTCACTCTGGGGACTTTCTGGGCAGTCCCATGGTTAAGTCTTCACCCCAGTGCAGGGGTCCTGGGTTCGATCCCTGCTCGAGGAACTAAGATTCCACGAGCCAAACTGCACAGCCAAAAATTATCACAAATGAATAAAAATACATAATTTTAAAAAGATGAAGCATCTTTGAGGGTTGTCGGAATAGAGATGCTTGTTAGGAAACAGAGGCGGTTGTCTGAACCCAGGCCTGGCCTACAGAGAGGACTCAGGGATTTTCTGGCCACAGGTAGATTCGAGAGGGAAGCGACTTCTCTTCTCCTTAAGCTCCACATAAATACAACCACTATGCTATGCTATGCTATGCTAAGTCGCTTCAGTCGTGTCCGACTCTGTGCGACCCCATAGACGGAAGCTCACCAGGCTCCCCCGCCCCTGGGATTCTCCACGCAAGAACATTGGAGTGGGTTGCCATTTCCTTCTCCAATGCATGAAAGTGAAAAGTGAAAGTGAAGTCACTCAGTCGTGTCTGACTCTTAGTGACCCCCATGGACTGCAGCCCACCAGGCTCCTCCATCCATGGGATTTTCCAGGCAAGAGTACTGGAGTCACTTATCACAGCAAAGCTATTAGGTAAAGTTTGTCGGGCACGGAAACAAACATGTAAATGCTCTTCTCCATGTAATTTCACAAAATTTCTAAAAATTCATTAAAAAAGAAAGAATGTGTGCTGAAGAATTGATGCTTTTGAACTGTGGTGCTGGAAAAGACTCTTGAGAATCCCTTGGACAGCAGGAAGATCAAACCAGTCAATCCAAAAGGAAATCAACCCTGAATATTCGTTGAAAGGACTCATGCTGATGCTGAAACTCCAATACTTTGGCCACTTCATGCGAAGAGCTAACTCTTGGGAAAGACCCTGATGCTGGGAAAGATTGAGGGCAGGAGGAGAAGGGGACAACAGAGGGTGAGATGGCTGGATAGCATCACTGACTCAATGGACATGAGTTTGAGTAAGCTCTGGGAGTTGGTGATGGACGGGGAGGCCTGGCGTGCTGTGGGCCATGGGGCAGCAAAGAGCCAGACACAACTGGGCAACTGAACTGAACTGATAGAGTCTGTGAAGCTCTGCTTTTTGGAACAATCTATAAAGTCATATTGTTTTTTCCTTGTTCTTTTTTAATGACACTTTCTTAGTTTCTCGAGCCAGGAGAGGTAGCTGATCTGCCTGCCCACGGCTTCGGGAGCAGCCAGTGGGATAGTCAGCTGCTGAGTGTGAGCACAGACAGGCCCTGGATGCCACAGGGCTCCGCTGATGACTTTCCCATCAGCTCCAGGGGCACCACGGGTATCCAAGGGCTGCAATCTTTGCCAGGAAGGCATGAGGCACGTGCTCCAGCGCCTCCCACCTTTGTGACTGCTGGGGCCCAGGCATGGTTGGGAGATGGAAGTGAGCACTGGAGACCATGCAGAGCCTCACAGAATGCAGAGCAACCTCTTGGGGTATTGATAGCCGGGGCCTGGCAGGCAGCGGCAATGCCCCTGACGGCTGTGCCATGCTGCCCTCTGGTGGACACGAGCTGGAACTCAGTCTCCACCTCTGAGCCCCACTGCCTTCTTGCCCTGCTGCTGGACAAAGACTCCACCAGCTGAGCCCCTAAGAAGGCTCCGGCAAGGCAGACCTGTCCTTCCTCTAGGCTCCCAAGGCATCTTGGAATTGCCAACTCCAGAATCTTCCAGTTCTGGGGCTGTACTAAGAATCCTTAGCAAAGAGGTGCATGCGGGCTCAGTGGCTAAGTCCTATCGGACTCTTTGCAACCCCACCGACTGTAGCCCGCCAGGCTCCTCTGTCCATGGGATTCTCCAGGCAAGAACACTGGAGCACGTCTCCTGTGTTTCCTGCAATGGCAAACGGGTCCCTTACCCCTGTGCCACCTGGAAAGCCCAGCGAAGAGAACTCACAGTCGAACCAGCTGATGATTCTGGGGTTGACCATGTCTTAGAGCTCAGCTCAGGCCTCCAGTCTCCTGGAAAGTCAAGTGCTAGGCCCAGACACGCAGCTCAGAGTTTTGAGCTATGCATTCTCTCCTGAAATGTGGTTATACTGCACTGCAATTATCCAATATCATTTTATGACCCCATACAGGAAAGGAAATGTTCCTATCATTTTCTTTCTGGAAGATGCCTGCGTAAAACCCAGAGACATTGACTCATCCTCGGTATTATTCATGACTCTTCAACAAGCATGTCTTTCTCTAAAGACACACATGAAAAGGAAAAGCATAACTCTGTTTCATTAAAGAAAATTATGGACTAGAAAGAGACTAAGGAATCTTGGTTTAAATAAACTGACACTTGAAAGGTTGAAGGTTTAGTCCTGAGGCAAGAGTCTCAAGGCTGGGCACCCAGCGCCACCTTGTGGCTCCTCACAGAACAGCAAGCCCAGCCTCCTCTCTGCCTATCATCCACCCTTTAGGAGAATATAACTGAGACCTGATCAGGATCTTTTATTTTCATCGAATTTGTACTGAAACCTCTCCTATTACACCCAATAATTTGTAGCATGAAGAAACAGGCAGAAACACAATCGAGTGCCCAATCAAGAAGTGTGAATCTAGAAATATTCTTTACCCATAACCCCTCTAGCTTACCTGGTAAAGAATCCGCCTGCAATGCAGGAGACCCCAGTTCGATTTCTGGGTCGGGAAGATGCTCTGGAGAAGGGATAGGCTACCCACTCCAGTATTCTTGGGCTTCCCTTGTGGCTCAGCTGGTAAAGAATCTGCCTGCAATGCAGGACACTCCGGTTCAGTCCCTGGGTTGGGAAGATACCCTGGAGGAAGGGAAAGGCTACCCACTCCAGTATTTCGGCCTGGAGAATTCCATGGACAGTATAGTCTGTGGATTTACAAAGAGTCGGACACAACTGAACGACTTTCACTTCACTTTTCATAACCCCTCTTAGCTATTCCAGTCTTAGCCACATAGAGATTTAATTAACGACATCTCAACAGGTATGCATGCCTTTTCTCTTTTCCTCTTTCTAGAAATACCTTTCACTGTTTCTCAGGCCCCAGCCACTCAGGTAAGAAGTGATCTCCAGCACAGACAGGTGTGAGACAAAGCTACTTAATGGCCAAGCCAGTCTGCAGTGCTGGGCTCTCGTGACTCGCTCAGCAAAGGTTTCCTGGGTTCTCCTCCGTGGGAGATGCTACGCTAAGTTCACCTGTGAGTCAGAACACTGTCGAGGCCTCTGCCTTCAGAAGACAGGGAGCCTGGGGACGCACAGTCTTTGGAAGCAGGAGCCTGGTGTCTCCTTTTACCTGGCAAAGCTATAAAGCTATCCCTTTGCACTTCACCCAAAGCTCTGTCCCCAGGATTTGATATGGCACTGATGTACAGAGAGGCCGAGCTTTCAGAAAAGACAGAAAGGAAGGAAACTGGAGGGGTGAAAAGAGAGAAAGGAAGGAAGGAAGGAAGAATAAAGACCAAGAGCCTTGTGGGGGAGACAGACTGCTACTAACTAATGATGTACAACAGCAAACCTGCAAATGTGGAAGCAAATCTGGCTATTATTTCCATAGCCAGAGTTTTAGATCCTGACTCCTAGAGGCTTAAGTACTGAAAAGATTATGACCTCCTCCGCAATCATTTTTTTAAAGATTTTTTGACGTGGACCATTTTTAAAGTCTTTATTTTTTTTGTTTGTTTATTTTTATTTATTTATTTATTTTACTTTACAATATTGTATTGGTTTTGCCATACATCAACATGCACCCGGGCTTCCCAGCTGTCACGGTGGTAAAGAATCCACCTGCCAATGCGGGAGACGCAAGAGATGTGGGTTCAATCCTTGGGTCAGGAATGTCCCCTGGAGTAGGAAGTGGCAACCCAGTCCAGTACCCTTGCCTGCAAAGTTCCATGGATGGAGGGGCCTGGTGGGCTACAGTCCATGGGGTCGCAAAGAGTCGGACATGACTGAAGTGACTTAGCACCCGAACTACTCCTCTTAAACATGGACTGGACCTACTGACTTGCTTCTATAGTCCGTGGGGTTGCAAAGAGTTGGACACGGCTGAGCACACACACACAGTACTGCTTCTGTTTTAGGTTTGGTCTTATGGCCGAGGGGCATGTGAGATCTCAGCTCCTCAGCCAGGGGTTGAACCCGCACCCCTTGCACAGGAAGATGAAGTCCTAACCACTGGCGTGCCAGGGAAGTCCCCATAAACAATGAAGAATAAAAACCAGACTCAAAAGATAAGCATACGGGATTCCCTGGTGGGCCAGCGGTTAAGAGTCCACGCTGTCACTGCTGAGGGCGCGTGTTCAGCCCCTGGTCGAGGAACTAAGATCCTGCAAGTCTGCAGCACAGTCAAAACAAACAAACAAAAACCAGATAAGGATAGCGAAATTCCAAAGTCTTGTCTTTCCCATGATGACTTCTCTGAAATTAGCATCTTTCGAAAAATCAGGAGTGACCGTGTTTCACTGACACTTGAAATACAAAATATATACTCAGTCTGCCTCTTGGGGAATCCAGGACTGGAGATATATGTATAATAGGAATTAAGGAAGACTTCCCTGAGAGAAGAGCAACGTCTCTGGGAGCATCGAGATGGCAGATAGGAGAGAAGGCTGGCCAGCACTGAGCAGAGCACGTGCAAAGGTCCTGTGGCAGCCTGGAGCTTCAGCCAGCTGAGGCCAGAAGTCAGCGGGTGAGGCTGGGACAGAAGACAATGGGGCGCGTGTCCCACGAGGCGGCCAGGAGCCAGGCCACACGTGGTTTTGTGGGCCACCTGGAGGCATTTCATCTTTGTCCTCCAAGCCGTGGAAAGCTGTCCGAAGGCTGAAGTGAGCAGGGCATGTAACAAGATCCAGTGGGCGTTACAGAAAAGCTGCTTGGGCTGTATGCAGGAAATGGATGCGAAGGAGTTGAATTAAGACAAGCTTGTCCCCAGAGAAGATGAGAGGAGCCTTGATTAAGGGGGTCCAAATGGAGAGAGAGAAGCGAGTAGATTGCAGAGATATGTGGGGTCAGAAGCAGGTCTACGGACAAGGGAGCTGTCAGGGCGCCTCTCGGGTTTCTCACTTGCTGGAACTAAATGAATAGGAGTGTCCTTCGTGGAAACGGGGTGTGGCAGGAAGTGGCAAGTGAACCGCAGTGTCTCTTTTCTCCTTCTTCCTCCAGTGATTGCTTCGAGGCCCCGTAGGCGCCACTTCGGACCCCCTCGGGCTCCTCACCCTTTGGCGCGGCTCTGAAGGGGCTGCAGGCACCGCCGGCTGGATGGACGGCGGACGGGACGGGCGGACAGGCGGACGGCTCCAGACCGCCGGCGCAGACCACGACTCTCCCCGCCCACTGGGGCTTCCTGTTGATATGGCCGCTGCCTGGCGACCTCGAATTCAGAGCCAGAAAAACAAAAGGGTCAGCACCCCAAGGGACCGACCGTTGACCGCTGGGAGACAGAAGCCAGTGGAAAACTTCTTCCGGCATTCTCTCCCAGAGGGCTGGTCCGCGCAGGAAGTTTATATAACTCAGAGTCGCCTTCCTACACGGGGGCCAATTCATAATATGCACCGTCTTCTTAACATTCCCTTCTTCCTGCCTCAGGCTTCTTATTACTTATTTCTACCCTTTATTAGAATGTAATAGAATAAGTGATAGAATATCACTTATTTATTCCTTTCTTCTACTTACTTCTGTCTTATTACATACTTCTATCTTCTATCTGGGATTTTATTCCCTAATAAAATAAGAGCGCTGAATTCCCTGCCTCAGATCTTTCTCCTAGGGGACCCCAGTCTAGGCGGTAATATAACCCCGCAAATTGTAACTGGGGACACGGCTGCCAAGACTAGAGATGGAGCGCCCAGCCTCTCTATTACAGGCCACTGCCTAACTGCGGCTTCCGGACGGGTCCTCAGGACAGAAGTAGACGTGATATGCTTTTTCTGGGTCACATCTTTTTTTTTTTTTTTTTTTTAATTGGAGTGTAGTTGCTTTACAAAGTAGTTTTATTTTCTGTAGTACAGCAAAGTCAGTCAGCCAGACTTAAGCACACTTCCCGGTTCTTGATTGCCCTTCCTTTTAGGCCCCGGCCGAGCGCTGAGTGGAGGGGGGCCGTGCTATAGGGCAGGCTCTCATCAGTCATCGGTTTTATTTATAGCAGTGTACATGTGGACTTCCCTGGTGCTCAGACGGTAAAGACTCTGCCTGCAATGCGGGAGACCCGGGTTCAATCCCTGGGTCAGGAAGAAGGTTCGGTTCCTTCCGGGAGATGGAAACGGCAACCCGCTCCAGTATTCTTGCCTGGAAGAGTCCATGGATGGAGGAACCTGGTAGGCTACAGTCCATGGGGTCGCAAAGAGTCGGACACGACGGAGCGACTTCACGGTGTATGTATGTCAGTCCCCATCTCCTAATTCATCCCACCCCCTCTTCTGCCTTTAGTGTCCACGCATTTCTTCTCTATGTCTGTCTCTATTTCTGCATCTTTTAAAAAGGAAATTGCTAACTCTTCACTTTATTTCTTCCCCCGTCCCCTACCCTTGGTCTGGGACATGATGGCCCAGGTGAGTCAGCTTTGACTGGGTGAAGGAAGACAACATCTGCGGGAGTGGAGAGCAGCTGGGCCACTCCTGGAGGAGAGCTGAGCCGCCCACCTGCCTCTGCATCTCACAGCTCCACCTGCACCAGAACCCGCAAGTAGGGTACAGAGGAGGAAGGCCAGGTCTGGGGGAAGCCCACGAGTCCAGCTTCAGACAGTCTCTATTTGAGTAGCCTTTGAGAAATCCAAGTGAAATGGCAACTGATCAGTCAGACATGAGTCTGGAACTCAGAGGGGAGGTCTAGACTGCAGATATAAGTTTGTAAGTCTCTCCCGTGTGTCTGGTAATTAAAGTTTAAAGGTATCCAAAGTGTAGTGAGAAGAGAAGGGAGCCTGTGGCAGGCAGCTGCCCTGGTATAATCTCCACCTCCCAGTAAAGAACTTGTCAATGCCAGAGACATAAGAGACAGGAGTTCAATCCCTGGGTCAGGAAGATCCCCTGGAGGAGGGCATGGCAACCCACTCCAGTATTCTTGCCTGGAGAATCCCATGGACAGAGGAGCCTCGTGGGCTACAGTCCATAGAGTCCCAAAGACATGACTGAAGTGACTTAGCATGCAAACAATATCTCTTAAACGTGGGCCGGACCTACTGCCTTGCTTCCAGAAAACGGAGTATAGTAAAAGTGACTGGCTGCCATTGCCAAGATTCGATTACAAAGACTGGCTTCCACCTTGGCTGTCCTTTCCTCAAGTCACTTGCTCTGAGGGATGCCTACCACACCGCAAGCTGCCCTGTAGATAGACGCACGTGGCAAGGACCCAAGGAGACCTCTGACCAACAGCCGATGGGAGCCTGACGCCCTCCGCCCAACATCCTGAGAGAAAACGACTCCTGCCAGTGACCACGTGGAGGAGACTGGAAGCAGCCTCTACGGTCTTGGGGGAGCCTTCGGGGGATGACTCAGCTCCAGGCAGCGTCGTCACGGCAGCTCTGTGAGACTCCTCCCAGGAGACACCCAGCTGTGCCAGAGCCAGGCTCCCGACCCAGAGAAACATATACGGAGAGCTTGCTTTCTAAACTGCTACGTTTGCGGCTCCTTTGTTTCTCAGCAACTGAAAATTAAGGCAGAGTCCAGGCCAGGGTCTTGAGTACCCCTCTCTTTCAGTGGCTGGCAGAGAGGAGGGAACCTGCAGAGGAGGGAAAGGAGGCGGTCCAGGTGGATGTCCAGTCACCGCATCCAGGAGCAGAGGACAGTTCAAGGAGGAGGGGACAGTCGATGCTGCTGACAGCTGAAATAAGATGAGAGAAAAATACTTGAAGGGCATCGGGACATGGAAATCACTGCTGACCTTAGAAATAAGCTGTTCTTTCAGGACAAATGGGCGTGGAAAACCTGTTTGAGGTCACTGAGGAGAAAGTTGGAAAGGTCCAGAACTTTTACTAGAACTTTGGTAGTGAAAGCAAAGAGAAACAGAGCAGCGATTGGAGCCAGATAGAAATTTTTTTTTTCTTTAGTGGCAAAAAACTTGAGTTTAAAAGCCAGTGGGGATTTCCCAGATTACAGGCTGAGGGGTTCCACCTGCCCCCCAGGAAACAAGCTTAACTAATGAGTTACTAAACTCAGCCACTTCAAGTCACTAGGAGGTGTCCTACTGGAGGACAGCAAATGAAGAAATAGTTATTCAAGAACTAAACCTCATGGAGAACAGTAAGCATCTGTGAAACTTGAACTATAACACATTCCCTCTCTCCACGTCTCAACAAAACAACAGCAGCTCCAATCTGAACAGCTGTGCTTAAAAAATGAGCCTTTCTACCCTCTAAGTTCCAAGTCAAGGGGTAAACTGTTTCACTGTGAAAGGCAAACCACTATCATTTCTCATTTCCCCAAATTCCAAGTTGCAGAAGCTAAACTCCTGGCCTACGCAATCGTGCTAAATCACTTCAGTCGTGTCCGACTCTGCGACCCCATGGACTGTAGCCCACCAGGCTCCTCTGTCCATGGGATTCTCCAGGCAAGAATACTGGAGTGGGTTGCCATTTCCTTCTCCAGGAGATGCATGACCCAGGGACGACCCAGGCATTTCCTGTGACTCCTGCATTTCAGGCAGATTCTTTCCCACTGAGCCACTCTTGGAAAGGCAACCAGAATATCAGGGCGCACTTACCCTCACCAAGTCTTCCTCATGATCGGAGAGAGGCTCCCCACGAGGCACCGCCAGCCAAGAAGATGGGGACCCTGACTGCCTTCACCCAAGTTCATGTCAAGAGAGGCAAGCTGAGGACCTCCCTGGTGCTGGAGTGGATAAGAATCCACCTGCCATTGCAGGGGACATAGGTCCAGTCGCTGGTCCGGGAACATTCCGCGCTCCACGGAGCCACTAAGGCTGTATACCACAACTACCGAGCCTGCACTCTGGAGCCTCCGAGCCACAACCACAGCGCCCACGTATCAAAATGCCTGAACCCTGAGTGCCCTGGATCCCGTGCTCTGCAACAAGAGAAGCCTGTGCACAGCAACTGGAGACTGGTCCCCGCTCCCCACAACTACAGAAGAAGCGGCAGCAGCCTCAGAGACCCAGCACAGCCAAAAAAGTTACATGACAGAAAGAAAGGCGAGCTGAGAAGACGCAAGACCACCCTCTTCGCTCAGCGCCCTGCTCATAAATCAGGAGTGTGTGCTGAAAGAGGGACCACAGTCCTGCCCCCGGCTCTGGAGAAGGGCTTCTGAGGTTTCACCCCAGAGGAAAGGCAGTAAGAAGTGGAGAGCTCCACCAAAAGACAGCACTGACATGAATTTCAGTGGATAGAATACAGCCTCCACAAATAAATCCTCACATTTACAGGTCATTGATTTTTGGCAAGCATGCCAAGACAATTCAGTGGAGAAAGAAAAATCTTTTCAACAAATAGTGCTAGAGAATGGTAGAAGGGAATGAGGTTGAATCCTTATCTGACACCATAGAGAAAAATTAACTCACAGCGGTGTGTGTGCATGCCTGCTCAGTTGCTTCAGTCATGTCCAACTCCCTGCAACCCCAGGGACTCCAAACACCAGGCTCCTTGATCCATGGGGTTCTCCAGGCAAGAATACTGGAATGGATTTGCCATTTCCTCCTCCAGGGGATCTTCCCAACCCAGGGATCAAAGTCCCACATCCTGCATCTGCCATGTTGGCATGAGGAGTCTTTACCACTGAGCCACCCGGGAAGCCAACTCACAGTGGGCCAATATCTAAATCTAAGAGCTAAATCGATAACGTTGTTTAGAAAACATAGGAGTAAATCTCATGACCTTGGATTAGGCAGCAGCTTCTTAATATGACACCAAAGCACAAACTGCAACATCAGCAAAGCCCAAGAATGGATAAATTGGGCTTCGTGCAAAGTTAAAAACTTCCTTGCATGTTTTTATCCATGCCAAAAAAAAAAAAAAACCATCAAGAAAGTGAAAAGACAACCCCTAGAACAGGAGAAAATGTTTACAGTCTCATTTCTGATAAGGGGCTTGTATCTAGAATATAATAAAGAACTATTACAGCTCAATAATGGAAAGACAAATGACCCAATTTAAAACTGGCAAAAGATCTTCACAGGCATTTTTCCAAAGAAGATATAGAAATGGCCAATAAGCACGGGAAAAAATAATCAACCTCATTATCCATCAAGAAAATGCAAAGCAAAACCGCAATGAGGTACCATTTCACACTCACAAGGACGGCTGTAATCAAAAGGGGAGATGATAGCGAGTGTTGGCAAGGATGTGGAGAATTAAAACCTCACACGCTGCTGGGGGGAATGTAAAATAATGCAGCCACTTTGGAGAGCTCTCTGCAGTTGCTCACAGTGTTAACCATAGAGTTACCATGCGCATGCGCGCCAAGTCACTTCAGTTGTGTCTGACTTTGCGACTCTGTGGACTGTGGCCCACCAGGCTCCTCTGGGATTCTCCAGGCAAGAATACCAGAATGGGTTACCATTCTCTTCTCCAGGGGATCTTCCCAACCCAGGGACTAAACCCGTGTCTCCTGCATTGCAGGTGGATTCCTTATGGCTGAGTGACTGGAGAAGGCCTAGAGTTACCATGCTGCTGCTGCTAAGTCACTTCACCATATGACCCAGCAATTCCACTCCTGAGCATGTACCCAGGAGAAATGAAACTATATTTCCACACAAAAACACGTACACAAATGTTCATACAGGCCTTATTCATAATGACCAAAAAGAGGAAACAACCCACATACCCATCAAGTGAAATGTGGTATAGCCATACAAGGGAATATTATTTGGCAATTTTTTCATAATAAAGTATTAACACGTGGCTTCTCTGGTAGCTTAACTGGTAAAGAATCTGCCTGCAATGCAGGAGACCCTGGTTTGATTCCTGGGTCAGGAAGACCCCCTGGAGAAGGCATAGGCTACCCACTCCAGTATTCTCGGGCTTCCCTGGTGTCTCAGATGGTAAAGAATCCACCTGCAATGCGGGAGGCCTGCGTTCGATCCCTGGGTTGGGAAGACTCTAGAGAAGGGCATGGCAACCACTCCAGTATTCTCGCCTAGAGAATCTTCATAGACAGAGGAGCCTGACAGGCTACAGGCCATGCACTTGCAAAAAGTCAGACTCGACCGAGCAACTAAGCACAACAATGCATGGTGCAACATGCTGACTGTTTAAAGCATTGAGAACGAAAGCTGCTTTTTACTATTGGAGAGAAGTCAGTAACAAAGACTCACAAGGTGTATGAGTCCATTTACTTAAAATGTCCAGAATAGGCGAATCTATAGAAACAAAGCATATTAATGGTTGCCTAGATAGCATATTGAAAAGCAGAGACATTACTTTGCCAACAAAGGTCCGTCTAGTCAAGGCTATGGTTTTTCCTGTGGTCATGTATGGATGTGAAAGTTGGACTGTGAAGAAAGCTGAGCGCTAAAGAATTGATGCTTTTGAACTGTGGTGTTGGAGAAGACTCTGAGAGTCCCTTGGACTGCAAGATGTTCCGACCAATCCATTCTGAAGGAGATCAGCCCTGGGTGTTCTTTGGAAGGAATGATGCTAAAGCTGAAACTCCAGTACTTTGGCCACCTCATGCGAAGAGTTGACTCATTGGAAAAGAGTCTGATGCTGGGAGGGATTGGAGGCAGGAGGAGAAGGAGACGACAGAGGATGAGATGGCTGGATGGCATCACTGACTCAATGGACGTGAGTCTGAGTGAACTCCAGGAGTTGGTGATGGACAGGGAGGCCTGGCGTGCTGCTGCGATTCATGGGGTCGCAAAGAATCGGACACGACTGAGCGACTGAACTGAACTGAACTGAGGGCTGTGGGGCAGGAGAGGTAAAAAGGGGGAAAATTGCTAATGGGTATGCGAGTTTTTCAGGGTGATGAAATGTTACTTTTCTGGATTTTGTGAGTTTGTAGCATTTGCCATCTTTTTAAAGTTCTTAATCTGTTGTGATTTGTTCTCATTCTAAATAGTCTCTTCTGTAAAATAAATTTCATCTGCAAAATCAGAAAAAATAAAAAGTAAGTAAATAAAGTAAAACTGATCACTATGCTGTGTAACAGGAAGAAATACCCTGCTGTAGGTTGATCCTACTTCAAAAGCAATCAATGAGCCAAATAGACAAACAAAAGAACTCATAGAAAAAGAGATCAGACTTGCATTTTTTCTATTTCTTTAATGTTGTAGCAATACCTGTATAGGATGGTGGATATTCACTAAGCTCTTATGCCATATCTGCTGCGCTTAGTCAATCAGTCACGTCCGACTCTTTGTGACCCCCCATGGACTGTAGCCTGCCAGGCTCTTCTGTCTATGGGATTATCCAGGCAAAAACACTGAAGTGGGTTGTCATGCCCTCCTCCAGGGGATCTTGAGAACCCAGGAATCGAAACAGGGTCTCCTGCTTTGCAGGCAGATTCTTTACCAGCTGAGCCACCAGGGAATACCTTACATTTATATAATGCTGTATGTCAATTATATCTCAGTAAAACTGGAAGGAAAAAAAGTATTTTTAAGTCTCTTTAAAAAAAAACTGTAATGATGATTGCATAACTGAATACACTAAGGATTATTGAGTACACTTAAATAGATAAATTGTATAGTATATGAATTGTATTTTTAAAATATTTTTATTTTTTCTAAAGGTGTTATTTTAAAAATAAAAGTCAACGGGGAGGATCCCGTTCAAAGAAAGTAAAACAGATGAAAGCAAAAAGGCCCAAAACATAATTAGTGGGGGTGGGGAGTCCAAGGCTGAGGCAAGAGACTGGACCCTGGTTCCTCAGAGGGTTGGGGTGGAGGCCAGAGCTTCGAGAAGGTGGCCGCTCTCGTCTGAAGTGAGCCGTCGGGAGGTCAGAGGTTTCAGAAGGTGGCTGCTCTCGTCTGCGGGTGAACGGGAAGACAGAGGCCTGGGGAGAACGGTGAGGGTCAGAAGCACCGCTGTGGACCTGAGACAAGGACTGCTGGGAAGGCTGACTCCCCTTCCCTACGGCTCGCTGCGGTCCTCACATGATTCAAGGGCTTCTGGAGCACAGGCGCTTCTTACGGGGTGGAGGGAAGTGGCGATCCGACCAATGAGCAATGGACGAGCTTACTCAGATCTGGCAAGCACCGAGTGGGAGGCGCCCAAAGGGAGGAGGAATTCAGAATGGAAAGCAGAGACGGGACCCCCCTGATGGTCCAGCAACCAAGACGCTGCACTTCTTAGGGGAGAGCGGATACATGTATATACGTGTGGCTGAATCCCTTCTCTGGGCTCCTGACACAGCATTGTTAATCGGCTACACCCCAGTACAAAATAGACAGTTCAAAAATGAAAGACTGCACTTCCAGGGCAAGGGCTGAGGGTTCGATCCCTAATCAGGAAACTAGGCTCCCACATGCCGTGTGCTGAAACCAAAAAGTAAATTAAGGAAGCATTTTAAGAAAGAAGAAGAGGAGAGGGAAGTGCTAGCCACCTGGAATGTTCTGAACCAGCGGGCACCCACACACGGACCAGCGTCCCGGGCAGCCACCCTGTCCAGCTGCACAGCACCCCCACTGAGAGCAGCTCCATGCCTAGCCAGCTGCTTTACTGTCCCTGTCTTGAAATGCTTAATAACTTTTGAACACGGAGCTCCACATCATTTTGCAATCAGTTCCGTTCAGTTCAGTCACTCAGTCGTTTGAGACTCTTTGCGACCCCATGGACTGTAGCACGCCAGGCCTCCCTGTCCATCACCAACTCCTGGAGTTCACCCAAATTCATGTCCATCAAATAGGTGATGCCATGCAACCATCTCATCCTGCTTTCCCCTTATCCTCCTGCCTTCAATCTTTTCCATTATCGGGGTCTTTTCTGATGAGTCAGTTCTTCACATCAGGTGGCCAAAGTATTGGAGTTTCAGTTTCAGTATCAGTCCTTCCAGTGAATATTCAGGACTGATCTCCTTTAGGATGGACTGGTTGGATCTCCATGCAGTCCAATTGACTCTCAAGAGTCTTCTCCAACACCACAGTTCAAAGGCATCAATTCTTCAGTGCTCAGCTTTCTTTATAGTCCAACTCTCACATCCATACATGACTACTGGAAAAACCATAGCCTTGACCAGACAGACCTTTGTTGGCAAAGTAATGTTTCTGCTTTTTAATATGCTGTCTAGGTTGGTCATTTTGCAATGGGCCCCCAAATTATCCTACCCCCTAAAGAAAACTCATCCATCCAGATCTGGGCCCAGAACAGCTACCCTAGCCTAAAAAATGACTTTTGTATAGCTAGAGGGAAAGATTATAAAACTTAGGCTTAGGTTAACTCAAGAAAGAATCCTCTGATCAGACCACCTATCTCTCAACTATCTATGCATCTACTTATCACCCTAGCCTACTTACCCCTGCTGCTGCTGCTGAGTCGCTTCAGTCGTGTCCAACTCTGTGCGACCCCATAGACGGCAGCCCACCAGGCTCCCCGTCCCTGGGATTCTCCAGGCAAGAACACTGGAGTGGGTTGCCATGTCCTTCTCCAATGCATGAAAGTGAAAGTGAAGTCACTCAGTCGTGTCCGACCCTCAGCGACCCCATGGACTGCAGCCTTCCAGGCTCCTCCATCCATGGGATTTTCCAGGCAGAGTACTGGAGTGGACAAAATTTCAGGGAAGACCTGGGGTGATGATGCTGTTCAGAAACATTTACTGCTGGCTTTCTGGGAGGGGAGAATTGCACCCTCCCACCCCACTGACATCTGGCTGGGTCACAGGGCTTGCTTTCATCAAGGAAATGTGTCACTTCTAGGCAGAAGCTATTAGACCCAGAATGTGGTTTACCATGTATTACTTTTCTTCTATTTTAAGAGTAGTAATGTCCCTAACATAGGGCTGCCCGATCAGCTGATTTGGGAGTGAAGAACCATAAGGCAATGCTACAGTGGGCTTCCCAGGTGGCATTAGTGGTAAAGAACCTGCTGTCAATGCAGGAGACGTGAGAGGTGGGGGTTCCATCCCCAGGTCAGGGAGATCCCCTGGAGCAGGGCATGGCAACCCACTCCAGTACTCTTGCCTGGAGAATCCCATGGACAGAGGAGCCTGGCGGGCTACAGTCCATTGCATCACACACAAAGTTGGACACGACTGAAGAGACTTAACACACAATGCTATAGTGGGCTTCGCAGGTACCATAAGTGGTAAAGAACCTGCCTGACAATGCGGGAGACCTGGGTCCGATCCCTGGTTCGGGACGATCCCCTGGAGGAGAGAATGGCAACCCTTTCCAGTATTCTTGCCTGGAGAATCCCATGGACAGAAGAGTCTGGTGGGCTACAGTCTATGGGGTTGCAAAGAATCAGAAATGACAGCGCATGCATGCACACACACACACACAATGCTATGGTGGCTGAAACTGAAATTACTAAGAGATAAATCTCTGCTGCTCTAAGCCACTGGAATTCTAAACTTATCTGTTACTGTAGCATAATCAATGTACCCAGACTAACACAGAACAGCCTCTGTTTTCCAGGACCACATCAACTTAAAATCAGCAAATCTTGAGATCCTAGATAGGTTTTCTCTGACCTCTAGAACCTGACTAAACACATATGTATTTGCTGAATTCATAGTTGGAGAATCCTGTTTCCTCAGCATAATACCCAGACTCCTCTGTCTGGATTCAGAACCCTCCACGATCAATCTTTACAGCTTTATCTCCCACTACCCCCAGAACAGCTAAATTTGCTCACTCATCTCCACATGCTTTTCATTTTTTGTGCATTCATTCTTTTACAGTGGTGCCCACTCTTTCCTGGGGATTGTGCAGGTGCAGAAATGTTCACCAGAAATGTGCCCTGGTGATTCTCAGAGTCCCAGACTTTGGTCACACCACTTCTCTCTGCCCAAAGCATCATTTACGCCCCCTATTGCTTATTTCAGCAACTAACCATCCTTCCAGACACAACTCAGACCCTACTTCCTTCTGCTTAGCTGCCCCTTACCCCACCTGCTCCAGAGCATGCTGCCCCTCCTCTCAATTCCTGCACCAGCCACGTTCTCACAAATAACTTGGCAGTTAGCTATATCCTGCCTGGTGGTCTGTCTCCGTTGTGTTTGCAGAGCTAGCTAAGTCTCATTATTAAAAGACTTGTGCATTTTGTCTTGTCCTTAAATAGGCACACGAAAACATCACATTGCTTGCTAAAGACTCAAAGTCAAGCCTTAGTTATCTTACGAGACTTAAGTTCAACCAACTTTTGACCTAGAAACATGGCAGTCTCCTGTGGTTGGACCTGATCCAGTCTGAAACATGATCTGTTGGCTCTGGAGGGCTGGCTCCGGAGCAGAGCATACACGACCTGTCCACATCAGGGTGCCCCTCACTGCCTCTTCTGCTCTGGTCTAAAACCTGCAAGTCCCAGCTTGCCGTGACATCCACCTGCCTCAGAGGGTGTCGGTGGGTGTTAGGGGAGAGCGCGCTACTGGAACTTCAGCTTCTTTCAAGCTCCTGACCAAGCCCTGCCCTCTTATCTTGCACTGTGAATACTTCCCAAGACGCAGCAGAAAGGGAAAACCAAAAAGGAGGGCAAGTTGGTTTTTGCTGACCATCTGCAGGGTGCAGGCGTTGGGGTGCAGGCGTTGTGTGGATGCACGAACATTAACTTCTCCAGGACCACCTTTAAAAGTGAGAGCCCTGGGTTTCCAGAAAAGAAAACAGGCTCAGAGACAGAAAGAGCCAAGTTCACGGTCACTCAGCAGCAAGCACTAGTGTGCCCTTGTCCGTGACGTCCATGCAGCTCATCTAATGGGCGTTCGAGAGAATCTTCCCGGTTGCCACCATCTCGCCGACCCCTCAGTACCGCCTTGCTTGGGTGCGGTCTCCATCTCGCCGGCACAGAGCCAGGCCCCCCCCGCCCCGCAAGACTTTGAGCCTCGCCTCTCACATCAGGGCAGGGCAGTCAGAGAAGTGCTTCCGTGGGGCACCCCGGTCATCCCGCACAGCCTGGCAGACTTGGCACAACTGAGCCGGCAATGTGATGCTCCCACGGGGCCGCTGAATAATCAGAAGCAGCGAGGCCTGAGCGTTAACCACTCTCATTTTAAACATGATTATTCACAGTTATTTCAGCTAATTAAGCCTTGAGCGCCAGCCAGCTCGGCTTCCAACTCAGAGAGGGAGTGCAGGAGCTTGTCTCCAGCTCTTCTCTTGGGGGGTGGGGGGTGGGGGTGGAGATGGAGGGTTGGGGGGTTGGGAAGCAGCCATAGCTCGTGGTTTGTAAGGACCAGGGGTGCGGGGGACCAGACAGGGGCACCCAGCCTCCCCCCAGCACCTCTCATCAGGGAGAAACAGGAGGTCTGGTCCCTCCCGCGGAAAATGGACCTTTGTCCTCTCTAGGGAGCGGACAGCCTGCCCCTGTGGGTCCAGCAGAGAAGTCGGGACTGGCTTGAAGCTTGGGGTGAAAGCCAGGAGCAGTGAGTTGCAGCCTCAGCAACTGGGCTTGGTAGCCATGAGAATCCGCAGAAGCTCCCTTCTCTCATCGGCAGGCTGTCTGAAATCCAGCTTTAGCGCATCAGTTAGGAGGCACTACAGCCTCGTTGCTGTGCCCGCATGGCACAGTACCCATGTGCCCACACGGATTATAAGAGCTAGTTTCGTTTTAATTAATTAAAATTAAATTAGGGACTTCCCTGGCGGGCCAGCGGGTAAGAGTCCTCGCTTCCACCGCACCAGGTGTGGGTTCTGTCCCTGGTTGGGCAACTAAGATCCCAAAAGCCTAAAAAAAAAAAAATTAGATTCAAATTTCAGTTTCTCCGTCATGCTAGCTACATGTAAGCATTCTGGAGGACTGCTGTAGTGAACGGGCAGCTCTGAGACAGCTCCATCATCACAGAACGTTCTACTGGACAGCTCTGCCCTCTGATGAAAGGCATGAGCACCCACGTTTGACTTGTGAATGCAAACTGCAGCACCACCCCTCACTGGTAATCTTTCTCACCTACAAAATAGGGGATCGTAGCGCCCAGCTCACAGAGTTCTTGTAAAGACTAAATGAGAAATAAATGGGAGACACTTAGAAGAATGCCAGATAATGGTGAGGATTTAAATGTTAGCTCTTATTATGCCTGTGGGGGCGTATATTCCCACTGACGTGCTACTGCTAAGTCACTTCAGTCGTGTCCGACTCTGTGCGACCCCATAGACGGAAGCTCACCAGGCTCCCCTGTCCCTGGGATTCTCCAGGCAAGAACACTGGAGTAGGTTGCCATTGCCTTCTCCAATGCATGAAAGTGAAAAGTCAAAGTGAAGTCGCTTGGTCGTGTCCGACTCTTAGCGACCCCATGGACTGGAGCCTACCAGGCTCCTCCGTCCATGGGATTTTCCAGGCAAAAGTACTGGGGTGGGGTGCCATTGCCTTCCCCACCCACTGACGTGAGTCTTTCATTTTACAAAGCGATTTCACAATCGTTCCCTCATTTGCGTTTCACAACGGCTCTGCGAGGCAGCCACGGGGCATGAAGAGCCGGCTGAGCCATTTCACAGACAGGCGCATGGAGACCCGGAAGTTACCCAACCTCTCACACGGCTGGCGGAACTGGGACCTGCGCTGGGTTAGTAATTCAGCTGCTACATTTGTGGATTCTTTCCTGCCTGATGGCCTGAAACAGCCTGAAATGTCAGATTTCAGCCTCAGCCCGATCCCATGAAGTCAGGAACATTCCTGCCATTTTAAGAGCGAGGCTGTAAGAGGGAAGCCGTCCTAACGCTCATCATTGTCTCTGGGGCAGGAACCGTCCTAAAAGCGAATCTCATCTCCACAGCAACCCCCTGCAAGTAGGGACACTGCGGAGTAATAAGGGAGGTGAAGCTCAGAGACGGTAAGTAACTTTTGCAAAGTCACACAGCCAGGAGTCAGGACGTGAAAACAGAAGCAGCTTGACTGCAGCCTGCTTAGAGATCTTAGGCTCCGTTCACCCACCCCCCAGTACAGGTGGAGGACAAATCCCCTCTGCCCCCGGGGCCTTTGTCTTTCTCTGTGGTCTGTGTCCAAGGAGAGGAGAGTTCGGGCTGCTCTCCCAGCCTGGCGGGCAGGGCAGTGACCCGCAGCCCTGGTGCTCTCCCCGCCTGCTCATGGCCACCAGGTCTACCGACTGGGTGGCTTCAACTACGCAGATGTGTTTTCTCAGTTTGCTGCTACTGCTACTGCTGCTAAGTCGCTTCAGTCGTGTCCGACTCTGTGCGACCCCATAGATGGCAGCCCATCAGGCTCCCCCGTCCCTGGTATTCTCCAGGCAAGAACACTGGAGTGGGTTGCCATTTCCTTCTCCAATGCATGAAAGTGAAAAGTGAAAGTGAAGTTGCTCAGTCGTGTCTTGACTCTTAGCGACCCCATGGACTGCAGCCTACCAGGCTCTTCCATCCATGGGATTTTCCAGGCAACAGTACTGGAGTGGGTTGCCATTTCCTTCTCCAATGCATGAAAGTGAAAAGTGAAAGTGAAGTCGCTCAGTCGTGTCCGACTCTTAGCGACCCCATGGACTGCAGCCTACCAGGCTCCTCTGTCCATGGGGTTTTCCAGGCAAGAGTACTGAAGTGGGGTGCCATTGCCTTCTCAGTTTGGGAACCTCAAAATCCAAGATCGAGCTGTCCATGGGGTTAGCACCTCCTCAGCACTGGGAGAGAAGAGCTTATTTCAGGCCTCTCTCCTTGGCTCACAGATGCCCATCTGTGTCTTCACAGGGCCTTCCCTCTGCAGGTTTCAAAATCCTAATTTCCTCTTCTCATGAGAGACATATAGGTTAGTGTCCACTCTAATGGGCTTCCCAGGGGGCACTCATGGTAAAGAACTCTGCCCGCCAAGGCAGGAGACATAGGAGAAAAGGTTAGATCCCTGGGTCGGGAAGATCCCCTGCAGGAGGGCCTGGCAACGCACTCCAGTATCCTTGCCCGGAGAATCCCATGGACAGAGGAGCCTGGCGGGCTGCAGTCCATGGGGTCACACAGACTCAGACACGACTGAAGCGACTCAGCACGCTTGCACACACGTCCACCCGACCTCATTCTCACTTTAATGACCTCCTTAGAGACCCCGATCTCAAAACACCATCACATTCTGAGGCCCAGAGGTTAGGACTCTAACACGGGAATTTGGGAGCCAGGGAACCCAGTTCCGCCCAGAACTTGGCGTCTCAGCGCTCACTGTCCGACGTGAAGGAGCCAACCGGAGCAGGGCTGTGGGGAGCGGGTGGACGTGGGGCGGGGCCCAGAAGGAAAGCGAACGCTCTGGGAACCGAGGGACAGCTCCAGTCACAGCTCGCCAAAGATGAGGAGACGGGACCCACGGGCAGGAGGCCGTACTTGCTGCCCACCTTCTCTGTGCCAGGCCCTCCCTGAGCGAGCCTGCAGAGTGGGGGTTTTTTTGGGTTGTTTTGTTTTGGCCACGCTAGGCCTTAGCTGTGCCATGCAGGATCTTTTTTTTTTTTTTTTTCAGTTGCGGCGTGTAAGATCTAGTTCTCTAGCCAGGGATCGAACCCAGATCCCCTGCGTTGGGGATGCAGCGTTAGCCATTGGAACACCAGGGAAGTCCCTACAAGTGAGTATTGTTATCCCATTTTATAGATGAAGAAAATGATACTCAAGGTGACTAGGAGAAAAAAAATTGTGAGTGAGAAAGCCATGGAGTTAATAATCAGGGGTCCCAACTTCTCAGGAAAACAGGCAAATGCTTTGTCTGTTTGGTTATTTCACTCCTTCCCACCACGGAAGCTACGAGGATGTCTTCCCTTCTGCCAAGGATCCATTCCACTGGATCTTAGTTCATTCCTGCTCCTCCTGGGACTAAACGCTCAAGTGTTTCCTCTTTGGAGAAGCCTCCCCTACATCCCAAAGTTCTTTGGTTATTTGTTCTCATAGCGCCATGATCCTCCTACCCTCATACCTTATTCTGGGAAGTCGAGTCTCCCTGTTTCCACTACACTGTCAGCTCCTCGAGGTCAAGGACCATATCTGTTTATAAATATCTGCTTGTGTATCCCCAGCACTGAGCACATGTATATATCACACACATGTATGTAACACGTAGCAGATGCTCAGTCAATACCTATTCCAGGACTTCCCTGATGGGTCAGTGCCCAAGATGCCATGTTCCCAACACAGGTCAGGGAACTAGACCCCACATGGCATAGCTAAGATTTGGTGCAGCTAAATAAGTACATAAGCCATGGAAATGAATGAGTATTACGTCCTCCCCACAGCCTTCATTAACACCCCTGCCCCTCTGAGACCCAGGCTTCCTTTCTCCAGTTAGTCCCTATGACAGTTGATTTTTATCTCCACACAACTTACAATGAGCTACTCTAGTTATCTTTGTCCCTCTTTCTAGATCATGACTATTTGAAGATAAAACCCAGGTCATATTCTTTTTTTATGCCAAGAGCCCAGCCCATAAGCTGCTGCAGAGTAAGCAACCCATTGTGAATGGAGAGGATGTGAAGAGAGTGAAAATGCATTCTGGTGGAGAGATATTCCTCATCACTAGTGTTCAGAGAGCCATGTATGTATTTTGGAGAACCAGTGTATCTGAATCAGTGAAATCTGAAATCACTGAAATCACTGAAAAACTCATTCAGCCTTCAGGTACGGTTTGATCCAGGAGCTTACACACAATAGCATCAGGATGTGACCTCTGTCCTTCTCTCAACACTACGTTTTGCTGGGTTAGCCTTGAGGAGAGTTCCTCCCTGTACTTAAAATCTTCCAGAAGTTCCAGGCTCATATTCTCCCAGCCATGAGTCCAGTGAAAAGAGAGATTCTATTGCCCCACAGTTCAAACAAAAGTCCAGAAACCAAATCCCATCTGGCCAATTGGGTCACCCCTGAACCAAGCACAGTGGCCCAAAAGAAGAGACGCTGGAACCGGTCAGGTTCAGGTCACTTGCCCAGCTCTGGAGCTGGAGCCAGCGCTACTGAGCCTATGGGTTTAGAGCAGCTCGGTAACCAGGAGACAGGGCAGGAAAGACCCACTGTGTTCATTCTGACTAATGTTCACAACTGAGCTCTATCCACACCAACTGTTTTCACTCTTCCCTTGGGAGTCACAGCTCCTGACCCTCCTGTGAAGCTGCGAGCCGTGCAGCTGCAGATGGTGGTACTTCCCCTTCTCCTTGCCTCTGAGATGTAACTTCAGTGAAGCACCTCCCGGCTTCCCACCATCCTGCTCTAGTTACACCAGCCCAGAAACTGGTGGACTGCAACGCAGAGACCCTCAACTGAGGAGCCCCGAGGTGGACAGTCTCCCACCCCCCCCCCATGCAACTCTTCACACGGAGAACTCACCCCCAGGAGAGGCGCTTAGCCTTGATGCTGTCTTCCTGTTACTGCCCTTTCCACCAAGACGTCATTGGCCTTGGCTCCCTTCCAGATATTTCTGTTTTTCTAGCTCCTACTAAGGAGACAGCAGAACCATAAGAGAGTTTCTCCAATAACCCCCAGTAATTTCAGGCTTTAACTCCCTGTTGGTTAGAGACACCCTTGCAAAATCCAGAGAGTGATGTTTTAAAATTTTGTTGAGATCATTGCACGGATGGATGGATGGACGGATGTGTGGCTAGATGGATGGAACGCAGGCTAGATGAATCAGTTCTAGGTGTCTTCAGGACACTCTATCTCCATGTCTTTTCCTACTTACCATCTTAGGCTCCAAATTCCTGTAAGACTAGAGCACCCTTTTCTTTGTCCTGAGATCGGTGCACATTCCTCCCTTGTAACAATGACTGATATCTACCATGGCTAATTATCACCAGACACTGAGTAAGGCGTTCTCAGAATCTTCACCCATCTCCATGGGCCGATCGGGGAGCTGTTACTGTCTCTGCTATTATCTTACATTTATGGTTTTAAGGAAACCAAGATTTAGCAGTAATTTGTCCGAGACACACAGCCAGGACTCCACGCACATGACGTGAACTGTGCTGTTCGGCCCTGTGTGTGAGGAAACCTCAGCTCCATCCACACCATTGTTTCCATTCTTCCTTTAACAAGGCATATCTTACTCACGCTGCTCTGCCTGGAGCAGGATTTTCCCTCCCTCTTCTAGGTACACTGACAGCAGAAAACAGATTTGTCAGGGCCAGGCTAGGCTACACTGCTCACCAAATGAGTCCAGTCTCAGTGGTTCATCACAACAAAATGTATTTATTAGAGATGGCTTCCAGCAGAGGGAAAAAGAGATGGAAGGGGAACACGGGAACTTAACTGCCTCGGTCTGGAAGGAACACGTGTCCTTTCTGCTTACGTTTCATTGGCCCCGACCAATTAGCGTGTGGACATTTGATAAACACATTCTGCCTCTGCCACTAAGAACTACACAGCTCCTGCCAAGGGGGCGAGGATAAAAGGCCAAGACAACCAGCTCAGCCCACCAGTGCAGATGGGAGTAAGGGGGTGTAGGCAAAAGGCCAAGATTCGAGAAGGTGTTTGGGAAGTGGGCAGCGATGGGTCCCAGTCAAGGCTTGACCGGGGACAGCAAGCCCCATACTCCAGTGTTTGGGCAGGGCCCCGTTGCTATTGTCTTGAATATTGCTCTGAAATGAGTGAGCCAATGCTGAACTTCTTGGCTAAGACTCGGAGCTCTTGTTATCTAGATTTGGGGCTGCTAATTACAGGATTTGACCTGAATTAAGGGAACAATGGAATAAGGATAACAATTCCTGACTTTTCAGACTTCAGCGTTTACAAAGCGTTCTCACAGCCATAATCTCATCTGACCCTCACAATAACCCTGTGACACAGGTCTGTTGTCTCCATTGTAGGGTAAGGAAATTTGTAGGGAGATGAGGTCATGGACCAAAATCACACAAAGCCTAAGCGCGTGAGGGTAGTTCTCAGGGCCAGTTTCCTGAACCCGTGCACAGAGGTCCTTCTACAGCTCAGCCGTCTCCCAGGCAAACTTCTATGGAAATTGGCAGTGTGAAAATGAACATCAGTAGGGTTTGGATTCAAGAGCCTGGTCACTCTTGAATTTGAGAAGGAAGAGTTTCAGCGTGCAAGAGTTGAAGGCAGACAGCCTGCGTTTGAATCCCAGCTCTGCCACATGCAGTCTGGGTGAGAGTTGGTGAGTCCACCCATCCAGGCTCACTTCCCTCATTTGGAAAACAATGACTAAACTGTGCCTAACCCGTAAGGCCATGGTGGGGACTTAGGAAGATAACAAACATAAAATGCTTAGTACAATGTCTGTTGTCTAAGCTATGGTTTTCCAGCAGTCATGTATGGATGTGAGAGTTGGACTACAAAGAAAGCTGAGCACTGAAGAATTGATGCTTTTGAACTGTGGTGTTTGAGAAGACTCTTGAAAGTCCCTTGGACAGCAAGGAGATCCAACAAGTCCATCCTAAAGGAGATCAGTCCTGAATATTCATTGGAAGGACTGATGCTGAAGCTCCAATACTTTGGCCACCTGATGTGAAGAACTGACTCATGGAAAAAGACCCTGATGCTGGGGAAGATTGAAGGTGGTAGGAGAAGGGGATGACAGAGGATGAGATGGTTGGATGGCATCACTGACAGGATGGACATGAGTTTGAGCAAGCTCCAAGGGTTGGTGATGGTCAGGGAAGCCTGGGGTGCTGCAGTCCATGAGGTCGCAAAGAGTCGGACACGACTGAGTGACTGAATTGAACTGAGTACAACGCCTGGCTCAATGTGAGAGCTTAATAAATATTGGGTGCTGCTGCTGAGATCCTTCTTGGAGGCAAAATGATGGCCCTAATCCCCTTCCTTCTTCCCCAGGACCTGATGGTGCCTACCATGCTACATTCTTGGCTTCAATCACAGAAAAATCTGACCTCTAGCAGCTGTCTGCAAAAAAAGGAATGTTCTTTCTTTTTCTGTTGTTCTTGTTTTCGTTTACACCACTTTATTGAGGTAAACTTGGTGCATAAAATGCTGTATGTACTTAGTTTATACAGCTTGCTGAGTTTGGAGGTAAGTGTATACCCATGATTTAAGAGACTAAATCTGATAGACAGATTGCCTGATGAACTATGGACGGAGGTTCGTGACATTGTACAGGAGACAGGGATCAAGACCATCCCCATGGAAAAGAAATGCAAAAAAGCAAAATGGCTGTCTGGGGAGGCCTTACAAATAGTTGTGAAAAGAAGAGAAGCGAAAAGCAAAGGAGAAAAGGAAAGACATAAGTATCTGAATGCAGAGTTCCAAAGAATAGCAAAGAGAGATAAGAAAGCCTTCCTCAGAGATCAATGCAAAGAAATAGAGGAAAACAACAGAATGGGAAAGACTAGAGATCTCTTCAAGAAAACTAGAGATACCAAGGGGACATTTCATGCAAAGATGGGCTTGATAAAGGACAGAAATGGTATGGACCTAACAAGCAGAAGATATTAAAAAGAGGTGGCAAGAATACACAGAAGAATTGTACAAAAAAGATCTTCACGACCCAGATAATCATGATGGTGTAATCACTCACCTAGAGCCAGACATCCTGGAATGTGAAGTCAAGTGGGCCTTAGAAAGCATCACTACAAACAAAGCTGGAACAAAGCTAGTGGAGGTGATGGAATTCCAGATGAGCTATTTCAAATACTAAAAAATGATGCTGTGAAAGTGCTGCACTCAATATTTCAGCAAATTTGGAAAACTCGGCAGTGGCCACAGGACTGGAAAAGGTCAGTTTTCATTCCGATTCCAAAGAAAGGCAATGCCAAAGAATGCTCAAACTATCACACAATTGCACTCATCTCACACGCTAGTAAAATAATGCTCAAAATTCTCCAAGCCAGGCTTCAGCAATATGTGAACCGTGACCTTCCTGATGTTCAAGCTGGTTTTAGAAAAGGCAGAGGAACCAGAGATCAAATTGCCAACATCCGCTGGATCATGGAAAAAGCAAGAGAGTTCCAGAAAAACATCTATTTCTGCTTTATTGACTATGCCAAAGCCTTTGACTGTGTGGATCACAATAAATTGTGGAAAATTCTGAAAGAGATGGGAATACCAGACCACCTGATCTGCCTCTTGAGAAATCTGTATGCAGGTCAGGAAGCAACAGTTAGAACTAGACATGGAACAACATACTGGTTCCAAATAGGAAAAGGAGTACGTCAAGGCTGTATATTGTCACCCTGCTTATTTAACTTATATGCAGAGAACATCATAAGAAATGCTGGGCTGGAAGAAGCACAAGCTGGATCAAGATTGCTGGGAAAAATATGAATAACCTCAGATATGCAGATGACACCACCCTTACGGGAGAAAGTGAAGAGGAATTAAAAAGCCTCTTGATGAAAGTGAAAGAGGAGAGTGAAAAAGTTGGCTTAAAGCTCAACATTCAGAAAACGAAGATCATGGCATCTGGTCCCATCACTTCATGGGAAATAAATGGGGAAACAGTGGAAACAGTGTCAGACTTTATTCTTCTGGGCTCCAAAATCACTGGAGATGGTGACTGCAGCCATGAAATTAAAAGACGCTTACTCCTTGGAAGGAAAGTTATGACCAACCTAGATAGCATATTCAAAAGCAGAGACATTACTTTGCCAACAAGGTTCGTCTAGTCATGGCTATGGTTTTTCCAGTGGTCATGTATGGATGTGAAGAAAGCTGAGCACTGAAGAATTGATGCTTTTGAACTGTGGTGTTGGAGAGGACTTGAGGGTCCCTTGGACTGCAAGGAGATCCAACCAGTCCATTCTGAAGGAGATCAGCCCTGGGTGTTCTTTGGAAGGAATAATGTTGAAGCTGAAACTCCAGTACTTTGGCCACCTCATGCAAAGAGTTGACTCATTGGAAAAGACCCTGATGCTGGGAGGGATTGGGGGCAGGAGGAGAAGGGGACGACAGAGGATGAGATGGCTGGATGGCATCACTGACTCGATGGATGTGAGTTTGGGTAAACTCTGGGATTTGGTGATGGACAGGGAGGCCTGGCATGCTTCGATTCATGGGGTCACAGAGAGCCAGACACGACTGAGCGAGTGAACTGAACTGTACACCCGTGAGATCATTACCATCATCTGTACTGTGCCATATATGTATCTATCCACTGCCTCCAAAGGTTTCCTCCTATCCTCATCATTGTGTGTGTGATAAGAACACTTAATAACAGATCTACCCTCTTAGCAAATTTTTAAGTATACGACACAGTATTATTAACTATAGACACAACGCCATCCAGTAGTCCTTACTAATAGTGTATAACGTAAACTTTGTGCCTCTTGATTAACATCTCCTCATTTCCCCACCAACTCCTGTCAACCACCAGTCTACTCTCTGCTGCTGTGAGTTTGACTAGTTTAGATTATATATGTAAGTGTTGGCATGTAGTATTTTTCTTCTGTGACTGGCTTATTTCACTGAGCATAAATGTCCATGTTGTTGCAAGTGGCAGGAGTTCCTTCTTTTTCACAGATGAATAATATTCCACTGATGAAGAATGGGGAAGTCTGGCATCTGCAGTCCCATGGGGTCGCAAAGTGTCACACATGGCTGAGCGACTGAACAACAGCAGATGAATGTTTCATGTCTTGGCTATTGTGAACACGGCTGCAGTGAACATGGGGTGCGGGTATCTCTTCTACATCCTGATTTCAATCCCTTTGTCTATATACCCAGAAGTGGGATTGCTGAAAAATAGAGCAGCTCTATTTTTAATTTTGGAGGAAACTCCATACTCTTCTCTTTGTCTCAGGATCAGCACTGGCCATAGCTGCCAATCCCAGGGTCTCCATCTCAGTTTTGCTGCCACTCAGACGCACCTGGAGGGATAGGCAAGTCTGGCCGTGGAGTACAGAATGAGGCAGGCAAAGGCTAACAGAGTTTTGCCAAGAGAACGCACTGGTCATAGCAAACACCCTCTTCCAACAACACCAGAGAAGACTCTACACGTGGACATCACCAGATGGTCAATACCAAAATGAGTTTGATTACATTCTTTGCTGCCAAAGATGGAGAGGCTCTATACAGTCAGCAAAAACAAGACTGGGAGCTGACTATGGCTCAGATCTTGAACTCCTTATTGCCAAAATAGGACTTAAATTGAAGAAAGTGGAGAAAACCACTAGACCATTCAGGTATGACCTCAATCAAACCCCTTACGATTATATAGTGGAGGTGAGAACTAGATTCATAGATTCAAGGGATTAGATCTGATAGACAAAGTGCCTGAAGAATTATGGACAGAGGTTCATGACATTGTACAGGAGGCAGTGACCAAAGCAATCCCCAGGAAAAATAATTGCAAGAAGACAAAGTGGTTGTCTGAGGAGGCCTTACAGATAGCTGAGAAAGGAAGAGAAGCGAAAGGGAAAGATATCCTTGTCCATGGGGTCGCTAAGAGTCAGACACAACTGAGCGACTTCACTTTCACTTCTCACTTTCATACATTGGAGAAGGAAATGGCAACCCACTCCAGTGTTCTGGCCTGGAGAATCCCAGGGACGGGGGAGCCTGATGGGCTGCCATCTATGGGGTTGCACAGAGTCGGACACGACTGAAGCGACTTAGCAGCAGCAGCAGCAGCAGCAGCAGAAATTTCTTCAAGAAAATCAGAGATACCAAGGGAACATTTCATGCAAAGATGGACACAATAAAGGACAGAAACAGCAAGGACCTAACAAAAGCAGAAGAGATTAAGAAGAGGTGACAGGAATACATGGAAGGACTAAACAAAAAAGGTCTTAATGACCCAGATAACCATGATGGTGTGGTCACTCACCTAGAGCCAGACATCCTGGAGTATGAGGTCAAGTGGGCCTTAGGAAGCATCACTATGAACAAAGCAAGTGGACGTGATGGAATTCTAGGTGAGCTATTTCAGATCCTAAAAGATGATGCTGTTAAAGTGTTGCAGTCAATATGCCAGCAAATTTGGAAACCTCAGCAGTGGCCACAGGACTGGAAAAGGTCAGTTTTCATTTCAATCCCCAGGAAAGGCAATGCCAAAGAATGTTCAAACAGTTGTGCTCATTTCATCCACATGTTAGCAAGACAAGCTAGACTTCAGCAGTAGGTGAACTGTGCATTTGTAGGTGTACAAGCTGGATTTTAAAAAGGCAGAGGAACCAGAGCCAATATCTGTTGGATCATCAAAAAAGCAAGGGAATTTCAGAAAAAAAATCTACTTCTGCCTCATTGACTACGCTAACGTCTTTAACTCTGTGGACCACAACAAACTGTGGGAAATTCTTAAAGAGATGGGGATATCAGGCCACCTTAGCTGTCTCCTAAGAAACCTGTATGCAGGACAAGAAGCAAAAGTTAGAACCGGATATGGGGCAACAGACCAATTCAAAATTGGGAAAGGAGTACATCAAGGCTGTATGTTGTCACCCTGCTTATTTAACTTCTATGCAGAGTACATCATGCGAAATGCTGGGCTGGATGAATCACAAGATGGAATCAAGATTGCTGGGAGAAATATCAACCACCTCAGATATGCAGATGATACCACTCTAATGGCAGAAAGTGGAGAGGAACGAAAGTGCCTCTTCATGAGGGTGATGGAGGAGAGTGAAAAGACTGGCTTAAAACTCAACGTTCAGGACTTCCGAGGGGCCCGGGGGTAAGAATCTGCCTTGTAATGCAGGGGACACCGGTTTGGTCCCTGGTAAAGGACCTAAGATCCCACATGCCTTGGAGCCAGAGAGTTTAAGCATCTCAGTGAAAGATTTCATGTAACGCGATGAAGATACCAAGTGCCACGACTGAGGCTTGACACAGACTCATAAATACATACTTTTTTTTAACTCAACACTCAAAAAACTAAGATCGTGGCCTCCAGTCCCATCACTTATGGCAAGGGGATGGGGGAAATGCGGAAGCAGTGACAGATTTCATTTTGGGGGGCTCCAAAATCACCGTGGACAGTGCCTGCAGCCATGAAAGTAAAAGACGCTTACTCCTCGGAAGGAAAGTTATGACAAACTTAGTGTATTAATAAGCAAAGACATCAATTTGCCGACAAAGGTCCATACAGTCAAAGTCATGGTTTTTTCCAGTGGTCATATATGGATGTGAGAGTTGGACCATAAAGAAAGCTGAGCACTGAAGAATTGATGCTTTTGAACTGTGGTGTTGGAGAAGACTCTTGAGAGTCCCTTGGACTGCAAGGAGTTCCAACCAGTCAATCCTAAAGGAAATCAATCCTGAATATTCATTGAAAGGACTGATGCTGAAGGTGAAATTCCAATAATTTGGCCACCTAATGCAAAGAGCCAACTCACTGGAAAAGACCCTGATGCTGGGAAAGATTGAAGGCAGGAAAAGAAGGGGGTGACAGAGGATGAGATGGTTGAATGGTGTCACCGATTCAATGGACAAGAGTTTAGAGCAAACTCTGGGAGATAGTGAAGGACAGGGAATCCTGGCATGCTGCCGTTCATGGAGTCACAAAGTTGCACGCGACTGAGCGAGTGAACAGCAACAGACATAGGGGCCATCTCATGCCATGCCAGGGTTAATCTCAAAGCATTCCTTTTAGGACAGTGGTTCTGAAAAAGATAAAGGGGACCGGAGGAAAGATGAAAGCATATCTAACTTTCGGAGGAAGCTGAGGCTTTTGAGGATTGAAAGAGTCCCACAGAGACTTCCCAGGTGGTCCAGTGGTTAGGCCTCTGCACTCTCAATGCAGGGGCCTGTGTTGGATCCTCGGTCAGGGAACGAGATCCCACATGCTGCAGCTGAGAGCTGGAACAACCAAATAAATAAAGCAAGTTTTTTAATTCTCTTAAAAAAAAAGGAAAGAGTCCAATAGGTGCTTCTGACATGTACCTCCCCTCTATACCATATGAGACTCGCTGATTTAAGTGAAGCTCAAGAAAAGAGAAATGAGAAGCAGAACGATCTCATCTGTTTTCACCAGCACCAGGAATGTATATTGCTTCCAAGAGGTACCAGCTCTGCCCCAGGAATGAAGCCATGTTTTGTTTCTGATGCAATTCTCCAGCCAGTAAACACAAGATCGGGGAAGTTATGAAATGGCCTTTCCTAAAGACTCTTCCAAATCAACCGGGATAAGGAACTCGTATGGAGAATATGTAGAGAACTCTTACAACCCAGTAACAGAAAGACAAATCGGAAAAGGGTCTGAAGAGACATTGCTCCAAAAAATGTATACAAAAGGTCAATATACAAATGGAAGGTGACCATCATGGGTACCCATCAAGGAAATGCAAAGCAGAACTACAAACACACACCACTTCACACCCATGAGGACGGCTGGAATCAAAAAAAAAGCTGTTGGTGAGAAGGTGGAGAAATCAGAACCTTCCTGCATGGCTGGTGGGAATGTAAAAGGGTGCAAGTGCTTGGAAAACAGCCTGGCACTTTCCCTAAAGGTTGAACATCGAGTTACCGTGTAACCAGGCATTCCACTCCCTGGTATGTACCCAACAGAAATGAAAACGTATGTCCACACAGAAATATGTGCACAGATGAAACTGAAAGTCAGGTTGAGTCTTGAACACACAGTCTTTTAACTGAGGTCACATATGCACCTGGTCTCAGGACTCAATGAAGCTCAGGTTCTTGATGTCTCATTGCAGAAAGAATTCAGTGGGAAACAAACCGATAGGTAAGAAGTGGATTTACTTAAAGAAAAACACACTCCACAAAGCCTGGACCATCTCAGAAGGTGAGAGAGGCACCACGGGATGAGGCTGTCAGCTTTATAGGAGTGGGTAATTTCATAGACTAATGAGTGGGAGGAGTATTCCAGCTATTTGGGGGCTAGGGTGGGGATTTCCAGGAACTGGGCTACTGCGCACTTTTTGGCCTTTATTGTCAGACTGGCGACTGTCATGGCAGCTGAGGGTGTGTCATCTAGCTTGCTGATGTGGTGCAGTGAGCATATACTCAGGCTCACGGTCTAGTGGGAGTCAGTTCGTCCACCATCGTGGACCTGTTTGGCTCTAATCAGTTTGTGTCATGGCCTTGGGCTATGTCACCCTTTCAGAGGGTGTGCCCTGGCCCCTTTCCCTCCTGTTTCACAAGTATGTATAAAACCACTCTTCAGAACAACCAAAGAGTGAAAACAACCCAAGCTTATCAAAGAGAATGGAACGTAGTCCTACATGGAATATTACTCGGCAATAAAAAAGGAAAGGTGCCTGCCACACGTGGATGGACCTTGAAAACATGCAAGTAAAAGAAGCAGACACAAAAGAACACGTATGATTCTGTTCATATGAAATATCTACAAGAGCCATATCTACAGAGGCAGAAAGTAGACTCATGGTTGCCTGGGGCTCGGGGGTCAGGAGAGGGCAGACAAGTATGCCCAAGGGGTGCAGTGTGTCTTTAATGAGGTGACACAAATGTTCTAAAACCGATGGAGTGTGCACCACTCTGTGAATATCCTAAATGCCATTGAATTGTACACTTTGAATGGGTGATTTGTATATGTAAATTATATCTCAATAAAGCTGTTAGAAATAATAATATCAGTCAGACTGTTCCTGGTACACCTGCTTGAAGCAAGCATAACTTCTAAGCACCTGCATTCAGTCTAGGTCACCAAAAAAAAAAAAAAAAAAAAAATCAGGGCCTTCTGGAAGGCAGGACAGTTGTATTGCAGTGCAACCTTCTAGACCCAGAGGGCTCCTCGGTGGCTGCAGCCCAGCAGGGCCTGGCTCACTGGGGCTGGAGGACGCACTGCAGTGGGCTACCCACCACACCGCAAAGAGAGCAACCTGGCTCTACTGACCTTGGACATGGCTGTGAGCCTGGGCGGGTCAGGAAGCCCTGCAAGGTCACACATAGGCTCCAGACCTACAGGCACCTGCTCTGACGACAGAATTACAGAGTGAAAGGAGCGTGGGCATCCGCAACGGTCAGATCCGACTTGGCACCACACTGCTTCCCTTTATTAGTTCTGTGACCTTAGGGCTTTTCTTCATCTGAAAAAATTCAATAATAGTTCCTATCATACACACTCCCCTCCTCCCCACTCCATTTCCTTTTGTTTGGCTGGGCTGGCATTCATGGAAGGCTTACTCTGCACCAAGCCGATGCTGTCCACGCACTATTACCTCGTTTACTCTTCCCTGCAGTCCTGGACAAAGCCAGGGCTATTTATTACTATGCCCTTTTTACAAAATTGGGGACTGCAGGCTCAGAGAGGTCAGACAGCTTCTCGGTTGTCACACAGCCAATAGGAGGGAGAGCCATGGTGCCACCTCTGTCTCTTTAAGTGCCATCCTACACTCCATCCCCCAGCAAGGATGACATTCACAGTGTAGGTAATGAGTGTGACCCAGAGTGCACTCTCAGAAAAGAGTTCCAAGAGCCAGGATACCGAAATCCCGCTCCTGGAGCAGGGTCTCCACCCAGCGGCCACCGAGAGGACCCCTGGAGGTGGCGGGGTGGGGATGATGGTGCTTTTGATACACAGGTCTCTTGAGCACCGCCTGGAGACAGAAATGGCAACCCACTCCAGTATCCTTGCCTGGAGAATCCCATGGACAGAGGAGCCTGGCAGGCTACCATCCATGAAGTCAGGGAGTCCAACACGACTGAGCGACGCACACCCTCCTCTCATGAGCAATCTGTGCCTGGAGCTGTGTTCTGTGTTCCCTGCACACCTCAGAGATTGTCTGTACTCCCCCAGTATTCCACACATACCCCTTTTCAGGAGTTTCTGATAGGGAGGCATCACATCCTTACTAGGAGAAGCCTTTGGCTCCTGGGGTGGGGAAAGCAGAGGATCAGTGGACAACTGGCCTAAAACCAGTAAGACTAGGTCTGAAGAGCGGGCCACAGGATGAGACCACAGGAGGGCTCTGAAGCAGCTGGTAGGCTCCAGAAAGCAGATTTTCTTGCCATTTCCCACCCAGGGAGACGGCTAAACTCAGCCTTCCCAAATCCAGCCACTTCTCACCCCATATTCCAGTTATTATCGGGGTGACCAACGACTCCCAAACCTGGCAACTTAAAACAGTCATTTAATTATGCATTTCGTGAGTCAGGGATCTGGGAAACAGGTCAATCAGGGCGGTGAGTTGTCTTTGTTCCATGACGTCCAGGGGCTCAACTGGGCAGAAAAGGCCGAGGATGACGGACACCTGGGGCTGCAACCCTCAGGGACCCACTGACCCACCTGCTGGACGCCTGGGCTGCACAGACTCCGAGACGGACAGAGCACCGGCGCAGTCTCCCCTGCAGCTTGCTTCCTCACAACCTGGAGGTGGTGAGACTTCTTCCTTGGGGAGCCAGCACTCCAACCAGCAGCGTTCCAGCAAATCAGGCAGAAGCTGCCTCACCTCTTATGCCTCACCTCGGAAATCCAGCGTCGCTCTCCACACTCTTGGTCAAAGCGGTCACAAGTCACCCAGATTCAAGGGCAGGGACACATTGCCAGGAGAAATGCCAAGGAATTTGGGGGCCAAGTTCAGGGGCATATAAGGAACAGACTGAAGAGGGTTTGCCCTGTTTCCTGCAGAATCCAGTGGGAGAATCTCTCAGATGTAACAAGTGTCAAAAGAAGCCAGAGGTACGTCCCCTATGATTCCCTTTATGTGATGTGTGTACATGCTCAGTGGTCAGTCGTGGCTGACTCTTTGGGACTCCATGTCCACCAGGCTCCTCTGCCTAAGGAATTTTCAGGCAAGAGTGCTGGAGTGGGTCGTCATGCCCTTTTCCTGACCCAGAGCTCAAACCTGCATCTCCTGCCTTGGCAGGCGAATTCTTTACCACTGAGCCACCCAGAAAGCCCACTGATGGGCCTTCAAGGAGGAAACTGATCTACAGTCAGAATAGATAGGTGACCCTCGGGTGGGGCGCAAAGGCTACCAGGGAGGGAGTCTTCTGGGCTCCGTAGGTTCTATATCTGGATCTGAGTGGTGGTGACACAAACTTATTCATATGCAAACATTCATCAAGGCTCTGTGCTTAAAATTCATTAATCGGACACACTAGGTCAATAAACTGTTGTTTTTGTTTCCTTTAATCACCCAACAGAAGTATTCACCTCACCCTCCATCCCTGGCCAGCCAGCTTCCGGTGCCTCCCCAGTCCTGGGTGGGTGGTGGCGCAGAAAGGCTCTTACTAGAGGCGGGTGCCTGCTCCACGCCCTCAACTGACCCTTCTGCCCCCATTTCCTTCTCGGTTCGGAATCCTAAAGCTAGTGGAGGAAGGGCCGGGCCCTCTTGTTAAGGAGGAGGAAGCAGGAAAGAGAGCGGTGGAGGGATCTGAACATGGGCCCTCACACCTCCTGGGGCGCACGCCCCGGGATAGCCCACACCCTCCAGGCAGAGCTCCGCCCAGCTTCCTATGGTTGGAGAGCAGGCCTGAGCGCTCATTGTCCACCGGGCTCTGCTTGGAGAGGTCTTTGTCCAACCCTGCCCATCCAGATGGGACTTCCTGGACAGCAGGAAGATTTCCTACAAGACAGGCATCTGGGACTCCCACAGCAGGTGGGGCAGGGCGGGGCTCCCACACGCCCAGGACCAGGGCAGGGCCCGGATGACCAGTCCTGCGGGGAGCGGTAGGCCTGCGAGATCGCACCCCGCCCAGAATTTCCAGGGCGCTGTGAACAGGAACAGATGAGCTACTTTCACTTTCCAGCTTAGGACCAAGTGCGGGCACCACCAGGTCCTGTGAGGTAGAGCTTAACGCTGACAGCCGAGGCCTCTGCTGACCCAGGTCTGTCCACGCCCACCCCCAGCGGTCCTCCGAGTTCCACAAACAGCTCCTGTTCCCACAGCCTGAACTGTGCCCTCCGCCCCGAAGTCACATGTAGACTGGGACTGGAACCGTGTTTGCAGACACCATCCTTAGAGAGGGCTTCTATGAAAATGAGGGTGTGTGGGTGGGGCCCCAAGCCAATATGATTAGTGTCCTTATAAGAAGAGGAAGAACTTCCGGGGAGGTCCTAAGACTCCGCGCTCCAATGCAGGAGGCCCAGGTTTAATCCCCAGTCAGGGAACTAGATCCCGAATGTCACAAGACTTGGTGCTGCCAAATAAATAAATACATAGTCATAAAAAGAAGAAGAAGATTTTAGGACAGAGACACTCGCAGAAGGAAGACCATGTGGAAGACACAGGAGACGGTGGCCATTTACGAGCCATGGACAGAGGCCTGCTGCTTAAGCTGCCTGGCCTTGGTGTTTTGTTATAGCAGCCGGGGCAGACTAAGACAGCTCCCATCGTCAGCATCACATGCTTTCACCCCGACCTTGCCCAGTCTGACCACCCTCAATCCACCCACCTGGGGTGCAGTTCCTTCGCTCTTCTCCCACCCACCACCTGCCCCCGACAGGCTCCACCTTGTGCGCTTTGCTAAGTGGTTAACGATATTTCCCTTCAAGCTCCCCCAGGTCAGCACAGCACTCTGCCCTGTCTTGCACTGTACCTAGTCACCACTGCTATCTCTAAGAAACCGGATTTCAATTTATCTCCTGTAGTCATCTCTCTTGACTCTGAGATGCAGGCTATTCCTGACTCATCTCCACATCCCCAGCATGAGTAACAGATGGCCCGATAAACGTCTGTCGGATTGCACTGCATGGAGAACTCTGTGGAGTGTCTCAGCATAGCCCTGGCTGGGTCCCGGGCCCTTGGAGCTCATGACTTCCCATTCTGTGCCTCTGCCCTGCCCCCTGCACAAACACTCATGGAAGACTTTAAAGTCAGAGGAATTACAGTGTCTGAGGGGCTTCCTGGGAGACACCAGTGGTAAAGAACCCAACTGCCAGTGCAGGAGATGTAAGAGACATGGGTTCGATCCCTGGGTTGGGAAAATTCCCTGGAGGGCGTGGCAACCCACTCCAGTATCCTTGCCTGGATAAAACCATGGACAGAGGAGCCTGGCAGGCTACAGCCCATGGGGTCGCATAGAGTCAGACACAACTGAAGTGACTAGCATGCACACAGGATCATACAGAGTGCATGTTTTAAACCAGGAGCCCCAGGGAGGACAGTGCTTGACTCAAAGATACGGATTGCTCACAACAATCCTGGCTGCCAGCGGCTGGAAACAGCAGACTTGGGGGCGGATGCTGCTTTCTCATCTTCCTAGAACCCCAGAGCCCGAGTCAATGACTCTTCCCCTGCTGGGTACAATCATTCCCAAACTGGCTGTGAACCTGAGAAAGCGTGTGTGTGTGTGAGAGAGAGACAGGAAGGGGTGGCTATGTGTGTATCTTGAAGTTACGAAGACCCCAGACTCACCCGCGTGGCGAAGCATGGCTAAAAGCTTCTGGAACCCCGGAGAGAGCACAGCATTTGAAGTTCGGGCAGACCCGGGGTCTGAAGTCTCGCTCCTACTCTGCCAGGAGATGAAAGGAGCCGACACTTGGATGAGAGGGCCCCGCAGAGCGCCTGGCCTTTGGCAGGTGCATCTCCAATCTTCCCCTTCTCCTGACCTCTCTTGCCCTGGTGCAAGAGTCCGGAGCACAGAAGGCATCCTGTTCGGAGCCAGGCCGTCAGGGGTTAACAGGAGAAAGGCAGGTTGCTTCTCGAAAACAAAGGGCCCGGTCAATAGGCACTGCAGCAGCCGTGCATCAGTGAGGGCAAAGTCTCCGCGGGCAGCTGCCAGCGGCTTCTCTGAAACCTCTGGAACAGCGAGATCGGGAAAGCCAGGTTGAGGCTCCCAAGGGCCCATGGTGCGCCTGGGCTGGGGTCGATCACAGGGCTCCTCCTCTCTCTCCACCCCCTCGACCCCTTGGGGACAGACTCCAATCACACGTTGGAAGAGCTGGATCTCCCAGGCATCCACCAGCTCCTTCTTAAGCTGGGGTCCTTGTTAGGAACTCAGCCATCTGTGAACTTGGAGTGAGGGGAAAAAATGTTCACTAAGCATTTAGTAATGCCAACCGAAATATAGCGTTTCTTTCTGCGGTGAACACAGACGTCAAACCACAGTAAAAACAGGAGGACCTAGGACTCTCACTAGGACATATGCTATGCTATGCTAAGTCACTTCAGTCGTGTCCGACTCTGTGTGACCCCATAGATGGCAGCCTACCAGGCTCCACCGTCCCTGGGATCACTAGGACATAGCAGTTATCAAAAGACTGAAAAACAGATTTGTGCCATAGTAATATATGTGTTTATTTGTTAACGTATTAAACAAGATCTGGAGGTCAAGTAACTACCGAAATTTTGAGGTTGTGTATGAACAATGGTTTGAGGATTCTGCCATGACTGTAAATGAGCCATGAAGACATTTCACAGCGGAGAAGTCTTCCTTGGTGACTCCAACAGTAAAGAATCTACCTGCAATGCGGGAGACGTGGGTTCAATCCCTGGGTAAGGAAGATCCCCTGGAGAAGGGGGTGGCAACCCACTCCAGTATTCTTGCCTGGAGAATCCCATGGACAGGGGAGCCTGGCGGGCTATAGTCCCTGGGGTCAGAGTTGGACGCTGCTGAGCAACTGACTTTCACTTTCACACTGTAGAAATCTGATTAACACTGCCTCAGCTAGATGATCGGGTGAATAAAGAGTGATAACTCACTCATATGGTTAGCAGGCACCTTCTTTTTTTTAATTTTCATTATTTATTTTGACTGTGCTGGGTAGCATGTATCTTTGATATGATATCATAGGCATGGTGCTTTACTTCTTTTTTCTTTTTTAATGTTTATTTATTTGGCTGCACCAGGCCTTGGTTGCAGCATGCGGGAGTCTAGTTCTCCAACCAGGGATCGAACTTGGGCCCCCTGCATTGGGAGCTCATTGGACCACCAGGGAAGTCCCCTGGCACTTTACCTCTACCTCCTAAAAACCTGTAACTGCTGTCTAATCAGGAGAAAAACATCACACTAACTCAAGTTTAAAGGACATTCTACAAGCACTCCTCAAAACTGCCAGGTCATCCAAAATCAGGAGCTCTCAGTCACAGCCAAGCAGAGCCTCAAGAAATGACGACAAAATGTAGCGTGGGATCCTGAGCGTGTTCCCAGAACAGAAAAGGAGTCTCGGGCAAAGACTAAGATTCATTTGTTGTAATCCAAGCCCCACACTAATACCAGATATTAACATTAAGGAAAACTGGGTGTGGCTTGAGAGGAACTCTGAACTCTTTGCGCAATTTTAATCTGCTCTAAAATAAAAATGAGTCTTTTTTAAACAATGGTATAGCTGGGTGGCAAAGGGACAGGCGATTTCTTCTTAATTGTATGGCTACTTCTCTGTGTCTTCTAAGTGGTCTACCAGGAATCTGTTTTGCTTTTCTCGTCAGAAAAATAAAAAAACTTAAGTCTTTAAAAAAATAAAATGAACGAATGGGTGTTTGGCCCTTTGGAGACAGAGTGCCATATAAATGAAAGTAAAATTAAAGTCAGTCTTTGGGCAGCGGTTAAAACCCGCCTAATCATTCTGCACTCGGGAGGCTGCAGCCTCGAGGGCCTGGCCCTCTCCCTGGGGTGGAGTGCTGCGTCTTTCCCTGTCCACGACAGGCCCCCTCTGGCAGGGGAGGGGTGGGAAGGCAGGGCAGCTGCTCAGGAGCAAAGGCTTGTCACAGATGACCCCATATGTCTGGCTCCGTGAGGCCCCAGAGGCAAACCAGCCCTTGGGAAACCCTGTCCCCCACCAGCTTCCAGGCCCGGGCCAGCCTGCTCCAGGCATCTGAATCGAGATGGATCCAAAAGCTCCTCCGTTCCCCTCACCTAAAGAAACAAAAGAAAGAAGACAAAAGCAGCCAGGACCATGTTCTCTGTCTCAGGGACATAGATTTGCCACCATTTAGACCTCCAACAGCTCTGTAGAGCAGATCCTCTATTTTACAAAGCTGAGGCTGGGAGTTGCTTTAAATATATTTAATTTGAAAGTGAAAGTGAAATCACTCTTTGCGACCGCATGGACTGTAGCTCACCAGGCTCCTCCATCCATGGAATTTTCCAGGCAAGAATACTGGAGTAGGTCCCCATTTCCTGCTCCAGGGGATCTTCCTGACCCAGGGATCGAACCCGGGTCTCCCGCATTGCAGGCAGACACTTTACTGTCTGAGCCACATATAGTAAAACTGAGGCTCAGGAAGGGTGCCTGAGGGTCAAACAGAGAAAGTCTGACCTGCTTCACTCCACCACTGGGACTGCCCATCTCTCAGGGTCTCGGGGATGGGCTGTGTCCCAGCAGATGGCTGGACCACTTTGGGGCGTGGGGGGGGCAGGATGCAGGCGTAAGGACAGCAGGCATCACTAGTGGACAGACGTCCCACAACACCCACCACCACCACCTGAGTACCAAGGGCACCCGGGCAGTCGTCAACTTGTTCTCAGACTCAGCCCAGCACGAATCCCAACCTCGGGCTGCAGGGAATGCGGGACAGTCCCCTACGCACCACCGTGTTCAGTTCCCCAAGGCTTCTTCCTCCATCCTCTAGGATTCAGCTCGCATGTGGCCCAGGCTCTCGGTGAGGGCCGTGGAAGCAAGGAATCGGGGGAGAGAGCGCTGAGGCATTTCTAATCATAACGAGACTGGGACCCGATTCTCTGGGCATTATCAGCAAAAATCCCAGGATGGGACAGCTCCAGTTTCGAACGTATAGGAAAGGGTCTGATTCCTCTAGAAACACATGGACTTGTTGCCTTTAAAGGGGAGCCCTTGGGACTTTCCCCGGCAGTCGAGTGGCTAAGACTCAGCGCTCCCGGTGCAGGGGCCCTGGGTTTGATCCCAGGTAGAGGAACTAAATCTTGCCTGTCGCAACTAAAAGGCCTCGTGTGCTCTAAGGAAGATCTCAGATCCTGCATGCCTGGTGGTGGTGGTGGTGGTGTAGTCGCTCAGTCGTGTCCGGCTCTTGCAACACGATGGGCTGTAGCCCGCCAGGCTCCTCGGCCATGGGCTTCTCTAGGCAAGAGTACTGGAGTGGGTTGCCATTTCCTTCTCCAGGGGACCTTCCGGACCCAGGGATCGAACCAGCGTCTCTTACGGCTCCTGCATTGGCAGGCAGGTTCTTTACCAACTGAGCTACAAGGGAAACCCTGCATGCCTGGAGCAGCCAGATAAAGAAATATTAATATTTTAAGATATCAGAGGACTAGCGATTAAAAAAAAAAAAAGTGATGCCCTCAAAATCTGTATCTTTATTCTAATGACTCTTCTAAAGCTCACTCAACTCTTCAGAAAATGCCTTCAGGGTCACCTTTAACCAAAATCGATCAGCCTGCCTGACTGCCCAAGGAATTCCCAAATCCAGGCATCCAAGTGACTCTCGGTTTCCAAAATTCAAAGCCAGGTTCCACATGCCCCTCCGAGGCCCCTCCCAGGAGCCCCTGCACGGCTGCGCGGTAGGCACAGTATTCTGACTGTCCTCAGACACTTGCCGTTCAGCTCAGAGTTCGGGTACTCTGCTCTCCTCTCTCCGACTCCCAACGTGGGCCGGAACGGGCGGTCCTCGGGCGGAGGGAGGCTGGGCCGCCCCGCCCCGCCCCGCCCCCCAGCCGTGGCTCCGCCTTCTCCGGAAGCAGGGCCGGGGGCTGAGACCGCCCGGCTCGTACTCCCCACTAATGAGTCTTAAGTGTTTGCCCTGGGCCCCTGCCAATTCTACTCCTGAGAGGAGACGGGACGAGGGGTGGGAGAGAGGAGGACAGAGCTCGTGCCAACCCGGCTCCGCCGGCTCCCAGGAGGGCTGGCACGGGGCTGCACGGCACAGACGCACCCCGGGCACAGCCAGGCACCCGCGGAAGGGCCCCTGTCTCTCCCCTCCGCTTCAGGGATCTTCCCCAAACACCAATTCCCGGGCACACCTGCTGCTGCTGCTGCTGCTAAGTCGCTTCAGTCGTGTCCGACTCTGTGCGATCCCAAAGACGGCAGCCCATCAGGCTCCCCTGCCCCTGGGATTCTCCAGGCAAGAACACTGGAGTGGGTTGCCATTTCCTTCTCCAATGCATTAAAGTGAAAAGTGAAAGTGAAGTCGCTCAGTCGTGTCCGACTCTTAGCGACCCCATGGATTGGAGCCTACCAGGCTCCTCTGTCCATGGAATTTTCCAGGGAAAAGTACTGTGGTGGGGTGCCCTTGCCTACCACCGCCCCCCCCCCCACCCCCACCCCCACCCCCCCCCCCCCCACCCCACCCCCCCCCCCCCACCCCCACCCCCCACCCCCCACCCCCCCCCCCCCCACCCCCCCCCCACCCCCCCCCCCCCCCCCCCCCCCCCCCCCACCCCCCCCCCCCCCCCCCCCCCCCCCCCCCCCCCCCCCCCCCCCCCCCCCCCCCCCCGGCACACCTACTAGATCGCAATCCTGGGATGCGCGTGTTTAGTAAGCACACTAGGAGGCTAAGGACCACGGCTCTAGGACGCCAGGGAGGGGAATTCCGGGCTGGTTTGTGCATCTCTCTGGAGTCCACAGTGTTGGTCAGACTCTCGAGTTACATTAAGACCCCCCCATGCTCCCTAAAAATAAAATAAAACCCAAAAGGCTAAGAAGCCCCGGTGGGTGGGAGGATTTCTAAGTTCAGCTTTAGCTACAGTTGAAGTGATTCTGTTTGGTCTCTGTCTTCCCTGGTGGCTCAGCTGGTAAAGAATACACCTGCAACACAGGAGACCTGGGTTCGATCCCTGAGTCGGGAAGACCCCTGGAGGAGAGCTTGGCAACCCACTCCAGTATTCTTGCCTGGAGAATCCCGTGGACAAAGGAGCCTGGTGGGCTACAGTCTGTGGGGCTGCAAAGAGCCAGACACGACTCAGTCACTAACACTTGCACTTTCAAGGTGAGTCCACGCAAGTCTCTCCTTCCCCAAAGCTCAGGGAGAGACGATCCCAGGCCTGAAACAGGCTGGCACCTCTCAGATGACAGAGAAATAGGCTGAGGGACAGCCGGATGCCGATCGTCAGGGGTTAAAGTGGGAAAGACCAGGGCTGGGGAGCCATTCTCAAATATATGGGTTCAAAGGACCCTTCGGGATCACAGGAACCAACAACCTCCTCCCGTGAGAAGGATGAATTTTTACCAATATCTGGTTGTCTCTCCCCCTACAAACATCTAGCCTACATTTCCCAGTCTCCCTCGCAGTTAGCAGGGGGCATGACTTGAATTTTGGCCAGTGGAGCACGGGTCTCCCAAAGGATCGACCCCTGTCTCCACTGGATGCTACAGAGACTCTGGGGCCCCTGACCATGGCTGAGCCACAACAGGGCAGGGGCCTGGGTTCCGCATGACTGTGAGGTTCACAGCCCTCCTCCAGGGGATCTTCTCGACCCAGGGATCGAACCCAGGCCTCCTGAATTACAGGCGGATTCTTTACTGTCTGAGCCTCCAGGGAAGACGGAGGCCAAAAAGAATCACTTGAACTAAAGCTGAACTTGGAAATCATCCCATCCACCGGAGCTTTGTAAACCTTTGGGTTTTTTTTAATTTTTAGGGAGTGTGAGGGCTATTAATGTAATTTGACAGTTAACCCACCGCAGATGGGACTATGATTGGAAAAGAAACCTTTGTATGTTAAGCTATGTAGATTTGGGGTTTATCCGAATCAGGAATCAGACTACTGTAACCAAGACGCCCTCCTCCGGGTCCCCGAGCCCAGGGAGTGCTAGGGCAGAGACAGGCTGGGTAGGGGGAGAGCCGGCACCTCCCGGGTTCAGCATCCGACGGGGGACACGCCACAACCACACACCACAACCGGGGCAGCACCAATTCCCAAAAAACTTTATTGTTTCAAGTGGCAAAACATTATTGGTTTCTGTGGGGCCCCTGGCAGGGCGGAGGGAGACGTGGGGTGGGGCTGGGCTCCGCCCGTTACAAAAATCAAAGGCTTTTATAAAAAAGGCTATAAACTGGTATCAAAAGAAAACCCAAGGGGGGCTGCAGAAGGAAGCAGCGAGGGAGGTGGGAAGACAGGGAGGGACCAACACCGTGGAAGACCGGCGGGGAGGGGCGGTGCAGGGGAGCTGGGACGCTGATACAAAGTGCATATCGGGGCCTCCCCCAATGCCCCCAGAGGCGGACGGGCAGGGGCTGTGGCCTGGGGAGGCTCAGCCGTCTCCCCGCCGGGGACCCCACAGGGACGGGCACTGCCTGAGACTGCCAGATGGGAAGGACCTGCAACAGAGGGAAGAGAAGAGGCTGGATGAGGACACGGGGGCAGAGGGGACATTTCACCTCCCTGCCCAGGCGCCCCTCTGCGAGGCCCAGCATGAGGAAGGCCCTGCTGGGGACCTCCAGCCTAGTGAGTGCCCCCCAGGGGTGCCAGACCAGAAGAGCAGGTCACCATCCTTGAGCCCTAGGAGGAAAGCGGGGTGGACGTCCCCAGGCCGAGGGACCCAGGACTCTGGAGCTTGGCCTTAGCCGTCTGCTTCCAACCTTGGAGTGTGAGTGGCTCAGTCGTGTCCGACTCTTTGCGACCCTATGGACTGCAGCCCGCCAGGCTCCTCTGTCCACGGGATTCTCCAGGCAAGAATACTGGAGTGGGTAGCCATTTCCTTCCAGGGGGTCTTCCCAACCCAGGGATGGAACCCAGGTCTCCCAATTGCAGGCAATTCTTTACCAGGTGAGCCACCAGGGAAACCCAAGAACACTGGAGTGGGCAGCCTATCCCTCCTCCAGCCTCACAGATGAGGGCCATAAAAGCAGGTCTGGGGCCTCCGGAGGCCTCGGGGCAGGGCCCCCAGCAGCCCTGAGGCAGCCCCCAACCCTAGACAGGCCAAGCCCAGCTCCTGCCCGCACCTCAACAACTTCTTAGACCTTCTTCTTCTTCAACTTCAGGGCTTGCAGCCAATTGGGCGATGATCCTTCTGACCTAGAGGGCAGAGGACAGAAGCCTGAAGGGAGTCAGATATGTCCCCCCACCCCCGGCCAAGAGGGGTGGCATCGGGCTTGGCCGCAGAGACCAGCACCCCTGGCACCAACCGAAGAGTGCCAACCCGCGGCATGACACCCCCTCCAAGCCTCTGTCTCCCTATAAAGCAGGGTTTTCCTCTTAAAGCTGAGATGGGTAGCTCCCAGCACACAGATCACCTACCCTGAGGACTTGTCTGGCTTGGGCGGGAGCGCGTGGGGCTTGCCCAATCCGGGGACCTTGCAGGACTTGGAGCGCTGCATCGACTCCTTCTGGGCCGCCTTGCCCTCTGAGGGCTCCCCCTCATCAGCCGAGCGGTTCCGCGAGCGCAGCTTGGCCTGAGAGGAAGCCGGGGCACGGATGGACATCAGCGGGGCCGGTGGGGCAGGGAGGGCCAGGCCTTCTCCCCAGGGCGCAGCATCCCCAGCCCAGGCCTGAACGCTATCCACAGCCCTCCTACCCCAGGGAGGGGAAGTCGCTAGCGATGACCTTCCCCGGGGGCAGGCTGTGCCTGGCACCCCACAGGCCTTCGGGGAGACACGGCTGATCTGAATCTAGCTGGAGCGGACTGGACGAAGCCAGGGGGACACCTCCAGGGCCTGCAGCATCCGCCCACCACACACACTACACGCCTGCTAGTGCCTCGAAGCTGCGACCGGAGGCCTCCCCGAGCCCCGCACCCGGCCTCCCACCTCCCTCTGCACGGCCCGCCCCAGGGACGCCTGAACCTCCGCCCGCTGCACCGCTGTCGCCCCGCCAGCCCGTGGGGTTCTGGGACCCAGACCCTCCGTGTTCCTCCCTCCATCCCGCCTCGCGCCCACCATGGGCAGCAGGCACAGAGGACGGACAGGGTTTCGGGGCTTAGACGGACAGACAAATGGACGGAGGGCAGGCTGGACGCCGGGGGCGGCACGGCCAGAGGGTACCTTCAGGGCCGACGGGCTCAGGCCGGGGAACAGGCTGACTTTCAGGCCCTTGGTTACCCGTGTCCGGCGGTTCTGAGGCTCCTCGACCACCTCCTCATCCGAGGACGGCGCCTGCGAAGCCCGTGGCTCTGCAAGGGCCCGGGCAGGGGCTCAGCACGGGGCGGCAACCGCAGAACCCCGCCCACGGGGCACGCCCACCACCCACGGGACAGCAACACGGAGGTCGTCAGGACAGCCGGCCCTACCCGTGGAGTCTTGGAACAGCCTCGCGTCTGACGCCGCAGCCTCCGACAGGCCCAGCGTGCCCCCGGGCCGGATGGCCGGGGCGCGGTGCCCACGCTTGCGCCCCAGGTTGGCACGGCTCCGGTACATGGCGCTGTCGAGGATCTCAGTGTCCTGTGGGGGATGGGGGTACACCCCACTGCCATCACCTTCGCAGAGCCGCCCCATCCCAGTTTCCCGCCCCTCGGGCTGAGACCGCCCCGCTAAGAGGGAGGTCCCGGGGTGAGACCCGAGCTGCAGCACCTACACACCCCCTCCACCCCCACCCAGACGAGAGCTCACCCACTGACCTCGATGAAGGAGAAATCCTGGCTGGGGGCGCTGGCCGGCGGGCTCTGGTGGGTCTGCTCGCCCTGACTGGCTCCTGCAGCATCCCGGGTGCTGTTGACCACGTCTGTCCAGCTGGCCTCCCCATCCGGCTGTGGCCTCCAGGAAGGCAAGGGCTCCCGGGGCTCCACTTGGTCCGCACCTGCTGCGGGCCCTTCCTCCTCCGACGGGGCCCTGGACCCCAGAGATGCCGACTCCTGCGGGGCCGTGGCCTCGGGGCTGTGGGCAGCCAGCCTCTCCCCTGGCTGGCCTTGGGAGCCCGTGGGTGGGGAGCGGGCCGGGTGATCACCAGGGCTGCAGGGACAGAGCAGAGGCTGAGGTCATGCGGGGCCGTGGGGCCTGCCCAAACACCCCCACCCCGCGCAGAGCACCTTTCTCGGCCTGTTTCCCTGCGGCCCGTCCACGCTTCCCCTCGGACTGCACACAGGGAGCAAGCTGGGCCAGCCCGGGGTGTTCAAATGCCAGGCTCCCCGCTTCCTGAGATGATGAGGGAGTCCCTTCACCCCCAAGGGGTCTGCTAACTATAGGGTCACCGGGGGCGCAGAGTGAGACTCTGAACACCTCGCACAGAGCTGCGCGCGGGGGACTCCAAGAGCCTTAGGGTCTTCTAAGTACAGAGTCTCTGCAGGCGCGGAGTAAGACTGAACGCCTTGCACAGAGCAGCGCGGGGGGCGTGCCCACCAACGCGATCCCGACGCTGTGGATGCCGGCCTGCCGAGGCAGCCTCTCAGCCCCCGCCCTCCAGCTCAGCCCTCCCTGCGCGTGCTTCTGCACACACGGCCCTCGTGGACCGTTGCGTACCCAACGTGTACCCGACGGTGCGCCTGGACAAGCTGCTTCTGCCCGGCAGGCACCCCTGCGCCCTCAGTCAGCCTGGATTCCCCCTGGGGGCCCCGGGCCCGCCCCCCGCCCTGCACACCCTGGGCGCCAGCCGCCAGCCCCGCTGCAAATCCAGGTGCTCTGTCTCTACGGCCCATCGGCAAGCAACTTGGGGACACAGCCACCTGCATCCCCGTGCGGGCCAGGGCCTGGGACAGAACTGACATCTGCCGGGGGGTGGGGACCCCACCTTGTCCCTGAACTGCGTCTTCTGCCCCTGCGCCCTCGAGACACGACCCGTACCATCCGGCACGCACGGCATGCTCAGCAGCTCATGCTCTGCACCGGGGAGCCTGTGTGTGGCCTAGCTGCCTGCTTGCCTGAGACAGACACACCTCCACACACCCACGGCCCGTCTACTGCAGGTAAGTGGGCACCGTTCACCGGTCACTCCTTCCACACACCGGCACAAGCATCACAGAGCCACACCCAACACACAGACGTGCACACACACTGTACACACACACACACACACACACACACACGCACCGCAGAGCCACGCCCAAGACACACACACACACACACACTGCACATGGGCGTGGGAAAGGCAGAGAAGCACCACAAAGCCACACCTCAGACACACACACCTCTGTCACACACACCTCTCACACACACCCCATGCACACAGGCGTGGGAAAGGCGGGCAGTGCCCGGAAGCTAGGCCACGAGCCCCCGGATCCCGGGCTGGAGAGGAAGAGTGTGAAGCAGGTGAGACAGCGCCAGGCCAGAAGCAGGGAGAGCAGGGGAATGTGTGTCAGTCTGTCCTTCCCCAGGCTGCTGACACAGGAGGCCCCCGGAGGGAGGGAGGGGTAGCCTCCCCGGGCAGCCGCATCCACCAGCCTCTCCAGGTGAGGTAGAGGGGAGGCTGGGGTCAGAGGGGACGCTCGGGGCAGGCCGGGGCCAAAGGGCTGTTCACCCGCAGATGGGTGGGCTGAGATGTCCACGCCAGAGGGGACCCGGCGCACCCGCAGCCCCATGGGCCTTGGGAGAGGCCCTGCAGAGGGGTGGGGGGAGCACATATCCCGCCCACTGTCTGCACCAGGTGCCTGGCATGAGGGCCCGTCTCAACTGACACCAGCTCTGCCCCTTGCCCGTCAGGACTCTGAAGAGCCCGAGGGCCAGGACTTGATCCAGTCCCATCCCCAGGACCATTCCAGGAACAAACGTGGGGGTCCACCTGTAACAGACTTGTTTCCTTGTGCTCAAGGCTCCAAGACCCAAAATGAGAGCGGTCGGGACTAAAGCTGGAACGATGTATGTATACGAGCAGCAGCTGACCTTGACCCCAGAGAGACAGGAAGAGAATGCCAACCACATGCAGGGGCCCGAGGGAATGCCAAGGATCAGCGTTCACAAGCTGTGGGCCCTTGAGAAAGCCGCGCTGCCTCTCTGGGGCTGCTTCCCCCGCTCACAGAATGAGGGGGCCAGCCCTCAGAAGCCCTGAGGGTCCTCTCCCAGCCCATGAAGACCCCTCCAGGTGGCTGGGAGGCTGCTGTATCCCTGGGGCCTGGGGGCTGCGGCAGGAGAGGGGGCAGTGCAGCAGCTCTCGGGGGGCCCATGAGCGCTTCTCCCCTCAAGACAAGGAGCCCGAGACACGGGAGGGACACGCCGAGCGCCCACGCCGCTCTCGTCCCAACTGTTCGGACAGCAGTCCAGCTGATGGCCGCCAGCCAGAGGACCTCTGTCCCATGCAAGACCACGGCCAGAAACGTCCCCCAGGGCCCCACAACCATCTACGTCTGCCAAGCAGGTGTGAAGACGGGCAGTGAGCACCTGGCCGGGGCTGACCACGCATCCGCAGCTCTAACACTCCCCGCACACGGACCCCCAGCCCAACGGCCCCCAGGGGTGTCGGGAGTCAATGACGCCCACTCGTCACAGGCGGGAAGCCAGAGCAGAGATGGGCCCTGCCCAGGCTCATGAAGGTGGTGGCAGAACCAGGTCCCAAACCTGGCGGACAGGCCCAAAGCCAGGGGCTCTGAGCTGTCCTCAAGGACTTCTCGTTACCGGGAGAACCTGCAAAGCTTCCTCCAGAGAGCAACTTTCCCGAGTGTAGAATTTCTGAGTCAGAGGCTCAGAACAACAGTCCTGTGGATATTAATCAAATAAGCTCGAGAAACACCGCACTGGAGAAAGGGAAACAGGTCTCATTACTGCTGTATTCTCAGTGCCAAGAGCCCTGCTCTCTAAGTCTGCCGTACGTCCACTGAGTACACAGCGTTTGCCAAATGTACAACACAGCCCGAAAAAGCTGGGCGTTTTCAAGGTGACGGAGGCCAGAGATCACACAGCTCCTCCGCCAGAACCCTGCCCCTTCCCCAACTCAGTCCCCCAGCTAGAACTTTTGGAAAGTTCTCTCTCCACCCTTCACAACAGGGGAGACTCTCTCCCCCCTCCCCACCTTCAGAAACATGTGGAGGGCGGTGGGCCCCACTGCCTGCAAGTCCAAAAGCCTTGAAGGCATTTAAGACCCAGAAGTCGGAAAGCGGCATTGCTGACTTGGAGACCTTAAGTGGGTCATACCACTCTACCTGCAAATTGGAGGTGATTAAAAAAAACCCCTTTCCTGCTTCACAGGGCAGGTGTGAAGATCATGGAGGGGAAGTGTGTGGGATGGTGGAGTTCTGAGCACCCTGGGAAGAGGACTCGGGGGCAACCTCGGGCGGCCTACGCTCTCCCCGCACCCGGAAAGTCACAGCTCAGAGAGGTCCGGTCACTCACACCCTTCCCTGCAGGCTCTGCCCCAGCCAGTGCCCCTCCAGCTCCCTGCAGGAGCCGAGCTCAGAATGCCCCCCAGGGCCTTGCCCTGGCCCCAGGCTCTGCCTACCTCCCTTCCCCTCCCTGCCCTGTCCTCAGCCCCTAATGCCTCTCCAACACCTCCAACACCCCAGTCCCCTCTAGAGCCTTCCTGGTACCTCCAGCCCCCCAGCCACCAGAACCCCCTCCTCCACTGCGAACACAGCTTCCACCCAGCACCCCCTCCTGTCTCCCCTTCACAACACGTGAGAAGCACCCCCCTCCACCCAGGTCTGGCAAAGGTCAGATCTGCGACTCAAGTCAAGAGAATTAAACCCGATCTCAACAGAAGTGACGGCAAAATAAACATGATGCCTTTTAAGCACCCTTAAGTGGGGTGAGACATCGCCCCACTTGGTTTTACAACACAAAAATTTCAGAGTCAGACTATGGTTGACTCATAAAACTGTTTTTTTTTTGGAAAGTTCTTTTTCAGCCACCCTGGGTGTGGAGGCCAAAAGGTCAGCGGGCCAGATACCAGGTCCCAATGTCCTTCAGGTTCCCTTCTCAACCAGGCTGTATTCCGTGCTGGCGTGCCTGTTTGTTATTTATTTACTGGCCACGCTACACGGTCCGTGTGCAGGGTCTCAGTCCCCCGACTGACCAGGGACTGAACTCGGGCCCACAAGCAGTCAAAGCGCAGAGTCCTAAGCACCGGACTATCAGGGGAGCCTTGCCCCTTGGGGCCTTAAGACAGGGCAGGCAAGAAGCACGGAGGTCCTCCCCTCTGGCAGAGATGAGCACCACTGGCCGCTCCACGCTGGACCTGCCCAGGCCAGGATCATGCCAGGCCTCACCCCCCAGGCCGGGAGCATCCAAAGCCTGCCAGAAACCATCCCGCACAGGACGCTTTCTCCAACACCCACAATCATGCTGCAAAAATCACACCTCAACCACCACAGTCATCGCTTCAAAAAAGAAACACCTGTATGTGTGTGTGTCGGTACTCGATTTAAGAGTAAATAAACGAAAGAAGTATTCTTGCCTGGAGAATCCCAGGGACAGAGGAGCCTGGTGGGCTGCCGTCTATGGGATCGCACAGAGTCGGACACGACTGAAGCGACTTAGCAGCAGCAGCAGCAAACGAAAGAAAAGTTCACACTCCAAACCATCCCAGTTCTCTGAACACTAGACGTTTTGGGGGAAGAGCAGCTTCCACCCCGGGTAAAAAGGGGGCCGTTTCCAGGGGACTGTCACGCCCTCCCACGCTGGGGTGTGGCTCCCTTACCTGGGTCCGAAGGCGGGGGACTCCTGAAGCCCATATCCGTCCTCCTCCGGGCAGATGACCACGAGCGGCAGGAAGGGGTCTCTGTTCTCGGCGTCCGGCCCGCTCATCTCGCCGACCCCGAGCTCCCTGGCCTCCGAGGGGCCTCGGGCCTCCAAGCCAGGGGCTGAGAGGTCATCATTCCCCACACCTGGTTCCAGGGACTGGCTGACGCCCCCCACACCACACTCCCTGGCTTCAGTCAGGAGCTCCACGTTCTGGAGCTCCGAGTCCTGGGCCCAGTCCACCTGGTCCAGCCCGCAACCCCGCGGCCCCTGAGAACTCTCCGAGTCTAGCTCACAGGGCACCTCCAGATGCCTCAAGCCTAGACTGTCGCCCCAGTCCACCCCGCCTGGCCCGAGCTCTCGGTCTCTCGGCTCGGGCGTCCAGTCTGCCTGACCCACTCCGCGCTCCCTCGATTTAAGGAACTCTCCCGCCTCTGCACCCGACCAGTCAGTCTGCCCCACGCTACCCTCTCTGGCCTGGCTGGGGCCTCCGACCTTGGAAGTCCAGTCCTGGTCCCCGACTCCGAGCCCCCCGGGGGCCTCCGCCCCTCCGCTCTGCGGACGGCGGACTAGCCCTGCGTCCGTCACACCCGCATGGTCTGCCCAGCCAGTCTGTCCCACGCCATCCTCCCTGGCTTCGCCAGAGCCGCCAGCGCGCACGCAGCTGGACACCTCCAGGTTCCAGAGGCCCAGCTGGTCAGTCCAGTCCACGGCCCCCTCGGGGGGCAGGAAGGGGCCGCCTCCCAGCTGGCCACAAGAGCTCAGACCAGCCCCACCCGCCCTGTCATCGCCGATTATCCCAAACTGGGGGCTCTGCTCCTCGGCCTCCGCGCAGAAGCCGCTGCCCCAAGCCCGCCGCCCTGGGCCGAAGGCCACCTCTGGCTGGGCGCCCACACCGAGGCCGAAGTCTCCGGCCCAGCCCCGCTCCGCCCCCTCCATGTCAGCTTCCCCTGGGCTCCGGGCGCCCCCCGCCTGCGGCCCTCCAACCTCCTGGGAGTCAGCACTGCCTTGCCAGCTGCCTGGGTCCCTCTGCCCTGGATCCCCGTCCTGCAGCTGGGGGCCGCTGGCAGGGAACATGCCCCCTGCCTCGGCAGTCTCGGGCCAGCCCGCGTCCCTGCCAGCCGCCCCAGGGTTCACTTGGCCGGGGGTCTTCTTCTCAAACTCCGTGTCCTGCCGCTGGGCCTCCTCAAGGCTGAACCCGGCACTCAGGGCTCTGGCTCCGAAGTCCCGGGTGAGGCCGCTGCTGTAGTCCGGCACCCAGGCGCTCCTGCCGAAGTCGCTCCTCCTGAACCCCGGGTCCTGCTGCCCTGCATCCTGGCTGCTGCTGTACCTGCTGAGTGGGTCCTTCTGCCCCGATTCCAGACCCTGCCCCTCTTCATCCCGCCTCGTGTAGGCACCCAAGGCATCTCTCTTCCCAAAGTCCCAGTCCTGAAGGCTTGCGTCCCGACCGCTGTAGGTCCCCAGAGAATCCCTCTTCCCGAACTCTTGGTCCTGGAGCTCTGCATCCCGGCTGGAGTAGGTGCCCTGGGAATCCCTCTTCCCAAATTCCTGGTCCTGGAGCTCCGCGTCCCGGCTGGAGTAGGTGCCCTGGGAATCCCTCTTCCCGAACTCCCAGTGCTGAAGGTCCACCTCGTGGCTTTGCGGAGCGCTAAGCTTCCCGATTGCCCGGTCCTGGGTACCGAGGCCCCCGGGGGCCTCCGCTCCACACCTGTCTTGGCCGCCGACCTTGCCCTCCTCGCAGTCGAGGGCACACCTGCCAGCCCATTCCCCAGGGCCCCCTTCCCCGACTCCATGCCCACACTCGCTGGCCCAGTCCCTCTCTCTGAGGCCTGGGTCCCCTCGAGGGCTTGCAACTCCCAGGCCGTAGTCCCGAGAAGCGTCCTGGGACCAGGTGGAAGGCCGGAAACCGCCAGGATGTGGGCCTCCTGCAATTCCAAATTCACTCTGCAGGTCTTTCTGGGCCCAGCCGAGGAGTCCCTGGGAAAGAGAGAGAAAGAGGCACAAAGAAACAAGGCTTACAATTAATTAGTCAGGTGGCAATGAGTCCAGAGCGAGAGTCAGCGCTGCTTCGGAGCCTGGGTTTGGATGCGGGCTGTGTGACCTTGGGCAAATCACCGAAGCACTCTGGGTCCCCGGGGTCCCCATCGTTCAGTGAGGTCGGTTACTACGGCAGGGCGTAGAACGAGAGGGTTAAATGGAATCACTGAAGCCGAGGGCTCCGCAGAGGTCCCAGCACCCCGTGGGGCCTCGGCGGCAAATCCCGAAGTCCTGTTTACTGCCCTTGGGCAACACCTGGCGAAACGCCAGGAGCAGGGCTGCCTGGCAGAGGGGTCTTCCGGGGGCCGTGGGGGCGGGCATGCCCTCAGCGAGGAGCGGTCAAGACCCTGCGCCCCTCCACATCCGCCCCTTTCCAAGGCAAGCTCCCCAGGGCACCCTTGACCCTTCCAGCCCGCGTGAACCCCCAGCCCTGACCTCCCCAAGGGAAGCTCCCTCCTGCCAGCGGCCGCCCTGCGAAGTTCTCTGGGTCCTCACTGCCCGCCCCAAAGGGACGGCCTCCTCCGGTTCAGGGAGAAGACCCTACCAGGGCTCGGGGCGCCCCACCCCGTCCGGAACTCCCTGACTCACTCGTGCGGCCGGGGGAGCCCTGGGCTCGGGGCTGCGGAGCCGACCGGCCTCGTCCCGCAGCGCGGCGTTGGCCAGCAGCCTCTCCAGGACCGACACGCTGGGCTCCCGGTCCCCAGGCCCGGCCATGGTCCCAGCCTCCGGTCCCCGCCCGCCCCGGGGCCCACTGGGCGCGGCGAGTGCCGGGACGGGGCTGAGCCGCTCCCCTCGCCCGCCCGGACCTGTCCAACGGCCCTGGCCCCCCTCCCTGCAGAGCAGCTGCAGCTCTCGGCGGCCCCGCCCGGGAGCCAGTTGAGTCACCGCATCCCGGGACAGACACACCTACCGCGGACGGACACACCTACCGCGCGAGCCCAGCGGCCTTAACTCCTTCCTGCTCGTCCCCCAGGCCCCGCCCAGAGGCCCCCGGCTCCTCCCTCCTCCAAGCCCCGCCCCTAAAAGTACGTCTCTACCCATCCCCGAGACTTCGGGGCAGCCCGGTAGGAGAAAGGGCACTGGCCCTGGAATCGGTGCTCTGGCCCTAGCCCGGCTGCCAGCTTACTGGGTAACCTTTGCACAAGGCTCTGCCTCCTCTGGGCCTCTACGAAGGCAAGTCTGAACTTCACAGTAAGAACACTTGCAAGATGCAACACTCCCAAGCACTCGTGATGGGCGCTAGTCTGAGTACTTCCCAGGCACTGCAGCCATCACCCTGCGAGGGAGAGCCCAGCACCATTCTCCCCATTTTACAGACGCAGAAACATGTGCGGGCAGGAAAGTCACGTGTTCAAGCTCACACGTGGGCCAGGAACAGGGCCAAGACAGCAACTCGGCCGTCTGGGTCCAGGACGCACGTCTAACTGGCTCTGTTGGTGCCCTTCATGAAACCACCAGTCCTCACGGACCGAACGCTCAGGGGTGCCAAGCCCTGCACCGAACGTTTTCCACGTCTGTCTTGCCCACAACACAAGCCTAAGTGTCCTCGGTCGCTCAGTCGTGTCTGACTCTCTGCGGCCGCACGGACTGCAGCCTACCAGGCTCCTCTGTCCATGGAATTTTCCAGACAAGAGTACTGGAGTGGGTTGCCATGCCCTCCTCCAGGGGATCTTCCTGACCGAGGGATTGAACCTGTGTCTCCCGCACTGGCAGGCAGATTTTTAACTAGCAGTGCCACCTGGGAAGCCCCTAAGTCTATGAGGCAAACGTCATCGTTATGAAAGGGCTCTGAAGGTTGGAGGTCTGGGTACGTTCCAGACCTCCTCTGGCCTTGTTTCTGGGCCAGAAACAAGAGCCCCCCCCCCCCCAAAGCCCTTCACTTCCGTTCCAAACCCCGCCCAGGGCCCCCTCACCTCGGAGCAGGTGCTGGGGGGCGGAGCACCCTTCAGCTCAGACGAGGGGCCGCGCCGTGTGCTGGGCGGGGGCGACGCCAGCAAGTCATCCAGCCACTGGGAGCCGCTTTCGGGCCCCGCGGGCTCAGGGGATGCCCGGCAGGGATCTTGAACAGCTGTCCTGGATCGGGTGGTCTCGGCCAGGGCCAGGGCCACGGAGTCCTCTTCGGCAGACAGCGCCTGCCCAGGGTCAGGGGCGTCGACGAACAGAACACAGGGCTGGTCCAGGGGCGCTGGCTGCTCCTGCCCCAGGACCGGCTCCAGGACGCGCAGGGCAGCCTCCGGGGTGGGCGGAGCGGGCTCCCGTTCCCCATGTGTCTCCACCTGCGGCAAGGCTGGTCCAGGTGGATGCCCTGCTGTTGGTGAGGACTCCAGAGGATAGTCCGCCCCACTGCCCTTCAGGCTCGGGGAGGAGCTCGGGTCGTCCCCCGGCCCCCAAGAAGCAGGTCTTCCTGGTCCCTCTGCAGCCGACGGGGCCCCTGACCCTGGCTGGGACGCGTCTTCCTCCTGGGTGGACGAGGGCCAGTCCCCAGCCTCCTTGTGGACGGACGTGGCCCCGCCTCCCGCCTCCTCCCTGGTGGACGCGGCCCCACTTCCGGCCTCCTCACAGGTGGACGCAGCCCAGTCTCCGGGGTCCTCGCGGGTGAACGCAGCCCCTCCTCCGGCCTCCTGGCGGGCGGACAGGGCCCCGTCTCCGGGCTCCTCCCTGGTGGACGTGGCCCAGCCTCCGGCCTCTTCCCGGGTAGATGCGGCCCCGCCTCCAGGCTCCTCCCGGGTGGACACGGCCTCACCTCTGGCCTCCTTCGCAGGTGGACGCAGCCCAGTTTCCGGCCTCCTCACTGGCAGACACGGCCCCGTTTCCAGCCTCTGCGGCCTCTGCAGCCTCCGCAGCCTCAGTGATGGGGGAGGGCGGCGGGGAGTCCAGCCGCCACACCCCGAGGCCTGCAGGCCGCGTGGGGAAGGTCCATTCAAAGGACTGAGACAAGCTCCAGCTGGACTCGGTCCCGCTCCCCAAGGGGTGGTCCAGGGCGGAGAGGCCCCCCGGAGCCTGGGGCAGGGTGGCCAGCGAGCCCCCCAGCTGCTCTCGGTCTGGGCCGGGAGACCGCAGCACGCCTTCAGAAAACCGCCGCTGGGCCAGGCCGCCGGCAGGGCAGTCCTCATCCCCCGGGGCCGCCTCATCCCCTGGGGCCGCCCCATCCCCGGATGCAAACGTCCGAGGCAGGTCCGGCAGCTCACCCACTGCCGTCAGGGGCTGGGGCGCTGTGGCTGGGGACCGCTCGCGGCTGGGGTGCCCCCGCAAGCTCCCGCACCAGGGGGCTGCCGGGTCTGGGGGCCTCCGAGGCAGCCACAGCTGGGACCCCTAGGCTTTCGGGTGGGTGGTGGGAGCCTTCTTCAGGGGGGCCCGCAGCTAGGGAGCCCAGAGTCTCGGGAGGCAGGGAGGGAGGCCCAGGAGCAGCAGGGCTCTGGGCCTCTGGACGGTGGGGTTGGGGGGGAGAGCCCCCCTCGAGGGAGTCAAGGCGAGGAGACTTGGGGCCCAAGCCCAAGGCTTCAGTGGGGAGACCCGGGCTGGGGGCGCCTCCATTCTCCAAGGTGGGGCCTGGACCGGGGGGCACCCAGGGCTTGAGAACCTGCAAGAAAAAGTCAGGAGCTGTCACTGCTCCGCCGGCTTAGGGAGGCCCCTGCCCACCCCCAAGAGACCCCAGGTCAGCAGTGGGCTGGCTGACACTCTCACTCCACAGAGGAAACCGGGGCTCAGGGGGACAGCCCCCCAGGACAACTGATAGAAGCTCCAGAATGACCTCAGGCGTCCGAGACTGCTAGAGCCCCAGACCCCTCCCGCATGGCCCTCCCCCCACGAAATGCACACCGCTCTATTCCCAGGGGATCACTCAAACCACCCCCACCCACATCTCCCAAGCCCAAAGCTCATGTGAGGAGTTCCTAAGGGTCCAAGGTTCACGGGTCAAAAACACTGGCTTTGTGCGCTGGTGGTCCAGGGGCTAAGATTCCACGCTCCTAATGCGGGGGGTCCCGGGTCCAATCCCTGGCCAGGGAACTATATCCCAAATGTAGAAACTAAAAGTTTGCATTGCCACAACTGGAGATCGCGTGAGCGATCAAAGATCCCGCGTGACCCAGTGCAGCCGAGTACATAAACAAATAAAATATATGTTTTTAAAACTGGTTTTGTAAAGGAAAAGCAAAGGAAACTCTAGAGTCTGGCTGTCTGGGTGCGCGGCCTCAGGGTGGGACTCCACCAGGCCCAGGGCAGCTTCAGACCAGTTTCTGGGAGCAGCTCACACCCCCGCTCTGAGCATCCACGGTCCCAGCACCGCCTGAGGGGCAGCGGGATCTGGGATTCAGGCCAGAAGCCCCGGGGGGCATGAAAGCGCTGGTCGGAGACACTGGCACCTCCCCCGTCAGCTGGACACCTTCCCACGCAGGGTCTCCCCCGACCCCCAGCGTCCCCACCTGCACCCCAGGGCCAGGGCAACAACGTCCACCTCGCGGTCAGGAGAAGATTGAGCAAGATCCGCACACCCGGCCGCTGTGAACAGCACAGGGGAAGAACGGACACTCTGGGGCCCTGGGACCCCCAGCATTTGGCCCCCCTTCACCTCTGCACCGTCCTGCCCCAGGCCGTGACCTGAGTCTCACTCTATCTGACCTCTGCCCTCCCCAGAGGTCACGCCCCCCGTCTTCTCCCATGGGGGGCCGTCTGCCCCATCACCACCCGACCCCCAGACCTGGGCAAGGGGGCGTCCTGCTTCCGCATCAAGGCCACCCTCCGATCCTTCCAGCCTGCGCAGTCTCTGCGAATCTCAGGTTAATTTAGAGCCTGTGCCCTTAAACCACGTCCCCCAGGAACCCTCCTCCAAGAGCCCAGGACAGACCCCTCAAGACCCCTCCACCCCCAGAGCAGAGCTCCAGGACCACAACCACTCTCCCGAGCGCTGCCCCTGGTAAAGAGCTCACAGCGGTTCCTGAAGCCCCATGACTGACCCATCCAGTGTCCTGGCTCCACTCCCTGACCTCCTCTCCCAGACTTCCCCGGAACCCACCTCTCTGAGGGTCCACCCTAGACCTGGTCCTCAGCCAGAGCCCCTCCAGAGCGTCACGTCTAGGTGACCTGCTCACCCGTGTCCACCCCCGTCCATCCAGTGCCCTCTCCCCCTCCCCTCCGCCCGTCTGAGAAGCGTGGTCACTGGGTCTCCTCCCTTCTCCCTGTCCCGACTCCCCTCTCTCCTCCACCGCTGTTTTCACACAGCTCCCTGTATTCCCTCCCTCACCCCAGTTTAACCTGACGCAATACAGCTCTGCCCCAGCTCCAGGCTGCACCGGGGCAGCTGGAGACGAGCCCGCCGCTGGGATGGTGGGTGCTGGGATGGTGGGTTCCCTGCAGCCGCAGCCGCTCCGGGCTCAGCCGGGCCCAGAACACCCAGCAATCCCACGACATCCCCCTTCCGCGCACCCCCACCTCCCAGCGATGCTTTCCCATCCGGTCCAGTCAGTCCTCAAACCTCTCCACCTCCGCCCAGGCTCTCCAGGCTGAGGGCCTTGCTCTCCCTCCCCGAGGACTCAGAGACCCCCACCCAGGCGCCCCACTCCCCGCCACCAGCATGAGAGCCGTCCCTGCTCAGAGCTCAGGCCAAGCCCTCCTCTCTGTGTCCAGCATCACAGATTTTTTTCCTTCTCTACTGGATCGTTTCCATCAGCACACAAACTGCTCTCATTTTTTTTTGGCTTAAAAAAAGCACACACATGCTGCTGTCCGCCCCTCCCATCTCTCCAGCTACACCCCTTTCCTTAAACCCGGGCTCTGCATTCAGCACCTCTTACCTCACCGCCTTGGGCCCGGCCTCCGCTGAGCCCCCTCCAAATGGGCTCCCTTCTTCACTTTGCCACCCTGCCGCTCCAGCCAAGTGCAGCCGAGAACCCCCTTGCAACCCCCAATTCTTGGGGGCGTCCGTTGACCACCCGCCCCAGTGCCTCCCCCAGCCTGGGCAGCTCCTGTGCTCCACGCCAGCAGGGTTCCCTCCCTCACCTCCGCTCCTTCCTGCGTCTCCTGGGCTCCTCTGCCAGGCCTCCGTCTCCCTCCCACGCCTTACCCATGCCCTTGGGGGACCTCAGCCGACTCCACGGCCATCTGCGCACCGACAAGTCCCTGTAGCTCCGGACTCAACCGCCCCACTGACCCCCTCGGACCCCGCTGGATGAGGCGTCTCCAACTCAACAGATCCAGAAGCAAGCTCCTCTGATCCCCTTCTCTGTAAAGGGTAACCTCCCGACCACTTGGGCCACAGACCCCCAGTGGCACCCTTCACGCTCCACTCACTCCCAGCAGATCAGCCTGCCTGCAAGTCCCATGCCCTCCACCTTCACACCAGAGGCTCCCCCGCCCACCGTCTCCCCCAGGGACTGCCTCCAGGATCCACAGCACTGTCATCTCTCACCGGGGTGACCCCAAGAGCCCCCCGACCGGCCCCTGCCGCTGCCCTTGGCCCCTGGCCAAGATCTTGGGTAGGGAGACTCCTTGCAGCTGGAGCAAGGTCAGGCCTCTCCTCCAGCCCCTCAATAGCCTCTTTCCCTCCTGCAAGCCAGCGCCCCCCGAGTGGACATCGCCACCCAGCTCTGCTGTCTCTGTGACCCAGACACCCCAGTTTCCTCGCTGGGTGGAGCCCATGTCCTTTGTAGCTGCAGCTCCCTCTGCCAAAAAGGCTGTTCCCCAAACATCCAAGAGCTCACCCCATCCCCCGTTTCCTGGCAAGGAACTCCTGTCACCCTCGCCCCAGGACCCATGCAGGTAGGTGTCCCGGGGGCCCGTCTGCCGGTTCACAGGGCTCCCGGTGTTGGAGTCTGTCTACCTGCATTAGAAGGCGCGTTCGCCGGGAACAAGGGCTTCCCTCCTGGCTCAGACAGTAAAGAATCTGTCTACAAGGCAGAAGACCTGGGTTCGATCCCTGGGTCAGGAAGCTCCCCGAGAGAAGGGAACGGCTACCCGCTCTGATATGCCTGCCCAGAGAACTCCATGGACAGAAGAGCCTGGTGGGCTACAGTCCGTGGGGACGCAAAGAGTCAGACACAACTGAGCAATGGGCACATGCTTCCCTGGAAGCAGGGGGACTGTGGATACTTTGCTCGTGGCTGTCTCCCCAGCACCGGGATCACAGTGGATGCTTAATAAATACGTTTGGACAAATGCACACACTCAGGTATCTCTCCCTGCCGGACGGGACAGCCTCCGGTTAGCAAGGGCTCTTGGAGCAAGACAGACCACCCTTCATGTCATTTACTCGGCAACGCAGACTGTCCGCCCCGAGCACACCGTGGGCAGAGGGGCTGTAACAGGAGACCCCCGTGCAACGTCGCTTCCCCTCTTCTGCAAGAGCGCAGACCTGGCCAGGGACTGTGCTGGACTCGAATCCTGCCTTTAGGCCCTGGGTCAGTTATTTGGCACCTCCAGCCCTGGCGTGCGCACCTCTTGTGTGGGACCTGAGGGGCCTACTGGGCCAGAGTTATGAGCGGGGTTACGTCAGTCAACCCCCTGCCGAGGTTGCCCAGCAGACAATAGGCATTCCAGGGCAGTCATCCTGGACACTGTAGGAGCCTCAGGGCCTCAGCCACACTTAGCCAGGGTGGCCTGGAGGTTGAGAAATACGAGTCCTGGGGCGAGTCACGTAAACCTCCTCCATAGCCTCTGTTTCCCCAGCTAAACTAAGGGAGGTGGGAGGGATGCACAAACGAGACCCTTCCAGCTCAGAGACTGCGTCGTCAGGTGGGGAACTCACGTCGGTCGTGGGCTCAGAGACGGCCGGCTGGGCCAGGTCCCCGTTGAAGGTCAGGTCCGAGGGGGACTTCCTGTGAGGGAGAAAGAAGAGAGACGGAGGCACAGATCAGAGAAGCCTGAGGCTGGTGGAGAAGGAAGGGGTGATCAGGGGTCTGCCCGACAACTGGAACAGAACCCGACGTGCACCCCCGCCGGGGCACGTCCTCCCGGGGGACAAAGACCCCGGTGGCTCCCAGAGAGAGCACCCCAGAGGCAGCGCATATGTCCCACCTGCATGTCAGGGGGTAAGCCCCCCCAACCCCTCTGGGAAGAGCCTGCGGGGCCCCAGAGCCCTCGGGGCTCCTGGTAAGACCACCAAGCCCCAGAGCCCTTGAGGGGTTAAGGTTCTCCGGGGCAGGGCAGCTCGCCCCTCCCCAGCCAACGCTTCTGGAGAACTGCAGGGGGAGGAAGATGACCAGAGGGATTTTGCAAGGTCAAGGTTGCTCCTTTCAAGCCAGGCTGGGAGCAAAAGAGGGCAAGGAGAACGGAACCCAGCCTGGACAGGGTGGGCCCCCTGGGAGCCCAGGGGGACAGGAGGCCTCAGACGCCCACACTCCCAGGACAGGCTGGCAGGCAACACGAGTGAGGCTCTGGGCCTCCAGCTCGGCTCAGACCGCGGCAGGGCCTTCTCCGCAGCAGGAGCGGTGTCAGCGGGGCCAGAGAGCTGCGGGGCCTGGGGGGCAACCGGCCCAAGCTGGCGCTCCCTGCCCTGAGGATATTCCAGGTAGCTGGGACCCTCTAGCCTCCTCCCCGGGGCCCAGGGACACGTCCAGGTCAGGAGCCCCCAGGACACGCTGGCACCAGCTCTGGGAAAGGGGATGCCACACACAACGGTCTCCAACCCAGCTGTGCGGCCCGTGCGCTCACACCCACTGGCCTGGCGTCAAGGGGCGTTCACTGCTTTCCTCTCCCATCAGACTCCTCTTCACAGCCAGGCTGTGCCACACACCCACACACCCACACACCCCCCAGCACCGGGCACACCGCTGCACCCACAGGACAGGCCAGCAGTTGAGAGCACACACTGGAATCAGAGAGGCCCTAATTCTAACTCCAGCTCTGTCTGTCACTTGCTAAGGGACCAGGGGAAATCACTTTTGAGCCTCAGTTTCCTCATCTCTAAAATGGGCCTAATATTCCCTTCACTACACAGGATGGCTGTGGATTAAGTGAGGCAGCGTTTGGCTCTCAGTATTAAAAAAGCACTGAAAATAAACTTCCAAGCTATGCATCTGAATTCTCCTACAAACACACGGACTCTGTACAGAGGACAACTACAGAATAAAGAACACACTAACTCGGTCTGCGGTGGGGAATGGCCTGTGACTCTGTCCAGGGTTGGCCCGCGCGCATGCAGCACGGCTAACCTCCAAGGAAAATCACCACCTCACAGGAGACTACCCACCCCGTCCTCCAGGCTGGCTGCAACCAGACACACAGCCCCCCACCCCTCACCTCTGCTCAGGGGTCTTGCTGGGCTCCTCAGGGCAGTCAGCAGGAGACCCCGTGGGCCCCTCCTGGGACCATTCCTTGGAGAGGGTCCCAGCGTCGTCCCTGGGGCCTGGGGCCACACCATAGCTCCTAGGACCATATCTGGAGCTGCCGTCGTGGTTGAAGGTGAGGCGGGAGCCCCAGAGGCGGTCGGGGCTAGCCAGGCCCTCCTTCCTGGGCTGGTCCATCTTGGCCAGGATCTCCTCCACGGTGGGCGAAGCAAAGCGCTCCGAGGCCGGGCGGAAGGGAAGGGGCGCCTTGCGCACGCCCCCGGGGGCAGCGCATCGGGCCGGAGGGGTCAAGGGGGGCGTCTCTTCTTTCCCAGGCTCCTCTCTCCCAGGCTCCCGGGTGGCTTCTCCCCCAGCCAGGGCCTCGGCCGCAGACCTTGGCGCAAACGGAAGGGGCCGCTTGTTGCCACCGTAGGGCTGGGGTCCCGCCAGCATGTTCATCTTCCGGGCAGAAGGCAATTCGGCCAGAGGACCCCGGGGAGGCCGAGGCCCGATGGGCACCAGCAGGCTGGGCTTGGCAGGCAGGGCTGGCTTGGCAGGCAGGGCTCGGGGGTTTGGGCTTGACAGGGGGTTTCGCCCGAGGGTCACCTACCAAAAGGAAAGGGCTGGTTGAGCCGATGTCAGAAGAACAGGAAGCAGAACTTCACCTCCTACCCTTATGGACTCAGAATGTTCCCACACCCTTCCAGGTACAAGTCAAATGTCACCACTTCCATGAAGGCTTCCTGGATTTTCCAAACACATCCCAGAAACATCTTCCTTCATCTCCAAATTCCTGAAATGTCTAGCCAGTCACCCTTACAAGTGAAAAGCCATTTAAGGGCCTAGCTGGCAGCTATTTCTCACTGTACCCACTTTACACCTAATACACATTCTTACCAAGTGAATGACTAGATGAGCAAACGAGCTAATAAATGAACGCCTGCCTGCCCACACCAGGCAGTCAGCCCACCATCTCCCCCCAGTCTGGTCCTTCCCTCGAGCATGCCACTCTGCTAAACTACATCCACAGCAAACTTGTTCTCCCAGCTCAGCTTCCCTACCCTGCCACCCTGCTGCCCCCCTCCTCCAGGGCACACCCAGGCCACCTCCCCGCCACCATCCACTGTGTGACCAGGAACGCAAACTCACTACTGACCTAAGCCAAACAGAAGGAAATCTGCTACAGAAGAAAAAAAAAAAACCAGAAACATACCTTCTATATAAGGCATTTCAATGCCAAATAAAAGACCTTGAATTACTCATGGCCACAGCCCTGCTAATAGGATCCTTTATCACCCACTCATTCCACTCAGTGCAAGAAAGACGTCTAGACAGGGAGCCAGGAGGCCTGGGTTCAAGCCCATAGGTGCATGCCCTTCCCCGCCCCCCACCCCCAGGCCTCAGTCTCCTCCTCTGTCAAACAGGTGGTCTGATCCACATCCTCTCCAGGGTTAGCGTGTTCCCTGCTGGAGAGCCGTGATCTCAGTTCTGAAGGGTCTCGACTGGAGCGCAGGACCTCTCAGGCTCATCCCGCTTGTCCTCAGACTCCTCCCTCCCTCCCCAACAGGGTCACCCTTCACCCACTGGCCCCCAACACCGAATGGGGTTCGGGCCTCCGGCCCCCTTCCCAGCCAGCCCGCTCCACCTCGCACCCACAGGTACCTGGCTCGGACCCAGCGGATACCAGCTCCTCATCGGGCTCGCGGGGCGCTGGGGAGGCCATGGCTGTGCCTTCCCTGGGAGCAGACACTTGCATCACATGCGGCAGACCTGGGAGTGGGGGGCAGAGGGGTGAGCTGGGGGTGGCGGAAGACCCAGGAAGAAAAGAGGGAGAGCAGAGAGAGGGCCAGAGAGCTGGGCGCTGGCAGCACGCTCGGAGAGGGAGTCTCCGACTTCTGGCGGAGGCCGGTGCAGGACAGGAAGCGGGCGCTTCAGGAGGGGGGCTGGGGGAGGTCACGGGAGGTCCCCGGCGGCCACGTCCTCCCCTCTGCCCCCCACCCCCACCCCGCGACGGCTCTCCAAGTCCGTCTCCTAACCCTAAAGTCCCGCAGGTCCGAGGAGCCGCCCCCTGCTCCCTCCTCCAGCCAGCTGTCCAGGGCACCCCACTTACCACTCCCAAGGCACCCCCCACACACACACTCCTTGGGTCAGGGGGCCCCCCGCTCCCGGGATCAACTCAGGGCCAGGGAAAGAGGGCTGCCAAGCCTCAAGTCTCCCGGTGAATCACCTCACGGGAGACGGGAAAAACCCGCTCCTCCCCAACCTGGGCCCCGCCCCACCGCCCGCCTGCCCCGCGGGCCTCCCCTTCCCGCTCCCCGGCCTGCCGCTGGGAGTGGTTCCCTCCCCGCCCCCCGAGTCCCTCTCCTCCCTCCACGTCCCTGCCCCGACTCCCGCCTCCTCCAGAGCCGTCTCATCCAAACACGGAAAAATAAGGAATAAAAAGTAAACATCTGGAATACATTTTTTTTTCCTTTAATTTCTCAATCGCTTTGGCTTCGGCTCGGAATTTGATGAGGTAAAGTCAGGGCCTAGTCCTGTTGCCATAGCAATGGCCTCCCACTGGATTTCCAGAGCCTCGCCAAGAGGAAGGAGGAGCCGGCCCAGGCCCGGGGCTGGGAGAATGAGACCAGGCTAGAGAATATCCGGGGGGCGGGGTGGCTTGGGGGTAAAACTCCCGAGGGCTCCCCTCCTGGGCCCTTCACCATGGGAGGGTCCACAGTCCACCAGAAGCAGCTGCCTGGGCATCACTCACCAGCCTGGGCCTGACCCGAGGGCTTTCGAGGGAGGCTGCGGAAGAGATTTTAACCCAGGTGGCAGAAGCCTATGGCTGAGAGCAAACGGGTGCCCCTCCTCTCAGCCTGTAACTGGAGCTCCGGGTCTGTTCCACCAGGATTCAAATGCTGGGTGGATCTCCTGCCTTCCAGCTCTGTGACCTTAGGCACTTTCCTCACTGCTCTAAACCTGTTTCCCTGTATGAAGAACACAATGAGACTTAACACAGTGGTTAAGACTCTGCGCTTCCACCGCACGCTGCAGGCGGCACCAGTTCGATCCCTGCTCAGGGAACTGAGGTCCCTCATGCTGGGAGGTGTGGCCAAAACTTAAAAAAAAATGAGGCTCACAGGAGATGATCCATGCAGCTGCTGACCTCAGTGCCCAGCACCCAGTAAGTGGCCATTAAACGATAGCTCCTATTATGAAGCTTCCCTTGGAAACCATCTCATGCTCTCCCCCAACCACAGGCTACCCCAGACCATGCCTGGTCTCCCCAAGAACTCAGTCTTGTCACCTGTTCTTCAGACACTTCACCACCTCCTCAGGTCCTATCCTGGATCCTGAAGCGCCATCCCACCCTCAAGAGCCCCTGGAATGACCACTGCCCTGCCTCCTTGATAGACCCCACGGCGCTCTGTTCCAAAGGAAAAGCGATGTTTCCTATCACCTGGCATGCATGGGGTCCCTGAGGACAACCCAATCCTCTCCAACCTGCAAGGGGCTCTGCCTTACCCAGAGTCACCCACTCCAGCTGGTCTGGCAAGACAGCACCAGATCCAAAGAAGGGACCTCAGGTGCCCAACTTCCGGGAAAACCTCTCACTTCTGACCCTGCCCCAGCTTGTTCCCCGGATAGGAAGGACTAGGCAAGAGGGAAAGAGACATCCAGGCCCGTGCAAGTCCGGTCAGCCAAGTCCGGTGCAGCAGGCGCACTGAGGGTGGGTGAGTAACATTCACAGCCGCCCGAGTGTGCGTGGAGGAGGGGCACGCGGCAGAAAACATAAAATTAAAAAAAAAAAAAAACAAAAACGCAAGACTGTTTCCTTGTCCTTGAACGTTATTACCAGGGATACATGGTGTGGGTGGTTAGAAATGGAGACCAGCTGGTCCAGAACCGAAAAACCCTTTCACCTGGAGGCTCAGCCGGGCGGGGAGCTGCAGCGCACAAGAGGGAGAGCTCGCCCTCCCCCGCCAACTGAGGACGGGGTCTCAGCAGCTCAGACGGCCAGCGGGAAAGCCGGGTGACCAGGGCCGGAGAGCAGAGCTGTGAAAATCTCAGCGGCTCCGAGCATCCCCCGTGCGTTAAGAGTCCAGAGACCGGCTGGACCCTGAGGGCAGGGGGAGACACCAGGCGGCTCCTGCCCCGGGGCGGAGGCCCAAAGAAGCCTCGCCGCAGGCAGGGCCGCCTCCGCCGACCCTGAGATCTCCCTCCAGCCGGGTCCGGGGCCGGAGAGGACACTGCCGCAGGAGGGAGGGCCAATTACGAGACGAGAGAGCCCGGGGCGAGGGGCCGACTGGAGGGGCCCGGCGGGGAGCTCCGGGCACAGGGGGCTGCGGCTGCCGGGGGGAGGGGACGGCGGGCTGGAGGAGGGGGCGGCGAAGGCCCCGCGCGCGGGATGCGGCGCCGCCGGCGGACCGACAGACGGGGGCCCGGGTACGCGCGCCGGGCGGGGGCGGGCTGGGGCGGCCGGGGGCGTGCCGGGGGCGGGGGCCCAGCCGGGGAGAAGGGGGCTAGGGTCCCTCCGTCGGCTCCGCCCGCCGCGGGCTCCGCCTGCAGCCTCGGCCCCCCTCCCGGGCTCGGCCGGCACGCGCTTCAGGCCCTGCGCCCCCGCGCGCACGCCCCGGCCCCAGGGCCCCCGGGCCGTGCAAACTTTCCTCGTGACTGCCCCCTGCCCCCAATCTCGGCCGCGGTCTCGACGCAAGAGCACCCACCGCCCGCGTACCTCGCCCCCGCCCTGGACCCGCCCCCGCGCACTCACGCTCTCCTCCAAGGTCCGGCTCCGACAGGGCCGCGCTCCGCACCCCGTCGTGAGTCTCAGCCGCCGCCGCCGCCGCCGCGGGACCGAGCCTGGAGGAGTCCGGGCGGGGCCGCCCTGGCCCCGCCCATGACCCCGCCCACAGCCCGGCGGGTCCTGCCCTTAGCCCCGCCCCCAGCCCGCCTCTATCCCCGCCCCAGGGACGCTTGGCCCCGCCCCTTCCCCGCCTCCTGGGCCGCGGGGCCCGCCCACATCCCGCCAGGCCCCGCCCCCGGGCGCCTCGCGAGTGTTGGGGCGCCTCGCCAGTGTCCGCGCGCCGCGGAGTTCGCCGGGGCGCATGCAAATGAAGCCGCCCCCGGCCCACGAGGGCCCGCCCCGGTTCGGACCCCCGCGAAGCTGACGCAACTCGGCGCTGGGGCGGAAGGCCACCGAGACGGCGGCCTAGAGAGGAGGCGGCCCGGGCCCGGGCGGTGGGCGGGCTGCAGCCCTGGGGTCCCGCGCGGGAGAGGCTTCCCCCGGCCAGAGCCAGGGGCCGGCCCCGGGGCCCTCCGCGCGCGCCGGCCCAGTCTTTAGCGCGCGGGGATGACCGCAGACCCTCGCTCGTCTCCTGTGGCGCCTGCCCCCGCGCTTCCCAGGTGGCACATCCCTGGTCAGGGAGGGCCCCTGGAGCGGGGCACGGCAGCCCTCTCCACCATCCCTGCCTGGAGAGTCCCATGGACAGAGGAGCCTGGCGGGCTGCAGTCCACACAGGGTCGCAGAGGGTCGGACCCGACTGCAGCGGCTTAGCAGGCATGCCTGCCCCGCCCAACATAAATTCCTCCCAGCCTAACAATGCCGCAACCCCTTTCCTCCACAAGAAAGGCTTCACACATACTCCACCCCTTTCCCAAACCCCTATCAGGCTACACCCCCACCCCAACACACGGCACTCTTCCCCCCAATTCTGCGGGCTCAGGTTTCCATTCCCCCTCATTTGCGGGGAAGATTGGTCAATCCTGATTCCATTATCGAAAGACTTCCAAGACCCTGGACTCGAGGTGATTAAGGCTGGAGCCGGAGCTGCCCTCTCAGCTTCGCTAATGGAGTGCGGCTGTGAGAGAGACTGCCTAATCAGATCAGCTGTCATTTCTAGGTTCTCAGGTGGCCCATCCTACCAAAAGAGACTGAAAACCAATGCTTGTCCAGCCGGGAACAGAACAGGCTGTACCTGGAGACTCGCTTCCCAGCTGAAGGGTCAGATGAGTGCAGTAAACACCAGAAAGAGTGAGAGCGGGGTGAGAGAGGAGGCCTAAGGACGCGATTTCCAAAGTCAGTTCCCTTTATTAAATGTTCATTTTTTCACAGACCAGAAATACAAAATAAAAGTAGAAATAGGCCCCGGTTAGGAGCTACAGACCTGCCCTCACAGGACCCCTGCCTGCGGCAACTTGTACAGGACAAGCAGCAGCTATACCCCAAAGGGCGGGCAGGCAGGGGGCGCGGTGGGATCCAGCCCTGCCCTGGCCCCTACCGGATGTCTCCCCAGACTATAAACAGCCATCTTCTGAAGGCGCAGGGAGAGACGCCTCCCATGCGGCCCCAGGGAAGTGCAGGCTAGTGGGAAAGCTTGTTCAGATGGCACAGAACCCAAGGACTGCATTTCATAGGAGAAAACAGGTACCAAAACACAGGTGGGGAGACTGGGGCTGGGACGGGGCAAGCCCCAGGAGACATAGTCTTCTTCTCTATTCATCAGATCCTGATGCCGAGTCTTCTGAGCTGGGGGGAGTACTGGCTAGTTCCTCTTCTTCGGAGTCCTGAAAGCCAAAGGTCTCTTACAGGGGAGAGGCACAGAGTCCAGGCCCCCCGCCCCCACAGCCATTTTTCAGAGAAGGACCCCCACTTGGCTACCCGCTCCCTGCACCCCAGTGTTAGCCTTCAGAAGCACAGATTCCACGCACCCGCTCCCCTTCACTACCCCTCCGTCCAGGAGCTTCTGTCTGTCCCGCACCAGCCTAGCAGCCCCCACCCTTCCATGCCCCACGGCCCCCCAAGCCCCGCCGCACCTCACTCCGCCTTCTCTTCTTTTTGCCCTTGTTTTCTCCGGAAGAGCTCTCGTCACTGGACACAAACTCTTTGCTCTTGAAGCTCTCGCTCAGCTGCCTTGATGCAGACTTCGATGACGAGCCCCGGGAGGGGGTGGGTTTCTTCTCCATCTTCACTTTGACTTTCTTCTTCTTCTTGGACTTGTCCCTAGGTGAGCAAGAGGGGAGAGGGCGCTGGGCCCTCGGGTTCCCCACATCATCAGGGCCGAACCTCTCCTGGCTTTCACGGGGCCTTTCCCAATCCCAGCCACATTGCCCAGCTCACGCTAAATGTACACAGCCAGGCATGTCAGCCCTGAGTGCCCCAGGGGAGCTCATCATAACTGAATCACAGGAAGGATCAGGGGCTACAGCCTGAAGCAGCCCCATATGCAAAACTTGCTTAACGTCTGTTGTTGGTGAGTCACTAAGTCGTGTCCCACTCTTTAGAGACCGCTGACTAGCCCGCCAGACTCCTCTGTCCATGGCATTTCCCAGGCAAGAATACTGGAGTGCGTTGCCCTTTCCTTCTCTAAGGGATCTTCCTAACGTCTATTACTTTACCTTTAACACTTCATGTGAATTACGCTCCATAATAGTAATTATTTTTAATCTCCCCCACCCCTTGAAATAAAATTGAAGGAAAATATGGCTCTTAGGAAAATGAGCCGTATTTATCCAAGTTACTTTCAGAAATCCTCTAGCCCATTCCCCATACCTGGGCAACTGCCTACCCCGATCTGAGCAGCACTGCCCTACTGCAGTCAGAAGCGTGTCTGTTAACACTCCAATTCTCAACCTGGAACTGCAAAAATATCTGCCAGAAAAGCAGCTCCTGGGTCATTTTGTTCCCAACTCTCACCTCTTGGAGGACTCTCCACGGCCACCTTCGTATTCCTTCATGGCTTTTTCATATTCCCTCCTGGCATCCTCAGCCTTGCGATCCCACTCCTGAGTCACGCACACACAGGGAATGAAAAAACAGAAAAAATATATATATATTAGACCCCTGCCCCGATGCAGGCAAAACCAGCACAGAACCGCAGCCCTGGGCCCACCGGCCTCCATCAGGTCCCAGGGTCCAGACACTGCCTGTCCACGGCTCCTTACCTCCTTCTTCTCCTTGGACATTCCCTTCCAGATCTCACCCGCCTTCTTGGAGAGGTCCGTGACGCTGATGCCTGGATGGTCCGACTTGATCTTCTCCCGGCTGGCGTTCAGCCACAGCATGTAGGCAGACATAGGCCTCTTGGGGGCGTTGGGGTCCTTGCCCTTCTTTACCTGTGTAGGAACCCAGAGGCTGTCAGCCACCTACTGCCCACAAAGCTCCACGTTCTCCCCAAGAGATGACCTGGAGCTCCTTCTTAGAGGGACACAATGGAGAAAAGACTGCACAGCATCAGGCTAGACGGAGAGCCCCCAGGGATGGAGACCATGACCTCCGCTGCTCTGCACCCCAGCCTAAGCTCACGAGGAACCCTTTCCTTCGGCTCCAGGACAGAAGCCTGCTCCCAATTTGGATCTTCCAGAAGCTAACTGTCTCAAGGGCCAGACTGAAAATTCTCCAGGCTCCTCCTCAAGGCCAGCGCCGGTGGTTACAAAACTCGACCCAGCAGCACCAGCCCACAGGCCTTACCGGGGCTGGGGGAGCTGCAGAAAGACTGAAAGAGGACGGCCACCCCCACCGCCCGCAGAGTCTGCACCTCCAGGGGCTTCTTGCGGCTCTTGCGGTCCTTGGCCATCCTGGCCTTTTTAAGTTGCTTCCGTTTCTTCTCTTCCCGGTCGCTGTCGCCCTCGTTACTGGAGGAGCTGGCGGAGGCGTTGCTGTCAAACCTGTCAAGGACAGCAGGGCTCAGAGAGAGAGGAGAGCCCCCACCAGCTTAGGACAGGAGGACAGCGAGCCCAAAGACCCCCGCCCAGGGAGCAGAGACGGAGCAGGGCTGCGGCGCGCGTCCTCCTCTCGCTGACATGCCTTCGACCACCCGGTCCCCACCCGGCCGTGGGAGCAGCTTCCTCGTCAAACCCATCAGCGAGACGCAACTGACGCAGGGGGGCCTCTGCGGCTTTCTTGGGTCACGGCCTAACCCAGACCCCACACCCCTGGAGACGAAGCCACGGTCTCATCTTGCCCAGAAAATGCCCCAGGTCCACTTCATTGCTTCCTCTGAGCTAACTGTTTTAACCCTGCAGTCTTCTCTGTTGAAGAGATAATCAGCTACCATGTAACAAGTGAGGGGACCACCTTCAGTCCAACCCAGTACCCCTAAGCAGTCCCCTCCATCACACACGCTCAGCTCCTCAGAAGATGGAGCCCCCTTACACCTGCATCACGGTGAGGAGCCATTTCCAAGGCATTTTCACAAGCATTGGCTCACTAACCTTCGCAAGTATGTAGCAAGCAGAACTAGTGGACTCCAGCAGATTTTCCGTTTTTTCTTTTTGTTGCCCAACCTTTGTTAATTCTTTTGGAACAAAAGAACTCCAATTTCCTGTTGGGAACCACCCAGCCCCATTCAGGGGGAGCACACCCCAACCACACGCTCTAAGCAGGGTGGGGTGGGGGGTGGTCCATGGCTTAATTCTGGCCCATCAGAGAACATCTCAGAATTCAGACTTAGGAAGGGGAGGCAACCACACTATTCACCACTACTCTGAAAAAAGCAGCACTTCTGAGTGTTAAACTGTAGGACTGAGCCTGCCCCGTGCTGCTCAGGGTCATTTAGCAATGCATGCACCTATCTAAAAATAAGGAAATCAGAAGTAACAATTAATATTCCGTTCAACTTTTGAGCACCTGGATTCAGTCGTGGTGGTGGTGGTGGTTTACTCGTTAAGTTGTGGCTCCTCTGTCCGTGGGATTTTTCCAGGCAAGGATACTGGAGTGGGTTGCCACCCCCTTCTCCAGGAAATTGTCCCCACCCAGGGATAGAGCCCGTATCTCCTGCATTGCAGGCGGATTCTTCACCGTCTGAGCCACCAGGGAAGCCTCTGGATTCAGGTGCCTGAGCCCAATCCTATCACCAGGCTCTCTGGTTACATGACCTAATAAAACTCACTCTTACGCGAAAGTCAGTTTGAGTCGTATTTGTGACATCGGCAATCAAGAAGTCTCCATAGAGAACTTCCCGGTGGGACACGGGTTTGATCCCTGCTCTGGGAAGATTCCAACATGCTGCAGAGCAGCTAAGTCCCGTAAGTCCCAATTCCTGAAGCCCCTCGCGCCCTAGAGCCCCGGCTCCAAAACAAGACAGGCCACTACAGTGCAAAGCCCGCACCCCGAAAGCGGGGAGCAGACCCTGCTCGACGCAACCACAGAAAGCCTGCACCCAGCAACGGACACCCAGCCCAGCCAAAAATAAATAATTTTTTTTAAAGAGTCGTGATGGACACTACCATCTCATAGGGGAAGACAGAGATGCACCGCCTGACCCGAGAACCACAGCTGGGAAGCGGGCAAGTTCTGCCCCTACCCCCATTCTCTCCACTGTCCTTTCTGGTTTCAGGAAGCACTTCACACTTACAAAGCATCTTGTTAACTTTAAAACGTGTCCCTGTATCACTTCAGCAGTGGTCACTTTTCTACCCTCGGTCAGTAGGTAACTCCGGGACTTGGGAACGCCCAGAGGTATTCCAGTCCCTGAAGCTTATGGGCCACCCTCACCCAGCTGGGTAGACCCACGACTCACTCCTCTGCCACATCCTCCTCCTCTTCACCCGGGTTGAAGGACTCATCTGAAAAAGAGCACAGGCCGTGTGAGCTCCGCCCCCGGGACCCCGCCCCCACCCCTGGGAGACCCCGCCCCGCTCCCCACCAGGGCGCCCACCTGTCTCCTCTCCCGAGTCATCGCTGCTGTCGTTGGCGTTCTCCTCGCGGATCTTGCCCTCCTCCTTCATCCGTTCCAGGTAGGCGTCGTGCTGGTCTTCGTCCGAGTCGGCGTATTCGTCGTAGCTGGGGTTCATGCCCTGCAGGGCGGGCACGGGGCTCAGGGCCAGCCGCCCCGCCCCGCGCCCGCGAAAGCCATCCCCATGCCTGTGAGCAGCTGGGAGCAACCACGCCTGGAGCCCCAGGACCGCGTGTTCACACACAGCTCAGCGCAGAGCGTCTGCCCGACTCCCTGGCGACCCGGTTAGTACAAGCCCCTCCCGCGCCCGGCCCCCGGGGGCCCCTGGGGGGCTGCGGAGCCTGCTCTAAGGTCATGCCAGGAAACCTGTACCCGGAGGGGGAGGGTCTCACGCACCTCTTTTTTCTACAAGGGCGAGAAGAGAAGAAAGAGTGAAACAGAAGCCGCGCCAACCCCAGCCCCTTCCCCGACAGAGAGCAGGAGAGGCTCCTCCCGAGCACGCCCAGGTACCTCTTTCAGCCCTCGGTTTTTGATGTTGAGCTTCTTGGCGTTGACAAAGTCGAACAGCTTGCCGTACTCCTCCCTGAGAGGAGAGGGGCCCGTTACCCAATGGGCAGGTCCAACGCTGGGTGGGCTGCAGGCTGTCCTGACACCCCCCAGGGGCCGCATGACAGCTCGATAACGCCCGGGATCTCAGAGACCCCTGGCAGACAGCAGGCAGAGAAGAGTCAGACGCTGGTCTTGAAAAAAACTTACAGGATCTTAAGATTTCAGAGGAATAAAAGGCAGGAAGGAGTGTGTGCCTGTCCACCAACATGCACAAGCGGTGGGGAGGCGGGCTGGGCGTTTTGCTAGTCTGTAACCTAGCCTTCCAGAGAAGGCAATGGCACCCCGCTCCAGTACTCTTGCCTGGAGAATCCCATGGGCGGAGGAGCCTGGTAGGCCACAGTCCATGGGGTGACTAGGAGTCGGACACGACTGAGCGACTTCACTTTCACTTTTCACTTTCATGCACTGGAGAAGGAAATGGCAACCCACTCCAGTGTTCTTGCCTGGAGAATCCCAGGGATGGGGGAGCCTGGTGGGCTGCCGTCTATGGGGTCGCACAGAGTCGGACACGACTGAAGTGACTTAGCAGCAGCAGCAACCCAGCCCTCTCAGGCTGTTATGAAGGTTGACTGTGAAAGTGTCTGTGAAACATGTAGCCCCCAGCCAGCATTCAATGAACAGCTGCTGTGTTCTCGGGCACAGAGATCATTCAAGGAAAGGAGATAGCATTTCCATCGTGCGGGAAAAGGAGGAGGGCTAGTACCAAACACATACGGCACTCGGGTTTTTTTAAGCACGGGAAGCAAGCAATGCAGCGGCTGCCAAAGGCTACGCACCCCAAGGGAGAAGGCCAAATTCCAGGCAGCAGAAGAGAAGCTCTGCTCAAGGCTTGACGTGTCAGAGAAGAGTCACCGGCCTGGAAAGGCCAGGCTGCCCAGTGGAGGAGGCTGGGTCAGGGCCAGGGTGCCCGGGAGGGCTGGGCAGAGGCGCTCACCTCTCAATGCTGCTGAAGGTATACTGGGTGCCCTGCTTGGTCTCAATTTCAAAGTCAAAGGAACGCGTGGTGGTGGTCCCGCGGGCGAAGTTGACAAAGGAGATCTCGTCGAAGCGGATGTGCACAGGTGGCTTGTGGACGTAGATGAAGCCCCGCTCCAGAGGGTACAGCAGCCCTGAGCTGGCCTTGTAGGAGCAGGTGATGCACTGGGCCCCCGAGTGCCTGGGGAGGGGGCATGGTCAGTGCCGCCTGGGCAGCAGGCACACGGCGTGCCCCAGGCCCCCCGGTGTGTAAGCCTCAAGGGGCTGCCCCCTCCAGCGACCGCCCACCCAGGGCCCCGCGGGGCGGCGTTCCCAGCAGGGGGTCGCCTTGGAGCGCACCCCCCACCCCCCACAGCAGGCAGCAGCCCAGGCCAGTGCGCTCACCCTTGGAAGTTGCCCGGGACCGTGATCTTCCGGTTCACCAACGCTTTCATGACCCGGCTGACCATCTCGTAGAGAGATCCCGACATGTTCTTGGTGAGCCGCCCCTCGAAGCGCTTCTCCACTTCCTCCCTGAGGACAGCAAGAGGTGGGCAGGGGCACTGCAGCCTTCCGCCCGCCCACCCACCCACCTGCCCCCTGCCCGGCCGGGGACAGCCTCACTCACTCGTTCATGTTGAGCGTCAGGGAGATGTCCTCGTCCTTGGAGAAGAGCAGGATGAGGAAGTGGTAGCGAGTCTGACCCTGCTTGATGGGGGGGTCCAGGCTGATCTGCGGGGGAAGGACCGACCGGGTTCAGCGCCAGCCAGGGCTTGGAGGACCAGCAGATGAGCTAGACAGACGTGGGCGACATCTGCCTCCCAAAGGCCCGGCGGGCCCCAGGGGTTCCAGCTTACCACAAAGAACATCTGGCGCTGGTCCTTGTGGGGCAGCAGGAAGAGCCGCAACACCGTGGTGTAGGGGATCTTGTAGTCGAAGGTCTTGCCATGCAGGTGCAGGAAGGTGGGGTAGATGCGGATGTCGTAGCGGCCTCGGGGCGTCAGGCACTGCAGCTCCCGGAAGATGCAGATGGCGTCGCCAGTGGCCTGGATCACGTCCGCCTTCGACAGCACATTCTGGGCGAAGGCCTGATGAAGCACACGCGGGTCATCGAGCCGCTGGGAGCCAGCCTCGGGGCTATCCGGGGCCCGCTCAGCACCGCAGAAAGCCTCACCTCGACGGGGTCCACGCCGTCCTCCTGGGTGGGTGGCACGTAGAAGCGCACCTCCATGAGGGAGACCTCCGCGTCGTCGTTCTGGTGGAATTCCAGCGTCACCTCGTTCTTGCCGGTGGTGCACTGGGACACGTTGCTGAGAGGGATCTCGAAGACCGGCTGGTCGCCGATGTCGAAGGAGAGCAGCTGCCCTGTGGGGAAAAGGCGGACGATCCATCCACAGGCCCTTCCCCTGGCTCAGCATAGACTGCACTCCCACCAGACTGCAGGCTCCCTACGGACAGGGCCCAGGGGCTGTCTGTGTATCCCAGACCCCCTAATACACCATTAGTCCTCGATAAACATACGATCATTTACAAACGGACAGGACATCAGAGGCAGGGGCAGAGAGCGCAAGACAAGCTAAAGGGGGTGACCTTTCACCTTCCCTCCTCCCCCAAAACCTCCGTCTCCGCAGGACTCACCACCGAACTTCACGGTTCCCCAGTTCCAGCCCTTCACACACAGGTCCTTCTCCATTAGCTCCAGGCGATAGTGAGTTTTGAAGAAATCAGAGAGTTTCTCAAACTCCTGTAGGGAGAGGAAAGAGAACCAGCCCAGTAAACTCCTGATGGCCTGAACACAAACTTGAATGTTCTGGGATTATCTGTTTCTGAGAAGCTGTCCCAGTATACCAGTATACCTTGTATCAGAAATCCTTGCTGACTTAAGAGTCACAGCTATAAAACTGTTTAAAAGACTGTGGGAAGAGATTATTTCTGGGTTATTTCTCAGCCTGGGGGAGGAATAAAGTAAAGGGCTGACATTCCCAGTTAGGGGTCTCGCAATGTTTTTTCTGAGTTTGTACAGGTATTGCTTTAGCGAAAATGGAAACTAAAATGAAGAAAAGTCTTGAATGCACGCAGGTCACAATGGAAAAACAAAACCCAAACTAAAGCATCAGGTAGAACCCAGAACCTGGATAAAGACAACAGGCAGAGGACACCAAAAAAAAATCAAAACAGTAAAAAAACTTCTGGAGTCAGGGCACAAAGAAACTCCTGAGACTGACCCAAAACTGAACGCTGATTAACAGCTTCACTGGTCCTGCTGTAAGGAGCCCAAATCAGTGGTCGCACAGTTACCAGAAGAAGCGGTAACTGTCCATTGACAGGATTAAAACTAAAGGAGATACATAGTCAAGAGGGGGTGATGGCAACAGGGTGTCTCACCGATTCCCGAAAGCCGTCATACTTATAGACATGGCCGTTCTTCGTGAGCAGTTTAAGCCCGTGGCCCAGAGCCACCCGGCGCCAGATGCCTTCGGTCAGCTCCCCGGCCTGGATGTTGTCCACTTTGCCCGTCTTACTGTTCTTAAAGATGATGCCCTGGCGGCTCAGCCTCAGCCGACCATCATTCTGTGGGGGAAACAGGCCCAAATGTGTGGGGACGCCGCAGCGCAGCAGACCAGGGTCAGTCCCACCCGGCGCCCTGTCTGGGCCCGCCTGACATCCACAAACTGGAGGAGCAGCAGCCGTGAGGAGCCCTGAGGGCCAGTAAAGGGAGACAAGCCCTCTAGGACCCTTGGGCTCTAATCCTGGCTCAGATCAGATCAGATCAGTCGCTCAGTCGTGTCTGACTCTTTGAGACCCCATGAATCACAGCACGCCAGGCCTCCCTGTCCATCACCAACTCTCGGAGGTCACTCAGACTCACGTCCATCAAGTCAGTGATGCCATCCAGCCATCTCATCCTCTGTCGTCCCCTTCTCCTCCTGCCCTCAATCCCTCCCAGCATCAGAGTCTTCTCCAATGAGTCAACTCTTCGCATGAGATGGCCAAAGTACTGGAGTTTCAGCTTTAGCATCATTCCTTCCAAAGAAATCCCAGGGCTGATCTCCTTCAGAATGGACTGGTTGGATCTCCTTGCAGTCCAAGGGACTCTCAAGAGTCTTCTCCAACACCACAGTTCAAAAGCATCAATTCTTCGGTGCTCAGCCTTCTTCACAGTCCAGCTCTCACATCCATACATGACCACAGGAAAAACCATAGCCTTGACTAGGCGAACCGTTGTTGGCAAAGTAATGTCTCTGCTTTTGAATATGCTATCTAGGTTGGTCATAACTTTCCTTCCAAGGAGTAAGCGTCTTTTAATTTCATGGCTGCAGTCACCATCTGCAGTGATTTTGGAGCCCAGAAAAACAAAGTCTGACACTGTTTCCACTGTTTCCCCATCTATTTCCCATGAAGTGATGGGACCAGATGCCATGATCTTCGTTTTCTGAATGTTGAGCTTTAAGCCAACTTTTTCACTCTCCACTTTCACTTTCATCAAGAGGGTTTTTAGTTCCTCTTCACTTTCTGCCATAAGGGTGGTGTCATCTGCATATCTGAGGTTATTGAGATTTCTCCCAGCAATCTTGATTCCAACTTGTGTTTCTTCCAGCCCAGCGTTTCTCATGATGTACTCTGCATATAAGTTAAATAAACAGGGTGACAATATACAGCCTTGACGTCCTCCTTTTCCTATTTGGAACCAGTCTGTTGTTCCATGTTCAGTTCTAACTGTTGCTTCCTGACCTGCATACAAATTTCTCAAGAGGCAGATCAGGTGGTCTGGTATTCCCATCTCTTTCAGAATTTTCCACAGTTTATTGTGATCCACACAGTCAAAGGCTTTGGCATAGTCAATAAAGCAGAAATAGATGTTTTTCTGGAACTGTCTTGCTTTTTCCATGATCCAGCAGATGTTGGCAATTTGATCTCTGGTTCCTCTGCCTTTTCTAAAACCAGCTTGAACATCAGGAAGTTCACGGTTCACATATTGCTGAAGCCTGGCTTGGAGAATTTTGAGCATTATTTTAGTAGCGTGTGAGATAAGTGCAATTGTGCGGTAGTTTGAGCATTCTTTGGCATTGCCTTTCTTTGGGATTGGAATGAAAACTGACCTTTTCCAGTCCTGTGGCTACTGCTGAGTTTTCCAAATTTGCTGGCATATTGAGTGCAGCACTTTCACAGCATCATGTGGCTCAGGCATCCACAACCCTTGCGGGGTCTCACTTTCCAGGCTCCAGGACTGGGTATAGCAGCTGTGGGGCCCTTCAAGCAGACCTGACTCTGGTCCTTTCCTCGGGCACTGCTTCTCAGTTGGGGGGAACCCTAAGCACACACGGGTACTCTGACCCCTTTTCCAAACCAGCATGCCCATGCAGAGCATGGGCATGATCAGTGGCCCTGCAGGTCCACTCCCCTCCCTCCACGGGGCCCTTCTCACCATGGAGCCCTTCACTTCCTGATACACGTCGTTGAACTCCAGGGTTTCTGCCATGCTGACCTAGCCCAGTTGGTACGCCCCAAACTCCTGGGTGGGCGCGCAGATGGAGGGCGCGCTGGGGATCTGGATTCGAGAAAGAGAGAGAGGTGGATAGGAAGGACAGCCGCTCACGGTGCCCCCGATGGGCCCGCTGCACCGGGCACGCGTCCCATCTCCTCCGCCCGGGGGCCCGGGCCCAGTGCTGGGGGCGCCGGGCCCATTCCTGGGGTGCCAGGACTGCCCCAAGAAGTGCTGACACCCCCCCGACCCGACACCCGCCCTGGGCGCTGCACCGAGCGCCGCGGCATCGAGCAGCGCAGCCCCCCGGGCCGGCCGACTCAGCGCGCGGGGCGCCCCCCCCCAGCGCCCCCAGACCCGCAGCTCCCCCCGCCCCCCAAAATGGACTCGCCCGCGGCCGGCCGCCTCCAACGCGGGCCGGCCCACCGCGCGCACCCCGCGGGGGAGCCGGGCCCGCGCCCTGCACGCGGCCGGCGACCACCCACCTCCTCCGGCCGGAGCGTCACGGCCGCCGGCGCCCGGGCAGTAGGCGCGCCGGGGCGGGGGGACGGCGCGGGCGGGGGCCGGGCAGGGGCGCTGAGCAGGCTCTTCCCGCGTGCGCCGCCCCGCGTCCCGCCACCGGAAGCGCTGGCCACAGAGACGGCGGCCGGCTAGAGAGGCGCCGCCCGCGAGGCGCCCGGCTAGAGCGGCGGCAGCGCCGGAGGACCCGCGGGGCGTACCCGGCCCCGCCCTCCCGCCCGCGCTGCCCACGACCCTCGGGCCCGGAAATCCTGGGCCCCTTAAATGCTAAAGACGCCTGGGCTTTTTAGAAGAGTATTTGCGTAGTGTTTTTTATCAGACTGGACCCCGAAGCGCGTGGCCCTTGCAGTGAGTGCGTGTGTCTCCTGTACAATAGTGGTTTCTGTAAAGCCGAAAGGAGTCTGACCCAAGAAGGAAAAGATTGGAAGAGTTGTGCAGAGAAGTGCCCCCCCCACTGGCTTCCAGGAGAATGCAGGCGTTGATGTCGCTGTGACTGCACCGCCCATCCCTGTCCAGAGAGGACTGGGTCCTTCTGCAAATGAGCTCGCTGCACCCCCGAAACTTCCAGCAGCCCCTACAAGTTGTGAATTGCCTGGAAGGGGCTGGCCAGCGGCCAGGCCAAGTTCAAGCGCTGGTGTCAGGTTAATCACGGAGCCACAACTGCTTTGAAAGCCTATCACCCTGGGACTGCGGAAGCCAGCCACCGCCACACCCCCACCTTCTAGAGTCCTAGGGTGCATCTTGCAAAATCAGAGGCGGCCGGACTTGGGAGAGATGTCTGGGTTTCTCCACTCCAACCTCTTTTTGCAGATGGGGAAAACTGAGGCCCTTAGGGGAGGAGCCCTGGGGTCGCAGTTGGCGACACAGCTGAAGACAGATCTACCAACCACAGTCTAGCTCTCTGTCATCCTCACGTGACTCTATATTCAGAACGACTGACGATATGTGTCGTGCATGGAGACATAAGGGCAGAGTGCTGAAACTTGAACATTTCTCTGACAGTCTGACCTGTGGTTACACCAGTAGCTTTGATCCTGGGAGACAATGTAAATGCATCGTTGTTCCCTGAACTCATGGCTTTACCCCTCTGGGTGATGGCTGTTCCCACACTCTCTAGCAACATAAATCCAACTAGATTCAATAAATATACATTGAGCTCTGACACAGTGGTAGGATTTGAGAAAACTAACAAGCAAGATGGAAACAGCTCAAAGCTTCCAGGAGCGTGTAATCAAACAGATGATTCAGATAAATACACTTGACAGTAAGACAACCCCCCCAAAAGAAAACACCCAGTGTTATAATGCAATGCTGGAAGTAGGACTTCAGCCACTGCCAGGATGAATAGGAAATAGAAACTAAGTGACTCTTTAGTTACCCTCTCCCCTGAGACCAGGAGAAAGGTTGAGGAGACCACCCCTCCCCCAACCCAGGCTGTTGAAGGCAGCTTTTGAAAAGAGGAGGGTATCTGTAGAATTGAGCGCTATAGGAAGACAGGAATGAACTCAGCTCAAGCAGGCTGCTAGGTGGGTGGGGTGGGGTATTGCAAGGGGCTTTCAGGAGAGAGTGGAGCAGCTGGTGAGCTGGGATGGAGATGCAGCACAAGAGAACAGAACCGAAGCGGTAGACAGAGTGCAGATAAAGCATAAGTCCCAGAGGGCCCCAGCCAGCTGCATCCCAGGCAATCAGGAGCCTGGGATTGGAGACCCCACCCCTGCCGTGACATCATAGGGTAGTGGGGTGGAGACCAACAAAAGGGGGTCCCCCACCCTGGCCTTGGACTCTTGGCAGCCCACAGGGTGGAGAGCAGAGAGAAGCTGAGCCCCGAGCTAGGGTTGCCTGACTTAAAGGAACAGGCTCCTCAAGCCCCCTCTAAGCCGCCCCCTCTCCCAGCCTCCATCTGGATGACCCCTCCCTCTTGAGTCCACTATCAGGTCTCTCCTGAGGGGTCATTCTCTCAGCATGAACTGCATCTCAGATTTCTTCACCTACGAGACCACCAAGTCGGTGGTCGTGAAGAGCTGGACCATTGGAATCATCAACCGAGCGGTTCAGCTTCTCATCATCTCCTACTTTGTGGGGTGAGTCTCTGGCCCCCAGGACCTAGAAACCTGAGGTCCTAGTGACCCCGAGGGCTGCCCCTGGGTCCCGTCCTCACCCGCCTCCCCTCAGGGTTGCTGCCCAGCTGCCTAAGTGTCTCCCCTTTTGGGGGGGCAGCAGCCTCATCTGTGGGGACCTGTCCCAGGCACTGGCCTCCACTGCTGTCATCGGGGAGTTCTTTTTCCCACTAAACCCTCCCTAGTTGGACCGTGGCCATCACCCCGAGGAGGGGAGCTCTTGCCCTTCCACCATCTCCCTTTCCCTCTCTCCTCTCCCCCAGCCCCAGCCCCAGCCAGAGAACAGACCCCCTCCCCCCCCACACACACACACACATCTTCCCATTGCCTTCAATCAACTCTTCAGGGGTCTCGGAAGGATGAGGGAGCCAGGGGAAGGGAGGGAAAGGCGATGAGACAAGGGAGTCGGCGACACGTTGACCAGGTGGATGGTGGAGAGGGCGCAGAGAAGGAGCGGGCTGGGCAAGATGCTGCGAGAATGCGGAAGGGGAGCCCTTGTGAGCGCAGGACGGGAGGGGGAGGGCGTTAGAGTGGGGGACCCTGCCCCGGTGGGGGGACAGGCGGCAGGCACGAGTGCAGACACCCCTCCAGGGAAGATATACTGCAGAGAAAGGAGGCTTTCCTGAGCATGACATAGGAGACTGCCCCCTTCAAGGACCAGAAATACTCCCCTTTGTCAGAGAGCATCAATGCCCTATCCGTCCTAGGAGTTGCTTAAGAGCCAGGGAGGTCTGAACACCCGCTCTTGGCCCCCACCTCTTGCAGATGCACAGCGCACACACGTACACACACGTATACACGTGGACACACAAAGTACACACAAAGCTTCGTGAAACAGACAATGGCCGGGGGAAACACAGGTCCTATCCTTCTCATGGTCGTTCGAATCAGGAAAGCGGGACAGAAACCTCAGAGGTCTGTTTCTTTTTTCCTGGCATGTGGGTCTCTAGCCTCGTGCTGTTCCTTGAGACAACGGGTCTGTGTGTGGGAGACAGAAAGCCACGGATGACCGTCAGGAGCTTGTGCCGGGAGGTCAAAGGAGACCCGTGTGTGTGCGGGCTGGGGCTGCGGGAGTGGACCTGCTGGCCCGCTAGGCCAGGATAGCACATGGAAAGACAGGTGGCCGTGGATGAAGGAAATTTTTAGCAGCTCCACACGCGTGCTGAGAACCAGTGGGTTTCATTCATGTGGTGTGTAGACAAGGCTGCACATGCAGTCTCCTCGCGGAGACATGAGAGGAGGGATTCAAGCTTTGGGATGGGATTAAATGGCTTTAAATGAAGTTCTGTTCCCACACTGGGGTTTCAGAAGATAGGACGTTTGCATGTGCTCCTCGTCGGCATCTCCGGTGCCGGACTCAAAGTTGGTTCTTAAGGCTCCACATTTGCCTGTGTGTGCACAGCTGTGGTTCGTTGCCGCTGAATGGTCTGTTGGTCCAGGTGAGCACAGAGCTACTTCAGCACCTTCCAGCCTGGCCTGGCTCCGTGGGCTCCAGGCCGGAGGCTGATGGAGGCGAGACCCAGCGGGCTCCATCGCCCCCGCCCCCCACTGCCCTTGTCTCTCCCCCTCCCTGATCCAGTCCAGCGCCCCATTCTCAGTGCTGCAGGATGGCCTGCTGGGCGGGTGGGAGAGGCGCTTTGGCGTCTTGACATCCAGCCCCATCCGTCTCCCAGCCTGACAGCTCCCCATGGAGCAGCGCCTGGCAGTTCCATCAGTGCTCTCTTCAGCCCAGCCCCTGGTCTCAGCCGCATCTATGTGCACCTGAGCCTGGATGACCGTCCGTGGTCAGGAAGGTAGCAGGAGCGTATCGAGCGTGTTCTCCTGACACGGAGACAGGAACAGTGGGCCCAAGCGGGACGGGTCCTCACCCCGTTGGAGCTGACCCAGCCAGAGATAGATGCGAATCAGACCGTCTCCACGAGTAGATGTAAAATGGCAGCTGTGGCTCAGAGTTGAAGAAGGGGCACCCAGTGCCCCGAGGGTCGCGGGTACCGAGGGGTTTGCCTTTGACCCGGCCAGGGAAGTAAGGGAAGGCTTTCTGGAGATGAGACTTTGAAGCCAAGAGCTGAAGGATGAGTCAGAGCCACCAGATGCAGGAAGGGAAGGAAGGGGGTTCAAGGCAGAGGAGAGGATGGTGGAGGACAGGGCTGCAGCCACAGGCAGAGGCTGGACCTCCCATCCTTCACTGCTGCAGAGGAGTGATGGACCGTGATGGAAGCTCCTGATGTGTTTCAACCTCTGTGTGTGTGTGTGTGTGTGTGTGTGTGTGTGTGTGTGTGTGTGTAGGAGGAGAGGTGGGAAGCCCTGGCTGATACCTCAGGTATTGGCGTGGGCAGAAAGTGGACACAGGAGAACCTGTTAAGAGGCCAGGCAGTCATGCAAAGAAAGGTGACCATGGCTCCAATTCAGGAGGATTTGAAAGGATTTTTAGTGCTTTGAGGTTAATGCTTGACTTGAATTGCTTCCATAGTAGTCCTGCCAGGTAGACCAGATGCACAGCTTTACCTAGGGCGTGAATGACAGGAGTCAACTATTCCTATTATGTATGCATGTAAGCAACACACCACCTGATCGACTCCACACACACCCACGCACGCGCACGCATGCACACACACTGGCCTGAGCCTCAGCTGCTTGCCTGTGGCTCCCGCCCCTCCATCCCTGGCTTCCTGACCCACCCCAGGTGCACAGAGGTGTCTCCATGAGGACTACTGGGCCTTTCTCGTGCCTTTTCTGGGCCCACCTGGTAATGCGCAGTCTCCTCTGAGGTGGTGGGTGGGGGAGGACTTCCTAAGAGCCGACCCCTTGTCTGGTTCCCGCGGGCACCTAAGGAGGAAGGAGATGATCCCTGAGGCTTGAGTGCCCAGATGTGCCAGCCAGTGCCCAGCCCGGGGTTGGTTCCCGGGGCCTTCCTGCAGGAAGCCCACAGCCTGGAAAGCAGGGGTAAGGGCCTCCTGCCTCTGGGGTGCCCCTTCCACCCCTCCCGCCCCCAGCCCATCGCAGCCCTGCACTGGCTCTCCCACTCCAAGACCCCCATCTGCACGGCCTCCTACTTTGGTTCATGACATTCAACCTCAGGTCAAAGCTTCCAAAGACATCCATCGTGTAAAGCCATTAAAAGGGCGCGGGGGATCAGGGCGATTGATCCAGTTTACAGAGAGGGACGTGAGATCCCATGGCTTTCTTTCTGCCCGCCCCATGCCCATCTCCCCAGATGGGGAGACCTGGTCAGAAGCCTGGCTCTGACCCCAACAGGAGTGGGGCTCAGGCCGGTCAGTTTCCGTCTCCACATCTCAGCCCCCGTATCTGGACGATCCCACCTCTGAGGGTTCTGGCAGGAGGAGGTGACACACGGCAGTGCCTGGGCTGGGTAACTCGGGAAGCTGGTGACTGTTGCCATTTCTCAGGCTCCCGGCATGCCCCCCTTTCCCTCGACCCAGCTCACACCTTCCTGAGAGACCCATCTGATGCCTGCGGGCACGCACGCGCGCGCACACACACACACACACACCTTCATACCCTCCCGATCTCCTCCCTGACTCCCGGGAGATGGACAGGACGGGACACTGCCCGGACTTCCATCCTGCACATCCCACCTGCCAGAGAGCTGCCGCCCGCCTCCCGCTCTATAAATAATGAACCAGGAACGCGAGGGGAGAAGTCAGAGCAGCAGAGTCAGTGCCAAGAACTGGAGGCTCAGTGCCACCCCGTCTCCTCAGCCCTGGCCTCTGGAGACAGACTCGGCCCCTCTGTTCCGGAAATGAACACCCCCCTTCTCCAGCTGCCTGCATGCCCCGAGAGGACTTGTTATTCAACTCGGAGGGGGAACCCTGCCTGGGCACAGAAAGGAGGTGAGGCAGGAGGAGGAGGAGGAGAGAGGCCGGACAGTCGTCCCCCTGGGCCCTGGGCTCTTCCTCCTGAGACGTCCCTGAGCCAGGGGCCACTCCCCCGGGTGATGGGGCGAGGCCAGCAGGACAAGGACCAGGGCCCGGGGGGAGCGGGACCCTGCCGGGGACCCCGCAGGGGTAATCCCCGGTCAGAGCATGCGTGCAGCTTGGCGAGTCGGTTCCCCACCCCAGGCCTGGCTTACTCTGTGTGTAATGTGAGGATGATACCACAGCGGCCCCCTTGGGTCGTGAGTAAGGATTCTTGCATCCTCAGCATGCTGGGCTGATCCTGCAGTGATGGTGACCATCTGAACTCCGCTTCTCACCCAAAGGTTTCCAGACTTTAAGGGCAGGAGAGGCCGGTCATTTCACTGCTGGACACACAGAGGCGTGTCCGTTCCACAGCCAAGCACACGGAGGGTCCAGGGGGTATGTGGCCACCATGGCCCCAACCCGGGCGAGGGCACCAGAGCCACAGAGGTGCTCTGTCGGACCTCCCTCCCTACCTTGGCTCCAAGGGCCGCAGTCCGCTGGTAAAGCTCTTCTGGATGACGTCCCTGTTTTCCATAATCATTCCCTTCTCTTCTGCTGGGATACGAGATGGCAGGTGGGACGTCTCTATGAGCCACCTTCTCTCCTGAGACCTTGATGATACCCCTCCCAGTTCAAAACACAGAAGGCAGGGGGAGGGGAGTAAAGCTCACCCCGCTGCAGACTTCCACAGAGGCATGGTGTTCCAGGGAGCGATTTGGAAGCATGCAGAGAACTCTTAATGGCTCGTTACTCAGGGTGCTGCCTGGAACAAGGCAGGAACAGCAAGGCAGGTGAGGCGCCCTCGGCGAGTGGTGACCACTCTTTCCCTCCAGCTCAAGACAGCGTTCAGAACTCAGGCACTGGCGACTTCCCTGGCGGTCCAGTGGTTAAGAACCTGCCTTCAAATGCAGGGGACCCTGGTTCACTGGTTCGATCCTTGGTCAGGGAACTAAGATCCCAGGTGTCTTGAGGCAGCTAAGGTGGAACACCACAGCTAGAACCCCGTGTGCTGCAACTGGGGCCCAGCGTGCGTGAGTGCTCAGGCGCTTCGGTCATGTCCGACTCTTTGCCACCCTGTGGACTGTAGCCCACCAGGCTCCTCTGTCCATGGGAGTCTCCAGCCAAGAACAGTGGAGTGGGTTGCCATGCCCTCCTCCAGGGGATCTTCCCGACCCAGGGGTCGAACCTACGTCTCCTGCATTGCAGGCAGATTCTTTAACCCCTGAGCAACCCAGGAAACCCAGCTGAGACCCTACGCAGCCAAATGATTAATATCTTCTTTTCAAAAGAATTCAGGGGCCATAGGGAAGCCCCACTAGGGGATGACTGCAAACCCTCTCACTGAAAACTGAACGAGGAGCCGCTTGTAAAGTTCAGTCCCATAGGTAGGGCCCCATGAGTGACTGCAACCCCAGCACGACCCATGAGCTGCTCCCCTCTGCGTCTCCCAACATCAGGGGACCCCAGAGGTCAGAAAGCTCCCAGGCTTGCAGCCCCAGCCCCTGCTTCTAAGCGCCTTGGCTCGGGCTGCAGCTGCCTCCCAGCCGTCAGCCACCCCCGCCCAGCCTCGTCTTCTCTGCTCCACAGTCTCCATTCCTCCTGCTCTTCTTCATCTCATGGGGTTCCCCCGCTGGACATCGCCCTGGTGAGCATGAGAGGCGACCCCAACACCATACGCCCCACATGCGCCCCAAGATTCCCTGAGGAGTCACACTGTGTCTCCAGAGCTGGGCACACGCAGCATTGCTGCTACTGCTGCTAAGTTGCTTCAGTCGTGTCCGACTCTGTGCGACCCCATAGACGGAAGCTCACCAGGCTCCCCTGTCCCTGGGACTCTCCAGGCAAGAATATTAGAGTGGGTTGCCATTTCCTTCTCCAATGCATGAAAGTGAAAAGTGAAAGGGAAGTCACTCAGTAGTGTCCGACTCTTAGCGACCCCATGGACTGGAGCCCACCAGGATCCTCTGTCCATGGGATTTTCCAGGCAAAAGTACTGGGGTGGGGTGCCACTGCCTTCACACGCAGCGTTACAAACATGTTTGAGGAGGTTCTATCGTCTGCACGGTGAGAACAGTGAAGACGCCTCCCCGCGTGCAGTCAGGAGCAGGTGGAGCTTTCAAGAGTGGCCTTGAGGCTGAGGGTGCCCTGAGGCCCAAGGGCAGGGCGTTGACTTCCCGTGAAAAGGCGGGCATCTCCCGAAACCCAGGGGAGAGCAAGGGGCCAGGGGTGGCCCTTCCTTGCTGCTGGAGAAGGCTGGGAGGGCCCGTGAGGGAGGCAGGAAGGGGAAGCAGCCCAGGGCATCCTCCCCAACCCACGTGGGCCCTCTCTGCCCTGACGCCGCGGGGGGTCGGGGGAAGCCGCGTGACTGACAGCAGGGTCAGCTGCTTGCCTCTCCGAAGCGGGTAAAGAGGCCAGGTCAGTGGAAGGGAAAGTTTGCTTTTGGGGGGATGCCAGATGCCCTCCAAAGGCAGACTCCCCACAGCACGACCCCCACCCCGACAATCAGGGGGCTTCAGCTTTTATCGGCCGAAGGGAGCAAAGCTGCACGCAGTCACAGCGCCGTCGGCTCTGACCGTCGTCTTGAAACTGGTCATCGGTGGTCTGACCGACAGCGTCTCGATTGCTTTCAGTTCATCTTCAGTTCCAGGGTTGGTTTGTTTCGATTTTTTTTTTTTTTTTTTTTTTTTGAGGCCAGTTTTCAGAATTTTTGCAGCTCATGTCACGGCTATAGTCTGCTCACCACCTAATCAAATTCTTCCACCTGGTGGGGGGTTTTCATATCTACAAGACAGCTCGAAGATTAGGGCTCAGAGGGCTATCTCTAGTCCCTGTGCAGGAACTGAAGCTCCTGGGTTTTGCTAAATTATGACTTGGTCTCCTTTGAGTATTTCCCCTTCGTGTCTGCGTTTTCTCACTTCTCTATTAAACTTATTCTTTGGCTCAAGTGTCTGAGGGACAAGCACCTTAGTTTCTTACTCTGTGTCGACCATATGGGTAAATGCCCACTGGGTGGCAGCCCAACCCAAGAAATAAGCGGCCCCGCCTCCCTCCCCAGCCACCGCCCTCCCCGCCCCTCATCACCTGCCAGGCGCAAGCTGACGGCCCCTGCTGTCCTCCCCGGTCCTTCTCATCCAGCGCCCAGGGCCTGCGTTGGCTTGTCCGCTGAACCCCTTGCCGTGTGCCAGCCGTTAGTAAAGCCTGGGGGGCACCGGGGTCAGAGGCCTGTGACCCTCTGCGTCCTGTCTCCGGAAAGAGCCAGAGAGAGAAAGACACCACAGCTGAAAAGTGGTTCTTGGAAAACTTTAAAAAAAAAAAACAAACTCTTTTAAAAATGCTTTTTTTTTTTTTTTTTAATTGATTACTTTTTGTCCGTGCTCGGTCTTTGCTGCTGCACATGGGCTTCCTCTAGTTACAGAGAGCAGGGGCCCCTCTCGAGCTGCAAGGACTTCTCATCGCTGGGTCTTCTTGTGCAGAGACAGGCCCCAGAGCACCAGGCTGCAGTAGTTGTGGTGCTCGGGCTCCGTTGCCCCAGGGCCCGTGGGATCTTCCCGGACTGGGGATCAAACCCGTGTCCCCGGCATTGGCAGGCGGACGCTTAACCACTGGAGCACCAGGGAAGTCCCAACATCTCACTCTTTTTATGTAAAAGGCAGAAAACAGCAAACAGTATACAAATGGCATCTGTAGTATTAAAATTTCAAGGAGGGGTTCGATGAGGGGGAAAAAAACAAGTCTAAAAGGGCTCTTTAGGGGGAAGTGCAGAAAGGGGGAGAAACGTGACTCTAAGCCAACCCCAGGCTGGCGCAGGCCTGCAGCCCAGGCGCCCGGTGCCCTCTGGGGGCAGACAGGAAGCGGCCTCTCCCAGCCTCTGTCTGAAGCCCCTCCTCTGCTGCTCTCCACCCCCGCGCCCCCCCGCCAGGTGGGTTTTCCTGCATGAGAAGGCGTATCAGGTGCGGGACACGGCCATCGAGTCCTCGGTGGTAACCAAGGTCAAGGGCTTCGGACGCTATGCCAACCGAGTCATGGACGTGTCTGACTATGTGACCCCACCCCAGGTACGTCCCTCTGCCCAGCCCGGGACCCTGCGGGCACCCCGATGCTGAGTAGATTGGCGGGGGAGGAGCCAAGGCAAGGAGCGCCAGTGGGATTCCCAGACCAGATGCGGTGGCATCAGGGATCCGGGGGACCCCTTCCCAGCAGCTGGGAGGTGCCGGGGGCTTGGGCCTGCCTTCCCACCTTGCTAGGCAGCACTGGGCGTCAGGGAGCCAGGTTTCTCCCTGGCTCTGCTACAACCTGTCCTGAAATCAAGGACAACATCCTGGGGGGAGCAAGAAGAGCCGGGAGGATGTCTGGAAAGAGCTTGGCTTGGATCCCACCTCTGCCTTTTGTTAGCCCCGTGACCTTGGCCAGATCTCCGGGCCCAACCCTCAGTCTCCCCATCTGTACAGTGGGAATAACAGCCTCAGAGTTCGCATCTGTACAGTGGAAATAACAGTTGTACCCACCTCTCAAATTGGCACTGTTGCATTTTCCCTCTCCCTCCTCCTCCTCCCAAGGGCACCTCTGTCTTTGTCATCATCACCAAGATGATCGTCACGGAAAACCAGATGCAAGGCTTCTGCCCAGAGGTGAGGGCAAGGCAGCGTGGTTGGGGGAGGCGTGGGGTTGACGGTGCAAGCAGAGGCCCAGAGTCCAGCCCCTGGAGCTGCGTGGGACCCCCCACCCACCCTCCAGAGTCCCCCCACTGCTCCCTGAGGTAATGGATCCTCCCCTCACCTGTCTCCCCGCAGAGCGAGGAGAAGTTCCGCTGTGTGTCGGACAGCCAGTGCGGGCCTGAGCGCTTCCCAGGAGGAGGTGAGTGCGGCCCCCTCCCCATCCGCTCCCAACCCCACGACGGACCGCATGTTCCCACCAGGGAAGAGGGTGGGAATCAGGAGTCCCAGGTGGCGCTGCCGGCTCTGACAGAAGTCCGCCATGTGCCAGCCCAGCGGGGGCTACCCCCAGAGCTCCCAGTCCAGGGATGGGGTGCACACAGGTGTGCCCGAGGCGGCCAGGGCCCTCACGGACGCACAGTGGGACGCAGGGGCTGGGGGGAAAAGACTGGCTCCTGGTGTGTGAGTGCTAAGTTGCTTCAGTCATGTCCAACTCTGCGACCCCACAGACTGTAGCCCACCAGGCTCCTCTGTCCTTGGGATTCTCCAGGCAAGAACACTGGGGTGGGCTGCCGTGCCCTCTTCCAAGGGATCTTCCCATCCCAGGGTTCGAACCCAGGTCTCCTGTGGCTCCTGCATCGCAGCAGATGCCGCTGAGCCACCAGGGGAGCCCCTGGTTCCTGGTGGGTACCCCCGAGTGGCTTCCTAGAGGCAGGGACATTTGAGATGGGCCCTGAAGAACGGGCAGGATTTGGCAGGGGAGGCTTCGGAGAAGGGCATTCCAGGCAAGAGGAGCAGAGGCAGCCAAGGCTCAGAGGCAGGAAAGAGCCTGCGGGGAAGGGGTCTCCGCGTGAAGGGGTCTCCACCGTGAAGGGGCTTGGAACACGGGAGGGATAGGTCGTCCCCTCCGTTCGGCCCTGTCCAGGGCTGGGGCGGCGAGACAGGAGGAGCTCTGAGGAGCCCGGCCTGCCCTTTCCCTCCGCCTGCGGGGTCCCTGTGTGTGTTGGGGGGCGTCCCCGATGGGGAGAGGGGGAAGAGGTGAAGGGCCGGGCGTGCACCCAGCAGTCGCGGCTCCACCCTCGCAGGGATCCTCACCGGCCGCTGCGTCAACTACAGCTCTGCGCTCCGGACCTGCGAGATCCAGGGCTGGTGCCCGGCGGAGGTGGACACGGTGGAGACGTAAGGACCCGGGCACGCTCCGCACCTCTGGGTCCCCCAGACCCATCTACCCCTGGGGCAGGGAAGAGGCCCCTGGGAGCGTCTCCCCCAGGCCAGCTGTCCCTCAGACCCCGAGACACCACAGCCACGTGGCTGTCAGGAGATGCTCCCAGGGACGTAGGTGGTCCCTCCCTCCCGGTTCCACCTCCTCCCTCCAGAGCTCAGGGCTCCTGCTGTCGCCCGCAGGCCTGTCATGATGGAAGCCGAGAACTTCACTATTTTCATCAAGAACAGCATCCGTTTCCCCCTCTTCAACTTCGAGAAGTGAGTCCTCAGTCCCGTTTGGTTCAGACGCTCAGTCGTGTCTGACTCTTCGCGACCCCTTGGACTGCTGCACGCCAGGCCTGCCTGTCCATCACCAACTCCCAGAGTTCACCCAAACTCATGCCCATTGAGTCGGTGATGCCATCCAGCCATCTCATCCTCTGTTGTCCCCTTCTCCTCCTGCCCCCAATCTTTCCCAGCATCAGGGTCTTTTCCAGTGAGTCAGCGCTTCGCATCAGGGGGCCAAAGGATTGAGTCCTAGCTCCTTCCTAAAGCAAAGAAGCATCACAGCCACCCCCCACCCCTGGGAGGGGGACACCCCTTCTTCCCCGCTCCACAAGGGGAGACCTCCCCAGGGTGGACTTGGACCAGTTTCTCCACCAGCCTCCTGTGCTGGGGCTGAGGACTCACACAGGGGCTTTGCTGGGCAGTGGGGGGTGAGGACAGGGACAGCGGACTCTGGGCCTAGAACGGGGGAGGCCTCCGAAGAAGGCAGGGTCCTTTCCTCCCCACCTCAAGCCCACGTGTGGGTGGGGTGTCCCTTTTCCCTTGGGGCAGCCCCTCTCCAGTGGTGCCCCGTTCAGCCCCTCCTGGGTGGGTGTCCACTTGCAGAGCACAGCAGAGGAGCCGAGGATAAGGCCTCCCACCCTCATGAAGGAGGGCGGCGGTGTGGGCCATCCGGAAGGCACGGGGGTGGAGGTAGGGGGGGGGCGGCGAGCGGCCAGAGGGCTGACACTGGAGAGAAACCCACGCTTCAGCCCCCCTCTACTCCCCAGGGGGAACCTCCTCCCCGACCTGACAGCCGCCGATATGAAGACCTGCCGCTTCCACCCCGACAGAGCCCCCTTCTGCCCCATCCTGCGGGTGGGCGACGTGGTCAAGTTCGCGGGGCAGGATTTTGCCAAGCTGGCCCAAACGGTGAGGAGCCAGCCACTCTTGCCTTGGGGGCCCAGGGGGCCCTTTGGCCGGTGGAGGGAGTCCTGGGGGCCGGGAAGGAGCTGCAGGGTGGCCGCACCGCGGGTGGGGGCGCCCCAGACCTGTGCCCGCCGTGCTCCCGCCTCCCTAGCTCCTGCCCACCCCCAGCTCCCCTCCCCTGCTCCTGGCTTCACGCTCCACGTGCAGGCAGAGGCCTCCGATCTCCCAGGAGCACCCACACCACGGGAAGATGGATCAGTGGTCACTTCCCTGATCCATGGGAACTGAGGGACTAAAGAGAAAGCCCAGGCCTGTCCCTGGTGGTCCGGCGGTTCAGAGGCCGCCTCGCAGTGCCGGGACAGCAGGTCACTCCCTGCCCCGGGAACTCAGATCCCACCTGCTGTGGGGCAGCTAGGACCGCATGCCGCAACTAAAGGGCAGGCCTCGACAAGAGCCGGCGCCACGGGGAGAAAAAAGACACTGAAAACAGGAATCGGGCTCAGGGGCTGTGACCCTCAGCTACAGCCCTTCTTTACTAAGCGACGCGTGACAAAGCCCTCTTTTTTTCTCCCGACCTCTGCCCTCCACTTGGAGAATGGCAGGAAATCCCCCTTCCGTTTGTCACAACCCCCACCCCCACCCCACCCCGCTGGGACCCACCCCACTCCATCGGAGGGCTCAGTCTGCTCCCTTGTCCATCCAGGGCGGAGTCCTGGGCATTAAGATCGGCTGGGTGTGTGACCTGGACAAGGCCTGGGACCAGTGCATCCCCAGATACTCCTTCACCCGGCTGGACGGCGTTTCCGAGAAGAGCAGTGTCTCCCCGGGCTACAATTTCAGGTAACCCGTCCCCGGGTACTTTGCGAGAAGGAGGCGGGCACCCTGACACGTCAGGCTGCAGTGCACCTCAGGAAGCAAAGGCACCACGTTCCCCCCTCGGGTTTCAGCTCAAAATCAGGGAGGACTTTCCAGCCATCAGCCCCTCGGAGACCCTGTGCCGTCCTCCGAGCTCACCACCACGGGCAGGGACCCTGCGGAGGGGTCACACTCCCAGCTGAGGTTAGGCCCGGAGATCAGGGCCTCCTGAAACATTCAGTTCCGTGATTCTGAATCCATTCTGAGCTCCTCCGGCTCTGTAGCTGTAGGTCATCCCATTTGTCTCCTGCACCAGAATTTTCTGAGATTTCTTGCTTCACCAAGCAAGGGTGATAGCTGGTATCCTCTTCTCAAAAGGTGGAAATTTTGTATCTCTGTCCGTAACCAAGAGATTTCATCTGAGTGACAAGTAATGATTATGCTGTTACTGTTAGCTCTTCAGTGACTTTCCAAACAAGAACTCAATCTTTAAATAGCATCTCATTTACATTCCCAATGGCTTTGAAACATAAGGGATCCCTCTCCCCATTTTGCAGAAAACTATTGGGAACCAGCCGAAAGCTCTTGAAGAGCCCGTGACCTTCCATCCCCATTTTCTTATCTATGAGCCTTATTATTTTGAGGAGCTGATCAGACAATGTATGGAAGACTTCAGCTCTCTGGGGGAGTTTTCCCTTGATTTTTTAAGGTCCTGAAGTTCTGGCAGGGCCCTGGTTAAGTACACAGTGTTACATACTGTAAACAGGCTAAATTAGGTAAATAGGCAGGAATCAGGGGAAAAATATGATTAAGAATGTATTTCAATTGTATTATATATATTCAAATTTTCTCTATTATAATGGTATTATCCAATATAATGGCATCCATAAGCAAAAAAAAATCGTTTTGCTTTTTTAAATTTTTGTTTATAGTTTAAAAAAAATAGTTATCCACGTCATTATGGACAGAGGAGCCTGACAGGCTACAATCCATGGGGTCGGAAAAAGTTGGACACGACTTAGAGGCTAAACAACAAGAGCAAGCTTTACAATTAATAGTTTAAAATATGTGTGTATTCTCTGGAAAGAAGAATTTTTTAAAATTGAAAGTGCTTTTATAATCAACTCTAAACTTTAAAAAAAAAAAAACCATAGGAAACAACACATAATTTAAAGTAGTTTAAAAATACTGTTTGGCTCCCTGGCAGAAATTGTCATATTTATTCAGTCAGTACATCACACTGAAATCAATACAAAGGATATTTGTATGGTGGCTTAAAATAGTAACATATTAATAAAAATTCTTGTGATCTAAAATGCAAGTCTTCATCTTCATAAATTCCCTCTGGCCACTGGGAATTCTTCAGCCCTCCAGCTAACTCATCTGGCAGGAGAGCTTATGAAGAGTAGAGCTAGGAAGAAGACCCCGACTATCGGTCTCATACAGCTTTAGAAGAAAGTCTTTCATTCAAAGAAGAACTGGTTTGGAGTCGTCATCTTCAGTTGGTGGTGGTGGGCTCACCCACGCATACACTGCACCCTACCCTCTGTCACCCTAGGCACAGCAGGACGTGAGTTAGACCTGTTTCTAAATAAGTGAAGTGAAAGTCTCTCAGTCGTGTCAGACTCTTTGTGACCCCATGGACTATACTGGAGTAGGTAGCCTTTCCCTTCTCCAGGAGATCTTCCCAACCCAGGTGTCGCACCCAGGTCTCCCCATTTCAGGCAGATTCTTTACCAGCTGAGCCACAAGGGAAGACTGGTCCTAAATAAGCCTGGGTTAAATGTGGGGAGACAGGTCAGAGGGTCTTTAAGGATCCTGCGAGCATAATCCCTGGGAGCCTAAGGGAAACTAAGATGTGGGGGGTCCCAGATAGCTGACCCTCCCACCAAAGACCTCCAGGCTAGAGTGCCTTTTTTGTTCAGTCACTCCGTCATGTTCAACTCTTTGTGACCCCACGGATGGCAGCACGCCAGGCTTCCCTGTCCATCACCAACTCCTAGAGCTTACTCAAACTCGAGTCCATTGAGTCGGTGATGTCATCCAACCATCTCATCCTCTGTCGTCCCCTTCTCCTCCCACCTTCCATCTTTCCCAGCATCAGGGTCTTTTCCAGGGAGTCAGTTCTTTGTATCAGGTGGCCAAAGGATTGGAGTTTCAGCCTCAGCATCAGACTTTCCAGTGAATATTTAGGGCTGATCTCCTTCAGAATGGACTGGTTGGATCTTGCAGTCCAAGGGACTCTCAAGAGTCTTCTCCAAAACCACAGTTCAAAAGCATCAATTCTTCGGCGCTCAGCCTTCTTCACAGTCCAGCTCTCACATCCATACATGACCACAGGAAAGACCATAGCCTTGACTAGGTGAACCTTTGTTGGCAAAGTGATGTCTCTGCTTTTGAATATGCTATCTAGGTTGGTCATAACTTTCCTTCCAAGGAGTAAGCGTCTTTTAATTTCACAGTTGCAGTCACCATCCATGGTGATTTTGGCTCGAGTGTGAAGAGGCAAAGGTGCTCTATTTGACCCTTATGGTTTAAGAGTTTCTAGAGAGCCCAAAGAGTCAGACACGACTGAGCGACTTCACTTTCACTTTTCACTTTCATGCATTGGAGAAGGAAATGGCAACCCACTCCAGTGTTCTTGCCTGGAGAATCCCAGGGATGGCGGAGCCTGGTGGGCTGCCGTCGATGGGGTCGCAGAGTTGGCCGCGACTGAAGCGACTTAGCAGCAGCAGCAGCAGAGAGCTCAAAAGGGTAAAGGCACAGGGAGCATCACTGTGGCCCTGGCTCTGCCCCCTCAGAGTACCCCCAACTTCACCCCCAACCCTGGGGGAGCCAGCTACTGCCCTCTTGTTGCCACAAACTGCAGGCACCACACGAACACCCAATGCTAAGCTGAGATCACCTGTCGGGGAGGCTCCTGGCCACCGATCCAAAACCTCGGAGAAGAGAACAAGGGTTAGGCCAGGCACACTCAGCTCAGCCGCGGTGCGGATCCTGTGTGTCTGCTCCGTAGAGTCTCACGAGGCTCCTTGCCAGTGTGTGAAGGGTCCCGTGTGCGTTTGCTCAAAGTTCCTCACCCCCTGCCCGGAGGACCTTCCCTCCCCAACTTCACAGCTGAGAAAGTAGAGGCCTGCGAGTGAAATACTTCTCTTGAGGTCACAGAGCCAGTAAGCGTGGGCGCCTGGATGCAAACCTGTTTTCTTAGCTGCTTTCCACCCCAACCAGGAAGGTTAGACACGGTCACCTTTAGCACGGTCAGTGTAGTTAATACATTCATGCCCACTTTAAAGACGAGGAATCTGAGGTCCAGGGAGGCTGAAAGACTAGTTGCTGCTTCTGGAGGCACCTTTCCTAGCCCAGTCTTTTGTCTCCCAGACAAATTCATCTGCTTCTTCGTCTCCAGAAGAGGCTAGATTTTTTTTTTTTCCCCAACATCCTGCTGTTGCCGTTTGCTCTGGAGGGAATGAAATCATTCAGCCGAGATTCAGCCCTCTTTGAATCTGCAAACTCAGACTTCAGAGGCAGCTATAGACTCGAGTTTCCATCCCCTAATTACTTCTGCAGCTCCTTTCCAAATGCCAGCCCCCACCCCAAGGATCTTGAGGATCTTTGCCTGCAGAAGTCAGAGACTTAGAGAATTTATAGCTGTCGAAGGCAGCTCGACTAACTCGGCCATTTAAGGGATAAGGAAGTAGACCCTCCAGAGGGGGAGGTGATGAGGCCAAGGTCACAGGTGCATGTTAGAGGAGCCTCAGAGGTCCTTTGCTCCCAGTTGCCATGGCAGTCTCTGTGGTGCAGCCCCACACGGGGTCTGTCCGTCACTGATGGCTCCAGTCATTGGAAAGGTGACCTCGTATTGAGCTAAAACGCGTCTCCCTTCCACTCCCACCCAGAGCACCTGGTGCGGTCCATCTAAATTAATCTTTCTTTGTGTGATCTCCTGAAGGTTCCCATCTGTCCCTACCTGAAAGTGAGTGGAACGATTTTATTTTTACTTCCAGGTCTCGTCAACGTGGTGTAAGGTTCCAAAGGCCATTTTAACTTAGTGTTTCCGTGAGGCGTCTTTCCAAGTACCTTGAGCACGTGCTGTGGGTGGGTTCGTCCACATCAGTCCCAGACAGAGCTCAGCATTTCTGAAAATAGGAACTGGCACGCCTTCCCTGGAGGTCCAGAGGTTAAGACTCCCTGCTGACGATGCAGCAGACGTGGGTTTGATCCCTGGCTGGGGAACTAAGAGCCACAGACCACGCAGCATGGCCAAAGGATTTTTTTTTTTTTTAATTATTAATAAAAAAATTTAAGAACTAAGATCTGGCGAGAGTTACAAATTCCAGGGTGCGCAAGGTGAAGGGCTTCTGCGTGTTGGGCGCCCCCACAGCTTAGTGGGGCAGGATTTTAACCAGAGAACTGACTGCATCCCCCAGAGGGCTGAGGCAGGCAGTGTTGTGGGGGCACTGAGTGTCCTGCTGCCCGTGAACGGGTGTGTGGGTACGTTTGGGGATGAGTGCGGGGGAGTGAGCGCGTGCATCGGTTGTGTGAGTCGGTGAGGCTGGGTGAAAGTGTGTCAGGGAACACGTGTGAGTCTTTGTGAGTGGCTAGGCAGAGACAGTACAAAGACGAATTGAAAATCCTGTATCAGTCGGGGTCTCAGCAGGAGATGGATGGCACATGCCCACAGAGTAACTGGAGGAGGGCTGGGTAAAGGGAGAGGAGAGCCTCAACGGACAGCGCAGCGTCCACAAAGGGGGCAGCAACAGAACGCTGGTGACGGTCCAGGTCTGAAGGGATGAGGGCAGGAAGCGGTTCCGGTTCCGGGACACAGAGCAGCCAGCAAGAGAAGTAAAGGCCAGGGCAGCCCAGGGTGGGGCCGGGCAAGGCGGAGGGGCGGGGTCAGGCAGGGAGGAGCAGGTCAGCTCTGCCCTACCTCCTGGAGGCCTCTGAGCCTTCCACGCCCCTATGAAAACCCTGATTGCCCCAGAAAAATGCACGTATTCACACGTGTGAGTAACTTGGCAGGCGATTTCTTTCTGGACAGGATCCTCGATTTCTTCGAATAAGGTGAAGTCCGCTCTCTGAATAACAAATGCAAGCCAGAGGACTGCCAGGGATGCACCCTCCCCTCCCCCAGTTCTGCTCCTTTTACGGGAAGTTAACCTCCTGGGTGGTTTGGCCATCTTTTTTTTTTTTTTTTTCTTTCTTTCTTTGTCTGCATTTATATTCATACAGCATAGAATTCCAGGGCTTTGAAGACCTTGAAATGCTTATCCCTGGACCTCAGATTGGGAGCTCCTAGAGTTAAGTAGGACGAGCCCTCTCAGACCTCTTTTTGGGAGGATTTAGAGCTCATCCTCTGCCTCTCACCCCCAAGGAAGGCTCAGGAAGATTTTGAGACTTGCGCAAGGTTACCTGGCCCAGTGAAGAGGACGTGAGTCCTCAAACCCAGGGAACTCATCTGCGGCCACTCAGCAGCTGTCAGGGATATAGTGCCCCACCCCCACCCTGATTGCTGGAACGACAGAATCAGAACCATGCGTTTAGCACAATCGGATTTCTTGTTCCTCCCCTGAGAGCTCCCCAGACAGCTCTGCTATACGAAAAGGCACTTTTGGATTTCCTCTCTGAGTCTGGGACAGAAAACACTCGTTCAGCAGCGAGATGTTCCTCGTGCCGTAGGTGTTTCTAGCGATCGTTTGGTGCTGGAAACGTCCCCACCGCAGCTTTCATAAAACTCGGAAATCTGGCGTGTGTTCCGCCTCCATGTGGCAGCTCTGCGAGCTCTCGGGCCGATTGACAGAGACAGAATCGAACGGCACCCTTGGCTTTGATCGCGCTTTCTGCAATCTGGATTTTTTCTCCTTCCAAAAGCCGTAGAAAGTGTGATAAAATCAGTCATTTCCATCATTTCTGCAGAAACACGTGCAGGTCCTCTCGGCTCGGGGGTAGGGGTTGGAATTCTCTCTCCTCCGATTTGTCTCTGCTTCCTTTAGCTTATGGTGAGAGGTGAGAGGCTAGGCAGTTAGAGCGACCCTGAATTCATCCAGCCCTTTCTCACTCCTGTGTCTGTCCACCCACGCAACAGCCAACAGGATGGGTAGAGGCTACTGGCTGGCACTCCTGGGCACTCACTCATGAGCCTGGGACTTGGCAAGTGCCCTTTGGGGATTACCCCGCGACTCTGAAGAGGGAGGATTTTATAACTGGAAATCTGAGGCTCAGAGATTGCATCTCTCTGCCCACCCCCCCACCCCCCCCCCCACTACACAGCAAACAGTGCTGGAGCTGGAATCCAAACTCTGGCAGGCTGACCCCCAAGCTCGTGTTCGCAGCCCCAAGTATGCTGGCAGGACTGGTGTGGTCACCCCCACTTTACAGATGAGGAAACTGAGGCCAAAAAAAAAAAAGATTACTCCCAGGATCAGCCAGCTAGTAACTGGGCTCTCTGGTATATCTTCCAGCTCTGTGTCCATCGACCTTTCCTTGAGTTGTTGAAGATAAATTAATAGTAATATTTTTTAAAAAAGAGATCCAACACAACCATATTTTCAGTGTCTGCCTTTGCGGTCGATTAGGTTCCTAGGACCTGAATCAATCGATGTAACCTGGGACTCTTCTCGCAGGGGAGGAGTCCCTGCCTGCTGGAAGGATGTTGCCTCAGCCCCATGCAAGGAGTCTGCCAGGAGATATTTTCCCGTCAGTGTAAAAAATCAACTGTAAAAGTATATTTCGGCTGGCAAAATTACTTCCCACCAGACAGAAGCTTTGCTGAGAATGCCACCTCCGTCACTCAGACACCCAAATTCCAGGCCCAGGTTTTCCCTCGCAGGTTCAACCGGATCCTGCACGTTCGTTGCTGTTTTTCCTGCTGTTGTAACAGTTACGAGTCCCTGCTTTGGGAAGGAGTTTCCACCACTCCTTGGGAGATGGATCATTTCTAAACAGATGTCTGAGAGCTTCCAAGGGATTTGTACGTGATGATAAAAAACCCTTCTCCATTCAGTTTAGTGACTGCAAATATCAGCTCAGCGTAGGAAAGCGCCACTCAGGGTTGAAGTGAAGGGAAGTTGCTCAGTCCTGTCTGACTCTTTGCGACCCCGTGGAGTACACAGTCCATGGACTGCTCTAGGCCAGAACACTGGAGTGGGGAGCATTTCCCTTCCCCAGGGGATCTTCCCAACACAGGGATCAAACCCAGGTCTCCCGCATTGTAGGCAAGTTCTTACCAGCTGACCACAAGGGAAGCCATTCAGGGCTGGAGCTGTCCAAAGGTGAGCGGGGCCTCCCCCTCACTGGAGGTGTTCAGGCAGCAGCAGGAGACCCGTCCAGGCTTAAGTGGGGAGGGCTTTGAGGCTTTCTTTTAACCTGCAGTTACGTGCTTTTTAACCTCCAGCATGTGCTGGGCTTTGTGGCTGACCTGGAGAGAGCAGGACCAGTTCCTAGGATCAAGGAATTTTTTTTTTTTACTTTTTAAAAAATTTATTTATTTTTTATTGAAGGATAATTGCTTTACAGTATTAGGTTGGTTTCTGCCAAACATCAGCATAAATCAGCCATAGGTATACATACCTCCCCTCCCTCTTGAACCCCACTTCTGCCTCCCTCCCCACCCAGCCCCTCTAGGTTGTCACAGAGCCCGGGTCTGAGATAACTTTATCTGTTTATTATTCTTGGCCGCACTGGTCCTTTGCTGCGGTGGTCTCATGGGTTCCAGGGCAGGTGGGCTCAGTGGTCGTGGAGCATGAGCTTACTGCCCCGCGGCTTGTGTGATCCTCCCAGACCAGGGATCAAAGCCACGTCCCCTGTGTGGGCAGGACGACTCCCACCCATGGGACCCCCAGGGAAGACCCAGTCAAGGAATCTTTAATCTAGTAGAGATGATAAACCTGCACTCAAATAACGAGAATGTTTACACACACACACACACACACACACACACACACACACACACACACACACACACACACACACACACAGATCTGGTGCTGCGGTGAGCCAAGAATAGTGAAGGCAAAGTAGAGGGGAAGCAGAAGGAAGGTCTGGGCGGTGGTTCGGGCCTTGCTGCAAAAACTCAGTGTGATTTCTTGGCAAGTCCTCGTTCCCTCTGCGGGCCTCAGTGTCCCCCTCTGTAAAATGGGCTGGCTACAGGTGACTGTCTCTAAGCCCGATTCAGTGCGTGTGGGCGTCTGGGGAACGGCTTTGGAGGCTCAGGCTGCTGAAGCATGGCTCTTTATTTGTAGACCTGTGATGTGTACCCCGTCTACCCCGAGAATGAAGCTTCCACATTGCCCTGCAGCAGCACATCTGACAAGTGATTTATTATGCTAACTGACGCTTGTAACTAACTCATTCTTTGTTGCTGCTGGAGAGGCAGGAGGAAGCATGCGTGTGCGCACGTATGTGCGCACACACACACACACACACGCACACGCAAGCTTCTCAGTACTGTCAGGCCTCAGAAGTGTCTGATTCAGTCCTGTACTGAGGGCATCCTATCTGGCCACAGAACAGGTGTCTCTGCGAGGGGCCTGGCGGGAAAGGCCGCTCTGAGCCCCCGGCTCAGCTGTGGTTTGTGAAGAAGCACACGCAGGGCTCCCACCCCTGGCCCCCCAGTCAGTGCAGAGGATGGAGCCTGGAACAGGCCACAGCTGCACAGCAACCCAGCTCCAGGTGGGACCCCAGCGAAGCGGCAGCAGCGCGTGGAACTCATACCCCACCTTCTGCTTCCCACCCGCTGGTCCCCCGCCGGTGCCTCCCATCCACCAGCCCCCCACTAGAACCCAGGGAGGAGTTGGGGGCAGGAAGGCAGCCTGTGGAGGTCGGAGAGCAGAGACTGGGTGCTGGGGGGCTTCCCTCGAGGTCCAGTGATTAAGAATCCAAGCTCCCAGTGCAGTGGGCCTGGGTTCAATCCCACTGAGAGAACTAAGATCCCTCCCGCCTCACAGTGCAGTCATAACAGTGGAGAGAGGCTGGGTGTTGGGACAGGTGACCCTTCAAACAGCTGGGCTCCAGGGGCCCCCTGTACCCCGAGGGCCAGCCCTGCTGGTCGGTGCCCCCCTCCCAGGCTTCCCCCAGCTTCCCAGCTCAGCACGGGCAGGCGTCCGGGGTCTCTTCTCCCCCCGACGGTCCTGGCATCATTGAGTCGGAGCCACACCGTGCTTTCCTCCGTGGCCGCCGTGTTTTCGCAGGCATCAGCTGAACGAGCTGCCGGCCTGCTCTGAGGCTGCAGCCAACGCTCCCTTCAAAGCCTCTTCTCGCAGGGAAGCGGCAGCGGGTGGGCAGGAAGCTGTGGATTCCAGAGGCACCATTTGGGTCCCAGCTGTGCCCCCTTGCTGTGTTTCCATGGCTCATCTGGGGAAACTGAGACCCAAGCCCTGAGCCCCAGGCTTTGTAGCTCATCCAAGTGGCAAAGCCGGAGGCCCAACCCGGGACGGTCTCAGTCCAGGGCCCCTAAGCCACCAGCTGCTCCGTGGAGCTGCTGTTGTGAGAGGCCTCGATGAAATGACGGGTGTGGAAGCTGCCAGCCTGGTGCTTAGTGGGAGAAAGTGGTGCACGTATATTACTTTCCTGCACTGTTCCCACCAGTAGCGTCTACTTCCCCACCCAGCCAGCTGTCAGATCTAAATGTTTTTGCTGGGGAGAGAGAGCCTTTGTTCCTGCCTTGTCCTAGCTCCAGCTGACGAATGGGGAGAAGTCGGTAGGAGGAAACTCGGAGGCCAACCTTGCGAAGCTCCACTGTGAGATGTCAGGAATCTCAGAAATCCATTTACCCTTCTAGCAAGCATTTACCCGACTCCTTGCTGAATTGGGCAGCCCCTTGGGCAAAGAGAGACGGGGAGATTCGGCTTGTAGTTAATAGTCCCCAGTTACTGTTTTAGAAACTATTTCTGTATCATCTGGCCGCGGCGGGTCTTTGTCGCCGCACGTGAGATCTTCGTTGCCGCCCGTGGGCTCTCTAGGTGTGACATACGGGCCCAGGAGCTGCAATGTGGGCTTAGTTGCTCTGACCGGAGATCAGACCCGAGTCCCCTGCATTGCAAAGCGGCTTCTTACCCACTGGACCGCCAGGCAAGTCCCGACAGTCCTAATTATTAGCTACAGTCTGGGGTGGCAGGTACTGGAGCAGAGGCATGGATCCCAGCAAAGACAGGAAACATGGCCCAAAGGGGTGTCACAGCTTCAGTCCTGCACTTGTAAGCCAGCGTGTGCGCGTGCCAAGTCGCTTCTGTCGTGTCAGACTCTTTATGATAGCATGGACTGAATCCCACCAGGCTCCTCTGTGCCTGGGATTCTCCAGGCAAGAACACTGGAGTGGGTTGCCATGCCCTCCTCCAGGGGGTCGTCCCGACCCAGGGATGGAACCTGCATCTCTTATGTCTCCTGGGTTGGCAGGCGGGTTCTTTCCCACTAGCGCCACCTGTGGAAGCCCGGGAAGCCAGCATGCTGGGGGGAAAAAAAACAGCACTGATCTGTAGTGCTTGCCAATTTCCGTGGTGTAAACGCGCCCGCCACCGTGGTCAATTTCGAGGCAAAGCACGTAGCTCCTGACCTCAGCAGTGGGAAGAGAGACACAGACGGGCTCCCGGGGCGAGGTGCACCAGCCACGGCCGCTTCCTCTCTGTCCACCTGCCAGGTCGCTGAGCTTTTCAGGACTCAGCATCCTGCCCTCAAGCGGGCCTGCAGACCCCTCAGCCAGGAAAGCTGCCCAGCTCTGGCCGTGTTACCTCTCAGCCCCTGCGCTTCAAGTCTCAGCGTCCACGTCGCTTTCGCACGGCACCTTCCTTGACCCGCCAGCCTCCATGCCGTGTGCTCTTGCGACCAGTTTTCCCTGAGTGTGGGTCTGTGCGGCTCATCCCTGTTTCCCTTCCTCACCTGAGAGCAGAGCTTGCCGTGCGTCAGCGGTGCCTAGCACCACACCTGGCATGGAGCAGGGTGCTCTGAAGAGTTGTGGGGAGTAGAAGTGCAGGCTGTGGAGCTGGGCCCCGCGGGATGAATAGGAGTCTGCGCGGTGGGGAAAGGGAGGAGAAGGGGCATCAGGGGCAGAGGCACAGAAGTCGGCGTCCACGGAGCGTGTTCAGGGGGTCCAGAAAGCAGGCAGCATGTTGTGCAGGCAGTGAGGGGCCTCCAGGGGTGAGGCTGGGACCGCAGACCTGGGGCTTGGCATTCCAGGCCACGGAGTTGAATGCAGATATCATCCTCGCTGACCCCATTTCCTAGCCAAGAAGACCAGAGCCAGAGAGGCAGGAATCAGAGGACTTGGGGAAAATCAGGGCTCAGCCATGGAGTGGGGCTTCCTGGGTGGCACTGGGGGTGAAGAATCTGCCTGCAATGCAGGAGACATGAGAGACACAGGTTTAATCCCTGGGTCGGGAAGATTCCCCTAAAGGAGGGCATGGCAACCCACTCCAGTATCCTTGCCTGGAGGATCCCACGGACAGAGGAGCCTGGTGGGCTACAGTCCGTGAGGTTGCAGAGAGTCGGACATGACTGAAGTAACTTGGCCTGCCTGCAGGTCTGGGGCAGCTCAGCCCTTCCGTCTATTTATTTATTTATCTGTTGGCCACATCACACGGCTTGTGGGGTCTTGGTTCCCAACCAGGGGTCAAACCCCAGGCCCGTGGCAATGAAAGGACCTAGTCTGAACCTCTGGGCCGCCAGGGAACCCCACGCCCTTCTCCTTTTTCGGTGAGGTGGCTGGGGTCCTTCTTTGGACGCCTCATGGCTCGCCGATGCTCTTTTTAAATGTTTGTCTTGTTTGTTATTTACTCATTGAGCCGCTCCGGGTCTTGGCTGTGGCGTGTGGGAACCTAGGGTGCTGCACGTGACCTCTTCGCTCGGCATGCGGGACCTAGTTCTCCCTGACGGGGGTTGAATCCGGGCCCCCCGCAGTGGGGGCACGAAATCTTAGCCACTGGCGCACCAGGGAAGTCCCCTTGATTCTGTGGTTTCACTTTGCCTCGTTCTCCGGACGAGGAAACGGACGTGCCTTGAGTACTCACAATGTCCATCTGGGCACCATCCCGTCACTGCCTTTCCTGCGGCTCTTTTCACTCTCAGTTATCGACCAAAGCAAAAAGCTCAGAGAGGTTGAGAGACTTGCCCGGGGACAAAAAGCTGGTTAACGACAGCCGTGGACCCACACGTCAATTTCCTGGACTTCCTAAGGAGGTTTGTTCCTGGCAATGTGGTGTCCTTGGGATTTGCCCTCTCTGTAATCGTGAATGACTCCCCAGTGTTAGCTCATTCTTTGTCCTTCTACAAATACTTCTTCCCTCTGAGCCTCAGTCTTCTGAGCTGTGACGCGGTGGTGGTGGTTTAGTCGCTGTCGTGACCTAGTCTTGCGACCCTGTGAACCGTAGCCCACCAGGCTCCTCTGTCCATGGGGTTCTCCAGGCAAGAATACTGGAGTCAGTTGCCATTTCCTTCTCCAGGGTACCTTCCCGAGCCAGGAATCAAACCCAGGTCTCCTGCGCTGCAGGCAGACTCTTTCCCAGTGACTGAGCTACGAGGGAGGAGTTTGTAGCAGTCAGGGTAACTACCGCTAGCTGCCGTAACAAATAGGCCCTGCAGCTCAGTGGCTCGGTAGAGAGGCTTACACCTTACTCAAGGCGCCGTGCCCTGTGGGTCAGGGTGGGTGGAGAGCTGTGTGAAGTCCTCTGGGGGTCCTGCCACCCATGGGTCAGCCTCCTCTGGGGCCTGAGCTCCCCCGCGGCTCCTGAGCACCCGGCCGTGAGGCTGGGAAGGATGAGGCAGGTACACAGCTCTCACACACCCCAGCCCAGTGGTAAGAGCTCTCACTTCCCTTCACTTGTCTGTTGACAAGAACTGGTCCTGGGGGCCCAGGTAAAGGCGAGGAGGCTGGGAAACCCGGTCCAGCCGAGTGCCAAGACAGAAGATAACCCCGAGCCTGGTGCGCATGGACCCTGTCTCTGCCACAGGGTGGGGCCAGATTCTGTGATTCCTCCCCCCGCACCGAGTTCTGGGTCACTCCCACGTCTGCAGCCGGGGCCTCCCCCTCACCCCCCAGCCGAAAGCCGTTCCTCCTCCCGCCCTCCCGGGAGGAGAACCCATCCCTGCCAAGCCTCCTCTGAGGGCTTGTGGGCGGCGAGATAATGATCTGAGCGTGCTTATTGCCTCTTGGAAGGCAGGTGCTGGAGGGGAACCAAGTCCGCTTTGGTTCTTCTCTCTGTTCTCTTCACATTCCTTCCCAAGATAAATTTAGCCAGCCCCGCTCCGAGCGGCGGTACCCAGGATACCGACTTCTTGTTCTCCGAGCCCATGTCAGAGCGTTCCCCACGGCTGCAGCCATGAGCCAGGGACACAGACCTCAGGAGCGCAGTCCCGGTCTCGGCCCTGCGCGTCTGTGACTTCCCCCACCCGCCTGCCCCATCCCCAGCCCTCAGCTGCCGCATATTTCAGACAAGGGCCCTGAGTGCTCCAGTGACCTGAGACAGAACGCAGCGCACAGAAGGGCTTCCAGATCCAGTGCTGTGTCCTTCCCAAAGGAAGAAAGGCAAGAACAAAAGAGTAATTACGGCCACTTAGCGCCCAAAGGCAGAGAAGGCAATGGCACCCCACTCCAGTACTCTTGCCTAGAAAATCCCATGGATGGAGGAGCCTGGTAGGCTGCAGTCCATGGGGTCTCTAGGAGTCGGACACGGCTGAGCGACTTCACTTTCACTTTTCACTTTGATGCATTGGAGAAGGAAATGGCAACCCACTCCAGTGTTCTTGCCTGGAGAATCCCAGGGGCAGCGGAGCCTGGTGGGCTGCCGTCTCTGGGGTCACACAGAGTCAGACACGACTGAAGTGACTTAGCAGCAGCAGCAGCAGCAGTGCCCAGAGGCAGGATAGCTCTGGCTGAAAGCATAGACTGAGGAGTTGTAAGTGTGCATCGGAATTCCAGTTTAGACAAGTGACTTTGTCAACTGTCTCTCCATCTGCAAAATGGGCCAACACTGCCTTCTTGAGATTTCCCGAGAAGCTCAAGAGACGTGCGTATTTTTCTGCTGTTCTGTGAATGTGGGTGCGGAGATGGAGATGGTTCATACGTTGCCTTGGGCCAATTTGAGAAAGCCATAGCAAGGACTTTCTGGAGCCTTCTGCCCATGCCAGACCCTTCTTCTGCAAACTTCCTAAACTCTCCCGCAAGACCTGCTGGCAGAATTAGGTTCTGGGGCCTCTTCATTTTTACAGAAATGATTTCCTTTCTAGTATTCATCCTATTCTCTTACAGCTGGTGCGGTTCGAGTTTGGTACTCTTTGCCTTGCTCTGTAAAGCTCTCTGCCGCCTCCACCCAGACCACACTGACCCTAATTTTCTTTTACATATTTCTTTATCTGACTGCACCAGGTCTAGTGGCAGCATGCAGGATATAGTTCCCTGTCCGAGGATGGAGCCTCAGGCCCCTGCCCTGGGAGTGCGAACTCATAGCCTCAGGACCACCAGGGAGGTTCCGATACTTACCATACTTTTGAGGATGAGGTAGCTGCTGCCGTATTCCTTGTCCTCCAAATCTTTTTTTTTTTCCCCCTTTTCGGCTGCACTGCACATTTTGCAGGACCTTAGTTCTCTGACCAGGTATTGAACCTGGGTCCCAGCAATGAAAGCACCAAGTCCTAACCACTGGCCAGCCAGGGAACTCCCCCACCCACCGAGGCTTTGCCCTTGGGGTTAAGTGGCTGCCCTTCTCGCAGCCTCCTTCCCAGGCCTGGGTTCGTTCTACCTCTGGCTCTCACTGTTAGGAGGACCCTTCGTTTCCCCAGCTTCTCCCTCCAGCTGCAGAGCCCCTGCAGGAAACACACACCCGGGTCAGCCTCCCCAGGGACCATTTTCTCCCCGAACTCTTTCCAGCCTTTCTAAGGCCTCCGTCAGCGAACAGGTGCTTCCCTCGGGCACAGGCAGAAACCGAAGGTGGGTCCCCACCTGCCACGCACCCTCCTGACCCAAGCTTCCTGCTTGTAAAGTGGGGAAAGGGGAGGGCCGGAGTCCCAGGAGGGTACAGTCAGGGGTCTCAAAAGGGGCGACTGCACGGAGGCACTTTTTGCAGAGGTGGGTAGGCTGCCCAGCAGGCTCTGGGCCCCAGGTGGGAGGCCAGCCTGGTTAGAGGCCCCGAAGAGGAGCCGGGAGATAAAAAGCACCCTGCCTGTCTTCCCTTCACCCTCTGGCCACCCGCGGGTGCCTCCCACTGGCTGGACCAGCCCAACCCGAGGGCAGGCGGCTGGGCAGGAGTGGTCTCTGCAGAGGACAGAGAGGATGTCCGACATGGAGGTTAGGAGCACACCCGCCTCGGAGGGTGGGCTCAGGGTCACCCCTCTCACTGACTGACCTGTGGAGGAGGCCTCAGCACACCCCAGCTTATAGACACCAGAAGTGAAACCCCAGGGGCTGAGTCCCAGGAAAGAGCCCACACCTGCAGCCTGTGGTGGTGGAACCAGGATTTAAGCTCATTTCTGCCTGACCCCGGAGTTCCCAGAGCTGATGTGCATGCTGGCTGCGTCCCTCAGTGGTGTCTGACTCTTTGCAGTCACACGGACTGTACCCCACCAAGCTCCTCTGTCCGTGGAATTTCCCAGGCAAGAACCCTGGAGTGGGCTGCTAGCTCTTCCTCCAGGGCATCTTCCCGACCCAGGGACTGAAGTCTCCTGCACCGGCAGGCTAGCTCTTCCTCCAGGGGATCTTCCCGACCCAGGGACTGAAGTCTCCTGCACTGGCAGGCGGATTCTTCACTGATGAGCCGTACGGGAAGCCACCCAGCCAGCAGTGCCAGTAGCCGGCATTTACAATTTAGGTGGCTCTCCCCGCTCCCCGACAAGTGACCTTCTCCCCCCGCCGTGATCCTTCCGTTACCTGTCCCCTCGGGCTCAGCACTTCATTTTCCCCGCTGCACAGTTTGGAAAGCAAACATCCCTGGGAGGGACGTCATGTCAGTTGCTGGACACTTCCAGGGAGTGAGTTTCTCAGCTGTCCTCTGTTCTGGGAGAGGCCCGGGACGGGCCTGGGAGCCTCTGGGGACTGGAAACGCTGAAAGGGAAGTGCCTGATAAAAAGACCGGTGTGAACCCCAGACAGGTGCAAAGCTCTCCGTGTCCCTTTTTGGTGACGACTCACCGAATCCGAATCCTCTTCCTGAGATGCTGACATTGGGAGGCTGTGTTACTGCTTTGGGGCAGTAGCAGGAAAAGATTACCCTGCACCCCACTCCAGTACTCTTGCCTGGAAAATCCCATGGATGGAGGAGCCTGGCGGGCTGCAACCCATGGGGTGGCTAAGAGTCGCACACGACTGAGCTACTTCACTTTCACTTTTCACTTTGATGCATTGGAGGAGGAAATGGCAACCCACTCCAGTATTCTTGCCTGGAGAATCCCAGGGATGGGGGAGCCTGGTGGGCTGCAGTCCATGGGGTCGCTAGGAGTCGGACACGACTGAAGCGACTTAGCAGCAGCAGCAGCAGCAGGGTTAGTCTCCCAGGCGGCGCTAGTGTAAAGAATCCATTTGTCAACGCAGGAGCCAATGCGGGTTCGAGCCCTGGATCAAGAAGAACCCCTGGAGAAGGGAATGGCAACCCCCTCCAGTACTCTTGCCTGGAAAATCCCATGGACGGAGGAGCCTGGCGGGCTACAGTCCACGGGGTCACAAAGAGTCAGACACAACTGGGCACATACACACACATGCACACGCGCGCACACACACACACACAGAGTTCGTTTCACTCATAATGGGCACAGCCAGGTAAAGGGAAGTGCCCTGGCTTTAGAAGCCAAAAGACAAATGCGATTCAAGTCCTTGCTGACTGTGAGTCGGCAGCTAGGCCCCTTCACCACATCCCCAAATGGTGTCATACCCGCCCCACTGTGTCCAGTGAGAATGAAACGTGACCACTCTGATCAGTTGATCAGTCTTCCGCATAGTTCCGGGCACACGGCAGAGAAAGCTCAGAGAGCAAGTTCGTGAACGGGGGCGGGGGCAAATCCAGCACTAGGACTGGGCTACTCATTTAACCCCTAGAGCCAGTCACACCCTTATCCCACTGGCTTGTGAGATGCGGTGTCTAAAAGCATTTTTTATTATTATTATTATCACCATCATCTCAGCCACCCCTGTGTCATGAGGCATCTTAGTTCCCTGATTAGGGTTCAAACCTGCGTCCCCTGTATTGGAAGCACAAAGTCCCAACCAGTGGACCGCCAGGGAAGTTCCTAAAAGCATGTTTTCAAGCCGCTCTACAAAGCACTTTTGGAATCAGTGTGTTCCTTCGCGGCGTCGGCACCAGGGAGCCTCTCCCGGGGCTTTCTTTGTTCCAGACCCTGTTCTCAGCCCCTGACACGTGTGACTTCATCGTTTTCATAGCAGGACTTCTGTATTATGCTCACTCACAGATGAAGGACTCGACTCTCAGAGAGGTTAAGTGACTGTCGCAAGTTGGGCGGCTGGCAAGTGGCAGAAGCAGGCTTTGAATCCAAGCGGGCCGAGATGCCCACGGCAAGGGGCACAGCCGCCTGGGAGAGGACTCCCAGAGAAAAAGAACCGCGGAAGCCTGGAGTCCAGCGGGGCTCACACTGGCCTCCACGTCAGACTCACTTAGAGGAGTCGTTTAGAAGGCAGCCTCCCGGGACCTAGTCCTGAGCTGCTGGTTCTCTGGGTTCAGGGCCGGGCCTGGAAATCTGCCTCCCTAACAAACCCTCCAGGTGATGGCTGTGCAGACGGTCAGCTGACCACACGGGGAGGACCGCCGCCGGCCCCACCGTCAGGCGGGGCTGGGCGGTGAATGAGGGCTGCAGGGCTCTAGGGGACCCTGAGGGTTCAAGCAGGAGAGACGGGAGCCCGCAGCGGGCCTGCGCCTTCCCCTCTGGCCTCCAGGTTCGCCAAGTACTACAAGATGGACAACGGCAGTGAGTACCGCACCCTGCTGAAGGCTTTCGGCATCCGCTTCGACGTGCTGGTGTACGGCGACGTGAGTTCCGGGCCGGGGGCGGGGCCTGCAGCTGACCCGTCCAGGGACCCTCGCTGGTCACATTTCCGCAGCGGGGTGCGGGTGGGGGCGCCCACTGGTCCCCGGAGAGCCTTCTGGCTCCACGGCCGCCCTGGCTGGGAGTCCAAGTTTAGCCTCAGGCCTCACCCGGCCCTGCCGGGCGCCCTGCGCGCTCACCTTGGTCTTTGTGCACCAGGCTGGCAAGTTCAACATCATCCCCACCATCATCAGCTCCGTGGCGGCCTTCACTTCGGTGGGAGTGGTGAGTGCGGGCCCTCCAGGCTCGGTCTCGCCCTGGGCGCGGGGGTGGGTGGGGAGCAGACCAGCCTGGAGAAGGAGGGGGTCACCCTTTTCTGCCTGGAGCCATCCCCTCCGCGCTGCGCCAGCATCTCCTGTCCTGACACCCACGCGGCCAGCGCCACCCCTGTTACCAAGTCCGAGTTCCCCATCACCGTGAAGGTGGCGGGGTTTGAGGTGGGTGGGGGAGACCCCAGGGTTCCCAGACCTGAGAGCCGAGTAGGCGCAGAGCCCGCTCCCCGGGGTCGGGAACAATGCCCCCGCCCCGCCCGTCCTCGGCATTCCCTCGGCTTCTCCCGGCGCAATTCAGAGTGGGCCCACCCTCCGGAGCTGCGGAGGTGGGTCCCAGAGGCAGAGCAAAGCCCTCCGGCGTTTTCCTAAAGGAAGGTCAGCCGGGCAGCTCTGGAGGGCACGCCCCACCCCCAGGGCAGTCCTGCCCCCGCCCCAGCTGTCCCCCAGCCTGCCCCCGCCCGCAGCGCTCAGGGCTGCCCGCTGTTCCTCCAGGGCACCGTTCTCTGCGACATAATCCTGCTGAACTTCCTCAAGGGGGCCGACCAGTACAAGGCCAGGAAGTTCGAGGAGGTGAGTGGTGGGGGGCGGGGGGGGGGGCGTGGAAGGGAGGTGTCCGCTAGAGAGAGAGGGAACGGGGCAGGGAGGGAGCTGGGCCCTGGACTGTCCTGGGTCCACGAAGGGGAGTTCACTGGGCCTCAGCGCACGTCGGATGTCCGAAGGGCGGACCTTGGTCGAGCTCGGGGCCTGGTCATCGCTCTCAGCATCCCCACCCACTCGTTCTTCGGGGGTGGGCAGACCCTGCTTGCCTTGGGGTTCGCTTTGCCCTTTAGCTGCATGGGAAAAATCTTGGGGTCACATCCATCTGCCCTCGCTCCCTTCGGACCCGGCCATGAGCCGCGACGGCCGAGTCCGCCACACGGGGGCCCACGGGAGGACACCACCCGCGGTCAGAGCCCACTCACGTCAGCCCTTCTGCTTGCAGGTGAGTGAGACCACGCTGAGGGTCTCAGCCTCTGCCCATCCCGGGGACACCAGTGACCAGACCACGGAGGAGAAGCAGTCCACAGACTCGGGCGCCTACTCTATCGGCCACTAGGGCCTCTCCCACCAGCCGCTCGCTCAGCCTGGGGCGCCCAGCCTCCAGCCGGGAGACCCAGCAGGGTGTGGTAGGGATGGGAGGGGGAGCGGCTCACCCACACGGGCCACAGCCAAGGCCTGGGTCTGACCGCCCCGCGACCCTGCAGACGAATCCTGCTCCCACGAAGACCCCCGCCTCACCTGCACCCTCTGCCTCACCCTGCTCTGCTTCCCCAGACCCCCGGGGCCGTGGTACCTGGCCGTCCCCCTTCCAAAGAGTAAGAGATAAAAATAGGAATAACCATGGGCCACAGGAGCCCAAGTGCCAGGCACCTTCACACGTTAGCTCATTTACTCCTTAGAATAGTCCTGCGAGGTAGGTAGATACTAGATTCCCTTTTCTGAAGATATATCGAGGCTCAGAGAGGCTGAGTCGTTTGCCCTGGACACACAGCCAGGAATCGAGAGAGCTGGGATTTGGACCCAGGTCTGACTCACTTCATCACCCCCACCCCACCAGGAGACAGGGCGCACCAGAGGCATCCGCCCTTCTGCTTCAGCCTCCCCGACCTTGACCACGACGATCCCGTTTCCGCTGCCTCTTGAGGGCGGCCCTTGCAGTCCTCAGCAACTCAGGCAGGCCCGTGTCAGACGGGAGTGCGGGGTCCCTTTCTCTGACTTGGGTGGATCCCAGACGCAGAAGCAAACAGGAGACATAACCGTCGGTGAATTTTTCCCTCCCTCACCTCAAGCCGGACAAGAGAACCTTCTCGTTTTCTCTGGGACCCCCACAGGGTCATGCACATCCAGGCCCCTCACTCGGGAGCCCAGCTAGGCACCCACTCCCCTGCCCAGGGCAGGGTGGGCTTCCCCACCTGGCGCCCTGTGCCAGGATGTCAGCGGGTCTTCTCCATCACGTGGACGAAAAGGTCGGGTGAGACCTGGCACCCCGTGAGCAGCCAGTCAGCGGGCCCATCCCCGCGGGGCCCGAAGGAGGTGGTCGGCCTTGTGACATCAGAAACTAAAGGGGCTTTAGGGACCCTCTTGTCTGATTCTCTTCCTTACGGATGAGCAGACCGAGGCCATGGAAATGGCTCGTCCGTGGTCCTGCAGTTAGCGAACCAGAGGCGTCCTGCCGCTGGGAGGAGGGGTCGGGGGAGCCAGACGTGGACGCGGGCAGCCTGGCTGCCCCCTGTGCCCAGTCGCCCCCTCCCTTCTGCGGTAGGGGCCCAGAAAGGTCACCAGGGGCAGGTCCAGCTAAGCATCACGAAGCCTGTGCTAAGTCATTCAGGCGTGTCCGACTCTTTGAGACCCTGTGGACTGTATGTAGCCCACCAAGCTCCTCTGTCCATGAGATTCTCCAGGCAAGAATCCTGGAGTGGATTGCCATGCCCTCCTCCAGGGCATCTTCCAGACCCAGGGATCGAACCACTGTCTTACATCTCCCCCTTTGGTGAGTGGGTTCTTTACCACTAGCGCCCCCTGGGAAGCCCGTATGAAGCCTGAGGCATATGCTCTGTGAGTCATCTTTTGGAAAAGACTACAACATGAAGCATGGGAAAGGGCTCGTGCTGCTGAACAGCTCTGGAGTGGGAGCTCCACCAGTTTCACGGGAGATGCTGCAGAAGAATAGGCACCCAGGCCAGACCATGAGGTCTTAGCAGAGCTTGAGTATACGGGGAGGGCTGGTCCCTCCAGAGAAGGTGCAGGGAAATGGGGGTCAGGGCAGCTGAGGGAGTTGTTTAGGAAGGCCCGACCTCCGTGACCCCCACCCCATGGGGAGAAGGGGTGAGATTTCCCCACAGGGGGCCTGCCACCCCTTCTCCTGCTCTGCCTCAGTCCAGCCCCTGTCCTCAGGATGCTGGGGTGACACCTCCCCACGTACCAGCCAGAGGAGGAGGCAGTGTCCGGAGACCTGAACAGTAGAGGATCAGTGAAGGCAGAGCTGACCTCTCCAGCCAGGAGCCCCACCCGCGTTCCCGGTGAACACAGCTCCCAGGAGGCTGGCCGAGGCTGGGGTCACAGCGGTGTTTGTTCTCTGATGAGGGGATGGAGGCGGCTCCGTCCTGGGGGCACCCTCTCCTGCAGCCCCTCCCTTCCCTCCAGACTGCGACGGTCCTCCTACGGTGCCTCCGCCCATCCCGGGCCTGAACTTGTGGACGTGCCTCCGCCCATCCCGGGCCTGAACTTGTGGACGTGTGACCCTGTGTGACCCTGATGTTGTCTTCCCCACGGCCGAACTAGGTCACGGTTACCTGTGCAAGACTCAGGGCTGGTATCAAGAGCAGTCCCAGTACGGACTCACCGCTGCCGCATCACGTGTGCTCAGCACGTGCGTCAGTGACTCCTCCCCTAACCCGGATAAGCTTGCTGCCCCACCCACCCCTGCGCTGTGCTCAGTCGTGTCCAACTCTCTGCGACCTCATGGACTGCAGCCCACCAGCTTCCTCTGTCCACTGGAGTGGGTTGCCATTTCCTTCTCCAGGGGATCTTCCCGACTGGGAGATTGAACCCAGGTCTCCTGCATTTCGGGCATTTTACCATCTGAGCTACCAGGGAAGAGCTTGCTGTGGTTTGTCATTAGCCCTGATGGAAAAATAAATTTGCAATATGTGGACATTTGAACCAGAATCCACGCTCATTCCTAACAGCTCAGCAGCAAAGCTTACACTCCGTGATAACCCACCATCGCCAAGCGGTGGGTTAAATGAGCGGTAGCCTTTGTCTAATTCAACTTTCATTTTGTTGAAGAAATTGAGGCTACGGTTTTAGACTAAAATGGTAGATCTGGGACTCAAACCCAGACCTTTATGACCCTGGAGTCTGGGATCGTGACTTGCGTGCCACATCCATCTGGGGAAAATGAAGAAATTTGTTGGCCCCTTCTTTTCTGTATGTTAGGCAAAAACAGTTGCTGTGGCTGCAGGAACAAATTGTGAAATCTTAGAATGTTGTGCAATGAAGTAGGTCAGACACCCCTTCCACTTGGTGGCTATGCCGTCTGAGACACGTGAACCCCCAGATCACTACAGCAAGGGAAGTGAGAACTGGAAGGTCATGGGTTACCATAGAGGGTCATTTAAAGGCCAGGCCTGGGACGTCCCTGGTGGTCCAGTGGCTACGATTCCACGTCACCCAGTGCAGGGGGGCTGGGTTCGATCCCTGGTCAGGGAACTAAATCCCACCTGCTACAACTAAGAGTTCATGTGAGCAATGAAGACCGAACATCCAGCGTGCCACAACTGAGACCCAGTGCAGCCAAATAAATAAATGAGCATTTAATAAGCAAATAAATGCCAGGCCTTGGAAGTATCACTTCCAATGGCCCCTCACTGGTCAGTGCTGTGCTGCAGAACCCAGCTTTACTGCAAAGAATACCGAGGAAATATAGGCTTCCCAGGTCCCCAGGAAGAGAAAATGGTGAACACGGTATTCGTGGCTTCGCTGGCTCCTTGTTAATAGCTCTTCTTCTCCACATCCCCTCCCCCCAACATGTGTACTAACAGTTACACACATTTTTCTCTTCTGTGTTCCTTCTCACAAAACCTTTTTCTTGGCCAGTTATCAATCAATCTCCCAGAGGTATTAACAGACAACACACTCAGGAGTTTCTTCTCCTAAGAATATTTGCTTTTTAGTCAAGGATTTCAAAGGTGAAAGGCCTTAAACAGCCAAAGGAATGAATACTTAATGGTTGAACTTGAGGGTGAATAATAGACAGGACTGGATACTTGAAGCACATCTTATCTACTACCCTGGCCTGCCTCAAGCAAGCTTCAGTATGGAAGGATCTGAGCCCTCCTGCCATCCCTTTCTCCTCCCTCCTTCTCTGACCTTGGCTGGCCGTATGTTGGGACACTGGGATTAGCTAGAGCCCATTCCTGGTCAAGGAGATAAGTGAAGGCTGAGAGGAGGGAATCTGGGTTCCCTGGTGGCTCAGAGAGTAAAGCATCTTCCTGCAATGTGGGAGATCTGGATTCAGTCCCTGTGTTGGGAAGATTCCCTGGAGAAGGGAGTGGCAACCCACCCCAGTATTCTTGCCTGAGAATTCCCATGGAGAGAGCAGCCTGGTGGGCTAAGTTCATGGGGTCGCGCAGAGTCGGACACGACTGGGCAAGTTACACTTTCCCTTTCACTGCCACTCAGCAAGACCCAGGAATACCAGTCCCAGAGCCTCCTGTGCAGAGCTTAGCCTTCCCTCCCTGCCATCCCGCCCCAGCGCTTCCGCTTCTTTTAGAAGGACAGTCTCAAGAACCAGCTTGTTGGACTTGCCTGACAAAGAATCAGGACCTAGCCGATAAAGATTCCCTGGTGGCACAGAAGATGAAGAAGCTGCCTGCCAGCACGGGGACACAGGTCCAACCCCTGTGCCGGGAAGACGCCACGTGGAGCAGCGCAAGCCCGTGCGCCCAGAGCCTGTGCTCCGCAACAGAAGGAGCCCCCGAAGTGAGCAGCCCAAGCACCACAGTGAGGAGTGGCCCCGCTCACTGCAGCCAGGGAAGGCCCGGCAACAAAGGCCCAGCGCAGCCAAAACGAGGTAAATCAATCCTGAAACCAAAAAGAACTAGGCTGTTGCAGTTCGCAAAGCAGGGACGTGGGTGTGGCCTGACCCCAAAGCAGCTCCCCTTCCCGGCCCTTGGAGAGACTGAGATGCTGGATTAGAAGCCTCCTGACCCAATCTCCATGCAAGGCAGATGGACAGACCCCTCCACTGAGGACAGGCCTCTTCACCCGGAGGCAGTCCCCGGGACCCAGCCCTGGTGCAGTTAAGGCAATGCCAAGGCCCGTTCTCCTCCTTCCAGAGGCCTGCTCACGTCCGAGAGCCTCAATCCTGCGGCTTCAACAGCAACCACTTCCCCTGCGGGTCTCACATGCTGTCTCCTCCATCAACTCCAGCACCTTTAGAAGCAAAGCACAGCCTGCAAAACTGGATTCTCTTAAATATTTGTCTTCTTTGTTTCTTTTGGCGGCCCTGGGTCTTAGTCGTGGCTCGTGGGGTATTCGTCGCGGCATGCGAGCTCTAAGTTGCGGCAGGCATGTGGGGTCAAATTCCCCAGCCAGGGATGGAACCAGGGCTTCCTGAATTAGAGAGCATAGTCTTACCCTCCGGACGACCAGGGAAGTCACCAGACGGTGCAGTCCTAAGACTCCACGTCTCATCCGAGGCCTGTACAGATAGATACACACACACAGATACTCACACAAGTAGACCTGTACACACATCTGTTCAGACACACGCTGACGCGTACACACACTCCCAAACATGCTGCCCAAAGACACAGTGGTACACACGGAGATGTGTGACACGGATCAGGTGTCTAAGGTACAAAGTGACACAGATACACACACTCAGGGATGTACACAGACATACAAGCATCTCCATAGAGATGTAGAAAATGTGCACACAAGCAACACACAAATACATGCTGACTCACACAGATTTATGCATATTTACAAGCACAGATTCACATATACACAGACATATACAGGTGTCTGAAGACTGACTCATGCACACACCAACACACCCACACACCCGCGTACACGTGTGCCCCAGACATCCTTGAACACGCTCCCCGGGTCTCACGTAGAGCCACACCCCCAGGCAGTCTCTCTCACCACCCAGGGCTCTCTGCCCTCTAAACACCAGTTTGGAGTCTCAGCCTCTTGCCTCTCAAGCTCCAATCCTTCCTGGAGCCCAGCCTGGGATGAAGCTAAGAGCAGGAACACTGTTCTGTCTCAGTGTTCCCTGGACCGAAGAGATGGAAGAAGCCAGGAGACCCGAGGCTGGGGAGCCAGCCCTGGAGCCACCTGGCTGCATACGGCCTGACTTGGTCCCCGAGCCCCTCGGGGAGTGAGGCAGCTCCCTGCTGAGACCGTGGCCCCTCCACGGAGGGGAGGGAAGCTGGGGACCAGAGAGGGGATGCAGGATGGAGGGCAGGGAGGAGGACAGCCTCCCATGAGGATATGGTCGGGGAGCCATCTCACAGAGAGCTGGGCCTTGGACTCACCCCAGTGGCTGAATTAAATTCTGAATCAAAGCCGCCCATTCCCGTCCATTTTAGTTCAGGGATTCCTAAGATGTTAGTGTTCACTCTTAGCATCTCCTGCTTGACCACATCCAATTTACCTTGCTTCGTGGACCTAATATCCCAGGTTCCTGTGCAATATTGTCCTTTACAGCACCGGACTTTACCTTCACCGCCAGGCAATCCACAACTGAGCCATGTTTCCTCGTGGGCCCAGCCTCTACATTCTTTCTGAACTATTCCCCAGTAACATACAGGGCACCTTCCAAGCTGGGGGGCTCTGCTTCCGGTGTCCTATCCTTTTGCCTTTTCATACTGTTCATGGGGTTCTCAAGGCAGCAATACCGGAGTGGCTTGCCACCTCTTCTCCAGTGGATCACGTTTTGTCAGAACTCTCCGCCATGGCCTGTTCGTGTCGGGTGGCCCTACACGGCATGGCTCAGAGCTTCATTGAGTTAGACAAGGCTGTGATCCATGTGATCATTTTGCTTAGCATTCTGTCATTGGAGTTTTCATTCTGGAGTCTTTGGGTTTGTAGCTCTCCCTCTTCTGTCTGCCTTCTGTCAGATAAGGATAAGAGGCTTGTGCAACCATCCTGACAGGAGAGACCGGCTATGGGAAACACTTGGTCTTGCTCTGGAAGGCAGGGCCATGCTCAGTATATTTTTAATCCAATTGTTTTCTATGAAGTCTTACAAGAATTTCTAGGACTAACACACAACAAAAGACATCCTTTTTGTCATAAGGGATTAGAACGCAAAAGTAGGAAGTCAAGAGATACTTGGAGTAACAGGTAAATTTGGCCTTGGTGTACAGAATGAAGCAGGGCAAAGGCTAACAGAGTTTGCCAAGAGAATGCGCTGGTCATAGCAAACACCCTCTTCCAACAACACAAGAGAAGACTCTACACATGGACATCACCAGATGGTCAATACCAAAATCAGATTGATTGTATTCTCTGCAGCTGAAGATGGAGAAGCTCTATACAGTCAGCAGAAAGCAAGACTTGGAACTGACCGTGGCTCAGATCATGAGCTCCTTACTGCTAAGTTCAGACTTAAACTGAGGAAAGTAGGGAAAGCGACTAGGCCATTGAGGTATGACCTGAATCCAATCCCTCATGATTATACAGTGGAGGTGACAAATAGATTCAAGGGATTCGATCTGGCACACAGAGTGCCTGAAGAACTGTAAACAGAAGTTCGTAACGTTGCACAGGAGGCAGTGACCAAAACCATCACAAAGACAGACATTCACGACAGCAAAGTGGTTGCCTGAAGAGGCTTTACAAACAGCTGTGAAAAGAAGAGAAGCAGGAGGGAAAGGAGAAAGGGGAAGATATCCCCAATTGAAAGCAGAGTTCCAGAGAACAGCAAGGGGAGAGAAGACGGCCTTCCTCAAGGATGAGTGCAAAGAAATAGAGGAAAATAACAGAGTGGGAAAGACTAGAGTTCTCCTCAAGAAAACTGGGGGTACCAAGGGATCACTTCATGTAAAGATGGGCACAATAAAGGACAGAAACAGCAAGGACCTAGCAGAAGTGGATTATCAAGAGGTGGCAAGAATACACAGAACTATACAAAAAGATCTTAATGGGCCGAATAATCACAACACTAGAGCCAGACATCCTGGAGTGTGAAGTCAAGTGGGCCTTAGGAAGCATCACTACCAACAAAGCTGGTGGAGGTGGTAGAATTCCAGCTGAGCTGCATAAAATTTTAAAAGATAACGCTGTTAAAGTGCTTCACTCAGTACACCAGCAAATATGGAAAACTCAGCAGTGCCCACAGGACTGGAAATTGTCAGTTTTCATTCCAGTCCCAAAGGAAGGCAGTGCCAAAGAATGTTCAAACCATACATTACTCTCATTTCATATACTGGCCAGGTAATGCACAAAAGCCTTCGAGCCAGGCCTCAGCAGTGCATGAACCTAGAACTCCAAGTGCATAAGCTGGACTCAGAAAAGGCAGAGGAGCCAGAGATCAAATTGCCAACATCCTTGGATCATAGAGAAAGAAAGGGAATTCCAGGAAAATGTCTGCTTTATTGCTAAAGCCTTTGACTGCATGGATCACAATAAACTGTGAAATTCTTAAAGAGATGGGAATACCGGACCACCTGACCTGCCTCCTAAGAAATCTGTATGCACGTCAGGAAGCAACAGTTAGAACTGGACATGGAACAATGGATTGGTTCAAAATAGGAAAAGCATTATGTTAAGGCTATATATTGTCACCCTGCTTATTTAACTTTTATGCAGAGTACATCATGAGAAATGCCAGGCTGGATGAATCACAAGCTGGAATAAAGATTGCTGGGAAAAATATCAATAGCCTCAGACATGCAGATGACACCACCCGTATGGCAGAAATTGAAGAAGAAGTAAAGAGCCTCTTGATAAAAGTGAAGGAGGATAGAGAAAGGAGACAGAAAAAAGTTGGCTTAAAGCTCAACATTCAGAAAACTAAGATCATGGCATCTAGTCCCATCACTTCCTGCAAAATAGAAGGGGAAAAGTGGAAACAGTGACAGATTTTCTTTCCCTGGGCTTCAAAATCACTGCAGATGGTGACTGCCGCCTCAAAATTAAAACACATTAACTCCTTGGAAGAAAAGCTATGACCAACCTAGACAGCATAATAAAAAGCACTTTGTCACTTTGCTGACAAAGATTGGTATAATCAAAGCTATGGTTTTTCCTTTAGCCATGTACAAATGTGAGCATCGGACTCTAAAGAAAGCTGAGCGCCAAAGCATTGATGCTTTTAAACTGTCGTGTTGGAGAAGACTCTTGGGAGAATCCCTGGGACTGCAAGCAGATCCAACTAGTCCATCCTAAAGGAACTCAGTCCTGAATATTCATTGGAAGGACTGATGTTGAAGCTGAAACTCCAATACTTTGGCCACCTGATGCAAAGAGCTAACTCGTTTGAAAAGATCCTGATGCTGGGAAAGATGGACCGCGGGAGGAGAAGGGCACGACAGAGGATGAGATGGTTGGATGGCATCACCGGTCAATGGACATGGGTTTGGGTGGACTCCGGGAGTGAGTAAAGGACAGAACATCTGGCGTGCTGCTGTCCATGGGGTCGCAAAGAGTGGGACACGACTGAGCACCTGAACAGCAGCAGGCAGGTGGGAGAATGGAAAACAGGGGCCAGTCTCCGAGGTGCAAACAGCTCAGGGATGGAAGAGCCAGGCGCCCTGAGAGACCCTTTCTCCTCCCCCATCATGTGGGGGCCCAGGCGGGACCTCATGGCTCCTCCCAGTTCTCAAGCCTGACACAACCCCTGCATTTTGGAAAGCCGCCACACTGCCCCTAAACCGCGGGCCTTATTGAATCCAAACAAAGAGGGCTCCTCAACAGAGGTGTCCTCCCCCAGACCCTGGGGTGGGGACCCTTCAGGAGCAGGACACCCGCCCAGTCCCCGCTGCCACCAGGGACCACTGCAGTGAAACCCCCTAGTGCCACCCGCTCCTGCCCCTCCAGCAGGAGTCCTGCTCCAGCTGTTACTTCTCAAAGTCCCCCTGCCCTGCCCGCAAAGCCAGAACAAGGGCTTCGAGGATTCTCCAACACACAGGATTCCTCCAAAGTGCGCAGGAAAGAGACAGCAGTCAGGAGATGCTGTGAGAACGTGGCTTTATGAACTGGGGAGGCTGAGGGGCAAGGGGGCCGAGGGTGAACCGGGCAGGCAGCGGGTGGGGGGCAGGGTCTCCTGCCTCCGGCTTAGTAGGAGCAGACGAAGGGCAGATGCCTGTTGCACGGATCTCGTCGCCAGTGACCGCCTGCAGGCAGAGAGCACAGTGATGTCAGTTCACCTGAGTGTGGCCTGTGTTCCCCAGTGCCCCGCCAGCCACCGCTCAGATGACCTTTGCCGGCCAAGCTGAGGGCCGTATGTCTCCCCATGTCCCAGCTAGCCACGATCACTGGTCTCCTCTCTTGCCTTAGCCAGTGTGCTAAGGGCTTCCTAAGGACTGTCCTTCCATCCTCACAGTGACACCAGGAGGTCAGGGCTGCCAGCACTCCCACTTCACAGATGGGAAAACTGAGGCTCAGGGGAGTGATAACCTGCCCTGATCTCAGCAGACAAGCAGTGATTGGAGCCAGATGAGGACCTCGGCCATCTGACTGCAGCCCGTGTGCCCTTTACCCCTGTTCTAAACTCCCGCACGTCGGGCAGCCGTGCTGTTGGGAGCAGGGGAATCATCTGTCGGCTGGCCCTAGTTCCCACATCTTTCCCGTGTCCCTCGGCCACACCTCACATTCCCGAGTGTCCCTCCTGTCTGTCCCACACTCTCTCCTTGTCACCGTCCCGTCAGAGGGAGAGAAGGACCCTCACTGAGTCTGGAGGACACAGAGCCCCCAGCCCGTCCAGGACCCCTCACTGTGGCTCTGAGGATCCCTGCACCTCAGCCCTGCTCACACACAGCGGGGTTGTCTAGTGGGGGAGGCTGTGTGAGGGGAGGTGTGTCTGTGCAGCTCACAGGGGCGGTGTGTGCGAGTCCACACCCGCACTTTCCGGGCGCCTGGCCCCCTCACCTCTGGCGCACAGGGCTATACAGCAGCCTCTCCCATATGTAGGTTGTCCTGCAGCCCAGAATGCAAAATTCCAGTAACTCCCATCAGTCCAGAAAAATCTCCTGCACCATACCTAGAGAAGAGAGAGGCTGGGTCAGAGGGCAGAGGTCCAGGAAGACAGGTGCTGGGGCTCCTGAACGTCCCCTGAGCATCACTTCTGCATGTCTATAATCTGTCACTTTGTCACGTGGCTAGGACCCCACCGTACAGACCCATCCCTGAGCGTTTTCAGGCAATGACACAGAAGAGCAAACATCACTTCAGCTCTCACACAGAGCAGGCTTCTCAAACTTCACTGAGCAGACGCATCTCCTGGCGATCTGGTGGAAATGTGGATTCTGATTCAGGAGGTCTGGGGTGCAGCCCAGGATCCAGTATTTCGACAAGCTAACAGGTGATGCTGATACTCGGGCCCGGGACCACAGCTGACAGCACTTACTCAGGCACAGCCCCCAGGGTCACTCGGAGAGAAGGACCCACTCAGAGATGAGGACACTGAAATATGGAGGCAGGCATTCAGCCACTTAGGGACCAAGCTGGGTATGAACTCTTGTCTCCTGACTCCAGTGACGGACTGATAGACATTTCACAGCCGGCTTTGGTGGAAAGTGTGAGGCAGAGGAAAGAAAGAACGCTGTGTATAATAATTGTCTATTTCTCTGGTGTAAAGGCACCCACCATGGCAGATTTCAAGCTGCAAGCATGAAGCCACTGAACGCGGTTGAGGAAGAGAAGCACTCAGTCATCACATCTCCTAAGTCAGCACAGTCCCCTCCTGGGCCAGGATGAGGCTCGATGGGGGCAGGGGGTGCCTTGAGGCACTCAGAAACACCCCCGCCCCGGGCCTCCCCTAGTGGTCCAGTGGTGAAGGAGCTACCTGCCCTTGCAGGGGTCGTGGGTTCGACCCCTGGTCCTGGAAGACCCCACAGAGCACCCACTTGGGCTCCCACTGCTGAGGGGGGCTCTCGATTCTGTGCGCCCCAACAAGCAAAGCCACCTCAATAAGAAACCCATGCCCCACAGCCAGAGGGTGCCCCAGCCACAACTAGAGAAAGCCCGTATGCAGACAAATACGAATAAAGGAGAAAGGCTTTAAAAGATAGGAGACTGACTTCCCAATATTAAACCAACCTTTTTATGAAGGACAGAAAGAAAGAGCTTCCTCTCCCTAGACACTGGCCCCTCACTTACCCCGCCTCTGATGAAGCCTCCGATCCAGACCTGTCCGTGGTTGGTCCTTATGCTCAAGTGACGGATGAGAAGGTTGACATTAAAGTTGTGGATGGAGGCGAGGTTGCCTCGGTAGCACCTCCTGCAGACTGTCTGCAGAGAGAAAAGGCAGGAGAGAAAATTCAGTTTTCATGTTAAGTTCCTGAGTCTCCAGGACATCCCCACATCGATTTGCAAATCAGAAATCAGGTATCTACTGCTGCCCCTGAATCCCATCTCTTGTGCCTTTATTTGGCCTTCCCTATTGGCTCAGCTGGTAAAGAATCCGCCTGCAATGCGGGAGACCTGGGTTTCATCCCAGGGTCAAGAAGATCCCCTACAGAAGGAAAGGGCAACCCACTCCAGGACTCTTGCCTGGAAAATTCCATGCACAGAAGACCCTGGTTGGCTACAGTCCATGGGGTCGCACATGTCGGACACAACAGAGCAACTTCACTATCTTTCTTTCACTTTCTTTTCTGATGCATATTAGGCTAAGAGAACCACTAGTCTAAATAATAAGAAACAGAACATTGAATCCAATCCTGTCTCTCCATTCCTGGTCCCCCATAGCAGCCTCGCTGCCATATACCTGAGCATTTGTAAACGTCCTTGCGGTCAGCACCATTATGTAGCGGCAGCTCTTGCACTCAGGACTGCCCGGAAGCTGCACTGTCTCCTCCTCCTTGGGGCACTGCACATCCTCATCTAAGTCATCCCGGTCTGAGTCCCCCTCATCATCGTGGCTGTCCTTGGACTCCTCTCCTCCCGACTCAAACACCTCACCACTCAGGGCCAGCTCTCCTTCCTGCCCACCTGAGCATTCAGGATCCTGGCTCAGGTCTGCCTGTGTCTCCAGACTGCCCACATGGGGGGCATCCTTCTCTGGAAAAAAGAAACAACCTGCCATCAGACCAGGTACCACCTTCCTCCAGGAGCACGGACAGCTCTGATGGCTCCACCCAGTCTTCCTAGGGACCCATCTGGAACCAAAGACAGGAAGGATCTCTTGGGGGTTGGATGAGCCAGAATTCTTACATCACACACACAAATACATGAGAACCTGACGTCAACTGACACCACGTGCGGGTAATTTGGGAGTGAGACATGTGAGAAGCCCTCATTTCACAGGGGGGTGTTTTTCCTTGCAAAGGAGACCTGGGGGAAAGTTCAGGTCACAGCTCTGGTTCAAGGAGAGATCTAACCAGAGAGGGGCTGGGAAATTGAACAGGGGGTTGTGGCCCTGGACCTACCAGAACGAAAAACGGTGCAGAAAAGTTGAGAGGAAGATGGATGAGAAGGGAAGGGGAGCACTCACCCAGAGAGAGAGCAGAAACTGTCCTGAGCAGCAGAAGGAGCAGGAGCAGGCAGCCTTTCATGTTCCTACAGTCGTCTTATGACAGACACAGAGCTCCACGTTCCCTCCTGGGAACTTCCCTTGTGTCTCCACAGCCCTGGAACACAGTGGAGAGGCAGGGTCTGCTCAACTGGTAGATTAAAGGGCAAAGCAGAGAGCTTCCTTGTCTCCCAGTGAACAGACCCCGAGCTGGAGGATCAGAGAAAGAACAGGGGGTTGTCCGCTCAAGTCCCTTTTCCTGAGAGTGCGTCACTGCTCCCTGGGACAGCACTCAGCTCAGACCGGTGCTCCTGCAGGAACAAGCGTGGTCACCTTCAGGGCCAGAGTCAGACACACTGGGAAAGAAGGGGGAGGACAGTGGTCATTAAGGGGCAAAGAACCAGAGACCCGTGTTTCCCATACAGAGGCCGGTTTCTTCCCAGTCCCGGACATGACCTCCCAGGGAAGCTGAGGGAGTCTTACCTCCTGAGAGTCTGAAGCCTCCGCTCTCAGCCTCTGCCTGTTGGCACTCAGAAGCTGTCCTTATACCGGGCTTTGGGGAACTGGGAAGAGGCCAGGAGGATTGCCCCAGGCTCGGGGGTTGGACAATGGGGCTGATAAGAGATTGGCTCAGTCCTCCCACCCTTGGGCTGTGCTCTCTACTAAGATGTCAGGGACCTGCCTCCTGTTTGGACATAGATGCCCCAACACCCTAGTAGGCTCCAGAAGTCCCCATCACTAATGTCCAGACTGAATTTTATCAGTGCCCCTAAGGGTCCAGGTCTGTACAATCCTCTTCAGTCCCAGAAGCAGCCTTCCCTGGGTCAGTTTTCCAGCAAATGCCATGAAGGATCCGGGGGGCAGGGAGACCAGGGGGAGGAGGGGGAGGGTAAGGGCAGGCTCGGCCTCCTGAGCGCTTGTTGGACCGTGTGTGCACGCCTCACATCCCTGAATCCTCACCTTCCTCACCTCGGTCCCATGAGAACGTGCGACCAGCCCGACTCCACTGATGTGAAGAATGAATGAGATTCAGAGAGGGCAGGTGACTTGCCAAGGTTGTGCGGGAAGTGGGGGAGCTGGGATTACTAAGCCTTTGAGGCTCACACCCTTCTCTCCCTCTCTGTGTCTGTCTCTCCACCTCGTTCCCTTCTTCACTCTCTTCCTGTTTCTCCCTCTCCTCTCCCTCCATCTCTTTCTCATCTTGAAGATGAAAAATGCATGCTCTTTCCTTTATTCTGTGGCTCTCGATCAAGGCTCTCAGCCTTTGCACAGTTATTTTTGGGAGTCAAATCATTCTTTGATGGGAGTCGGTGGAGGGGTTCTCCTATGTTTTGTAGAAAGTTTAGCACCGTTAAGTCGCTCTGATATGTGTCCACACATTTCCAAATGTCCCCAAGAAAGCAAAACTGCCTCTCTCAGGTTCACTGACCTAGTTCAGGCCTTGTTGTCCAGCCTAGAGGCAGATCTTCTCAAAAGGAAGCAACAGCTGGAGTGGAGACCTTCATACTGAGTCTTCCAATCCTCTGTGGGCCACGCTTCCCTTCCAATCCACCAGCCCCCACGGTCAGCACAAGGGGCAGCAAATGAGGCACTCAGCTCAGCTGCAGAGTTCAAGGGGCACTAAAGAATTCAGTAGTCAAGATAAATAAACATTTCATGCAATCTTTCTGAAAAGTCAGAATCACTGCAAAAGTACCGTGATGAACAAATGTCAGGATATTCATCGGTCAAGTTCCAGCCACATTCAGTGTAATCCAAGGGGAGGCCAGCAAGGGCTGAGGCTTGATTTTGCCGGACGTCATGGCCCAGAGCCCATGGACCCGTCAGGGTGTTGCCTCCACTCTGGGGTATCTCAGCTGGGCAGTGTATTTTTGTACCTTGGACCAGCGCAGTGCTCAGGGCACCAGTGACGGGTCACCTAGGCTTTCTTGCCTGGCCTCTGCTCTCCCCAGATCAGATCAGATCAGTTGCTCAGTCGTGTCTGACTCTTTGCGACACGCCAGGCCTCCCTGTCCATCACCAGCTCCCGGAGGTCACCCAGACTCATACCCATCGAGTCAGTGATGCCATCCAGCCATCTCATCCTCTGTCGTCCCCTTCTCCTCCTGCCCTCAATCCCTCCCAGCATCAGAATCTTCTCCAATGAGTCAACTCTTCGCATGAGGTGGCCAAAATACTAGAGTTTCAGCTTCAGCATCATTCCTTCCAAAGAAATCCCAGGGCTGATCTCCTTAAGAATGGACCAGTTGGATCTCCTTTCAGTCCAAGGGACTCTCAAGAGCCTTCTCCAACACCACAGTTCAAAAGCATCAATTCTTCGGCGCTCAGCCTTCTTCATAGTCCAGCTCTCACATCCATACATGACCACAGGAAAGACCATAGCCTTGACTAGGCGAACCTTTATTGGTAAAGTAATGTCTCTGCTTTTGAATAGGCTATCTAGGTTGGTCATAACTTTCCTTCCAAGGAGTAAGCGTCTTTTAATTTCATGACTGCAGTCACGATCTGCAGTGATTTTGGAGCCCAGAAAAACAAAGTCTGACACTGTTTCCACTGTTTCCCCATCTATTTCCCATGTAGTGATGGGACCAGATGCCATGATCTTTGTTTTCTGAATGTTGAGCTTTAAGCCAACCTTTTCACTCTCCACTTTCACTTTCATCAAGAGGCTTTTTAGCCCCTCTTCACTTTCTGCCATAAGAGTCGTGTCATGTGCATATCTGAGGTTATTGATATTTCTCCCAGCAATCTTGATTCCACCTTGTGTTTCTTCCAGTCCAGCATTTCTCATGATGTACTCTGCATATAAGTTAAATAAACATGGTGACAATATGCAGCCTTGACGTCCTCCGTTTCCTATTTGGAACCAGTCTGTTGTTCCATGACCAGTTCTAACTGTTGCTTCCTGACCTGCATACAGATTTCTTAAGAGGCAGATCAGGTGGTGTGGTATTCCCATCTCTTTCAGAATTTTCCATAGTTTATTGTGATCTACACAGTCAAAGGCTTTGGCATAGTCAATAAAGCAGAAATAGATGTTTTTCTGGAACTCTCTTGCTTTTTCCATGATCCAGCGGATGTTGGCAATTTGATCTCTGGTTCCTCTGCCTTTTCTAAAACCAGCCTGAACATCACCAGGGCCCTGCAAATGGAGAAGTGACTGAGAGGTCACTTCTGGGCTGATTACAGAGTAACGGTCTTAGCTGTTATCTCCTGGTGCCAACGACTCGACCCTCCGCTTATCTACCTGACTTGGTGGTTGGGGGCGATTGGTCAATTCCAGAGAGGGAAAACCTGGTCTTCAGATTTCAAGCTGGAGACTTCCCTTGGAGGAGGAGTGGAGGGCTAGGCACTCCTCCATTATTCTCCCAGTCCTGGGCCCAGGCCAAGGACACCATTTCACACAGCAGTTGGGATCACCAATAACTTCAGCTGGTATTGCAAACCAGTGCCATGATAAGCTTTTCAAGCGCTGTTTCATTTAAACGTCCCTGTTTCACACATTAGGAAACAGCCTATCAGAAAGCTGAAATAAGTTGCCCAAGACCACACGACAAGACAGAGACAGGCCTTCTGGCTCCTTATTCGGCTGCCTACCCTTGACCTCCTGTCCCTGGAATCCCATCCCTCTGGCCGGCCCCTCCCCTAGGCTGACCCTGGGCAAAGACATCCCAGGGACTTCAGGGACCCCCTTGACATCATGATGATGTGGCTCAATGGGAGACTGGACACAGCTTTCTAGGCCTTGCCACGAGGCTGGTGGAATCTTAGCTCCCCAACCAAGGACTGGTTCCATACGCCCTGCGGGAGGAGCTCAGAGTGTTAACCATGGGGCTGGAAGTCTGGACATAACATTTCTGGAGCTCCACCACCATCTCAACGCTGTGCTTCATTAAGGCTTTTGCATCCTTATCCCACCTTCTGAATCTTTACGTTCACCGGAGGGCCTTAAGTGCCGCCGTTCTAGGCAACAGATCCATCAGAGAGGGTAAGTGACTTGCCCGTGGCCACACGGCGAGTTTGAAGATGCACGTCTGACCCTAGTGAGTGACTCCCATGTCCTTGCTGTCTTTGATTCGCTCAACTGTTACCCATTAGGTAATGGCGCCTACCTTTTCAGCATCTGTGAAACCCCACCTCCCTGGCTTACCGCGTGCATCTCTGTTTGTAGGGGTTTCAGCTCTGCCCCTTGTGTGAGGTCCGTCAGCCCCACATCTTGCAGAGGGCAGTGTGCTGTGTTGTAGAATGCAATCGCCACTCCAGAGTCAGCCACTCGGGTCTCCATATTCCCATCCACAAACCAAGGCTGATGGCAGGACCTACCTCTAATGAGATCCTCTCCAGTAGTGCTCTGAGGATAGGACCAGGCATGTGGCCTTGGGGTAGTCTTTGTCAGGAAACCAGGACCCAACTGTCCCCCTGGTCAACCAGTAAGCACTGAGAGTTGGCTGTGGGCCCGCTCTGTGGATTTCAGGATGATGTAAGGAACTCCAGGGATTCTGCTGTAAAGACACCAGCTGAGCTGCCCAGAGCTCAGTTAGCATCATTTTGGAGGGGAAAGGTGACACGCAAGCCCACATTTGGGGATATCAGGCCAGTGCTCTTATTTTATTTAAAATGTATCTTGAGGATGTTTAAGATGCAGCCTGTCACCTGCACCGTATCGTAGACTGCTTGGGAATCGTCACAGAGGAGATTTACCATGTGATGGAGCCCATGTCAAGATACAGAATCTTTCCAGGAGCCCAACTGCCTCCTTGTTGATTTTAACCCCCCAAAGAGAGAAGGCACACTTCGGCCACTAACATCCCGCCAACAGAAGAGATTTGTGAGGAACAAGATGAAGTCTCCCTGAGCACAAAGTCAGAGCCCAGCACATATTTAGTGCTTAATAAACGAGGGACTTTGTTGCTCTTTATTGTTAATTCTGGAACAAAGAGAAGCAACGCCTCCCCACCAGAACACAAGTCCCCGAGGACAGGAGCGAGAGCCCAGCACCCAGCATGGGGCTGAACCCATAAGTTGTGTCGGAAAACCGCCCTCATGGAAATCCAGACAACAGCAGGTACGGTGGAACTCAGTTTGATTTCTTTCCTTTTCACCTCACTCTGCAAACTTGAGTAAGTAGCCTCTCATATTGGGGCCACACTCAGAACATAAAGGTTCTTGATTTGCTTAAGGCCTTGGGGTGGGACTTCCCTGGTGATCCATTGGCTGAGACTCCAAGCTCCCAAATCAGGGGCCGGGGTTCCACCCCTGTTCAGGGAATTAGATCCCACTTTCTGCCACAAACAGAGCCTGCGAGACACAGCTACTGAGCGCCTGAGCTCTACAGTCCAGGCCACAGCTAGAGAAGCCTTTGAGCTCCAAGGAAGACCCAACACAGCCAAAGCAAATACACAAAAAAGGAAATAATTTTTAAGTGAGGTTTTTCCTTTGCCTCTAAGACTGTTGGACCTTCTATACTCTTGTGAATTTCAGCAGTTCTGGAGAAAAGGGCTTCACGGCACTGACGCCTTACTTTCTCACCGCAGCCCCAGCAGAGGGTGCAGGACGCCCTCCTTCCTCACCTCGGACTGGGACTCCCTCGGCCCCAGCGAGGCTGGAATCCTGTGCCCCATGGAGAACACAAGAGTAGAGGACTCGGGGCTTCCCTGACGGTCCAGTGGTGACGAGTCCACAAGGCAAGGGACACTGGTTCCGTCCCTGGTCTGGGAAGATGCCAGGTGTCGCGGGGCAACTGCGCCCCTGGGCTGCTACTAGAGAGTAGTCCTCACTTGCTGCAACTAGAGAAAGCCTGCGTGCAGCAATGAAGACCAGCCCAGCCATACACAAATAATTTTTTTTTTAAGAAAAAAAAAGACTAAGAATAGATGACGGTCTCCTTCCTCCCCTCCATGTTGTACCCCATGTGATCATGTCCAGGAAGCAGCCAACACTTCCAGCCATGAAGTCCTGCTGACTGAAAGGACATGCTCTGGAGATCCTTGCATCCCTCCATGGGTCACATTCCAATGGTCAGCCTGGGGCACAAACTAGCTCACAACTTCTCTAACCTGGTTCTGTCAAAGGGACAATAGTTACTGATCACACAAGGCCATCCTCGAAGGTGCCTGCCGCAGCTAGGGACTTCCCAGGGAGCACTAGGGGTAACCAAGCCGCCTGAAAAGGCAGGTGACATGAGAGACATGAGTTCAATCAGTGGGTTGGGAAGATCCCCTGGAGGAGTGCATGTCATCCCAGTCCAGTATTCGTGCCTAGAGAATCCCATGGATGGGGGAGCCTGACCGGCTGCATTCCATGGGGTCACAGAGAGTTGGATATGACAGAAGTGCCTTAGTGCACGTGCCTTTACTCACAACGGCTGGGGTGCTTTATAGACCCACAATAAGGAGACACAAGTAGCAGATTCTTTTGTGTTCCCTGGAGAAGGAAATGACAACCCACTCCAGTATTCTTGCCTGGAGAATTCCATGGACAGAGGCACCTGGCAGGCTTCAGTCCATGGGGTTGAAAATAGTTGAACACAGCTGAGCATATTTCACTTTGTGCTTGTACTGCAATCATCCTCATGTTCCTGAAGCTGTGTCTGATCATATTCTGAGAACTCACGCAGAGTTGTACGTATTTTAATAGCAGTTTGACTTATGCTGAGTCCCCAGATACAGACCCTGAAACAGGATTTGAGCAAGTAAAGTATTTAGGAGGTGCTGGAACTCAGAGGAGGGTTCACACAGGGAAGAGAAGGTAGCCAATACACTGTGTGTGATAAAGCCAGCTTCCTCAGTGGATAACTGCAAGTTGATCCTGCTGGGAAACCCTGGGAAGCGGTGCCGAATACATGCCCCAGAATTATTCCACTGCAGTTCTCACACACTCACTCCTGGGAGCTGTGGGCTGTTCCCAGGGACTTGTTAATCTCCAGGCACATTAAGGCAATAGCAGTTTGTGGGACAAAATGCCCTCAGACATGGAGAAGCAAGTACAGTGTGTAGAGAGTCCAACCTGAAAACCGAAGACGGGACCGGGGAAGTCCCGCCACACGTTTAGGATCAGGATACGTGTGTGGAAGTCCCGCTCGCTCTCCGACCGTACAACCTGGGCAGGCAGACGAGCCTGGATCCTCATCTGTAAGGTGGGGTGGCCACGCCGGCCCTCCTCTTGTTAGGGCCAGAGGGATGCGTGTGTCCCTGGGACGCAGAAAATGTGAGGGTGACCATCGCTGTGGGTCTCCATTTCAGCGGGCCAGCAGGGGTCCAGCACGGTCCAGCCCCTCTTTAGGGGGATGCCGGGCAGGCAGCAGCAGCAGCAGGCAGGGACAGGCCAGCGCTGCCCCCTGCTTCCCTTCGCCCCGGGCCGCAGCCCCTCTCCTTCCCTCCCGCCTCCTCAGGGGCCGCTGGACACCCTGTACTAGCTTGCCATCATTGCCTGGAATTTGCCTCCGGGCGGGCGGCCATCCCTGGGGCGGGGGTCGGATGTGTGATCCTGGGCACCTGAGGGGAGGTGGGAGAGGGGGACTGGCAGCAAGCCTGGAGGGGGAGCGGTGCTAGGAAGAGCCAGACCTCCGGAGAGGGGCCTCCTGGGTCTCTAGACTCATCTCCACCGTGGTGTGGGGTGGGGAGGGAAACCCCTCCTGGGGCTGAGTCGGGGGAAGGAGAGGCTGAGAGCCCTCCCTGCTGCGTCTTCACAGGGCGCCCTGCGGTCCCTCAGGAGTCTCAGCCTCCTGCTCCTCTCTTTCTACCAAGCTGGGTCATCTGGGCAGCCTCCACCTGGGCCCTCCCACCCCCAGCAATAAAAGTGCTTTCCTGAAACGGATTTCTTTTCCTTCCAGACACTGATCTTCTCTGCTTAGCCCCACCCAAGAGCTTTCTGCCTTGTAAAGATCATGTTTCCCCACACTACTCTGTTCCATAAAAAGGACTAGAAGTTATCACTCTGAAGGAGACTGTAGTGTGGGGTCCATGGGGCCTTCCTAGAGAGAGAGGAAGGGGTCCACGTGTTATTTCCATAGGACACCCCATTACTGGACACATGCTTTGCAGGGGCTACCAGTGGCAGATATGACTGCTGATGGAAGGAAGGTCCGATGCTATAAAGAGCAACAATGCATAGGAACCTGGAATGTTAGGTCCATGAATCAAGGCAAATTGGAAGTGGGCAGACAGAGGATGGCAAGAGTGGGCATTGACATTTTAGGAATCAGTGAACTAAAATGGACTGGAATGGGTGAATTTACTCAGATGACCATTATATCTACTGCTGTGGGCAGGAATCCCTCAGAAGAAATGGAGTAGCCATCACAGTCAACAAAAGAGTCCCATATGCACTACTTGGATGCAATCTCAAAAACGACAGAAGGATCTCTGTTCCTTTCCAAGTCAAACCATTCAATATCTCGGTAATCCAAGTCTATGTCCCGATCAGTAATGCTGAAGAAGCTGAAGTCGAATGGTTCTATGAACACCTTAAAGACCTTCTAGAACTAACACCCAAAACAGATGTCGTTTTCATTATAGGCAACTGGAATACAAAAGTAAGAAGTCAAGAGACACCTGGACTAACAGGCAACTTTTGCCTTGGAGGACAGAATGAAGCAGGACAAAGGCTAATAGAGTTTTGCCAAAACTATGTTCTTTGCAGCCAAAGATGGAGAAGCTCTATACAGTCAGCAAAAACAAGACCGGGAGCTGACTGTGGTTCAGTTCATGAACTCCTTATTGGCAAATTCAGATTTAAATTGAAGAAAGTAGGGAAAACCACTAGACCATTCAGGTATGACCTAAATCCAAATCCCTAACGATTATACAGTGGAAGTGGGAAATAGAATCCAGGGATTGAATCTGATAAATAGAGTGCCTGAAGAACCATTGACGGAGGTTCGTGACATTGTACAGGAGACAGGGATCAAGACCATCCCGCAGGAAAAGAAATGCAAAAAGGCAAAATGTCTGTCTGAGGATGCCTTACAAATAGCTGTGAAAAGAAGGGAAGTGAAAAGCAAAGGAGAAAAGGAAAGATATGTTTATTTGAATGCAGAGTTCCAGTGAATAGCAACTAGAGCTAAGAAAGCTTTCCTCAGTGATCAGTGCAAAGAAATTGAGGAAAACAACAGAATGGGAAAGACTAGAGATCTCTTCAAGAACATTGGAGATACCGAGGGAACATTTCAAGCAAAGATGGGCTCGATAAAGGACAGAAAACGTATGGACCTAACAGAGGCAGAAGATATTAAGAAGAGGTGGCAAGATTACACAGAAGAACTGTACAAAAAAGATCATCATGACCCAGATAATCACGATGGAATGATCACACACCTAGAGCCAGACATCCTGGAATGTGAAGTCAAGTGGACCTTAGGGAGCATCACTACGAACAAAGCTAGAGGAGGTGATGGAATTCCAGTTGAGCTCTTACAAATCCTAAAAAATGATGCTGTGAAAGTGCTTCACTCAATATGTCAGCAAGTTTGGAAAACTCAACAGGGGCCACAGGACCAGAAAAGGTCAGTTTTCATTCCAATTCCAAAGAAAAGCAATGCCAAAGAATGCTCAAACTACCACACAATTGCACTCATCTCACACGCTAGTAAAGTAATGCTCAAAATTCTCCAAGAACCGTGAACTTCCAAATGTTCAAGTTGGATTTAGAAAAGGCAGAGGAACCAGAGATCACATTGCCAACATCCTCTGGATCATCAAAAAGGCAAGAAAGTTCCAGAAAAACATCTACTTCTGCTTTATTGACTATGCCAAAGCCTTTGACTGTGTGGGTCACAACAAACTGTGGAAGATTCTTCAAGAGATGGGAATACCAGACCACCTGGGCTGCCTCTTCAGAAAACTATACGCAGGTCATTAGGAAACAGTTAGAACTGGACATGGAACAACAGACGTGTTCCAAATAGGGAAAGGAGTACAACAAGGCTGTATATTGTCACCCTGCTTACTTAACTTATATGCAGAGTACATCACGAGAAACACTGGGCTGGAAGAAACACAAGCTGGAATCAAGATTGCCGGGAGAAATATCAATAATCTCAGATATGAGTTGATACCACCTTTATAGCAGAAAGCGAAAAACTAAATAGCCTCTTGATGAAAGTGAAAGAGGAGAGTGAAAAAGTTGGCTTAAAGCTCAACATTCAGAAAACCAAGGTCATGGCATCTGGTCACATCACTTCATGGCAATGGCAAATAGATGGGGAAACAGTGACAGACTTTATTTGGGGGTGGGGGGCTCCAAAATCACTGCAGATGGTGACTGCAGCCATGAAATTAAAAGATGCTTGCTCCGTGGAAGAAAAGTTATGACCAACCTAGACAGCTTATTAAAAAGCAGAGACATTACTTTTCCAACAAAGGTCCATCTAGTCAAGACTATGTTTTTTCCAATAGTCATGTATGGATGGGAGAGTTGGACTATAACGAAACCTGAGTGCTGAAGAATGATGTTTTTGAACTGTGTTGTTGGAGAAGACTCTTCAGAGTCTTTTGGACTGCAAGGAGATCCAACCAGTCCATCCTAAAGGATGTCAGCCCTGGGTGTTCATTGGAAGGACTGATGATGAAGCTGAAACTCCAATACTTTGGCCACCTGATGTGAAGAAATGACTCACTTGGAAAGATCCTGATGCTGGGAAAGATTGAAGCAGGAAGAGAAGGGGATGAGAGGATGAGATGGTTGGATGGCATCATCGACTCAATGGGCATGAGTTTGAGCAAGCTCTGGGAGTTGGTGATGGACAGGGAAGCCTAGTGTGCTGCAGTCCAGGAGGTCCCAAAGTGTCGGACACGACTGAGCGACTGATGTGACTGAATGGAGCTCAGCACCCCCACTGCACACACTCACCCCAGGAGAACCCAGGCTCCCACATGAGGTCCTGCTGGTCAAGAGCATGAACTTAGGGTCAGGCAGTTGAGGGGGTGGTACTGGTTCCATCATCTACTAACTTTCTTCGTTGGAGATATGGCTGCACCACACACATAACTCATGGGGTGGTTATGAGGACTAAAGGACATAATACACAGAAAATGCCTAGCCCAGAACACTCAGTGAGCTCCCAGCAAAAGAAGCAATCCTTCGATCATCATCATTTGCATCTTGCAGAAAGCACAGCATTGAGAACATCACAGTAAGGCAAGACTGCAGGCGCGCAGGAGCCTGAGGCGTCCCTGCAAGTCCCGCTCTAGAGTCCCTGCTCCTTTACCAGCAGAGATCCTGAAACAGGGGGTGGCCAGGGAGGAAGGTGGCTCTGTGACTCTGACCCCAGAAACTGTAGAATGGAGTCAAGACAGAAAGGCTAAAGGCCAAGGAGATTCACTCAGATGAAAAGCTGAAGTTGTCCCAAGTAGAAGACCCAGAAGTAGAGAGAATTTCACCTGGGACTGTCCTGCAATGGAGGACGCAACTGGACACACACACAGAAGAGCCACACCATTCGGTGACCTTGGGAGTGAGGTGGAGAAAGAGAAAGCATGAGCAGATACACACACTCAAGGATGTACACGGACATACAAGCATCTCCATAGAGATGTAGAAAATGTGCACACAAGCAACACACAAATACACGCTGACTCACAGAGATTTATGCACGTTTACAAGCACTGATTCACATATACACAGGTGTATATGTGTATACAGTCTGCAGGTGTCTGAAGACTGACTCATGCACACACCAAGACACCCACACACCCGTGTACACGTGTGCCCCAGACATCCTTGAACACGCTCCCCGGGCCCCACGTAGAGCCACACCCCCAGGAAGCACTCTCACTCTCTCTCTCACGACCCAGGGCTCTCTGCCCTCTGAACCCAGTTTGCAGTCTCAGCTTCCCGCTTCTTCAAGCTCCGATCCTTCCTGGAGCCCAGCCTGGGATGAAGCTAAGAGCAGGAACACTGTTCTGTCTCAGTGATCCCTGGACCGAGGAGATGGAAGAAGCTGGGAGACCCGGGGCTGGGGAGCCAGCCCTGGAGCCACCTGGCTGCATACGGCCTAACTTGGTCCCGGAGCCCCTCGGGGAGTGAGGCAGCTCCCTGCTGAGACCGTGGCCCCTCCAGCGAGGGGAGGGAGACTGGGGACCAGAGAGGGGATGCAGGATGGAGGGCAGGGAGGAGGACAGCCTCCCATGAGGATATGGTCGGGGAGCCATCTGGCTGAGAGCTGGGCCTTGGACTCACCCCAGTGGCTGAATTAAATTCTGAATCAAAGCCGCCCATTCCCGTCCATTTTAGTTCAGGGATTCCTAAAATGTCAGTGTTCACTCTTAGCATGTCTGCCTCTTTGCAAACCCATGGACTGCAGCACGCCAGGCCTCCCTGTCCATCACCAACTCCAGGAGTCCACCCAAACCCACGTCCATTGAGTCGGTGATGCCATCCAACCATGTCATCCTCTGTGATCCCCTTCTCCGCCTGCCCTCAATCTTTCCCAGCAAAGGCAGAATGAGACCTTCCAGGATTCTCCAACCCAGAGGACTCCTCCAAAGTGGGCAATGAGGAGACAGCAGTCAGGAGATGCTGTGAGAACGTGGCTTTATGACTCGGAGAGGCAGGGGGGCAGGGGGCAGGGGTGAGACCGGGCAGGCAGGGGGGCGGGGGTGGGGACAGAGTACCCCGCCTCCGGCTTAGTGGAAGCAGACGAAGGGCAGCCGCCTGTGGCACGGAGCTCGTCGCCAGTGACCCGCTGCAGGCAGAGAGCACAGTGATGTCAGTTCACCTGAGTGTGGCCTGTGTTCCCCAGTGCCCCACCAGCCACCGCTCAGATGACCTTTGCCAGGTCGAGGACCGTATGTCTCCCCATGTCCCAGCTAGCCACGATCACTGGTCTCTTCTCTTGCCTGAGCCAGTGTGCTAAGAGCTTCCTAAGGACTGTCCTTCCATCCTCACAGTGACACCAGGAGGTCAGGGCTGCCAGCACTCCCACTTCACAGATGGGAAAACTGAGGCTCAGGGGAGTGATAACCTGCCCTGATCTCAGCAGACAAGCAGTGAATGGAGCCAGATGAGGACCTCGGCCATCTGACTGCAGCCCGTGTGCTCTTCGCCCCTGTTCTAAACCCCCGCACGTCGGGCAGCCGTGCTGTTGGGAGCAGGGGAATCATCTGTCAGCTGGCCCTAGTTCCCACATCTTTCCCGTGTCCCTCGGCCACACCTCACATTCCCGAGTGTCCCTCCTGTCTGTCCCACACTCTCTCCTTGTCACTGTCCCGTCAGAGGGAGGGAAGGACCCTCGCTGAGTCTGGAGGACACAGAGCCCCCAGCCCGTCCAGGACCCCTCACTGTGGCTCTGAGGATCCCTGCACCTCAGCCCTGCTCACACACAGCGGGGTTCTCTAGTGGGAGAGGCTGTGTGAGGGGAGGCGTGTCTGTGCAGCTCACAGGGGCGTGTGTGTGAGTCCACACCCGCACTTTCCGGGCGCCTGGCCCCCTCACCTCTGGTGCACAGGGCTACACAGCGGCCTTTCCCAAATGCAGGTTGTCCTGAAGCCCAGAATGCAAAATTCCAGGAACTCCCATCAGTCCAGAAAAATCTCCTGCACCGTAACTAGAGAAGAGAGAGGCTTGGTCAGAGGGCAGAGGTCCAGGAAGACAGGTGCTGGGGCTCCTGAACGTCCCCTGAGCATCCCGTCTGCATGTCTATAGTCTCCTCTCACTGTGGCACCTGGCTAGGACCCCACCGTACAGACCCACCCCCAGTGGTTTACAGGTAATGACACAGAAGAGCAAACATCGCTTCAGCTCTCACACAGAGCAAGCTTCTCAAACTTCACTGAGCAGACACATCTGGCGATCTGGTAGAAATGTGGATTCTGATTCAGGAGGTCTGGGGTGCGGCCCAGGATCCAGTATTTTAACAAGCTAACAGGTGATGATCCTCGGGCCCGGGACCACAGCTGACAGCACTTACTCAGGCACAGCCCCCAGGGTTACTTGGAGAGAAGGACCCACTCAGAGATGAGGACACTGAAATATGGAGGCAGGCATTCAGCCACTCAGGGACCAAGCTGGGTATGAACTCTTGTCTTCTGACTCCAGTGACGGACTGATAGACATTTCACATTCAGCTTTGGTGGGAAGTGTGAGGCAGAGGAAAGAAAGAACGCTGTGTATAATAATTGTCTATTTCTCTGGTGTAAAGGCACCCACCATGGCAGATTTCAAGCTGCAAGCGTGAAGCCACTGAACACGGGTGAGGAAGAGAAGTGCTCAGTCATCACGTCTCCTAAGTCAGCACAGCCAGCTTCCTGGGCCAGGATGAGGCTGGATGGGGGCAAGGGGTGCCTTGAGGCACTCAGAAACACCCCCGCCCCGGGCCTCCCCTAGTGGTCCAGTGGTGAAGGAGCTACCTGCCCTTGCAGGGGCCGTGGGTTCGACCCCTGGTCCTGGAAGACCCCACAGAGCACCCACTTGGGCTCCCACTGCTAAGCGGGACTCTCGATTCTGTGCGCCCCAACAAGCAAAGCCACCTCAATAAGAAACCCATGGCCCACAGCCAGAGAGTGCCCCAGCCACATCTAGAGAAAGCCCGTGTGCAGACAAATATGAATACAGGAAAAAGGCTTTAAAAGATAGGAGACTGACTGCCCATATCAAACCAACCTTTTTATAAAGGACAGAAAGAGAGCTTCCTCTCTCTGGACACTGGCCCCTCACTTACCCGACCTCTGATGAAGCCTCCGATCCAGACCTGTGCGCGGTTAGTCGTTGTGCTCAAGCGATGGATGAGAAGGTTGACCTTAAAGTTGTGGATGGAGGCGAGGTTGCCTCGGTAGCACCTCCGGCAGACTCTCTGCAGAGAGAACAGGCGGGAGAGAAAATTCAGTTTTCATGTTAAGTTCCTGAGTCTCCAGGACATCCCCACATCGATTTGCAAATCAGAAATCAGGTATCTACTGCTGCCCCTGAATCCCATCTCTTGTGCCTTTATTTGGCCTTCCCTATTGGCTCAGCTGGTAAAGAATCCACCTGCAATGCGGGAGACCTGGGTTTCATCCCAAGGTCAAGAAGATCCCCTACAGAAGGAAAGGGCAACCCACTCCAGGACTCTTGCGTGGAAAATTCCATGCACAGAAGACGCTGGTTGGCTACAGTCCATGGGGTCGCACCCGTCGGACACAACAGAGCAACTGCACTTTCTTTCTTTCCCTTTCTTTTCTGATGCATATTAGGCTAAGAGATCCACTAGTCTAAATAACAAGAAACAGAACATTGAATCCAATCCTGTCTCTCCATTCCTGGTCCCCCATAGCAGCCTCGCTGCCATATACCTGAGCTCTCTTAAACGTCCTTGCGGTCAGCACCATTGTGTAGTGGCACCTCTTGCACTCAGGACTGCCCGGAAGTTGCACTGTCCCCCTCCTCCTTGGGGCACTGCACGTCCTCATCTAAGTCATCTGGGTCTGAGTCCCCCTCATCATCGTGGCTGTCCTTGGACTCCTCTCCTCCCGACTCAAACACCTCACCACTCAGGGCCAGCTCTCCTTCCTGCCCCCCTGAGCCTTCAGGATCCTGGCTCAGGTCTGCCTGTGTCTCCGGACTGCCCACATGGGGGGCATCCTTCTCTGCAAAGAAGAAACAACCTGCCATCAGACCAGGTACCACCTTCCTCCAGGAGCACGGACAGCTCTGATGGCTCCACCCAGTCTTCCTAGGGACCCATCTGGAACCAAAGACAGGAAGGATCCCTTGGGGGTTGGATAAGCCAGAATTCTTACATCACACACCCATTGCGTGAGAACCTGATGCCAGGTGACACCACGTGCAGGTAATTTGGGAGTGAGAGATGTGAGAAGCCCTCATCTTCACAGGGGAGTGTTTTTCCTTGCAAAGCAGTCCTGGGGGAAAGTTCATGTCACAGCTCTGGTCCAGGAGAAATCTAACTAGAGAGGGGCTGGGGCAACTGAACAGGGGGTTGTGGCCCTGGACCTACGGGGAAAAAAATGATGCAGAAAAGATGAGAGGAAGATGGATGAGAAGGGAAGGGGAGCACTCACCCAGAGAGAGAGCAGAAACTGTCCCGAGCAGCAGAAGGAGCAGGAGCAGGCAGCCTTTCATGTTCCTACAGTCGTCTTATGACAAGACACAGAGCTCCACGTTCCCTCCTGGGGACTTCCCTTGTGTCTCCACAGCCCTGGAACACAGTGCAGAGGCAGGGTCTGCTCAACTGGTAGATTAAAGGGCAAAGTAGAGAGCTTCCTTGTCTCCCAGTGAACAGACCCTGAGCTGGAGGATCAGAGAAAGAACAGGGGGTTGTCAGCTCAAGTCCCTTTTCCTGAGAGTGCGTCACTGCTCCCTGGGACAGCACTCAGCTCAGACCGGTGCTCCTGCAGGAACAAGCGTGCTCACCTTCAGGGCCAGAGTCAGACACACTGGGAAAGAAGGGGGAGGACAGTGGTCATTAAGGGGCAAAGAACCAGAGACCCGGTGTTTCCCATATAGAGGCCGGTTTCTTCCCAGTCCAAGACATATCCTCCTGGGGAAGCTGAGGGAATCTTACCTCCTGAGAGTCTGAAGCCTCCGCTCTCAGCCTCTGCCTGTTGGCACTCAGAAGCTGCCCTTATACTGGGCTTTGGGGAAGTGGGAAGAGGCCAGGAGGATTGCCCCAGGCTCGGGGGTTGGACAGCGGTGCTGATAAGAGGTTGGCTCAGTCCTCCCACCCTTGGGCCCTGCACTCTGTTGGGATGTCAGGGACCTGCCTCCTATTTGGACATAGATGCCCCAACACCCTAGTAGGCTCCAGAAGTCCCCATCACTACTGTCCAGACTGAATTTTATCAGAGCCCCTAAGGGTCCAGGTCTGCACAATCCTCTTCAGTCCCAGAAGCAGCCTTCCCTGGGTCAGTTTTCCAGCAAATGCCATGAAGGATCCGGGGGGCAGGGAGACCAGGGGGAGGAGGGGGAGGGTAAGGGCAGGCTCGGCCTCCTGAGCGCTTGTTGGACCACGTGTGCACGCCTCACATCCCTGAATCCTCACCTTCCTCACCTCGGTCCCACGAGAACGTGCGACCAGCCCGACTCCACTGATGTAAAGAATGAATGAGATTCAGAGAGGGCAGGTGACTTGCCAAGCTTGTGCGGGAAGTGGGGGAGCTGGGATTACTAAGCCTTTGAGGCCCGCACCCTTCTCTCCCTCTCTGTGTCTGTGTCTGCACCTCGTTCCCGTCTTCACTCTCTTTCTGTCTCTCCCTCTTCTCTCTCTGCAGCTCTTTCTCATCTTTAAGATGAAAAATGCATGCTCTTTCCTTTATTCTGTGGCTCTCGATCAAGGCTCTCAGCCTTTGCACAGTTATTGTTGGGAGTCAAATCATTCTTTGATGGGAGTTGGTGGAGGGGTTCTCCTATGTTTTGTAGAAAGTTTAGCAGCGTTAAGTCGCTCTGTGTCCACACAATTCCAAATGTCCTCAAGAAAGCAAAACTGCCTCTCTCAGGTTCACTGACCTAGTTCAGGCCTTGTTGTCCAGCCTAGAGGCAGATCTTCTCAAAAGGAAGCAACAGCTGGAGTGGAGACCTTCATACTGAGTCTTCCAATTCTCTATGGGCCACGCTTCCCTTCTAACCCACCAGCCCCCACGGTCGGCACAAGGGGCAGCAAATGAGGCGCTCAGCTCAGCTGCACAGTTCAAGGGGCACTAAAGAATTCAGTAGTCAAGATAAATAAACATTTCATGCAATCTTTCTGAAAAGTCAGAATCACTGCAAAAGTACCGTGATGAACAAATGTCAGGATATTCATCGGTCAAGTTCCAGCCACATTCAGTGCAATCCAAGGGGAGGCCAGCAAGGGCTGAGGCTTGATTTTGCCGGACGTCATGGCCCAGAGCCCATGGACCCGTCAGGGTGTTGCCTCCACTCTGGGGTATCCCAGCTGGGCGGTGTATTTTTGTACCTTGGACCAGTGCAGTGCTCAGGGCACCAGTGGCGGGTCACCTAGGCTTTCTTGCCTGGCCTCTGCTCTCCACAGGGCCCTGCAAATGGAGAAGTGACTGAGAGGTCACTTCTGGACTGATTACAGAGTAACGGTCTTAGCTGTTATCTCCTGGTGCCAACGACCCAACCCTCAGCTTATCTACCTGACTTGGGGGTTGGGGGGATTGGTCAATTCCAGAGAGGGAAAACCTGGTCTTCAGATTTCAAGCTGGAGACTTCCCTTGGAGGAGGAGTGGAGGGCTAGGCACTCCTCCATTATTCTCCCAGTCCTGGGCCCAGGCCAAGGACACCATTTCACACAGCAGTTGGGATGACCAATAACTTCAACTGGTATTGCAAACCAGTGCCATGATAAGCTTTTCAAGCGCTGTTTCATTTAAACGTCCCTGTTTCACACATTAGGAAACAGCCTATCAGAGAGCTGAAATAAGTTGCCCAAGACCACACGACAACTTAGACACAGGCCTTCCGACTCCTTATCCACCTGCCTACCCTTGGCCTCCTGTCCCTGGAATCCTATCCCTCTGGCCGGACCCTCCCCTAGGCTGACCCTAGGCAAAGACATCCCAGGGACTTCAGAGACCCCCTCAACATCATGATGATGTGGCCCAATGGGAAACTGGAAACAGCTTTCTAGGACTTGCCACGAGGCTGGTGGAATCTTAGCTCCCCAACCAAGGATTGGTTCCATACCCCCTGCTGGGGAGGCTCAGAATCTTAACCATGGGGCTGGAAGTCTGGACATAACATTTGTGGAGCTCCACCACCATCCCAACGCTGTGCTTCATTAAGGCTTTTGAATCCTTATCCCACCTTCTGAAAATTTACGTTTACCTGAGAGCCTTAAGTGCCGCCGTTCTAGGCAACAGATCCATCAGAGAGGGTAAGTGACTTTCCCGTGGCCACACGGCGAGTTTGAAGACGCACGTCTGACCCTAGTGAGTGACTCCCATGTCCTTGTCTTTGATTCGCTCAACTGTTACCCATTAGGTAATGGCGCCTACCTTTTCAGCATCTGTGAAACCCCACCTCTCTAGCTTACCGCGTGCATCTCTGTTCGTAGGGGTTTCAGCTCTGCCCCTTGTGTGAGGTCCGTCAGCCCCACATCTTGCAGAGGGCAGTGTGCTGTGTTGTAGAATGCAATCGCCACTCCAGAGTCAGCCACTCGGGTCTCCATATTCCCATCCACAAACCAAGGCTGATGGCAGGACCTACCTCTAATGAGATCCTCTCCAGTAGTGCTCTGAGGATAGGACCAGGCATGTGGCCTTGGGGTAGTAGCCTTTGTCAGGAAACCAGGACCCAACTGTCCCCCTGGTCAACCAGTAAGCACCGAGAGTTGGCTGAGGGCCCGCTCTGTGGATTTCAGGATGATGTAAGGAACTCCAGGGATTCTGCTGTAAAGACACCAGCTGAGCTGCCCAGAGCTCAGTTAGCATCATTTTGGAGGGGAAAGGTGACACGCAAGCCCATATTTTGGGATATCAGGCCAGTGCTCTTATTTTATTTAAAATGTATCTTGAGGATGTTTAAGATGCAGCCTGTCACCTGCACTGTATCGTAGACTACTCGGAGAATCGTCACAGAGGAGATTTACCATGTGATGGAGCCCCTGTCAAGATACAGAATCTTTCCAGGAGCCCAAATGCCTCCTTGTTGATTTTAACCCCCAAAGAGAGAAGTCATACTTCTGCTACTAACACCCCGCCAACGGAAGAGATTTGTGAGGAACAAGATGAAGTCTCCCTGAGCACAAAGTCAGAGCCCAGCACATATTTAGTGCTTAATAAATGAGGGACTTTGTTGCTCTTTATTGTTAATTCTGGAACAAAGAGAAGCAACGCCTCCCCACCAGAACACAAGTCCCCGAGGACAGGAGCGAGAGCTCAGCACCCAGCACAAGGCTGAACCCGTAAGTTGTGTCGGAAAACCGCCCTCATGGAAATCCAGACAACAGCAGGTACAGTGGAACTCAGTTTGATTTCTTTCCTTTTCACCTCACTCTGCAAACTTGAGTAAGTAGCCTCTCCTATAGGGGCCACACTCAGAACATTAAGGTTCTTGATTTGCTTAAGGCCTTGGGGTGGGACTTCCCTGGTGATCCATTGGCTGAGACTCCAAGCTCCCAAATCAGGGGCCGGGGTTCCATCCCTGGTCAGGGAAATGGATCCCACTTTCTGCCACGAACAGAGCCTGCGAGACACAGCTACTGAGCGCCTGAGCTCTACAGTCCAGGCCACAGCTAGAGAAGCCTTTGAGCTCCAAGGAAGACCCAACACAGCCAAAGCAAATACACAAAAAAGGAAATAATTTTTAAGTGAGGCTTTTCCTTTGCCTCTAAGACTGTTGGACCTTCTATACTCTTGTGAATTTCAGCAGTTCTGGAGAAAAGGGCTTCACGGCACTGACGCCTTACTTTCTCACCGCAGCCCCAGCAGAGGGTGCAGGACACCCTCCTTCCTCACCTCGGACTGGGACTCCCTCAGCCCCAGCGAGGCTGGAATCCTGTGCCCCATGGAGAACACAAGAGTAGAGGACTCGGGGCTTCCCTGATGGTCCAGTGGTGACGAGTCCACAAGGCAAGGGACACTGGTTCCGTCCCTGGTCTGGGAAGATGCCAGGTGTCGCGGGGCAACTGCGCCCCTGGGCTGCTACTAGAGAGTAGTCCTCACTTGCTGCAACTAGAGAAAGCCTGCGTGCAGCAATGAAGACCAGCCCAGATCAGATCAGATCAGATCAGTCGCTCAGTCGTGTCCGACTCTTTGCAACCCCATGAACTGCAGCACACCAGGCCTCCCTATCCATCACCAACTCCCAGAGGTCACTCAGACTCACATCCATCGAGTCAGTGATGCCATCCAGCCATCTCATTCTCTGTCGTCCTCTTCTGCTCCTGCCCCCAATCCCTCCCAGCATCAGAGTCTTCTGCAATGAGTCAACTCTTCGCATGAGGTGGCCAAAATACTGGAGTTTCAGCTTTAGCATCATTCCTTCCAAAGAAATCCCAGGGTTGATCTCCTTCAGAATGGACTGGTTGGATCTCCTTGCAGTCCAAGGGACTCTCAAGAGTCTTCTCCAACACCACAGTTCAAAAGCATCAATTCTTCAGTGCTCAGCCTTCTTCACAGTCCAGCTCTCACATCCATACATGACCACAGGAAAGACCATAGCCCAGCCATAGGCAAATAATTTTTTTTTTAAGAAAAAAAAAGACTAAGAATAGATGACGGTCTCCTTCCTCCCCTCCATGTTGTACCCCATGTGATCATGTCCAGGAAGCAGCCAACACTTCCAGCCATGAAGTCCTGCTGACTGAAAGGACATGCTCTGGAGATCCTTGCATCCCTCCATGGGTCACATTCCGATGGTCAGCCTGGGGCACAAACTAGCTCACAACTTCTCTAACCTGGTTCTGTCAAAGGGACAATAGTTACTGATCACACAAGGCCATCCTCGAAGGTGCCTGCCGCAGCTAGGGACTTCCCAGGGAGCACTAGGGGTAACCAAGCCGCCTGAAAAGGCAGGTGACATGAGAGACATGAGTTCAATCAGTGGGTTGGGAAGATCCCCTGGAGGAGTGCATGTCATCCCAGTCCAGTATTCGTGCCTAGAGAATCCCATGGATGGAGGAGCCTGACCGGCTGCAGTCCACGGGGTCACAGAGAGTTGGATATGACAGAAGTGCCTTAGTGCAACGGCTGGTGTGCTTTACAGATGCACAATAAGCAGAAACAAGTAGCAGATTCTTGTGTGTTCCCTCGAGAAGGAAATGACAACCCACTCCAGTATTCTTGCCTGGAGAATTCCATGGACAGAGGAATGCCGAGGTCCAGCCCCAGCTGATCCAGGGTATTCGAAGGGGAGACGGCTTCGGCAAGTTCACTGGATACAATAGCTTTCAGATCAGATCAGATCAGTCGCTCAGTCGTGTCCGACTCTTTGCGACCCCATGAACTGCAGCACGCCAGGCCTCCCTGTCCATCACCAGCTCCCGGAGGTCACCCAGACTCATACCCATCGAGTCAGTGATGCCATCCAGCCATCTCATCCTCTGTCGTCCCCTTCTCCTCCTGCCCTCAATCCCTCTCAGCATCAGAGTCTTCTCCAATGAGTCAACTCTTCGCATGAGGTGCCCAAAATACTGGAGTTTCAGCTTTAGCATCATTCCTTCTAAAGAAATTCCAGGATTGATCTCCTTCAGAATGGACTGGTTGGATCTCCTTGCAGTCCAAGGGACTCTCAAGAGTCTTCTCCAACACCACAGTTCAAAAGCATCAATTCTTCGGCGCTCAGCCTTCTTCACGGTCCAGCTCTCACAACCATACATGACCACAGGAAAGACCATAGCCTTGACTAGGCGAACCTTTGTTGGTAAAGTAATGTCTCTGCTTTTGAATATGCTATCTAGGTTGGTCATAACTTTCCTTCCAAGGAGTAAGCATCTTTTAATTTCATGACTGCAGTCACCATCTGCAGTGATTTTGGAGCCCAGAAAAACAAAGTCTGACACTGTTTCCACTGTTTCCCCATCTATTTCCCATGTAGTGATGGGACCAGATGCCATGATCTTTGTTTTCTGAATGTTGAGCTTCAAGCCAACCTTTTCACTCTCCACTTTCACTTTCATCAAGAGGCTTTTTAGCCCCTCTTCACTTTCTGCCATAAGAGTGGTGTCATCTGCATATCTGAGGTTATTGATATTTCTCCCAGCAATCTTGATTCCACCTTGTGTTTCTTCCAGTCCAGCATTTCTCATGATGTACTCTGCATATAAGTTAAATAAACATGGTGACAATATGCAGCCTTGACGTCCTCCTTTTCCTATTTGGAACCAGTCTGTTGTTCCATGACCAGTTCTAACTGTTGCTTCCTGACCTGCATACAGATTTCTTAAGAGGCAGATCAGGTGGTCTGGTATTCCCATCTCTTTCAGAATTTTCCATAGTTTATTGTGATCTTCACAGTCAAAGGCTTTGGCATAGTCAATAAAGCAGAAATAGATGTTTTTCTGGAACTCTCTTGCTTTTTCCATGATCCAGCGGATGTTGGCAGTTTGATCTCTGGTTCCTCTGCCTTTTCTAAAACCAGCTTGAACATCAGGAAGTTCACGGTTCACATATTGCTGAAGCCTGGCTTGGAGAATTTTGAGCATTACTTTACTAGCGTGTGAGATGAGTGCAATTGTTCGGTAGTTTTAGCATTCTTTGGCATTGCCTTTCTTTGGGATTGGGATGAAAACTGACCTTTTCCAATCTTGTGGCCACTGCTGAGTTTTCCAAATTTGCTGGCATATTGAGTGCAGCACTTTCACAGCATCATCTTTCAGGACCTGGAATAGCTCCACTGGAATTCTATCACCTCCACTAGCTTTGCTCGTAGTGATGCTTTCTAAGGCCCATTTGACTTCACATTCCAAGATGTCTGGCTCTAGGTCAGTGATCACATCATCATGATTATCTGGGTCGTGAAGTTCTTTTTTGTACAGTTCTTCTGTGTATTCTTGCCACCTCTTCTTAATATCTTCTGCTTCTGTTAGGTCCACACCATCTCTGTCCTTTATCGTGCCCATCTTTGCATGAAATGTTCCTTTGGTATCTCTGATTTTCTTGAAGAGATCTCTAGTCTTTCCCATTCTGTTGTTTTCCTCTATTTCTTTGCATTGATCACTGAAGAAGGCTTTCTTATCTCTTCTTGCTATTCTTTGGAACTCTGCATTCAGATGTTTATATCTTTCCTTTTCTCCTTTGCTTTTCGCTTCTCTTCTTTTCATAGCTATTTGTAAGGCCTCCCCAGACAGCCATTTTGCTTTTTTGCATTTCTTTTCCATGGGGATGGTCTTGATCCCTGTCTCCTGTACAATGTCACGAACCTCATTCCATAGTTCATCAGGCACTCTATCTATCAGATCTAGGCCCTTAAATCTATTTCTCACTTCCACTGTATAATCATAAGGGATTTGATTTAGGTCATACCTGAATGGTCTAGTGGTTTTCCCTACTTTCTTCAATTTAAGTCTGAATTTGGCAATAAGGAATTCATGGTCCAAGCCACAGTCAGCTCCTGGTCTTATTTTTGCTGATTGTATAGAGCTTCTCCATCTTTGGCTGCAAAGAATATAATCGATCTGATTTCGGTGTTGACCATCTGGTGATGTCCATGTATAGAGTCTTCTCTTGTGTTGTTGGAAGAGGGTATTTGCTATGACCAGTGCATTTTCTTGGCAAAACTCTGTTAGTCTTTGCCCTGCTTCATTTCGTGTTCCAAGGCCAAATTTGCCTGTTACTCCAGGTGTTTCTTGACTTCCTACTTTTGCATTCCAGTCCCCTATAATGAAAAGGACATCTTTTTTGGGTGTTAGTTCTAAAAGGTCTTGTAGGTCTTCATAGAACCGTTCAATTTAAGAGCGCCCTCGCCTTCCCGCGACCGGCGCACAATTTAAGAGCGCCCCGCCGGCTGCATCGCGCACTAAGAGCGCGGCCGAGAGGAACTACCCCATGACCGAGGAAGGACGGCGGTGAGGGCCAGCGCACTAAGCGCGGCGGAGAAGAGCTACCCCAAGACCGAGGTCAGGAAGGGCAGCTGTGAGGAGAGACCCCTCATCCAAGGTAAGGTGCGATGGCTGTGCTTCGCTGGCCGGGAGCAGCCGGGAGCAGCCGGGATGAGATACCCCACGCCCAAGGTAAGAGAAACCCAAGTAAGACAGTAGGTCTTGAAAGAGGGCATCAGAGGGCAAATAAACTAAAACCATTCTCACAGAAAACTAGTCAATCTAATCACACAAGGACCACACCCTTGTCTAACTCAATGAAATTAAGCCATGCCCAAGGGGCAACCTAGGATGGGTGGGTCATGGTGGAGAGAGATGACAGGGTGTGGTCCGCTGGAGAAGGGAATGGCAAACCACTTCAGTATTCTTGCCTTGAGAACCCCATGAACAGTATGAAAAGGCAAAATGATAGGATACTGAAAAAGAAACTCCCCAGGTCAGTAGGGGCCCAATATGCTACTGGAGATCAGTGGAGAAATAACTCCAGAAAGAATGAAGGGATGGAGCCAAAACAAAAAGAATACCCAGCTGTGGATGTGTCTGGTGATAGAAGCAAGGTCCGATGCTGTAAAGAGCAATATTGCATAGGAACCTGGAGTGTCAGGTCCATGAATCAAGGCAAATTGGAAGTGGTCAAACAAGAGATGGCAAGAGTGAATGTTGACATTCTAGGAATTAGCGAACTAAAATGGACTGGAATGGGTGAATTTAACTCAGATGACCATTATATCTACTACTGTGGGCAGGAATCCCTCAGAAGAAATGGAGTGGCCATCATGGTCAACAAGAGTCCGAAATGCAGTACTTGGATGCAATCTTAAAACAATAGCTTTAATCAGATATTAATTAGAAATAGAAAGAATAATAGAATGAGGATAGCTCAATAGGAAAATTCAGTGAAGAAAAGAGGCTGAGTAGCTTGATTTACTCGGGAAACCAATAAAACTTCAAGACAAGAAGTTTGCACCACTTACGCAGGCCGCAGGTGTCCTTCCATTCTCCCAAAGGAGAGGAGACACTGAGGTCTCCCCAGTCAGATCTTAGAAGCCCAGGCATGATTAGTAAGCTTGGCAGGTTCCACGCCCCAGGTGGAAACTCAGCCAGAGTTTGAGAGAGAGAACGACATGGAGAGACCAGTCTTTCAAGGAACTGATCCCACTGTTTATTTTCCAGGGTCTGTTTTTATACACTGAGATGTTATAAAAAAGTCATTCGAAGTCAGCAGTCCTGACTTTTACTAAAGTCAGGTGCTTCATACAAATGTATACAGAGGTCTTAGGGGTGTTACATCATCTTCTGGCCAGGGGGCTGCTGACAATTTATGACCCTCTCCTTGTGACAGCGGTCAGTCAACACTTATTTCTACAGGGGTGATTATTCTTCAGACGCCACCCAGATAAAGTTACATTCCTATAGGTTGAGGGCGTAGTGCGTTTTAATTAATGAAAGAATTTACTTAGCCTAAGGTCTAACGTGATTAATATCAAAGCTTAATACTTAATTCTTCTATATATTCATTAATGTGTATAAGGGCAGGGGATGTGGAGACTTAGCAGCAAACATTGGCTCAACAAATGAAAAACCCTTCACCAATACAATTTCTAATCAGCCCACTATACTTATACTAATAGTTTTCTAACTTCTCTAAGGAACGTGTTTTTAGAAGGTATAAAGCATCTCGTGCATCTCACGGTTGGGAGGCTGTGAGCAATCCCATGTGGCTGGACAAGCCTGACAGGCTAGAGAACCTTCAGAGAAGTTCATAGGTTAAAACACTCCTGTCACACCTAGGAATTATTATTAACTGGAGCTCTAAGTTAACTCCTTCTCCAAAAGAGGTGGTGGGGGACAGCCCCCAGTAAAGTCAGAAGTATAAGTGAGAGCACAAAGTATTAAAGTAGGCAGGCTCTGGATATGGGGATAGATGCTCGAGGATTTCCAGGGGGACTCCTGAGGCTCAACCCCACCTTTGATATGTCGAGCCTCCTTCCTCATGACCTTTGTCATGGGCAGAGGTCCCCAGGCCCGCTCCCGGCAGAGGAACCTGGCAGGCTTCAGTCCATGGGGTCGAAAATAGTTGAACACAGCTGAGCAAATTTCATTTTGTGCTTGTACTGCAATCATCCTCATGTTCCTGAAGCTGTGTCTGATCATATTCTGAGAACTTACACAGAGTTGTACGTATTTTAATAGCAGTTTGACTTATGCTCAGTCCCCAGATACAGACCCTGAAACAGGCTTTGAGCAAGTAGAGTATTTAGGAGGTGCTGGAACTCAGAGGAGGATTCACACGGGGAAGAGAAGGCAGCCAATACACTGTGTGTGATAAAGCCAGCTTCCTCAGTGGATAACTGCAAGTTGATCCTGCTGGGAAACCCTGGGAAGCGGTGCCCAATACATGCCCCAGAATTATTCCACCGCAGTTCTCACACACTCACTCCTGGGAGCTGTGGACTGTTCCCAGGGACTTGTTAATCTCCAGGCACATTAAGGCAACGGCTGTTTGTGGGAGAAAATGCCCTCAGACATGGAGAAGCAAGTACAGTGTATTTAGAGTCCAGCCGGAAGACTGGAGACGGGACCGGGGAAGTCCCGCCACACGTTTAGGATCAGGATGCGTGTGTGGAAGTTCCGCTCGCTCTCCGACTGTACAACCTGGGCAGGCAGACGAGCCTGGCTCCTCACCTGTAGGATGGGGTGGCCACGCCGGCCCTCCTCTTGTTAGGGCCAGAGGGATGCGTGTGTCCCTGGGACGCAGAAAATGTGAGGGTGACCATCGCTGTGGGTCTCCATTTCAGCAGGCCAGCAGGGGTCCAGCACGGTCCAGCCCCTCTTTAAGGGGGATGCCGGGCAGGCAGAGGCAGCAGCAGGCAGGGATGGGCCAGCGCTGCCCCCTGCTTCCCCTCGCCCCGGGCCGCAGCCCCTCTCCTTCCCTCCCACCTCTTCAGGGGCCGCTGGACACCCTGCACTCGCTTGCCTTCAGTGCCTGGAATTTCCGTCCCGGGCGGCCGGCCATCCCTGGGGCGGGGGTCGGATGTGTGACCCTGGGCACCTGAGGGGAGGGGGGAGAGGGGGCACTGACAGCAAGCCTGGAGGCAGGGCAGTGCTAGGAAGAGCCAGACCTCGGGAGAGGGGCCTCCTGGGTCTCTAGACTCATCTCCACCGCGGTGTGGGGTGGGGAGGGAAACCCCTCCTGGGGCTGAGTCGGGGGAAGGAGAGGCTGAGAGCCCTCCCTGCTGCGTCTTCACAGGGCGCCCTGCGGTCCCTCAGGAGTCTCAGCCTCCTGCTCCTCTCTTTCTACCAAGCTGGGTCATCTGGGCAGCCTCCACCTGGGCCCTCCCACCCCCAGCAATAAAAGTGCTTTCCTGAAACGGATTTCTTTTCCTTCCAGACACTGATCTTCACTGCTTAGCCCACCCAAGAGCTTTCTGCCTTGTAAAGATCACGTCTCCCCACCCTACTGTGTTCCATAAAAAGGACTAGAAGTTATCACTCTGAAGGAGACTGTAGTGTGGGGTCCATGGGGCCTTCCTAGAGAGAGAGGAAGGGGCCCACGTGTTGTTTCCATAGGACACCCCATTACTGGGCACGTGCTTTGCAGGGGCTACCAGTGGCAGATGTGACTGCTGATGGAAGGAAGGTCCGATGCTATAAAGAGCAACAATGCATAGGAACCTGGAATGTTAGGTCCATGAATCAAGGCAAATTGGAAGTGGGCAGACAGACGATGGCAAGAGTGGGCATTGACATTTTAGGAATCAGTGAACTAAAATGGACTGGAATGGGTGAATTTACTCAGATGACCATTATATCTACTGCTGTGGGCAGGAATCCCTCAGAAGAAATGGAGTAGCCATCACAGTCAACAAAACAGTCCCATATGCACTACTTGGATGCAATCTCAAAAACGACAGGAGGATCTCTGTTCCTTTCCAAGTCAAACCATTCAATATCTCGGTAATCCAAGTCTATGTCCCGATCAGTAATGCTGAAGAAGCTGAAGTCGAATGGTTCTATGAACACCTTCAAGACCTCCTAGAACTAACACCCAAAACAGATGTCGTTTTCATTATAGGCAACTGGAATACAAAAGTAAGAAGTCAAGAGACACCTGGACTAACAGGCAACTTTTGCCTTGGAGGACAGAATGAAGCAGCACAAAGGCTAATAGAGTTTTGCCAAAAACTATGTTCTTTGCAGCCAAAGACGGAGAAGCTCTATACAGTCAGCAAAAACAAGACCGGGAGCTGACTGTGGTTCAGTTCATGAACTCCTTGTTGGCAAATTCAGATTTAAATTGAAGAAAGTAGGGAAAACCACTAGACCATTCAGGTATGACCTAAATCCAATCCCTAACGATTATACAGTGGAAGTGGGAAATAGAATCCAGGGATTGAATCTGATAAATAGAGTGCCTGAAGAACCATGGACAGAGGTTCGTGACATTGTACAGGAGATAGGGATCAAGACCATCCCCCAGGAAAAGAAATGCAAAAAGGCAAAATGTCTGTCTGAGGATGCCTTACAAATAGCTGTGAAAAGAAGGGAAGTGAAAAGCAAAGGAGAAAAAGAAAGATATGCTTATTTGAATGCAGAGTTCCAGTGAATAGCAACTAGAGCTAAGAAGGCCTTCCTCAGTGATCAGTGCAAAGAAATAGAGGAAAACAACAGAATGGGAAAGACTAGAGATCTCTTCAAGAACATTGGAGATACCGAGGGAACATTTCATGCAAAGATGGGCTCGATAAAGGACAGAAAACGTATGGACCTAACAGAGGCAGAAGACATTAAGAAGAGGTGGCAAGATTACACAGAAGAACTGTACAAAAAAGATCATCATGACCCAGATAATCACGATGGAATGATCACACACCTAGAGCCAGACATCCTGGAATGTGAAGTCAAGTAGACCTTAGGGAGCATCACTACGAACAAAGCTAGGGGAGGTGATGGAATTCCAGTTGAGCTCTTACAAATCTTAAAAAATGATGCTGTGAAAGTGCTTCACTCAATACGTTAGCAAGTTTGGAAAACTCAGCAGGGGCCACAGGACCAGAAAAGGTCAGTTTTCATTCCAATTCCAAAGAAAAGCAATGCCAAAGAGTGCTCAAACTACCACACAATTGCACTCATCTCACACGCTAGTAAAGTAATGCTCAAAATTCTCCAAGAACCGTGAACTTCCAAATGTTCAAGCTGGATTTAGAAAAGGCAGAGGAACCAGAGATCATGTTGCCAACATCCTCTGGATCATCAAAAAAGCAAGAAAGTTCCAGAAAAACATCTACTTCTGCTTTATTGACTATGCCAAAGCCTTTGACTGTGTGGATCACAACAAACTGTGGAAGATTCTTTAAGAGATGGAATACCAGACCACCTGGGCTGCCTCTTCAGAAAACTATACACAGGTCATTAGGAAACAGTTAGAACTGGACATGGAACAACAGACGTGTTCCAAATAGGGAAAGGAGTACAACAAGGCTGTATACTGTCACCCTGCTTACTTAACTTATATGCAGAGTACATCACAAGAAACACTGGGCTGGAAGAAACACAAGCTGGAATCAAGATTGCCGGGAGAAGTATCAATAACCTCAGATAGGAGTTGACACCACCTTTATAGCAGAAAGCAAAGAACTAAATAGCCTCTTGATGAAAGTGAAAGAGGACAGTGAAAAAGTTGGCTTAAAGCTCAACATTCTGAAAACCAAGATCATGGCATCTGGTCCCATCACTTCATGGCAAATAGATGGGGAAACAGTGACAGACTTTATTTGGGGGTGGGGGGCTCCAAAATCACTGCAGATGGTGACTGCAGCCATGAAATTAAAAGATGCTTGCTCCGTGGAAGAAAAGTTATGACCAACCTAGACAGCTTATTAAAAAACAGAGACATTACTTTTCCAACAAAGGTCCATCTAGTCAAGACTATGTTTTTTCCAAAAGTCATGTATGGATGGGAGAGTTGGACTATAACGAAACCTGAGTGCTGAAGAATGATGCTTTTGAACTGTGTTATTGGAGAAGACTCTTCAAGTCTTTTGGACTGCAAGGAGATCCAACCAGTCCATCCTAAAGGATGTCAGCCCTGGGTGTTCATTGGAAGGACTGATGATGAAGCTGAAAGTCCAATACTTTGGCCACCTGATGTGAAGAAATGACTCACTTGGAAAGATTCTGATGCTGGGAAAGATTGAGGCAGGAAGAGAAGGGGACGAGAGGATGAGATGGTTGGATGGCATCATCGACTCAATGGGCATGAGTTTGAGCAAGCTCTGGGAGTTGGTGATGGACAGGGAAGCCTAGTGTGCTGCAGTCCAGGAGGTCCCAAAGTGTCGGACACGACTGAGCAACTGATGTGACTGAATGGAGCTCAGCATCCCCACTGCACACACTCACCCCAGGAGAACCCAGGCTCCCACATGAGGTCCTGCTGGTCAAGAGCATGAACTTAGGGTCAGGCAGTTGAGGGGGTGGTACTGGTTCCATCATCTACTAACTTTCTTCGTTGGAGATATGGCTGCACCACACACATAACTCATGGGGTAGTTATGAGGACTAAAGGACATAATACACAGAAAATGCCTAGCCCAGAACACTCAGTGAGCTCCCAGCAAAAGAAGCAATCCTTCCATCATCATTTGCATCTTGCAGAAAGCACAGCATTGAGAACATCACAGTAAGGCAAGACTGCAGGCGCGCAGGAGCCTGAGGCGTCCCTGCAAGTCCCACTCTAGAGTCCCTGCTCCTTTACCAGCAGAGATCCTGAAACAGGGGGTGGCCAGAGAGGAAGGTGGCTCTGTGACTCTGACCCCAGAAACTGTAGAATGGAGTCAAGACAGAAAGGCTAAAGGCCAAGGAGATTCACTCAGATGAAAAGCTGAAGTTGTCCCAAGTAGAAGACCCAGAAGTAGAGAGAATTTCACCTGGGATTGTCCTGCAATGGAGGACGCAACTGGACACACACACAGAAGAGCCACACCATTCGGTGACCTTGGGAGTGAGGTGGAGAAAGAGAAAGCATGAGCAGATACACACACTCAAGGATGTACACGGACATACAAGCATCTCCATAGAGATGTAGAAAATGTGCACACAAGCAACACACAAATACACGCTGACTCACACAGATTTATGCACGTTTACAAGCACTGATTCACATATACACAGACATATACAGGTGTCTGAAGACTGACTCATGCACACACCAAGACACCCACACACCCGTGTACACGTGTGCCCCAGACATCCTTGAACACGCTCCCCGGGCCCCACGTAGAGCCACACCCCCAGGAAGTCTCTCTCTCTCTCTCACGACCCAGGGCTCTCTGCCCTCTGAACCCAGTTTGCAGTCTCAGCTTCCCACTTCTTCAAGCTCTGATCCTTTCTGGAGCCCAGCCTAGGATGAAGCTAAGAGCAGGAACACTGTTCTGTCTCAGTGCTCCCCGGACCAAAGAGATGGAAGAAGCCGGGAGACCCGGGGCTGGGGAGCCAGCCCTGGAGCCACCTGGCTGCATACGGCCTAACTTGGTCCCCGAGCCCCTCGGGGAGTGAGGCAGCTCCCTGCTGAGACCGTGGCCTCTCCACGGAGGGGAGGGATGCTGGGGACCAGAGAGGGGATGCAGGATGGAGGGCAGGGAGGAGGACAGCCTCCCATGAGGATATGGTCGGGGAGCCATCTCGCTGAGAGCTGGGCCTTGGACTCACCCCAGTGGCTGAATTAAATTCTGAATCAAAGCCGCCCATTCCCGTCCATTTTAGTTCAGGGATTCTTAAAATGTCAGTGTTCACTCAGCATCTCCTGCTTGACCACATCCAATTTACCTTGCTTCGTGGACCTAACATCCCAGGTTCCTGTGCAATATTGTCCTTTACGGCACCGGACTTTACCTTCACTGCCAGGCAATCCACAACTGAGCCGTGTTTCCTCGTGGGCCCAGTCTCTACATTCTTTTGAACTATTCCCCAGTAACATACGGGGCACCTTCCAACCTGGGGGGCTCTGCTTCCGGTGTCCTATCCTTTTGCCTTTTCATACTGTTCATGGGGTTCTCAAGGCAGCAATACCGGAGTGGCTTGCCATCTCTTCTCCAGTGGACCACGTTTTGTCAGAACTCTCTGCCATGGCCTGTTCGTGTCGGGTGGCCCTACACGGCATGGCTCAGAACTTCATTGAGTTAGACAAGGCTGTGATCCATGTGATCATTTTGCTTAGCATTCTGTCATTGGAGTTTTCATTCTGGAGTCTTTGGGTTTGTAGCTCTCCCTCTTCTGTCTGCCTTCTGTCAGAGAAGGATAAGAGGCTTGTGCAACCATCCTGACGGGAGAGACCAGCTATGGGAAATACTCGGTCTTGCTTTGGAAGGCAGGGCCATGCTCAGTATATTTTTAATCCAATTGTTTCCTATGAAGTCCTACAAGAATTTCTAGGACTAAGACACAACAAAAGACATCCTTTTTATCATAAGGGATTGGAATGCAAAAGTAGGAAGTCAAGAGATACCTGGAGTAACAGGTAAATTTGGCCTTGGTGTACAGAATGAAGCAGGGCAAAGGCTAACAGAGTTTGCCAAGAGAATGCGCTGGTCATAGCAAACACCGTCTTCCAACAACACAAGAGAAGACTCTACACATGGACATCACCAGATGGTCAATACCAAAATCAGATTGATTGTATTCTCTGCAGCTGAAGATGGAGAAGCTCTATACAGTCAGCAGAAAGCAAGACTTGGAACTGACCGTGGCTCAGATCATGAGCTCCTTACTGCTAAGTTCAGACTTAAACTGAGGAAAGTAGGGAAAGCGACTAGGCCATTGAGGTATGACCTGAATCCAATCCCTCATGATTATACAGTGGAGGTGACAAATAGATTCAAGGGATTCGATCTGGCACACAGAGTGCCTGAAGAACTGTAAACAGAAGTTCGTAACGTTGCACAGGAGGCAGTGACCAAAACCATCACAAAGAAACAGACATTCACGACAGCAAAGTGGTTGCCTGAAGAGGCTTTACAAACAGCTGTGAAAAGAAGAGAAGCAGGAGGGAAAGGAGAAAGGGGACGATATCCCCAACTGAACGCAGAGTTCCAGAGAACAGCAAGGGGAGACAAGACGGCCTTCCTCAAGGATGAGTGCAAAGAAATAGAGGAAAATAACAGAGTGGGAAAGACTGGAGTTCTCCTCAAGAAAACTGGGGGTACCAAGGGATCACTTCATGTAAAGATGGGCACAATAAAGGACAGAAACAGCAAGGACCTAGCAGAAGTGGATTATCAAGAGGTGGCAAGAATACACAGAACTATACAAAAAGATCTTAATGGGCCGAATAATCACAACACTAGAGCCAGACATCCTGGAGTGTGAAGTCAAGTGGGCCTTAGGAAGCATCACTACCAACAAAGCTGGTGGAGGTGATAGAATTCCAGCTGAGCTGCATAAAATTTTAAAAGATAACGCTGTTAAAGTGCTTCACTCAGTACACCAGCAAATATGGAAAACTCAGCAGTGCCCACAGGACTGGAAATTGTCAGTTTTCATTCCAGTCCCAAAGGAAGGCAGTGCCAAAGAATGTTCAAACCATACATTATGCTCATTTCGTATACTGGCCAGGTAACGCACAAAAGCCTTCAAGCCAGGCTTCAGCAGTACATGAACCGAGAACTTCCAAGTGCATAATTTGGACTCAGAAAAGGCAGAGGAGCCAGAGATCAAATCACCAACATCCGTTGGATCGTAGAGAAAGCAAGGGAATTCAAAAAAAAAAATGTAGTTCTGCCTCATTGACTACGCTAAAGCCTTGACTGCACGGATCACACTAAACTGGGAAATTCTTAAAGTGAGGAGAATAACAGACCGCCTGACCTGCCTCATGAGAAATCTGAAAACAGGTCAGGAAGCAACAGTTAGAACTGGACATGGAACAACAGTTCAGTTCAGTCGCTCAGTCATGTCTGACTCTTTGCAAACCCATGGACTGCAGCACGTCAGGCCTCCCTGTCCATCACCAACTCCAGGAGTCCACCCAAACCCATGTCCATTGAGTAGGTGATGCCATCCAACCATGTCATCCTCTGTGATCCCCTTCTCCGCCTGCCCTCAATCTTTCCCAGCAAAGGCAGAATGAGAGCTTCCAGGATTCTCCAACCCAGAGGACTCCTCCAAAGTGGGCAGTGAGGAGACAGCAGTCAGGAGATGCTGTGAGAACGTGGCTTTATGTCGCGGAGAGGCAGCGGGGCAGGGGGCAGCGGTAAGACCGGGCAGGCAGGGGGACCAGGAGCGGGGGCAAGGTCTCCTGCCTCCGGCTTAGTAGGAGCAGACGAAGGGCAGCCGACTTTTGCACGGAGCTCGTCGCCAGTGACCGCCTGCAGGCAGAGAGCACAGTGATGTCAGTTCACCTGAGTGTGGCCTGTGTTCCCCAGTGCCCCGCCAGCCACCGCTCAGATGACCTTTGCCAGGTCGAGGGCCGTATGTCTCCCCATGTCCCAGCTAGCCACGATCACTGGTCTCCTCTCTTGCCTTAGCCAGTGTGCTAAGGGCTTCCTAAGGACTGTCCTTCCATCCTCACAGTGACACCAGGAGGTCAGGGCTGCCAGCACTCCCACTTCACAGATGGGAAAACTGAGGCTCAGGGGAGTGATAACCTGCCCTGATCTCAGCAGACAAGCAGTGAATGGACCCAGATGAGGACCTCGGCCATCTGACTGCAGCCCGTGTGCTCCTCGCCCCTGTTCTAACCCCCGCACGTCGGGCAGCCATGCTGTTGGGAGCGGGGGAATCATCTGTCAGCTGGCCCTAGTTCCCACATCTTTCCCGTGTCCCTCGGCCACACCTCACATTCCCGAGTGTCCCTCCTGTCTGTCCCACACTCTCTCCTTGTCACCGTCCCGTCAGAGGGAGGGAAGGAGCCTCGCTGAGTCTGGAGGACACAGAGCCCCCAGCCCGTCCAGGACCCCTCACTGTGGCTCTGAGGATCCCTGCACCTCAGCCCTGCTCACACACAGGGTGCGGTTGTCTAGTGGGGGAGGCTGTGTGAGGGGAGGCGAGTCTGTGCGAGTCCACACCCGCACCTTGTCCGGGCGCCTGGCCCCCTCACCTCTGCTGCTCAGGGCCACACAGCGGCCTTTCCCAAATGTAGGTTGCCACCAGGCCCAGTATGTAAAGTTCCAAGAACTCCTATCAGTCCAGCGATATTTCCTCCACAGGCACTAGAGAAGAGAGAGGCTGGGTCAGAGGGCAGAGGTCCGGGAATACAGGTGCTGGGGCTCCTGAACGTCCCCTGAGCATCCCGTCTGCATGTCTATAGTCTCCTCTCACTGTGGCACCTGGCTAGGACCCCACCGTACAGACCCACCCCCAGTGGTTTACAGGTAATGACACAGAAGAGCAAACATCGCTTCCAGCTCTCACACAGAGCAGGCTTCTCAAACTTCACTGAGCAGACACATATCCCGGCAATCTGGTCGAAATGTGGATTCTGATTCAGGAGGTCTGGGGTGCGGCCCAGGATCCTGTAGTTCAACAAGCGAACAAGTGATGATACTCTCGCTCGGGACCACAGCTGACAGCACTTACTCAGGCGCAGCCCACAGGGTCACTCGGAGAGAAGGACCCACTCAGAGATGAGGACACTGAAATATGGAGGCAGGCATTCAGCCACTCAGGGACCAAGCTGGGTATGAACTCTTGTCTCCTGACTCTAGTGACGGACTGATAGACAGTTCACAGCCAGCTTTGGTGGAAAGCGTGAGGCAGAGGAAAGAAAGAACGCTGTGTTTTTCAGAGAAATAATTGTCCGTTTCTCTGGTTTAAAGGCACCCACCATGGCAGATTTCAAGCTGCAAGCGTGAAGCCACTGAACACGGGTGAGGAAGAGAAGTGCTCAGTCATCACGTCTCCTAAGTCAGCACAGCCAGCTTCCTGGGCCAGGATGAGGCTGGATGGGGGCAGGGGGTGCCTTGAGGCACTCAGAAACACCCCCGCCCCGGGCCTCCCCTAGTGGTCCAGTGGTGAAGGAGCTACCTGCCCTTGCAGGGGCCGTGGGTTCGACCCCTGGTCCTGGAAGACCCCACAGAGCACCCACTTGGGCTCCCACTACTGAGGGGGGGCTCTCGATTCTGTGCGCCCCAACAAGCAAAGCCACCTCAATAAGAAACCCATGGCCCACAGCCAGAGGGTGCCCCAGCCACAACTAGAGAAAGCCCGTGTGCAGACAAATATGAATACAGGAAAAAGGCTTTAAAAGATAGGAGACTGACTGCCCATATCAAACCAATCTTTTTATAAAGGACAGAAAGAAAGAACTTCCTCTCTCTGGACACTGGCCCCTCACTTACCCAACCTCTGATGAAGCCTCCGATCCAAACCTGTGCTTGGTTGATCCTCCTGGCCAAGCTCCGAACCTGAAGGTTGATTTTCAAATTGTGGACGGAGGCGAGGTTGCCTCGGTAGCACCTCCGGCAGACTCTCTGCAGAGAGAACAGGTGGAAGAGAAAATTCACTGTTTTCACGTTAAGTTCCTGAGTCTCCAGGACCTCCCCACATGCCTTTGCAAATCAGAAATCAGGTATCTACTGCTGCCCCTGAATCCCATCTCTTGTGCCTTTATTTGGGCTTCCCTGGTGGCTCAGCTGGTAAAGAATCCGCCTGCAATGGGGGAGACCTGGGTTTGATCCCAGGGTCAAGAAGATCCCCTACCCACTCCACGACTCTTGCCTGGAAAATCCCATGGACAGATGACCCTGGTTAGCTACAGTCATGGGGTCGTAAAGAATCAGATACGACTGAGCAACTGCACTTTCTTTCTTTCCCTTTCTTTTCTGATGCATATTAGGCTAAGAGAACCACTAGTCTAAATAACAAGAAACAGAACATTGAATCCAATCCTGTCTCTCCATCCCTGGTCCCCCATAGCAGCCTCGCTGCCATATACCTGAGCTCTCTTAAACCTCTTTGGGGTCTGCACCAGCCTGTAGCGGCAGCTCTTGCACTCAGGACTGCCCGAAAGTTGCACTGTCTCCTCCTCCTTGGGGCACTGCACGTCCTCATCTAAGTCATCCAGGTCTGAGTCCCCCTCATCGTCGTGGGCGTCCTCGGCCTCTTCTCCCACCGACTCAAACACCTCACCACTCAGGGCCAGCTCTCCTTCCTGCCCCCCTGAGCCTTCAGGATCCTGGCTCAGGTCTGCCTGTGTCTCCGGACTGCCCACATGGGGGGCATCCTTCTCTGCAAAGAAGAAACAACCTGCCATCAGACCAGGTACCACCTTCCTCCAGGAGCACGGACAGCTCTGATGGCTCCACCCAGTCTTCCTAGGGACCCATCTGGAACCAAAGACAGGAAGGATCTCTTGGGGGTTGGATGAGCCAGAATTCTTGCATCACACACACATTGCGTGAGAACCTGACGTCAACTGACACCACGTGCGGGTAATTTGGGAGTGAGACATGTGAGAAGCCCTCATCTTCACTGGGGGGTGTTTTTCCTTGCAAAGCAGTCCTGGGGGAAAGTTCATGTCACAGCTCTGGTCCAGGAGAAATCTAACTAGAGAGGGGCTGGGGCAACTGAACAGGGGGTTGTGGCCCTGGACCTACGGGGAAAAAAATGATGCAGAAAAGATGAGAGGAAGATGGATGAGAAGGGAAGGGGAGCACTCACCCAGAGAGAGAGCAGAAACTGTCCCGAGCAGCAGAAGGAGCAGGAGCAGGCAGCCTTTCATGTTCCTACAGTCGTCTTATGACAGACACAGAGCTCCACGTTCCCTCCTGGGGACTTCCCTTGTGTCTCCACAGCCCTGGAAAACAGTGGAGAGGCAGGGTCTGCTCAACTGGTAGATTAAAGGGCAAAGTGGAAAGCTTCCTTGTCTCCCAGTGAACAGAGAGGATCAGGGGAAGAACAGAGGGTGTGAGCTCAAGTCCCTTTTCCTGAGAGCACGTCAGTGCTCCCTGGGACAGCACTCAGCTCAGACCGGCGTTCCTGCAGGAACAAGCGTGCTCACCTCAGGGCCAGAGTCAGACACACTGGGGAAGAAAGGGGAGGACCGTGGTCATTATGGTGCAAAGGACTGGAGTCCCTGGTGTTTCCCATACAGAGCCTGGGTTCTCCCAGCCCCGGACCTGTCCTCCTGGGGAAGCTGAGGGAGTCTTACCTCCTGAGAGTCTGAAGCTTCCGCTCTCAGCCTCTGCCTGTTGGCACTCAGAAGCTGCCCTTATACTGGGCTTTGGGGAAGTGGGAAGAGGCCAGGAGAATTGCCCCAGGCTCAGGGGTTGGACAGAGGTGCTGATAAGAGGTTGGCTCAGTCCTCCCACCCTTGGGCTGTGCTCTCTGCTAGGATGTCAGGGCCCTGCCTCCTGTTTGGACATAGATGCCCCAACACCCTAGTAGGCTCCAGAAGTCCCCATCACTACTGTCCAGACTGAATTTTATCAGTGCCCCTAAGGGTCCATGTCTGTACAGTCCTCTTCAGTCCCAGAAGCAGCCTTCCCTGGGTCAGTTTTCCAGCAAATGCCATGAAGGATCCGGTGGGCAGGGAGACCAGGGGGAGGAGGGGAGGGTAAGGGCAGGCTCGGCCTCCTGAGCGCTTGTTGGACCACGTGTGCACGCCTCACATCCCTGAATCCTCACCTTCCTCACCTCGGTCCCACGAGAACCTGCGACCAGCCCGACTCCACTGATGTGAAGAATGAATGAGATTCAGAGAGGGCAGGTGACTTGCCAAGGTTGTGCAGGAAGCGGGGGAGCTGGGATTACTAAGCCTTTGAGACTCAAAACCTTCTCTCCCTCTCTGTGTCTGTCTCTGCACTTCGTTCCCTTCTTCACTCTCTTCCTGTTTCTCCTTCTCCTCGCTCTCCATCTCTTTCTCATCTTTAAGATGAAAAATGTAGCTCTTTCCTTTATTCGGTGGCTCTCGATCAAGGCTCTCAGCCTTTGCACAGTTATTTTTGGGAGTCAAATCATTCTTTGATGGAAGTCGGCCGAGGGGTTCTCCTATGTTTTGTAGAAAGTTTAGCAGCGTTAAGTCGCTCTGATATGTGTCCACACATTTCCAAATGTCCTCAAGAAAGCAATACTGCCTCTCTCAGGTTCACTGACCTAGTTCAGGCCTTGTTGTCCAGCCTAGAGGCAGATCTTCTCAAAAGGAAGCAACAGCTGGAGTGGAGACCTTCATACTGAGTCTTCCAATTCTCTGTGGGCCACGCTTGCCTTCTAACCCACCAGCCCTCATGGTCGGCACAAGGGGCAGCAAATGAGGCGCTCAGCTCAGCTGCAGAGTTCAAGGGGCACTAAAGAATTCAGTAGTCAAGATAAATAAACATTTCATGCAATCTTTCTGAAAAGTCAGAATCACTGCAAAAGTACCATGATGAACAAATGTCAGGATATTCATCGGTCAAGTTCCAGCCACATTCAGTGCAATCCAAGGGGAGGCCAGCAAGGGCTGAGGCTTGATTTTGCCGGACGTCATGGCCCAGAGCCCATGGACCCGTGAGGGTGTTGCCTCCACTCTGGGGTATCCCAGCTGGGCGGTGTATTTTTGTACCTTGGACCAGCGCAGTGCTCAGGGCACCAGTGACGGGTCACCTAGGCTTTCTTGCCTGGCCTCTGCTCTCCCCGGGGCCCTGCAAATGGAGAAGTGACTGAGAGGCCACTTCTGGACTGATTACAGAGTAACGGTCTTAGCTGTTATCTCCTGGTGCCAATGACCCGACCCTCAGCTTATCTACCTGACTTGGGGGTTGGGGGGATTGGTCAGTTCCAGAGAGGGAAAACCTGGTCTTCAGATTTCAAGCTAGAGACTTCCCTTGGAGGAGGAGTGGAGGGCTAGGCACTCCATTATTCTCCCAGTCCTGGGCCCAGGCCAAGGACACCATCTCACACAGCAGTTGGGATGACCAATAACTTCAGCTGGTATTGCAAACCAGTGCCATGATAAGCTTTTCAAGCGCTGTTTCATTTAAACGTCCCTGTTTCACACATTAGGAAACAGCCTATCTGAAAGCTGAAATAAGTTTCCCAAGACCACACAACAAGACAGAGACAGGCCTTCTGGCTCCTTATCCGCCTGCCTACCCTTGACCTCCTGTCCCTGGGATCCCATCCCTCTGGCCGGCCCCTCACCCAGGCTGACCCTGGGCAAAGACATCCCAGGGACTTCAGGGACATCCTCAGTCATCCCGGTGATGCCTGCCGGATGTGAAACTGGAAACAGCTGTCTAGGCCTTGCCACGAGGCGGGCGGAGTCTTAGTTCCCCAACCAGTACCGAACCCACATGTCCTGCAGGGGAAGCTCAGAGTCTTAACCATGGGGCTGGAAGTCTGGACATAACATTTCTGGAGCTCCACCACCATCCCAACGCTGTGCTTCACTAAGGCTTTTGCATTCTTATCCTACCTTCTTAATCTTTACATTCACCTGATCGCTGACCTAGAGCCAGACATCCCGGAATGTGAAGTCAAGTGGGCCTTAGAAAGCATCACTACGAACAAAGCTAGTGGAGGTGATGGAATTCCAGTGGAGCTATTCCAAATCCTGAAAGATGATGCTGTGAAAGTGCTGCACTCAATATGCCAGCAAATTTGGAAAACTCAGCAGTGGCCACAAGATTGGAAAAAGTCAGTTTTCATTCCAATCCCAAAGAAAGGCAATGCCAAAGAACGCTCAAACTACCGCACAATTGCACTCATCTCACACGCTAGTAAAGTAATGCTCAAAATTCTCCAAGCCAGGCTTCAGCAATATGTGAACCGTGAACTTCCTGATGTTCAAGCTGGTTTTAGAAAAGGCAGAGGAACCAGAGATCAAATTGTCAACATCCACTGGATCATGGAAAAAGCAAGAGAGTTCCAGAAAAACATCTATTTCTGCTTTATTGACTATGCCAAAGCCTTTGACTGTATGGATCACAATAAACTGTGGAAAATTCTGAAAGAGATGGGAATACCAGACCACCTGATCTGCCTCTTGAGAAATCTGTATGCAGGTCAGGAAGCAACAGTTAGAACTGGTCATGGAACAACAGACTGGTTCCAAATAGGAAAAGGAGGACGTCAAGGCTGTATATTGTCACCATGTTTATTTAACTTATATGCAGAGTACATCATGAGAAACACTGGACTGGAAGAAACAGAAGTTGGAATCAAGATTGCCGGGAGAAATATCAATCACCTCAGATATGCAGATGACACCACCGTTATGGCAGAAAGTGAAGAGAAACTCAAAAGCCTCTTGATGAAAGTTAAAGTGGAGAGTGAAAAGGTTGGCTTAAAGCTCAACATTCAGAAAACGAAGATCATGGCATCCGGTCCCATCACTTCATGGCAGATAGATGGGGAAGCAGTGGAAACAGTGTCAGACTTCAGTTTCGGGGCTCCAAAATCACTGCAGATGGTGACTGCAGCCATGAAATTAAAAGACGCTTGCTCCTTGGAAGGAAAGTTATGACCAACCTAGATAGCCTATTCAAAAGCAGAGACATCACTTTGCCAACAAAGGTTTGCCTAGTCAAGGCTATGGTCTTTCCTGTGGTCATGTATGGATGTGAGAGCTGGACTGTGAAGAAGGCTGAGTGCCGAAGAATTGATGCTTTTGAAGTGTGGTGTTGGAGAAGACTCTTGAGAGTCCCTTGGACTGCAAGGAGATCCAACCGGTCCATTCAGAAGGAGATCAGCCCTGGGATTTCCTTGGAAGGAATGATGCTAAAGCTGAAACTCCAGTACTTTGGTCACCTCATGCAAAGAGTTGACTCATTGCAGAAGACTCTGATGCTGGGAGGGATTGGGGGCAGGAGGAGAAGGGGACGACAGCGGATGAGATGGCTGGATGGCATCACTGACTTGATGGATGTGAGTCTGAGTGAACTCCGGGAGTTGGTGATGGACAGGGAGGCCTGGCGTGCTGCGGTTCATGGGGTCGCGAAGAGTCGGACACGACTGAGCAACTGATCTGGTCTGATCTGAGGGCCTCAGGCACTGCTGTTCTAGTCGACAGAGCTTAAGTACCATGCCTGAGGCCACACAGCTAGTTAGAATCTTAGCTCCTTGACCAGGGATTTAATCTGCACTCCTGCAAGGGAAGGCAGAGTCCTAACCACTGGACCACAAGGGAACTCCCAGTGTGACTCTTAAAAGATTTGGACTTTTATCTGTAAACCTGAAAAGACGTGTATGCTGTATCATGAAGCAAAAAGAGAACAGCAAACTGCAGAGAAAAACAGCTAGTGTGAGCACACAGTTGCCGAAAAGCCAGCGTGGGCTCTGGCTCCGTGCCCAGCAAACGCCAGTAAGCAGGCCAGGTGGTGGGAAGGAGCAGTGGCTTGACTTCAGGAGCCGGCAATGTTGGGGGATGGGGGCGTCTGCCCCAAGGCTGACTCCCCCGACCCCTGACAAGCGGGGGTGAGAGCCTTCATAGACTCGGGTTGGGGCAGGGGCCACACGCAGAAACAGCACCGTCAGCTCCAAGAGTCTCCTTCAGGTTGGCCATCAGCGGTCTGACCAGCGCCATCTTGGCTGTATTAGCTATAGTTAATCTTCAGTTCGGACAAGACTGAAGTGACTTAGCATAGCATAGCAATCTTCAGTTCCGGAGGCACTTGTTCCCATTTCTTTGAAGCCAATTATCGGAATTGTGGCCGCTCATGTCCTGGGTCCAGTCCGGTCATCGTGTAGGTAATTCTCTACCTGGTGTTTCAGTATTGGTAAGACAGCTCACGGGATATGGCTCAGAACATGATCTGTAGCCCTTGAGAAAGAACTAAAGTCCTTGACTTTGCTTAATGACTACAGTAATATTATGTATTCTCCTTACACTCTTCGTTTGTCTCAGCATTTCTCACTCTTCTGATTGAACTTTTACTTTTTGACTGAAAGTTTCCACATGCAAAAGGCAGGCAGATGATATGGTGGGATGGGGGGGGTGGGGCAAGGGCCATATGGTCCTGCTCCGTCTCTATACTTTGACAAAGGGAAAAACCGTATGCAAGTGTCTATGTGTGAGTTTCCTTTATACAACCACAGACCGTGGGGCTGCCATGCTAAACAGATCCACGCTGGCCTGTTGGCCTTGGTGGCCTCCAGGAGCAAAAGGAAGAGACGGAAGATGGTTGTCTTCCTTCTTGTTACAGCTGTGCACGTCTCAGTGGTTGCGATCTGTGTGTGTGCCCTTGAAATTTTGCAAGAGGCCTTAGTAATGACTTTGTGAAATACACAAACCCCACTCTAGGACATTTTGATTGCCTGGTAGATCTAGAGTGGAAGGCATGTGTGCCCTTTCAAAAAGCTTCCCAGCTAACTCTTCTGATGGAAAATGTATCTGAAAATCACAGTCATGGGGATGTCTGAGCACAGGAAATGTTCACTTCTGCCTGACCCCACTTTCTTGAGAATGTAACCACTCAATTAGGACGTCCCTGGTGGTGCAGTGAATAAGAATCCAACTGCCAGGAGACATGGAGTTGATCCGTAGTCCAGGAAGATTCCACACGCCTCGGAGCAACTAAGCCGTGCACCAGCAGTCCTGAAGCCCATGTGCCTAGAGCCTGTACTCTACAGCGAGAGAAGCCACCACATTGAGACGTCCACGCACCGCCAGGAAGAACAGTCCCCGATCCACACACCCGGAGGAAGCCCGCACTCAGCAACAAAGACCCAGGGCAACCGAAAACAAACAACAATACAAAATAGTTAATTTAAAAATAATAAAACTTAAAAACAACAGAACTTAATGACTCAGTTGGTCAACCTACCAGCCTTCATTATGGTAACATATACTGGTCATTTTAAACCACGGTGCATTGCATATATTACCTCATTTACAACAACCTAGAGCGACCTCGCCTGCCCGCGACCGGCGCGCACCTAAGAGCGCCCCGCCGGCTGCCTCGCGCACTAAGGGCGCCCCGCCGGCCTACGTCGCGCACTAAGAGCGCGGCCGAGAGGAGCTACCCCACGACCGAGGAAGGACGGCGGTGAGGGCCAGCGCACTAAGCACGGCCGAGAAGAGCTACCCCAAGACCGAGGTCAGGAAGGGCGGCGGTGAGGAGAGACCCTCGTCCAAGGTAAGGTGCGATGGCTGTGCTTCGCTGGCCGGGAGCAGCCGGGAGCAGCCGGGACGAGATACCCCACGCCCAAGGTAAGAGAAACCCAAGTAACACAGTAGGTCTTGAAAGAGGGCATCAGAGGGCAAATACACGAAAACCATTCTCACAGATAACTAGTCAATCTAATCACACAAGGACCACACCCTTGTCTAACTCAATGAGATTAAGCCATACCCGAGGGGCAACCTGGGATGGGCGGGTCATGGTGGAGAGATATGACCGGGTGTGGAGAAGGGAATGGCAAACCACTTCAGTATTCTTGCCTTGAGAACCCCATGAACAGTATGAAAAGACAAAATGATAGGATACTGAAAGAGAAACTCCCCAGGTCAGTAGGGGTCCAATATGCTACTGGAGATCAGTGGAGAAATAACTCCAGAAAGAATGAAAGGATGGAGCCAAAACAAAAAGAATACCCAGCTGTGGATGTGTCTGGTGATACAAGCAAAGTCCGATGCTGTAAAGAGCAATATTGCATAGGAACCTGGAATGTCAGGTCCATGAATCAAGGCAAATTGGAAGTGGTCAAACAAGAGATGGCAAGAGTGAATGTTGACATTCTAGGAATTAGCGAACTAAAATGGACTGGAATGGGTGAATTTAACTCGGATGACCATTATATCTACTACTGTGGGCAGGAATCCCTCAGAAGAAATGGAGTGGCCATCATGGTCAACAAAAGAGTCCGAAATGCAGTACTTGGATGCAATCTCAAAAACGATAGAATGATCTCTGTTCGTTTCCAAGGCAAACCATTCAATGTCACAGTAATCCAAGTCTATGCCCCAACCAGTAACGCCGAAGAAGCTGAAGTTGAACGATTCTATGAAGACCTACGAGACATTTTAGAACTAACACCCAAAAAAGATGTCCTTTTCATTATAGGGGACTGGAATGCAAAAGTAGGAAGTCAAGAAACACCTGGAGTAACAGGCAAATTTGGCCTTGGAATACGGAATGAAGCAGGGCAAAGACTAACAGAGTTTTGCCAAGAAAATGCACTGGTCATAGCAAATACCCTCTTCCAACAACACAAGAGAAGACTCTATACATGGACATCACCAGATGGTCAACACCGAAATCAGATCGATTATATTCTTTGCAGCCAAAGATGGAGAAGCTCTATACAATCAGCAAAAACAAGACCAGGAGCTGACTGTGGCTCGGACCATGAACTCCTTATTGCCAAATTCAGACTTAAATTGAAGAAAGTAGAGAAAACTACTAGACCATTCAGGTATGACCTAAATCAAATCCCTTATGATTATACAGTGGAAGTGAGAAATAGATTTAAGGGCCTAGATCTGATAGATAGAGTGCCTGATGAACTATGAAATGAGGTTCGTGACATTGTACAGGAGACAGGGATCAAGACCATCCCCATGGAAAAGAAATGCAAAAAAGCAAAATGGCTGTCTGAGGAGGCCTTACAAATAGCTGTGAAAAGAAGAGAAGCGAAAAGCAAAGGAGAAAAGGAAAGATATAAACATTTAAATGCAGAGTTCCAAAGAATAGCAAGAAGAGATAAGAAAGCCTTCTTCAGTGATCAATGCAAAGAAATAGAGGAAAACAACAGAATGGGAAAGACTAGGGATCTCTTCAAGAAAATCAGAGATACCAAAGGAACATTTCATGCAAAGATGGGCACGATAAAGGACAGAGATGGTGTGGACCTAACAGAAGCAGAAGATATTAAGAAGAGGTGGCAAGAATACACAGAAGAACTGTACAAAAAAGAACTTCAAGACCCAGATAATCATGATGATGTGATCACTGACCTAGAGCCAGACATCTTGGAATGTGAAGTCAAATGGGCCTTAGAAAGCATCACTACGAACAAAGCTAGTGGAGGTGATGGAATTCCAGTGGAGCTATTCCAAGTCCTGAATGATGATGCTGTGAAAGTGCAACACTCAATATGCCAGCAAATTTGGAAAACTCAGCAGTGGCCACAAGATTGGAAAAGGTCAGTTTTCATCCCAATCCCAAAGAAAGGCAATGCCAAGGAGTGCTCAAACTACCGAACAATTGCACTCATCTCACACGCTAGTAAAGTAATGCTCAAAATTCTCCAAGCCAGGCTTCAGCAATATGTGAACCGTGAACTTCCTGATGTTCAAGCTGGTTTTAGAAAAGGCAGAGGAACCAGAGATCAAATTGCCAACATCCGCTGGATCATGGAAAAAACAAGAGAGTTCCAGAAAAACATCTATTTCTGCTTTATTGACTATGCCAAAGCCTTTGACTATGTGGATCACAATAAACTATGGAAAATTCTGAAAGAGATGGGAATACCAGACCACCTGATCTGCCTCTTAAGAAATCTGTATGCAGGTCAGGAAGCAACAGTTAGAACTGGTCATGGAACAACAGACTGGTTCCAAATAGGAAAAGGAGGACGTCAAGGCTGTATATTGTCACCATGTTTATTTAACTTATATGCAGAGTACATCATGAGAAATGCTGGACTGGAAGAAACAGAAGTTGGAATCAAGATTGCCGGGAGAAATATCAATAACCTCAGATATGCAGATGACACCACTCTTATGGCAGAAAGTGAAGAGGGGCTAAAAAGCCTCTTGATGAAAGTGAAAGTGGAGAGTGAAAAGGTTGGCTTAAAGCTCAACATTCAGAAAACGAAGATCATGGCATCTGGTCCCATCACTACATGGGAAATAGATGGGGAAACAGTGGAAACAGTGTCAGACTTTGTTTTTCTGGGCTCCAAAATCACTGCAGATGGTGACTGCAGCCATGAAATTAAAAGACGCTTGCTCCTTGGAAGGAAAGTTATGACCAACCTAGATAGCCTATTCAAAAGCAGAGACATTACTTTACCAACAAAGGTTCGCCTAGTCAAGGCTATGGTCTTTCCTGTGGTCATGTATGGATGTGAGAGCTGGACTGTGAAGAAGGCTGAGCGCCGAAGAATTGATGCTTTTGAACTGTGGTGTTGGAGAAGACTCTTGAGAGTCCCTTGGACTGCAAGAAGATCCAACCAGTCCATTCTGAAGGAGATCAATCCTGGAATTTCTTTAGAAGGAATGATGCTAAAGCTGAAACTCCAGTATTTTGGCCACCTCATGCGAAGAGTTGACTCATTGGAGAAGACTCTGATGCTGGGAGGGATTGGGGGCAGGAGGAGAAGGGGACGACAGAGGATGAGATGGCTGGATGGCATCACTGACTCGATGGATGCGAGTCTGAGTGACCTCCGGGAGCTGGTGATGGACAGGGAGGCCTGGCGTGCTGCGGTTCATGGGGTCGCAAAGAGTCGGACACGACTGAGCGACTGATCTGATCTGATCTGATCTGAGGGAGCTAGGAGGCTGATATCGCCATTGTGCAGGTGAGGAATCCAGAGCTTAGTGTGGCTCCTGACCCACTCTGCACTCCCCCTCCCCACAGTAGGTCGACTTCCTCTACATACGCTCCTGTAACTCCATGTGCTCTTCAGAGTGCCTGTTGGAGCTAGTCATTTTCTCTTTTTTGAGAGACTGTCTGGTTAGTGGGTTAACGTCTATCTCCCTTCTAGGCTATAAGCTCCAGAATGGCAGAGACCACATCTGTTTACTCGCACTTGTATCTTTGGCGCCTCGTACAGTGACTGCACATAGTAGGTCCTCAATAAACATTGTTCAATGAATGGATGGTTAAGTACATTGTTCAGGCAAATAGCAGGGTTGGAATTCAAATTCGGTTCTCCCTGGCACCAAATTTCTGTTCCCTTTCACATGCTTGATGTACGTCAAAAGCCACGCCATCCATCTAGGTGCAAACAAAGTCACAGCGGAGTATAATCCTTGCCCTCAACTTGTTTATAGTCTGGCTGGTAAGAGGAAGCACATCCAGGTTAAACAAGAGGAGAAAGATTAAGACCCAAGCTAAGAAGCACTCTCCGCTGATGCTGAAGAAATTCCACAGTGGAAGAGGGAGGGGAAGGCTCCAGGGAAATAAGGAGCTGATGCTCATCTGGACACATTAGCAGTGAACAGAAGGGAGGGGAACAGGTGATCCAGGCAGAAAGGACAGAGGTGCAGGTGGGGCGACCTTGGCACGTGTGCAGGACAGGGCCCTTTCCTTCACTGCTGTTGTTCAGTCACTCAGTCGTGTCTGGCTCTTTGTGACCCCACGGACTGCAGCACGCCAGGCCTCCCTGTCCATCACCAATTCCCAGAGTTTGCTCAAACTTATGTCCATTGAGTCGGTGATGCCATCCAACCATCTCATCTTCTGTCATCCCCTTCTCCTCCTGCCTTCAATCTTTTCCAGCATCAGGGTCATTTCTAATGAGTTGGCTCTTTGCATCAAGTGGCTAAAGTATTGGAGCTTCAGTTTCAGCATCATTCATTCTAACGAATATTCAGGAATGATTTCCTTTAAGATTGACTGGTTTGATCTCCTTGCAGTCCAAGGGACTCTCAGGAGTCTTCTCCAATACCACAATTCAAACGAAAGTCAATAGTGTACACATTGGAAGGGGTGGGAAAATCAGGGACCCGTACCTCCCATCTTGAGCCAAGGACCGAGGCATCCTTTCTCTGTATTCACTGACTAAGGAGACAGATGCAGGAATCAGAGGATGACTCAGCAAGAGCCAAAACAGGGAACTTCCCTGGTGGTCCAGTGGATAAGGCTCTGTGCTCCCAGTGCAGGGGGGCCTGGGTTCAATCCCTGATTGGGGAACTAAGATCCCACGTGCCACAACTAAGCCTACAAGCTGCAACTACAGAGTCCATGTGCCCCAGAGAGCCTGCGCACTACCACTAGAGAAGCCTCCACACCACACCTTGAGAAGCCAACAAAGACCCAATGCAACCCTCCCCACAGTTCAGTTCAGTCTCTCAGTCATGTCTGACTCTTTGCAACCCCATGGACTGCAGCACACCAGCTTTCCTTGTCCTTCACCATCTCCTAGAGCTTGCTCAAACTCATGTCCATTGATTCAGTGATGCCATCCAACCATCTCACCCTCTGTCTTCCCCTTCTCCTACCACCTTCAATCTTTCCCAGCATCAGGGTCTTTTCCAATGAGTCAGCTCTTCACATCAGGTGGCCAAAGCATTAGAGTTTCAGTTTCAGCATCAGTCCTTCCAATGAATATTCAGGACTGATCTCCTTTAGGATGGACTGGTTAGATCTCTCTGCAGTCCAAGGGACTCTCAAGAGTCTTCTCCAACACCACAGTTCAAAAGCATTGATTCTCTGGGGCTCAGCTTTCTTTATAGTCCAACTCTCACATCCATACATGACTACTGGAAAAACCATAGATTTGACTACACAGACCTTTGTTAGCAAAGTTATGTTTCTGCGTTTTAATATGCTATCTGCTGCTGCTGCTGCTGCTAAGTCGCTTCAGTTGTGTCCAACTCTGTGCAATCCCATAGACGGCAGCCCACCAGGCTCCTCCGTCCCCGGGATTCTCCAGGCAAGAATACTGGAGTGGGTTGCCATTTCCTTCTCCAATGCATGAAAGTAAAAAGTGAAAGTGAAGTCGCTCAGTCGTGTCCAACTCTTAGCGATCCCATGGACTGGAGCCTACCAGGCTCCTCCGTCCATGGGATTTTCCAGGCAAGAGTACTGGGGTGGGGTGCCATTGCCTTCCCCAATATGCTATCTAGGTTGGTCATAACTTTTCTTCCAAGGAATAAGCGTCTTTTAATTTCATGGTTGCAGTCACCATCTGCAGTGATTTTGGAGTCCCCCAAAATAAAGTCTTTTCACTGTTTCCACTGTTTCCTCATCTATTTGCCATGAAGTGATGGGACTGGATGCCATGATCTTGGTTTTCTGAATGTTGAGCTTCAAGCCAACTTTTTCACTCTCCTGTTTCACTTTCATCAAGAGGCTCTTTAGTTCTTCACTTTCTGCCATAACGGTGGTGTCATCTGCATATCTGAGGCTACTGATATTTCTCCTGGCAATCTTTATTCAGCTTGTGCTTCATCCAGCCCAGCATTTCACATGATATACTCTGCATATAAGTTAAATAAGCAGGGTAACAATATACAGCCTTGACACATTCCTTTCCCAATTTGGAACCAGTCTGTTGTTCCATATTCAGTTCTAACTGTTGCTTCCTGACCTGCATACAGATTTCTCAGGAGGCAAGTCAGGTGGTCCGATATTCCCATCTCTTTAAGAATTTTCCACAGTTTGTTGTGATCCACACAGTCAAAGGCTTTGGTATATTCAATAAAGCAGATTTTTTTTGGAACTCTCCTGCATTTTCGATAATCCAACAGATGTTGGCAATTTGATCTCTGTTTCCTCTGCCTTTTCTAAATCTAGTTTGAACATCTGGAAGTTCATAGTTCACGTACTCTTGAAGCCTGGCTTGGAGAATTTTGAGCATTACTTTGCTAGCGTGTGAGATGAGTACAATTATGTGGTAATTTGAGCATTCTTTGGCATTGCTTTTCTTTGGGATTAGAACGAAAACTAACTTTTTCCAATCCTGTGGCCACTACTGTGTTTTCCAAATTTGCTGGCATATTGAGTGCAGCCCTTTCACAGCATCATCTTTTAGGATTTGAAATAGTAATTCCATCACCTCCACTAGCTTCATTCGTAGTGATGCTTCCAAAGGCCCACTTGGCTTCACATTCCAGAATGTCTGGCTCTAGGTGAGCGATCACACCATAGTGGTTATCTGCATCATGAAGATCCTTTTTGCAGGCAAAACAGGAGCTTTGATCTGTGTTCTGCTCACCCCCACCCCAGGCACCCCTGCAGGACCACTTTGCACACGTGTGGAGAGAGCTATCACAGTCAGACAAGGACAGGATGGAGCAGACTGAGAGCCCAGTTGGTGGCTTGGCACCTGTGCCCCGAGGTTACACAATCCACAGTCTGAAATCCACAGCTTAGCAACCATAGAAAGTCCATTTCCTCGACATCCAGTGGAGGTGCAAAGCGGTGGCTGACAGTGTGCGTTCTGGAGTCACAGTCCATGTTTGAATTGCAACTCTGCCAGTTAAAAGCTGTGTGATCCTGGACACTGTTTGTAACTTCTCTGTACCTCATTTTCATTGTTCAGAAGCTGGGGATAACAGCATCTACGTCGCTGAGGATGAATGAGACCCTGCATGTGTAGCAGACGTGCTGGCAGCTGCTGAGCTTCCTCCCTGCCTTCCGCTTTCTGGGATCCCACTTCTTATGGCTCTTGGGCCAGCAGGGGCAGTGGGGTGGGGAAGGGGCATCTTTTTTTAATATTTATTTTTATTTATTTACTTATTTGACTATGCTGGTCCTTTCTTTAAAATATTTTTTAAATTGATTTACTTTTGGTTGTGCTGGGTCTTCATTGCTTTGAGGGGCTTTTCTCTAGTTGTGGCGAGTGGGGCTGTTCTCTGGCTGAGGTGCGTGGCTCAGCACACCTGGATTTCATGTGAGCAAAGAGCCAGAGGTCTTGGGGCCCTGTGCCTTTGAGCCTCGGGCCTGCACTCTTCCCCCAAGAAGTGTCAGGCCAATGTTGCAAGGTCCCGAGTCTTAGGAATCCCCCTTTCCCGCCCCAAAGTTACTACGGAGCTTGGATGGCCCTAAAGAGCCTCAGTCATCCATCTGCATAACAGCACAGCCACAGGGGGTCCTAGCAGACCCTCTCCCCTCCCCTGCATTTCATCCTTCCTGGTCTCATTCTCGGGGACTCATCTCAGCTTTGGGCTCGTGGGAGAACTGGCTACAGCCTTAGGACAGCCTGTCCAAGGGCAGCCCTGGTCCTCAGGGGTCTTCCCTGCCGCCAGTGTGCACGTGGGCCGACAGGGTACTGAGCAGAGGTCAGCTCGGGCACAGCGGCCAATACCTACCAAGTCTGGTTTATGTCCCTCGCATAACCGACGCATAACAGCCTGAAGACGGAGAGCCCTGCAGGCGGATACCCAGCTCACTCCGCTCCGCTGCCTTCCTACTTGCACCCTCCCACACCCTGCCCCAGGGTGTATCAACCTGGAAACTAGGAGTGAGTTCAAGGGGCCTTGAACTCTGCAGTCAAAGACAGCACAGGGTGTGATGTTCCACACCTTCCATGAGACTCTTTGATGTCCTCCCGGAAGGCAAAGGAAGTGTTAACTTTACTGGATGGTTTGTCCTCAAATTACTATGCCACCAAACTTCTCCATCAAAAAATGGCCTTCTTGGCTCTTGTGATTGAAATTCTAAGATGTCCCCCAAGATCCTTCTCCCACCCCCGGGCACACATGCTGAATAATCCCTGGGGACATCTACATGATGAATTTTTCTCCCGTGGTTGTGCTGTGTTTTACAGATCTTATAAAAGGGAGAACAGCCCGGAGGAGTCTAACCTAATGAGGCATACTTCTTTAAAGGGAGTAGGCTCTTTCTAAAGTCAGAGATTACAAACTGGATTGGAATTCACCCGGAGGAAGGTTCTCCATTGCTGGCTTTGAGGATGGAAGGGAGGGCAAGGAATGTGGAGTAGCCCCATCTCACAGCCAGCCAGGAACAGAATTCTGCTACAATCTCCTGAGCTTGGAGGAGGACCCTGAACTCTAGATAAGAACACAGCTCAGCCAACTCCTTGATTCTAGCCTTGGGGCACCCAGGAGCTGAAAACATGCAACCATGCTGCTGCAATTCAGTTCAGTTCATACAGTCGCTCAGTCATGTCCGGCTTTTTGTGACCCCATGGACTGCAGCACGCCAGGCCTCCCTGTCCATCACCAACTCCTGGAGTTTGCCCAAACTCATGTCCACTGAGTCAGTGATGCCATCCAACCATCTCATCCTCTGTTGTCCCCTTCTCCTCTTGCCTTCAATCTTTCCCAGCATCAGGGTGTTTTCCAATGAGTCAGTTCTTTGCATCAGGTGGACAAAGTATCGGAATTTCAGCTTCAGCATCTTTCCTTCCAATGAATATTCAGGACTGGTTTCCGCTAGAATGGACTGGATCCAACCAGTCCAGGCTATTGCAGGGAGGGAGCCAATTCTGACTTCAAGTTGGAACTGTTTCTTTGACTTGCTTTTAGTTGCTTTTGTTATTATAATCATACAGAATGGGTTGCCTCAGAGAATCCTGCCCCTCTGCCTGACTTTTAAAGTGCCTTTGTTCAGAACCTTGTCCACCTGTGGATTGCAGGAAGGAAGAAATTAACACATCCCCTGCCTGAGGCTTGCCATTGTAGGAGACGTTCGCAAGATCCACGGCCTTTTTACTTTGCCTACTCATCTCCCCTCATCTCTATAAAAGAACTTGGCATCCAGACCCCAATAAGATGGTTGCTTTGAGGCGCTAGCCTGCCATCTTCTCCGTCTGTCGGCTTCCCTATTAGACTAAAGTCTCTTCCTTGCCTCCACACCTCGTCTCTCAGATTCGTTGGCCTGTCGTGTGGCAAGCAAAGTGAGCTTGGACTAGGTAACAATGCCATGCCCACACCTCTGACCCACAGAAATGTGAGCTAATATATGTTGTTTGAAGTCACTAAATTTGTGCCAATTGTTATATGGCATAGAAGTCACATACAACCCTCAAGGCACATTTCCTTCTCAGGATGAAATTTACAGGTGGTACCATTGATGGCAGCGGGGGTGGTGTTGATAGGCGTAGGAGAGCGCCCCAAACAAATTGGCTGGTGGACCTCCCAAAGAACCCGGGGAGAAGTCAGGAAATATGAACAGGGAGGAAGAGAGGTTTGATTCCAGCCAGAAGCCGTCCCTTCCCCTCAGATCAGAAGAAGCTGGTTAGCCTCCTCTAGCTCCAAGTCCCACCCTCAGAGAAGCAATGAATGGCAGGAACCAGAACTTAAGGGCTGATCAACTGCCCATTGCCTGGACTCAGCCAACATCCCCCTGGGGCAGGTAAGAGGTGGGGAAAGGGTTAACATCACCCCAGGAGTGAGCAGCCCAGGAGACAGGGACCCGACCCAGGCCGTTGCCCTTGATTCACAGTTCCTTTGCCACTTCCCTATTTGAAAGCTTCAACAACCGACATAGACCAAGAGTGGCAGGGTTCAAAGGATCTTTAGAAATGACCCAGTCCAGTGTTCATGCCTAAGATATGAAAAGTGCCCTGGACAGGACTCAGAAGTTCAGTGCTCTTCCTGCCCACAAGCTGAGATAACGCCCCCTTCCCTCCAGACAGCTCCTCTCCCAGGGACTGCGCACACACAGCAAGGCTGGAAGGGATGTCTTTGCAGTCAGCGCCCATCCCCCTACCCCGGCTTCCCCCTCAATACCTCCCCAGGCCATCTGTCTCTCTCTGCCTCTGCTGCCACCTCCCTAGCCCAAGCCACCACAATGGATAATGTACGTTCAAGCCCATCATGCCCGTGCCTCCCATTCAAAGTGCTGCCTCTGCACCAGCAATTAATTCAAACTCATGACCACTGCCGGCAAGGCCCTCTATCCATCGACTTCCAATCGCCTTGGTGCGTGTGACCCTTGTCATACTGATTTCTGCTCCTTTGGCCAAGCTGAAGCTTTGATACTCGCTCCTCATCCAGCAGGCTCAGCTCAGAGGTTGCCTTCTCAGAGAACTCTTTCTAAAGAAGCCCACCCAACACACTTTCCATATCTAGTTACTTTGATCCACATTATTTATTTATTTCCTCCTAAGAGATATTGCCAACAAAGTTTCGCCTAGTCAAGGCTATGGTCTTTCCTGTGGTCATGTATGGATGTGAGAGCTGGACTGTGAAGAAGGCTGAGCGCCGAAGAATTGATGCTTTTGAACTGTGGTGTTGGAGAAGACTCTTGAGAGTCCCTTGCTGCAAGGAGATCCAACCAGTCCATTCTGAAGGAGATCAGCCCTGGGATTTCTTTGGAAGGAATGATGTTAAAGCTGAAACTCCAGTATTTTGGCCACCTCATGCGAAGAGTTGACTCATTGGAGAAGACTCTGATGCTGGGAGGGATTGGGGGCAGGAGGAGAAGGGGACGACAGAGGATGAGATGGCTGGATGGCATCACTGACTCGATGGATGTGAGTCTGAGTGACCTCCGAGAGCTGGTGATGGACAGGGAGGCCTGGCGTGCTGCAGTTCATGGGGTCGCAAAGAGTCGGACACGACTGAGTGACTGATCTGATCTGATCTGAAGAGATATGGAGAACAAAATGGCAACTCACTCCAGTATTCTTGCCTGGAGAATCCCATGGACAGAGGAGCCTGGGCCTGGTGGGCTACAGTCCACGTGGTTGCAAAGAGTCGGACACGACTGAGCGACTAATGCTTCACACTCAGAGATGCACTCTTGCTCTTTGGCTGGTTTCTTGTTTATTATCTGTCTATCCCTGGAGGAAGAAAATTCCAAGAGAACAGGGACCTTGTCTTTCTTACTCACTGCCTAGAACTCTACCCACGTCGTAGAAGGAGCTTTCTGATCAGTTGATTCACCATCTTGAAATTTACTTCCTGGAGAAAGTCCAGCTGAGTTAAGATCAGAGTATATAAGTCCATCCATTTGAATTCCACAGGTGTCTTTCTGAGCCCCAACTGCCATGAACACTATTGTGGGCCAGGTTCTGAGCACTGAATCATACACTCGTACATTCAATAAATATTCTGAGTCTCTAATCTCAGGAAGGCCTCATGTAGCCAATAAAGCAAGACAAACAAAATGAATCTCTTAGTAAAACAAGGCCCTGTACTGAGCGGACACGGAAGGATAAAATGTGCTCATGCTGGAAGACATCGATTTTCCGTGCTACTGAAACAGACCAGGACCCTGTGGTCCTTGTCCCCATGTCCTCAGCCTGCCTTCTCTCTCTGGGAAAAAACCTGAGCCACAGAGTAAGTTCAGTGAGAGAAGTGAGAAAAGGCAGAGACAAAGGAAATCAAAGAACAACACTGTACTCACTAAGCGTCGCCAAGGACCTTGTTCCTTCTCAAGGGCTGTGGATAACATTCTGAGCCGCATCCTGGGAGCTGTCTTGCAGAGACGGACACACTCCCTGCCCCAGGGCGGAGAAGGTAATACATGATGACCAGACTGCAGCCGTGAAAACTCTGCCGCGATTCTGAGAACCGACCTCAGAATGGAAACGAGCTGACCCTGGAACTGAAGACTAACTGTCCCCAAAACACCCCAGATGATGCTGGTCAGACCACCGAGGACCAATTTCAAGGCGACTGTCAGGGCTGGCTGTGCTGTTTCTGCATGTAGCCCCTCCCTGTGTCTATAAAAGCTCTTGCCCCCCTCAGTGCTGAGGAGCAGAGGTGTCGGCCTCTGGACTGGTGCCTGCTCTGTGCCTCTAGTTGCCGGCATCTGAAATAAAGCAAGCTTTCCTTCCCACCAAACTGGCCTGTTCATTGGCGTTTGAGCGGTAAGCAGCCAGAGCCTGCTTCCAGCAACGCTATCAGAGCTGCATTGAGGGCAAGGGCAGGCAGAGAGGGCTTCTTTGAAAAGGCGTTCCTTGGACTTGGCTCTGAAAGATTGGCAGACTGGATAGGAGAGGCAGAAGAGGAGAAGCACTTCTAGGAAACAAACCACAGCACTGCTGGAATTAGAGCCAGCATGTGGGTGATTTGGTGTTTCCTGGAGGTTAAGTCAAAGAATGATGTGAATTCTCTTTGCACCAAAACCGAGCTCCTCCAATGAGCAGTGTAGACTTAGTGAAAGTCACTCAGTTGTGCCCGACTCTGTGACCCCACGGACTGTATAGTCCATTGAATTCTCCAGGCCAGAATACTGGAGTGGGTAGCCTTTCCCTTAACAACATCTCTCGCCACTCCTTCCCAGCTTCTGTTGAGGGGCTCCTCTTCCTCTTCCAGAAAGTTAAATATTGGCCATCCACGGGCTTCTCTGGGCCTTCTTTCCTAACTCCATACCTGCTCTGTGGGTTAGCCCATCCTCCCCTGTGTCTCAGGCTGCAACATATATACTCTCATCACTCCCACATCTTCATCTCCAGCCCCGGACCTGCCATTCACCAGGTCTGGTCCACAACTACAGACTCACATATCCAGTCACCCGATAAGCTTTCCAACTTGGGTGTCTCACGTGTGTTATGAATTCAACACATGTCTGATTGACTCGTCTCACACACACACACACACACACACACACACACACACACACCCCTGAACAAACCTGCTCCTCCTCGTGTGGTCCCTTCCTCTGGAGAAGCCATCACCTTGCACTCACACCCCCAAGCCAAGACCCCGGGGCCGTTCTCCACCCACCCTCTCCATCACGCGTACATCCACAGTCTCAGCACCTTAACCATCTTGTCTCCCCACCCAGTCCCACCTCCTCCACCCCTCTTTTAACCAACTGCTGGCCGTCTTTCACCTGGACCACCTCCCCATCTCATCTTCTAATGAACTGCTGGCCATCTTTCACTTGGACCACCTCCCATCTCATCTTGTAGCCATCCGCTGGCCATCTTTCACCTGGACCACTTCAATGGCTCTCAAATCACTTTCCCTTCCTCCTCTTCCTATAACCTACCCCCACCTCTGATACACTGTCTGGATGCTGTTAAGATGAGCTCCTAAAACCTGGAGCTCATCACACAAACACTTGTCAAGTACTTCTAACAAATACTATCTTTCTGATCTGGCCCCTCCTGACCTCAACCTGAGCATTTTTGACACTGGGCACCGGATTCTTCTTGGTTGCGAGGTGTTATCCTGTGCCAGGTTGGGGTTTAGCAGCAATGCCCTCACCCTCTAGATGCCAGTCGTACCTTCCCCCCAAGTTGGGACAATCAAAGATGTCTCCAGATATTGCCAAATGTCTCCCTGCGGGGGCAGAACCACCTGCTAGTTGAGTCACTGCCGTACAACCTCATCTCCCCAAACACACACAGGCGCGCACATGCGCGCGCGTGCGCGCACACACACACACACTGCTCCCATCATATTGAGCACCCTGCTATTTCCCAAATATACTATGAGCTCTCAGACACCATTTCAACTGTCTAGAGTGCCCTTTCCTTGATGCACTTTGCTGTACAGCAGAAATTAACACAACATGTGGGGAATTTTCCTGGGTTCAGAAGATCCCCTGGAGAAGGGAATGGCAACCTAGTCCAGTATTCTTGCCTGGTGAATCCCAGGGACAGAGGAGCCTGGTGGGCTACAGTCTGTGGGGTCACAGAGAGTCGGACACAACTGAGCGACGAACACTTTCACTCTCAGCTTCCACAGCTTGCACAATCCAGGTCTACACATAGAGTGAGTATATCTACGTATATAGAGGTCCCTGGGACCTCTTCCAAGTTTAAGAAGGAAGGTTATCGCCTGAGGAGTTGTGACCCTTCGTGAGATTAAGAAGGAGCGTTGTCTCCTCAGGCAGTCTGATTAATGCCTACACACAACACACATCTTCACTAGCAGAGCGGGGGGGCCAAACGCAAGGAGAAAATTTTTCTGTTTTTTATGCTTCAGTCTTTGTTGTCTTGTCATAAAACATACAATGATTTCATCCATTTCCCCAACGTGACACCCTCAACCTTCTCCAAAGCCTCCTGGTTCAAGTCATCCTGCAGTTTCCTCAAGCAAGTCCCTGCCAATGGCAAACGGAGATCTCAGGGTGTGGACGTGAAAGGGGTGCCCCCACCTTCAACCAGTCATTCATTTCCTTCCCTCCCTCTTTCCTTCCCCTCCCTTCCTTCCCTCCTTCATCTCTCTCTCTCTTCCTGTGTCTCTTATATCCAGTATTTCTTGAACCTCTATTGTGCACCTCCTTGGAAGAAAAGCTACAACAAACCTAGACAGCGTATTGAAAAGCAGAGACATTATTTTGTCAGCAAAGGTCCATCTAGTCAAAGCTATATTTTTCCAGTGGTCATGTATGGATGTGAGAGTTGAACCATAACGAAGGCTGAGCGCAGAAGAACTGATGCCTTCAAACTCTGGTTCTGGAGAAGACTCTTGAGAATCCCCTGGACTGCACCTAGTCCATCCTAGAGGAAATCAGCCCTGAATGTTCATTGGAAGGACTGATGCTGAAGTTCCAAACTTTGACCATCTGATACAAAGTGCCAACTCATTTGAAAAGACCTTGATGCTGGGAAAGATTGGGGGTGGGAGGAGAAGGGGATGAGCTGGCTGGACAGCATCACCGACTTGATGGACATGCGTCTGAGCAAGCTCCGGGAGATGGTGAAGGACAGGGAAGCCTGGCGTGCTGCAGTCCATGGGGTCGCAAAGAGTCAGACACGACTGAACGAGTGGACGACAACAATTCTGTGCCAGGTAGTGAAATTCACTCAGTCGTGTCCGACTCTTCGCAACACCATGGACTGTACAGTCTATGGGATTCGCCAAGCCAGAATACTGGAGTAGGTAGCCTTTCCCTTCTCCAGGGGATCTTCCCAACCCAGGGGATCAAACTCAGGCCTCCCGCATTGCAGGCAGATTCTTCACCCGCTGAACCAGAAGGGAAGTCCTCTGTGCCAGGCAGGGAGGGGGCAAAGCCCTGAGGATACAAGGGGTAATAAAAGACCCAGTCGCTGGGCCTCCCTGGTGGCTCGGTGGTTAAGCACCTGCCTGCCGATGCAGGGGACACAGCTGTGATCCCTGCTCCGGGAAGACCCACAAGGCGCAGAGCGACCAAGTCCACGGGCCGTCACTCCTGAGCCCGAGCTCTAGAGCCTACGAGCTGCAACCACGGAGGCCACGCACCTCAACTACTGGAGCACAGTAAGGAAGACCCAGCACAGCCAAAAAATTACATTTCTTAAAAATTACTTTAAAACGATAACTTTATCATTAGAGAAAAAAAAAGATACAATTACTGCCTACCTGGAATTCCAAGACTAATGGAAGTCTTGCATTATTATTATATTACTTTTTAGTCTGTACATTAAACTGTAACTGTAACAAGCTCTGTGCTAGACAAGTGCCTGGTGCAATGAGAATCCGTACAGGGTAACAGGCTGGGAAGGAAAGAAGGGAGGGAGGAGCCGAAAGCTGGAGGAACTGCAGGAGTCAACCACGGGTTGGGTGCGATGCTTCCAAGCAAGGAGAGTAAAATCGTTTCACTTCTAAAGCATACACATTCACGGAAAATACTTTCAAAAATAATACGTGTATAAGTATCACTGAATCACCTTGCTCTGCATCTGAAACATTGTAAGTCAACTATATTTCAATAAAATACATATATTAAGAGAAAAACAAACAAAAGCGTGCACTTGACCTTTAAGGTGATATTGTGCATATATTAACAATAAAAATTACTCCGGGACCTGCTATGAGCCAGGGCCAAGTGCTTTTCACGTGGAGCCTCTATCCTCAGCAGCAGGGAGAGGCTGTGACCCATTCAAGAACACACAGCCTAAGGACAAGAGAACAGAGTGCAGGGCTGGCAGTCTGCAATCCCAAGGGGACCCCAGCCATCCCTGACCCCTGGCCCCGGAAGGAATCCACAACCCAATCCCTCTGTGCACACAGATTTCCTGCGCTGACTACTGCAGAAGCAAAAAGTAGGGCAAGAAATGAAGGTTGACATTTTTCATTGGCTTAAGATCTGGGATAATTAGAAAGTCTTTTTTTTTTTTTGTCTTGAAGCTTTCCCATTCTACACAATTCAAGAGGATCTGCCCTGCTTTGTTGGACAGAAACGAGTTCTGACAAATGCTTGTGAGCTGGTTTCCGCCCTGAACCAACGTAGTGACGTTCCAGGCTCCCCCAGGCCGGGAGTTCCCCCCTCAGGGAATCACAGATGCTGCCGATAACATGCGGGTGCTTGCCTGCCAGAAGCAAGGCAGTTTATGTCGTGTTACAAGTGCTTTGAAGTCATTACTTCACTTCATCCTCCCAACCCCAAGATCCAATTCTACTGTCATTATTAGTTTAGGGATGAAGAAACAGAGGCCCTGAACCAAGTCCCGAGCTCTGGGGGGAGAGAGCCGGAGGCTGGTCGTGGAGACTCCAGCTGCCCCCGGGCTTCATCCCCCGAGTCCTCTCTAGTCTTTCCAACCAGCCCTGTGCTGTCTATCGTGTCCATCGCAGGTGAGGAAACGGAGGCTCCGGGGATGAAGGGGTGCCTTGAGGTCACGCAGCTGGACCGTGTCTGGGACGCCCAGAGCCTTTCCCCCTGCACCTACAGCTTGAGTCCACCTTCAGGCTTGGGAGGTGACCCTGGACTCGGGAAAGGGAATGCAGAGGGCCCTGAGCGCAGTCCCGGCGAGTCGGCCCCACGGTGGGCAGCAATGGGCTAGGAGTGGTCAGACGCGGCCCATCTGGGACTCCTCATCACCAACAGAGGACCAGAGTCTGGCCGGGGGCCGTGGACTTGGTGCTGGAAAGCAAGTGTTCTTCCCGCAGAACATTCAAGGAGGGACTCGGGGCTGTGCCCGAGTCACACTCGATGCATTCGGGGATCATCTAGGCCCAGAGGGACCGGTGGGGAAAGGAGCTCCAGGCCATCCCTGCGGGGACCCCAGGTTTCAAATTAGCAGAGGACCAATAGCCCTGTGTAGCAGGCGGCCAGCGCCTTCAGACTGGAGAACAGTCAGCCCTAGGTCAAGGAAAGGCGCTCAGTCGTGTCTGACCCTTCGCGACCCACGGACTATCCAGTCCATGGGATTCTCCAGGCCAGAAGACTGCAGTGGGGAGCCTTTCCCTTCTCCAGGGGATCTTCCCAACCCAGGGATTGAACCCAGGTCTCCCGCATTGCAGGCGGATTCTTGACCAGCCGAGCCACCAGGGAAGCCCAAGGGAAGCACCCTGATGGGGTTCCCCCCGAAACTCCCAAGGGGCTCCTCCGGCTGTTATCGTTCACAGCCCCGACCTGCCGCCCTCCACCCCTCTCCCGAGTCTCTGCCATCTGGCACCCCCGCCCAGGCAGCCCCAGGGGGACAGAAGAGACAGAGGCACATCATCCAAGACCCAGGGCGGAGCGGGGAGGTCACTGTGCCACGGCCATCAGACGTGGGTGTGAGTGGCCATTTAAAGTCACGATTGTGACAGCGGCGTGATGCTGTGAAGAAGGGCTTGGGAGATGGTTTCCATCATTACACACACAGTTGCACCTCGGGGGGCACACAGGCCCCCGTGCTAACCGTGGGCATTTCTGGGTGCTGAAATGAACAGTGGTAGCCCTTTATCACGTGACTCTTTATTCTTTGACCTACTTTACAACAGCTCTTTCTGGCCTAAGAACAAATGCCGAGTGTAAAGGAAAGGCCGAGGCGCGGGTGGCATGAGCCACCCTGCCCTCCACCTTTGGTCTCTGCATCTTTCGCGGCGCTTCCGACAGCGCTGGGTGGGCACAGGGCAGCCGGAGGTTCACAACCTGTGCGGTCCACAGGAGCCACCGCGAGGAGAGTCTGGGGAAGAATACACCATGTTCAGTGGGAAGGTGACTAGCTGTGATAACTGTGTTCTTTGGGTCTGGATGCGCAGCCCTTCTTGATAGTAAGACACCAACTGCTTAACGAATAATCCATGAGACGGATATGAGAGGCACAACCTCTAAAAAAGGATAAAACTCATCCTAGACAGGTTTGTAAATAAACTTATGGCATAAAAATAAGAACGTAAAGAAAAGGTCACACCTAAAAGGAATGTGACCTTAGGAGTCAGACAGATGTGGGTTTTCTTTCATCTGTTTTATTTACTTGGCCACACCAAGTCTCAGCGGCGGCATGCAGGGTCTTCGTTGCAGCATGTAGGACCCCCTCTCCCCGGTCAGGGGTTGAACCCCAGCCCCCTGCACTGGGAGCACCCAGGGAGTCCCCCGACGTGGGCTGAAGCAGCGGCTCCACGCGGCACTAGCTGGACAGTCCTGGTGAAGCTTGCCGTCACGGCCTTGCCGTCCTCTTCCGCAAGTCGGTGGTGAAAGCAGACAGACGGCCACACGCATCCGCTGACTCACACTGTCCCTGTCCTGGGGGCAGCAGGTGCCCTCCTCTCCCGCTGGGTGGACTGTCCCCTGGCCCAGAGGACCCCGCCTGGCACGCCTGCAGCGGTCCCTGTCTGCTGAGGCTGGCAGCAGACAGCAGGGTGGCACTGCCCACCTGCTGCTGAGCGGAACCTACCCTCATGAACCCCCCGGCGAGCTCACTTCCTTGTGGCAAAGAGCAGTTGACCGCATCCAAGGAGGAACTCACACAAGGGTTTCTAGGATGATAAAAACACTCTCAACTTGACAATGGAGATGGTGGTACAACTCAATACACTAAAAACCAATGCGCTGTGCATTTTAAATGGGTGGATTGTATGTATATGCATTCTATCCCAATAAAGCTATTACTAAAAAAAATTAAAGTGCCTGGATCTCTCAGGAAGTGCAGAGAACACCTCTATCCAGAGTCAGGGGTGATTTCTGGGGAAGATGAATCAGTGAGAAGCAGCTCACGTGCCCAGCCCTAAGAGTTCTCATTTCCCTTCTGTCAAAGTCACTCAGTCATGTCCGGCTCTTTGCGACTATACAGTCCATGGAATTCTCCAGCCCAGAATACTGGAGGAGCTAGCCATTCCCTTCTCCAGGGGATCTTCCCAACCCAGGGATCAAACCCAGGTCTCCCACATTGCAGGCGGATTCTTTACCAGCTGAGCCACCAGGGGAGGCACACCAGGGCCAGGTCTGGGCTGGAACACACAGGCACACACACACACAACACCACGGCCCCAAAGCCTGGGAGCAGCAGTTGTCTTAGACAGAAAGGCTTTATTTCTTTTAGTGAAATGATTTAGGACATAACTTAATGTTATAAAGACCAATCATCTCCCTTCTTGGAGAAAACCTCCCTGAAAGGCTTCGTCAGAGACCCCTGGGTTCAGCAAGCCAGGTGGTTCTCACGGCTCTGAGGGTGGGCAGGCTGACACCGTTCTGAATACCTTCTACTGGCCCAAAACTTCGTTCGGGTTATCTCCGCCCCCTCCTCCCGCCCCCCATAACATCTTACGAAAAACTCAAATGAACTTTAGGGCCAATCCAGTGGAACACGAATGCTGGAGGGAAGGCCGACTCCAAACCCCCTCTCCTTTCACAAATGGGAAACCGGCGCTCCGAGGGGAGAAGGGTCTGCTCAAGGCCACTCAGCATCAACAGCAGATCTGGGACCCCCGCCCCAACCCACCTGCCTCTCTTCCCCTTCCCCCCGGCTCATCCTCTGGGCCGCTGGGGGCAAGCTGGGTGCCCCTGCTGAACGCTGAATAGCGGGACAGCCTCAGCCTTCACCGGGACGCGTATCTGATGCACAGGGTCCAGGCAGGCTCAGGCTTTAGGGACAGAGAGACCCGGAGAAGCAGGAGACACAGATCACCATCCCATCAGCCGCCTCGGGCCAAGCGTCCGCCAGGGCCAGCTGTTCCCGCTCTGACACTGAAAGTCTTTCTGTGCCTTTGCTCCCATTTTGCGGAGAAGCAGTCTTGGCAGGCAGGTGAGTACAGCTTTTTGTCTTACGGAAAGAATAATGGTTACTTAATATAAGCAGCCTGGGTGGGCCACGTCTTCCTGGATGTGGGGTCCTCTGAGGGGGAGGAAGATGATGCATCCTCGGGGCAGCAAAGAGGGGGGCTTCTGATTTAGGCGACCTCACGGGGGCTTTCCTTCCGCTGGCACTCCCGGTTCACCAGGAAGGGGTGGATGAATGTCAGGAGAGTCAGGAGCACCAGCATTAAGTTCACCTGGAGGGTGAGGGGCAGTGAGGCCAAGTCCACCACCATGCAGGGACCAGAATCTCACCGGGTTTCTCCTCTGCGTCCCACTCAGACCTGACGGTGCCCTACGGGATGGACTATAGGCGACTTTTTGTTCCACCCACCTAGGGCAGGGCAAGGAGGAACGCTGTGCCCATTTCACAGGTGGAGAAACTGAGGCCTACAGAGTCCCCTATGACCTGGGAGGCCATCCACATTAGCTCTCTGGCTTTGGGGATCCCTGACACACAATAGGTTCTCCCACGGACTCCCGTTGGAAAAGCAAGACTCAGGACGTAGCCACGTGCAGAAACGTTCCCTCAGGAACCACACCCAGGCCACCCTGGCCAGGTCTGGAGACTGACACAGTCGCTCCGATCTGAGTCTAAGGCTAGGGTTCCCGCCCCCCAGTACTCACGTATAACGGGTCATTCTGGAGGGGGCCTTTGATGAGGGTGAAGAGGGGAAACTGCAGCAAAGACACGATGGCCGACAGGGCCATCACGAGTCCAAACAGCTTCCCAAAGTGCTCCAAGGGGAACCTGCGCAGGGGCGGGCAAAGGAGGTTCCAGCGGGCTCTGGGAACCCTCGTTCCACGGAGGGGCCTGGCTCTGGTGGGTCTTGGTCAGCTCCCTGCTCCCATTCCCCTAGTCTAAGCCAGCCAGCACTTACTCACACCCACAGGGCCCCCCTTCACCTCTGCTGGAGCACAGAGATGGCCCCGCGCTCGACCCGGGGGAAAACAGCAGGGCCCCAGACACAGGCTGGGCCCCAGGAGGTCTCAGGAAAAAGACAGATACATCCACCATATGCTAAATGATGCATGCCCCAGCAGAAGCAGCAAGAAGAATGACTTCCCTGCTGGTCTAGTGGGTTAAGACACTGCACTTCCCATGGAAGGGGTGTGGGTTCGACCCCTGGTCAGGGAACTAAGATCTCACAAGCAGTGCGGCAGGGCCAAGAAAATATCCCCTCCCCCCAAAAGAGAAGAGTGCCACAAGGAAAGAAAAAGCTTTCTTTCTGTTCTTCCCTGGGAGAGCTACAACAGAAGTGGGCTTTGGAGGGTGAACAGGAGTTCGCCAGGCAGATCACAGAGGCAGAGGGGAGCAGACATGGAGGGCGTTCATGGATGTGAAGGCTCTGCCCCTCCCACAGCCTCCAGTGCACCTCTCCCGGCATCTGGGTCTCCTCCCCTGACTTCTCCGCCCCCAGCACACCCCCTCTCTGTCCCAGGGAATCCCCCATCAGGGAGCGCACATCAAGCCCACGTACGCGAGCGTGAGGAAGGCCGCGTTGCACCCGTACAGGAAGGAGCGGCTGACCACTTGCAGGATGAAGGTGGCGTACTGCAGGGGCAGCACCGGTATGGAGGCGCAGACGGCAAAGCCCAGGCTCAGCAGGGACGTCAGGGTCAGCGAAGGCACCACCGAGCGCAGGGCAGTGGCCTTGGCCGGGGCCCCTGTACCGAAAGGGAAACAGGAGGCTGATGGGATGTCCACGGGGTGGGGGGCCACGCTGACCCCTTCTCTCCATACACCCCTTCTCCAATCCATCAGTACACGCGGATAACTCACTTCCTACACATTCAGAGAAGACTCTTGAGAGTCCCTTAAACTGCAAAGAGATCCAACCAGTCCACCCTAAAGGAAATCAGTCCTGATTGTTCATTGGAAGGACTGATGCTGAAGCTGGAACTCCAATACTTTGGCCACCTGATGCGAAGAACTGACTCCTTGGAAAAGACCCTGATGCTGGGAAAGACTGAAGGCAGGAGGAGAAGGGGTCGACAGAGGATGAGACAGCTGGATGGCATCACTGACTCAGTGGATATGAGTTTGGGTGGACTCCACGAGTTGGTGATGGACAGGGAGGCCCGGCGTGCTGTGATTCATGGGGTTACAAAGAGTCGGACACGACTGAGCGACTGAAGTGAACTGAACCAAAACACCATTCAAACATGAACCCATGCCTCCATCCCCAGCAACTCATCCTAATCACAGGCCAGCGTCAGCCACTCACAGATGATCACGACCCATAGTCAGATACTCCGGGCAGGACCATGGGCTCCAGAGAAAGACCGGAGGTGTCCAAACCGGCAGCAGGAGGGGAGTGACTGCCACAGAACGGAACAGAACGAGGCAGCAGACGGAGGCAGAGGGCTTGCCTGAGGGCTCGGGGGTAAAGAAGCTGCCTGCCAATGCAAGAGATGCAGGTTTGATCGCTGGGTCGGGAAGATCCCCTGGGGAAGGAAATGGTACCCCACTCCAGTGCTCTTGCCTGGGAAACCCCGTGGACAGAGGAGCCTGGCAGGCTGCAGTCCACGGGGTCACAAAGAACCAGACACGACTGAGCCGAGGGGCGGTCCCAGGACAGAGCCACAGAAGCAGGCTGCGGGCAGAAGCTTGTAGGCTGCTGCCTTCTACCTAAGAAAGGGAAGCTGTTTATGCAAACTGTCTTTAAGGGGGAAAAAAATCAAAGCAATTACCAACGAGGGCAGGAAGGGAGGCCAAGGGACCGAGGAGGAAACAAATGCGGTGGGCTGGTTCCCGTTTCCTAGTTGTGGCTTTGCAATAATGTCAACGTTTGATACAAAAATGTCCTTAAAAAATTACATCAGAATAAGAGGAAGAAAACAAGCAAAGCCATTCCCCCCTCAAAAAGAAAAAACAAATCCAACGAGATGAAACCAACAAACCCAACTTTTTATACCAAGTTGCCGACTCTTAAAGTACCATAATTTTGACTGACAGATCCTAGGGGACGTATCTTCAGAATGAGAATGGGGGAAAGGAAGGGGCACCAACATTCAGCACTGGCACTGTTATTAGTAACAGTACTGACCTTGCTAAACCAGTAATCAGACATAAAATGTATTTTTAAAAAACTATATATAGAATATATATGTGTGTGTATATATACAGTACACAGTATATGTATATATAGTATGTATGTATAGTATTTTAAGAACCATGATTTTCAGAAGAAAGAGATACAAATGCAAAAATCAAGTAAAATTTGAACTCAAATATCAGTATTAGGTATTCATGATTTATTTTCTTTTCATCCCAAAACTTATGCATATCTTACCTCTGAGGACTAAAGGCCATGAGCGCCCAGGAGAATTAGAAACCCCAGCATCCGGACTGCAGTCGTTAAACAGCATTTCTCATTCAAAGGGACCCAGGACTATTTGAAGGGATGGCTGGTTTCAGGGCTGGGCCAGGAAACATACCCAGTGAAAGGGACCCGAGCACTCTCCAGAACTAACTTTCTGCAAATGACACAGATGCTGGGCTGGTCATGCTCCCAGGGGTCAAGGATGAGGGAGTCTGAACCTCAAGAAGGATTGTCACAGAGACGGACTGAAACACGTCAGATATACTTAAAATAAGATTTCAAAAGAGAGACCATGAGTGGTTACCCCTGGAAGTTGCTTAGATACTAACTCACTTTTCTGAAACTAGTAAAGAAGAGGAAAAAGTGTCCACTGCACATTCATATCTGACTCTTTTGCGACCCCGTGGACTGGAGCCCGCCAGGCTCCTCTGTCCGTGAGATTCTCCAGGCAAGAACGCTGGAGTGGGTTGCCATGCCCTTTCTCCAGGGGATCTTCCCAACCCAGGGATTGAATCTGGGTCTCCAACACTGCAGGTAGATTCTTCACCTTTTGAGCCACCAGAGAGGCTCAAACAGAGGAAAAAAAAATGCATTTATTTCAGGGTAAACAAAATAGTTAATAAAGTTTGTCATTCTAGAGAAAGTTTTACCTATGAAAAGCAGGAGAAGATAGTAATAGAAATTCTCTCTTTTGCAACCCTAATAAAATAATGGGTCTAGGCACCAAGCAGAGAAGGCGATGGCGCCCGACTCCAGCACTCTTGCCTGGAGAATCCCATGGATGGAGGAGCCTGGTGGGCTGCAGTCCATGGGGTCGCGAAGAGTTGGACATGACTGAACGACTTCCCTTTCACTTTTCACTTTCCTGCATTGGAGAAGGAAATGGCAACCCACTCCAGTGTTCTTGCCTGGAGAATCCCAGGGACGGGGGAGCCTGGTGGGCTGCCGTCTGTGGGGTCGCACAGAGTCGGACACGACTGAAGGGACTCAGCAGCAGCAGCAGGCATCAAGCATCAGTAGCTGCAAGGCCTGCAGCTGATGAGAACCTTTCACAATGGGTGGATCAGACTGACAATGTCTGAGTGCACGGACCAATCCTAACATCGTGAGAACAAGGCAACAGGTACCCAGGGTCTGCAGATGAGACCTCGGAGGCAGCCCACGGCGCCACCTCTCAAGTTATTCTTGCCAAAAGATACCAAACTGAGTCTCCGATCTGCCTGTTTACAGACAAAGCCCAGTCAAAAGAACGTTTTAAAACGACATGAAAAGGACGCCAAATGCAAAATGTGGGAAACCTGACCGGACAATAACCCAGTCCCGTCAGTCAGTGAACAAAGCGGAAAAAGGGGGTGGGAGATACAGAGACTTACTGCACTGTGGCCCCCGTATGGATCTGAATTTGAACAAACCGGTGACAAAAAGACTCAGATGAGACCGTTAGTGAAATCCAAACTGGACCACATGAATGAACATACGACACTGAGAAGGTATCGGAGGCTGTCCTCCCGGTGATGCTTCACTTAAACACAAGAGGCCTTACTTATTCTCACTAGAAACCAAAGTGTTTACAAATAAAATGATCTGACGCCTGAGGTTTGCTTTAGAAGCGCCTTGGAGAAGCGGGGCGGGGGAGGTGAAACTCCAGGGGCACCAGCGGTCCCTGGGGTCCAGTGGGTAGGACTCAGCGCGCTCACTGCTGTGGCCAGGGTCCAACCCCCTGGTTGGGGAACCTGGACCCCACAGGCCGTGCGGCTTGAGGCTGAAACAACAAAACGAGCAGGCCAGCCTGTCCGTGCGTTCTCGTCCCAGGATCAGGCCCCAGCTCCCTGGCAGGACGCCGCCTGCCCTTTCTCCCCTCTCCCCAGCCCCTGCCCCAGCACGCCCTGTGCCTGAACCACCTGCTGGGGCTCCTCAGCTTCCCCAAGGTTTCCTTCTCTTTCACCACCATGAACAATGACCCCGCTGCACCCCTGGGCCACGCCCCCAGGCCCTCGCCTTCATCTTGCCACTTCTTACTCTCCCTTTAGGAGCTCAGAGGCCGCTTCCTCCAGGAGCACACAGCGTAGGCACCCTGCTTTGTGTGGCCACAGCTCCCTGCAGGTTTATTTCAGGGGCCACAAAGCCTGACTACTTGCATTTCTCTACTCTCTAGACTAGAACAGCGTGAGAACAAGGACGTAACTATCAAGTCTGTTACCGAATCTGGAACTATGGTTGGCATGTAATTGGCACTCAGTGACTAGTGGGTAGATGGACAGATGGATGATGGATGGATGGTAGATGGATGGATGCATGCATGATGAATGGATAAAAAGACAGATGATGGATGATGGATGGATGATGGAAGGATGAATGAGTGATGGATGGATGGCTGATGGATGGATGGGTGGGTGATGGATGGATAAAAGGACAGATGATGCATGGAAGGATGGATGGGTGCTGAGTGGATAAAAGGACAGATTATGTTTGGATGGGTGGATAAAAGGACAGATGATGGATGACGTATAGATGAATGATGGATGGGTGAATGAGCCATGGAAGGATGAATGAACAGATGCAAGTAGAAAAGGATTTAAGAAAAAAGACGATGGGTGTGGAGGTAAACAAAAACCTCCCGCATGCTGGCTCCCTGACCCTCTGGAGCGCAGGGCTCACCTGTCCTTTTCGCTTCCTCCTGGTACTTGTGTTTGAGCCGGTCCATGAGCAGGCCATTCCAGGGCGCACACAGTACTCCGAAGAACTGAGTCACGGCAAAGGCGTTTGTGTAGGTGCTGACTGCAGAGGGCAGAGAGGGGCTGGGCAGTGAGAGCTCCTCAGGACTGCCTTCCAGAGGAGGCCACCCGCCCGCCCCTGCCCTGCCTGACCCTCCAGCCCACCCCTCGGGCTCAGACCTCCCTCGGAGCACAGAGCCCTGCTGAGCTCAGTGCCCCACCGTGCGAGGTGCCAAGTCCCCAGAGGCGATGCGCAGAGGGGCTGCCTCCTGGCCCCCCACCTACCTAGCGCACTGTCCTTGCTGGCCAAGTTGTTCAGCAGGGAGTTGAGGGTGCCAATGAAGAGGTAATGCCACAACTGTATCACGGACAGCCACACCACGTGCCAGGCAAAGCGCTGAGAGAAGGTGTGGCTCCAGAAGGAGCCAGGTGCCTGCTGCTGTCCCGGGGTCTCTGATGAGGGGGGGAAGAAAATTCGAGCAAGAGTTACTATTAAACTGGGGGGGAACTGGGTGCACGGGTCTTACCGGGAGAGCCTAAGCTCAGCTCACTCGTTCTTGCCTCCCTGGACTCTCCGAGGGCAACACCCCCGCCTCCACGCTACATCCCAGCCCCACCGCCGTGGAGACACGGCTCTCCCATGCTCTGCTGTCCACTATCTGACCCTTCACACTGGGATGCTTCTCGCACTACCAACCTTCCCAATCGTTCTCAGGCAGGATGAGGATAAGACAGGCAAGGAGAGGATAAAGTCAGCAGTGACGCACGGGATGGTGGGGACAGCGAGGATTTCAGCAGCTCCACACCCCCTCCTCCACTTTCAGCACCAGCATCCGAGTCTCCCACGGAAACCTTCCCCGCCCTGTTCTTCACCGTCCGAGTGAGCCCGTGGACCAAGTGCTCTGTGCCTCACCCCAGGCGGCCCAATGGGACCGTTCTCCTTGAGGGGCAGAGTGGTGAGGATCTGACCCTGGGGTCCCCAGGGGTATCCTGCTTCAGCTCCTCCTGGATGCGGCCTGGCAAGCGCACTCCTCCCTTCATTCGGTGAACTTCCCAGGGTCTTATTCTTGTTTCTACCTCAGCCAGCAGAGCTCTGGGACGTTTGTAACCCAGGACCCAAAACAGACAGAGACAAAGGCAAAGCAAGATGGAGACGGGGCAGTGAGAGAGGGCTGACCCACAGGGCCTGCAGACACTGGACAGATAAGGCACACTTAGGAGCGGGCGGGCAAGGGAAGGCGAAGGGCGGAGACTGAGGTCTGGGGAGCAGGGCTATGGCGCGCTGGGGACGGGAAGGAGAGATGAAATGAAACTGGTTGCCCCTGTCTGGACCCCCTGTAGGCTGAGGGGGTCGGGAAGATCCTACAGGTCTCTTTCCCACCTGACTGTCTCTGGCCCTGAGTCCCTGGCAAAGCTCCGGAGGTGACGAACCATGCTGGCCGCAGGGGAAGGCCAGGTTCTTGGGGGGAAGTGGGTTAACCGGCGGGCTTCACCTTTCTTCGGGGAAAGGAACTCCTGTGACTGCAGCTCCAGCTTTTCGGACTCAGCTTCCTTCTTGTCTTCCTCTTGGGCGCTGTCCCTGGAGCAGAGACTGTGGAAACAGAAGCTCTATCAGCTCAAGCCAAGGATTGGGAGCTGAGCCTGACACGCCCGTGGGATGCAGGGAAGGGAAACGGTCCCTCTCACTGCACACTGGAATCACCTTTGCGCAGCCCCAGCGCCAGCATCCAGGCCCAGACCAGCTGAGTCAGAAGGTCTGGGCGTGGAAGGCAGGCTCCCGTTATCTTTTTTAGAAACATCTCCAGTTAATCCCAGCAATTCTAATCTGCAGCCACATACGGGAGCTGCAGATTAGAAGGGTGGGAAGCGTAGAACAGGTATGGGTTCAAATCCCAGTCCCGCCTCTTCCTGGCTGTGGCAACGCGGCTCAGACCTAACTCTTCTGAGCCTCACTGTTCTGATATGGAAGATGGAGATACAGATACGCATCAGAGTACCTCCATGAAATGAAACCAGTGAGCATGCCAGGCCGCCAGAGAGTAAGCGAGCCACCAACAAACGTCCCCATGCCACTGCTCATACTGAGCGGACGCAGAGATGGTCCTGTTTCTTCACCTGCTTTCCTCTCTACCCTTTGCAAAGGAACTTGGCAGCGCTGTTTCCCCAACCCCTGAATCTGGGCTGGCCTCGTGAGCAGCTTCAACCAGGACGACCCATCAAAAGTGACGCACCGGGCCTCCCTGGGGGCTCAGCGGTGGAGAATCCGCCTGAGGATGCAGGCGCCACGGGTTCAACCCCTGATCCGGGAGGATCCATGTGCCACGACTATGGAGCCCCGGAGCCTCAGCTCTGAGCGCTCGGGCAGCAGTTGCTGAAGCCTGTGCGCCTGAGACTCTGTGCTCCGCAACAACAGAAACCCCAGCCGTGAGAAGCCCGCTCTCCACAACCAGAGAAGAGCCCATGCAGCAACAAAGACCCAGCACAGCCAAAACCAAACAAGACATAAATTTATTAAAAATAAATAAGTGATGTGCCAATCCTGCCTTAAACCTGGAGAAAACTTGCGCGTTGCTGCACGCTCTTGGAACTCTGAAACCACAAAGTGAAGAAGCGCCAGCCAGCCTGCTGGAGGATGCAAGCCACCTGACCCAGATATCCTCGCCACCCCAGACAAGCAGACAAATCCTGTGAGTAAGGCCATGAGGCCAGCCGGCCCCCGGCTAGCCCTCTAGACGATCGCAGGCATGAGAAGTCCTGTCAAGAGCATCTAAGTAGCTTCCTGATCAGCAGAACTAGCCTAGCCAGCTACCCCTAGACTTGGGAAGATACTAGACGCCTAAGGTTTTAACCCCTTAAGTTTTGGGATCGTTTGTTACGCGGCAGTAGCTAACTGATACATCCTTGGTCTAGTCCTCCTCTCCAAAGACAGGTTTCCTATGCCCTACTGTAACCATGTCTGTCCCAAACCCTCTTCCCACTCCAGATCAGAGGAGGGGCTCTGGCCACACTGTCCCCAGCTCACAGTCCTTACCCGTAGCGGTAGTCGGCGGGCAACGGGTAGGGGATGTGCCCCCGGGGCATCAGGAGGAGAGTGCGCCCGACATGCCAGACACTGCAGACAGAGATGAAGATGAAAGAGGCCTTGATGGTGACGCCCTGCTCATAAAGGAGCTGCAGAAACAAGAGGGAAAAGGTCAGTATAACAGTCATGTTCACAGCATTACTTACGACATCCGAAAGGTGGACGCAAACCAACGTCCCTTCATGGGTGAACGGATAAACTGTGGCACGCACAACAGAACAGGAGTCAGTCTTAAAAGGAAGGGAACTCTGACCCCTGCTAAAACAAACTTTGAACTTTGAGGATATGATGCTAAATGAAATAATACAGTCACAGAAAGAAAAAAAAAATAGGATGTGATTCTACTCCAGAGGTACCTGCAGTAGCCAGAATCACAGAAATGGAAATTATAATGGTGGTTGTCAGGGTCTAGGGGGAGGTGGATGGAGCGTGGGCAGTTATTGCTTGATGGACAGTTTCAGCTTCACAGGGTTGAGAAGCGTCCCAGAGATGGGTGCTGGTGATGGTCGTATAGCAGTGTGAATGAACTCAATGCTACTGAATTCACACTCACACACGGTGAAGGTGCCAAGGTTTATGTTGTCATCAACTGCATTGTACAAAAAGTCCAGGTAAGAATCCGGGGCTGAAACTTATTTCTAAGAATGAGTCTTGGTCCAGGCTCTTGCCTTCTATGCTAGAAGCTGATTATGGATGCCTGGGGCCCACCCCAAGGCCCAGCCAGCGGCAGGGGACACGGGCGATTGCCACCCTCTACCTTGATGATGAGGAAGACCGCCGAGGAGGAGTCAAATGCTCCGTTGTACATGGTGATGATGGTCGAGCGGTGTTTGCCAAACAGGTTCCCGATCTGGAGAACACAGGACCAGCCTGAGTCACTCACTCGCCCATGAAACACTTCCCATGCACCCAGCAAGCGTCAGACCCTCATACACAGACCCCCTCCACCCCAGGAGCTGCCACTGCGGCTGGGGCCCACCCCATCAGAGGCCGCCAAAGCAGCGGGGGCTTGTGCCTCCCCCGCCCACCCCAAGGTCCTGCCAGGTGCCCTCGGCCAGGGCAGGCTCACACCTGCAGGTTGGTGATCAGGAACAGGATGCCCCCCACGGCAAGCATGGGCATGGCCAGGAAGAGCAGCACAGCTGAGTCTGCAAGAATCCGAGACAGAGGTGGGGTGACGCCACCCAGCAACCCAAACACGGAGCCCTGCACTCTGGGGCTCCCCTCTGCTCCCTACGAGCCTGCGCCCAGGGCCCCAATTCTGAGCAGCCCTTCCAGCCCCCTCCAAGGGTCTCAGGGGACTGTCAAGGCTCCCTTACATGCTCCTGCAAAGGGACCCTCCTCCCCATCAAAGATGACCCTTGGTCGATGGCAGGCTGGATGTCTACCGAGAGGCAGGACTCGACCCACTGCCCGCGTCCTTCACTACATCGCACGCAGTCCTTTTCATCCCGACGCTGTGGGGGAGAGGAGCCTGGACGGCGCCCACGCCCAGCCACTAACTCAGGGCACTGAGCTGGACTCAGAGGCTGCAACTCAGTCATTTCATCTGATAGATGGGAACAGCCCCTGCTCTTCTGCCTTCCTAAGGCGCCGCGGGATCTGAGAGAGAAAATGCCCGGGAACTGCGTTTCCTCTGTTCGTTAGACTTTGAGCATTTCCTCTGTGGTAGGTGTTTGCCTGGTGTTAGAAATGCAGGATGAATAAAAAGAATTTCTTGCCCTTGAAAAGACTTGACATGCGAAAAAAAAATCATTCCAATGGCTCTGGCAGCTGTTGGGCAAGAAGAGCAGGGCTGAGGAAGGGGCTGGGGCTGTGCAGCCCCGCGGACTGCGCCCCGCCAAGCTCCTCTGCCCACGGGCTCTCCCAGGCAAGAACACTGCAGCGGGCTGCCCCTTCCTCCTCCAGGGCATCTTCCCGACCCGGGGATCGAACCCATGTCTCCTGCACTGCCCGTGCCCTTTCAGGTCACTGTCTTCTTTCTGTCCACCTTCATGATCGGGGCCATAGGCCATGCCTGTCTTATTTGCTAAACACATTTTTTTTTTTAACGTGACTCACTGTCTGAAAGGAATCTATTATTTTTAAAGAAACTTTATACTTGGAGTTGCCTGGTGGCCTTGTGGTTAGGATACCAACTTTCATTGCCATGGCCAAGGTTCAATCCCCGAGTAGGGGACTGAGATCCCACAGTGAAACAGCGAGGGAGCCAAAAAAAGGGAATCTTTGTATCACGAGTGTCAGTGAAAAGTAACTGGCGTTGCTCACTGTGAACGCGTGTGTGTTAGTCGCTCAGTCATGTCCAACTCTTTGCAACCCTGTGGACTATAGCCCGCCAGGCTCCTCTGTCCATGGGATTCTCCAGGCAAGAGTACTGGAGTGGGTTGCCATTTCCTTCTCCAGGGGATCTTCCCAACCCAGGGATCGAACCCAGGTCTTCTGTATTGCAGGCAGACGCTTTAGTCTGAGCTACTAGGGAAGCCCTAACTATAAAAATACGTACAATGAAAACAGTGTTAATAAACTGTAACTGAATGCAGTTGCACTTAGAATGTTCAAAGCCTGATTTCTGCTCTTGCCAGTGTTAAAATTACCCCAGCCCTATGTGATTTCCTGAGTGAAATCAGAGGCCTGAGTGAGACATAAAAACAGCCTAACATTTCCACCACGTGATTCAACCTTAACGTAGCATATGTGTGCTTCCCAATAATATCCTCCAAAGTGACTATTATTCTAGTAACTACTGTTCCCTACCTGGAGACACACGGTGAACTTGCTCATTTTAGAGCATTCACACTCCTTACCATTCAATTTCTGTCTCTGGGAAAGGTGCCTCCCCAAACGCCCTGAAGGTTGGCTGAGGTTCCTTTCAAAAACAGCATCACTGTGGTCTCAACACTTTTTCTAAAATCAAAAAGCCCCATTTTCTGGGGGCAGGGCAGATTGTGGCTCCAGCGATTCAGAGATGGACGTCAAAACCTAGCCAGCCATGACCTCCACACTCAGCCACTTGAAAGTCACGTTCAGACTTTTAGGGATGAAGCCGTGCTGATGAGCAGAGTGGGTTGTAAATAACTGGCTTGAGGTGCCAGGCTACCTCCTGAGGTCCGTTCAGACAGAAACCTCAGTCGGCCTGTGTTCAGTGAACACCAGTGCAGACCACCAGCGTCGGGCGGCCGTCACTCACAGCAGAGCGAGGTGCTCTCACCTCCTAAGCCCCAAAACTGAGCCCCACGACCTGACTCTGGGGAGAAGACCGAAAGGCTTCTGTCGGCCTCTATGATGAGATGCTGCCAGCGAAGAGCACAGCCAGGGTCCCAGCCCCACTCCCCACTAACTTGCTCTGGGGCCTTTTCTAAGTCTTTGCAAGGGGGTCTCTGACCTCAGTTTTCTCCTCTGCACATTCCCCACTTTATTCCCCATGAAGAAAGGGAGGAATAAACCAGACTGAGCATTGAATGGTGGCTCAGATGGGAAAGAATCTGCCTGCAATGCGAAAGACCGGGGTTCAATCCCTGTGTTGGGGAGATCCCCTGAAGGAAGGGAAAGGCTACCCACTCCAGTGCTCTTGCCTGGAGAATCCCACAGACAGAGGAGCCTGGTGGGTTACAGTCCATGGGGTCACAGAGATTTGGACACAGCGGAGCGCCTAAGCGCACCACAGCAGGCAGACCAGTTAAATTTGAAGAGGAAAATGTTTTGACTACCACAGAGTTGTCGGTTTGCACCCTGCCGAGTCAGGATATTCTCAACAATTAACATTTATATTATCGTTTCTTTTCTTTCCTCTTTCTTTGGCCATGCTGCACAGCTTGTGAAATCTTAGTCCTCTAACCAAAGATCACAAATACAAGCAGAAGCGCACACTGGTCTGCCAGGGAATTCCCTATTATTTCATTTTTTAAAAAGAGAGGACATCTTAAGACATAACAGAAGGGTGCAATCTTTTGAATCGGTTCTCTCTCTGAAGCACCTTCTCCCTTGTCCTTTTTATTCACACTTCTCACTAAGCTGTTTTTAAAGACCAGCAATCATGCCCTCAAGGGCCCTTTCCAGCTCGGAGTCTGTGGATCTGAGTAGTTGTGGGGCCGGTGTCTCCCCCAGGACCCTTCTGCCCCTGCCCCATCCACCGGGTGCCTGAGGTCACGTCCCTCCCGACAGCACTCACCTGCAGAGATGAAGGCTATGGTGAGCGTGGCGCTGGTGTAGAGAAATCTGGAACACAGAAGGGGAGACGGAGAATGTCGTCACCAAGAGAGAAACCTGGGGGACTCCCCTTGCGACCTGACTAGGACACACACAGAGCTCCCAACGCAGGGGCCCAGGTTCAACTCCTGGTCAGGAAACTAGACCCCACGCACCGCAACTAAGACCCAACGCATTCAAAGAGACATTTCTTTATAAAAGAGAGAAGCGTGGAGGGGCAAGGATGTGTAGAACCAAGGTCCTCCAACCTAGAAGTCCCAGCTAGCCAAGCCCTTAAAGAAAGAGGTTTGTGCCTGGTCTACAAAACCTTGAGTTCAAACGGCTCTTGCTGTGTGACCTTGGGCAAGGTACTACTCTCTCTTAGAAGATTGTTTCTGTAAAGGAAATGACTGGACTGATCCAGACCCCCAAGCTTAAAGTTCTAGGATGCTATGATTTCACGACCAAGATCCCAAGGTTACTGAGATCTCTTAGAAGTCTGGGCATCTTGTAAGGCAGGGGGTAATAAAAACAGGGCTTATGTGTGATATTCTGATTTATGACAAGAACTACATATTTGGTCCTTGTCCCCAGGCCTTGACACAGGGGGTCTAATAACTGTATAAGTTCCTGCAGAGAAGACACTACGAGCGTCTTTTGTTCTACTGTTCTGATGAGTTAACTGCGGAGAGACGGAAGAGCCACAATGAGACATCTGGAATTTCCGCCCGTGTCCACTTCTCTCCAGAGAGGGCAGACGGCTGGGAGTGGACTCAATAATGGATTTGCCTATGTGAGGGAGCCTCCATGAAGTCCCCTAAGTGTGGAGTTTGGAGAGCTCCCAGGTTGGCAAACACCTCCAACCTCCACGAACCAGGAAGCGGCTACACAAGCCCACAGGGACACAAGAGCTCTTGGGCTCGGAACCACCACCCACCTGGCCCTGCATCTCTTCAAGCGGCTGTTTATCTGGATCCTTCATCATGCCCTTTCAGGAACTGGTCAATGCATCTCCCTGTGTTCAGTGAGCCCTTTCGCAAAGAACTGAATCCAAGGAGGAGGTCAGGGGCATCTCAAGAGCTGTAGCTGACTCAGACAGACATCGTGGGGAACCTGGGGACCTACCATTGCAACTGGCATCTTAGAGGGGCAGGCGCGGTCTGGTGGGACGGAGCCCTGAACCTGTGGGGTCTGCTGCAGGGCCTCCAGAGTGTCAGGACTGAATTAAATTATAAGACCCCCCCAAGGGCTTCCCAGATGGCTCAGCGGATAAAGAATCCATCTGCAATGCAGGAGATAGAAGAGTCATGGGTTCGATCCCTGGCTTGGGAAGATCCCCTGGAGGAGGGCATGGCAACCGCTCCAGTATCCTTGTCTGGGAAATCCCACGGACGGAGGAGCCCAGCGGGCTCCAGTCCACTGGGGTCGCAGAGGGTCCTGAGCACTTGGCACACACCTAAGACACCCAGCTGGTGCCAGAGAATGGCTTGCCACTTCACTTCTGACATATCTGTTGACCAGAAGTATCTCAGAAGTGACATGTTCTGTGTAAAAGTGGAGGAGCAAACGCAGGTGTGAAGACTGGGTTTTGCTTCACACACTCAAGGCCAGAGAAGAGGGAAAGGGCAGAGGCAGGACAGGAAAGAGGAGGAGACAGGAGACCGGAGCCCAGGAAGGACAGAGACAGTCACCCAAGGGTTCAGAGAGCCAAGGACTCTGCTGCGCCATCCCGCCAAGGCCTGGCCCGGCCGCCTTCCAGTCCCGCCAACAGCTGAACGCCCCGGACCTCCAGGGAGACACCCACGCTGGATACTAATCACGCCCCCCAGGCCGCCGCTTATCAGAGAAGCTGGCCAGCTCAGCGGCACCCCTATGAGCCAGCGTGGCCCTCCTTCTCGACTACTCAGCCTGGGCACCCCCATGGGAGGGAACCTCAAGTCCCCGCCACCAAAGACACCCCGGGGCACCGTCCTAACTTCTGGGAAGTGAAGGGGTTGAGGGGAGGCCAGGAGGAGGGTGGCGAGGAGCCGCTTGGGTGTGATGAAGACCCTGTGTCTTCACAGGGTCCCCTGCACCAAAGCAGAGACAGTTCAGTTTTTCTCCGTGGCCACGCCACTCGGGATCTCAGTTCCCCGCCAAGGGATCGAACTTTAGCCCCTGCAGTGGGAGCTCCAGTCTCATGCGTGTCAGTGGCAACTCTAGGCTTTGCTGATTTCACAAGCCCTGCCCCAGGCCAGCACCCACTATGGGAAGCAGGCCTGGCTTTCTGCCCAGTTCAGCAAGACCAACGGCCCAGTTTCACATGCAACAGAGAAGTGGGAGAAAAAAAGGGAAGAAGGAGCTAAGGGAACAGAGAAAGTCGAGACAGGGTGTCAACACCTAGGCATGCTCCTGGCAGCACTGCTGGAGCAAAGGTGCCCAGCTGCCTGGCCTGGGGCTCCCCGCAAACTACGCCTCTGCCCAAAGTCCCCTTGCCCAGCCCCGGCCTGGTGCCCCTGGGACCTACATGGCGATGAGGCGGGCCACGGTGGTCTTGAAACGGTCGAAGATGTAGCCCGTGGGAAAGGTCATGAAGTTGATCATGAAGGAGGCCAGGGTGAAGATGAGTGAGAACCGCTCGTCCCGGGCCCTGCAATCTGGAGGAGAGATGGGCCATCTCAGGAGTCCAGGCAGACGGGCCAACCCCCCAGTCCGTCCCAGCCTTCCTGGCAGGCAGGCACCCAGCCTGCTCCCAGTCCAGGGCAGCCTCTTCCATTTCAGACAGCCTGCCGGGGGGGGGGGGGGGGGGGGGGAGTTACCCCTTTCACAGCTAAGCCGTGATGGCCGCTAATAAGCCCTTGGGAGCGGGCACCTCCCTCCCCAGGCACCTCTTAGGTCCAGGTTGAGGGTGGGGGAGGCTGATGCCCCCTTTTTCTCACCATAGAAAGCCTGGCCTTGGAGGGGGCGGTGGGCCCAGAGTCCTGTCTAGCCCTTCTTCCCACCATCTGGGAACCAGATTCAAAGAAGGTCCTGCTCCCTTACCATCCAGCCGGGTGGCATTGCCCAGCGACCCAGCATCCGGTTCACACAGCTCCTCAAAGTAGTGCTGCTTTTTGAAGACAAACACCAGAGACGTCCAGCCAAAGAGGACGCCCGCAAAGCCGAGGCACTCCAGGAGCCCTGTCACCAGCGTGGCCACGCGGAAGGGCAGGCTGCGGCCCTGCATGACGCCAGGGGAGCCAATGCCACGATCGACTGCTGGCCTCCGGGCTGCCCAGGCCTGGCGTCCGAGCCCTTGGAGATATTCCTAGGGTCCGGCTGGCTCTCTGGTTTCTGGCTGTTTCAGGCTTGCTCAACAGTCATCCACAGGGCTTCTGTGGATCCTGTGAAGTCAGGCGGAGGCTGCTCGGTCCACGGGGTGCTGTGGGCAAGATAGGGCAGACCAGAGGTTCTTTGTGGGACAGAGCCCACATGCTAGACACAGTTACAAACCTTCTCCATCCCACAGCTGGCAACAGCTGGGGAGGCTGGAGCTGAGCCCGTTTCAGAGCCACGGCAGCTAAGGAAGAAGCAGTTCTGGGCCAGGCACAGAGGCTGGGGGACCCCACAAGAGCCCGCCCTGAGCCTGCCAGTGACTTGGTTAAGTGGGTCTTCCCAGTTCACTGACCAAAGCGCCGGGAATCTTGTCAGCTTCCCTAGGTCACGTGGGCTGATGAGTGACGTCGCCGGCAGGGCTAATGGCAAAAACATCCCCCCAAGCCCCCCCACCCCGCTCAAGATCCCCCGCGATCCAAATCGGGGACCCCCAAAACCTCCACCCCCAGCCCCCGCGCCCCTCTTCCCATCACCATCCGCCGGAAAAGCACCCGGGAGCCGCTCCCCGCCCCCACCTCGCTGCCCGCGGCCCGCGGCCCCTGGCACAGGGTCAGCCGCCCTAGTGACAGGGGCGCCCAGTGGTTTGCGCAGCCCCGGAGCGCGCCGCGCCCCCGGCCCCGACCCCCGGTCCCGCGCCCCCGGCCCCAGCCCCGGCCCCCGGTCCCGCGCCCCCGGCCACAGCCCCGGCCCCCGGCCCCCGGCCCCCCGCCCCGCGCCCTACCGGCCGGCCAGCTCCCGGAGGTCCCCAGGAGTGCCGCCGCGCGCCCTCCCAGGTTTGCATTCGCACCGCCCCGCCCCGCCCCTCTCCCGCCCTCCGCGCGCGCCCGGAAGCCCGGGGCAGGGCGGCGGGCGGAGATGCCGCGGGCCCCGCGCTCTCCATCATTGCTTCTGCCCGGGCCCTCGCAATCTCGCGGCCTCTTTGACCACGCCCGGAGGCCTTCGCTTCCCGGCCTCTTCTGACCCTGGCGGCGTCGGTTTTCCTTTCTGATCCTCTTTCTCCCTCCCAGCTGCCGTGACCGACATAGTTTTAATGCTTTTGCGCACACGGTCCGCAGCCCCCCACCCCCCCACCCCGCCCCACGGAAAAAGATCACAAACTCACAGGCTTACTCGCAGACACACGGACGGACACACACACATACACACACGCACAACCGCTTCCTTGGGCTCCATTTGGACCACGTTGGCGGGCACAGGTTACATTTCTTCCCATTTGCCCACCAGCTCAATCCTTTCTCCTGAGTTCATGCTCCTCGCGCAGTCAGCAAATCCCAGCGGAGTCAGAGAACCGAAAACAACAACTAGAAAGTGCAGACCCGCCCCCCCCCCCCACAAAAAAAGTGCCTCGTATGCCTCCCACTGCACGGCGTGCCTGCGTGCTCAGTTCAGTCGCTCAGTTTTGAGTCTTTGCAACCCCGTGGACCGCAGCAGGCCAGGCCTCCCTGTCCATCACCAACTCCCGGAGCTTGCTCAAACTCATGTCCATCCACTCGGTGATGCCATCCAGCCATCTCATCCTCTGTCGTCCCCTTCTCCTCCTGCCTTCAATCTTTCCCAGCATCAGGGTCTTTTCCAAGGAGTCAGTTCTTTGCATCAGGTGGCCAAAGTATTAGAGCTTCAGCATCAGTCCTTCCAATGAATATTCAGGACTGACTTCCCTTAGCATAATTCTTCGGTGCTCAGCTCTCTTTATAGTCCAACTCTCACATCCATATATGACTACTGAAAAAACCATAGCCTTGACTGGACGGAAAGATAGCAGAAGCAGAAGATACTAAGAAGAGGTGGCAAGAATACACAGAAGAACTGTACAAAAAAGATCTTCACGACCCAGACAATCACAATGGTGTGATCATTCACCTAGAACCAGACATCCTGGGATTCAAACTCAAGTGGGCCTTAGAAGGCATCACTATGAACAAAGCTAGTGGAGGTGATGGAATTCCACTTGAGCTTTTTTCAAATCCTGAAAGATGATGCTGTGAAAGTGCTGCACTCAATATGCCAGCAAATTTGGAAAACTCAGCAGTGGCCACTGGACTGAAAAAGCTCAGTTTTCATTCCAATCCCAAAGAAAGGCAATACCAAAGAGTGCTCAAACTACCGCACAGTTGCACTCATTTCACACACTAGCAAAGTAATGCTCAAAATTCTCCAAGCCAGGCTTCAACAGTACATGAACTGTGAACTTCCAGATGTTCAAGCTGGTTTTAGAAAAGGCAGAGGAACCAGAGGTCAAATTGCCAACATCCACTATTCATTGAATATTCGTCAAATCCATCCAAAATTCGTTGAAAATCCAAGAGAGTTCCAGAAAAACATCTATTTCTGCTTTATTGACTACGCCAAAGTCTTAACTGTGTGGATCACAACAAACTGTGGAAAATTCTTAAAAAGATGGGAATACCAGACCACCTGACCTACCTCTTGAGAAATCTGTATGTGGGTCAGGAAGCACCAGTTAGAACTGGACATGAAACAACAGACTGGTTCCAAATCAGGAAAGGAGTACGTCAAGGCTGTATATTGTCACCCTGCTTATTTAACTTATATGCAGAGTACATCATGAGAAACACTGGGCTGGAAGAAGCACAAGCTGGAATTAAGATTGCCAGGAGAAATATCAGTAACCTCAAATATGCAGATGACACCACCCTTATGGCAGAAAGTGAAGAGAAACTAAAAAGCCTCTTGATGAAAGTGAAAGAGGAGAGTGAAAAAGACTCAACATTCAGAAAACTAAGATCATGGCATCTGGTCCAATCATTTCATGGCAAGTAGATGGGGAAACAGTGACAGACTATTTTGGGGGGCTCCAAAATCACTGCAGATGGTGATTGCAGCCATGAAATTAAAAGATGCTTGCCCCTTGGAAGAAAAGTTATGACCAACCTAGACAGCATATTAAAAAACAGAGGCATAACTTTGCCAACAAAGGTCTGTCTAGTTGAGGCTACGGTTTTCCCAGTAGTCTTGTATGGATGTGAAAGTTGGAGTATAAAGCTGAGCACCGAAGAATTGATGCTTTTGAACTGTGGTGTTGGAGAAGACTCTTGAGAGTCCCTTAAACTGCAAGGAGATCCAACCAGTCCATTCTGAAGGAGATCAGCCCTGAATATTCACTGGAAAATCTGATGCTGAAGCTGAAACTGCAATCCTTTGGCCACCTGATTAAAAAACCCACTCACTGGAAAAGACCCTGATGCTGGGAAAGATTGAAGGCTGGAGGAGAAGGGGACGACAGAAGATGAAATGGTTGGACAACATCACCGACTCAGTGGACATGAGTTTGAGTAAACTCTGGGAGTTGGTGAGAGACAGGGAGACCTGTGTGTGCTGTGGTCCATGGGGTCACAAAGAGCTGGACACAACTGAGCAACTGAACTGACTGACTAGACAGACTTTTGTTTGCAAAGTAATGTCTCTGCTTTTTAATATGCTGCCTAATGTGCTCAGTCACGTCCGATTCTTTTCCACCCTATGGACTGTAGCCCACTAGGCACCCCTTGCCCCTTCCCAATCTATTGGACTGTAGATTCTCCAGGCAAGAAGGCTGGAGTGGGTTGTCATTTCTCTGCAGCAACCAGACCGTGCTGTCAGAGGGGATTAAGATCAGAGGAAAACAGGATACTGGCTCTAGATAGTTAGCATCTTATCTAGGAATAACTTCACGTAGTGGAGATTCTTGCCTGATCCCCTACTTGTCTGCTTTTGTGATTGGCAGTTTATGTTTTCATGTATGAGAATATGGAGTGGGTTTTCTTTTTTTGTGGCGGGGGGGGGGGGGGCGGGGTCGGGTGTTGGTGTTTGTGTTTATTTTCTCCAGTAAAAACTCCTAGATATCCTGGCTCCTCCCTTAGCTCTCTGGAACAGTTCCTTGGAGCTATGTGAGAGGCTGTGTCCCAGGCCGGCTCCTCAGAAAGATCCCTGAATGAAACATAATGACAGTTTTTGTTTTTGTTGCTGTTTTTTTTCTTTTCAGTGGACAGCACCTTTTCAGGGACCACCACCCGGAGTGGTGCTCTGCGTTTTCACTGCCCAGGACCCCTTTGATTACTTCCTGCCACACCCCCAGCCCAGGTTCTGAAAGAGTCAACCCACCAGACCTTGCCGATTAAGTATTCATTCACTGCTCCATTTTTTATTAATCAAAGACGTATATAATTGCCCGCCGGAGCTTGTGATCAGCAGGAGAAAGCCAGCCAACCCAGCTGCCCTGCTCCCATTCCTGCCCAGGGCAAATGAGCTGCTGGCTTCCACAGGGACCGTTTCCTGTTCCCCATGAAGAAAGCTGAATTGGGGGAGAGAGCTTCTTGCATATTCAAGGCACTCTACAAACCCCCACACCCAGCCTCCTGGGCTCCTCCTGGGGCTTAGGGACTCCAGCTATTCCAAGCCCACCCTTCCTTTTAATGAGGAAAAATTAAAAGATCAGGAGGACAGTGGAAAGTCAGAAACAGGGAATATTTTCAGGTCGCTACCAAAACAGAAAGGATAAAGTGTAACCAGCCGAGCACAGGGCAGAGGTGGCGCTGATCCTAAACCCAGGTACTCAGGAGCTACAGGAATCATAGAGCCCCGAGCCAGCCCTTTGGCAGGCAGCCCTGCTGACAATGAACCTGCCTGATAATGCAGGGGAGAGACGCTGGCTCTAACCTTAGGTCAGGAAGACCTCCTGGAGCAGGGCAGGGCAACCCACTCGAGGACCCTTGCCTGAAGAATCCCATGGACAGAGGAGCCTGGCGGGCTACAGCCCGTGGGGTCACAAAGAGTCGGACACGACAGAAGCAGCTTAGCACACATGCAAGCCAGCCCTTTGGAGGCCCCACCTGTAAGACAGAGCCTGTAGCGCCTTAAATTAAGGTCCTGATCATGTCACGAAAGAAACAGGAGACGGGCTGATGAAGCTGTACAACCAGGTGGGAGCCGGACTGTCCACCATAGTGCTGGGGTCTCCAGGGCCCGCAGAAGCAGCCTTGGGAGGGGACTTCGAGGAACTTGCCTTGCCTTGTCACTCTTCACACTCCCAGGCTTCACACTGGCACACGGGACGTTGGTCACTTGCCTCAGTGACTCAGTGGACATGAGTTGGAGCAAACCCCCGGAGACAGTGGGGGACAGGGAAGCCCGGCACGCTGCAGTCCATGAGGGCTGCAAAGAGTCAGACACGACTTTGGGACTAAACACCACCACCACAGTGGGACACTGAAGAAAACAAGCCTTTCCTAAAAAAAAAAAAAAAATGATCGATGGGCGGAAAACAAAGAAAGAAACGACAGCAGCTCAGGATCACCAGGACCCAAGATGCAAGATTTTCCATTTGATGGCAAGATACAAAGACACTGGGAGTAATTCAAGCCTTTCTCCTGCTCTGGCTTACGTGTTGGTCTCCGGAGGACCTGAGGGATCAGCTAGTGTGGAAGCAGCAAGGGAGGGAACACAGTCAAAGCAGAGAGGGGGAGAGACTCTAGACTGTAAATCCAGGCCCAGAGCCGGGACTGGACAGGCCGTCAGGGCTCTGTCCGCTTGTCCGGTGCTCTCTCTGCTCTCAGTGGGCCCCCCACACCCACAGCTCTGGCTGCAGAAGGCATCCCTCTGGTCACGTGTCCATCTTGTTGACCCCGTTGGGATGCAATAATAGGACATTCTTTGACCCATTCCCGTTTTATGTGGATCGAGTTCCAGAAGCCAGGAGAGGCGGATGCTACTGAGATGACTCTCGAGCCCGACTCTGGTGAGGATCAGCCTGTAACATCACAGAGCGGGGTGCTTACAGTAAGAGCCGACGGTGCGCCCGGAGGTCTGCCTCCGTTCCCCCTTCACTTCCTTCCCCTTCACTCTGCCTCTTTTTTTAGTGGATCGATTCGCTCCAGGGGGCACTCTAGGCTTTGTGCCCAGTGCTGGGATTCAGAGACAAGAGACTCACCACCTTCCCTCCAGGAGCTCACGCTCTAGCTGGGGAGCGGGACAGAGGGGCCCAGGATTTCTGGACAGAGGGGACGGTCTTGCAGGCAGAGGCCGGCATGGAGCCTGGGCAGAGCTGGAGCGCTCAGGAACCGGCTAGAGCAAGGCGGTGGAACGCTTGAGGCTGGAGTGGCTGCCTGAGGACAGCCTTTGGATGCCAGCCCGCATCAATCAATCAGGTCCTATCGATTGTGCCCCTTAATATCTCTCCTCTGCATCCTCGGCCACTGTCCCCTTCAGACACTCATTGTCTCTCATCTGGACTTTTCCTGCTTCCAAACCATTGCCCTTCTGCTGCAAGAGTCATGGTCGTGGTTCCCATTGGATGACACTGCTTACCTGTTCAAGGACTTCCCTGGTGGCTCAGCGTCTGCCTACAATGTGGGAGACCCAGGTTCAATCCCTGGGTTGGGAAGAAGCCCTGGAGAAGGAAATGGCAACCCACTCCAGTACTCTTGCCTGGAAAATCCCATGGATGGAGGAGCCTGGTGGGCTACAGTCCATGGGGTCACAAAGAGTCGGACACGACTGAGCGACTTCACTTTCACCTGTTCAAACTCCTCCCAGAAGAGAAGCACTGGGTCTCTTGCTTCGGGGGGCGGGTTTCCTTCCCATTATGAGCGTGTCTGGATATACAGGCTCCACCCAATGGATGTTATGACAAAGGGGTGGGGAGGCGGGTATGTTTATTTAGGTCAAGGAAGAACGGTGTGCCAAACAAGGGGATAGGAATGAGTTGCACCAGGTCATCCCCTGGCACGAGCTGTGACTGGCCCTCAGCAGCATCAGCTCCCAGTGCAGCCCCATGTCTACACCAACCTCTCTCCTCCTCCAAATACTCTCGACCAGGACCGACCCCCACCCCCACCCCAAGGGGCACCCTTGAGACAGTGTCCACATGCTCTCTCCTGCCCCTTACTCCCTTCCAGATATTTATGTGAGGGGACTTCCCGAGGGGTCCAGTGTTTGAGACTCCACCTTCCCCGTGCAGGGGCACAGGTTCAGTCCTGATCAGAGAACTAAGGTCCACATGCTCTGCTGCTGCTGCTAAGTCACGTCAGTCGTGTCCGACTCTGTGCGACCCCATAGACGGCAGCCCACCAGGCTTCCCCGTCCCCATTCTCCAGGCAAGAACACTGGAGTGGGTTGCCATTTCCTTCTCCAATGCAGGAAGGTGAAAAGTGAAAGTGAAATCGCTCAGTCGTGTCCAACTCTAGCGACCCCATGGACTGCAGCCTACCAGGCTCCTCCGTCCATGGGATTTTCTAGGCAAGAGTACTGGGGTGGGGTGCCATTGCCTTCTCCGACACGCTCTGGGTGCAGCCAAAAAGTTTTTTGAAAAGACAATCATCTCCAAATATTTTTGTGTGGATAAAGCGTGAACCATTCCTATAAAGCGCTTTGATTTCTGACATACTGAACACTAGCAGAACAAAACAGAAACTTTTGGTCTGTTCATAATCTGCTGCTGCTGCTGCTGCTAAGTCACTTCAGTCGTGTCTGACTCCCAGCGACCCCAGAGACGGCAGCCCACAGGCTCCCCCGTCCCTGGGATTCTCCAGGCAAGAACACTGGAGTGGGTTACCATTGCCTTCTCCAATGCATGAAAGTGAAAAGTGAAAATGAAGTCGCTGAGTCTTCTGCGACTCTTAGCGACCCCATGGACTGTGGCCCCCCAGGCTCCTCCCTCCATGGGATTTTCCAGGCAAGAGTGCTGGAGTGGGGTGCCATTGCCTTCTCATAATCTGGGCTTGCGGCAAATCACACTGACTCTCCTGGCTGTGGTCGTGAATGAGGTCTGAAGGCCCTCCTCCTCCTTCAGGCAAAATGTAAACGCACACATTGTCTGTTTCATTTCAATCGGGGAGAAAAATACTAATCATCTTTGAGGCAATGAAAAAAAAAGACACTGTTATTGGGCCAATTACTGCTCTTGCTGACCCCTCTGGGTTTCAGTGTCCTTTTCTATAAAGTTGGAATCAGGCTGCTGTATAGATTAAAGATGTAAGGAAATTGTCCAATTAGTACATGAACTAATTAATAAATAGCAGCTGTTGTTAAGAAAACTTACTTAGTTACCAAAAAACGGGGAGGAAATCACAGAGTCATATTTGAGAAGGGTGGCAAAGTGCTCCTAACAGCCTAAAGGCTGAGCTCTGTTCCAGAACCTCCACCCCCGAGATCTGACCTCTAGCTGCTCCCAGCCGCACAGCCCTGTGACCCAGGGTGACCGTTTAACAGCACCGACTGGACTGGTCCAAAGCAGGGGCCTGGTGGACTGAACTCTGAGCTGCAGAAGGAAGTCTGTTGGGGAAGTCCGTTGAAAGGATGGAGAGGGGCCGAGTCTCACCGCTGGAGCCTTGAACAGGTCCCCTGGTGTGTTCAAAGCGGTCTGAGGGGACTGGGCAGGCACCCCAGAGCCCTGCGTGAAGGTGAGGCCCCCTGCCATGCTGGGAAGACCTTTCTCTTTATCCTAGAGTGAATATGGAAGGGCCTCTCCCCCAAAGAGGCGTGGAGGAAGGGATGCTCTCTGGTGGAGGCTGGAGTCCACAGATGTTAAAACCGGCTCAGCCAGTGCCAGCAATAGAAATGAGAGTCACGGCCCCCACCGCACTCAGCCTCCGGAGCCCCCCATCTCTGCCCACCCCTCTCCACTCAGCTCTCATTTGGTGCTCATCAAGCCACCGGCTGTTGGTAACTCGATCTCCTGCACAGACTCTGTTGGAACAGAGGGCCCTGGGTGTCCTGTTGGCTCCTCAATCTCCAGAGCTAAGGACCAGGCTGGAGATGCTGTCAACACCAAGGCCTCCCCACCCCTGAGAGAAAGAATGACAAGCATCAGGAGGCTTCTCCACTGAGCGCTGACCATCTGTCAGGCATTCTTCTAAGTGCTCTGAGCTTGTTCTCACTGAACCTCACGACAATCCTGTGGGGATCGGTGGTGTTATTAGCATCCATTATCTGGGCCAGCTGAGGCCCACAGGGGCCAAGCAAGTCCCCCGGGATCACTCCTGCAGTACATGGCAGGGCTGGACCATACAGCCTGCTGCTCCAACCGCGACAGACATTCTTATCCTGTATCCGACCCATCCCCTCTGACGGGGCTCCCACAAGTGCTGGACAGAGCATGGGCTGGAATGAGGTGGGTGGGTTTCGCTTATTGGTAATAGGGATGGGGGTGGGTACCCGCTTCGGAAGGTAGCCTTGATTAAATGGAGAGCAGAGTGTTGCCTCTCCATTCACCCATAGATCTGTGTCTCCCAGCCTCACTTACCCGGCAACCCGCACCCACCATTGTGGATTCTGCTGAAAAGAGGAGATGAACCCAGGGGGAGAGACAGGATTCCCAAATGAAAACAGCAGGATTTTTCAGATGCCCAGCTCCGCCAGAAGAAGAAGAACAGGGAAGAGCTGGGGCTGATGAAAACACTTGCGTTCTGTGCAAAGGCAGAAGTAGGAAGAAGCGCAGTCAGTTCTTAGGTAGGTTGATAGCAAGTCCGGTAAGAGTCTCCCCAGGGGGGAGATAGGGCTCTGGGATTCTCAAGAAGCAGAAAGGGACAATGGCTTTTTTCTACATTGCTTTGTCTTAGTCAGCGTATCTTTAATTTAGTCAATGTACCTTTATCAATGTATCTATCAATGTTTCTTGCTCAAGGACACGTTTCTCCTTAACAGGAACCTTCTGAGGAGATCTTAAAACTTGTATGTATACTGTGGGAACAGGTCTGGTAAGACCTTTCTATTCTAAATTCTAATCTTGTTAATTTGAGCTGTACGTTGGGGGAGAAGCTCTGGTAAAAATACAGAAGGCCTTGCCTAGACTAGCGAGGGGGGCACTCTCCTCCCCACTTCTGATGTCTGTGCCAGCAGCTCTCTCTGATAAAACTCTGCTACACCAAAGCTCTTGAGTGATCCAGCCTGGTCCCTGATCCCGAAGCTAAGTCTTCTTCAGAGATCACAAATCAGACATCGTTCTCCGACAGCTCTCAGAACCGGGTGGGGGTAAGGACATACCTGAGAGGGGGCAGTTTCCGCTGCCCAGGAGAGCACGGGGAAACCCTGGCGCCCCCCTAACCTGTTCTCCTCTGCCTCTCCTCCAGGCCCCACCAGAATCACGCTTGTGGGGACATTAGGGAAGGCCCCCCAGGATCACGGGACACGGGGCAGAGAAGCAGGAGGCCCAGGCCTGGGAACCAAGCTGGGAGCATCTTCTCCTAGGGGAGAGCAGCACAGCCTAAGCTGAACCTGGCTCAGCCCCACCCCTAGTGATGCTGGGATTCTGTGCGGAGGCTGAAGGGGCTGGGGATCTGTCCGGGGTGGCGGGGAGCAGGAAGAACCCGCCCCCCCCCATGCAGGAGGCCAGATAAGGCCTTGGGGGTGAGTAGCCCTGGGCCTTTCTGCTTGGAAGTTGAAACAGCCTGACAGTGACTCAGAAACCTCGGAAGTTCTCAAGGCCATTGGGTTCTTATAGATTGTACAGACAGCTCTGCGAAACCACAGGACAGGCTGTGACCAAGCTCCAGGAAGGAGCTGTGTATGGCAAAGAGCTTTCTGCCCTCCGGGTCTTAAAGGAAACACAGGCTCAACTCATCCCTTTGAAACAAAATTGCCTCTGGGGACAAGGCAGGCCTTCACCTGCCTTCTCGTAGAATTCTCCTCAATGAAAGCATCATTTTGGATGTTAACAAAACAACACTCCTGACAGCCATTCTGAGTGCCGCCTGTGGGCCCAGCACTGCACCAAGAGCTATTCACGTGTGATATATAGTCATTTTATCCTTACAGCTACCCCATAATGTGGCTGCTGCTGCTGCTGCTAAGTCACTTCAGTTGTGTCCGACTCTGCGTGACCCCATAGACGTCAGCCCACCAGGCTCCCCCGTCCCTGGGATTCTCCAGGCAAGAACACTGGAGTGGGTTGCCATTTCCTTCTCCAATGCATGAAAGCGAAAAAGTGAAAGTGAAGTCGCTCAGTCGTGTCCGACTCTTAGCGACCCCATGGACTGCAGCCCACCAGGCTCCTCCATCCATGGGATTTTCCAGGCAAGAGTACTGGAGTGGGGTGCCATTGCCTTCTCCAATAATGTGGCTACTATTGTTCAGATCAGATCAGTCGCTCAGTCGTGTCTGACTCTGTGAAAAGAAGAGAAGCCAAAAGCTACTATTGTTATGCCCACTTTAAAGGCCAAGAACCTGAGGCCTAGATAAAGGAACTTGACCGAGTCATACAGCCAGCACGAGGACAGAGACAGACCTGCAAGCAGACTCCAGAGCCTGTGTTTCAACCTCTATGCATTATCCCTCTTCCTATGCCAATGTCCTCCTCCTCCAGGAAGTCTTCCTTGAAGTTCTTTCCCCCTCCCCCCACCCCCAGAAGCCCCTCTCTGTCCTCTGCACTCTCAAAGGGCACATATTCAGGCCATTCTTTGGACATCTTCCTTATATTACCCTGTTGACGTCTCCCCTCCAGCCTCTCCCTGGGAACTTAATTGTTGTCGTGGGGTCGGGGTGGGGGTGGAGGGGAAAGGGGTGGGGAATGATCTAAACTAAACCCAATCACAAGAGACTGACTGTTAAACCTGAAATGCAATTTATTAATTTACACTGAGAAATGAAACCATCTAGGAGACGGGAATCCTGAGGTTGGCTGGTCAGCACAATCTCTTCAGGAAGGACAGACTTTTGGGAAAGGAAATCGATACTTTGTTCAAAGTCAGAGTGAGGGGAACTGATGGGTTGACACTTAGGTGAAGGCTGACGCACTCCTCTAGAGCCTCCTACCTGCCGAGGGACGAGAATGTCCAAGGCAGGGGGCCACAGGGGTGTCCTTTTCTCTGGACAGTGCTGGATTTTTCTGGCTTCTACGAACATCCTACCTTTGTGGCTGTATCATGATCATGGCTGGCTTTTCTGTTCGCTTGTTTGTTTATATTAAATTCTGCATATCTGATAGAACTGCACGGCAGTTCCCCGTTGAGACCTGCTGAAGAATCATCGATACGTGCCGGAAGTGCCGTCCTAGGCAGAACCTTCACTTCCTGTCATCTCATCTCCACGTGGCCTGTGGTGGAAGGACAAAACACAGAGCCAGGCCGCCTGGGTGGATCCTGGTGTCGGCTTCCCCATCTCTAGGTTGGAGATGATAATAACACCCTCCTCATCATTTGTTGAGAGAGTTGAACGAGTTAATATACATCCAGTGCTTCGAACAGTGTCTGGCATCTGGTAAGCACTCAATACTTGTTAGCAATGATTAATAATTAATCCAATAGATGAAAAATTGAAGCCCAGAAAGATAAAAAGTCAACCAACATCACACAGTCAGTAAGTGGTGAGGACAGAATTCAGATCTAACTGGCCTCCTTCAGCTGCCAGAGTCTTTCCCCAAACCAGTTTCTTATCCTTGATCCTTCATGAGAATCCCAAGGAAAGCCTGTTTTACAAATGCAGATATCCACCTACCAGGGTGGGGGAAGTTTGAAAGGGTGAAAAGATCACAGAACGATGAGGCTGCTGCACAAGTGGAAAGAGGCACAGCCACCCACTCCAGTGCTCTTGCCTGGAAAACCCCACGGACGGAGGAGCCTGGGGGGCTGCAGTCCATGGGGTCACTGAGGGTCGGACACGACTGAGCAACTTCACTTTCACTTTTCACTTTCATGCATTGGAGAAGGCAATGGCAACCCACTCCAGTGTTCTTGCCTGGAGAATCCCAGGGGCGGGGGAGCCTGTTGGGCTGCCCTCTATGGGATCGCATAGGGTCGGGCACGACTGCAGCGACTTAGCAGCAGCAGCAGCAACTCTGAAAACTGTTCAGCAGTTTCTAATCAAGACAAATACACACTCACACTATCTTTAATCAGGGAAGCAGACGTCCTGTGTCCATAGATTTGTCCTGGGGATTTCGACTTACCCAGCGTGGCAGCTGGTTAAGCGGTTTTGCAAGACTGCAGTTTCTGCATCTCACGTCAGAAGCTGAATTCCATAGGTAAGAAAGTTGGCTACAGGAGGTGGATATAAAGTGGTGGAGATCAGAAACAGCCTGGACCTGGAGCTTCACTGGTGACTCAGAGGTAAGGAGTCCACCTACCAATGTGGGAGATAAGAGTTCAATCCCTGATCCTGGAAGATCTCAAATGTGGCAGGACGTGCCACAGCTACTGAGCTTGGGCTCTGGGGCCTGGGAGCCACAACTTCTGAGCCCTGTCGCTCTGGAGACTGTGCTCTGCAACAAGACAAGCTGCTTCAATGAGAAACCCATGCGCAGCAACTAGAGAGTAGCCTCTGACCACCTCGACTAGAGAGAAAGCTCTCATGGCAACAAGAGACCCAGCACAGCCCAACAGAGAAATAAAAGTATCAAAAAAAAAAAAAAAAAAAACCACAAAGAACAGGCTGGAGCTCAGAAGAGACTCACACAAGGACAGACGGAATCCCTGAAACTCATATCTGTTTTTGCTGCCTCTGTCCCTGATGCTGTGGGCATTTTACAGGAGCCAACATCTTTCCCACTGGAGGTAACCTTCAGCCAAGCCCTCACGTCACAAAATCATCACGTCTATCCCTAGATATCTGCCCAACAGAAATGAGCGCAGCTCAGTTCAGTTCAGTCACTCAGTCGTGTCCGACTCTTTGCAACCCCATGGACTACAGCCTGCCAGGCGTCCCCGTCCATCACCAATTCCAGGAGCTTACTCAAACTCATGTCCATCGAGTCGGTGATGCCACCCAGCCAGCGCATATGTTCACGAAAGGCATGTACAGGAGTGCTTCTAGGAGTCTTCTTCAAAATAGCCTGGAAGCAGCTCAAAAGCCCACTGGGAAGAAGATGAATAAGCAGCAGTCCTATAGTCATTGTGGAGCACTGCTTCTCAATACAAAGAGCAAACCGTGGGTGCACAGGACACAGATTAACTTCACAGACACGACGTGAGCAGAGAAACCAGACCCAAAAGGGTGAGTGATGGGGTCTCCCTGGCGGCCCAGTGGCTAAGACTTCGCCTGCCGATGCGGGGGGTGGACTTGATGCCTGGGGGGCAACTAAGATCCCACATGCCTCAAGACCAAAAAGCCAAAACATGAAACAGAAGCAACGCTGTTCAGTTCAGTTCAGTCGCTCAGTCGTGGCCAACTCTTTGTGACCCCAAGGACTGTGGCACGCCAGGCCTCCCTGTCCATCACCAACTCCCGGAGTTTACCCAAACCCATGTCCATTGAGTCTGTGATGCCATCTCATCTTCTGTCGTCCCCTTCTCCTCCTGTCCTCAATCTTTCCCAGCATCAGGGTCTTTTCTAAAGAGTCAGTTCTTCACATCAGGTGGCCAAAGTACTGGAGTTTCAGCTTCAGCATCAATCCCTCCAATGAACACCCAGGACTCTTTTAGGATGGATTGGGTTGGATCTCCTTGCAGTCCAAGGGACTCTCAAGAGTCTTCTCCAACACCACAGTTCAAAAGCATCAATTCTTTGGCACTCAGCTTTCTTTATAATCCAACTCTCATATCCATACATGACCACTGGAAAAACCATAGCCTTGACTAGATGGACCTTTGTTGGCAAAGTATGAATTCAACAAAGGCTTTAAAAATGGTACACATTAAAAAAAGAAAAAAGCTTAAAGAAAGAGCTTATGGTGTATAAGTCTATTTGTGTGACATTCAAGAACAGTCAAAACGAACTCATGATGAGAAAGGTCAGAGTGGAAGTTGGTTCGGCCGCAGGGGAAGGCGGGCTCAGTGCTTGCAGCGGGGAGAGAGCACCTTGAAGTGCCTGAGGGCTCCCCATCTGGGTCTAAGAGGTGTCTCAGAGCTCTGTTCACATGTAAAATACTTCGGGGCTATACACTTAGGTTTGTGCTCTTTATCCTATGCATGATAAACTGTCATTTAAAGTGAAATGCAGACTCCTGCCCCTCCCCCTCCCCTCAGATTTCCGACACAGCTTAACGACCACTCTGGGGAAATCTCTGCCCTCTGCCTCATTTCTTCCTGAATCTGCTCCCCTTTCTGTAGAGTCAGCCATCCTTGAGTTCATCCTAAACCCAACTTCTTCAAAGAGAGACAATATCCAATTTTAATCCTACATCTCTGGGATTTGGAAAAAAGCAAATTTCTGTTCAAAAAGACACCCCAAGAATGGGACTTAATCAGACAAAGCTTCCTAGTAACGGCGTCGGAAGGTGTGTTAACAATCTCTGAAGTTGAATTGCACTTGGTTTTAAGATGCCAAGAAGCCTAATAGTTCTCCACTTTCAGGGACCGTTCCTTTGGGAACTGCTAGGAACCGGAGCCTCTCTGTGCTTACTACACTTGCCCACGTCCCCACACTCAGCCGCCCTCTCCCGGGGTGAACAGACCCAGGATGGCTGCCTTTGTCTCTAGAAGTTGCATGCTTTAGAGACCCTCGGAGGTCTCACTTCCCAAGGGGAGGGACATTCTCACTGGGGAAAGCTCTAGAAAACCCTCAGTCCTGGATGCATCTGCACAGTTCAAAACAAGCATCATCTGGGTCTTCCTGGCGGTCCAGTGGTTAAGACTCGGCACTTCAACTGGAAGGGAAGGGGGCGAGGGTTTGATCCCCGACTGTGGAACTGAGATCCCGCATGCTGTATGGCATGGCCAAATAATAATAAATAATATGGTAAAATTCAAAAGTGAGCACAGCCCTTCTCCCCGTCATTCAGAGCCTCCTCCTATGGAGATGCTCCAATAGGCGCTCAAGTCCCTGTCCAGTCCTCTCTGTACCCCCTCCCTGAGCCTGAGTTTCCATTCTTCAGAGCTTCCCGCCGGTGGAAGGGGAAGAGACAGAGCAGTCACTCGGATTTGCACAGTTCTCCACAGTTCATCAGAGGCCTCCCCACCAACCCCCACTCCAAGCATCTGCCCCACCAGTGAGAAGAGACGCAGCAGCGGTTTGCGGACGGGTTTAGACTTCCCTGAAGCTCAAACGATAAAGAATCTGCCTGCGATGCAGGAGACCAGGGTTCAATCCCCCTGTCGGGCAGAGCCCCTGGAGAAGGGCATGGCAACCCCCTCCAGTACTCTTGCCTGGAGAATCCCATGGACAGAGAAGCCTGGCATGCTACAGTCCATGAGGGTACAAAGAGTCGGACACGACTGAGCGATTAACACTTTTACCTTTCAGGAAGAGACAGACAATGAACAATAAACTGAGTAAATAAACAATTTATGTAGCGTGTTGGAATTGATGGCAAAAAAAGAAAAGAGTACAGCACCTTGTCCAGCAATGATGCGGCTCTGGGTTTGATCCTGTCCTGATGCGTCCAGATAATCACAGTGGCATCAGCCTCCTTGCCAGGGACTGATTCAGGAACCCCAGCCCAAGTCAATCAGCGTATAATACCTTTCAGGTGACAGCTGTATCGAGGGGGTTTTGACCTAAAATATCCCGGAGAGAAGGGAAAGACTGGCGGGGTACAGCCTGCTTTCTCCTCCCAAAGGACAAGGAGACCCGATTAAGCCAGTGTGGGTTGGATTTTCTGTAAAGCACTCTGTTGGACAAGGGGCATCCTTCCTATTTGCACTGTGTTCTGGTTTGACCCTCTCACAACTCAAACAGTTCCCCAAGGCTGTACATTAATTGGTCTCCCCACTGGCCCGTCCCCTCGCCGGGTACCCTGGTGAACCAAGGAGAAAGAGCAGGTGAAACCAAGGAGGGTCCTGGCATGCAGGAAAGGAAAACCAGACCCTTATGGTCCTTCCCTCCCCGTGTTGTGACTATCAGTGGATTTCAGGTCCTCCTGAGCAGTATAACCTGTCTCCCCTCCTACTCCGTAGAGAGAAGGCATTTGCCTTGCTTTCCCCCCACCCAGAACACGTGTCTCATCCAATCAGCAAATGACCACAAGACCCGTACCCCACTCCTTGCACCCTGGGTATAAAAGTGGATTAAGGACTCCTGTTCAATGTCAGTTCTCCTTTGAGCTGGCCTGCTGTTCCAACAGCGTCTCCCACTCTAATAAACTTTACTTCCCTCTCATTCTGTCTCATGTCTGGAAATCCTTTTCCAACTCACGCCCAGATCACGACAGGTACCACCCAGGACCAGCTCCCGTCCCCTCAAACCATCCTGTGAAGAATACATGATCCCCATCTAATGGACTCTGTTTTCCACATCATCCCCACCTTAGAATAAAGCCCCTAGACTTAGAGAAGCCACTGAAATGTGTCTTGACCAAAAATCCACCTCTGAAGCCTCCCAGCTGCTGGCCAGAGAAGAGAGAGGCGAAGGTTGTCAACTGAAAAAATAACAGAGACAGGGTGCCTGGGTCCCGCTTGTGCCGTGAGAGTGACGCCCTGCAGCCTGGAGACCACCGTCGCTCAGGGGGGTCTTGCCTCAGGCAGGAGATTCTTCTTTTTTTAATTATAAATTTTAAATTATTAAACAGGTAATACATGCACAGGGTTTTAAAACACAAGCAGCACAAAAGGTTACATAGTAACACCTGAGTCTCCCGGGGGATCCGGGGCAGGGCTGAGAGGGACCTGAGGTGGGACCATCTCTAGAACTCTAATCCGTAAGCCCCTCAAATTACCCCGAGGCTCCACACAGTTTGCGGGCCAGACAAACCCTGCAGCCAGACCCTTCACTCCCGCTCAACCAGAGTCCTTCCAGTACCAAATTCTGGGCAGCCACCCCTACCTGTTTTATTTCCATGCTTCCGGAGAGAGTCTGTGTGTGTATCAGTATATGTGTGTGTAACTCTCTATATATTCCACCTCACAGGGTTTTGCTACAAATGGCAACACACTATTATTGCTGGGGACCAGCCCCAGCTGATCCAGGGAGTTCAAGGTGTAGACGGCGTAGGTGAGAATCAGGATACAATAGTTATAATTAGAGATATAAAGAATAATAGAGAAAAAAAAAAAAAGAATAATAGAACGAGGATAGCTCAGTAGGAAAATTCAGTGGAGAAAAGAGACTGAGTAGCTTGGTTTACGCGGGGGACCAATAAAACTTCAAGACAAGAAGTTTGCACCACTTACGTAGGCCGCAGGCCTCTTTCCGTTCTCCCGAAGGAGAGGAGACACTGAGGCCTCCCCGGTCCAATCTTAGAAGCCCAGGCATAATTAGTAAGCATGGTGGGTTCTGCGCTCCAGATGGAGACTCAGCCAGAATTTGAGAGAGAGAGTGACATGAGGAGACCAGTCTTTTGAGGAACTGATCCCAATTCTTTATTTTCCATGGTCTACTTTTATACACTGAGATGTTATACAAAAGTCACGTGGGGTCAGCAGCCCTGACTTTTATCAAAGTCAGGTGCTTCTTACAAATGTATACAGAGGTCTTAGGGGTGTTACATCATCTTCTGGCCAGGGGACCTGCTGACAATTTATGACCTTCTCCTTGTGATAGTGGTCAGTCAACCAGGACACTTATTTCTCCAGGGTGATTATTCTTAAAACAGACTCCACTAGATAAATTTACATTCCTATAGGGTGAGGGTGTAGTGGGTTTTAGTCAGGGAAAGAATTTACTTAGCCTAAGGTCTAACGTGATTAGTATCAAAGGTTAATACTTATCTCTTCTATTCATTAATGTGTATAAGGGCAGGGGAAGTGGAGACTTAGCAGCAAACATTGGCTCAACAAATGAAAAACCCTTCACCAATACAATTTCTAATCAGCCCACTAATAGTTTTCTAACTTCTCTAAACAACCTGTTTTTAGAAGCACATGTGGCCAGACAAGCCTGTCAGGTGGGCTAGAGAACCTTCAGAGGAGTTTGTAGGTTAAAACACTCCTGTCACGCCCAGGAATTTTTATTAACTGAAGCTTTAAGTTAACTCTTCTTTCAGAGAGAGGTAGTGGGGGGCAGCCCCCCATAAAGTCAGAAGTGTAGGTGAGAGCACAAGTAGTAAAGCAGGCAGGCTCTGGTTTTGGGGGTAGATGCTCGAGAACCTCCAAGGGGCTCCTGAGGCTCGAACTCACCTTTGTGTATGTCAAGCCTCCTTCCTCATGACCTTTGCCACGGGCGGAGTGCTAATTCAAACCAGCTCCCAACAATTATACTGCTCTGCACTTTGCTTCAGGGAAGGCAATGGCACCCCACCCCAGTACTTTTGCCTGGAAAATCCCATGGACGGAGGAGCCTGGTAGGCTCCAGTCCGTGGGGTCGCTAAGAGTCGGACACGACTGAGCGACTTCACTTTGACTTTTCACTTTCATGCATTGGAGAAGGAAATGGCAACCCACTCCAGTGTTCTTGCCTGGAGAATCCCAGGGACGGGGGAGCCTGGTGAGCTTCCATCTATGGGGTCGCACAGAGTCGGACACGACTGAAGCGACTTGGAGCAGCAGCAGCAGCACTTTGCTTTGCTAGTATCTTTGATATCGTTCCATATAAGAACATACGGGGGTGTATGTACACATACATATGTTTTGTTTTGTTTCTTTTTACTGTACCGGGTCTTTATTACTGCCTGCCAGCTCAGTAGTTGTAATGCAGAGGCTGGGTTGCCCCAAGACCAGTGGGATCTTCTAGGACCAGGAATCGAATCCACATCTTCTCACTGACAGGCAGATTCTTAACCTCTGGACCACCAGGGAAGTCCCAGAACATATTTGTTGCTGTTGTTTGGTTGCCAAGTCTTGTGCTAAGTAGCATCTGACTCTTTTGCAACCTCACGGACTGTAGCCTGCCAGACTCCTCTGTCCATGGGATGTCCCAGGCAAGACTACAAGAACTTCTCTAGGGAACTCTTCCCAATGCAAGAAGCAAATCCTCACCTCTTGCCTTGGCAGGGAGACTCTTTACCACTCGGTCGCTGAGGAAGCTCCTAAGAACTCACAGACTTTGTTCATTCTTTTTGACAGATGTGCTAAAATTTATGTAAACGATTCCCTATTGATGATACTTAGGTTGTGATTCCTACATCACGCGCTACCACACACAATGCTACTTTGACTATTAAGCCACAGATATCTCCGTGTCCATTTCACGAATAACTGCAGGATGATTTCCTAAGCCTGAATTGAATGAATTTTGGAGTCCATGAGCATTTTACATTTAATAGCTGTTGTCAAATTCTCTTCCAAAGTGGCTGCGCTCATTTGGAACCCCATCCATAATGAATGCGCCCACTTTGGAAGGCAGAGAGGAGAGAGCTGTTGGCCTGTTTGTTGCATAACCCTCATCACTAATAAGACCCAGGATCCGAATGGTGAAAGGGACGTAGGGGTCAAGCAGTATTTGACCCGGATCTGGGCTGTTGCTCATCCACTGTGTGACCTGAGCAAACCCCTTAAACTCTACGGACTTTGGTTTCCTAACAAAACAGAAATTAAAAGTTATATCCATTTTATAAGGTCATTATTAGGAGCCAACAGTAAAGTTTCAATTAGTCAAGATGAGTAAATTCTAGAGGTGTGCTGTGCCACACTGTGCCTGTGGATAATAAGTTTGCATTGTTCCCTTAAAAAACCTGTTAAGAAGGTAGATCTCATGTTAAGTGTCCTTAACACAACATAATAAAAAGAACTCTGACCCAGAAGAGGAGAGAAAATAAAGAGAGCCGAGTAGATCATGTGTATAAATTTTCTAGTATAATGCCTGACACAGTGGAGTTTAATAAAGTGTTACTCACTCAGTCGTGTCTGACTCTTTGCAACCCCGTGGACTGTAGCCCACCAGGCTTCTCTGTCCAAGGGATTCCCCAGACAAGAGTACTGGAGCAGGTTGCCATGCCCTTCTCCAGGAGATTTCCCCACCCAGGGACTGAACCCCGGTCTCCTGCGCTGCAGGCAGACTCTTTACGGTCGGAGCCACCAGAGAAGCTGAAACCGGAATTAATTATTGTGATGGGCAGCCTTCTGGTCTGTGTCCTTTCTGTCCACTAAGGGCTCAGTCTGCATCTGGCTCAGGCATGCCCTGCGGGTGCCCCGAGGCTGGGAGCAGGAAGGGGATGCGGGCAGGGCTGGGAGGAGCTGGGGGAGCTCGGCAGAGCCCTAGGAGGGGCTCCAGCCTCAGCAATTGCCCTAGCGGAAACAGCGGGAGCTGTGGGGGAAGTAAGACTGGAATGGGAGACTGGGGCCAACTGTGGCAGAAGGTAGTTCATGTTTTTTTCCCCTAAGAGAGGTTTACAAGATGATCTCAGGTGATTTTTTTTTTTAATGCTACTAACACTTTTTTGTATTATTGCACATTGGAAAATACAACCAATACATTTAACAGATGATTCCAAGGGGAATACCAGAGTAGGCATTCAAATGTTTAAAAATTGAGTTGATTTACATTTTATTTTTTGGCCACTCAGCAGGGCATGTGGGATCTTCGCTCCTCAGCCAGGGACTGAACCAACACCCCCTGCACTGGGAACATGGCGTCTTAACTGCTGGACCGCCAGGAAAGTCCCCCAGTACATGGCATATGAGCCACGTGTGTGTGTGTGCTAAGTCAATCCAGTTGTGTCTGACTTTGCGTGACCTCATGGGCTGTAGCCCTCCAGGCTCCTCTGTCCATGGGATTCTCCAGCCAAGAATACTGGAGTGGGTTGCCATGCCCTCCTCCAGGGGATCTTCCCCACCCAGGGATAGAACCTGCTCTTAAGCAGGACAGTTCTTTACCGCGAGTGCCACCTGGGAAGCCTGTATGAGCCACAGTTACTCCCAAATCATGATGGTGGAACACTAGTCACTGAAGTGCCTCAATACGTGACATGCAAAGCCAGTCCACAGCATTGAGCACAAGCTGTGCAATCAGACAGCCCTGGCTGTGCAGTGGTGCAGGTGGCTGAGCGTCAGGGGATCTCAGGTCCCTAATCTGCAAAACAAGAATAATACTAGCTTTTTTTTTTTTTTTTTTCAAGAATAATACTAGCTTTTATTCACAGGGTTGTCATGAAGCTCCAATGAAATCACATGGATGACTCACTCACTTCACTGCCTGGAATGTAGCAGACAACTAACAAATGTGATCACTATTTTAAAAAGTATTTCATCATTAATTAAAATTTTACATCCATTATTAATATTTAAGCAATCATTATAGTGAGCGAAGGCTAAAGAGTTCTGGCTCTATTCTATAAGCAATAAAAACGGTTTTGTTTTTATAGTGTTCATTCTGTTGTGAAAACATTTCAACAACATTAACAAAGAATGATTCTCAAACAAAAAGGAAAACCACTCATCATTTCCCCAACCTTAAATAATTTTCAATTTTGCATATTCTCCTCCAGACTTCGTCGACATGAACACTTACTATTCGTGGTTGCACTCACAGCGTTCATGCAAATTGTGTCTCCTGCTTTTTCTCAACAAACATGATGTTATGAACAGTTGCAATGCTTCTGCATATTCTTTATAATTATCATTTTTGTGGCAGCAGAATGTTGCATTGACTACATTAGGCATGGTTTTCTTAACCATCTCACTGCCTGGAGAAATACAGGCGAATAATGCCTATGACATGCCTGGAGCTTTTTTCTTCTGTTGAACTGTGCTCTTAAAATCAATCAGTCTCAAGGGGTGAGATTAATGGGTCAAAAGGTAATAATGTTTTCAAGGCTCTTACTACATTGTACTAGATTGTTTTCCAGAATTTTGCACACTGCTTCCAGAGAGGGAGGAAGACAGACTTCATCCAACCCTGCCAGCACCAGGGGATGGGGGTTGTAAATTCTGCTAATTTAATAAGTATGAAATGCAATCTCCATACTGTGCTCATTTGCGTCTCTTTGATCACTAACCAGCTGAACTATTTTCCAAGTATTTGTTTACTCTCTGCTCATCCTCTTGGGTGGAGTACTGGTCCACATCCTTCACCTGCTTATCTGTTGGAGGCTTTTCTTATCCATTTGAATGAGCATTTCAGAGTCGATAAATTTAATCATTTGCCAGCCAGACTTGGCCACTGGAGCCTTCTGAGCAGGAGGGTGTGTGATCACACAACACCTTGGGAAGATTGATTCTGAGATGAGCTGAGGAAAGCGGGCTGGGAGACCAAGAAAGCTGTCCGAAGGTGGGCTGCCGGGGCTTGATCCCAGAGTAGGGGTCTGAACGCCACCACGGGGCTGGGAATGGCACGAGGATCTGTGTGCCCCGTCCTAGAGCTTGTGGTTTCCTGCATCGTCCCCCACGATGCCCTTCATGCTCCCTTGCAAATTCAGTGGCTTCGGCCCACAGAATTGCCGGGGAAAGGGACTGTTTTTGCTCTGCAGGTAAGTGAAGTGTGTGGTCCACGGGGGAACACACAGTGAGGGGATGCCATGAACACCTCCCTCACCTGGGGTCCCCAAGGCGGGGGTGGGAGCAGTCGGAGAATTAGGGCAACCGGGAAAGGGGAGTCAGGGGAGTCTTCTGTCTACAGCGCAGGTGCTCCAGGCTGATGGAGTCAAAGGCAACTCGGCCGGTAGCCGCCCCCAGGCCAGGCTCCCTAGTCCTTCCCCACAGCCACCCTCCAACCCCGAGTTCTCACTCCTGCAAGGTATCAGCCCCGCAGCACCGTGTACCGCGAGGGTTTATTAGCATCCTCCTCACTAGTCGATGGTCCAGCAGGTCAGCCGCATTTGCCAAGGGCCTCCTCCGGGCCAAGCTGTGCCAGGTGCATGAAACAAAGTCAAAGACGACACGGAGCTCACAGTCTCACGAGAAAGGGAGGCGCTCTTCACCGGGAAGGGCACTCCAGCAGACACAACGGGACAACCTGCTTTTTCCTTAAATAATTTTGTTTATTTCTTGGCTGTGCTGGGCTGTGCTGTTGCTTTTCTCTCGTTGCTGTGGGCAGGGGCATCTCATTGTGGTGGCTTCTCTTGTTGTGGAGAGCGGGCTTTAGGGTGCGTGGGCTTCGTAGTTTCTGCATGTGGGCTACTAGCTTCAGCTCCCAGACTCTGGAACACGGGCTCAATGGTTGTAGTGCACGGGCTCAGTTGCTCTGAGGCCCGTGGGATCTTCCCAGACCTGGGATCAAACCCGTGTCTTCTGCCTCGGCAGGCGAATTCTTTACCACTGAGCCAGCAGGGATGCCCGGGACTCAGCTTTCTAAGCGAGAGAACCCCAGGGAGGCAACACTCTGACTGTTGCTCGGGTCTGGCATGGAGCATCGTGAAGGAAAGAAAGACTCACGCAGACCTGGATTCAGAGCCTGGCTCCAGGCTTCTTTGTCGTGACACCTCTGATGAAGCCACATGACCTCTTGGTCCAGCTGCCCTTCATCTTTGTAAACAGAGGCTCTGGTACCATAGACTGGCAGGGTCCACACCAGGCAGCCCCTGCCCACGAGGTACCCCCAGCCTTCTACCACACCGGTATCACTCTGTCGTGTTCTTCAAAAGAACCTGACATTGGGCGGCTACGTTCAAGTTTAGAATGACTGACTTCTCGGAGTTCTCTACAGAAATACAGCTAACTCCTCTTCTTCCCAAACACAGCTCCATCCCAAGCCAGGGGCCTCACACAGATGTATCGGAATATTCCTCTTACATGTCCAAGCCCCACCCACAGCCCCTCCAAACAGCTGCCTCCTAGCCAATCTAGGGATACACACAGGGCGCAAAGGTAGATGGGAGAAGCTGCCCATACAGGTCCTGGAAGTAGGCTCAGGTCATTTGATCAGGAGATCCCAGGGTTCTGGATACCCACAGCATGGTCTCAAAGGGGAATCCAGGGAGTTCTCTTGTGGCTCCGCAGTCAGGATTCCAGGCTTTCTCTGTGATGGCCTGGGTTCAACCCCTGGTCAGTGAACTCAGATCCCATAAGTCACACGGCACAGCTAAATAAATAACTGCTGCTGCTAAGTCGCTTCAGTCGTGTCTGACTCTGTGTGACCCCATAGACGGCAGCCCACCAGGCTCCCCCATTCCTGGGATTCTCCAGGCAAGAACACTGGAGTGGGTTGCCATTTCCTTCTCCAATGCATGAAAGTGAAAAGTGAAAGCGAAGTTCCTCAGTCGTGTCCGACCCTCAGTGACCCCATGGACTGCAGCCTTCCAGGCTCCTCCATCCATGGGATTTTCCAGGCGAGAGTACTGGAGTGGGGTGCCATTGTCTTCTCCGAAATAAATAACTAATAAAAAGCAAAAGGGGAACACAGACTCTCTGAGGACACAGCCTCTTAGTTTCTGGACCTTTTCCCTCCATGGACGGATGGTGGCTGGAGGAGGACCACAGCAAAACCCTCTAATGCACGAGACCCAGGGCAAGACCCCTCTTGCCCAGATCTAAGAGTAGCAGCACCTCTCCGAGTTTGTATCTCCATCTGTATAAAGCGGATATCGATAGACTCCCCGTGCATTGAGCTGCTCTGAATCTTAAATGAGCCAGTGCAGTAAATTCAGGACATGAAGCAAGTAGTTAGTAAAGGCCAGTTATCAGCACAAGTGATGTGGATGAACAGAGAACCTGGAAGCCAAGCAGGGGAGTAGGCGCACTCTGACACCCTTGCCCTTTAAACAAGTCTAGTCTGGGTGTTCTCCCGTTTGTTTTGTGTATTTAGCGGCACTGGGTCTTCGCTGAGGGTGAGGACCTCCCCAGTGGACTCTAGCATGCACAGGCGCAGTGCACAGGCGCAGCAACGTGGGGAATCTTGATTCCCAGACTAGGGATGGAACCCACACCCCCTGCATTGAAAGGCAGATTCTTACCTCCGGACCACCAGGGCAGTCTCCTTGTCTTCTGTTTCAGAAAGGATCCCTGTCCCCAGCACACCAGGCAGAGGAGGACTAGGACTCAGGACTCATTGGCAAGGGTTCTGGGTGCAAAGGGCAAGGGCAGCGGTTTCTCCCTCCCTCCAGAGTACGTGCTCACCAACCGCCGATCACCGACAGGGTCGGGCCAGGCCTGGCAGCCAGTGGGAGTGCCTGGGGGAGTGGGGTCTGAGGGATCCCTGGAAATTCTAATCTTCCTCTGGGGCCCCCATCACAGCCCCAGAGCTGGGAAAGACGGGGGCAGCACAAAGTCTAGCTGAGAGGCTTCATTTTCAGTAGCTTCTGATTCCTGAGTCGCAGAGGTGGGGTGTCACCCAGTCATGGCTTTGCGAGACTTCTCAAGAGTTCTGAGTCCAAGATGCACCTTTTGAAAGAAGGAGCTGGAAGCCCAGGGACAATAGCGGTCTCTCCCACATCACACAGCCATTCAGAGGCAGGGTCCGAGCTAGAACCTAAGACTTCCAATGCAGATCGGGCAAACAGCCCTGGTCTGTGGCTGGGGCAGGTGGAGAGGCGGAGGTCAGACACGTGGGGTGGAAAGTTCGAACTATGAACTGACTCTCAGACCGGCTCTGCCACTTGGGAACCTCTGAGATTTCAGGTCATAACTTTACTGTCTGCCCCTGAAATGCAGCATCTATGTCTTCCAGTTGTTGTTAGGGTAAGCAAGAAAATTAATACAAACATTTTTAGAATTTATTGAGCATAGGATCAGGCTCTCTGTTAGGTTCTTTCATGCCTTGTCTCATTTGATCCTTAAATAACCCGACGAGCTGGGAACTGCTACTGTTTTCCTTGTTGTTGTTCAGGTGCTAAGTCCTGTCTGACTCTTGGTGATCCCATGGATTGCAGCATGCCAGGATTCCCTGATTTTTTTTTTCCCATTAATTTCTTAATTTCTTTCTTTTTTTTTTTTGATTGTCCTGGGTATTTGCTGTTGCTCCTGAGCTTTCTCCAGCTGCAGCGAGCGGGGGTCTACCCTCCAGCTGCAACGTGCGGGCTTCTGATCATGCTGGCTTCTCTTATTGCAGAGCAGGGTCTCACAGGCTTAGTTGCCACGAGGCATGTGGCATCTCTCCTGACCAGGGATTCAACCTGTGAGTCCCCGGCACTGGCAGGCAGATTCTTAACCACTGGACCACCAGGGAAGTTCCGGGAACTACAATTGCTTGCTGTCCTCCTCCACCCCCATTTTTCGGAGGAGCAAACCGGAGCTTAGGAAATGTTAACTACTAGCCCAAGATCATCTAGCTGTGCCTGCAGCAGAGCCGGGATAGCACCCAGCAAAGCTCTGCTCTGGACCACTGAGCCACCCCACCTTGTTGCCAAATAGGTGGAGAAAGTTCCGTGAACTCACCAGATGGAGTTGCCCAGAAGGAGGATGGGGCCCTGGGGGTCACACTGAGAGTAGGCGTGATGTTGAAAGGAGGGCACTCGTTGATGAAGTCAAGACCCATCTAGTCTGTGTCCGTGTCCTGCTGCTTCTTTCAAGTGACCTCCCAGGTCTCCACCCAAGGAACCTTCCTTCTAGGGCAGGGAGGAGGGGGTGGGGATCCATCCATCAGCCAATTTGCTTGAGCCCCTGGGTGTCCCTTGGGGCTGCAGATCCACCCAAGGCCACCAGAGGGCAGGCCAGCTCTGTGCCAAGTCCTGGGGACACAGCACCCGGCAGAGCCCTGCCAGGTGTCCAGACCGGCATAAGATGCCCCCTTTAACTTTGCCCCGAGGGCCATCAGCCTGGGCTTCCCCAATGGCTCATGAGCAAAGAATCCTCCTGCAAGGCGGGAGACCCAGGTTCCATCCCAGGGTGGGGAAGACCCCCTGGAAGAGGAAAATGGCAACGCACTCCAGTACTCTTGCCTGAAAAATCCCATGGACAGAGGATCCTGGTGGGCCACTCATCCAAAAGGTCGCAAAGAGTTAGACACCACTGAGCAACTAAGCAAGAGTACCCACATCAGCTTCCATCCCTTAGATCCTCAAACCTCGAACCGCAGAAATTCAGTTCGATCCCACAGGGTGTCTGATTCTACTGAGATAAAGACCTTAAGGATCACCACCCAAACTGTGATGACAGCAGCTGCCACCACTGACACTAGGCAGGACCTCGTTTCACTAAGCCCTTTCTCATACCTTGACTTGCTGGAGATGGTGAGCTGAAGCAGAACTGTGAGTGGTATTGTCCCATTGTACAGATGAGGAAACTGAGGCCCATAAAAAGGAAGGCATTCTCTTTGGGTCACCTAGAGGACTCTGGTCCTCCGGAAGAGCTGCTTCCAATTTCCTGCCTGTCTATAGGAGAGGCTGGGGGTTGGGGGAACGGCCCAAGGGATGGGAAGAACAAGAGGTGGGAAAGCTCTCCTGGGAAGATGGTATTTCCTGTAAATTGAGACCCCCACCGCCCACCCACGCGCCATTCATCCACCCGACCTGTTCATTGAGCACCTACTGGGGACGCAAAGGTGGATGAGGCGAATTTCCTGCCCTCAAAAAGCTGGCGGTTTAGTAGAGGAAAGTAGTGAGTCAGCAGATAATTATAGGCAACCGACGCCTGGGTAGTGGGGTACGTGAGCACAGGGAATGTTCACCGACTGGGAGACACCCAAGTTCGAGGTGTCTCTTGGGGCTCCCAAGCCGGGATCATGGGGAGGGGCTCCCCCTTTCCTGCAAGTCACTCTGGGATGGGAGTTCCCTTCCCAGCTCCGGGACCCGCCAGTGTCGGGGGTCCTCCCGGGTACCCCCCAACCACCCCCTCTCCAAGAGCGCCGGCCCAGGGACCGATGACAGCGCACACCTGAGTCAGCCCGCCGCCCACCCGCCCCTCTGCGTCTGTCTCCGCCTCGTGTGATATTTCGCTCCCAGGAGCCAGCCCCACCGCGCTCCGGAGGCAGCTCGGCAAACAAACCCAGCGACAGATTGTGCCGCGGCTCATTCCGGGGAAGGCCGCCAAATCCCACCCTGCTTCCCCCAACACTCCCCTCCCCGCCGCCCCCTGCGGGTCCCCCTCCCAGGCGCGGGCGCTCCGCGGGGTGGGCCCGGGAAGCGCAGAGACCCTGCTTTCTAGAGATGGATGGGGGGGACAGGGGCCCCGGGGCCGTCCCTCTGCACTCTCACCCCACCCGAAGTCTGAGTCGCGGGGAAAGGGCATTTAGGTGCTGGGAGCAGGGGAAGGGCAGACATTGGAGCCAAATGGGGGGCGCCCGAGCACCGAGGGGCAAGAGGGCTGGGAGCCCGCGACTGAAACCGGGTGGAAAGGGAGCTGACAGAGAGACAAGAGACCCAGAGATGGAGAGACAGGAGGTCACGAGGACCGGAGGCGAGAGACAGAAACACGGACAGAAAGGCGGACGCGGAAAGAGAGGGAGAGAGAAAGGAGACGGGGAAGGATGGGAGGGGACGGAGACCGGGACCGTGAAATGCGAGTAAGAGTCGGGGGAGAAAGGAGAGGAATCGGACGGGAACGAGGGACGCACGAGATCACGGACGGACCGAGAGTGAATGGAAAGATGAGATCAGCATTTATAGAGCGCCGATTGTATGCAAGGCGCCAAACTGTTGTTCTGGCCCGGGAGGGAGAGGAGGAGCCCGGCGGAGCGCCGAGGGCATCTGTCGCTTTGCTCGCGGGCGGTGCGGTCCGGGACGCCTGGGGGTCCTGCGCCGCCCGCCCGGGTCGTACGCGCCGCTCTCACAGCCCCAGCCCGACCTGCTGCCCCGAAACTGCCCCCCGAGGGCCCACCACCCGTCCCGCGCCGGGGCGCTCCCGAGCTCCGGGTGCCCTTCGCCCTGGAGCAAGTGAAGGCGGGGGTGAATCCCACCGTCGCCTTTATGAGAAGACGCTTCGGTGTCGGCCCCGCAGGGATCGCCCCGAACAAGGCCGAACAAGGGCGCGAGGGGGTCCAGAAGAGGCTGGAATGCACCCTTCTTGAGAAGGAAGCCAGCGCGAGGGTTCCAAGAAGGAAGACCCGGGCGCACCCAAACTTGCCCCCGCTTGCGAGGGCATCAAGGGGCGTACACACACCAGGGCACACACACCCCGGCCGCCCCGGCCACAAGCTTGCCTGCACCAAACTCCCTCGGCCCTAGGTTCCCCATTCGCGCGGACCGGCGCGCGGGGGAACACCCGGCGCTCATCGGTTCGCCCACTCAGGTACCCGGGCCACCCCCCGGCCCGTAAGAAAGATCACGTGCCAGCCCTGTCACACCTGCACAAGCATCCTGGCTCGCACGCGCTCACGTGGCCCGGAGCTTGCACCCACAAAGTCTTGCTGACACTGTTCTTACACACAGGGCTCGGGGTCTGGAAACAGAAACGAAGGGGGAATCTCGGAGTTCTCCCAGAGGGAGGAGCGTCCGAGGCCTGCGCTTAGGAGCCCCGGGCTGCGCAAGGCGCGAGGGAGATGACCCGGGAGCCCTTCGGGGGAGTTGGGATGCGGGGGGGGGAACTGGGCGAGTTCACGGGGTTCCCGAACACGACCGCACCCCCTCAGGCGGGATTCCTCCACCAGCTGGGCGATCGAACACAGCCCTCCGGGCCCCCCAGACGAGGGAAGGGGCCGGACTGCCGGGGGCCGGGAGCCGCTCCGCCTCCTGGCGGCCAGGCAAGGGTTAAGCAGGCGAGCCGGGAGGCGAGGGCGGAGCCAGCGAGCGCGGGGAGGAGGCGGTGGGAAGAGCAGCCTCGCCGTCCGCACTCTCGCTCCGCGAGCGGCCGGGGCGCGCGGACAGACGGACTGACGGACGGGCCCGCGCGCTGCCTGCGCTCCTAGGGGCGCGGGCCCCAGGCGTCTACGGCCAGCCCTAGCCCTCCGCGCCCAGCCGCGCCCCGCCGCGCCCCGTCGGGGCCGATGGCTGCTCCCGAGGCTCGCAGCCCCGGGGGCGCGGGGTAGAGCGCCGCGGCCCGGCCACGCCGCGCGGGGCCCTCCCGGAGCCCCGCGGGGTCCCCCGCCGTCCGTCCGGCGGGCTCGGGGAGCCCGTGGAGGCGCCCTCCCCCCGCCGCCCCCCTCCCCCGAGCGTCGCGACAAGATGCTGCCCGGGCTCGGGAGCCTGCTGCCAGGTAGGGACCCACGCGGGCGGAGGGGGAGCCGGGCGCCCAGGCCCCCAGGGCGCGCGGGTGGGGCCGCCGTGCGGGTGGGGGGAGCACGCAGCCCCGGGCCCCGCCCCCGCCCCCTCCCCCCGAGCCCGCCGGGCAGGGCTGGAAGCTCCTGAGCGAGGGGGGACCCGGGCCTGGGCGGGGGGGCGCTCCGGTACCGCCGTCCCGGCCCCACCTGCTCCAGGCGATGCTGAGGGCTCCAGGCGGCCCGGCAGCGCCGACTCAGCAACTTCTGGCGCCCCGTGCCTCAGCACTTTCCAGTCGCCGGGGGGGACGGGGGGTGAGGGCAGGGCGCTGTCTGGGAGGGGCGGGGGCGCGGGAGGCGGAGGAGACCCCAACGCCCCTCCCCGGTAGGACGGGCGGGGGGGGGGGGGTGCGTTAGAAAGGGCATCGCTCCACGGACAGGTGTGGCCGACCGATCAGGGTGTGGGCCAGGGACCGGGGGCTGGGCTGGGCTGGGAAGGGGCTGGCAGCGAGGGGCAGGCAAGGAGCGGCCAGAGATGGAGAGGGGTCCGCGGAGGGCGGCAGGAAGGGGGCGGAAGAAAGGTTAGACGGGAAAGCTGGGAGGGAAGAGGGACCCCGGTGAGGACGGGAGGGGGGGGCGGGGAGAAGGGAGGCCGGGTCAGGGGCGAGAGGGGCAGACCACTAGGGTCAGGGCCCGGCTCCTGGGGGTGCGAGGGACGAGAAGGCGCTGAGGACTGCGATCTAGGGATGTAGGGCGCGGGGTGTGAGCAGACAGCCCGCGAGCGCAAGAGGACGGGGTGGTGGACGGAGGTGCGGGGTCAGGGACAGGGGACCGTGAGCTCCAGGCTTGAGTCTGGGAAACCAGAGAGGAGAGAGAGTTCGGGGTTGATCAGGACAGGGCCGAGGGCTGGGAAGGGCCGCAAAGAAGGAGGCAGAGGAAGGGGAGAGAGAGACAAAGAGACTTCTGGTGAGCACGTCCACGTGGGGAGCCCTCCATTTCCAAAGCGCCTGCCCGTCATACCGCTCCTCGCAGGGAGTGGCCGGCGGGCCAGCCCCTCGCCCCGGGCTCTGCGCTGCGGGCTCGGGGTGGGGAGGCAGCTGTGAGGGGGATTTGGGGGAGACACCGGTGTGGGGCGGCAGCCTCCATGGGTGGGCGCCCTGGCTGACCGCACGCTGCCATTTATATCTCTGGGCCCCTCCGGCCGTCGTCGAAGGAGGAGCCTGCCGTCTCCGCCACCACCGTGGCTGCTTATTTCGGGGTGTTACATTCTGGCAGAGTGAGAAGCTGTTTGCGGCGGCTCTAAACCTCGTCCCGGGCCCTGCGTCACGCCATCGCCTCCCTCCTCCTCGGCCCCTACCCACTCAGCATCTGCCCTCAGGCCCCGGCCCTTTGCCGCCTTTTTGGGTGTCAGAACCCCAGGCCTGGACTCCCTCCCCAGGGAGCATTTTCCCTGGGGCCACTCTTCCCCGCCTCCTCCTCCAGCTTCTTTTCTTGCAGCGATCTCTGGACCAAAGGGTGACTCCTGGGCCTAGAACTTTGGGAGCCTTGACGCCCCAAGGCGATCACCCGGCGTCCTTGACAATGGGCCCGCGGTGAATGGATCATTTCTGGCTCTGGGCCCCTCTGCCTTCTGGGATCGGTGCCATGTTCCGATCTCTCTCGGTTCCCTCCCCGGGTCAGTTCTGGCCACATCTTCTGGACACGGGGCCTCTCTTCCCGCCTCCCGGATGGGATATCACCTCGAACAACCAGAGCCTGGAGCCCAGGGAGCCAAAGTTGCAGAAAGCCCGGCTTCCCCCCTCACCTCTACCCTGGACAGGCAAACAGAACCAGCATCACTGCTGGCCCGGCCTTGTGCACCTGGGCTCAATTTCCACCCTCGCTTTCCCCCAAGCCCAGCAACTCTTACACACAGGGGTGGCTTCCGTGGCTGACGTGGGGTCTCCCAGAGAAAGGTTAGAGAGTCCCTTTAGACAGGGACTTGTCCCATCCAGGTTCTGCCTTGTACCAGCTGCACGACCCGAGGCAACTCATTTCACGTTTGAGAGCATCCCTGTTCTCACTTGCAAATGGGGGCCAGAATCTTGATCTCACGGGGGTGATGCTGTGTTGATTCTGTGCACAAAGACGTGTCCAAATGCGGTGGCTGGCACACAGTAGGTGTTCAGTCACAGATGGTTTCTGCCCATCACTGCTCTATGCTACCCTGCAACTTGAGCATCACCTACCTACTGACTTCAGTGAAAAATAAAAAAGAGAAAAGATAGGACAACATGAGCAGAGAGGGTTGAGGGAGCTGTTGGAATGGGCTTTCCTTGGCCCAGATGGTGGCGGGGGGTCAGATGGAGGCTTGGAGAAAGGGGCTGAAGGCAGACTGAGACTTGGGTGAGGGCCTGGGCTGCTCACTGATGGCGTGGCCACTGAGATAAGGGGTCAGCCCCGATGGCTGACGAGGTGTCCGCCGTTCCTGCTCTGAGATTCTGTGCCTCTCGCCCCAGTGGTCACCAGGGATGCACGAGATGAGGCCCGGAGTGGACCTGTGGTCCTTGGGGGGAGAAGGTGGGGCCTGGCGGGGAGGATGGAGTGCTGGTGGGGAGAGGCCGGGGGCAGGGAGGGGGGTGGTGAGCTGGAGACCCGGAGCAGGGGCTTCGGGGGGGCAGATGGGGGAGAAAAGCACCGCTCACCAGGCCCTGGGGGCAGAGAAGCCCAGAGCCCCCCAGCCTCCCCTGCGCCTGGCTTCCAGTGTGAGCCGCAGCCTGAATTATGGATGAGGCTCCTTGGGTTTCAGCTGCCTTGCATGGCGGCGGTCAGGGCCAGAAATGGCAACAGAGTCACTGTTAGGCGGCCCTGCCCAGGGCCCTGCCTCAGAGAGGCCACAGGGGCACCACTAGGCCACGGGGAGGTGGGCCGGGATGATGGGGGTGACGGGGGCCGGCAGGGGGGCAGGGAAGTGTGGGCTAGACGGACTTAGGGGGGCCCTGCTGAGCCCCCTGCCCCACCCCAGGCTGGAGGAGACCCTGGTGCCCTGGGAACTGGCCCATCTCTCCTGGGGCTTCTCTGCTCTCTCTGTCCCCCTGTTCTCTGGGGGTTCTCCTGTTCCCTCTGCCTCTCCTGGGGGAACAGTCGATCAGGAGGCTGGGGAAAGAGCTCCATAATCCTTGGGGGGAACAGGGGATGGGGTGGGGGGTGGTGGCTGGCGGCTTTCTGAACACACACGCTGCGAGGTGATGGATCAGCCGCAGGATTAAGGGCTCAGCAAGGGATTTGGCTTTCTCTGGTGTCGAGTCCTTGGGGAAGGGAGCCAGAGGGGGACCCCACCAGGAAGGGAACGGCCCTGGCTGGCCACGGGGACCCTCCGCTCCAGTGCTCGTCCCGCTCTGCTGTGTGACCTTGGCCGAGTCACTGGGCCTCTCGGATCCCCGGCCGGCAGGTCAGCAGAACCAGAACCCGGATGAGCCTGGAGGGCTGCCCGGCTCTGAGCACCGCTGTTCTGGGCCCCAAAGCCCAGCCCTCGTGAAACCCCCTCTCTCCTGGGCTTCCACCCCTGCCTGGTGGGGCTGAGGGGCGAGAGACGCGCCCCTGCAGCCCACGTGGCTCCCAGAAACCCTGGGAGGAGAGAGTGATCGTGAAACGCCGCTCGGGGGAGGGGGTGAGAAGGGCCAGCAGCGCGGAGGTGGTGTGAACGAATGGAACAGCGGCGGCTGTGTCACTGAGTATTACATCACACCCGGCCCACACACGCACGGGGCTCGGCACTCACACACGCGGGGGGCCGCAGGCACACGCCTGCACGCTCACGGGGGGCCGGGAGCCGGGGACAACCGCGCCTTTGCTGTCCTCCAGGGAGGAGGCTTCGCCAAGCATTCCTGACATCTGCGCCACGCACACGGTCTGTGTGCCGTCCTGGGACATGCGCCGTGTACCACCCCGTGTGTGCACCGTGTGCCACCCCGTGTGTGTGCGCCATGTGCCATCCTGTGTGTGTGTGTGACGAGTGCCACCCTGCGTGCGTGCTGTGTGCCACACCGTGTGTGTGCGCCGTGTGCACTCCATGTGCATGCCACGTGCCACCCTGTGTGTGCACTGTGTGCCATCCTGTGTGTGTGTGCACTCCGTGTGTGCGCCGTGTGCCACCCTGTATGCGCACTGTGTGCCACCCCGTGTGTGTGTGTGCCGTGTGTACTCCATGTATGTGCATGCTGTATGCCACCCTGTGTGTGCACCATGTGCACTCTGTATGCACGCCGTGTGCCACCATGTGTGTGCACCATGTGTGTGCGTGCTGTATGCCACCCTGTGTGTGTGCACCGTGTGCACTCCGTGTGCACGCCGTGTGCCACCATGTGTGTGCACCATGTGTTTGCGTGCTGTATGCCACCCTGTGTGTGTGCCGTGTGTACTCCATGTGCGCGCCGTGTGCCACCCCGTGTGTGTGTGTCGAGTGCCACCCCACGTGTGCACCATGTGTGTGCATGCTGTATGCCACCCTGTGTGTGTGCACCGTGTGCACTCCATGTGCGCACTGTGTGCCACCATGTGTGTGCACCATGTGTGTGCGTGCTGTATGCCACCCTGTGTGTGTGCACCATGTGCACTCCATGTGCGCGCCATGTGCCACCCCGTGTGTGTGTCGAGTGCCACCCCACGTGTGCACCATGTGTGTGCATGCTGTATGCCACCCTGTGTGTGTGCGCCGTGTGCACTCCATGTGCGCGCCGTGTGCCACCATGTGTGTGCACCATGTGTGTGCGTGCTGTATGCCACCCTGTGTGTGTGCACCGTGTGCACTCCATGTGCGCACCGTGTGCCACCATGTGTGTGCACCATGTGTGTGCGTGCTGTATGCCACCCTGTGTGTGTGCACCGTGTGCACTCCATGTGCGCGCCATGTGCCACCCCGTGTGTGTGTGTGTCGAGTGCCACCCCACGTGTGCACCATGTGTGTGCATGCTGTATGCCACCCTGTGTGTGTGCACCGTGTGCACTCCATGTGCGCGCCGTGTGCCACCATGTGTGTGCACCATGTGTGTGCGTGCTGTATGCCACCCTGTGTGTGTGCACCGTGTGCACTCCATGTGCGCGCCGTGTGCCACCCCGTGTGTGTGTGTGTCGAGTGCCACCCCACGTGTGCACCATGTGTGTGCGTGCTGTATGCCACCCTGTGTGTGTGCACCGTGTGCACTCCGTGTGCACGCCGTGTGCCACCCCGGGCCCAGGAGTGCTACATGTACAGAGCACCTGGCTCACACACACATTCACGCCTCTGACACTAGGGGTCACCGGAAGGCATGGACCCCCTCAGGCTCTCCCCCGACCCCAGGGCCCAGGATCTCAGATCCTTGCGTCCAGGGGAGCGGGTCTTCGGCCTTCCCAGGCCTAGCACACTGCCTGGAGCAGAGGGTGCCCTTTCCCTGCGTGCCCAGTGGGTAAGCACCTGGTCTGTGGGGGCTGCACAACCTGCCGGAAGAAAATCCCAAGTGTTGTTGGGAAGCCAGGATCAAGGGTAGAGGTCAAGGTGGCTCCAGAACTTCCTCAGCTGCAGTGAGGGTCAGAAGGCCAGGGTCAGGATGGGAGAGGGCCCACCGCCCCTCTGGTAGTCGGGGACGTGGGGGTCTAGACGTGACTCTTTAGCCCCCAAGCCCCTGGGCCTGCTTCTCCATCTGAATCATAGCCAAGCTTCAAGAGTTATTTTGAAAAAAACAATTTTTTTTAAGTGACTTTGAAGAAGAGCCTGGGGTGTAAAGTGAGGTTCCTGGGCTGTCCCCCTTGGGGCGCTGATTCTGCCTGGGCAGGGCCCAGAAGCGGCATTCCTTCCAGGACACCCACCCCTGCTCTCCTGCAGGTGGCTGCTGGCCACAGGGAGAGGCCCCCTGCCCCTGGCCCCTGAGAGCCCTTCCAGGGTGGAGAGGTGAGGAAGGAGGCCCCGGTCACCAGGGGTCAGCAGTCGTTAGACTCACAGAGGGTCTCAGTTTGGCTCCACCTGTTCCCAAATGGGGTCAGTTTTTCTTCCCAGGTGATACTGGTGAAGATGCCTGGAGACCTTCTGGTTCTCGTAAGAGGGGAGGAGTGTTGCACATCTAATGTGGAGAGGACAGGGCTGCTGCATAAGCCCCGTGTAGCCGCCGTCCCCAGCCTTTTTGGCACCAGGGACGGTTTCGTGGAAGACGGTTCTTACATGGACCAGGAGAGGGGGTGGTCTGGGGATGATGCAAGCGCGTTAGGTTTGTCGTGCACTTAATTTCTGCTATTGTTACATCAGCCCCATCTCAGATCATCAGGCATTAGGTCCTGGGTGGGGACCCCTGCTGTATGGAACGTCATATAGGGCTGCCCCCCAACCCCCCGACCACATAGCAGTGGTCCACACCTGACATTTCCGCCGTTCTTGACAACCGGCCCAAGACCAGAGTCACCGTCAGACCCACCACAGTGAAAACGGGAAGGAAGGTAGATGGCTGCTCATCAAACAACTTTCAACATAATCAGAGTATCCTCTGAGCATTTATTTTAATATACCAGGAGCCTCCAAAAGTGAAAGTGGCCAAAAAGTGAAAGTGACGTTGCTCAGTCGTGTCCGACTCTTTGCGACCCCATGGACTATAGCCTACTAAGCTTCTCTGTCCGTGGGATTTTCCAGGCAATAGTACTGGAGTGGATTGCCATTTCCTTCTTCAGGGGATCTTCCCCACCCAGGGGATCGAACCCAGGTCTCCCTCATTGTAGACAGACGCTTTACCGTCTGAGCCACCAGGGAAGTCAGTGGAAGTGACCAGGGCCTCCTGCAACTCTTGCACCCTGAATCCCAGCCTCCCCCAACCTAGGAAGGCAAGGCTCTCGGCCCAGGTCCGCTTACGGGTAGGTGGGCTGGCGGGCCTGTGGCTGGCACTCCTCCTAGCAGCCCGCCCAAAGCCCCCCGTCCCGGTCTGCCTACAGGTCTCCTTCGGGGTAGGTGGGCGGGGTCTGCTAACCCCCCACCAGCCTGCCCAGAGCGCCTGTCTGCCCGAAGGTCCCCTTCGGGTAGGTGGGCGGGGTCTGCTAACCCCCCAACCCCCACTACCCCCGGCAGCCCGCCTAGCGCCTATTTGCTCGCAGGTCCCCCGGCCTGCGTCCTGCTGCTCCTCCTGGCCGCGGCGCCTGCCGCCGCCCGCTGCCCCATGCTCTGCACCTGCTACCCGGCGCCGCCCACCGTGAGCTGCCAGGCCAACAACTTCTCGGCGGTGCCGCGGGCCCTGCCGCCCGGCACGCAGCGCCTCTTCCTGCAGAACAACCTCATCACCGCGCTGCGGCCCGGCTCCTTTGGGCCCAGCCTGCTCACCCTGTGGCTCTTCTCCAACAACCTCTCGGCCATCTACCCGGGCACCTTCCGCCATCTGCAGGCGCTCGAGGAGCTGGACCTGGGCGACAACCGGCACCTGCGCTCCCTGGAGCCCGACACCTTCCAGGGCCTGGAGCGGCTGCAGTCGCTGCACCTCTACCGCTGCCAGCTCAGCAGCCTGCCCGGCACCATCTTCCGCGGCCTGGTCAGCCTGCAGTACCTCTACCTCCAGGAGAACAGCCTGGTCCACCTACAGGTGAGCGCCTGGCGCGCGCGGACGCGAACACAGGAGTCCTCTCCTGCTCACCTCTCTACCCCTGGACCCTCCCTACCTCGCGCCCAGCGCCTCCATTGCTCAGCATTTCCGTGTCTCACCATCTGCGTTCCTGTCTCACCCCTCCCTCCGTGTCTCGCCCCATCCCTCCGTGTCCCGGCCCCTCCCTCCGTGTCTCCCCCATCCTTCCGTGTCCCGGCCCCTCCCTCCGTGTCTCACCCCCTCCCTCCGTTTTTCAGCATCTCGCTCCCCTCTGAAGGCTTCTGCTCCTCCCCCTGGTCCAAGGCTTTCCTTTGTCCCTTCCATCTTTGTTCCCCGCCCCCGTCTGACTCGCTGTCTGTCTGTCTCTCCCTCGCAGCCCCTCTCCATCTTGCTCACTGACTCGCCTCCCCCGTCTGTCTGCCTCTGCCTCTTCTGTCTGTCTCCCTTCACGCGCCCACTCCACACACACCGCCCCCCAAGTCTGTCTGGGTGGAGGTGTGTGTCTCTTCCCGTGATCTCTCCTCTCCCCCTTGCCTCCGGGGGACTCTGCCTTTTCGCGGGCAGTGCAGCCCGGAAGGGCATCGTGGCGGCTTTTCTCGCCCACCCGCGTGCCCTCCCACGTCACGGGCAGGGGGACACGGAGGGCAGAACCACTGCAGCTGGCACCCCACAGGAGGCTCCCGCTCACTGGGTGAAACAGGGAAACCCTACCCTTCCTGGATCCCATCACCCCAGACCTCCTGTCTCAGCGCAATGGGAGAAGGAGACAAGAAAGGGTAATGAGCTGTGAAGTTGCTGGGAAATGGATGTTCAGAAAAAGGAAAAAATAACAGTAATTGTTATTTATTGTTGTTATTATTGATCTAAATATTGTTCCCTGTTGTTCTTATGCTGACTGTCTGACATGCAAGTCCTCCCACTGTTTCCCCAGGAAGCAATAGCAGGCAGGCCCTCCAAACCATCCGAGGAGAAAAGCCTCCCTCTCAGTTTCAGGCCTCTGGATTTCCAACTGCGACCCTCTCCCCACACCCTCCTGGACGGCCCTTCTCCCTCCCCACCCCGGGCTGGGGCCTGACTCCTCAGCACTGTGCGTGTCTGATGCTGATGATGACTGTAATGATAGCAATAGTAACCCAGCATTTATTGAGCACCCAGTAAGTGCTTGCTGGTGAAAACAGGGCAGTGTTAACAGAGCAAACTCCTGCCTTTGTGGAGAGCATTCTAGGGGCGGGGAGAGACAGGAAGTAAAACAGGTAGTACGCTGGGAAAGTCTGCTGTGTTTTATTCTTACTACATGTACTGTGCTTAGTTGCTCAGTCGTGTCTGACTCTTTGTGACCTCATGGACTGTAGCCCATTAGACTCCTCTGTCCATTGGAGTCTCTAGGCAGGAATACTGGAGTGGGTTGCCATGCCCTCCTCCAGGGAATCTTCCCAACCCAGGTCTCCTGCATTGCAGGCATATTTATTGCATAAATACTGATAGTAGCAGCCCACTAGCCCTCAGCCTAGTGGCTCGGTGGTAAAGCAAGCGCCTGCCATTGCAGGAGACTTGGGTTTAATCCTTGGGTCGGGAGGATCCACTGGAAAAGGAAATGACAACCTACTCCAGGATTCTTGCCTGGGAAATCCCGTGGACAGAGGAGCCTGGCGGGCTACAGTCCATGGGGTCTCAAAGAGTTGGATAGGACTTAGTGACTAAACAGCAAGCCATTAGTGGGCACACTAAGTGTCGGGTGCTGTGCTAAGGACTTTACAGGTGTCAACTCCGTCACTTACAAGTGTGTGACATTTATAACCTCCCTGAGCCTCAGTTTTCCCATCTGTAAAATTGGAGTAGTCATAGCATCCATCTCCTAGGGATTTTAGAAGCGTTAAGTGCATGAATAATTTGTAAAGCACTTAAGATAGTGCTTGGCATACGGTAAGCATGCTATAAATGCTTGTTAAGATACTATTTTAAAAAGAGAAACCCGCCTCATTGAATACTGGTCTCGGTGAAATGGCTCATCTTGGGCCCTATCCTGAAGATATGGGTCAACTTCAAGGATTCTGCTGAGACCACGGGTGGGTGCCAGAACACTCTTTTTTTTTTTCCTTCCTAACTTGGCACCTCACGGTTTCCTTCCTAACTTGGTCACCTCATCTCATTTCTGCAGCCCTGATGGGGGATTGTTCACACCTCCTTACAGATAAGGCAGCTGAGACCGAGGGTCCCAGAGACTTTGTCCCAAAGTCTCGTAAACACTGTCCCTGTGCCTGGGGACTTGCGTGATCTCAGCGTCACAGGCCTCACAGCAAGCGGGGAGTAAGGGCACAGAATAACGTTTCTGAGGCTGCACCACCAGGAAGACCCACAGCACTTGAACCCTCGTGATCTGATGACATTTCAGGCTGTGCTCATCACTCAGAACTCTCGGGGTCTGACCAGGTGCGGGGCGGTGGCACTCATAAGAACAGCAGAGTGGGCATATTTCTGAAAGCACACGCTTTAGAATCTGCCAGACCAGAGTCCAAATCCTGGATCACGTGTCACTTTGGACAAATTGCTCAACCTTTCTCCACGTGCATTTCCTCTCTGGCAATCATGATAGTACTTAATCATATCAGTACTGATCTGAGAAGTTTTGTAAGGATTAAAATGTAGGGCATTCCTTGGCAGTACAGTGCTTAACACTTAGCACTACCCTTCAAGGTACACAGGTTCGATCCCTGGTCAGGGAACTAAGATCCCGTGTGCCACGTGGTGCAGCCAAATAAGAGAAAATAAAATTTAGCACAGGGCCACATCAATATATGGGCACTATGATTATTATTGTTGCTAATTATTTATTACCAGTGCGACAACCACTATTACTGAGACCCTGACCTCCGTATCAATATATATCAGTTATGCCATGCAGGCTTTTAAAATGATCAAATCTTTTAATGATTAAGTTTTTTTTAACGATTAAAAAAGAGCCGGGTGTCTCTACCATCCAGTTGCACTCCAGTAGGTTAGGGAATCTGGGGTCAGCAGACCTGAGTGTGCATCCTTGCTCTGTTATTTTCCGACTTGATTTCGGCAAGTTGGTGCCCCCGACTCTGAACCTCAGTTTTCCCAGCTTTAAGATGGGACTAGTGAAAATAATACCTTCCATCAACAGCTGTAACGAGTCAATGAACTCATATTTGTAAAGTCCCGTGCCGAATCAGTTTGGTCATCACGGCCTGACCTGCCATCACAAATGGCAGCCGGGGCCGGGGGTCAGGAATGACCTGGGCAAGGGGCACCTTGAAGGGTGCTGGGCTCTTCTAAATTGGGGCGTGCCGGTTCTATATGCCCCTGGCCTGAGTGGCACGGGCATCATGGGAAGGAAACAACCTGGCCCTTCACAGATGGGAAGGAGGCAGCCTCTGCCTGTGAATGGCCTGGAGAGACTAGCCCGGGAGATGCCACAGGCAGGTGGGGCGCACACGCGGGGGTGAGGTCCCCAGGGCGCAGGCGTGACCTGCGATGGTGCCGGGCCACCCCGGAGGGGTGTGCTGGTGGAGGGAAGAGGACTGCAGCGTCTCAGGAGGAGAGTGGTGGAGTTGCAAACGGGTCGAGGATTCTCCCGGATGCCCCACCCTGAGGCAGCCCGTGGCAGGCGCCTTGCTCACAGCTAACTCACTGAGCAAATGCCAGGCTGCGTCCTGGGTGCCAGGGCTTCAGACGTGACCAAGGACAGGGTCCCTGCTCTCCTGCAGCACCATTCCTACTGGAGTGGAACTGCGTGATAGAGACACCAACCCTTTTTTGAATCATTAGAGCTGCCTGCATGCCACAGAAGAGCAGTCTTTCCATTAGGCAGATCTCATTTGCCCTGTGGCTTTGGGCAAGTTACCTAACCGTTCTGAGCCTCAACAGACCCATCCGTGAAATAGGAACAATGCCCTAAACCCCAGGAGTCTGTTGTGAGGATTAAAGGGGATGCTGCTTGAAAAGGGCTCCGCATGCCCAGTCCAGTGAAGTGAAGTGAAAGTCGCTCAGTCAGTCCGACTCTTTGAGACCCCATGGACTATACAGTCCATGGAATTCTCCAGGCCAGAATACTGGAGTGGGTAGCCTATAACTTCTCCAGGGGGTCTTCCCAACCCAGGGATCAAACTGGGGTCTCCCGCATTGCAGGCGGATTCTTTACTCGCTGAGCCCTCAGGGAAGCCCTGTCCAGAGTAAGCATCGTTCCCCCCATTCAATGGCTAAGGACGCCGAGGCTTGGAGAAGAAGTTAAGGCATCCCGTCCAAGGCCGCTCAACTCATGAGCAGCACAGCCTAGAATCACTCAGGTCTGTCTCAGTCCAGAGTGCAGCTGTTCGGAGGCCTGGCTCCAGAGTTCACGTCTGCACGTCACTTCCTATTGGATGTTGCACCAGGCCAGTCACTTGCCTTCTCCGAGCCTCCCTCCCCTAATCTCTGAAAGGGGGAGGATAATATTTTCTGCCTCACAGGGCTGTGAGGATCCGGTTACTACATGGGATCTGTGTTGCACAGAGCCTGGCACATGGTAAGCGCTCGGTTACTCAGCTGCTGACGCAAATGATGGTGCTGATTCCCGGGGTAGATGAGTGAAGCCGTCCGTGGGGGTGCCTGGCACAGAGCAGACACTCAGCTCAGCTTTGGTGAATGAATGAGGTACATTCCAGGACTCTCTTGCTCATTAATATCAAATGAGGATGGATCTTAATGATCAATGACCTCAAGTCCCATGTTTCACCGATGGGGGTTAAAAAAAAAAAAAAGAACTGAGGCTCAGAGAGGTGCCTGCAGCTGCCAAGGTCACACAGCCCAGCAGCTGATTGGAGGCTGGACCGGGGAGAGGCAAGGTTAAGAACAGGATGCTGACCAGGGAAGGGGGCAGGGACGCTGCGCTGAGATTCCAAATGGATGCAGAGAGCTGTGAACAGGCCTGGGCGGGGCGGGGAGGGGGGAGGGGGGTGTTGCGAGGGAAATGTGGTTTTTCCGAAATGGAAGAGGATGACTTTAGCAGATGCTCTCTGCCCAGAGGGAGGGGGTGAGAGGGAGGGTGGTGGGGGAGGGCGAGGGCTGTGAAAGTCAAGAGCTTATTAATGCACAGAGAACCGTTTTCACAGCGGGGAGGGGAAGGGCTGCATCTGAAAGCTGCAGCCTAGAAAGTGGCTGTGGGATTTGGCAACAGCTTGGATCGGGGTGGGGGGGTACCCCCCCAAGGCTAGGTTTCAGAAAGGGCAGGGGCAGGACTTTCGGGGGGAAAGAAAAAGAGACTGGATTCAGGGAATTCGGTAGCAGAAAACTGCGGCTGCGGGTCAAGGATGCTTGAGTTCCCTGGGGTCTCTGAACTTGGGTCGCCCCTTCCGGACGTCCGGAAGCTTCCAAAGTGCCCATCACCTCCGCCCTCTGTACCCCTCCCTCCCATATCAATCCTTGGACCCGGCATCTCTGGGTCCATCTTACTCTTGCTGACTCTCCATTAAAAAGAAAAATGCTCGTTAGGTGTTCCTGAGTGGAAGGCATTCAGCCCCCGCCCTGGGGGAGCCGAGAAGAGAAGGGCAAAAGGACAACAGGGCCCGCCGGACCAGGCTCGAGGCCCCTGGAGGGAGACCTGAGCGGGGCAGGGGGCGGGGCGGCGGCAGGGATCCTCGAGGTGGAGCGGGGCGGATCTCGGTGCGGCCGAGAGGAGGGTTCTTGGCAGCCGCGGTTCCTGTAGCGGAGAGGGCGGAAGCCAGATGGGAGGGGGCGAGACAACGCGGGAGCACAGGAAGGTGGAGGCGGGGTGGGGGGGGGTGGGGGTTGGGAGTCATCGCCCGCCCCCCACCTCTCCGCCCGAGAGCCTGAGAGGGGGGGGCGCTGGGGGGGCGGGGTCATCTCAGTGGTAGAGCCACTGCCAGGAACCGGGAATCCAGGGGGGAGCTGGCTTGAGGGTGTAGGATGCTCCTGTCCCCCAGAACCAGACCCCTTGTGTCTGCGGACCACAGTGGTGCCTTCCACAAGGTGGGGGTACCTCAGGACTGGGGCTCTGGCCGCCTCTCTGGCGAGCCCTTCATCTGTCTGGGTATCAGTGCTCTCTGTGAAAAGAGGCAGGTTGGGCTGGTGCACCCAGAAGCAGTCACTCTCTAACCAGGTTGCCCATCACCAATACCTTGGTGAACTGGCTAAAATATAGGGCCCGGGCCTCTGCTAGCTCCCCTCCATGGAGCACACCCACCCCACCCTTCCCCTCCCGGAACCACAGTCCAGCACTAATAGGATCCGATTCAGAGACTCCCCAGCCTTGGGCAGGGGGCACAGCCCCTCTGTCACTGCAGGGTGGAGCTGGCACAGTCCCCTTAGTGTCCCAGCCTAGTAGCAGAACCTTCAGGCTCCAGGGAGGTCCTCTGTTAAAGGACAGGGGATGGGACCTAATTCTAAGACCCTGTTGTCATAATGCTGCTCTTGTTTAGTAGCTAAAGTCATATCCAGCTCTTCTGTGACCCCGTGGACTGTAGCCCACCAGGCTGGGATTCTCTAGGCAAGAATACTGGAGTGGGCTGCCATTTCCTTCTCCAGGGGGTCTTCCTGACCCAGGGATCGAACCCTTGTCTTCTGCGTTGGCAGGTGGATTCTTTATCACTGACCACCCAGGAAGCCCCCATTGTCATAATAACCGTAATTTATTGATGGCGGTCTGTGTGCCGACTGGGTACCACATGGTTACCGGATCTCATGTGACCCCCTCTCAGTCTGCTGAAAGAGTTGTGCTTTTGAGTTATACACACTGAGGAAACGGGATAAATAACTTGCGGAAGGTAACGCAGCTGCAAAGAGGGCAAAGCTGCATTTAAGCCCGGAGTTCACCCATCTCATCTGCACGTGGACTGTGTTCTTTAAGGCTCAGAACAAACCCAGGAGGAGGTACACTCACTCCCATTTTACGGACGAGGGGACATACTGCTGGCCAAGTTCACAATAGTGGCTAACTCAGGCAATGCCCACCCCATATATTAATAGCTGTTGTTTCATTTAACCACATCTTACAGACGAAGGACTGAGTCACAGGGATACTGAGCGACTTGCTCAAGGGTCACTTAATAGTAGGGCCAGGATTTGGAGTCAGGAAGTCTGTAAGATGTGCAGATGAAACCAGGTAAATGCTCAACCAAATCGACAGTTCCCGTCTCCAAGTGTGTCCCTCCCACCTGCAGCGCCTGCGTCACCTGGGAACTCGTGAAGACCTGCAGCATCTCAGGGCTCCCGCCCCGACCCCAACCGCAGACCTGCTGAATCGGAAGCTGGGGGGCGGGGCGGGATCATGCACCCCCAAATGTAGTTACACGAACTACACTGCTTCCCCCGCACAAATAGGGTAGAGGAAGCAGGATTCGAACCCAGGACTGTAGAAGGCGGACCCCTTCCTGGTCTGCCACGCCGCTCCGCGCCCTTGCCTAGCGCCCTCCTCCGAGGCCGGCGCAGGCGCGCTCACCCGTCTTCTTCTCCCCCATGCCCGCCCCAGGATGACCTGTTCGCGGACCTAGCCAACCTGAGCCACCTCTTCCTGCACGGGAACCGCCTGCGGCTGCTCACGGAGCACGTGTTCCGCGGCCTGGGCAGCCTGGACCGGCTGCTGCTGCACGGGAACCGGCTGCAGGGCGTGCACCGCGCGGCCTTCCGCGGCCTCGGCCGCCTCACCATCCTCTACCTGTTCAACAACAGCCTGGCCTCGCTGCCCGGCGAGGCGCTGGCCGACCTGCCGTCGCTCGAGTTCCTGCGGCTCAACGCCAACCCTTGGGCGTGCGACTGCCGCGCGCGGCCGCTCTGGGCCTGGTTCCAGCGCGCGCGCGTGTCCAGCTCCGACGTGACGTGCGCCTCGCCACCCGAGCGCCGGGGCCGCGACCTGCGCGCGCTGCGCGAGGCCGACTTCCAGGCCTGCCCGCCGGCCGCGCCCACGCGGCCCGGGGGCCGCGAGCGCGCCAACAGCTCCTCCAACCACCTGTACGGGGTGGCCGAGGCCGGGGCCCCGCCGGCCGACCCCTCCACCCTCTACCGCGACCTGCCGGCCGAGGACGCGCGGGGGAGCCCGGGTGGCGACGCGCCCACCGAGGAAGACTACTGGGGCGGCTACGGCAGCGAGGACCGGCGGGGCGAGCAGACGTGCCCCCGGCGCCGCCTGCCAGGCGCCCCCGGACTCCCGCGGCCCCGCGCGCGCTCCCGGGCTCGCCGCCCCGCTGCTTTGCCTGTTGATCCTGGCGCCCCACCACCTCTGACCGCGGTGCTGAGACTGAAGCAGCCGGCGTCTCCCCGGCCCCCCACCCCCGCCCCTCATCCTCCGTCTCCAGTCCCCACCGCGGGCTGGCGGCCTGCCTTCTCCCAGCGCCTCGCATCCCCAGGGATCCGGCCACCTCTCCCCGCCTCCCGGGCCGCCGGCTGATGGCAGCCCCCGAAGCGCACATCTGGTGGCCCAGCCACCCGAAGACATGGCCAGGGTCTTCTCCCCATCTCCGGCCGTCAACCCGTGCCCATCCCGAGGCTGAGTGGGCACCCCGGGCCACCGCAGACCCCGTCCTCCAGCGCCTATGGTAGACTCGAGAGGAGCTTTGTCTGCGGAGCAGCGCCCACCAGCAGACCCCTCGTAAGCTCCGGGAAGGGCGCCGCTCCCCGGAGCCCTTTGGGGGACGGCAGTCCAGCCCCAGGCCTCTGCTTATCCTCGCCCCTCGCCTCAACTTCCCGACACTGGAGAAATACTTTTCTCCTAAGTCTACCCTGGACACTTTTGAGGGTGCCTGGAGAGAACGTTCCTCTCCACCATGGCCCCTGTGTGGTAAAGATAACAGACATTGTTTTGGGGGAAAAAAAAGTTTATTAAAAAATTCTATTATTTTATCTTCTGTAAAGTTTATTGGCTCAGGATCTCAAAAGTGGGAGAAGGGCTTAACACCACCACGCTTTCAAGGGCCGGGAGAGTTAGCAATCAGAAGCCATTCCACAGCATCCAAGTGCTTCCTGCTGTTTCCCCTATGAGAAGAAACTGAAGGCGGAGGAAGAAGTGGGTGACCGTGGAGCCCCGGGCAGGTCAGGTGAAATCCGAAAGCCAGGAGTGTGCTGATCACACCTCGCCTCCTCATCTGTCCAGGAGAAGCGGCTGCAGCCGACCCTGAGTTGTCTCTGCCAGAGGAGCCAGACCAGGGGAAGGCCTCCAGCCTGGCTAATGGTTCTCTCCCAGGCCCTGTTCCTTCAGCAAGGAAAAAGCAGCATCTTTCACTTTTCCCTGCAAGGAGTGATAACATGGGCAGCGATGGTCACAGCCAGCCCAAACATGGCTTTGGGTAAACCTGAAAAAGATACCTCTTCCTTAGGGCAACACAGCAAACACTTTAGCAAACAGCAAAAAGCTGGAGTTCAGCTCACACTTGGCCCTTGTGCAGAGTGCAACCTGCACAGCTGTACACAGCAACCCTGTAGGCCAACGGGCTCTTCCCCTTGGCTCCTGTGAGGCAGAAGACATCAGGGAGGAATCCGGTCAGAGAAGCAGTTCTCCAAGCAGGTTAGTGGAAAAGCCAAGGGATTTTGGTGATCAGAGGGATGAGAATCCCAAGTCGGGGTGTCTTGCTCACTTGAGGTATGATAAGAAGCTTCATCTTTCCCGTGTGTGGAGGAGAGGCTAGGGAAAGGGGAGAGCCTTGGCTGAGGACTTGGATGAGTCTCATCTGCCAGAAGCAATTGGGGGAGACTTGGATGGTTTAAATTTAGGGTTAAGAATGTAACTTGGAAGCTGGGGATGGAAAGAGGATACCGTGGTGCCAGGGCTTAAGGATACTGAGGCCTTGTGGCCTTGGCCAGCGGTCCCAGAAGGCTGGCAGAGAGGGGAGAATGGAACAGGAGTTACCATCTGAGGCCTGAAGCAGGCAGACTTTGGATAAAGGTGTGAGGTTGGGGTGCAGTGGAGAGTGCTGAATCTGGGGTCTCACGGGGGTGCCTGTCATGCTGGCTTTGAGTGGGCTTAGGGGACCAGCCTGCAAGAGCTCTGAAGGGGGAGGGACCACTGGGGCCTGGGCTGGGAGGGGAGGGGGAAGGATGCTGGTAAATCAGAAGCAGGCTGTCCAGGTCACAGAATTATCGTTGTGAAATATTCATGGGCTTTTGGTCCAGATGCTATTTCAGAACGGTGAAAGCAAGGGGGGGTGTGTGAGCCTCGGGAGAAAGCCGGCAGCAAGGCCACTTTCCCCCACCCCCGCCCCCACCCGCCCAGACAGACCCACGGACGCCCATCACGTGCACACCCACGCTCACACGCTCTCTCACACACATTTGCACCAAAGCGGAGCGAGAGAGAGCACGTGCAGGCAAGCCAACACCCACGGGCCCCACAAACAGGCAGATGCAAGATGCACCCCAAATACTGACGGGCATGCACAGCCACTCCCGTGAGTCCCCGCACAGAGACCACCCCGAGATCTCACATGCCCAGACCCCAGCCTCCCCAGACAACAAAGATGGATAAGCCTGAGCCGCACACCCTGAGACCGGAGGGCCTTGCAAGGCCATCCGGTCCACCCCAGGGATGCTCTGAGGAGGGCAGTGGAGGCCCACCCAGAGAGGGGAGGGGGTTTGTGCAACACTTCCCGGCCCGAGAGGAACCTCCTGGACCACCCCCACCGAGTGCCCACCCCCAGCCCGTGTTCTCTGCATTCTGTGTTCTCCGGCTGCCCGACACCCCTGGCGGTGAGCTCCTCCGTTTCTTCCTTGAATCTCCCATCAGCTCACCCACCCGGTCCCCCCGCGGCCCCCACCCAGCCCTTCCTTCTCATTCCCCCCTACAGCCCCGGCTCCCTGCCTGATGCGTCTCCTCATTACCTCATGCCTTGAATGTGGAAGAAAATAGCAGTAACCTCCTCTCCCGATTTCCTGCATTCCATCTCTCCCTGCCTCCCACTCTGCGGGCCCATGTTGGCCAGATCCATCAGACCAGAACTCGCATTATGTCATTGTGTTACTCAGGCACATACCACGGGCTCCCTGTTCCCCTGCAAGTTAAAGATAAAATGTCTTAGCAAAGCCTCGGAGGCCCTGCAGCGTCCGGTCCTCGCTTTCTATCTTTTTCTCTCCTGCCCTCCCCCCGACACCTTCACTCCAGCTGGAAAGATTGCACCATGTGGGCCCTCCATTACCAGGAACGTGAACACCACAAATCCACTTTGAACCTCTCCTAAAGTTCCTGAGTCTTCCCCAGACATGGGACCCTCGCCCCCTGCCTCAGATAACAGAGTCCAGAGCCCCTCCCCAAGGCCAAAGCTCCATCTTGCTACCCTTAGCCGTGGGGTTCTGTTCTCCTCCTTCAAAGCTGCTGGGAGCGGCTCAGGCTAGGGCCGGCTCCCAGGAGGTGGCTGCCCCTTACCGGCCACTGTGGGTATCACAGTCAGGCGCAGGAACCTAACCTGAGCGTGAGCATCTCTCCGCCTGGGGAGAGGACACCAGATGACAAGGTCCATAAGCCCTTAAACCTCTAAGGTTCTTACACTCAGAGTGGGGAGAGGCTTGTCAGCCCTGCTTTTGAGCTGCTGACTCCCAATGTTAGCTCCCAAATCCATGAGAGAACCCCTCTCCTATGAAAGGCAAAGACTTGCGCGGTGAGGGTGGGAGGGGGCTCCCAGGGCCCTGTGGAAGGGACATTTGCCCATCAGGCTCTGAGAGGCCGCCAGGTGGGCACAGTCCAGGTGGTAGGCCCAAGGTCCAGCCGGGGTCAGGTTTCTAGATGAATTTTTAATGCTTCCAGCCAGACTTATCAGATGTTCCCCTTTCATCTCTGCACGGTCCCCTCTCCTGTCCCCACGGCCCCCGGGGGTGGGGCAGGCAGGGCAGGCCTGGGGCACCTCCCAGCAGCCTCCTTAGAAAGGCTCTGGGAGACGTAGAGGTGTGAATGACCGAGTTATTTTCCCACTTGCAGTGTGACCTTGAGCAAGTCACTTAACCTCTCTGAGCATCCCTCGCTTGGCTTTGCATTTACAACCTGGGGGCGACCGCGCCTGCCTAAAGGGAGTTGTCGTGGGGAGTAAGTGCAAGGCCCTTGAAGGTCACCCATCTGTTTGCTGTTATCTTTCTCCGAGCCCTGCCGCCTCCTCCGGTTTTTCTTCCAATCCCAGGGGCGCTTTTGCCTCTTTCTTGGGGAGGTGGGGACTCGGGGTCTGCTGTTGCCTCCTAAGACCCAAACAGCCCAGCCCAGGAGCCTTTGGCTTTCCTAGAAACTTCAGATGAGGTGGGGAAGGAAAGGGAGATAGTGAGGCAAGGCTGGTGGCCTGATTGAGGACGGCTCCCCGCTGCGACAGAGGGCCGGGCACAGAGAGAGGAAGGGTAAGGGAGGCCCAGCTCAGAGAGGGAGCAGCAGGCACAGACTCCCTGCTTCCTCCTTCCTCCTCCCTCCCGGCTTCCTTCCGTCCTTCCTGGCACCTTCTTGTCCCCTGGAAGCCAAGGTGCCTACACCGAGCAGAGGGGAGGGCAGGACCCCGCGAGAGAGGTTGGGAGTGGCCGTTGAGGGAGGTTATCCAGGCTTCCCAGTCCCTGCCCAGGTCTTTCCTATCTGATTCGGGTGGGAAACAGCTAAGACGCAGGTTCCCAAGCCCCTCAGACCCACTGGACCAGTTTCTCCCTGAGCCCTGGAATCTGCATTTTAACGCGTGGGGGTGGGTGAGGATGGTGTCCGAAGGCGGAGAAACAGCTCCTCGGAGGTGCGGTGGTCCCGAGGGAGGGGGGCAGACAGGAGAAAGCAAAGGGAGAAAAGTTAGATCCTGGCGGAAGCCACGAGCAGAACTCTTGCGTGGACGGGGGTGATGCCGCAGATGGGGGCGGAGAAGGATGCAGGAGACAGACGGGGCGGGGCCGCGGTGAGGGTCGCGCCGGAGGTAAGCCGCCGCCGGCGGGGACAGTCACTTGCACGCTGCCTGCCCACTTCGCAGGGAATCTGAGCCCACTTCGCAGGGAATCTGAGACCCTGACCTGAGACTGAGAGAGCCTCGTTCTTCTGGGGCGCAGAGTCGGGGGGCAGCCTCCTCTGCAGAGACCCGCGGGCCTCCGCGGCGGTCCCCATCACTGCCCTGGCCTGAGCCCCGAGTCCGCCCCTCGGGCCCTCGCCCACCGACCCCCGCCCTGTGCCCTGCCCAGCCCCCACCCCCGCTCATCTGCGTGACTTTCCAATTGGCACGTTTCCCCCCAGAAGTCTCGCCCTGCGTCCCGCAGCCCCCTCGCCCCTCGGAGTGGGGGTGAGGACCCCCCATTAACCCTTGCGTCCCGGCGGCCTGGACGCCGTCCGCTCTGAGGGTCCCGGGGATGAGGGGCGCGCCCCCGGGGGGACGGCGGGGTCTGCGGGGGGGGGGTCTCGGGGGGAGAAAGGGCAGGCGCTTGCCCGCCCCCTCTTTCTGGGAAGAGGTGGGGAGGGGCGCTTCTCCCGGGAGACTCGGGGGCGTCGAAATCCCGCGTTCCTCAGCCCCCGGCCCCCGCAGCCTCCTCCTCCCCGCCACGTACCCTCTCCCCCTCCCAGCCATCTGTTCCACTCGGCGGCGCCGCGACAAACAGGCTCCAGCTCACGGCCGCCCCCGCCAGCCCCCTCCCCAAGCGCCCCCGCCCCGGGGACGCGAGGCGAGAAGACACCCCGCCCCAAGGAGGCCGAGATCCCCGCCTGCGTCCCCCACCCGGTCCCACGCCCTCTGGGCAGGGGCGGGGGCGCGGTCGAGGCCCCCTCTTTCAGCCTCGAGGGTCGGTGGCGCCGTGGTCGGGGAGCCCGGGGCTATCTTAGGGGAGGGGTCTGGAGATGCGACCCAGGAGAGGCGGACGAGCCGGCAGGGACTGTCGAGGGAGGGTGTGGCTCCCTCAACCCCGTCCCAGCCGCAGACACGCAGCGCCGCCTGTGGAGCGCAGAGTCCTGGGCGCACAGCCGGGCTCCCTCTGCCCGCCCCTCTCCAGACGGAAAGTCAAGGTCCCCGGGCACAGAGTGGAGCGAGACCCAGGCAAGGCCGCTGGGAGCCCGTCCAACCCGTTGGCGGATGCGGTCCAAATCTGGTTTCCTACTTTGCGAAAAGGACACCGTGGGAAGCCAGGAGCCTGGGCTGCGAGCAGCCAGGGCTGCGCCGTGTGGCTTAGCCGCGTCTCCAGACCCCACTGGACATCCGTCAGATGGGGAGTCAGGCTACCCAACCCGCTTCTAAAGAGAACTGCAGACAAAGGGAGAGCTCCTCTGCAATACTGTCCTCCACAGTATTTCGGGGCTCTCCTAGGTTTTTTGGGAGTAGGGTGGTACGTAAGGCCTTTGTGGTTCCTCTCCGCCCTGAGAGGGCTGCAGAGAGCTGGGCTGACGACAATCTCAGAACCTCCTTTTTGCGGATTGCAGCGGCAGACCTGAGCTTCGCACTCAGCAGCCACAATGCCCAGCCCCACCACCTGCCAGCTCTGTGCCTTGGGTCTTGTGCCTTAACCTGTCTGAGCCTTCTTTTCTCTACAAAAGGACCTGGAGACACCGACCTCTACGGTGAGGACGCAGTGAGGGACCTGCGCAGCTGGGAAAGGCAGAGCATGGACACACAGGCCCCTCCCTGCCGCTCCCTCCCCTCTGTGAGTTTCAGGTTTATGTCCCAGGACAGAAAGAGAAGCAGGAGTGGGATAAATGAGATGTAGCTTCCTGGAAGGTCCCTTGTCTTCCCTTGATGCAGTTAACTTTTAAAGTCTCCCTTTATTCCTGAAAGTAAATATAAATATAGCACAAGATGAAGCTCGAAAATTGCATGAAGTTTTAAGATAAAACACGACACCTCCCCCCCCCCGAAAAAAATGTTACTTTCAACAGACCTCCAGAGACGCATAACAAGAAAGTTCAAGAGGCACACCTTAGCATTTTTTCCAAAGCCTTGATCGTCAGTAGGGAGAAAGGCCAACTTCCCTGCCAGATGTACCCCAAACCCTGAGAAGTGGGGAGGGGGTGGGAGCAGAGGGCAGGACCTCCATCCGCTCCAGGGCACGGCAGATAACAGGGAGCTGAGGCAGGCAGCTGGGGGTGGACGGGCTGGCACCTTAAGTGTCCTAGTTAATGCCCAGCTGAGCCCGGGTGAGGAAGGAGGATGGAGGTGTGGGAAGACACCCCCCGCCCCCCCCAGACACAGGCAGGCACACCACAGCCAGCCTCTCACTTCCCTTTTTATTTCCTCTGAGATCTGCAGGCAGCAGTGTCAGGGAGAGAACCCGCCCTTCAGCCCCCAGGAGGGGCTTCCCTCCCATGCCGAGGCCTTAGGACACGACCAGCACACCTTGGCCCCTTTCCCTGGAAAAGGGAGTTCCACATGTGATCACATGTACCCTGGGCCCTGCACAGCTGAGGGGTCACCTGTTCGCTGACCCCACAGGCCCCCAGGAGGCACCTGCGGGCAGGCCCCTCAGACGAAGCCCAGAGGAAGTGCAGGGCCGTGCCCTGGGCCCTCCAACCCCAGGCTCGGGAAGATGCGATCCTGGCACAGGGGGCGTCTTTGGTCAATGGAGCGTGGCTTTGGGGATTTCTTTTTTTTTTTTTTTTTTCACACATCCCCACAAAAATAGAACTTCTCCCGTTATTTATAAATCCGTGGTCCCCGGCGCTGTGCGGAGGTCACAGGGAGAGCCAGTGCCTCTGTGCAGGCCGCGGCCGCCTGTGGTCCAGGCCCCGGGACTCGGGGGGCCTAGGCCGCCACCTTGGGGCCACCGTGCGTCTTCAGGGGGCCCCCCAGCAGGCGACACCTGCCCTCTGGAGCCGGGCACGGCAGCAGAAGAGGTAGGATGGTAGCAGGAACCCCAGGAGTGAGAAGAGCAGGAGACCCAGATTCACCTGCAGGGTGGGGAGAGAGAAAGAGGAAAAAAAAGAGGCAATCTGTCCACCCTCCTCACCCTCGGGGGCCGCTCAGCCTCCCTCATGGAGGAGAAGGCAGCCACCTGCACCCCTGGTCCTCTTCAGTGCAGTTCAGTTCAGTTCAGTTCAGTCACTCAGTTGTGTCTGACTCTTTGCGACCCCATGGACTGCAGCACACCAGGCCTCCCTGTCCATCACCAACTCCTGGAGTTCACTCAAACTCATGTCCATTGAGTTGGTGATGCCATCCAACCATCCCATCCTCTATCATCCCCTTCTCCTCCTGCCCTCAGTCTTTCCCAGCATCAGGGTCTTTTCCAGTGAGTCAGCTCTTCGCATCAGGTGGCCAAAGTATTGGAGTTTTAGCTTCAGCATCAGTCCTTCCAATGAATACTTAGGACTGATCTCCTTTAGGGGGACTGGTTCTAGGGCGGAAGATACACAGAGCGAGCCCTTGCTGTGAGCAGCCACTCTCTGCCAGCATCTCATGGGATGCCCATTAAGCTCCACAGCCTGGTCTGAACCCCACCTGACACCAGGGCCCAAATGACCTGGTGTCGGTTGGGAGCCTGGGCCTCTGAGGACGTGGGCAGTGGGGTCCTGTGGCAGGGTGGTGGCGGGTGAGCGTGGGTGCCATGTGCAGCGGGGGCAGGAGGCCCGGGAGGCCCCGCTCAGACCCCGCGCACAGCCCGCCCCATTCCTCGCGGGCCAGTCACCTCGAGTCTACATCCCCCCTCCTCCGGGCCATGGTGGCCATGTTCAGTGTAGATACACTAAGGACTGAGGCTGAAGCTGAAGCTCCAGTATTCTGGCCACCTGATGCGAACAACTGACTGGCTGGAAAAGACCCTGATGCTGGGAAAGACTGAGGGCACACGGAGAAGAGGACGACCGAGGATGAGACTGTTGGATGGCATCACCGACTCGATGGACTTGAGTTTGGGTAAACTCCGGGAGTTGGTGATGGACAGGGAGGCCTGGCGTGCTGCGGTCCATGGGGTCACAGAGAGTCGGCCACGAGTGAGCCACTGAACTGCACTGATGTACTTATCAGCGCCTGGTGAGCACTCGGGACACAGTGGCTGTCGTGGTCTGGCGGGAGGGTTGAGGGGAGTGCGTGGACCCCCGAGGCAGACGTCAGCTTTAGGGAGGTGAGATCCGTTCAATGCGAGGAAAAGCCTTTCCAATAAGACCAACAGCTGGAGCCCCAGCATGGGGGCTGTTTGAGCTCAGAGGGTTTGGAGGAGCCCCTTCCTAGGAGAGACGGTCCCTGCCGTGGGTCAGGACTGGGCCAATCCCCGGGTCACCTGGGAGCTTATTGCAGCGTCCTGGGCCCAGACTGGGGCGTCTATAAGGAGGTCTGACTGACCGCCAGTTGGGAACCCCCAGATGAGAGACCTCCACGGGCCTCCTGGCTGAGACGAGAATGAAAGATTCCGCCACCTGCGAGAGCCCCCACCCCCAGCTCCTCAGCTGCACCCAGGCAGGGGGGTCCCATGGCTCACCCAGAAGGGCTCTCCTTTCAGGGGCCCCACCATGGCCATGAAGAGTGGCTGCTGCAGCAGGGCAAACACGGCACTTAGGAGGGACTGCAGGCCCGTCAGCGTCCCAAAATGTTTGGACGGGTACCTGCCGAAGAGAAGGGGGCCCCGCATGAGGGGCGTGGGCCCCTCTCCAGCCCAGCTTGTGCCCTCCGGCCCTGGACATCACGCTCTGTCCACTAGGCGAGGCAGAGCTTAAAAATTCAGGCTCAGGACGGGTCTGACGGTTCAGTGCTAAAGACTGTGCTCCCAGTGCTGGCGGCGAGGGTTCCATCCCAAGTGGCACAGCAAAAACTTTTAAAAAGTCTCAGGCTCTGTGCATATGCCCTGGCCTCGAGGGTATATGCTATGACTTGAAGGCTACAAAACCAGTTTCTGACACCTACTAGCTGTGTGATGGGCTTCTGCTGAAGCTCAGGAGGTAAAGACTCTGCCTACAGCGCAGGAGACTAGGGTTCGATCCGGTCGGGAAGATCCCCTGGAGAAGGAAATGGCAACCCACTCCAGTATTCTTGCCTGGGAAAGCCCATGGACAGAGGAGCCTGCGGACTACAGTCCACGTGGTCACAAGAGTCGGACACGACTGGCGACTAAACCACCACCACCAGCTGTGTGGTAACAACAAGTAACGCAGCCTCTCTGAACTTCACTTCCTTCCCTAAAAACAGAGACAGTGCTAACCTCACCGGGCTGTTTTTATTCTTCGGACACATTACTTGTTGAGCTCCTACCATGTGCCAGGCACTGTTCTAGGTGCGTGGAGAGAGAGCAAAGAACCAGAGCTGGAGGTGGCATTCTGGATGGCTGGGTAGTGATCACACAACAGGCGAAATAAACAAATAGTGGGGACTTCCTTGGTGGTCCAGCGGTTAGGCTTCCCAGCTCCCATTTCAGGGGGACACAGGTTCGGTCCCTGGTCAGGGAATTAAGATCACGCGTGGTGCGGCCGAAAACCAAGAGAGCACCGCGTGTCAGAAGGTGGTAGTGCTGAGAACAGAGGTGAGCAGAGCAGGGGGCGCGTCTAGGGAGGTGGGCAAGGCCTCGGGAAAGCCCCGAGCAAGGCGCGACAGCTGGCTGGTGGACGTCTGGGGGAAGAACCAGCCAGGAAGAGGGGTGCTGGGAAGGGGCGCACGAGGTTTATGCAGCACGAGGCAGCTGCAGCGGGAGACGGCGGTGAGCACGTTGGGGAGGGAAGGGAGAGGCTCCCGGGGGCCAGACCCTGCGGGGCCTCTTCATTTATGTTAATATATTTATCTATTTGGCTACAGCGGGTCTTGGTCGTGGTTCGCGGGATCTTGGCTGCGTGTTTCACTGTGGCGCACGGACCCTCCAGTCGTGACGGGGGGCTGAGCTGCTCCACAGCTTCTGGGGTCTTATTCCCCGCCCCGGGATTGAACGCACATCCCCTGCACCGCAAGGCAGATTCTTAACCACTGGACGCCCAGGGACACCCCCCAGCAGGACGTTTTGAGCCATAACAGAGCCTTTGGCTTTTTCTCAACGTGAGACAAGAGAGGCAGCCATGGAGAGATGGGAAGAGATGTATGTCCTAACAGGACAGCTCCTGCGTTAGAAATACCAGGGGAGGCAAGGGCAGACTGGGGGAGGCTGTTGGGAGGCGGTGGCAGCTACGATCCAGGACGGGCATGCCATCGCCAGGGATGCTGAGAAGGGCCATGCGTGGCGTCTGCGGAGCTTGGAGCATGACCTGGGCTGTGAGCAATGAGCATGTGGAATCCAGGGTGACCCCCGGCCCAGGTGCAGCCGCCCCGAGGTCTGGATAAGGGAGGGGGTCAGCGTCTCACCCCGCACCCACCGCGGAGTAAGTACTCCACAGCCGTTACAGTGTCGCCACCCCTCTTTCCCCATCACACGTACAGCAGACACTGGGCATGGAAACCAGAAGCCACAGAGGAAGGGGAATGGGGTGCCAGGGGAGGGGGGTCGCCCCACATGAAGCAGGGACGTTATGAAGCAAAGAGACTGCGGTCTGGAAATTCCAGCAGGGCTGACGGGGGCAGAGGGGCCACTCCGGGAAGGGGAGTAGGCGTTGTGGAGGGAGATGCAGGGCCAAACCAAGGATGTCAGACGACTCTGACGGCAGAGTCGTCCCAAGCGGGCTGCCTTTGAGGCAGGGAGCTCCCTGTCACTAGGGAGCTGGGAGAGGGCAGTGAGCTGGACCATCTCCAGACCCTCACCCACTCTGCAGCCGCTGCTGCTGCTAAGTCGCTCAGTCGTGTCTGACTCTTTGTGACCCTGTGAACCACAGGAGTCCCCAGGCTCCTCTGTCCATGGGATTCTCCAGGCTCGACTACTGGAGGGAGTTGCCATGCCCTCCTCCGGGGGATCTTCCCCATCCAGGGATCGAACCCAGGTCTCCCGCATTGTGGATGGATTCTTTACCGACTGAGAAACCAGGGAAGCCCAAGAATACTGGAGGGGCTTGCCATGCCCGCCTCTGGAGGATCTTCCCTACCCAGGAATCGAACCCGCATCCCTGACATCTCCAGCACCAGCAGGCAGGGTCTTTACCATGGAGCGCCACAGACGCCAGCATTCCAGGGAGGAGGCTGGGGAGGGGGTGCGCCAAGGGGAGCCCTCGGGAAGGCCACGCTCCAGGCTGACTCACCAAGCGGCGTAGAGGCCTCCGCAGGCCGAGTGGTAGAAGCCACGCACCACGGTGTGCAGGACGAAGGTCATAAACTGAACGGAAAGGAGAGAGGGCAGAGGTGAAGGGCGGTGGGGGAGGATCGGGGGTGCAGAGAGGGGAGGGGCGGAGGGGAGGGGCGGTGGGGGCGGGAGCGGGGCTGCCAAGAGGCGGGGAGGGGGGCAGAGCCCACGGGGCGGTCTCCTCGCCCACCCGACCTCCCAGGACACCTCCTGGAGAACCGGGCAAGCAGACCCAAAGGATGGGGACCCCGCCGCCGGAGGCTGGTGCCGGGGAGACCACCGTGAGGCAGGGAGCGTGGGGCGAGTGGAAGTTGGTACCTGGAGGTGTAGGTTGTTGATGAGGCAGGTGATGCCGAAACCCACTAGCAGCAGGTTGGTCAGGGTGAAGGCGTTGATGGCATTGGTGAGCTTCTGGATCTCGAGGTAAGGTGGTCTGACGGACTTGGTGGCTGCCCCGTCCCTGCACAGGACAGGTCGTCACTGGCCCCAACCTCCTCAGTGGCCCGCCCTCCCATTTCAGGGCACCCGGAAAGGGAGAAAGTCTCTCTTCCAGCCACGTGCTTCTCAAAGCATGGCTCCTCCAGCACCATCTGGTGTGCGTGCGTGCGTGCCTGTGTGCTCAGTCCTGTCTGACTCTCTGGGACCCCTTGGACTGTACTCCGCCAGGCTCCTCTGCCCATGGGATTCTCCAGGCAAGAATACTGGAGTGGGTTGCCATGCCCTCCTCCAGGGGATCTTTCCCACCAGGGATTGAACCAGGTCTCCAGCTTTGCAGGTGGACTCTTTACCGTCTGAGCCACAAGTTCTATGGGATAACAATGAGAAATATGCCACCTTGAAGAAGGCCCTCACCCACCCATGCTGGCACCCCACTCTTGGACTTCCAGCCTCCGGAACTATAAGAAATAAATTTCCACCAACTCCAAGCTACTTTGTCTGCTATTTTGTTACACCAGTCTGAACAGACTCAAAAAGACTCTGAGCCAAAACCACCCAGCTAAGTCATTCCCAGATTCTTGTCTCTCAGAAATGATGAGATAATAAGTATTGTTTAAAGATGCAAGTTTGAGAGTACTTTGTTACACAGCAGTAGATATCTGATACACCGGATCTATCTCTTCCTAACCTTAAGAAGGCTCCAGAGTGTGCTCATCATGACAAAGGTTCTGGAACCTCCTACTAAAAGCTGCGTGATCTTGGGTAAGTTCCTGAACCTTTCTGCGTGTTGGCTCCTCTGTGAAGCGAGCATAATAATGTGTGTACCTAGCTCAGGGAGCCGGCGCAAGATTAAATAGGACAGTGCAGGTGCCTGGTGCACAGGCAGCGCTCACTGCCAGCTATGCTCATTATCAAGGCAGCCACGTCCCCTCCTGGTCTCAGTTTTCTCATCTGTAAAATGGGCACGGGCCCCTCCTCACCCAGGGTCCTCAGAAGAATGGAATAAGACACTGAGCCATCCCCACCCCGGGGCAGGTCACCTGGGAGTGGGGGCGTCCACACAGTCCTTGATCCGCCAGTCCATGACGTAGCCGATGAGAGGGCAGGTGAGAAGGCACAACAGCTGCAAGGCCCCAAAGACAGTGGAGTAGAATTCCACTGGGCGGGCGGGAGGGGAACGGGATCAGGGGCTGGCAGGCGGGGAGCCGGCAGCCCAGCCTCACAGAGGGCGGATGCCAAGATCTCCCTCTCTGACCCCCAGATTCTCAGATCCCCCTCACAGCCAGGCTGCATGACCCAAGGATGGGTCGCCCAGCGACAGGGAGGGTAAGGGTCCAGGCCCAAGCTTTTGTTCTCCTACCTGTCTCTGTGGCTCTCTGCTTCAGGTCATCCGTCTCTGTTGGGGGGCAGAAGCCAGGGTGAGGGGAGCTCGGCCAGCGTGCCCCCCACACCTCCAGCCCCCGGGGCTCAGCAGCACCTCACCATGCTCCTGGCCGCCCGTCACCAAGTATTCCAGCATCTTGTTCATGGCGGCCATGTAGAAGATGATGCGCAGCTGGGTCATGCCCATGGTGAGGAGGCTCCACAGGAAAATGGGGGAGCAGAGGCTCCTGCTCAGGGGCACAGACTCTGGGGGGATAGCGGGGGGCGCCCCTGAGCCCCAGGGCTCCAGTGTGCCCCGTCCCAGGGGGTGCCGTTCTGGTGGGCACTGCCGCAGTGACCTCGGAGAGGGGCTGCTTTAGCCTCTCTGGCTTCTGAGTCGCCCAGCTCTGTAACTATCTCACTAGGAGACTTTTTTTTCTGGCCACGCTGCGTGGCTTGTGGGATCTCAGCTCCCTGACCAGGGTTCGAACCCAAGACATACGCACTGGACCACCAGAGATTCCCTCACCAGAACATTCTCAGGTGACCTCCAGGTGTGTACCCTAGGCCTGCTGCTGCTGCCGCTGCTAAGTCGCTTCAGTCGTGTCTGACTCTGTGCGACCCCATAGACGGCAGCCCACCAGGCTCCCCCGTCCCTGGGATTCTCCAGGCAAGAGTACTGGAGTGGGGTGCCATCGCCTTCTCCGCCTGCTAATAACTCTGGCTACTATGTACTAGACACTTGCCGTGTGCTGCACACCTGACACGCATCATCCCATGTTATGAAACTGTGCTGTGCTTAGTCGCTCAGTCGTGTCCAACCCTTTGCAACCCCACAGACTATGTACCAGGCTCCTGTCCGTGGGATTCTCCAGGCAAGAATACTGGAGTGTGTTGCCATGCCCTCCTCCAGGGGATCTTTCCAACCCAGGGAGTGAACCCAGGTCTCCCGCATTGCAGGTGGATTCTTTACTGTCTGAGCCACCAGGGAAGCCCAAGAATATTGGAGTGGGTAGTCTATCCCTTTTCCAGGGAATCATCTAGACCCAGGGGTCGAACCCAGGTCTCCCGCACTGCAGGCGGCTTCTGCACCACCGTCCAGTGTGCCGCACATCCGACAGATGGGGACTGCAGCTCAGGACAGCCAGTGACGTGCCCAAGGTCCCGGGGCTGGGAGCTGCAGGTCAGCGGACTCAGCTCAAGCCCGTAACAGCTCTGCCTGGGGGACCCATCAGTGGGGACCACCTCAGAACCTCACAGCATGCCTCAGTTTACAAAGAGCTCATGTTCCTCCCTTCGTTCAATCCTCCCAACTAACTTCCTTGTGAGGTGGGTGTTCTCAGTTCAGTTCAGTCGCTCAGTCATGTCCGACTCTTTGCAACCCCGTGGACTGCAGCACGCCAGGCCTCCCCGTCCATCACCAACTCCCGTAGTTTACTCAAACTCATGTCCATTGAGTCGGTGATGCCGTCCAACCATCTCATGCTCAGCCGTCCCCTTTTCCTCCCGCCTTCAATCATTCCCAGCATCAGGGTGTTCTTAGTGCTAGCTTAAGGGACGGGGAAGGTGAGAGTGGGGTTAAGCGACCCACCCAAGTCACGTGGCCTGGAACCGAGGAGCTGGACTCAAACCCCCATCTCGGGACTCTCATCTGTCTTCCCCACACCTCCCGGCTGACGCCCAGCCAAGCGGCCGGCAGGAGCAGCTCCCCGACGCGGCCAGCAGGGGCGCCAACCAACCGGGGGCGCGCGGACCCAACCTGGTGGCCGGCTCCACCGGGGGCGTCTGACCCAAGAGGCTTGGAGGTTGCAGAGAGCCCAGCGGAAAGAAACCCGCTCTCCCACAGGCCTGGAAGGGACCTGCCCCATTCTGGAAGCGGCCGCCGGCTTCCAGGAATCCAGCCGAGGACCCATGAACCCGAGCATCCTGGAGTTCTCTGAGCTTCGACTTTGCCCCCGTTCTAGAAACGGGGGGGCGGGCCCACCTGTCCGGCGAGGGAGGCGGGCGGGGCGGGGGTGTTGTGAGAACTCAGGAGGGAAAATGAGCACCAAGGCAAGGGTGCTCACTCCTCGTGAGGCCCGGCCTCTCCACCCGCCGAGGCCGGCCCGGGACCGGACACTCACTCTCAGCAGAGCTCTCTGCGCCGCCGCGCACGTCCTGGGATGAGATAAAGAGGACCCCCTCCTCCAGGCTGGGGGCCTTCTGGCTCAGCCGCTGGCCCACCGTGCTGACGTAGGAGTAGAAGCGGTCCCCAGTCACCCTGTGGTCCAGGGCCAGCTCTCTGAGCTTGATCTTCTCCCTGCCGGGAGCCGGGCAGCAGCTTGTGGGAAGCAGCCCCATGGATCCCTACCTCTGCATCCTGCCTCTGGTGGGTGCTGTCCTGGGGGTGCCAAGTCCCCTGCGCCCAGCACTGACGTGCCCTGCAGCACGGGGCTTGTGTCTGCGCAGCTCAGCACCCGCTAAGTGAAGGGTGGATGAAGCCGCTTTTCACTTAGGCTGTTGCCTTGGAGGCCACCCTAAGGACCCAGATTCTGGCGAGGGACGGGGCAGAGGGAAGGATAGATTAGGAGTCTGGGATTCACATATACACACTGCTCTACCTCAACATAAAACAGAACCAGCAGAGACCCACTGCCTAGTACAGGAAAACAGACCCAATGTTTTATAACAACCTAGCAGGGAAGAGAATCAGAAAAAGACCAGATGTATATCTGAATTACCCTGCTGTACACCTGAAACCAACACAACATTGTAAATCAACTCTACTTCAATAAACACGTTTGTTTAAAAGAACTCAGACTCTGAAGTTCTTTCTTCCTTTTGGCTGCACCATGCAGCTTGTGGGATCTTGGTTCTATGACCAAGGATTGAACTCAGGCCCTTGGAAATGAAGGCTTGGAGTCCAGGGGAGTCCCGAGTTCTGGAGTCCTGATCCCAAGCTTACAGTCACCGTGCGGGCCCCAACCCCGCCCCGCTCCAATGGTGTGACTCCAGGAAAGTGACTGTGTGCCCCTGCGCCTGTTAGGAATGGAGTTAATATCAGAACCCACGTCCTGAGTCTGAGAATGACCACAGGGCACAGGGCCTGGCACACAGAGAGTGCTCGATCAGTATCAGCTATTTGACTGGCGCCCGAGGTGCTTGGTTGCGGAGCATCAGCCCAGTCCCCTGAGGAACTGACAGAGGCAGTGTGTGTGTGTGAACTGACGGGGCGAGGTGTGTGTGTGTGAACAGATGGGGCGGGGTGTGTGTAAGTTGACGTTCAGGTTGCCCCACAAGGAGTGGGACATCATTCCTTTGCAGACCCCCTTTTCTGGGTCCCCGTGGCATGTGGCACTGTGGCAAGTGTCCCTGCCACTCTGACCCCGTCCTCCAGCCTGGACAGAAGGACAGCACTCGCCATGTCCGGCTGCCAGCGTCATGCCCCAGCCATGCAGAACACCTGCAGGGGGGTCAGATGGGGCCCGAGGTTCAGGTGAGAAAGCAGAGCTCGGAAAGCTCAGGTAGTCCGCAGAGCTTGGTTTCCCTGACTCCCGAGCTGCTTCTAGCATCGCGTCACCACACTCGGCTTCCAGGTCTGCAGGTGGGGTCCCCTCCCGTCTCCCCCTCCCGCTCCCGCCACGGTTGCTCACTTGTAGTTGAGTTCCTCGGGGGAGGGAAAGGCCTCCCTGGGCCAGTTGAAGGCGCAGTTCAGAAAGATGAGGCAGGCCAGGCCCGACCAGGCGAACATAATGGCCATGAAGGACACACCGGCATTGTAGATCAGCTGTGGGCGGAGCAGGGAGGCCCGTGGCGGAAGCTGCCGGGCCCCAGGCCCACCCCTCCAGCCAGAGCCGCAGCCCGGGCCCCAGAGGCCTCTGGGAAGGTCTTTTCGAGCCCACCCCATGTACCCAATTCGCAGATGAAAACACCAAGGGCAGACGCCAAGACCGGATCTAGAAGCCCCGCTGCCCTCTCCCTTTTTCATCCCCATCCCTCCCAAGAGTGATGTGATTCCCAGCAGGTGCCGAAGAGGCTGGCCACAAGCTCAACACGTCTTTGGAATTTCAATTTTTATCTTAAGAAGATACACCAGTGTTGCCTTTGACTCCACACACGTTCTCGTTTTCACACACGTTTCATTTTCATGGAGAAGAGAGGAGGGTGGAAGCTCCCAGTCGTGTTTGTCCTGCCCCTTCCTGCCGCCCTCCCTGGGGGAAGGACAAAACCTCCACCGGAGAAGCCTTAGCTCAGCTCTCACAGGTGTGGCGACCCGGGAGGCGGGGGAGCAGGATGCTGTGCAGCCTCAGGGCCAGCAGGCTCTGTCCTGACCGATTCTGTGCCCATGGGTGCCTGCCACGCTCTGCCCGGGAGGACTGCTGTCTGTCCTGGTCCCAGGTCCCTGCTCTGAGCTCCTGCTCTGCTGGAGAAAACCGCTCCTCCTGGGCTCCGGCTTCAGGGCTCTTTTCTCCCAGGGAGCAGGACAGAGCTTCAAAGGGCCACACCCCAAGGGTCTCGCTCCTCAAATCGCTCTGCCTTAGTGGAGGGAAGGGAGACCTCCCCATTCCAGGCTTGGTCCTGCCTGAACAACTGTCAGCCACCCCATCAGTGCACACTGCACCACCACTGGGACGGAGGCTGACCAGAAAGTGAAAGTGCTCAGTGGTGTCAGACTCTCTGCGACCCCATGGACTGCAGCACACCAGGCCTCCCTGTCCATCACCAACTCCCGGAGTTTACTCAAACTCAAGTCCATCGAGTTGGTGATGCCATCCAGCCATGGCCTCTTGCCTGTTCACACGATTCCAGTCCCTGTGTGCCGGCTACTGCCCTGTCCTATGGTGCTTTTCCAGCTACTCCACTATAAGATTAAAAGTGGTTTTCTTTCTTTTTTGTGTGTGCTTGTTTTTTAATGTGTTATTTATGTGAGAAGTATCATAGACCTAGTACACACCTGTTACATTACTATACAAATAGTGTCAATCCTATTTCACACACAGCCGGTTGTATTAGTTGGGTATGGAGGCTAACTTTTTCGGCCTTGCAAGCAAATAGGACTTACACACATGCTCTTGGAATGGAACTCACTCCTTTGCAGGGACTCAGAGGATAAAGCGTCTGCCTGCAATGCAGGAGACCCGGGTTCGATCCCTGGGTTGGGAAGACCCCTGGAGAAGGAAATGGCAACCCACTCCAGTATTCTTGCCTGGAGAATCCCATGGACAGAGGAGCCTGGTGGGCTACAGTCCATGGGGTCGTAAAGAGGCGGACACGACTGCGCGACTTCACTCTCTCTCGCTCGCTACTATAATAAATTAACTCCCCAGAGCAGACTCTAAAGAGCATGCTTTGGCCCAGCTGAGAAGGTCATTTGATATCAGATGCAGGAAGGAGGCCCCAGGTTTGCCCAGAGTGAGAACGCAGGCCTTCTGGCTCTAGGTGGACCTGTCTTACAGCTTGCCTCGCCTGGACTAGCTTGGCGACCTCAGGACCCAAATCGCCCAGCCTCTCCAGGACAGGGAAAGGAGATGTGGCGTGAAACGTGGGGTGACATCCAGGAGCCCAGGGCCCGGAAGGCATGTAAAGGGGTTGTTTTTGATTCCACAGGTGAGAGAGCTGTTGGGTGAGCTAGTTCTCCATCTAAGATCATTCTGGTAATCATGCGGATGATCGCTCAGAGAGGGAAGACACTGGAGGCAGGGAGACCGGCTGAGGAAGCACTGGCCTGGGAGGCAGCACGAAGGCCTGGACTCAGATGACGGGAAAGGAAAGGATAACAGAGACCCGCTGGTCTGCAGCAGCACCAGGCTCTTCCTACAACGCCCCGGGGCTTGTCCCTGTGGAGGCGGAAGCTGAGCTCCGCCCGGCAGGAGATGGGTCACCAGACATACCAGCCACCAAGTACCCAGTTCTTGTCTCAAGGCAGAAAGAAGACCAAGCAACCTCACGGACCACCACCCACTCCCCGAGCAGCCTCATACCTTGATTCCTGGGTACGTGATGGCAGAAGAGGCGTAGGAGCCAATCATGAGGGCCATGAACGTGGAGCGTAGGTTCCCAAACATGTTGGGCAGCTGAGAGAGGAGATGGGTGCCCGTGAGCAGGGGAGACCCTGATACCTGCCCAGGGCTCCCCTTGCCCTGCTTGGAAAAGCTTGGAAGCTTCTAATCCCAGCAGTCCTCAAAGTGAGCTCCAGGAACATGTGCCCCAGAGTTGCAACACAAAAGTTCTAAGGCAAAATCAATGAGGGAAACTGCTATAACCCCCTCCCACACACAGCACGCGTGCTAAGTCACTCAGTCGTGTCTGACTGTTTGGGATCCTATGGACTGCAGCCCACCAGGCTCCTCTGTTCTGGGACTCTCCAAGCAAGAATACTGAAGTGAGTTACCATGCCCTCCTCCAGGGAATCCTCCCGACTCAGGGATCAAACCCGTGTCGCCTGTGTCTCCTGCATTGACAGGAAGGTTCTTTACCACTGAGCCACCTGGGAAGCCCCCTCCCCTACCAGCCTACACACACGCACAGACACACACAAACGCACAGACGCACACACACACATAGACACACACACAGACACACACACACACACAGACACAGAGACACACACAGACACACACACACAGAAGTGCCTGCAAAGAGAAATTCTGTTTAACCCCAGGGTTTCCCAAGTTAGGTACTTATGGAGTCCCTTAATCATGACTTGCCTCTTAATAAGCCATGGTTAGGTATTTAAGAAATACTAATCTAGAGCAACTCCTCTGATAGCTGAGCACTGGGACTCAGAAAGGGAAAGAAACGTACTTAAGTTCACGGAGCTCATTAGTGACTTTCTCCCCAGTTCTGGCCATACGAGCTCTATCCCAGACCCCAGGGCTGTGACTACCAGGATGGTGCCTTTTAATCTTCTCAGTAGCCCCAAAGGCCACAGTCCAGGGTTTCACCTGAGCCAGGACAGGTAACAGGAGGGCTTGGGAGTGGAGGATGGGAGTAAGGGAGGGGATAGGGCCAGGGCCAGGCCTGTGTCCAGAAGAGGAAGCTCTGACACACAAAGCAAGCCCAGAATTCCCACCGGTAGAGAACTGGTCATGCTTTTTCCAGTAAGCAGCCTGAGGTGACCTCTAAAAATGGTGCGCTATTCTCTTGACCCAGAAAACCCCACAAAATCATGCAAATCAGGAAGTTCAGATCTGCAGTTCACTTTAAGAACACTCGTGAAACTGCCCAGGCCATTAAGGGTACGCACATCTGAAAACCCCCCAAGTATCTGAAGAATGTCACTTTAAAGAAGCGATGTGTGCCATTCTGTGGTTATAGTGGTGGAGTTGGTGGATGTCCATGGGCCAAATGGTGGGGCTGGACTCGGCGTCGGTGGCCCCACAAGAGTGCTGAATTTTTATTGCACATGCTCAGAAATGCAGAGAGTAATGCTGAACTGCAGGGCTTAGGTGCAGATTTTCTGGTCACTGAGCACATCCAGGTGAACAAAGCCCCAAGGATGAAGCAAAGGACTTACAGAGCTCATGGTCGGATCAACCCATACACGGGCTCTCCTTGCCACACTGAGAAGATCCTTACTGAAAAAGAACAGATGGTTCCTAAAACCAAAGAGGCGGCTGCACAGAAGGAAAAAAAAAATCCGAGGAGAAACTAAAAAAAAAGGCCAAAAGCTTATAGCCTGGGGAATAAATGCCACAAAAAATAAATGCAAATAATAGTTTAACAAAAAAAAAGGAGAACGACTGGTCTTCTGTTTACTGGCCTGAGCCAGAGTCAGAGCCTGGAAGGAGGGGAAAGCAGAGTCGGTATCCCCCACCACGACCCCCACTCCTCACTGACAATCCAGAGACCCCAGCTGGAAGAGTCTTAGTTGCCACACTGGGCTAAAACCCTCTCCGCAGAGGGGAAAACGGAGGCTCAGAACGGATCGGAAACAGCTCTGGAGAGGCAGGGGAATAAACACAGAGACATTCACGATCTCCATCAACCTCCACACGGCTGGGAAACAGAGGCGGGACCGGGATGACCCTACTCGGGCAGGGGTTTCCCCGGCAGCCTGGCTCTGCAAGGCACGCTTGCCAAGGACGCCAGAGAAAGCGCCAGGGCCGGGCGAGTGGCCGGGGCCGCGGCGCTCAGTCGTGCGCTCCCACCCGCCTCCCGCCTCCCGCCAGAGTCCGAGCGCCGTCTCCGCCCAGCAAGGCCTGGGCGGGCCTAGCTAAGCCGACGCTGCACTGGACTTCCGGCCGGGATCCGTGCGGGCGAGCCAGCTCGGAGGCCAGGGTTGGAACCCGGCCCTGCCATTGGCTAGAGATTACTAACGGTGGGGCGGGGGCGTGGCCGAATTCGGCCCTGCCATTGGCTGGAAAATTACTAACAGCGGGGCGGGGCGGAGGGGGGCGAAGTCGGGTCCTACCATTGGCTGGAGATTACTAACGGCGGGGCGGGGGCGTGGCGTCCCCTGGGCCCCCTGGGCCCCCGTGGCGTCCCCTGGGCCCCCTGGCAGGGTTCGAGGTCAGGCGCCAAGGCAGGGGAGAGGCGGGTTTGGGGCCCTGAGCCAAGCTGCATGGAGTGGAAGAGGGGCTGCGGAGTGCGGCGGGGAGGAGGGGACCCGCTTCCTCAGGGAGTTGTGAAATGTCCTGGGCTGGAATTAAAGGCAGCTGCTGGGTGCGGTGAAATTCAGCCAGAACACCCAGTCTGGCGGTCAGGCGCTCTCCTCTTAAGATAAACAGCCCGGGGCAGCCCAGTCTGCAGCCCCTCCCAGCACCACGGAGGCTACCCATAAGCCTCCATCCCTTCTGCTCTCTCTCTCACACACACACACACACACACACACACACACACACACTCAGAGTGACACACGCCAAGCACCCCCATACGAGGCCGAGCCAGGCAAAAAGGCCCTCTTTGAAAGTCAAGCACCGTCAAGCGTCGGCAGTTTTGCATGGTTCAGTCTAACACACCGACAGACACACTCACCTGCCACCGACCGCACGGTACAGACACCATGTGGCAAACACACACCTGTAGTCTCAAGCTTCGGGCCCCTCTTACTTCCGCATCACCCAGGCTTATTCTTTCCAGCATTCAGGACAGCATGCATTAACTTACTTGTTTTTAGGGTTGTCTGTTCCCCCAACCCTGAACATAAAGTTCCAGAAAGGGGAAGTTATCAATTCTGTCTGTGCCATGGCCCCAGTGCCTAGGATGGAGTTCAACAGATGTATGGGTTTGGGAAACACACACACACATATACACACACCCAGAATGCACACTGACAGCCTCATCTACACACACAGCCTCACACCCACCCTTCTCTGAACACACACACACACACACACACACACGTCTTTGATCTGCGTCCCTCTCCACCCTCACCCTGGCTTACCCCTACCACCCACCCCACTCCTGGGTGCCTTGCTGCCAAGTCAGGGCCTGTCATACTCACTGTGAGTGAAGAGAAGGTTAGGCAGATGCCACCGAAACCATTCATGGACAGTGCCAGGAATATCAGCGGAGACAGAACTGGGAAGGGGAGAGAGACGGATGAGGGCCTCTGGGGAGCTGGGGGAGGCTAAAAGCAGGAGCTGGGGCACCATCCACCTTCATCCCACCCATTTTCTTCCTGTGGGGGCACAAGATGCCAGACATCTCACCTTTGGTGTCCCAAGAGGCCAGGGCCATGAGGGAGCAGGATGCAGCGAAGCAGGCACTGGAGAAGCAGGGAAAGGAGAGCGTTGCCTCCCTCCCCCTGCAGCACCATCCCACCCTCCAGCCCCTCGCAGCCCCTTCCAGCTCCCCCACAGCCCAACCGCCTTACCTGCCCATCAGCCGCGTGGGCCGGGGGCCAAAGCGGTCCATGAAGACCCCCAGTGGCAGGGTGGTGGCACTGAGCATGAAGGAGCCGATGGTGAAGCCCAGGTTGAGCATCTCTTCCTGCTGGTTGCAGCTGGGCCACCTGTGCAGCTCGTCCTGGGTGGTATTGGTGGTGTTCTCAGCTGAGGAGGGGGAGAAGAGGCAGCACGTGACCACGGGAACCGTCCCAGGAGCGCGTGCTGGGATCAGGGGTCCGGCCCTCCAGTGCCCAGGCCTCTGCTTGCCTGCTGACCAGGGGACTTTGGAATCACACCTACTCTGATGGGGAAGGGGCTCCATAAATGGTAGTGACAGGCTTTGGGCTTCCCTGGTGGCTCAGTGGTAAAGAATCTGCCTGCCAGTGAAAGAGTCCTGGGTTTGATCTCTGGGTCAGGAAGATCCCCTGGAGTAGGGACAGGCTACCCGCTTCAATATTCTTGCCTGGAGAATTCAATGGACAGAGGAGCCATGCAGTCGCAAAGAGTCAGACACAACTGAGGAGGCATGCACGCAGTATATGACCCAGGGTGGGTCACACATCCAACCTGAGGCCTCAACTAGCTTGAACAGGATAACACACATCCAAAGTATTACAAACCTATTACGCACAATACTACACAGATGACTGTGTTGGTTGGCTACCTAGGGTGTTTTTGGTACCTACTAACAAACAGACTTAAGAACATGCTCTCAGAACAGAACTTGGTGGTATGTAGGGGGTTATTGTAAAGAGCAACAGGTGCTGTGCATGCTAAGCTGCTTCAGTTGTGTCTGACTCTGTGCGACCCCACAGACTGTAGCCCCCCAGGCTCCTCCATTCATGGGCTTCTCCCGGCAAGAATACTGGAGTGGGTTGCCATTCCCTTCCCCAGGGGATCTTCCCGGCCCCGGGGCTGAGCCCGCCTCTCTATGCCTCCTGCATGGGCAGGCCGTTCTTCAGCACCAGCACCACCGGGGAAGCCCCTCTGGGGTTCAGGCTAGCCCCCCAATTTAGTGCTCTTCATTGCCACTGTTTACTTCTCCACTGGGCTGCTCTGCACCTGTCCGTTCCACCTGCACACACTTCAGTGACATCTGCTACACAAAGGCACCATGATCTGACGGTAGGTAACAGGAAGAAACGCGATGATAATTTAGACCAGAGGCTGCGAAGAGGTGACCAGCGGGGAGCCCTACAGGTGTTTTGCTTAGCTTGCAAGTTTTAATTGGGTGCCGTTTATTTATTTATTTAGCTGCGCCAGATCTTAGTGGCCACATGTGGGATCTAGCTCTCTGACCAGTCACTGAACCTGATGCCCCTGCATGGGAAGTGTGGTGGCCTCTTAACCATTGGACGACTAGGGAAGTGCCCGGGGGCCAGTTTAAAATCAGGAGTTACCATCTAAAAATCCCGAAGTCTGGCTTTTCTTTACCATGTCAGAAGATCTGGCCACTGCTGGAGCTGAGTGGCGGCCACTCCTTTTCATCAGGGCCTGCCTTCTCTAAGTCACCTCCCTATTAGCTCTCCACCATTCACCATCCTGTAGCTGCCCTGATTGGCCTAACTATTATTATGGTTTTCATTGAAGTATACTTGACACATAATATATGTTTCACGTGTACAACATAGTAATTTGACATTTATATATACAGCAAAATGATCATGCCAATGTCTAGTTTCCATCCGCCACCATACAATGTTAATGTACTATTAGTAGCTGTATTCACCTGCTGGATATTAACGTCCAGCTGTTATTAACTGCCAGGCCTCTGAGTCTGCAGCCCCTGAATTAGACACGGGCCCTGCTCCTAAGTCTTTCACAATCGAATGATACTTTCTCTCACTAGCTCTCAGCTAATCAACATTATGCCAGGCTTTTCCCCATAGTATATCATTTAATCTTCATAACCCTAAGAAGTGAGTGCAGTGACCCCCCACAGACAGATGGTGAAGCTCTGAGAAACAAAGCAAGTCACATAGCTTCTTACAGGCAGGCCGAGTTCCAGCTCAAGACCTTCTCCAAAGTCAACACTTCCTGGTTGCTGCACCTGGCTGCTCTCTCCCGAACAGAGCAACTTAGTAAGTTTCTGAATCCAACGCTAGTGCTGGGAAGGACTTGCGTTCTTCCATGGGCAGAGAATTCTAGCCCAGAGGACAGCAAATAACTGAAGGTCCATTAATGCATTCACTTCTCTGGTTTCAGTCGGTCTGCCTCTTGTGAGTTTGCCTCACAGGAGCTAGTTGCTGGATGGATAAAGCCAGATCTTTTTTTTTTATAATGTATTTTTTATGGCAGTATAATTGAGTTAGTTTCTGCTGTATAACAAAGTGAATCAGCTATACATATACATATATCCAATCTTTAGAGTCTTTTCCCATATAGGTCATTACAGAGTGTTGAGTGGAGTTCCCTGTGCTATCTATTTTATATACAGTATTGTGTATAAATCGATTCGAATCTCCCAATTTACCCCCTGCCAACCCTTTCTCCCTGGTGAGTTTGTTTTCTACAGCTATGACTCTATTTCTGTTTTGTAAATGAGTTTGTTTATACCACTGTTTTAGATTAAGCCAGACTTCTGAAGCAACAGGGGAGCCAGCCCAGGATGCAAAGACCTCTTAGACCTCTGTCTGTGTCAGTTACAATAGGAGAGGTCTTTGAAATCTAATCTCTCCCATTTTGTAGACAAGCGAAGCATGAGGTGTGATGAAAGAAACGTATGCAGGAAGTTAATGATCGAGTTGGGCTCTGAAGTCAGAGAAAGCAGTGTTTCCCAAGCGTGGAATGCATGGCATGTGCACACTCAAGTTGGGTTTAGAGGTACAGGTGACCCTTGAGCCACAGGGGGTTGGGGCCTTAACCCGTCCTCCTCGCGTTAGAAAACCTGCCTGTAATTGAGTCAGCCCGACCTGCTCGGGGTCCCTCCGTACCTGCGTTTCTGCAGCTGCAGATTCAACCCACCAGGAGTGTGCAACCTTGTACACTTTACTACTGAAAACAATCCTGAGCGGCTCAAACCTGAGCTGGTCAAGGGTTAACTGTTGTTAACCCTCTCTGTTCGGGAGAGAGCAGCCAGGTGCAGCAACCAGGAAGTGTTGACTTTGGAGAAGGTCTTGAGCTGGAACTCGGCCTGCCTGTAAGAAGCTGTGTGACTTGCTTTGTTTCTCAGAGCTTCACCATCTGTCTGTGGGGGGTCACGGCACTCACTTCTTAGGGTTATGAAGATTAAATGATATACTATGTGGAAAAGCCTGGCACAATGTTGATTAGCTGTGAAACCAACCCAAAGGTTTCACGGTTGTTAGTTATTTGAAGGAATATCTTTTTTATAGTTATGAGTTATTCGAAAGTATATCAAACACATACATGTACATACATACACATATGGAAATACACACCCCTTCATGGGTCACAGCCTCACCCTGGGAAAGGGGCTTGTGTAACTCAGTGAAGCTAGGAGCCATGCCATGCAGGGCCACCCAAGACAGACGGGCAACCTGATGCCAAGAGTCGACTCATCAGAAAAGACCCTGATGCTGGGAAAGACTGAGGGTGGGAGGAGAAGGGGGCGACAGAGGATGACATGGTTGGATGGCATCACCGACTCGACGGACATGAGTTTGAGCCAGCTCTAGGAGACAGTGAAGGACACAGGACCCTGGCAGTCTACCAGGTCACAAAGAGTCAGACACAACTTGGTGACCGAACAACAGCAAAGAGATATACATGTATGACATGCATCTGTGAGTAACGTCAAACCCAAGGTGCCAAGAATATCACACTTTAAACTGAGGCTTTTTTAGGGGGCTTCCCTGGTGGTCCAGTAGTGACAACTCTGCTTTTCCAATGCAGGGAGTGTGGGTTCAATCCCTGGTTGCGGAACTAGGATCCCACATGCTGCGTGGCCAAAAATAAATAAATAAAATGAGGCTTTTTAGTATTACATATAGCTGATTCACCTCGCTGTACATTGGAAACTAACACAGCCTTGTTAAGCAACTATATATACTCCAACAAAAAATAATTTAACAAAGGAAAAGAAAAGGAGGCTTTTAAAACTTTTTTTTGTTTGTTTTCATGAGGCTTTTTAAGTGGACTGATTTAAAAGGAAATAGGAAGTAAATAATAGCACCTATGGCACGCAGAAATGTAAAATCATGCAGGTGAACTGCAAACGAGAGGTCTGGGAAACACTGGGGAGCAGGATGATCGTTTCTGGCTCCACTAGCTGAGCAGCTGAAACTCTGAGGCTCTGTTATCCCATCTGTGAAATGGGTTCAGTGGTTGCAACTGTAGGAGAGGAGGGCCGTATGGACTGCTGTGCGCACACAGTACTCACAGAAAGATTCCATTTTCTTTGTCTCCCGGGTCTGTGAGCCCTTCCTCACCGTCACCCCCTCCCCCCAGCCCCAAGATTGACCATCCTGCAGTTGACACAGCCACAGTCCCAAACACCCACAGGTCTGGGCTCTGGCTGCCCGTCTTGTCTGTAACAGGACTCCCACAGGAGGACTCTTGAGCTAAAGGCCATGGGAAAAGGTTCTGGGGTCCGATCTGAGGCCCAACACTCACTCTGCTCCTTATTTATTCGCTGTGTGACCTGGGGCAAATTACTTACCGTCTCTGAGCTTCAGCTTTCTCCTCTTTGTTTCTAATATTTATTTTGTGCTTGTGTGCTCAGTCATGTCCAGCTCTTTGCAACCCCATGAACTATACATAGCCCTCCAGGCTCCATTTTATCTGGCTGTGCCAGGTCTTAGCTGTGGCATAAAAGATATTTAGCAGCAGCATTAACTGAAGTATTTGAGATCTAGTTCCCCGCCCAGGGGTCAAACCCAGACTCCCTGCATTGGAAGCACGGAGTCTTAGCCACTGGACCACCGGAGAAGTTCCAGCTTGCTCTGCTACAAACACAGAGCTGTTGTGAGGGTCTCACAACATTGTGTGATCTCTAAAGATCTCACTAGCAAACAGTCAGTGCTTGGTGAGCACCAGCTGCTGTTTTATTGTTGTGGCATTTATACGGCATATGCAGTTGTGTGTCGTCAACTGAATCGCCTCCGCCTGCCTTCTGAGTAACAGAGTCCTCTTTAGCTGCGATGCCCCTATGGGTGGGTGAGCCATCCACCAAACCTGAGAAGAAAGGGGTGGTCAGGGAACTCCAAAGCCATTGCTAATAAGCGCCTCGATAATGAACTCAGTGTCTGTTAAGCGGCATCACTGGTCCTCACGTCATTTCTCTGAAGCAAGAGGGATAAGGGTTGTCCACTCCACGCTACAGACTTAGACGCAGAGATCCAGAGAGGCTAAGGAACCTGCCTAAGGTCACACAGCAAACGCTGGGAGAGCCGGGTGCAGAACAAAATAAGAAAGCACACCTGGAGTCTGAAATTTGTATGCTGGCTCTCATTTCACGTTCCCAACAGCCTCGTGAGGTAGGGATTGTCGGTCCTACTTTATATACAGGGTAATAGAGATATTAGTGGGCTTCCCGGGCGGCTCAGTGGTAAAGAAGCTGCCTGCCAAAGCAGAAGATGTGGATTCGATCCCTGGGTTGGGAAGATCACCTGGAGAAGGGAAAGGGCAGCCCACTCCAGGATTCTTGCCTGGGAAATCCCATGGACAGAGGAGCCTGGTGGGCTACGGTCCATAGGGTCGCAAAAGAGTGGGACATGACATAGCGATTCAAAAACAACAATAATATTAAGAAAGGTGAGTAGCTGGCTGCAGTCAGCCAAGCAGCACAGAGGAGATCGGGAAGCCACAACGTCTGTCTCCTCCCACACACAGTGGGGACGCGGAGTCCTGGCCTGAGTCTGTATTCTTGGGACCCTGTCGAGGGAAGCTTCAAGAGGCAGAAAGCAGGTGCGCTGGGCAGAGCAGCAGGTACAGCAGCCCCCAGGAGCCAGACGTCTGGAGGCTGAAGTCCTCTGAATGAAAGAGAGCCCTGTTGTTCCCGCTTATCAGAGTGTTCATAAAGTTCTGAAACAAGGAGGGTTCACTGTGGTCACCGCTGGTGATCCCAAGGAACCAGGCTCCAACACACACTCACGTCTGGGCAACCGGAGACACCAGACGGCTACCTGACACCGTCCACAAAAAGTAACTTCAAATGGACTAGAAATCTAAATGTGACAGCTAAAACCGTAAAACTCCTGGAAGAAAACACAGATGTGAATCTCTGTGATCTTAGATGAGGCGATGGTTTCTTAAACATGACACCAAAGCACAAATGTCGAAAGAAAAGATAGCTTGGACTTCACCAGTATTAAAACCTTTCATGCTCCAGACCACATTTAAGGTTACCAAAGGGGAATGGGGGAGCGGGGAGAGGGATGAATTAAGAGTGTGGGATTATGCTATGCTATGTTAAGTCATTTCAGTCGTGTCCGACTCTGTGTGACCCCATAGACGGCAGCCCACCAGGCCTCCCCGTCCCTGGGATTCTCCAGGCAAGAACACTGGAGTGGGTCGCCATTTCTTTCTCCAATGCATGAAAGTGAAAAGAGAAAGTGAACTCGCTCAGTCATGTCCAACTCTTAGCGACCCCATGGACTGCAGCCCACCAGGCTCCTCCGTCCACGGGATTTTCCAGGCAAGAGTACTGGAGCGGGGTGCCATTGCCTTCTCCGAGTGTGGGATTAGCAGCTACAAACTATTATCTACAAAACAGATAAATAACAAGGACCTACTGTACAGCACAGAGAGCTATATATTGAATATCCTGTAATAAACCATCACAGAAAATAATATGAAAAATAATTATATATATATATGTGTATGTATTAACAGATAAAACTGCATCACTTTGTTGTACACCAGAAAGGAACAAAACACTATAAATCAGCTCTACTTCAGTTAAACAAAAAAAAGTTCTGTGTTCCGAAGAACACTATAAAGAATGTGAAGAGGGCTTCTCTGGTGAGTCGGGGTAAAGAATCTGCCTGCCAATGCAGAAGACACGCGTTTGATCCCTGGGGGTGGAAGATCCCACCTGTGAGGAGCAGCTAAGTCCGTGTGCGTGGTGACTATGGAGACTGTGCTCCAAAGCCCAGGAGCTGGAACTACTGAGCCCACACACCCCAGAGCCTGTGGTCTGTAACACCTCTGAAGTGAGAAGCTCCTATATCTGGTAAGGGACTTGTACCTATAATACAAGGAACTCCTGTAACTCAGGAATAAAATATAACCCACTTCAAAAATGGGGAACGGATCTAAATAGATGTCTCCAAGAAAAGATACATTAGTGGCTGAGAATACATGAGAAAGATGCTCAACCGTCATTAGCCGCCGCCGCTGCTGCTGCTGCTAAATCCCTTCAGTCGAGTCCGACTCTGTGCGACCCCACAGACGGCAGCCCGCCAGGCTCCCCCGTCCCTGGGATTTTCCAGGCAAGAGTAGTGGAGTGAGGTGCCACTGCCTTCTCCGTAGCCACTAGGAAAATGCAAATCAAAACCACAGAAAGATAGCAATGTCCACAATAAAACAGATGAGACATAACAAACATTGTTTAGGATATGGAGAAGTTGGAACACTCGTGCACTGCTGATAGGAATGGAAAATGGCAAACAGCTGGCAGTTCCCCCAGTGTTAGTTACCCTATGGTCCAGAAATTCCATACGGAAGGAGAGCACAGGTCCACCCAGGACTTGAGCCTGAGTGTTCACAGGAGCATCACCATAACAACCCCCGAATGGAAACAACCCAATGTCTAGCAACTGTTGAACGGAGAAATAAAATGTGGTGGCAAAGGACTTGGAAAGGAACCATGTCTTGATGCCCTTGCTAACACGAAAGGACCTTGAAAACATCATGCTAACAGGAACTAAAAAGCCTCTTGATGAAAGTGAAAGTGGAGAGTGAAAAAGTTGGCCTAAAGCTAAAAATTCGGAAAACGAAGACCATGGCATCTGGTCCCATCACTTCATGGGAAATAGATGGAGAAACAGTGGAAACAGTGTCAGACTTTATTTTTCTGGGCTCCAAAATCACTGCAGATGGTGACTGCAGCCATGAAATTAAAAGACGCTTACTCCTTGGAAGGAAAGTTATGACCAACCTAGATAGCACAGTCAAAAGCAGAGACATTACTTTGCCAACAAAGGTCCATCTAGCCAAGGCTATGGTTTTTCCAGTAGTCAGGTATGGATGTGAGAGTTGGACTGTGAAGAAGGCTGAGCACTGAAGAATTGATGCTTTTGAAGTGTGGTGCTGGAGAAGACTCTTGAGAGTCCCTTGGACTGCAAGGAGAGCCAACCAGTCCATTCTGAAGATCAGCCCTGGGTGTTCATTGGTAGGAATGATGCTAAAGCTGAAACTCCAGTACTTTGGCCACCTCATGCGAAGAGTTGACTCATTGGAAAAGACTGATGCTGGGAGGGATTGGGGGCAGGAGGAGAAGGGGACGACAGATGAGATGGCTGGATGGCATCACCGACTCGATGCACATGAGTTTGAGTGAACTCCAGGAGTTGATGATGGACAGGGAGGCCTGGCGTGCTGCGATTCATGGGGTCGCAAAGAATCAAACACGACTGAGCGATTGAACTGAACTGAACCGAACCCTAACACAAGATCACCTGTTATAAGATGCAATTTACATGAAATGTTCAGAATAAGCAAGTCTGTGTCTGTCATAGCAAATCTGTAACAGAAAGCAGATGAGGGATTACCTCGTGCTGGGGGGTGAAAAAAGAGGCAGGGGGGAGTGGGTACTGCTGTTGGGTCCAGGGTGACTTTAGGGGGCAAAGAAAATGTTCTAAAAGTGGTTGTGGTGATGGTGGAAGAACTCTGAATAAATTAGAAACCATTAACTTGTATCCTTTTTTTTTTCCTGGCCATGCTGGGTCCTCGTGGCTGCACGCAGGCTTCCTCTGGATGCGGTGAACAGCAGTCACCCCAGTGGCCGTGCGGGGCTTCTCTCTGCAGTGGCTTCTCTTTTGTGAGCAGAGGCTCTCGAGGATCTAGGCCCGCCTGCCCCACAGTATGCGGGATCTTCCTGGACCAAGGATGGAAGCTGTGTCCCCTGCATTGGCAGACGGATTCTTAACCACTGGACCACCCGGGAAACCCCAACCTGTGTGCTTTCAATGGGTGAATTGTAAGCTATGAGACTTCTATCTTAATCAACCTCCATCCGTATTTTTGAAACGCTGGATGATGGGTAGCAAAAGGGGAGGAGTTTTGCAGGTGACGGAAATACTCTGAATACTGAATGTGGTGATGGTTCCTAACATGTGTGAATTTGTCCAACCTCATCAGAATGTGTGATGTAAATTAATCTTCAAAAAAGTTGATTAAAAAAAAAAAACAACAAACAGGTGCAGAGGGCTGGAAGAAGCCACTGGACAGGCAGAGTCAGGCATAAAAGCCAGGAGGCAGCAAAGGACAGGTCTCCCCGGTGTCCAGGGCAAACAGCTCAGTGAAGACCTGGCCTCCTGGCCTCCCCTCACCCCAAGCCAGCGCCTCCTGACCCAGCCTGCCCTTCCTAGCCAGCTGCAAGCTTGAATCCCCACCTCCTCGGGCCCCCCATCAGGCTGTGCACGGCCTCGCATCCTGCACCCCACCTGCTGCTTACTAGTCGGGCAGGGGGCTGGAGCTGAGAGGGTGCAGAAATCAAGGGCACCCCAGCTCCACCGCCGAGAAGGCAATGGTTTTCTCCCACAGCCAAGGCAGGCTGCAGGGAGTGAAGTCAGGAGCTGCGAGAAGCCAGGAAGGACACTCACACGGATCATGTACTGTACCCTCTCACTACATAGACACTGCTCTTCTTCCCACTTTGCAGACCAGGCGTCTAAAGCTCAATGGTTTAGCCTGTGTTCGTGCTCTCTGCAGTCATGCCCAACTCTCTGCGACCCCATGGACTGTGGCCTGCCAGGATCCTCTGTCCATGGGATTCTCCAGGCAAGAATACTGGAGTGGGTTGCCATGCCCTCCTCCAGGGGATCTTCCCAACCAGGTATCAAACCCTTGCCTCTTATGTCTCCTGCATTGGCAGGCGGGCTCTTTACCACTAGTGCCACTCGGGAAGTGCTCAGCGCTTTAGAGACCTGGCCAGTGTCAGCCAGCTCCTGGGATTCTAACCCAGGCTGGCCCTCCTCCAAAGCCAGTTCCTCGGCCAGGCGTTTGGAGGAAGAGGATAAGCAGGCCAGGGCCAAACCCCACATCCCTCCAACTCCTTGGGCTGAGCCTGTCAGCTCAGCGCCCTCCTTCCCAGAAAAGAAAGATCCCCGTGTCAGACGGGAGGAGAAACTCAACTCCCAGGCAGCAGGAGGGGCAGCTCCTTGTCTCCCGGCACTTGAAGACAGCCAGCGTTCCCCAAGATTGCTAGAATTGTCACTCCAGCTTTCAGGGCCCCTCATACAGAGCCCAGGTGACCAAAATGGGAAACAGAGACCCCAAGAGCTGGGGCCCTAGAGGAGACGAGGCTGCTCACTTTGGATAAGAGGTGACTTGAGGCCTCCAAGGGCCTGGAAAAGGAGGTGCACCACCCCCTCCACCACCACCTTGACGACAAAATCCAGCTTGAAGACTCTCCTTTGCCTCCTTCAGCCTGACAATAGCCCCAGCAAGAAAACCCTCACTCAGCTAGCAGCTGCAGTGCGTCCTGCCCTAGACCTGAGATTGCCAAAGGCTCCCACCTGGAACCTGGATGCCAGCAAGACGCTTGGGTTTCAGTGCAAACGGAATTTGGTTAGTGGGTTCTTCTCTAGAGAAAGTCTGGAGGACACGTGGGGGTGCCCAAGCCCCTGCGGGGTGCTTGGTCTCTGGCCTCGGCCGGCGCCCCCTGTCCCCGTCTGCCGCCTCCGCTGGTCCCTTCTCGGGGTACCTGAGCACATGCTGGAGTAGAAGCCCTCGTTCTTGAGCATGATCAGCAGGGAGCTCCAGCCCAGGAGCACTGCGGAGAAGAAGAGGTTCTCCAGCACCGCGGTGCAGGCCATCCACCAGCGCCGCCTGTACGCCTGCTCCAGCGTGGGGGCCATCCCGGTGGCCAGCCTGCCGGGGCACAGAGGACTAAGCCAAGCGCCCAGAGGACCCCGAGAAGCATCCTTTATCGTGGGGGCTCTAGAGACCCCCCTTGAGCCCGCCCGCTAAGGGGGGACGCCCTTCACGGAGGCCCCCGTCGCGTCCTGGGCTTCCCAGCGGGTCTCGCCGAGCTGGGTCTGGGCGCACAGGCAGCGCCACAGGCGCTGGGGTTCCCCATGCCCCCCGGGTCACTATCAGGGACCGGAAGGTCCTGTTTGCTTGCCACGGACTCCTAGCGCGCCTCCAGGCTTCTCCACCGAGGCCCAGGCACGCGGTGCCTGGCTCCCGGCGTCCAAACCCGCGCTTCCCCGAGTCCCCAGAGGTCAGCAAGAGGCAGGGCGCGCTCTGGAAGCCGCCGCCGGCCGCCAGCCAGCCTCCAGCTCCAGGAAGGACCCCCCGAGGAGAGCAAGAGGAGGAAGGGGGAAGTCGGATGGCAGCCCCAGGACACCCCCCGCCTCTCTCCGTCTTCCCGTGGCGCCGGGGAGACCACTCCTCTCCCCCGGGGCCGGGCTCTCGCGGGCCCTGCCCCTTCCCGCGCCGGGTGACCCAAGTGCCCGCGGGCTCTCGCTCCCGGCCGGCAGTTGCCACGTGGAAGGCGCCCCAGGCGGGCCCTCCGCGACCCCCGCCCCGCTCACCCGAGGCGCCCGCCCGTCCTGTCCTGTCCTGTCCGGGGAGGGGGCTCGGGTTCCCGCAGGAAGTCCGGCGGCCGCTGACTAAATAAGGGCCTGGGCGGCGGAGGGGCTGGGGAGCGGGTGTGTTTACCAAAGGGAGACAAGCCGCCCGCGCTCCCCGCGCCCTGCCCCGCCCCGCCCCCGCCCCAGCCTCGGGCACGGCCGCCGCCGCGGGAGGGGACAGCATGCGGGCGGCGCCGGGGCGGAAAGCGGCCGGGACTGGAGGGAAGGAGAGCCCGAGGAAATCGCAGAGGAGAGGGGCGGGCCGGGCCGCAGAGCGGGGGGAGGCGCCTCAGTATTCCCATCTGTGAAATGGGCCTGGGCCTTCGGGCGCGTCCGCAGGTCCGCACGGCCTCCGACGCGAGTGTGGCCCAGAGCGGAGGAAGGGCCGCCGCAGAGGGCGCAGAGGGGCCAGACCGAAGGGGCGGGAGCCGCGCGCTCAGGTGACAGGGTTTCTTGGGGCGCCTGGAAGAATCGGCAGGAGCCACCCGGAGACCCCCGGTTCTCAGGGACCCCCCCAGCCCAGCCCCGCCGGCCGCTCACCTCTGATCCGGGCAGACGCGCCTCGCGTGGCCGCGGACCCGTCGGCGTCCGGCGTCCGGTGTCCGGTGTCCGGCGGGCCCAGCTCGGGACCGTCCCGGCGCTCGCGGCCTCGGAGATTCCGCCTGGGGCTCTCACCACCCCTGTTCCATTGGAGGAGGTCGGGGGACACGACGCCTCCAGGCGGCCGCCAGTCCCCGCGGCGAGGCTAGGACGAGGTGAATCGACGGAACGAGCCAACCGCTGTATTTGACGCCCGTCCGGGGCTGCGCCCCGAGCTGGGGGCGGGGATTCCCTTCCCAAACCCTGCCCCTAGGTCGAGTTTCATGAGCACGTGACTCGATCCCGTATACCCAGACACCCTTCCTGGCACACGGCCCTGCACCTAAAATGTCCACCCATCTCCCTGCCCCTAGCCTCTGCCCTGGCCCCCCAGGAGAACCAGGCAGCCCTCTCTGTATCCTCGGCTACAGCAAAGAACATCTCGGCTGGAGCGGGCTGACCGCGATGCAGGGGCCGGCGGCCAGTGGGGGCGGGGAGGAGGACGGGGACGGGGGTGGGGGTGGGGGGCGGTTTGAACTGTGCAGCTGGGGAGCAGTTTTCCGAGAGAGGCAGAGTGACACGGATTTCCTTGCAGAGGTAGTCAGATTGAGCTCTGAGGGTGGACGTGAACGCTGTCCTGGGCTGCCTCGAGCGAGCTGCCTGGCCTCTCTGAGCCTCGGTTTCCTTCTCCAAGTTGTACCAACAGCACCTACCTTACAGTTGTACCTATGGTAGGACTGCTGGAGAGCTGGGGGCTGGAGTTGGGGGTTCCGAGACAGGCAAAATGCTCACGGCCGCTCTTGGCACAAAGGAAGCGTCATCAGAGTTCACTGTGGTTGTTACTGCTGCCATTGTCATTACTGTTACAGAAGATGTGGTCACGGGAGCCCTCCAGACAGTCTCTGGACCTCTCTGAGCCTCAGTGTCTTCATCTGTAAAACAGAGGGTGAACTGTGGTGTGGACTCAAGGGATGAGGGCGAGGGCCCATCAGTACAGGTGTGAGTTTATTGCGGGGCCTGGAGAGTGACGCTGATGATGTTCGCAAAGCTCTTTGGGCTTGTGAGCAACTGCCCAGGACGTTCCAGGCCCCAGACAAGAGGGACTCTCTAAACAGCTGAGCCACTTCACCATGAGAGGAACTCACATTTGCTGGGTGGCTAATGTATGCTGGGCACTTCCCAGGCAAAGTGTTTGTTGGTCGCTCAGTCATGTACAACTCTTTGCGACCCCACAGACTGTAGCCCTCCAGGCTCCTCTGTCCATGGGATTCTTCAGGCAAGGATACTAGAGTGGGTATCCATTCCCTTCTCCAGGGGGGTCTTCCTGACCCAGGGATCAAACCAGGGTCTACCACATTGCAGGAAGACTCTTTACTGTCTGAGCCTCCAGGGAAGCCCATATTTTTCCAAGCAAAAGTTATCATTAAATCCTCAAAACATCACGGGCTCATTTAAACCTTGGAGCTTGTCACAGGGGGACAGGCCTGAGGGCTAGCAGCTGGAAAACAGTAGGTCTAAAGGGGATGCAAAGTCAGAGCTGGCTGGCTTTGAAGGGTGGTCCTTCCCATTCCTCCAGTTCGGGAGGAAACAGCGAAAGCAGAAGCTTAGTAGCTGAAAAGGCACGAGGACTTTTCTGTGGCAGGGGTGCAGTGGGTGTCAGGCACTGAGGGTTTCGCTTCTCAAAATTCACGACTGGCTCCCAGAACTTCCAGATCAAGGTCAAACTCTTAGCTTCGCACCAGGGGCCCTGGAATAAGGACCCTGTGACCCAAGGCGGTCATGGACAGGTCGCTTCGAGAATGTAATAAAATGCTGAGATTACTCCCTGTGAACAGGCCTGTGTGACTGTGCACACACACGTATATCTACATTCAAATCCCAGGGGTTTTGTGGACCCGGCTCCACAGACTCTAGGGGTCCACGGCTCCCCTGTGGCTGTTAATGCTTGCCTTTCTCTCCAACCCACATTTGCATCTTTTCGCCTGGGGACCTGTCAGCTGCATGGGGACAAGGCTCTGATCTGCTGTGTGCACTGTGGTTTCTCCAGAGCCAGAAACAGCCCCTGGCAGCTAAGAGCACTCTGGAAGCACCTGTGGAATGAAGTGTGAAGCCACTGCTTCCACATCGCCTTCCCTTTGCGTCTGCGATTCCTTCTTGCGGGAAAGACAGATTCCCTCCTTCATCTCTGATGTACTCGTCCTTCCCAGCTCTCCTCCAGTTTCCCCTTTTGGCTGGAAGCTCTGATCTCCTAGGCTGGGTTAGAGGTGCTCCCCCACCCCTCACCGGCCTGCTCAATGCTGTTCTATCCTGAGATGAAGTGCTCACCCTGATCTACAATCAGCAGTATCTTGCCTGCTCCCTCCCCAGGAGATAGAAGTCCCTGGAGGGCAGGCACTGTGGGAACCATGTTGTGGCTGGTTTGTATTATGCCTGCAACCCATCCCAGGACCTGACCTGTAACAGCCACTGGTAAATGTCTGTCCAATAACGGGAAGAGCGGAGTGAGAAAGGGAGCTGGAAAGGATGACTGGGGTCAGTTTGGAAGGACCTCTGCCAGGTCAAGGATTTCCCACTTAGTGAAATCAGTCAGTTCAGTTCAATTCAGTCGCTCAGTCGTGTCCAACTCTTTGTGACTCCAAGGACTGCAGCATGCCAGGCCTCCCTGTCCATCAGCAACTCCTGGAGTTTACTCAAATTCATGTCCATCCAGTTGGTGATGCCATCCAACCATCTCATCCTCTGTCGTCCCCTTCTCCTCTGGCCTTCAGTCTTTCCCAGCATCAGGGTCTTTTCCAATGAGCCAGTTCTCTAAAGCAGGTAGCCAAAGTATTGGAGTTTCAGCTTCAGCATCAGTCCTTCCAATGAATATTCAGGACTGATTTCCTTTAGGAGGGACTGGTTGGATCTCCTTGCAGTCCAAGGGACTCTCAAGAATCTTCTCCAACACCACAGCTCAAAAGTGTCAATTCTTTGCCATTCAGCTTTCTTTATAGTCCAACTCTCACATCTCTACATGACTACTATAGCTTTGACTAGATGGACCTTTGTTGGCAAAGTAATGTCTCTGCTTTTTAATATGCTGTCTAGGTGGTCATAACTTTCCTTCCCAGGGGCAAGCGTCTTAATTTCATGGCTGCAGTCACCATCTATAGTGATTTTGATGCCCCCAAAAATAAAGTCTGCCACTGTTTCCCCATCTATTTGCCATGAAGTGATGGGACAGGATGCAATGATCTTCATTTTCTGAATGTTGAGCTTTAGCCAACTTTTTCACTCTCCACTTTCACTTTCATCAAGAGGCTTTTTAGTTCCTCTTCACTTTGTGCCATAAGGGTGGTGTCATCTGCATATCTGAGGTTATTGATATTTCTCCCAGCAATCTTGATTCCAGCTGGTGCTTCCTCCAGCCCAGCATTTCTCATGATGTACTCTGCATATAAGTTAAATAAGCAGGGTGACAATATACAGCCTTGACGTACTCCTTTTCCTATTTGGAACCAGTCTGTTGTTCCATGTCCAGTTCTAACTGTTGCCTCTTGACCTGCATATAGATTTCTCAAGAGGAAGGTCAGGTGGTCTGGTATTCCCATCTCTTTAAAAATTCTTCACAGTTTGTTGTGATCCACACAAAGGCTTTGGCATAGTCAATAAAGCAGAAGTAGATGTTTTTCTGGAACTCTCTTGCTTCTTCGATGATCCAGTGGATGTTGGAAATTTGATTTCTGGTTCCTCTGCCTTTTCTAAATCCAGCTTGAACATCTGAAAGTTCACAGTTCATATACTGTTGAAGCCTGGCTTGGAGAATTTTGAGCATTACTTTGCTAACGTGTGAAATGAGTGCAATTGTGTGGTAGTTTGAGCATTCTTTGGCATTGCTTTTCTTTGGGATTGGAATGAAAACTGACCTTTTCCAATTCTATGGCCACTGCTGAACTTTCCAAATTTGCTGGCATATTGAGTGCAGCACTTTCACAGCATCATCTTTCAGGATTTGAAATAGCTCAACTGGAATCCCATCACTCCCACTAGCTTTGTTCATAGTGATGCTTTCTAAGGCCCACTTGACTTCACACTGCAGGATGTCTGGCTCTAGGTGAGCGATCATACCATCGTGATTATCTAGGTCATGAAGATCTTTTTTGTATAGTTCTTCTGTGCTTTCTTGCCACCTCTTCTTAATATCTTCTGCTTCATATCATTTCTGTCCCTTTTTGTGCTCATCTTTGCATGAAATGTTCCATTAGTATCCCTAATTTTTTGAAGAGATGTTTCCCATTCTATTGTTTTCCTCTATTTTTTGCACTGATGGCTGGGGAAGGCTTTCTTATCTCTCTTTGCTATTCTTTGTAACTCTGCAGGCAATTTGGTATATCTTTCCTTTTCTCCTTTGCCTTTCTCATCTGTTCTTTTCACAGCTATTTGTAAGGCCTCTTCAGACAACCATTTTGCCTTTTTGCATTTCTTTTTCTTGGGGATGGTCTTGCTCCCTGTCTCCTGTACAATGTCACAAAACTCCGTCCATAGTTCTTCAGGCACTCTGTCTATCAGATCTAATTCCTTGAATCTATTTATCACTTCCACTGTATAATCATAAGGGATTTGATTTAGGTCATATCTAAATGGTCTAGTGGTTTTCTCCACTTTATTCAATTTCAGTCTGAATTTGGCAATAAGGAGTTCATGATCTGAGCCACAGTCAGCTCCCGGTCTTGTTTTCCCGACTGTATAGAGCTTCTCTATCTTTGGCTGCAAAGAATATAATCAGTCTGATTTTGGTGTTGACCATCTGGTGATGTCCATGTGTAGAGTCTTCTCTTGTGAGAAGTCTTACTTTGTTAGATGGTGATGGGAACTCCCAGATTTTGTTTTCTTTTGGTTCAGTTTGTCTGTTTTTTAAGGAAGGAGATAGATATGGTCGGGTTTCTGTGTTTAAGGAAGGGGAAGAAGAGGGACTTGAGAGCAGTTAAGAAGCCAGTGTAATGGTTCAGATAATAATAATTAAACAAAATAGGACTTCTCTGGTGGTCCAGGGGTCGAGAGCCTGCCTGCGCACATGGGAGACACAGGTTCGATCCTTGGTCAGGGAAAATCCCACTTGCCAAGGAGGAACTAGGCCCCTGGGCCACAGCTGCCGAAGCCCGTATGCCCAGAGCCGCTGCTCTGAGACAAGAGGAGCCACTGTGATGAGAAGCCCTTACACAACCAGGAGCAGCTGCTGCTCGCCTGAGCCAGAGAAGACCCGCCCACAGCGATGGAGATCCAGTGCTCGCCTCAGCCAGGGAAGACCCCTCACAGCAGTGGAGACCCAGTGCTCGCCTCAGCCAGGGAAGACCCCTCACAGCAGTGGGGACCCAGTGCTCGCCTCAGCCAGAGAAGACCCGCCCACAGCGATGGAGACCCAGTGCTCGCCCAGCCAGAGAAGACCCGCCCACAGCGATGGAGACCCAGTGCTCGCCTCAGCCAGAGAAGACCCGCCCACAGCGATGGAGACCCAGTGCTCGCCTCAGCCAGAGAAGACCCGCCCACAGCAGTGGGGACCCAGTGCTCGCCTCAGCCAGAGAAGACCCGCCCACAGCAGTGGGGACCCAGTGCTCGCCTCAGCCAGAGAAGACCCCTCACAGCAGTGGAGGCCCAGTGCTCGCCTCAGCCAGAGAAGACCCGCCCACAGCAGTGGGGACCCAGTGCTCGCCTCAGCCAGAGAAGACCCGCCCACAGCAGTGGGGACCCAGTGCTCGCCTCAGCGCAGCCAGAGAAGACCCGCCCACAGCAGTGGAGGCCCAGTGCTCGCCTCAGCCAGAGAAGACCCGGCTCACCCACAGCAGTGAGGACCCAGTGCCGCCCAGCCAGAGAAGACCCGCCCACAGCGGAGACCCAGGCCAGAGAGCCAGCAGTGAGGACCCAGTGCTCGCCTCAGCCAGAGAAGACCGGCCCACAGCGATGGAGACCCAGTGCAGCCACAAATGAATAACTACATTTTGAAAAGAGAGAGACTTTAAGGCAATGGCACCCCACTCCAGTACTCTTGCCTGGAAAATCCCATGGACGGAGGAGCCTGGTGGACTGCAGTCCATGGGGTTGCTGAGGATCGGACACGACTGAGCGACTTCACTTTCACTTTTCACTTTCAGGCATTGAAGAAGGAAATGGCAACCCACTCCAGTGTTCTTGCCTGGAGAATCCCAGGGACGGGCAAGCCTGAAGGGCTGCCGTCTATGGGGTCACACAGAGCTGGACATGACCGAAGCGACTTAGCAGCAGCAGCAGCAGGGGGCCCATGAGAATGGCACGTAGGGTCCTAGTTCCCAGACCAGGAATTAACCCTCGCCCCCTGAAGTGGAAGCCTGGAGTCTTAACCATGGGGCCCCCTGGGAAAGTCTCAGAGAAGAGACCAGAGACCCACCCCCGTATCAGAGTCATAGGACTCACCCGCCCCCACAGTAACCCCTCTCTAGACTCTGCCCCAGAGTGGAGGACGACAGGGCTGTTGCCTTGCGTGTCCTGTGAGCTGCTGCCCACCTGCCTCCCGTTGGGGTGTCAGGACTGCGTTCCTGGGTCACAGCCAGGGTCCCCTTCTTGCCCTGCTGCCGGTCACAGGGTCTGCCCAAGGCACTCGCAGTGCTGAGCCTCCCTCTTCCAGGAGGTAACAGTATCCAGCTCACAGTGGAGACATGATTTATTCAGCCCCACAAATAGTCACGGTCAACCTTTGCATGAAGAATGTAAATAAAATGGTGCAGTGACTTCGGAAAAACGGTTTGGCCAAGCCTCAAATAGTTCCAGAGTCAGCGCTTGAAACCCAGCAGTTCCTCTCCTAGGTATATACTGCAGAGAACTGAGAACATTCAGTTCAGTTCAGTCGCTCAGTCATGCTCTTTGCGACACCATGGACTGCAGCACACCAGGCCTCCCTGTCCATCACCAACTCCCGGAGTTTACTCAGACTCATGTCCATCCAGTTGGTGATGCCATCCAACCATCTCATCCTCTGTTGTCCCCTTCTCCTCTTGCCCCCAATCCCTCCCAGCATCAGGGTCTTTTCCAGTGAGTCAGCTCTTCGCATCAGGTGGCCAAAGTATTGGAGTTTCAGCTTCAACATCAGTCCTTCCAGTGAACACACAGGACTGATCTCCTTTAGGATGGACTGGTTGGATCTCCTTGCAGTCCAAGGGACTCTCAAGAGTCTTCTCCAACACCACAGTTCAAAAGCATCAATTCTTTGATGCTCAGCTTTCTTTATAGTCCAACTCTCACATCCATACATGACTCCTGGAAAAACCATAGCTTTGACTAGACGGACCTTTGTTGACAAAGTAATGTCTCTGCTTTTTAATATGCTGTCTAGGTTAGTCATAGCTTTTCTTCCAAGGAGTAAGCGTCTTTTAATTTCATGACTGCAGTCACCATCTGTGGTGATTTTAGAATCCAAAACCATTATGTGGACACAAAAACTTAGATACAAATGTTCATGGCCCTGTTATCCATAAAAGCCAAGAAGTGCAACTACTCAGGTGTCCAGGAATAAATGGACAAATAAAAATGTGTGTCGCGGGAGTCTCTGGGGGTTCAGTGGTTAGGACATGCCTTGCTGAGGGCCTGGGTTTGATCTTTGGCTGGGGAACTAAGATCCCACAGGCCCTGCACGGTGACCAAAACTAAAATAAAATAAAAAATGCATAAGTAATATTCAGTGTATTATTATTTGGTCATTAAATGGTCCTGATATATGCTACAACATAGATGAAAGTTGAAAACATCATGCTGAAGGAAAGAAGCCAGACAGAAAACATCATATATTATAGGACTGCATGCATACAAAATACAGAAAACGGGCAGATACCTTGAGACTGAAGGTTAGTCGTCAAAAACCAACAAGGACTAAAAGTAACAACGGGAGAGGGAGAAATGGGGGATGTGAAGAAAATGAGCAATTAAATAGTGGTGATGATTGTACAGCTTTGTGCATGTACTAGCATTCACTAAAGCGAACACTTCAAAAGAGCGGATTTTCTCATCATGTGAATCATGTCTCAGTTTTAAAGAAATTTTTAAATACTTTCACAAGCATCAGGCACTAGGGAATTGGAGGATGAATAAGACACAGAGTCTATCTTCAGAGAACATGAAGTCCGGTGGAGAGGCCGCGAGGAATCCAATTATCGCGTAGCAAGTGCAATTGCGTCTAAAGGAAGTGCCCTGCGGGACAGAGATTCTGTGCTGTCACGCATCACCCGGGAGGGCGGTGATCTAGACTAGAGGACAGGACGGAGTCCCTGCAGAGGCTGCGGTGCCGAGATCGCACTATGGAAGACTTCCCGCGTCTGATTTATCCACGCTGAAAAGGAGGACGGGCCTCCCAGGCCGCTCAGGGGTAAAGAACCCACGTGTCAATGCGGGAGACGCGGGTTGGACCCCTGGGTTGGGAAGATTCCCCTGGAGAAGGAAGTGGGGCAACCCACTCCAGTATGCTTGCCTGGAGAACCCCAAGGACAGAGGAGCCTGGGGCGGGCTACAGTCCGTGGGGTCGCAAAGAGTCAGACGCGACTGAGCGACTAGACACGGTGCCGAGGAGGACGCTGAACCACTGTGGGAGCTGACGGCGCGCCCTGACCGAAGCGCGCGTAGACGCAGCGGGGCTGTGGCGAGAGGCTGCAGCTGGAAAGTAAAGACAGGCCAGCTGTGCGGGATCCTCTAAGGCGATGAGTGCTCAGTGACGACGGAAGATGACCCTCCTCCCCGCGCCCTCGCTCCTCCTCCCTTGCTGCCTGGGTCTGTAAAAGCGCCACCTTGCAGGCAGTCGTTTAAGCCCAAACTGGAGTTATCCGGTCTCTGCTCCCAGCCGCGCCTTCCACATCCAACCTACCCGTGAGCCTGTGGTTCCGACCTCTGATGCTTGACTTCCTGGTGGTCCAGTGGCTAAGACCCCACAATTCCACTGCAGGGGCTTGGGTTCGATCCCTGGTCATGAGTGACATGGACAAACTTTTTTTTTTTTTAGAGAGAGAGATCTTTTCTCCATCGACTGCTATCCCACAAGCCCGGGCCTCATCAGATACCATCTAGGCTTCCTGGAGCATTTTCACCCTGACCTTCCGGATTCCACTCATACATCCAAGTCCACCTTCCAGGGAGAATTACAGGCCACTCCCCTTGGTGGTTTCCTGTGCCTGTTGAGCAAGTCCAGGCTCCCAGCAGCGCCTCCTGGCCCATCTGGGCCCTCCTGCCGCCCCCTACCCCCTCTGGCATCTCCCCTCTCTCTGTTTTCACCGGGGTGACCTGGCCTCATCCGTCAACACCCCGTGTTCTCCTCCCTGGGCCTGGAACATTCTTCTGTCCTGGTCTATCTACTGATCCTCCAGATGTTGACTTAACTGTCACTTCCTACGGGAAGGCTCTTTGACTCCAACAATAAGTCCCTCTGCTATATGACTCTTGTGATATCTGAGCCGCCCTTTGACACACCTCATGACGATGTGTATCTCCCCTGATGGTCCGTGTGGGCTGGCGGGCAGGGACCAGTGCCCACCGCCCCCACCACTAACACTAACCTGAGACTTAGCACAGAAGCCACCCCCCTCCCCAGCCCTGTCCCCCGGCAAATTCCTACCCAACCTTCAGGTGTCTCTCACCCGCATCGCTTTCAGGGTGACCGTTTTCTCTGAGCACTCAGACCTGGTGTGGGGCATAGCACTCATCACAATTATGAGAGGGACAGATTTTATGGAACTGCCCTGATGATGGTCCAATGGCTAAGACTCCACGCTTCCAACGCAGGGGCCCAGGGCTGGGGGCCCTGGTCAGGGAACTAGAGCCTGAATGATGCCAGCAGGAGTCCACACACCGCACCGGAAAGACCCTGCGTGTTGCAGCTAAGACCTGGTCCAGCTTGATTACTTTTTAAAAGTGGCTGATTTTGATGTCTGCCTCTCCCCAGGTGCTTTAGTTTCTGTCTTGCTTCTCTTTGCCCAGCATTCAAACTGATGCTTGTCACGAGATTTCCCTCAGGTCAGCCCACAAGAATTTTTATGAAACTTCCTGAAATCACACACAAAACTCTATGTGCGCGTACAATTTTCCAAAGAACCAGTCTGTGGCTTTTGTTGGGAGTTTCAGAGTGGTCCAAGAACTGAAAGGTTAAGAACTTTCTCCCTTCTTTCCTTCAAAATAGCATGCTGCTGCTAAGTCACTTCAGTCGTGTCCGACTCTGTGCGACCCCATAGATGGCAGCATGAGGTTTATGTAAAACCATTGCCCTAGGATGTAAACTCCGGGTTGGCAAGGATCTTAACCTGTCCTGTTTCATGGTGAACTGCAGGTGCCTGGAATGGTGCTTCAATCCTTCCAGGCGCAGGTGTAGAATGACCGAGCATATTCTCTGATAACTGTTAACAGTTGTGAGAACTGTTAGTGGTTGTTAACTCTTGCTGTGTAACAAATGACCCCAGAAAATAATGGCTTAAAGCAACCTTTATTATCTCAGCTGCTCTAGGCTGGCAGTCAGGGTGCAGGTCCATTCTGTCCTCTGCTTCAGGGGCTCTCACAGGGCTGCTGTCATCTGACAGCTCGACTGGGAAGGACCTGCATCCCAGCTCACTCGGGCGGGTGCTGGCGGGGTTCAGTTCTGGGCTGACTGTACGCTGGAGGCTGCCCTGAGGTCCCCATCACTCGGGTCTCTTCCTAGGGCAGCTGACAACATGGAAGCTCGCCTGCTGAGGGTTTGCAAGCGAGGAGAAGGGAGGACAGAGGGGAGGGCGGGGCGAGAGGAACGCTACAGGGACGGCCATTAAGATCTTCTGTGCCTGGACCTTGGACGCAGTGTTCATCACCTTTGCTGTGTTCTGTTCGTTAGACGCAAGCCTCTGGGAGGAGGAGTGAACACTATTTAAAATGGATAACCAACAAGGACCTACCGTATAGCACATGGAACTCCGCTCGGTGTTATGTGGCAGCCTGGATGCGAGGGGTATTTAGAGGAGAATGGATACGTGTATATGTATGGCTAAGTCCCTTTGCTGTTCACCTGAAATTATATTGTTAAACAGCTATGTTTTGTTTAGTTGCTAAATCACATCCGGTTCTTTGGCAACCCCATGGACTACAGCCCACCAGGCTCCTCTGTCCATGAGATTTCCCAGGGCAAGAAGACTGGAGTGGGTTGCCATGTCCTTCTCCAGGGGATTTTCCCAATCCAGGGATCAAACTTAACATCTCCTGCATAGGCAGGCGGATTCTTTACCGCTGAGCCACCAGGGAAGCCCATCAATCAGCTATACTCCAATGCAAAATAAAAAGTTTAAAAAAGGGGGAAAAAATCCAACAACCAAAAGCCTCTCTCGAGGTCAGGTGCACAGTGGAAGGAGATCATACTGGGGATGAACAGCAGTGAGCAGAGTGGGTGGGTGGTTAGGAGCCGCCTTGGAGACAGCTCGCTTCCCGAGGACGCGTTTTCTCATTCAGCTTCCGGCTGGCTGAAAACCCAGGGAGCGCATGGTGCAGGGCAGAGGCCTCCAGGGCAAGCAGCTGAGGAGGAGGGGAGACACGGGGGAGGGAAGGCTCGCTGGAGGCGGAGCCTCTGCCCGTCCTCCTGCAGACCCCCGCCACGCAGGAAAGGAGGCGGACGTGTCAGATCTTCCAACTTTTCAAAAGAAGCCGAAGTCCTGGTTTTTCACGAGACACTCCTCGATTTGTAAATCTGACAGTCTAGCGAGCGCACACGAGGACTGAGCTTTTGACCCTTCTCTTCAGCAGAGAAGGCGGGCCTCGCCTATTCCACCACCCTTCACAGGTCTGTTCACCTCTCCACGCCTCCCCTCCCGCCCCCATACTGTTCACTGAAGGCAGCCCGCGTGCCAACTCACTCTGCGACCCCATGGACTGTAGCCTGACAGGCTTGTCTGTCAATGGGATTCTCCAGGCAGGGATACTGGAGAGGGTTTCCATTCTCTCCTCCAGGGGATTGAGCCCGCATCTCTTACTGGGATTCCTTACCTCTGGGAAGCCCTCACTGAAGGCAGGGACCTAGCTAATTCACGTTGTACACCTTCTATAGCTCTCTGCACGTGGCAGGGCAACAGTAGATATTTTGAATGAAATATGGCTTTGCTGACATGTACTGCATTAAGGAAGACTCCCCAAGTCCACTCGCACCTCCACCCAGAGGAGTGGGTAAAAGTGGGCTCTGAATCAGCTGCAATCCTGCCACTTGCTTGTTCTAGGACCCTTCGCGAGTTACTTACTTTTGGGAGCCTCAGCTTCTTCATCTATGAGAACCACAACACCTGCCTCAGAGCTGTTATCAGATCTTAATGAAATAACATACTCACTAGCAATGCGGCAACAATAGGCTGTTTTTTTTAATTTCTTGTTCTTATCGCCGCGCTGGCTCCCCATCGCCCCACGCAGGGTTTCTCCAGCTGCGGCCAGCAGGGGCTCCGCTCTGCTTGCGGCGTGGGCTTCTCATTGCGGTGGCTCCGTTTGTTGTGGCCTGACGGCTCTAGGTGCCCCAGGGCACGTGGGATCTTCCTGGACCGGGGATCGAACTAGCGTCCCCTGCGTTGCAAGGTGGGCGCTAACTCTCTGGACCCCCAGGGAAGCCCTCAACAGGTACTTGTACTCGAATCCACACACACAGACACACACACACACCCATTTCCTCGCTGGATCCTTGGCATGTCCCCCCCCACCCCCGATTCCATGGCATCCATCTACCGCCATCCACCCAACTGGCAGCTAGAGGGAGCCTTTAAAATGCAGATTTGTCATTTTCACCGCCAGGGTTCACCTCCTTCCAGTTTGCTGATGCCCTTCAGAGAACACCAGCCTTTTAACACAGCTACAGGCTCTGTGGAGCTGCGCCGGCCCGGCCTTGGACAGGTCTCTTCTCCACCACGCACCTCCCATCCCATCCCACTCCAACACGAGCTTTTCTGCAGTGCTCGGTCTGTAGCTGAAACCTCTTCTCTCCACCCCGATCGCCCTTGCTTCAATATACGTTTCAGCGATGCACCCTGGAAACTCCTGACACTTCCTGCTAAACCTGAGGGCAGGCACAGTCTGTTTTCCTCACCATTGACCCTTCCCAGCACAACCCCCGCTGAGGACCCGAGGAACGCCCGCGGACCGGCGCCAGCGGGCGGACTCCCATGGGCGGACGGCGCCACCTGCTGGCCCAACACCGGCACTGCAGCACCTGGACACGGGCTCTCAGCCCACCCTGGAGGTGATTTTTAACAATGATTTTTTAACCTTCTGGGGGTGTTCTCTCATGTCTCCTTATATCCAAGTTAACAATTTTTTTTAAAAGGTAACATTATGAGTATTTAACATGGGAAAAAGAGGCACTTTTCCAAGTGCCTTAGTTATTGTTAACACATTCAATCTTCACGACAACTCGATGAACTGGTTTTATCATTTGATAGGGTAACTGAGCTGGTGCTGGCCATAAAGAACCTGCCTGCCAGTGCAGGAGATGGAAGAGACGAAGGTTCGATCCCTGGGTCGGACGATCCCTTGACAAAGGGCATGGCAACCCACTCGTCTCCTTGCCTGGAGAAGCCCGTGGACAGAGGAGCCTGGTGAGCTGCAGTCCATGGGGTCGCCAAGAGTTGGACATGACTGAGCACGCACTCAGCCGAGGCACAGAGCCATCAGATGCCTCCCCAGGAGCACACAGACTGAAACTTTCACCCCAGGCGGTCTGACCTGAACCTGGACTGTTTTTTCCCGGATGCTCCGTGCAGTTTGTGGGATACTAGTTATCCAACCAGGAAATGAACCTGGGCCCTTGGCAGTGAAGGGCCCAAGCACTGGGCGGCCAGGGAGCTCCCTGAGCCTGTCCTCTGTGAGCCTGACGCGCACTGCCTCTACTTGTCCTGCACGCCCAGGGGCCCGGTGAGGTGACGTGCCGGACGCCGGCCTCTGCTCTGAAGCCTCTGCTACCACAGCAGCACTGGGGTCACCGGAGCTCCTGGTGCAGCGAGCCGCCCTTTCTGAGCCACAGTTCTCCAAGGCTCCATCAGGACAGGAGTCCCTGTGGCCTCTCCTCTGCGAGGCAGCAGGTGCAGCGGTCCGTCCTGGCCTCCAGGCTACCGCTCCTCTCCTGTGACCCAGAAATCACCACCTCTCGGAGCCCCCGTTTCCTATGAGGGCCTCTAGCCTGCTGGTGGATCAGACCGCAGATCCCACCAAGGGTGAGGAGTGTGGTCCCCAGTGCGGACTCAGGTGAACCCCGGATGGCTAATGGCGGCTATCACTCAGGCCCTCCCCTGGATCACACACACCGTGTGTGACGCTGGGTCCCTTTACATGTTCTGCTATGGCTGTTTAGAACCAAGACGTTGTGGCTACTTAACTTCCATCTCCTTTCCACCTGCTCCTCTAAAACATTTCTTTTCAATCATTTGGGAAAATGATGTGCCAGCCTGCACTTCAGTTGTTAAACATAAAAAGCTGGGCTTCCCTGGTGGTACAGCGGTGAAGAAGCCACCTGCCAACGCAGGAGACGCGGGCTTGATCCCTGGTCCAGGAAGATTCCACCTGCCGCAGAGCAACTGGGACCGTGAGCTGTAACTGCTGAAGGCCCCACGCCTGTACTCTGCAACAAGAACCCCACACACCGCAACCAAAGAAAGCCTGCTCCCAGCAACGAAGACCCAGTGCATCCAAACCAAACAAGGCATATGCTTGTTACAAAAACAGAAGTATCTTGGGAACCTTCTCTGGCCCAGTCATTCCTGTAAGTGGTTTATTCACGTTAACTCGCTTTACCTTCAACCAGCCCTATGACTGTCCCCCCACTTTACAGATGAGGAAGCCAAGCACGGTGAAGTCAGGGTCACACAGAGAGCGGCTGACGGGGACCGCCCACTTAAGCCACAGGACCCGTCTCTGCTTTTAAACACAACATCAGACTCCCTCTGCTGGTAGAAGCTGTGTCTGCCGCCTTCACTCCCAAGTGCCAGGCACACTGCTTTGCACACTGTGGGTGTCAACAAATTTGTTTTAATATATAATATATACATACACACACTCAGTCACGGGCCCGCCTGGGAAAGGGCTCCATCACACTCCAGCTCCTGGAGACTCTCCGGAAGGAGTCCAGGCCTGGCAGTCTTCACAGATGATGCCCAACAGGGGGGCACTTTTAGTAGACAGGTGGGGAGGGATGGGGAGCACCTTAGGGTGTGCCGCCGCGCGCCTCACACAGGCCCAGAACTCTGCTGCGCCCTCTTCATCAGCTCCTCATCCTGCATAGACAGCTCTGTCAACTTCTTGCCCATCCGCTCATGGATGTCCAGGTACTTGGAGACACAGCGGTCCAGGCACACGGACTCGCCCTTGGACAGCTCTGCTTCCTTGTAGTGGGGAGGCACGCACTTCCGGTGGCAGGCGCTGGTCATTCTAGAAAGGGCAAGGTCGGATCAGCAGCCTGCTGTGGCAAAGCAGGAACTCACGACCACTCCTGCCCTGCTACCTTGATCTCACCCGCCAGGAAGGCAGTATGAACCCCCAATCTGCGCCTCCGCTGTCTTGGGAGGCCCTTGTCTGAGCCCATGGTTACCCCGTGTTTCTGACTCATCGGACAAGAACCGTTAGCTGAGTATTGGCTACGTTCCAGACATCACGCTAAGTGTGTGACATGGATTCTGCCACGCAGTCCTTAGGATGACCCCATGCAGTCGGCACGATCGCTACCCTTTTTACAGATGAGGGAGTGAAGGAACAGAGAGCCTCAGGATGACATAAAGCTGGGCTCCGACCCCAGGGAGCCTGACTGGGGGCTTCCCGGGGACGCAGTGGTAAAGAACACGCCTGCCAACGCAGCAGACGTGAGAGACGTGGGCTTGATCCCTGTGTGGGGACCGTCACCTGGAGGAGGGCATGGCAGCCCACTGCAGTGTTCTTGCCTCGAGAACCCCAGAGGAGCCTGGTGGGCTACAGTCCATGAGGCCGCAGACTTGGACTCGGCCGAAGCAACTTACACCAGGCATGAAGCCTGACTTCACAGCTTACTTTAGAAAATTATTCTCACATATAGCCTTCGAGTCAAACCCAACTAATCAAAGGAGGATACCAGAGAGTTTTAGCCAATAAAAATAGCAAATGTTGACTGCCTACTTGTGTTGGGCGTGATGTCTATCTTATATTTTAACATTTAATATTTATAATGTCTCTATGGGAAAGGTACTATTATGAACTCCATTTTATAGCTGGGATAACCACCAGTCTACAAGTCCAAGTAACTTGCCCAAGGCCACAGAAGCGGTGGTTGATGTGGCTGATTTGTTCCCAAATCTGCCCGGTGACTCGTTAGGAGTCAGACTGAAGTCCTGGTCCTGGCTCTGCTACCAATGAGCTGTGGACCCTGAGAAGCTGCTGAACCTCTACAAGCCTCAGTGTCCTCACCTTGAACATGGGACAAGGGAACTCAGTGGCGATTATAAAAAGATAATGCCTATAAAGCGCTCAGCACTGCTAAACGGGTTACGCGGGATCTGTCAAAAGGCAACCGTTCTGCTGTCCCCAGAGCCTAGTTTCTCTTCCTGCTCGGCTCCTCCATCATCAATTCCACCCCAATCCCAATGTCAAAGTCCTTCTAGTGAGTCCACACTGCGTCTGCATTAGCCCTTAACCATGGAGGTGGGTGGAGAAGGAAACGCAACCCACTCCAGTCTTCTTACCTGGGAAATCCCATGGACAGAGGAGCCTGGCCGGCTACAGTCCAAGGGATGGAAAAGAGTCAGACACGACTCAGCCACTGGGCATGTTTGCGTGGGGGTGGGTGCTGGGAAGGTAAGTATGGCCCTCAGTTTATCCTAGATTGAGACCAAGATTTTTCGGAAGTCGCTCACCTCTGCCCTTGGAAAGGATGACTTGGGAGCATTCTCTAAGACGTGAGGGGCAGGACCGGCCTTACCTGTTGTACATGTCGGCCATCATCTCTACCTCCAGCTCTGCGGCCAGCTGCTGGGCCCTGAGTGGGTCCATCTCAGCCCTGTGCCCTGGAAGAGATTTCCTGTGGGACTCCTAGTTTGGGGGCGGGGGGGAGACATCACGGTCAGCACCCAGCCCTCCCAACCGCTTTCCCGTCCAGGGGCTGCAGGAGGTGGAGGAATCCCAAGGGCATCCGACCAAGAGGGGCCGCTGACCTCGGCAAGCTCAAGCACCCAGCGTCTGACCTGGGAACCGAGGCCCCGCCCAAGGTCGCAGAGCCGGCGATGGCAAGCCTGCAAAGCGGGTCCCGGCACCCTAACGCCAGCCCCTCAACGTGGCGTCTCTCCGGGAGAAGAGGGGGTGTCGGGGACGGGGCCCCGAACGGCCGGCATGAACGCGCGGGGCCCTGCAGATCCGATTCGACGCGGCCCTGCGGGGCCGGGCCCGGGGCCACGACCCTGGAGCGGCGGCGCCGTCTTCGGGGTCGCTGCGCGCTCCGAGCCTCTCCCCGAGGCCCGGGCCTCTCCCTGCGCCCCCGGGGCCCCGGCGTCCGGCACACGCCACAAACTCACCGCGCGCGCGGCTGGGGCAGGGCGGAAGCACGTGGGGCGCGGCCGGTGGGAAGTCCCGCCTCCCTTCCGCTCAGGCCGCGCTTCCGGAGTGAAGACCCCGCCGCGGGCGGCGCCGGGAAATCCGCCACCATAGAGAGGGAGCGGCTGGCTCCCGCCGGAGGCGAGGGAGTCCTCCAGGTGCTAGAGAGGACTGCAGGGTACCATAGAGGCTGCGGCGGGCCATAGAGCGCCCGCAGCAGGTAGAGTTAGGGTCCCTAGCGGGGACGGCGAGCGGCTTGAGTTTATCGGGTCTGTCAGAGCGGGCAGGGGTACCGAGCTCGCTGAACATTACCGTCCGCTCCCCCGGGGGGCGCTGAGGTCGGAGTGCAGGTCTGGTGCAGAGAAGGAAGCACGTCCTCAAACTGCAGCTCTCAGATGCATGTAACCCCACCTGGGCCGCCTAAAATCACCCGACTGTCCAGGGCCCACTTCGCACCAATGAATCAGAATCCCCGAGGCTAGGACCCAGGCATCGGTATGTCGTGGGAGTGTGTAATTTCCTCGGTTCTGTCTCGTCACAGCAAGAACTTGAAGCGACGGAGGTTAAAACCCTTGGATAGCTCCGTGTTAGTTCTGTTCTGTTTAGAAAATAAAGGAAAATACATCTTCCAGGCGTGAGGGAATGCCGACCCAAACGGCGCGAAGAGGGGGGAGAGAGAGCGCCCCAGCCCTTACGCTCCTCTTTTTATATGTCTTTTTTCCTCCTCTGGGCCTGCCTTATGTAAATTGGGCTCGCCAGGAGTGCTGTTCTACGCAGAGGGCCTCACTCTGGTCCTCAGACCTTCCTTTGTTCTATTTTCTTGGGTTTTTCCGTTCCTTGTCTTTTAGCCACCGCCATTCTGGGCTTCTTTTTCCTATTCAAACTACCTAACAGGTCCATTGTAGAATTCCCCTGCGATTCCTCTGCGCAGGCAGGTTTGAGAGCCAGAGTTCAAAAGGGCTTCCGGGTGAATACAGCTGTGCGGAGATCCCTGAACTGTCTAGGGTTGCAGAGACCAGCGAGGCGCCTTCTTATAGAAAGAGGAGTCAAGTATACAGTACGTTTTATTCAACTCCTGTTAGACGCCCCTACAATCACAGACAACTACCCAATCTGATCACACAGACCACAGCCTTGTCTAAATGAAACTAAGCCATGCCATGTGGGGCCACCCAAGACGGACGGGTCATGGTGGAGAGATCGGACAGGGTGTGGTCCGCTGGAGAAGGGAATGGCAAACCACTTCAGTATTCTTGCCTTGCGAACCCCATGAACAGTAGGAAAAGACAAAAAGATAGGACACTGAAAGAGGAACTCCCCAGGTCGGTAGGTGCCGAATATGCTACTGGAGATCAGTGGAGAAATAACTGCAGAAAGAATGAAGGATGGAGCCAAAGCAAAAACAACACCCAGTTGTGGATGGAACTGGTGATAGAAGCAAGGTTTGATGCTGTAAAGGGCAATATTGCATAGGAACCTGGAATGTTAGGTCCATGAATCAAGGCAAATTGGAAGTGGTCAAACAGATGACAAGAGTGAACATTGGCATTCTAGGAATCAGCGAACTAAGATGGACTGGAATGGGTGAATTTAACTCAGATGACATTATATCTACTACTGTGGGCAGGAATGCCTTAGAAGAAATGGAGTAGCCATCATAGTCAACAAAAAAGTCGAAAATGCAGTACTTGGATGCAATCTCAAAAAATGACAGAATGATCTCTGTTCATTTCCAAGGCAAATCATTCAATATCACAGTAACCCAAGTCTATGCCCCCAAAAGTAACACTGAAGAAGCTGAAGTTCAACAGTTCTATGAAGACCTACAAGACCTTCTAGAGCTAACACCCCAAAAAGATGTCCTTTTCATTATAGGTGACTGGAATGCAAAAATAGGAAGTCAAGAGAAACACCTGGAGTAACAGGCAAATTTAGCCTTGGAATACGGAATGAAGCAGGGCAAAGGCTAATAGAGTTTTGCCAAGAGAATGCACTGGTCATAGCAAACACCCTCTTCCAACAACACAAGAGAAGATGCTACACATGGACATCACCAGATGGTCAACATGAAATCAGATTGATTATATTCTTTGCAGCCAAAGATGCAGAAGCTCTATACGGTCAGCAAAAATAAGACTGGAAGCTGACTGTGGCTTAGATCATGAACTCCTTATTGCCAAATTCAGACTGAAATTGAAGAAAGTAGGGAAAACCACTAGACCATTTAGATATGATGTAAACCAAATCCCCTATGACTATACAGTGGGAGTGACAAATAGATTTAAAGGACTAGATCTAATAGAGTGCCTGATGAACCATGGATGGAGGTTTGTGACATTGTACAGGAGACAGGGATCAAGACCATCCCCAAGAAAAAGAAATGCAAAAAAGCAAAATGGCTGTCTGAGGAGGCCTTACAAATAGCTGTGAAAAGAAGGAAAGCAAAAAGCAAAGGAGAAAAGGAAAGATATTCCCATTTGAATACAGAGTTCCAAAGAATAGCAAGGAGAGATAAGAAAGCCTTCCTCAGTGATCAATGCAAAGAAATATAGGAAAACAATATGATGGGAAAGACTAGAGATGGTTTCAAGAAAGTTAGAGATACCAAGGGAACATTTCATGCAAAGATGGGCTCGATAAAGGACAGAAATGGTATGGACCTAACAGAAGCAGAAGATATTAAGAAGAGGTGGCAAGAATACACAGAAGAACTGTACAAAAAATATCTTCAGGGACTTCCCTGGTGGTCCAGTGGCTAAGACTCCGTGCTCCTAATGCTGAGGACCAGGGTTCGGTCCCTGGTCAGGGAACTAGATCCCACATGCTGTAACTAAGACCTGGCTCAGCTAAATAAATATTAAAAAAAAAAAAAAAAAAAGGTCTTCATGACCTAGATAATCATGATGGTATGATCACTCACCTAGAGCCAGACTTCCTGGAATTTGAAGTCAACTGGGCCTTAGGAAGCATCACTACGAACAAAGCTAATGGAGGTGATGGAATTCCAGTTGAGCTATTTCAAATCCTGAAAGATGATGCTGTGAAAGTGCTGCACTCAGTATGCCAGCAAATTTGGAAAACTTGGCAGTGGCCACAGGACTGGAAAAGGTCAGTTTTCATTCCAATCCCAAAGAAAGGCAATGCCAAAGAATGCTCAAACTACCGCAGAATTGCATTCATCTCACATGCTAGTAAAGTAATGCTCAAAATTCTCCAAGCCAGGCTTCAGCAGTACGTGAACCATGAACTTCCAGATGTTCAAGCTGGTTTTCGAAAAGGCAGAGGAACCAGAGATCAAATTGCCAACATCCGCTGGGTCATCGAAAAAGCAAGAGAGTTCCAGAAAAACATCTATTTCTGCTTTATTGACTATGCCAAAGCCTTTGACTATGTGGATCACAGCGAACTGTGGAAAATTCTGAAAGAGATGGAAATACCAGACCACCTGATCTGCCTCTTGAGAAACCTGTATGCAGGTCAGGAAGCAACAGTTAGAACTGGACATGGATCAACAGACCGGTTCCAAATAGGAAAAGGAGTCCATCAAGGCTGTATATTGTCACCCTGATTATTTAACTTATATGCAGAGTACATCATGAGAAATGCTGGGCTGGAGGAAGCACAAGCTGGAATCAAGATTGCCGGGGGAAATGTCAGTGATCTCAGATATGCAGATGACACCACCCTTATGGCAGAAAGTGAGAAGAACTAAAGAGCCTCTTGATGAAAGTGAAAGTGGAGAGTGAAAAAGTTGGCTTAAAGCTCAACATTCAGAAAACGAAGATCATGGCATCTGGTCCCATCACTTCATGGGAAATAGATGGGGAAACAGTGGAAACAGTGTCAGACTTTATTTTTTTGGGCTCCAAAATCACTGCAGATGGTGGTTGCAGCCATGAAATTAAAAGACGCTTACTCCTAGGAAGGAAAGTTATGACCAACCTAGACAGCCTATTCAAAAGCAGAGACATTACTTTGCCAACAAAGGTCCATCTAGTCAAGGCTATGGTTTTTCCAATGGTCATGTATGGGTGTGAGAGTTGGACTATAAAGAAAGCTGAGCACAGAAGAATTGATGCTTTTGAACTGTGGTGTTGCAGAAGACTCTTGAGAGTCCCTTGGACTGCAAGGAGATCCAACCAGTCCATCCTAAAGGAGATCAGTCCTAGGTGTTCATTGGAAGGACTGATGTTGAAGCTAAAACTCCAATACTTTGGCCACCTGATGGGAAGAGCTGACTCGTTGGAGAAGACCCTGATGCTGGGAAGGATTGGGGGCAGGAGGAGAAGGGGACGACAGAGGATGAAATGGTTGGATGGCATCACCGACTCAATGGACATGGGTTTGGGTGGACTCCGGGAGTTGGTGATGGACAGGGAGGCCTGGCGTGCTGTGGTTTGTGGGGTCGCAAAGAGTCAGACACAACTAAGTGATTGAACTTAACTGAAGTAGACGCCCCAGACCGTCTCTTCATAAAGATGATTAGGCAGCAATTGCAGCTGCCACCAGAGCCATCCTAGCGTGTTTGGGTGAAGAAGAAGGGTATTTGTGAGTGTGTGAGTGTGAAGGGTATTAGTCGCTCAATCATGTCCAGTTCTTGGCGACCCCATGGATTGTAGCCCACCAGGCTCCTCTGTCTATGGGGATTCTCCTGGCAAGAATACTGGAGTGTGTTTTCATACCCTCCTTTAGGAGATCTTCCCAACCTAGGATCAAACCCAGGTCTCCCACACTGCAGGCAGATTCTTTACCATCTGATCCACCAGGGAAACCCAAGAATACTGGAATGGGTAGACTATCCGCTCTGCAGGAGATCTTCCCAACCCCCGGATCGAATCCGGGTCTCCTGCATTGCAGGCAGACTCATTGTCTGAGCCGCCAGGGAACAAGACAGTGTGCTTCCCTGCATGCCTGTCTCCTGCTCCCTGCCCTCCTCCCCCCACCCCAAGAAAAAATCCACCTCAATCCTGGATTTTTCAAGGGACGTCCCAGGAAACGAAATTTAAAGATGCAAGTTAATGATGCAAAGGTACACTGCCCATAGGAGAAGGTGGGCCAGACACTCTGTATGGTTGGTCATGGTGTACTTTCCTGGGAAAGCCACGATTTTAAACACTGGGTCTCATTATAGCACTGCAGTAAGGACTCAACCTCTGTGCTAAACCCTGTGCCCTCATACTTTAAAATTGAGGTGTAGGACTTCCCTGGAGGCACAATGGATAAGAATCTGCCTGCCACTGCAGATAGCACGAGTTCAATTCCTGGTCCGGGAAGATTCCACATGCCTTGGAGCAGATAAGCCCTGAGCCACGACTACAGAGCCTGAACACCCACAGCAGATGCTCCGCAACAAGAGAAGCCACTGCAATGAGAAGCCCGCACACCACGATGGACAGGAGCCTACCCTCTCTGCAACTAGAGAAAGCCGGCATACAGCAACAAAGACCCAGGGCAACCAAAAGTGAATAAATCTTTTAAACTGAGGTGTACAATTCAGACAGTAAAGTAGTAACATGCAGAATCTTAAGCTTAATTTTTAAACAGATATTCATTTTTATAACCATTACCCAGATCAAGATACAAAATACTTCCAGCACCCTAAAAAGTTATCTCATGTCCCTTCCCAGTCAATATCCCCTCTCCTGCAGGGAACCTCTATTATGACTTCCACCAGCATCAGTTAGTTCTGCCTACTCTTGAACTTCATGTAAGCAAAATTATACATTACTTTCTGTTTGTGCCTCACCTTTTTAGCTCAACGAGGCATCGGTGAGATTTCAGCCATACTGTCGTGTGTATCTTATGCATTTTTCTTTATTGCTGTCTAGTGTTTGATTGTATAAATCAGCCGTAATGCATTTATTTATGCTCCTGTTGATGAACTTGTGGGTTGTTTCCAGTTTGGGCTATTGAGATAATACTGTGATGTATATTATTGTACATACGTTATCCTGGGTTTTGCTTTTGAAAACATTATAAACATATGGAATATTAAGAAATTACATGGAAAAGGAGATGGGTTCTTGCGAGAAGAATCTGCTTCCTAGATGGGATTTTTTTAATCAGATTTTATGAATGATTGTGTAACTGTATGATTCCATTTAAATCACATTCTGAAAATGACAGAATTATAGCGATGAGAGAAAAGATTAATGAGATTGCCTAGGGTTAGATTTGGTGGGGAGAGGGAGGGAAGTGTGCCTAAGGGAATAACACAAGGCAGATCTTTGTGTGGGTGAAATGGTTCCATGTCCTGATTGTGGGTGGAGGTTTTATACAAATCTAAGCTGTCATCATACCATACAAGCCATCATATCAAGGCCAACTTCCTTGTTTTGATATTGCATAAGTTATGTAAGATTTAGCTTTCAGTGGATAAATCTTAAGTAAAATGTAACCTTCAGTTCCCTTTCTGTACTACTTATGTAACTTCCTGTAAACCTATAATTATTTCAAAATGAAGTTTTAAAAATCATTACAAAACAAACAGAAAAAATTACCATATCTAATCCATGACAGTTGCTCAATAGCAATGAAATGTTTTCTTTTTGGAGTTTTATTTATTAGGGCAAAGTTTAAAAGCACAGAAAATGTTTCCTGTGGGCACCGCCAGGTTGAGAGGAGCGTGGCCCTCTCCTCTCCCCGCCATGGCATGTGCTTGTCCACTGACCCCAGTGTGCTCCAAAAAGGGGGGCTCCTCTGGCAAAAATGTCACTCTGCCTGCTGTGTTCAAGGCTCCCACTCGACCAGATAGTGTGAACTTGGTTCACAGATCAGCAGGTCATCAAACCCGTGCCGAGTGTTGGGGTACCGGCAGAGCTGTGGCTCAAATTCCCAGGGTTCCAGGTGGCAGGACTCCCCGTTCTGGCCAGGCTGCTTCTGGAAATACGTGTCGTGGGGGCCGCCTGTTTGCATCAACCAGGACCTGACGACGTTGGCACCGCAGAGTGAATACAGCACAGCAGTGATACGCCATCTGCTCTGCACCAGCCGCCCCAGCCTCGCCACCGCTGGTCATGCCCAAAGGTCATTTGTAGGGGAAGCTCCTGAACTTCCTTTGGAGGCTGAAGATAAAGTTGAAGGCTACAAGAAGACCAAGCAGGCTGTTCTGCTTCTGAAGAAACTGAAGGCCTGGAATGACATGAGAAAGGTCTACGCCTCTCCGCGAATGAGAGCTGGCAAAGGCAAAATGAGAAACCCTCGCCGTGTCCAGCACAGGGGACCCAGCCTCATCTATAACGAAGACAGTGGTATCCTCAGGGCCTTCAGAAACATCCCTGGAATTAATGGAAGCAAGCTGAACATTTTGAAACTTACTCCCGGCGGTCACGTGGGGCGTTTCTGCGTTCGGACTGGAAGCTGTCTCGGAAAGCCGGGTGAGCTGTCTGGCACTCGCCACCAAGCAGCCTCCCTCAAGAGTAACTACAGCCTCCCCATCACAAGGTGCTCAATACAGGCCTCAGCAGCCTCTTGAAAAGCCCAGAAATCCAAAGAGCACTCTGAGCACCACGCAAGAAGATTCATCGCAGAGTCCTGAGAAAGAATGCACTGAAAACCCTGAGACTCACGTTGAAGCTTGACCCACACGCAAAGACCACGCGCCAGAACGCCCTTCTTCGACAGGCCAAGAAGCACAGAGTCCGCCTGGATAAGGCTGTGGCAGCACTAGACGCCAAATCAGATGAGAAGGCGGTTCGGGGCAAGAAGCCTGCGGTGGGAAAAAAGGCTACAGGGCACCAAGAAACCAGCAGCTGAGAAGAAGCCCGCAGGAAAGGCCACCCCAGAGGAAAAGAAGGCTGCTGCGCGCACGTACATTTGCTTATTCCATAAACGCCAACTCATTTGGGGCAGCTGATTTTGAATAAAGACCTGAACAGAGAGGCAAGGAGAAACATGAAAAATAAGTAAATACAAGTCCGGAAAAGTGGCGAGCACGGTGTACTGAATTTTCAGATGCTCATCACGCATCACCAGGACTTGACAGTTGTCAGCATTTAGCCATATTTTCTCCATCTAACTGTATCTCTAACAGATGAAGTCTTTTTTCCACATTGCAATTTTCAGGCCCTTAAAAGTTATAGACGTCTTCACACTAAGTATGGCTGGCAATCAGCAACATTGCACTGTTCAACCACTGGTACCCAAACCAGGCTTTCAGATCATGCCAGGCAGAAGCCCCCGTGTTTTCATTCCATATTTAAGCTAACTAAAGTATTTGCTCATTTAATATCTATTTAGTGAGCACCCCATCTGACCCAGGCAATTTGCTGGGTCCCGGGCATATAGCCATGAACAGGAAGGTAAAGCCCCTGCCCTATTGGAGCTTAGAGTCTAGAGAGAAACTCCAGTGACAAATGCATAAGGTGATTTTGGATTTCAATAAATATACAAGAAGAAAATAAACTATGTGGAGATGATGGAGAGGAACTCAAGGTCATGGGAGGCCTCTAGGAGGAAATGACATTTCAGAGCAGAAGACAGTCTTGCAAAGAGCAGGAGGGGAATGGTGGTAGTCCCGAGTACGGAAAGGAGTCAATTTATTGGAGGAATTGGAAGGAGGCCAGGATGGCTGAAGTGGTGGGGACGGTGCGGGGGGAGGGTTGGGGGAGTCCCAGCTTTGTAAGTCACAGCTCCCCTCACGCATTCTCCAAAAGCAGTTCCCTTCTTAGACCACAGGACCCCTGGAGAAGGTGAAGAAAGATGTTCTGTTTTTCGGAGCAAAAATCTCAATTCAGTGCAAAAATTTGCTCCGAGCCTACTGTGTCCTGGTCACTTCAGCACAAAATAGAGCTCGGTTTGTATCATCTGGACTTGTAAGCCGTCAGCTTGGACCCGCTCCCTTCTCTCTGCCCCTCCCCCCACCCCATCCTTCGGGGAGCCCCCGAGACAGGTCCCCACGGCCGCTGTCCACTCACCCCCTCCCTCGCCAACCTCTCACAGCTGCTTTAGTCCGAGGACGGGTAAAGGGGCTGTTTAACAGAGTGTGGAGGGCAGGGGAGGTGCAGGACCTGGGCTCTGGATGGGCAGGGGAGGCCGGACAGCTGGCAACCACGCTCCACAGGGGCCCTGGGGCCGCCCGGGCCAGGCGAGGACGAGGACGCAGGGAAGGAAACGGCTCAGGATGGACACGGGCCGGGCAGGCGGGAGGGCCCGGCAGTGATTGAAAGGTGCCACCTGTCAGCGCTCCACGGGAAACCCGAGCCTCCCCATCCAGGGGGAGTGTTGTACCAACAGGGTAGTAAACAATGCTGGTCTGTGGCCCCAGGCCCTTGCAGTGGGGGGGTAGGGGGGAAGGTGGGGGGAAGGTGGGGGCTAGAAGCCCGGGGGCTTAAAGACAGCCTAGGAGAGACAGTGCTCAGCTCAAGGAAGGAGACGGCTCCAGGACCCCAGACAGAGGCCCCCCAGGTAGGCGAAGCCCTGCGCCCCCTTCCAAGCAGCTGCTCCATCTGCCAACCCCTCTGCCCACCTCCAAGGGCAGGAGCCTCTGAGCAGTGCCCCCCGGTTGGAGAAATCCTTTCTGACTCTCTCCATCACTGTATCAACTCTTAGGAATTGGAGGTCGGAGACCCTGGAGTGCCTAGCAGAGTCGCCCCCAGGTAGCCACCCACCAGGACCTGAGGGGCAGAGAGGGCCTCGGAGACTCCTGAGTCCAGTTGGGGTGGGAGGTGGCATCTCTGAGCAGCTGAGGAGAGCATCTCCGAGGGATGTGGCTGGCTGGAGGGCCACGGGTAGACAGACCACGCGGCAGAGGTTGTGGGGGTGTCAGCAGAGCCTCCCAGCACCGTCTCCACCATGTAGGGCTTGGAACTTGGGCTCCTGGCTACTTTGCCTTCCCGTCTGCCAAGGCAAACAGGAAGAGATAGGAGCTGCCCCAGCGGACCAAAACCGGGGCGGAATGAAGGCTTCCCGGGCAGGGCAGGAGGACGGAGGCTACCACGTACTTGGAAGTGAGAGCCGACCTCCTCAGCCACATCTGACTGCCCTCCTGTGGTCCCCCCTCACCCCGGCCGGGCACCTTCCACAGGACCCTGGCTGAGGAGCCACTGCGGACAGCGTCTCCAGCAGAAGCTCTGGACCGGTCATCAGGAGACCTGGATTCTACATACAGTTTGGCCATTTCATTGTCCTAAGCACCACTGTAGTCAAGGGACTTCCACTCCCCGAGCCTCGAATTCCTCCATCTGTAAAATGGGTCAATAACGCCTATTCCGAGGGGTTAGAGTGAGGAAGCAGGGAGGTATAGGAAGGTGCCCGCAGTGCAAGCTGTACAATTGTTAGTGCTGGGTGGGGGTGTGTGTGTGTGTGTGTTAGTCACTTAGTCACGTCCGACGCTTTGTGACCCCACGGACTGTAGCCCACCAGGCTCCTCTGTCCATGGGATTCTCCAGGCAAGAATACTGGAGTGGTTGCTGTTTCCTTCTCCAGGGGATCTTCCAGGCCCAGGGATCGAACCCAGGTCTCCTGTACTGCAGGCAGATTCTTTACCACCTGAGCTATAGGGAAGTCACTACTGGGGTGGGTGGTGTTATCCTAACGTCTCACTATTCTGCGTTTCTTTACTTCTTGGCTATTTCTGACAAGCCTGGAGGGTGGAGAGCTGAGGTGAGGAACACACAGGATGGCTGAGAGGTGTGTGTGTGTGTACACACCTGCCCTTCCCCTCCATGGTGCTGTGTGTGTGGCGCGTGGATGTAGGGTAAGACGGCTGCAGGGCTCAGCTATGTCTCAGCCTATCACTGCCACACTTTGAGGCATAAAAACGGCTCCTCATCTTACCGGTGTTCAGTTCTCTTTGCCTTGTCTTACCAACTAAATGCCCTCCTGGCTGAGTCAGGACGTTAATCTGGCCCAGGGCGGGGCAAAAGCCAACCTACACCGTACAAGCCGATGTATGCCGAGTCCTGCTTCCGTGCCAGGAACACCCCCAAATACGTTCTATGCATTGGCTTTCTTAACCCTCCACCATCCCTATGAGGTCAGACCTATTTTTATCTCCAGAAGTCAAAACCCAGGCAGGATAAGAAGCTTGCTCAAGGTCGCAGTGGGAGCTGGGAATCCCCTTGTAGGAAGCTGAAGAATCAGTGATTTTTCACCACTGCGTCATGTCACCTTCCCAACAAGAGCACAAGGCAGGGATGGGGGGGTGTTGACCATTTAGACCAGCATTCACTATAGTTTCTTCTGCTAAAGGTGGCATTGCTCAAGAGGGCGGTAGACGGGCCTCAGGGTTGCTGTTCAGTCGCTCAGTCGTGTCCAACTCTCTGCGACCCCATGGACTGCAGCACACCAGGCCTCCCTGTCCTTCACCATCTCCCAGAGTCTACTCAAAATCATGTCCATTGAGTCAGTAATGCCATCCAACCATCTCATCCTCTGTCGTCCCCTTCTCCTCCTACCCCTCAATCTTTCCCAGCATCAGGGTCTTTTCCAATGAGTCAGCTCTTCGCATCAGGTGGCCAAAGTATTGGAGCCTCAGCTTGAGCATGAGTCCTTCCAATGAATATTCAGGACTGATTTCCTTTAGGATGGACTGGTTGGATCTCCTTGCAGTCCAATAGACTCTCAAGAGTCTTCTCCAACACCACAGTTCAAAAGCATCAATTCTTCGGTACTCAGCCTTCTTTGTGGTTCAACTCTCACATCTGTACCAGGGAAGCCTGTGGAAACTAGGGCCTCCTAAGCCATTAATCCGGAGAAGGCGATGGCACTCCACTCCAGTACTCTTGGCTGGAAAATCCCATGGGCGGAGGAGCCTGGTAGGCTGCAGTCCATGGGGTCGCTGAGGGTCGGACACGACTGAGCGACTTCACTTTCACTTTTCACTTTCATGCACTGGAGAAAGCAATGGCAACCCACGCCAGTGTTCTTGCCCGGAGAATCCCAGGGACAAGGGGGCCTGGTGGGCTGCAGTCTATGGGGTCGCACAGAGTCAGACACGACTGAAGTGACTCAGCAGCAGGACATTAATCAGGCCTCCCAGGTGGTGCCAGGGGTAAAGGACCCGCCTGCCCACGCAGGAGGAGAAAGAGACTCGGGGCAGAGACTGCCGCAGGGTAGATACAGCAAAATGAAAAGAAAGCAAGAAAAAGAAAATCCAAGGCCAAATATGGAGAAAATGAGTTAAAGGAAGAAAATATGTTTGGAGAAAAATGAGTTAAAGGAAGCTAAACAAAGTTAAGATTTCTTTACCATGGGGTATCTGGACTGTAAGTGCTAATGAAGCTGTAGGACTCTAAAAGGGTTAAGAGTAGGCTGTTTCTGGAACAATCTTAGCCAGTGAACACCCTCCTGTCCCCAGTGCAGCCCTCATTAATGTCTTGTTCACTCACTCAGTCGTGTCCGACTTTGTGGCCCCATGGACTGCGGCCCCCATGGACTGCAGCCCACCAGGCTCCTCTGCCCATGGAATTTTCCAGGCAAGAATACTGGAGTGGGGTGCCAGTTCCTTCTCCAGGAGATCTTCCAGACCCAGGGATCAAACCCGAGTCTCTTTCGCCTCCTGCATGGGCAGGCGGGTTCTTTACCACTGGCACCACCTGGGAAGCCCTATTAATGTCTTAGGAGGCCCTAGTTTTCCACAGGCTTTCCAGGGTAGCTCAGCTGGTAAAGAATCCACCCGTAATGCAAGAGACCCCGGTTTGATTTCCTGTGTTAAGAAGATCCCCTGGAGGAGAGAATGGCTACCCACTCCACTATTCTGGGGCTTCCTTGGTGGCTCAGCTAGTGAAGAATCCCCCTGCAAGGCTGGAGACCTGGGTTTGATCCCTGGGTTGGGAGGATTCCCTGGAGAAGGGTTAGGCTACCCACTCCAGTATTCTTGGGCTTTCCTGGTGGCTCAGCTGGTAAAGAATCCGCCTGCAATGCGGGAGACCTGGGTTGGGAAGATCCCCTGGAGAAGGGCGTGGCAACCCACTCCAATATTTTTGCCTGGAGAATCCCCACAGACAGGAGCCTGGTGGGTTACAGTCCATGGGGTTGCAAAGAGTCAGACACGACTGAGTGATTAAGCACAGCATGGTTTTCCACAGAACACAGTTTGCCAACTCGATCTAGACCAGTCCTGTCTGTTGGAAGTGAAGACTCCCGAGAGGCAAGGAGACTTGCTCCGGTTCCAGGCTCAGGGCTGAAGTCAGGACCCTAGCTCCCTTCAGATGGGCGTTCCATCTCCCGGCTTCATTGATTTCCCTCCAGCTTTAATTCACTGCCAGAGCTGTGAACCATGGGCCGTAATGGGAGCCATGGAACTGAACGGCAGCGTGAGCATCTCTGAAAATCCCAGCCTGACTCCTGGGGAAACTGGGAGACTGAACCGGGGACCCCCAGAACCCGAATGGCTGGCAGGAACGGGGCCCTGGCCCTCGTATGCCCGTCTTCCTGCCTCGGTCCCAACTGCCCAGGTGCCAGCTGTGCTGTACCCAGAGTGACGGCCCTGCAGGGGCAGGAGGTATTTTTAGCCCGTGACAGCAGCGTCTGCTTCTTTCACTGCCTGAGTCATGCCCTGAACATTATTCGGGGATTATTTTCTCTGTAAACAGACCCCCCAAGAAGGGCAGAAGGAGCTGGCTCTGTCCCCCTACCCAGCTATTTTCGTAGATGGGACAGCACGACCATCCTTCAGTGTCAGTGGGGAAGCAGTCCCAGCCGCCCTGGTGGACACTAAGATCTGCAGATGCTCTTGTCTCTCACATGAAGTGGGGCAGCGTCTGCTTATAACCTACACAGTCCTTTCTGATACTGTTAAGTCAGCTCGAGATCACTTGTAATACCCTGTACAATGACAATGTTATGTAAACAATTGTTAATAACAATGTAAATGCTATGTGAATAGTTGGAGCAGCTGCAGATTCAAGTTTTGCCTTTTGGAATTTTCTGGATTTTTTTTTCCAAATATTTTCCATCCGAGGTTGGTTCAATCCACCAAGCCCGAGGACATGGAAGGCTGACTGTACGTACAGAGCTTGAAGAGGAAACCTCATGTTGAAGTGTCACGCGCTCCCTTTCCTCCCACCCCCGGCAGCTGGAGGATCAGACTTCCCTGCGGAGGTTAATCAGGGAGAGCACATATCTGTTCTTCACCAAAGGGAACTCTGCCAGGCCCAGGGCCAGCTCTTCGGAGACTCATACACAGCCTGGCAGAGACCCAGACCCCAGGCAGGCCCAGGGCTCCCCAAATCTCAGGCATCCTTGCGCCATCTCCACGGCTTAGGTATCTCGTATCCTGCTTTCCTGAACGTCTTCCTTTGAATTAGCTGATTTTAACTTCAATAAATGCATTTATAAAAGAAACTTTATATCACTATTGGAAATGGAAACTCCACGTCACTGGCCAGAAATAGAACGTAACTGTAAAAATAAATCCAACTGGAATCAAAGCAGTCTTATTTGATTCTATCTAGAGACTCCTGTCTGCTTTGGGCTCTGAGCCTGCAGGCCCTGCGGACAGCTATCTCCATCAGAAGGGAAGAGGAGCAACTGTCCAGGGATGCGAGTGTCAAACTGTAACCACCTCGCTGACTTATTCAAAAAGGGGCCAAATCATTGAAAAGGCATTATGTGACTCTTTTTTTTTTTTTTAAGTGTCTTTGTTTATTTATTTGCCTTTAGCTGTTCTGGGTCTCTGCTGCTGTGCCCAGGCTTTCTCTAGTGGCAGCGAGTGGGGGGACTCGTCCCTGCGATGCCCAGGGCTTCTCTTGTGAGGCTCTCGGGCCCCAGAGTGTGGGCTCAGTGGTCGTGGTCCAAGGGCTTAACTGCCCCTCCGCATGTGGAATCTTCTCGTACCAGGCATTGAACCCACGTCCCCTGCATTGGCAGGCAGATTCTTAACCACTGGACCACCAAGCAAGTCCTGACCCAGTGTTCTTTAAAGCCCAAGTCACAACCCGCAGAGGACCGTTCGGTGGACATCAAGTAAACAGAGCTGGCCCAACACCCCATTTTGGGGGAAGTGGTGCCCTCCCCATTCATTTAACCAGATGCAAAGTGGGTGCTTGTGTCTCATGTCCAAGCAATGGGGGCCCTGGGACTGAATTGAAGGCATCCGAACTCCAGGGCCTTTACCTGGAGAGAGGGGGCATGACCGGGTGTGTCTGTCTTCTCTTTCCAGAGATGGAGCAGAACGCGGGGAAGTCCTCAGAGGATGGGGCCACTGTCCCCCCAGCCACGGAGGCCCCGGAGCCCACCGGAGGTGGCGGCTCTGCGGAGGAGGAGGCCGCAGGCCCCGCTGAGAGCGCCGCCAGAGCAGGGCCGGCCACAGCGGGACAGCAGGAGCAGGCCGTCTCTGCTGAAGGCCAGGCGGACGGGCTGGGTGAGGTCAAGGCGGAATCCCAAGGGGAGGCTGAGCTTCAACAGGAAGACCCAGGGCAGGGAGAGACCGCTGCGGCCCCTCGGAAGACCGACAGGAAAGACCGGACCGACTCTGAGCCCGCGGGGGCCGAGGGAGACAAGGAGACCGCATCGGCCTCTGAGGAGCAGAGCGCTGATGAGAAAGAGGCCAGGCCGGGGTCTAGGGAGAGAGTCGCCGGGAGCGGAGAGGCCCAGGCCGAGCTGAAGCAGGCTTCTGGGGCACAGGAGGCCGAGGCCGGAGGGCGGGGAGGCCAAAGGGCCTCAGGAGGAGGGTGGCAAGACCGAGAAGCCCCAGGCTGAAGCCCAGCCTGACTCTCCGAAGGCCGCCGTGGCGGACGAGGCCAAGCCCGAGCCACAGGAGGAGGAGGTGACGGAGCAGGTGGTGAGTGAGGGAGCGAAGAGGAGGGAGGGGGCCCCACAGAGGTCCAGAGTCCCCCCAAAGCAAGCCCCTGTCCCGCTTTATTCCTCGGGGAAAGTCCAAGAGCCTGGGTGGCAGCAGGTGGGAAGCCGTGCTTGGCCCCGGGCTGCCTCCCAGATCTTTCTGAAGCCTCGGGCAGGCACGAGCCCACCCAGCGCGCGTTTGTTCCAGGAGCCAAGCGGTCCTGATGAGGAGCAGGACCAGGGCGCGGGGGCAGAGGCTGAGGACGGGGAAGGGGGGCCTCCCAGCTCCCCAGAGGGATGGCCCGAGAGCCCCACAGAGGAGGGCGGCAGCACCAGCCCAGGTGAGGGGGCGCCCTGGAACCCACCTGCTGCAGGGCCTGCCCCGGGGGTGGGGGTTGGGGGGCGGGGCCCAGGAACCCACCTTGCTGCAAGGGCCACCCCAGGGGGGCGCTGGGTGGAAGACGGGGGCCAGAAGCCCACCTGCTGCACTGCCCGCCTGGGGTCATGCGGGGCCCCCAGGAGCCCACCTTGCTGTAGGCCCTGCCCAGGGGGCACGCCGGGGTCGCCCTGCTTCCCTCCCTCCTGTTCCTCTCCCTCAGAAGGGCTGAGCCCAGACACCGCTGCTTCTGAAGAACTCGGTCCTTCAGCCAGGTAATGTCAAACGCTGGAGCCCCAGCTCCCCCTCCACACCACAACCTGCTCCCTTCAAAGCCTGCTTTCCCCTGAGACTGGGCCTCCAGCGTCTAGTCTCGAGATATGCCAGGAATATTGCTGCCCCCTAGCTCAGGGCAACCCACTCGAGTACTCTTGCCTGGAGAATCCCAGGGACGGGGGAGCCTGGTGGGCTTCCATCTATGGGGTCGCACAGAGTCTGACACGACTGAAGCGACTTAGCACCAGCAGCAGCTCAGGGCAGAGCCTGGGAAATGAGAAGAGCTGGAGCGGGGAGCAAAGGGCAGTGGAGCATCCCTGGTTGGCCTCCCACCCAGTGCTGAAGAGGCCTCCTCTCCAGCACCCTAGGACTCTTTATGTGAGCCCCCAGTCTTGTCTGTCTCCGCAGTCTCAGCATCACCAGTCGTGCGTGAGCAGAAAGCCTGAGTTTGACAGCGACGCTGCCACTTGTCTTGGTCGCTAGGTTGGTCCTGTCTGACTCTTTGGGACTCCATGGACTTAGCCCACCAGGCGCCTTTGTCCGTGGGATTTCCCAGGCAAGGGTACTGGAGTGGGTTTGCCATCTCCTCTTCCAGGGGATCTTCCCGACCCAGGGATGGCACACGCGTCTCCTGCCTTGGCAGACGGATTTTTTTTTTTTTTACCACTGAGCCACTGGGGAAGCTCCACTGTCTGATCGTGGCTGTATCACTTCCCCCTCCTCCCCTGGGAAGTGGACACAGTCAGGGTACCTGCCTCATAGGCTCCTTGTGAGGCTCAGATGACGTCTGTGTATAAAGCACTCAGCCTGACGCCTGGTGCCTGAAAGGTGCTGGATAACACGAGAGCCTTCCTCTTGCCAGGGCACAAATTTTGTCGTTAGAAAAGCCTTCCTTTATTTCGAGCTGAAAGTCACCTCCGTGTGACCTTCTTAGGGAAAGGTGCCTGGTGAGCGTTCACATTCCCCGTCTTACAGAGGCCTTAGACCCACCCTGTCAGGTACCTGTCCCCACTATACAGATGGGGAAGCTGAGGCTCAGAGAAGTGACCTGACAGCCCCAAGTTGTTGTTCAGTCATTAAGTCGAACCTGACTCTTTGTGACCCCATGGACTGCAGCACGCCAGGCCTCCCTGCCCATCACCAACTCACAGAGTATTCTCAAACTCACGTCCATTGAGTCGGTGATGCCATCCAGCCATCTCATCCTCTGTCATCCCCTTCTCCTCCTGCCCTCAATCTTTCCCAGCAGCAGGGTCTTTTCCAATGAGTCAGTTCTTCTCATCAGGTGGCCGAAGTATTGGAGTTTCAGCTTCAGCATCAGTCCTTACAGTGAATATTCAGGGTTGGTTTCCTTTAGGATGGACTGGTTTGACAGTCCCCAAATCACATGGCAAATAAGAGGCCTAGGCAGGATTGGAACTCAGGTCAGACCTCAGATGTGCTAGTTCTAACTGCGCAGTCAGACTGAGCCTCACTCTTCCTTCCCAGCGCCTCCCAGTGCTGGGCCTGGAGGCACGTATGTGAGGCTGGACCGTAGCTCTGTAGCTTCTTGGGCCGGCGGGGACCGCTGCCCAGCCAGCCTCCTCCCTGTAGAGGCGCGTCCTAGCCAGCCCCCCTCACGCTCCTCTGAACGTTTCCAAGCAGTGACTCTTCGCCCAGCGATGTGCCCCAGAGCCCCACGGAGCCCCCTCGGTCAGAGGAGAAGAAGAAAGAGAAGGCGCCAGAGCGCAGAGTGTCCGCTCCTACCCGGCCCCGGGGACCCCGAGCTCAGAACCGCAAGGCAATCGTGGACAAGTTTGGGGGGTAGGATTGGGGCGAGGGGCTGGCGGGGCTGAATTGGTGGGAGGATGGGGCGGGGGAGCAGCCCGAGCCCCGGAGGGACATCTGATGGGTCCTACCCGCACCCCGGGAGGACTGCCGTCTGATGGGACCCCCTTCCCGCCCCGGCGCACAGGGCGGCCGCGGGCCCCACGGCCCTGTTCCGGAACACCAAGGCGGCGGGCGCGGCGGTGGGCGGCGTTCGGAACATGCTGCTGGAGTGGTGCCGCGCCATGACCAGGAGCTACGAGGTGCGCGCGGCGGGCGCGGGCGGCCGCGCCGGGGAGGGCGGTGCGGGGCGGGCGGCGGCCGTGCGCGGCGGGGTCCGGCGGGGCTGGGTGCAGGCCCCTGACGCGGCTCCCGGCCCCGCAGCACGTGGACATCCAGAACTTCTCCTCGAGCTGGGGCAGCGGCATGGCCTTCTGCGCGCTCATCCACAAGTTCTTCCCCGACGCCTTTGACTACGCGGCGCTGGACCCCGCGCAGCGCCGCCACAACTTCACGCTGGCCTTCTCCACCGCAGAGTAAGCCCGGGGGCGCCAAGCGGCGGGGACCGGGGGCCGAGCCGTAGGGTCCCTGGGGAAGGACAGTCAGGCCGAACCCATGGCCACACCTCCTTGAATCCGACAGGTGCTTCTAGGATGCGGGGAACTGGTGGAGGACGGAGCAGTGGGTGAAACCGACCAAATCCCCGCTTGCCTGTGACTCCTGTTCTATTTTATATTATTTTTTGGCCGTGCGTCGTCACATGTGGAATCTTAGTTCCTCAAACAGGGATCAAACCTTCACTCTTGGCGTTGGAAACAGAGAGTCTAAATCACTGGCCCACCAGGAAAGTCCCGTGACTCACACTCTAAAGAGACAGACAGCAAATACACATACACGCGGAATTAAATGTGAGGGGACAGGCGGAGAAAATGCAGGCGGGTGAGAGAGAAAGGAGGGGAAGACTGGGAGTTTGCAGAGACCTGGAGCCAGATTCTGACCCTGACTTTTGTTAGCTGTGTGATCTTGGGTAGTCTCGTTCACCTCTCTGAGCCTCTGTATTCTCACCTTTAAAATGGGCATGACATTTGGCAGGGCTGTGATGAGAATTAATAATTAAAGTCCCTATCACAGTGCCTGCTGCTGCTGCTGCTAAGTTGCTTCAGTCGTGTCCAACTCTGTGCGACCCCATAGACGGCAGCCCAACAGGCTCCCCCGTCCCTGGGATTCTCCAGGCAAGAATACTGGAGTGGGTCGCCATTTCCTTCTCCAATACTTGAAAGTGAAAACTGAAAGTGAAGTCGCTCAGTTGTGTCTGACTCCTAGTGACCCCATGGACTACAGCCCACCAGGCTCCTCCATCCATGGGATTTTCCAGGCAAGAGTACTGGGGTGGGGTGCCATTGCCATGGCAAACATTTCAAAAAACAAAACCCCTAGTTGCTATTCCTATACTCAAATGAATGATATCACAATTGATACATATTTTCTAAATTAATTTAATTTTGGCTGCACAGACTTTCTCCAGGTGCAATGAGCAGCAGCGACTCTTTTTCGTGTGGTGCTCAAGCTTCTCTTGTCCAGGCTCTAGACTCTTGGAGTTCAGCAGTTGTGGCTGGCCCACAGACTTAGTTGCCCAGAGGCATGAGGAATCACCCCAGACCAGGGACTGACCCCAAGGTCCCTCTACTGGCAGGCGGATTCTCAACCACAGGACCACCAGGGAAGCCCCTGTGATGATGCTTGTTATCCCCTGTGGGACCCGGAGGGAGATTTATTGCTGAGGTTCACACAGCTGGGTGCCGGGGCTGCGGAGGGATGGGGAAGGGGTGGACTAGACAGGAGGGGCGTGAGGAGCAGCGGGGCCCAGGGAAGACCCTGAGAGGCGAACACAAGGCTGCTGGGTGGTGGGGAGCGGAGGCACTCTCCCCACCAAAGCCCCAAAGCTGGACTGGGCCAAAGGCTTCCACTTCTATCCCCGGAGAGGCCGGCCAGTCCCTGATGGCCTTGAGGCTCTCTGGGGCTCATGCCTGGCTCAAGCATCCTTTCCTGCCTGGGGGAGGCTTCTGAGCCATCCGGTCTGGGCAGAGGGTGTCGTCCTCCAGGACAACTCTGAGACCTGGGAAGGGATGGCTGAGGGCACTTCTGCAGGCCCAGAGCAGGGGGCAAGTCACTAGGGATGTTACCAGCATCTTGGTCCGTGAGGCTGAGCCCTCTGAGCGAGTTCAGGCCTGGCCACCAACCCGTGGGGAAGCCTAGGGCAGCCACCCTCCCCTCTCTGGGTCTGTGTGTCCCCATCGGCAAAACCAGAAGGCTGATACTGACCAGTGCTTTTCAAATGGGTCCCTCACCCCACCGGCAGCTTCCTCAAACAAAACAGTAAGTGGATGCCCAACACAGTAAACAGATTTAAGGGTGGCCTATGTAGGCTGAGAGGGGCTCCCGGAGCACCCCAGATCAGTGTCCAACCCCCTTCCTAAGATGGTCCTGAAGCATGTCTCCCGGGCCCTTGGGCGCCAAGGATGCCATCTGAAAACTCCCAGACTTGGTGCTCCAGAATCGCTTCCCACGTGGCTCAATGATTTAAAAAACCCGCCTGCCAATGCAGGAGACACCAAGAGACCCAGGTTTAATCCCTGGGTCAGGAAGATCTCCTGGAGGTGGTGGTTTAGTCTCTAAGTTGTGTCAGACTCTTGAGATCCACGGACTGTAGCCTGCCAAGCCCCTCTGTCCACGGGATTTTCCAGGCAAGAATACTGGAGTGGGTTACGGTTTCCTTCTCCAGGGGATCTTCGAGACCCAGGGATTGAATCCAGGTCTCCTGCACTGCAGGCAGATTCTTTACCGAAATGGCAACCAGCTCCAATATTTTTGCCTGGAGAATCCCAGGAGGAGCCTGGGAGGGCTAGAGTCCATGGGGTCACAAAGAGTCAGACACGACTGGGTCCACAGGCATGCATGCGGAGCTGGTGCTCTGGAAGGCCCCTTCCGGTTTCACATTATCCTGCCCTGGAGTGGGGGTAGGGGTGAAGGGGTCGGGAGCCCTGTGTCCTGCTCTGAGCTTGGAAGCACCTTTAAGGACCAGGACAAGCCATGTGAACCACGCGTGACCAGATGCCAGGCGTCCTGCTAAGCGCCTCCCTTGGATTGTCTGATTGGACGGTCACGACGGTACTTGTGTGGCTGCCAGCAGGGAGTTACGGGAGGTTGGTGCAGGAGGGCAGTGGCCAACCCGGGCCTGGAAGGGACACTCCTGGCCGGGGCTGCGAGCTCTCGGTCACCATCAGGAGGGCGTGTGGCTTGGCCCTGACCAGGCGTCCCTGGCCTGTGGGCCACGGGTCATTGTCCTCCTGCGGCTGCCAGGCTGTGTGTGTGTGACCGTGCCATGGGCATGTGGGATCTTAGTTCTCTGACCACGGGAGACCAGGGGTCACACGTGCGCCCCCGCCAGTGGGAGCTCCAAGCCCTGACCACTGGACCACGCAGGAAATCCCCCTCCCTCGCTCTCTGACCCTTGGCAGCTGACGGAACCTCTCCTAGGGCTGGGTATGAAGACGAAGTGTGCAAAGTAAGGGGCCTGGCCACAGCTGGCTCCCTTCTAGAAGGCTCCTCTGATTCCCCGGGAGCCCAGCGCTGGGCCCCTGTGGGGCTTGATTAGTGAGCTGCTGGAGTAGCCTTCCCCGGCTCCCCAGGCCCAGTGGGAATGATGCATTCGCCTCTCCTGGGTGGAAACCGCACCTCAACCCACACCCAGGAGCCGACAGTACGGCTTTGATTGCAGGGAGCTCGTCCCGGGCCTCGAAGCCCTTTGGTCCGTGCTCCTCGCCTGCCCCAGGCCCGTCTGGCTCGGCTCTCGGTCCAGCTGACTCAGCCCTGAGAGGATGCCCCCCGGGACCCTGGTGGCCCCTCCTGCTGGCACCTCACGCGGTTGGCGGCGGGGCCTGCCGGGACCCGGCTTCAGGGCCAGGGTGCCAGGCGCGTCCAGCAGGCCTGCGGTGGAGTCCCAGCTGTGCCGCTCGCTTTGGGCAAACCACCAAGATGCTGCGAGTCTCCGGCTCCCCTTCTGCCGGTTGAATACAGGGGAATGAAGTGAATGAGGGCATTCAAGAGAAGGGATTTAGAAGCTCCCTGCTGGCCCAGTGGTTCGGATCCCAGGCTTCGACTGCCCTGGGCTGGGCTGGGTCAGTCCCTGGTCAGGGAGCTGAGATCCTATAAGCTGTGCGGTGCGGCCAAAAAAAAAGAAGGGAGAGGGAAACACTTGATAAGGCTCCTGGCAGGTGGAGGCAAGGCCCCAACAGTGCTTAGATCAGATGGTCGGCCTCAGCGAGGCCAGGAGTAGCCCGTGGTCCCAAAGAGCAGCTGGGAAGTTAGAGAAACAGGACTCCCTGCGCAGCTCTGTGCAGTTGCTCGAGCACTCCTGCCTCAGGACGTTTGCACTTGCTGTTGTCTGGAACCCCCTTCTTGCAAATATGTACCCGATTTACCTTCCTGAACTTAAAAGTACCCTTTAAGAGAACTTTTCCTATTAAAAATCCCTTAGGGGAACTCTGGGCTTCCCTGGAGGCTCAGATGGTAAAGAGTCTGCCTGCAGTGTGGGAGCCCGGGTTCAATCCCTGGATCGGGAAGATCCCCTGGAGAATGAAATGGCAACCCACTCTAGTATTCTTGCCTGGAGAATCCCATGGATGGAGGAGCCTGGTCAGCTACAGCCCGTGGGGTCCCAAAGAGTCGGACACGACTGAGCGACTTGTCTCTTTCTCTCTCTTTTTGGGAACTCCCTGGCGGTCCAGTGGTTAGGACTCTACGCTCTCATTGCCGAGGGCCCAGGTTCAATTCCTGGTGGGGAAACTAAGATCCCAGAAGCCACAAGGCACTGACAATAAATAAATAAATGCCATCACCAACATATTACAAAAGCAAATCCCCTCGAAGACAAACACGTCCAGTCCTTCCCTGCCTTATTGTTCTCTGTAGCATCGCTCATCCTCTGACGTACCATCGATTTCTACTTGACGACTGCCTGTGTTCTGCCACGTGAACGTTGATGAGAATGGGGGATTCTTACTCTGTTCAGTGTTGACCTCCCTGGAAGAACACCTAGCACGTGGCGCCCCCAGTGCACGCACAGAGCCTGACTGAGGCTGGAGAGCTGAGACTGCAAGCCCGCACTCTAGCTGGGATTAGCGTTCTGTGCTCTTCACGCTTCCTGTGGGGCCTGTCCTTCCAGAGGACGGACACAGGCGCACACAGACGGGTGGGTTACCGCAGAACCCCACACTGGAGGGCCCCACTCCCACGTGATGACACGTGGGGCAGTGGAAACATGGGCTTTGGAATCAAGCCACACTGAGTCTGAGTCTTGACTCTGCTGGGCCTCTGCTGTCTCATCTGTACAATGGGATAGTTGCCCCAGATGCGGTCCCAGCACTGCCGCGCACAGTCCTGCGGGCTTCATCCTTGGGGGCCTGCCCCACCCCGTCCCTTAGACCCCCACCTCTTTCCTTGTCAGCTCTCTGACCCCCACCTCTCACCCCTCCCGGTCTGCCCCTCAGGAAACTCGCCGACTGCGCCCAGCTGCTGGAGGTGGATGACATGGTGCGGCTGGCGGTGCCCGACTCCAAGTGTGTCTACACCTACATCCAGGAGCTGTACCGCAGCCTCGTGCAGAAGGGGCTGGTGAAGACCAAGAAGAAGTGAGGGGCTGACCGGTGCTGGCCCAGAGGCCCCTTTCACCTCCACAGAGGTGGCGGGGCTGGGCAGGCGGCCCCAGTCTTAACTGCATTAAAGGCGCTTTTGTAAAATCCCGTCTGGCTCCTGGGGGCTCCCTCCCTACCCCGCCGGGAACCTCTCTCACTCTGGGATAGGCAGCCTTGGCTGCCCGCTTTCCTCACCTGAGGTGATTTTCTCAAGGACCATGATGGGCATCTGGGACAGGACAGTGCACTGGGTCTCATCGCCAAGAAGCTGTGTGTCCCTGGGCCAGTGAGCGAACCTCTCTGAGCTTCAGTTCGCCATCTGAACGGGGATAATAGCGGCTCAAAATCCCGCAGGTGCTGTGAGGGTTAAATGGGATTACGTAGGCAGTATCACAGGCCCAGGGGTCATGGTTCTGAGCAAACTCTGGGAGACCGTGGGGGACGGAGGAGCCCGGCGTGCTGCAGTCCACGGGGTCAGAGTCAGACGCGACTTAGCAACCTAGCGACTAAGAACACGGCAACGAGGGACAAAAGGCCCGGCCTGGGCCGCCACGTAAACGCTGAGCAGTGGCCCAAGGTGACCGCATCCTCACGTTTCCAGCCACGGGTGGCACTTTCCCACATCTTTTTCCCTCTTTCCACACTTCTCCTAGATTAGGGAATTCCAGGACAGGGACCGGAGTAGTTCTCTAGAACTCTCACTCAAACTAGGCTCGTGGGACCTGGAGGTGATTTCTTTGACTCTAAGATACTCCATGTTCTATCTCTGAAAAGCCAGTGGTTTGGGGATTTCCCTGGCCGTCCAGTAGTTAAGAACCCACACTTCTACTGCAGGGGGCATGCGTCCGATCCCAAGTCAGGGGACTAAGATCCTGCATGCTGTGTGGTGCGGCCAAAAAAATGAAAAAGCCAGTGGTTTTAGAAGCTCCTCCAGAAGCTCCTCCTTTGTGCTGAGGTAATCCCTGAACTCTGGCTGAGGTTTTGTTTCTGTTTTCCCGCTGCTCACGGGAGATGAGCCCTAGAGCTGAGTACACTGCTGCAGGTGCTTGGCTGTTTCTGTCGTGTCCGACTCTGTGCGACCCCGTGGACTGCAGCCCGCCAGGCTCCTCTGTCTATGGGATTCTCCAGGCAAGGATACTGGAGTGGGTCGCCATGGCCTCCTCCAGGGGGATCTCCTGTCTTGCAGGCAGATTCTTTACTGCTGAGCCACCAAGGAAGCCCAGAGCTGACCCTAATTTCCTGCTAACAATCCTGTCTGGCTTTATCAGCCGTTGGGAGCGTGTGCTGATGAGAACAGCTCAGGAAAAACACAGAAATGAGAGCCCGCCGGCTCAGCACTGTGGCCAGAGGTGCGGACTCTGCCCAGGTCAGCGGCGTGGACGCGGCCGCCCCCGGAGAGCTCGGTCACCCTTGGCTGCCTCCTGTATAAAACGGGGGCGTTATTCCTGTGGGTGGGTCGACGACCCCTCTGGCTGAGGGTGGCCGGGTCCCTCACAGCCAGCTTTCCCCACAGAGCTTGGGGTCACACAAGGCTCCATGCCCTGCGAGCCCTCCGTTGATGGGGAAGCAAGCATCTTTCATCTGACTGCAGCTAAACAAGCCTCCTCCTGATGAACCACTTGCCCCCTCAGTGAATGCTCAGGTGGACCCTTGTGCTTAACAGCTGAGCAAACACATGGTCTCCATGGCTTCCTCTGGACTCAAGCTGGAAGGGAAACCCCTCCCAGCATAAAGCCTGACGCTAGGATTAGGCCAAAGAACGGGACAGCAGTGGGTTAAAAACCATGTTGTCAGGGCTCCCCTGGTGGCCCAGTAGTTAAGACTTCGCCTTGCAGTGCAAGGGACGCCAGTTCGATCCCTCATCGGGGAAGATTCCACAGGCCACGGAGCAACTAAGCCCACGTGCGACAACTACCCAGCCCATGAGCTGCAGCTACTGAGTCCGTGAGCCTGGAGTCTGTGCTCCAGGCAAGAGCGGACGTGTGATGCGAAGGCCGGGGTTGCAACAAGCGAGGAGCTCCCCTTCGCCGAGACTCCAGGAAAGCCAGCAGTGACGATCCCAGCTCGGCCAAAAAACGAAATACATAAGGAAATCTTTAAAAACAAAGCAAAAGACCGTACAGTCAGATTTCTGGGGTGGAGAGGAGATTCTTCACTTTATGATTCATCAGTGGAAACGGAAAGGTTTTGCACCTAAATCTATACAGGTCTACGATTCAACTGCTCCACCCCCAAATCACGTAGTTGTAAGAGTCCCTCCTTCCCCGGCCCCCTCCTCGTGTACACCCCACCTGACCTGCTGCCCCCCAAGCAGGGCTCTGTGGGGGGCAGGGATTCGGGTTGGCTGCTCATCTGGCCAGGAAGGTGGCCTGAGTCTCTAAGATGGACCAACCGGTGGGACCAGGAACCCCCATCACGGAGCACTGGAGAGCTGGATTTTGAGTCTGCAAACGTAAATGCCTCTGGCTCCGGGGCAGAGAAAGGGGCTGGGGAAAGCACATCTGTGGCCAGTGGGTCCACACTCATAACGGCAGTCCCCTCCCCGTACACACACACACACACAGAACCTAAGAAGGAAATCTTGGAAGACACGAGCAAGTGCAAAATCGCAGAGAGGCTCTGGTCCCCCGTCCACGAGGGGCGTCCATCCATCACACAGAAAGCAGGGGGGTCAGAAGCCGGGTTAGGAGGGCCGGTCCACTCCAAACTGGAGGGTAAACTCTTGGGCCTTCTGGTCAAACAGCTCTGGGTCCTGTGTCAGCTGTTCCACGAGCTCCAGCCGAACGGGCTGTTCCAGCTCCGGTTGATTCACCAGCATGTTGAGGGCCTCCAGGACTGGGAAGAGAAGTCGGAGCCGGACATCAGGAGAGAGAGAAAAAGCTCCTAGGAGGAAGCGATGCCGCCCACTCCCCGATCCCCCCGAAACCCACACCAACCCACGCCTGAGGACGGCTCTACGAGCAAATCAGACGGCAGTCAGCATCCCTGAGGACGGTGTCCAAAGCTCTCACGAGCACTTATCTCAGTGGTTTTCACGCGGTGTCACAACTCCTGTCGCGGGGGTCAGTGAAGTCAACGCGGTTTCTGGGTTCTGTTCCCTTTTCAGCTAGAACCGCTCTGCTTTTGTTGCGTCTGACTCTCTGAGACCCCGAGGACTGCAGCACACAGGCTCCTCTGTCTTCCACTTTTTCCTGGAGTTTGCTCAAATTCATGTCCATGGAGACAGTAATGCTAAGTCACTTCAGTCGTGTCCGACTCTGTGTGACCCCATAGATGGCAGCCCACCAGGTTTCCCCGTCCCTGGGATTCTCCAGGCAAGAACACTGGAGTGGGTTGCCATTTCCTTCTCCAATGGAGGCAGTAATACAATTCCAAAATTTTTTTATTTGGGGGAAAAGGGTTCTGAGGCTTAAGACTGGAAACCACTCCTGCCCTGTGGCTTGAAATCTTTCACGGGTGACTTTGGGAACCGGGCGAAGGCAGTGCCCGCCTTGTGCCCGTAGGCACGCACACAAGCCTCTGGCCCTGGGCTCGCGGCCTCTGCAGAGCTCTGGTGCTCACCAAGGACCACACCTCCGCCTCTCCCCAGCACTCGTTTCCAGGGTTAGGAACTCCCAAGCTGGTCCAGCGGTGGGATATTTTTAAAAAGCATTTATTTATTTATTTGGCCTCTCTGGGTCTTCATTATGGATCGTTAGTTGCGGCCTGTGGGATCTAGTCCCCTGACCAGGGATCGAATCTAGGCCCCTGCATTGGGAGTGTGGAGTCTTAGCCACTGGACCACCAGGGAAGTCCCCAGAAACAGGACTGATCACGTATTGATTACGTCCATAGACTCGGGCCACAGCGCCCAACACGCAGCTCCCAGCCATGTGTGGTCATCCTGATTTAAATTAATTGAAATTCACAACAATTAGGAGTGCACTTCACAGTCACAACAGCCACACTTCAAGTCCTTGAAACCTACACGGGGCCAGTGTCTGCGGCATTGGACAGGGGTGCTATGGACCGACGCCACCACTGAAGAAAGTTCTGAGCCAGTCAAGGGAGGCCTCGAAGGCCAGCTCTGCCGCCTGCCAGCTCGGGTAAGAGCTCAGCTCTCACACGCCTGTGTCCTGATGGGGCCGATGAGAACACTGTCTCAAGGGCCTTCCAGGAGGACTGAATGAGGTTGGTGTGTTAAAAATGGCTGGTTGCCCGGGTTAGAAAGTTCAGGTTCTCAGTGGTGCAGGGACGTATGTGAGACCAAGTCCTCAAGGGCCACCCAGCTCCACTTTTGTATTCCTGAATTATGATTAATCCATTATAATTTCAATTGGTTATCCATGGATGTATACCAAAAATACCATATGGAAGAAAAAAGTGAATTTTTATGCTGGAGAGGGTGGGTGGAAGAGCAAACCCTCCTACGTTGTTGGTGGGATAGGTAAATTGGTGAAGCCAGTCTGGAAAACAGCACGAGGCTCCTTCAAAAACTAAAAGCAGAGTTGCCGAATGGTCCAGAATCGCACCCTTGAGCATGTACCCAGAGAAAACGCCAACTCAAAAAGCTACGTGTACCCCAACGTCCGCAGGAGCACCGTTTACAACAGACGAGACAAGGGTGCAACCTGAATGTCCATCGACAGACAAGGGGACAAAGAAGATGTGGCAGACAGGCACAGGGAAATCCCGCTCGGCCACAAACAACAGTGAACAGAGGCCATCTGCAGCAACGTACGGACAGACCCGGAGACCGCCGTATCAAGTAAAGGAAGTGAGGGAATCAGGCAGAGCAGGACAAACACCACGTGACATCACTACGTGTGGAATCGTAAAAAGAGACACGTGAACTCATTTACAAAACAGAAGCAGACTCACAGACCTGGGGGAAAGCAGGAGAGGAGGGCTACACCGGGATTGCGGTGAGCAGAGACAGACTGCTGTACGTGACAGACGGACAGCGAGGCCCTGCTGTACAGCCCGGGCACCTGCACTCAGTGCCCTGTGAGAAGCGGCAGCGGAAAAGAGTGTGAAAAGGACACACAGACACACGTGCACCCGGGTCACTCTGCTGGGACCATAAACTAACACAACATTGTGAATGAACCGTAAAAGTAAAGCCAAGTCGCTCAGTCGCGTCCGACTCTTTGCGACCCCATGGACTATATAGCCTGCCAGTCTCCTCTGTCCGTGCGGTTTTCCAGGCAAGAATACAGGAGTGGGTGGCCATTTCCTTCCCTCAAAATTAACCATACTTCAGTAAAAAAAAAAAAAAAAAGTGAACTAAAAAGATACCGTGTGACGCTCTTAGTGCAGGGTCAGAGTGCCTAATGAAGCCATGTACTTACGTTACTAGGCCCACCCCTTCGGCTGTCCTTACAGCATCGGATCTTGCTTCTATCACCAGTCACATCCAGAACTGGGTATTTTTGCTTTGGCTCCATCCCTTCATTCTTTCTGGAGTTATTTTTCCACTGATCTCCAGTAACATATTGGGCACCTACCGACCTGGGGAGTTCCTCTTTCAGTGTCCAATCATTTTGCCTTTTCACACTGTTCATGGGTTCTCGAGGCAAGAATACTGAAGTGGTTTGCCATTCCCTTCTCCAATGGACCACATCCTTTCACCCCTCTCCACCATGACCCGCCAGTCTTGGGTGGCCCCACAAGGCATGGCTTAGTTTCATTGAGTTACACAAGGGAATTCAACGAATTCAGTCGCTCAGTCGTGTCTGACTCTTTGCAACCCCATGGACTGTAGCCCACCAGGCTCCTCTGTCCATGGAATTTTCCAAGCAAGGATAGTGGAGTATGTGGCCATGTCCTTCTCCAGGGGATCTTCCCGACCCAGGGATCACACCCGGGTCTCCCGCATCGCGGGCAGATTCTTTACCGTCCGAGCTACAGGAAAGCCCTAGCAGTCTCTTGCCTGGGAAACTCCACGGACAGAGGGGTCTGGGGGCTACAGTCCCTGGGGCCACAAAGGAGTCCGATGTAACTTAGCGACTGAACGACAGTAAACAGGAGCAACCGACAAAAGCGGTCCCGTGACTCCCCCTCCGACCCCATTCAGTCCAGGGCCCCGGTTCTGGGGGTCCCCTCACCTTGGCGGGTCTTGGTGCTGGCTTTCCAGTTCTCCTTGCTGATGATGGGCAGGCACACCCTCCCGTCCCTGTCCACGTTGGGGTGGTAGATCCTGGTGGCGAATTTCACTGTCGGGGGCCGGAACGGGTACTCCCTGGGGAAGCTGACGCACAGCCTGAAGGCCTTGAGGTTGTAGGGTGGCCTCTCCTGTGCGAGAGAAGGGGTCACGCTCTGGGCAGAGGCACAGCTGCCCTCCTCCCCCCAGGACCTGGGCCTGGTTTCCACCCTCCCCGCCCTGCCCCAGGGTCACAGGCTTCCTCTGCGCCACTCCGAGGAAGGACCGTGAATGCGGACACAGATGGCATGTGCATTCACTTAGCAACTGGGCCGTGGGTCAGAGCGCCCGGGCCTGGCGCTCGCACAAGTCAGACCCTGGCTTCTGCTGTGCGCCTGAGGGCCAGCTGCCTCCCACCCCTGAGCCTCAGTTTCCTCTCTTGAAAAATGGGTGCAGTTTGACTGGAGGCATCCTCAGGACCACCTTAGCTTCTTTTTATTATATTAGTAATTAACATCTTTCCAGTTTTATTGAAAAAAAAACTGATACACATCACTAAACTTAAGGCGTTGAGCTTGATGGTTGGATTCACATATGCTGTGAAAGAATTACCACAATAGGTTCAGCTGACATCCATCTTCTCATATAAAAAAATGAAGAGAAAGAATAAGGAAAAAAATGTCCCCTTTAGGATTTACTTTGTTGACCATTTTTCTAGGACTTGTCTGGTGGCCCAGTGGTGAGGAATCCGCCTGCCAGTGCAGGGGACGTGGGTTCGATCCCTGGTCCAGGAAGATCCTATATGTCCTAGAGCAACTAAGCCCATGAAAGTGAAGTTGCTCAGTCGTGTTCAACTCTGTGACCCCATGCACTGTAACCTGCCAGGCTCCTCCATCCAGGGGATTCTCCAGGCAAGAGTACTGGCTGCTGCTGCTAAGTTGCTTCAGTTGCGTCCGACTCTGTGCGACCCCATCGACGGCAGCCCACCAGGCTCCCCCGTCCCTGGGATTCTCCAGGCAAGAACACTGGAGTGGGTTGCCATCTCCTTCTCCAGTGCATGAAAGTGAAAAGTGAAAGTGAAGTCGCTCAGTCGTGTCCGACTCTAGCGACCCCATGGACTGCAGCCTACCAGGCTCCTCCATCCAGGGGATTCTCCAGGCAAGAGTACTGGAGTGGGTTGCTATTTCCTTCTCCAGAGGATCTTCCCGACCCAGGGATCGAACCTGGGTCTCCCGACTTACAGGCAGATGCTTTACCGTCTGAGCCACCGGGGAAGTCGACTAAGCCCGTGCACCACAAGTACCGAGTCTGTGCTCTAGAGCCCGGGAGCTGCAAATCCCGAAGCCCTCTCGCCCTAGAGCCAGGCTCCACGACAAGAGAAGCCACTGCAACGAGAAGCCCGAACACTGCAACAGGAGAGCAGCCTCCGCTCACTGCAACTCGGGAGAAGCCTTTGCAGCGACAGAGACCCAGCGAAGCAAAAAAAAAAAAATAGTTAAGACGGTACATACTGTTATGGGTATTCTACCATCTTAAAACAACAATTCAGCACTAGAGTGCCTAAGCATTGCCAGGAGCCAGCAGCAGACCCTCTAGACTTGAGCAACTGGAAGGCTTTCCTGCACCCGCTGTGTGCTGCCTGCTGCTAAGGGCTTGACACACATTCGCCCACGCAGCAGGGTGTAGGGCTTACGTGGTCCTCGGGCCACGTGGCTGGAGCGTGAGTCGTGGCTCTGTCGACCCCATCCCTGTGCGACCTGAGGCGAGCAGCTGAACGTCTCTGTGCTCTCCTTACAGAAAGGGTCACAGCCTTCTCCACAGGGCTTGGGCGACAATTAAATGAGTCCATTCACTTTTCTTTTAAGGTAATGAAGAGTGCACCAGCTTTTCTTTTCTTTTTCACTATTTTTTATTTATGTATTTGCAACACTGAGTCTCAGTTGCAACATGTGGAATCTAGTTCCCTGACCAGGGATGGAACCCAGGTGCCCTGCGCTGGGAGCAGTCTTAGCCACCGGACCCCCAGGGAAGTCCTGCGCTAACTCACGTTAGGGATCTAGAACACGGCCAGGCACATGGCAAGCACGCCATAGGTGTCAGCAATTAGGGTAAGTATTTTGAGAACTCATAGTATTAGCATCAGGATTTCCAGATGAAACAAGTTCAGTGCATACAAGTAACCTGCCCAGGGTCACAGCAGCACTGCCCGGGCAGGGATTCAGCACGGTCGATTGGACTGTTGCACATGGGAGCAGTAATCCACACCCCTAGTGGGGGCCCCGGGGCTTGGATGACCCCAGCACAGCACACAGGGGCCTCCAGGCTGCTGCGAAAGCTCCAAACCCTTTCAGAACCTTCGTGGCAGAGAAAGCAGGAGAATGACCGTCAATAAGTGGGACTTCCCCGGTGGCTAAGACTCCGTGCTCCCAGTGCAGGGGCCCCGCGTTCGATCCCTGGTCAGGGAGCCGGATCCCACAGGCCGCAACCAAGACCTGATGCAGCCAAAGAAATAAACCTTTTGAAAAAAGAATGACATACGCGAGTTCAGAGTTAAGGTTTTAAGAAATTTCCTCTTCTTGAGCAGAAGGCAGAAAGGAAGCTGTGGTAGTCATGGGTGTGTCTGAGCAAATGCTGGACAGATAAAGAAAATGTGTTCTCGATAACGTGCAGAGGCTGGGGCTGGGACACAGAGGCAAGACCAAGGCTGAGGCCTCAGCAAAGTGGGGGCTCGAGGGCACTCGGGCTTCAGCGGTCGTGGCAGGTGGGCTCTGGCCTTGTGGGCCCGGGCTCTGGACCACGGGCTCAACAGAGTGGTGCACAGGCTTGGTTGCTCCAGCTATGTGGGATCTTCCCGAGTCGGGGATTGAACCCATGTCTCCTGCACTGGCAGGCGGATTCTTTACCACTAAGTCAACAAGGAAGCTTTTTTCTTTTTTCTGATGCTCTTTGTCTGCCAAAGCTTCCAAGATGAGCTCAGTAGCTACTGGCTTGAAGAAGGGGTCTCCAACTAAGTCCAAAAGCCTTTTCGCCTCTTCATCAGTTGGCCTGGACCTCAGAAGCAATCAATGTAGAGACAGACACCCCCGTCTGCCAATGATCATCTCCAGTGAAAAAAGAATTCCATGACTTCCCTGCTGGGCCAGTGGCTAGGACTCCACCTGCCAGTGCGGGGGACCCGGGTTCATCGCTGGCCCGGGAAGATCCCATACGCTGTGGGGCAGCTAAGGCAGTGTGCCAGTTCTTGAGCCCGCGCTCCGGAATGAGAGAAGCCACCCCAGTGAGAAGCCTCGGCACCCAACTAGAGATTGGTTCCCAGCCGCAACTAGAGAGAGCCCGCGTGCAGCAACAAAGGCCCCATGCAGCCAAAAATAAGAAGAAAGGATTCTCAGGCAGGGAAAGTCCTCGCCCAGTCTGGCCCTCCCTGCCCCGGCCCTGCCCCGCGTGGCCCCGGGACACTCACAGGCAGCAGGAGCATGTGCCACACCAGCACGTTGTCCTCCTCGCTGCACAGGTTCCGCAGGTACTTGGGAAGCTCCTTCTGCAGGTCTTCCAGCTCCTGCAGGGGCACAGAGCGGGCAGCTGAGCGAGTCTCCCCTCCTCCGGCACCCTCCCCGCCGCCCCCACAGCAGACCGTCCCCAATTCCAAGCAGGACAGAAGCCGGCATTCACTGCGCACTCAGAGTGTGTCCGGCCTGGTGCTCAGGGCCTTAAGTGAATCGCCGGATTTTGAGCTTCGCTCCAGCTCAGTAGGTACCAGGTGGAGGATGATGCAAATCACCAGGTCTGGACATTATAACCTGGGAGTAAATCTCCTGGGGCTTCCCTGAGAATCAGCCTTGGAATGCAAGGGACACCAGTTCGATCCCTGGGTGGGAGAGGTCCTCTGGAGAAAGAAATGGCAACCTGCTCCACTATTCTTGCCTGGAGAATCCCATGGACAGAGGAGCCTGGCAGGTTACAGTCCACGGGGTTGCAAGCAGTCAGGCATGACTGAGCGACTAAATAACAACATCACAGCTCTCTGAGGAGCCTTTTCTCCAGAAACCAGGGTGCTTCACGTCTGTCCTCTGGTTCTCTTCTGGTTCTGCCTCCCTCTACCCACTGGTGAGCAGCATGGCGACGCGCCCTCATCGTGCTCGGGGCAGGGCGGGCGGGCAGCAGAGACATCGGCCTGTCCCCGTCAGACTGCCCCAGAGCAGGCCTGGGGAGGGGGCACCGCTCAGGCAGACAGCTGCAGAGGAGAACACCACACGGCAAGCAGGGAAACGACTCGCCTTCCCAGGAAGGCGGCCCGTCCCCTGAGCACCACTGAGCTCTCCCAACAGCGTCCTCCACAGACAGGTCACTAGGGCACGGGCCCACCCTCGAGAGCTTCACTGGAGTGGTGGAAGGAAGACGCTGTGATTCTATGAATAAAGTGTGGACGCATAATAGGAGGGGAAAGGGAAAGGTGGTCGCTGAGTCGTGAAAGACCCCGGGATTCTTGGCCTCCAGAGGAGACCGAGTTCAATCCCGGGCCTGTGAAGAGGCTTGATTGCTCAGAGCTTTTGTGTCATAAAGTTTTATTAAAGCACAAAGAGAGAAAGCTTCTGACATAGACATCAGAAGGGGGCAGAAAGAGTGCCGCCCTGCTAGCCTTCAGCAGCGTGTTACACACTTTCAGCAGGCTGCTAACGAGAGACAGGAGATGTCTCAAACCTCAGAGTGCACCAGGCCCCTCACCCCCAGCCTGCATTCTGAGATGACCTTGGCACCAGGCGAGTCATCCTGGGCCATAAAGCGATTGACATGAACGCTGAAGAAAGACAGGTTTCCAGGGAAATACATAGTTTCATTAACGTCAACAAGGAAAACAATGTATGAACAAGACACACAGGTTTGTCCAGCCCTGATCGGTTCTGAACCGACTTGAAGAAAGACAGAGTCCAGGGTAAATACACAGCTCACTAACATAGCTTAAGACAAACATTTCCATAAGAAAACACGTTGGTAAACTCAACGTTTGCGAAAAGTTAACTTCAGGTGGAGCCAGGGGTCGTCAAGGTAACACAGAATTTTAAGAAAAACCTCCTTTTAAATTTAGAGAAGGGAAAATATAGAAAAAAATATAGAGAAGGGAAAAAAAATCCCACACTTGTTTGTTTCCTCCTGCCGCTTAAGAGAGCGATACAAAACGTCTGACGCTTGCAGCCTGCCTCCTCCGTTTGGAGACCCCTGGCCTTCCTGCCTGTTACCCTCTCCAAAGGAGAAGAGAGGAGAGGGGAGGGGAGCGGAGCAGGAAAGCCTCACAGCGGGGACACTGAGCTGGGCCCTGCAGTACGAACAGAAGTCCGCCATGCAGAGAGCTGGCAAAGCCCCAGGGCAGAGGGCCCAGTTAGAGCAGATGTGTACAGCGTGTCCCGTGCAAAGTTCACAGTTGTTACGGGAAAAGGATTCCACGGTCAAGCACATTGGGAAACAATAGGCTAAACCGAGTTCTTCCCCGAGGGACTTTCCAAAGCCTTGAACACTCTGCGGTACGCTGACATGCTCTGAGATGTGCGCCCGTGTGCAGCACATCTCAAGTTTAGTGTTAGACCAAGGACTCCCGCTCTCCATTTGCGGTTCTTTTCGTGGGACAACTGACCTTTTTAAAAATGTATTTTCTTTTCTTTAAAGAAGTTTTTTTTAATTGAAGTGTAGTTGCTGGGCAGTATTATATCTTATGATATAGTGATTCACAATTTCTAAAGGTTATACTCTGTCTATAGTGATTATAAAATATTGGCTATATTCCCCGTATTGTACAGTATATATATCCTTCTGGCTTATCTTATACTTAATAGTTTGTACCTCTTACCCCCTACTCAACGCTGCCCTTCCCTTCTCCCTCTCCCCTCAGCAATAGACCTTAAAAAAAAAATAGATAAAAAGACATTTAGGGAATTCTCTGGCTGTCCAGTGGTTAGGACTCCACGCCTTCAGAGTTTGATCCCTGGCGAGGGAACTAAGATCCTGTAAGCCACATGACACAGCCAAAAAATAAATAAATGTATTTAAAAAGAGACATTCAAGGGCAGGTCATATTTTTCTGGAACACTGAATGGGTGTAAACCGGAGGTTCTCAACCGGGGTGTTCCTTTATCTACCCACCCCCAGCACTTTTGGCAATGTCTAGACCCAGAAAAACATCTATTTCTGCTTTATTAACTATGCCAAAGGCTTTGACTGTGTGGATCACAGCAAACTGTGGGAAATTCTGAAAGAGATGGGAATATCAAACCACCTGACCTGCCTCTTGAGAAACCTGTATGCAGGTCAGGAAGCAACAGTTAGAACTGGACATGAAACAACAGATCGGTTCCAAATAGGAAAAGGAGTCCATCAAGGCTGTATATTGTCACCCTGATTATTTAACTTCTATGCAGAGTACATCATGAGAAACACCGGGCTGGAAGAAGCACAAGCTGGAATCAAGATTGCTGGGAGAAATATCAATAACCTCAGATATGCAGATGACATCACCGTTATGGCAAAAAGTGAAGAGGAACTCAAAAGCCTCTTGATGAAACTGAAAGTGGAGAGTGAAAAAGTTGGCTTAAAGCTCAACATTCAGAAAATGAAGATCATGGCATCCTGTCCCATCACTTCATGGGAAATAGATGGGGAAACAGTGGAAACAGTGTCAGACTTTCTTTTTTGGGCTCCAAAATCACTGCAGATGGTGACTGCAGCCATGAAATTAAAAGACGCTTACTCCTTGAAAGGAAAGTTATGACCAATCTAGATAGCATATTCAAAAGCAGAGACATTACTTTGCCAACAAAGGTCTGTCTAGTTAACGCTATGGTCTTTCCTGTGGTCATGTATGGATGTGAGAGCTGGACTGTGAAGAAGGCTGAGCACCAAAGAATTGATACTTTTGAACTGTGGTGTTGGAGAAGACTCTCGAGAGTCCCTTGGACTGCAAGGAGATCCAACCAGTCCATTCTGAAGGAGATCAGCCCTGGGATTTCTTTGGAAGGAATGATGCTAAAGCTGAAACTCCAGTACTTTGGCCACCTCATGTGAAGAGTTGAGTCATTGGAAAAGACTCTGATGCTGGGAGGGATTGGGGGCAGGAGGAGAAGGGGACGACAGAGGATGAGATGGCTGGATGGCATCACTGACTCGATGGACGTGAGTCTGAGTGAACTCCAGGAGTTGGTGATGGACAGGGAGGCCTGGCGTGCTGCAGTTCATGGGGTTGCAAAGAGTCGGACATGATGGAGCGACTGAACTGAACTGAGACCCACTTCTGGCTGCCACATGTGGAGGAGTGTTGCTCCATCCAGTGGGTAGAGACCGGGGGTGTGATAAACATCCTTCAGAAAATGATTCACCCTGTATCAGATCAGATCAGACCAGATCAGTCGCTCAGTCATGTCCAACCCTTTGCGACCCCATGAATCACAGCACGCCAGGCCTCCCTGTCCATCACCAACTCTCAGAGTCCACCCAAACCCATGTCCATCGAGTCGGTGATGCCATCCAGCCATCTCATCCTCTGTCGTCCCCTTCTCCTCCTGCCCCCAATCCCTCCCAGCATCAGAGTCTTCTCCAATGAGTCAACTCTTCGCATGAGGTGGCCAAAGTACTGGAGTTTCAGCTTTAGCATCATTCCTTCCAAAGAAATCCCAGGGCTGATCTCCTTCAGAATGGACTGGTTGGATCTCCTTGCAGTCCAAGGGACTCTCGAGAGTCTTCTCCAACACCACAGTTCAAAAGTATCAATTCTTCGGTGCTCAGCCTTCTTCACAGTCCAGCTCTCACATCCATACATGACCACAGGAAAGACCATAGCCTTGACTAGGCGAACCTTTGTTGGCAAAGTAATGTCTCTGCTTTTGAATATGCTATCTAGGTTGGTCATAACTTTCCTTCCAAGGAGTAAGCGTCTTTTAATTTCATGGCTGCAGTCACCATCTGCAGTGATTTTGGAGCCCAGAAAAATAAAGTCTGACACTGTTTCCAAAAAAAAGAAAATGATCCAACCTCAAATATCAGTGACGACAAAGTTGTGAAACTCTGGTATAAACAAAGGCAGAGAGAAAGGTCCCCCAAAGACAGTCCACAGCTGGGGGAACCCTTCACACGGTGCCCCTGCTAAACTTTCTCTGAGCCCCAAATACAAGCACACCCTTATCCCCTGTTTCTTATCTTTCTACACTTCACCTCTGTTCATGGCAACAAAGGGCCCAGAGTCTATGACTCCTCATTGATGTGCTACCCCAAACTAGAAGCATCTGCTGCTACCAGTTCCAGGATTGTCTGTGACTCCTGAGCAAGAAGGAAGCCCCATCCTGCACAGAAAAGCCCTGGAAGAGACATTTTCCCAACTTTACCAAAACTGAAGGAACTTGGACTTTACCTGTCATACCTGAGTTCTGTCAAGACTTTTGCAAAGCCTGGAGGTGTTGAAACCCACAGCTGTCTCAACAGCTGTGTTGAGACACAGCTGTTCCCCAAGGCCTGCTCAGAAATCATCTGACTCAGAGGAACAGAAAATGAAAATAGAGAAGCCACTGAAAGAACTTCTGGGTTGGAGCCTCGCCAACCCGGGCTCAAATCCCAGCCCCACCACTGCCTGCCTGGTGACCCAGGACAATCAATTTAGTCTTTGTGAGCCTCCACTTCCCCATCTGTAAAATGGGGTAGAGGACTCATCTCACAGGGTTGCTGAAACAACTGCTATAAACTACCTGCCATTTAATGGTGCCGGAGAGACACACGCTGGCTCCCAGCTTTCCTGCTTGGTGGGAAAAACCCTCTGCCTCATTGCTGCCAACCTCCAGAGTTCAGCCCTTCGGGGCTGAGCCTTCTCTGGGTGCCCCAACCTGTGATCATTTTCTTCCTAGAGGCTGAGGGTAGCACCTCCTGTTCACCCTCCTCATGCCTACACACAGGAGGGGCACTTCCGAAAGACTCAAAGCCTCAGGGGTGTCAGGGCCCACCTCCCCAGAATTGCTCCCCCGGCAGGGAGATTCTTTACCATCTGAGCCACCAGGGAATACTCCCCCACCTTCCCCATCTATCTCCAATCCCAGCCACACCCCAGTCCCCTAAACACCTTGGGTTTTCCCACCTCCTGGGGAAAATCCCTCCCTCACCATCCTTCCCGACCTCACTTCCAAATTGTGTCCCTGATCAGAATGAAGATAGACTTTTCATTTTTTCTGCCTCCGTACTTCCTAGAGCAGGAACGAGCGTATCAACAACATCTGTAGACCAAATGAACTCCCGCCATCTACTCCGGGTAACCTTCTGGGTTCGCCGTGGCAGCTTTTCTTCCGGAGAAAACCCTGAGAACTTTGCTCTCAACTCCTACTCAGCGTCCCATACTTCTTGGGATTTCTTTTTTTTTTTTTTTGAGCGCGGCGAGGGGTTGGAGGTGGGGCGGGCGGGTCGCGGGGGTGTCGCTGCAGGACTTGAGGGATCTTAGTTCCCCGACTGGGGATCCAACTGTGCCCCCTCCAGTGGACGTTCTAACCACGGAACCACCAGGGACGTCCCCCTTCTCGGGGCTCTAATGTGGGCACCAAAGCACGGGGTCCTGGTTATCTCTGTTTAAAAGGCACCTGCCACCACAGCGCCTGGCTCCAGGAAGACGCCAAAGAACCCAACCAACCCTTCCCGCAGCGGAAACTGCAAGCCGCCCAGTCGTTTCCAACTCTTTGCGACCCCATGGACTAGTCCAGGGGATTCTCCAGGCCAGAAGACTGGAGTGGGTAGCCTTTCCCTCCTCCACGGGATCTTCCCAACGCAGGAGTCGAACCCAGGTCTCCCACTTTGCTGGCGGACTCTTTCCCAGCTGAGCCCCCGGGGAAGCCCGCACCCGGCACGCAGGTAACTGTCACAGTTTCTGGCAGGAGAAATGAAACTGAAACCGATTGGGGGAGGCGGCTCATCCCCCAGCACAGCTCAGGGAGCCGGCGACACCCCCGTTCATGTCCTCCCAGCCCCCGAAACTGCAGCCCCTCTCGCAACCCCACTTGCGAGAGGGGAGGGGGCAGGGACGCAGGGACTCAGCGGGCCGGGGTCCCCCAAACGGGATCGGGGAGCAGAGGGCGGGATGCGGGGAGCGGGGCCCGGGCAGGCGCGCGGAGCCGCGCGGGAGGGGTTACCTTCGTCACTCGCTTGCTCGCCGTCATCTTAGGACCGACAGCGGGGCTCCGGGGGGACAAGCCAGACTCGGGAGCTGCCTGCGGGCTCGGCGCGCCTCGCCCCGGGGCCGCGCCCCCCACGGGCCCCGCCCGCGCTCCGCTCCGCCCACCGCGCCCGCTGAGCCACCGAGGAGCGGGGCGCGCCCGGGCCCCGATGGGCTCCGGAGCCCCGGAGCTCGAGCGCTTTCTTGTCTAGAGCCCGGCGGGCCTGGGAGCGCGCGGCATCGCGGGGCGCCGGGCACTGGGCAGCGAGCACTCTCGGGGCGCGGGGCCTCGGTCTCCACCCGAGGCCGCGCCGGGGGCTCCACCCCCGTCTTCCGCCTGCTCTGCTCCAGACGCGCGCGCGCCCCGAGTAAACACGAGATCCTCGCCGTGCACGCGCAGCTCCCGGACCGCTTCCTGGGGTCCCCACCGTCAGACCGGCGCCCCGAGTCCCTCCAGCGGATTCCCGGAGCCCGCCCTGGGCAAGCCATTAACCCTCTCTGGCCCCGTGTCCCAACTCTACAAACGGCTGGGAGACACCGGAGACGATGTCCGCCCCCAGGGCCCTCCCCTGGGAGCTTGGGGTCCTTTGTACTGTCCGGCACTGGGTGGGGGAGGCAAAGACGCCTCCCCTACGTGATCGCTGGGTGCAGAGCACCCTGAGGGGCGCCCTCAGACCCATCCTCTAGCTTCGGGGGTCTGGTGGGCCTTTCAGTCCTTTTCTAGGTTTAGTATTTGGTGGTCATGTGTGGATGTGAGAGCTGGACCATAAAGCAAGCTGAGCACCGAAGAATTGATGCTTTTGAGCTGTGGTGTTGGAGGAGACTCTTGAGAGTCCCATGGACTGCAAGGAGATCCAACCAGTCCATTCTGAAGATCAGTCCTGGTGTTCATTGGAAGGACTGATGCTGAAGCTGAAACTCCAATACTTTGGCCAACTGATGCGAAGAGCTGACTTATTTGAAAAGACCCTGATGCTGAGAGGATTGAGGGAAGGAGAAGGGGACGACTGAGGATGAGATGGTTGGATGACATCACCAGCTCAATGGACATGAGTTTGAGCCAACTCCGGGAGTTGGTATTGGACAGGGAGGCCTGGATGCTGTAGTCCATGGGGCCACAAAGAGTGGGACACGACTGAGAGACTGAACTGACTGACTGAAGTACCTACTACCCTGCAGGAGGGCACGGGCAGACCACTCCAGTACTCTTGCCTGGAGAATCCCACGGACAGAGGAGCCTGGTGGGCTACAGTTCATGGGGTCACACAGAGCTGGACATGACTGAGCGGCTAAGGACGCTCACAAGCACCTATTACATGCAGATCTGGGAGACGGTTGGGTGGTGGCACCCCAGCACAGACTTCAGGGGCCTCCCTTATCTTACCATCGGTCCAGTACACACTGCGGGCCTACTGTGTGCCCCAGAACACAGGCAGGGCTCTCTGCCCTTCTACAAGGGCAGGGGCTCTTTCCCCCAGCATGAAGGTAAGGCCCTCATGGGCTTGAAGCCCCAGAGCACGGGGCAGCATCTGGGGAGTAATCGCCCAGCAACGATGAGACTGCGTGAACCCGTTTCCCTTACCCTCATCTCTTTCAGCTCAGAGGAGGAGGAAAACCAGAAAACATTTTGGGCACATATTTTTGAGTTCTGAATTCACAGCCTCACTTATTGTTTATCTAGGTGTCTTGATATCAAACAACTTCTCTGCTGGTGTGCAGGATGTGTTTGCAGAATGATTTATTCTCTGTTTCATTGAATTCAATGAGTTTTAACTGGGAATCTTCTTATTTTCTTTCTTTCTCTCTCTCTCTCTCTTTTTTTTTTTTAAATGTAGTTCCCTGAGAAGGGATCAAACCTGAGCCCGCAACAGTGAAAGCGCAGTCTTACCCACTGAACTGCCAGGGAATTCCCAAACAGGGCGTCTTCTCTCTGCCAGAAATGAATGGGACACTGTCCACAAGCTCTTAGCATAGGTAGAAATGAAGGAACTGAGGCCTTTGAGCTGTCTCTGGTTGTCCATCTCAGGCAATAAGCATTTACTAGGGAGCGCCAGGCAGTGACCACAGTGAGAACGTGGGGTCCTTGTAGTTGAGAAGTTCTTGGCTATTGAGAGGAGAAAGAATACAGTCCCTGCATTTTTAATGCAAAGTGATAAGCATTAGGCTACAGGCAATCATCTGATGCTGTGGGAGCCTGCAGGAGGGTTACTGGATCCAGCCTCAGAGAGGGGCAGTGGTTTCCTGGAAGAGACAAAGTGAATTACAAGTGAATTGCAGACATTAGCCTATGAAATTACTCAGCCTGTAAAAACTAACCACACCAGGTTTCAGGGCCACTCTCTTCTGAGATGGCTCCCACTCTTATCTGTGGAGTGTGCAGCTCTCTAAATAAATCCACTTCCTACCTATCACCTTGTCTCTCACAAAATTCTCTCTGCGATGAGCCATCAAGAGCTTCATTAAGTCTTGAAATCAAGGTGTGTGATCTCAGCTAAAAGACCATGGGTTCAAGTCCAAGTCTGAGTCACAAGGTTTCAGAAGAACTGTTTTTACTTTTCTCTCATGTAGTTGGCTTATATTCATTTCTTCCACAAACTTTATTCAGCACCTGCTTCTGTGAGGCCTGTGCTGAGCTCTCTGCAGGACATGGAGAGGGCTGAGGTCAACCTTTGTCTTTACCATTGAATCAGAGACGTGTGCCTGTACAGAAAGCAAAAGGTTGCGGGAGAAAGGCCTCTAAGTCACCTCTCTGTGGAATCTAAACAAACAAACCCAAAACCAAGCGCATAGATATAGAGAACAGGCAGGTTAGTAGAGGTGAAGGGTGGGAGGTGGGGGAAGTAGGTTCCAACTTCCAGTTATAAGTAAGTCTTGCAGAAGTAACGTGCAGCCTAGTGACAAGTAGTTAATGATACTGTATTTTATATTTGAAAGTTGCTTAGAGAGTAGATGCTGTTGTTCAGTCGCTCAGTCGTGTCTGACCCTTTGCGACCCCATGGACTGCAGCATGCCATCACCAACCCCCGGAGCTTACTCAAACTCATGTCCATTGAGTCGGTGATGCCATCCAACCATCGTCCTTTGTTGCTCCCTTCTCCTCCTACCTTCAGTCTTTCCCAGCATCAGGGTCTTTCGCAATGAGTTGACTCTACGCATCAAGTGGCCAAACTATTGGAGCTTCAGCTTTAGCATCAGTCCTTCCTATGAATATTCAGGGTTGATTTCCTTCAGGATGGACTGGTTTGGTCTCCTTGCAGTCCAAGGGACTCTCAAGAGTCTTCTCCAGCACCATAATTCATTTCTTCAGTGCTTAGCCTTCTTTGTGGTCCTGCTTTCACATCTATACATGACTACTGGAAAAAACACAGCTTTGACTTGACAGACTTTTGTCGGCAAAGTAATGTCTCTGCTTCTTAATATGCTGTCTAGGTTGGTCATAGCTTTTCTTCCAAGGAGCAAGTGTCTTTTAATTTCATGGCTGCAGTCACCATCTGCAGTGATTTTGGAGCCCAAGAAAGTAAAGTCTGTCACTGTTTCCACTGTTTCCACTATTTATTTGCCATGAAGAGATGGGACCAGATGGCATGAATGTTGAGTTTTAAGCCAACTTTTTCACTCTCCTCTTTCACCTTCGTCAAGTGGCTCTTTAGTTCCTCTTTGCTTTCTGCCATTAGGGTGTTATCATCTACATATCTGAGGTTACTGATATTTCTCCTGGCAATCTTAATTCCAGCTTGTGATTCATGCAACCTGGCTTTTCACACGATGTACTTTGCATGTAACTTAAATAAGCAGGGTGGCAATATACAGCCTTGACCTACTCCTTGTACAATTTTGAACCAGTCAGTTGTTCTATGTCTGGTTCTAACTGTTGCTTCTCGACCTGTAGAGGTTTCTCAGGAGACGGGCAAGATGGTCTTGTATTCCCACTATTTAAGAATTTTCCATGGTTTGTTGTGATCCACTCAAAGGCTTTAGTGTAGTCAATGAAGCAGAAATAGATGTTTTTCTGGAATTCCCTTGCTTCATCTATGATCCAACAGATGTTGGCATTTTGATCTCTGGTTCTGTCTTTTCCAAATTCAGCTTGTACATCTGGAATTTCTCGGTTCATGTACTGTTGAAGCCTAATTTGGAGGATTTTGAGCATTACCTTGCTAGTATGCAAAATGAGCACAATTGTACAGTAGTCTGAACATTCTTTGGCATTGCTCTTCTTTGGGATTAGAATGAAAACTGACCTTTTCCAGTTCTGTGGCCACTGCTGAGTTTTCCAAATTTGCTGGCATATTGAGTGCAGCACTTTGACAGAATCATCCTTTAGGATTTTAAATAGCTCAGCTGGAACTCCATCACCTCCACTAGCTTTGTTCACAGAAATGCTTTCTAAGGCCTGTTTGACTTCACACATCCGGATGTCTGACTCTAGGCGAGTGACCACACCATCATGGTTATCTGGGTCTTTAAGACCATTTTTGTACAGTTCTTCTGTGTATTCTTGCTACTTCTTCTTAATCTCCTCTGCTTCTGTTAGGTCTTTACTGTTTCTGTCCTTTATTATGCATGAAATGCTCCTTTGGTATCTCTAATTTTCTTGAAGAGATTTCTTTCTTTCTTAAAGAGAGGGGTTTCCCATTGCATTGTTTTCCTCTATTTCTTTGTTCTTCTTTGATATAAATAAGAATATACTCAAGGGATTTCCCCGGTGGGCCAGTGGTTAAGAATCCTGCTTGCAATGTTGGGGACTTGGGTCTGATCTCTGATCAGGGAACTAAGATCCCACAAGCTGCACCAACTCAGAGCACAGATTCCATTGCTGAGCTGAGCTGGAGTGCTCCGGGGTCCGTTTGCCACAGCTAGAGAATCCGTGTTGGGCAACAAAGTGTCCCACGTGACGCAGTGAAGATCCTGCAAGCTAAAAAAAAAAAAAAAAAAAGAGTATAATCAAGACTGGGTTTGTTATTGTATTTATTTTCTCTTCTGATTTTAAAAAGAATTATCAGAGTGTTGCTGATTCACAAAGTTGCATGCGTTTCTGCTGTGCAGCAAAGTGTACCAATCATCCATATACATATATCCACTCTTTTATATTCTCTTCCAATATAGGCTATTACAGAATATTGAGAAGACCCCCGTGCTATACAGCAGGCCCTTACTAATTCTATGTTTTATATACAGCAGTGTGTGTAGGTCCATCTCGAGCTCCCAGTTTATCCACCCCTCAACCCAGCTTCCCCCCGGGAACCATAACTTTGTGTCTTACATCCGTGACTCTATTTCTGTTTTTTCCTTCTGATTTTAAAAGAAATTAAAATTAAAGCCTTTTCACAGGCCCCTGAAAGTATTCTGGGCTTAAGACCCCGTGTCTGGTTGGCCCTGATTCATTCTGTCTTTGGTGAGGGCTACTGAGTTTCCATGTACAGAGGTAATGTCAAATTTCCTTTTTAAATACGTGTATTCAAGTCAGCAAAACGAGTCCCTCAGTCAGCTCAGGCTGCCATAACAAAATGCCCTCAAAGACTCTGATGCTGGGAGGGATTGGGGGCAGGAGGAGAAGGGGACGACAGAGGAAGAGATGGCTGGATGGCATCACTGACTCGATGGACGTGAGTCTGGGTGAACTCCGGGAGTTGGTGATGGACAGGGAGGCCTGGCGTGCTGCGATTTATGCGGTCGCAAAGAGTCGGACACGACTGAGCGACTGAACTGAACTGAGGTGGCTTAAACAATATAAATTAATTTTCTCACAGTTCTGGAGGCTGGAAGTTCGAGATCAGGGCGCCAGCATAGGAGACGCTTGGGGAGGTCCCTCTCCTCTGTGTCCTCAGGGGGAGGAGGTGTGTGTGTCTCTCTGCCTCTTCTTAGAAGGCCTTTGTCCTATTGAACTAACACCTCACCTTTAGGGCCTCGCTGAACCTTTTTTTGGCCTCGAGACATGTGGGATCTTAGTTCCCTGAGCAGGAATCAAACTCCAGCCCCCTACATTAGAAGCAAAGAGTCTAACCACTGGACAGCCAGGGAAGTCCCTCACTGGACTTACTGTTACTGCTTAGTCACTAAGCTGGGTCCAGCTCTTTTGCAACCCCATGGACTGTATAGCCCACCAGGCTCCTCTCTTCGTGGGCTTTTCCAGGCAAGAATGCTGGAGTGGGTCATGAAACTTTACTTACCTCCTAAAGATTATCTCCAGATCCAGTCACACTGGGGGTTGGGCTTCAACATATGAATTTGGAGGGCACACGGGGGAGCAGCAACTTGGTCCACAGCAAATATTGTACATACTAGTACAGCGGTGAGAGAATATGGCAAAAAAAAAGTCCACTGTTTTACAGATGAGAGGTCTGAGAATATAAAACCTTGCGAGGCCAGGATTGGAGTTCCTAAGCCTTCTCAATCCCCAGGACAGTCTGTGACAAGGTACCTTGTGCCTCAGCTGGGGAAGAATCCGCCTGCAATGAGGGAGACCTGGGTTCGATCCCTGGGTTGGGAAGATCCCCTGGAGAAGGGAAAGGCTACCCACTCCAGTATTCTGGCCTGCAGACTTCCATGGACTGTATGGACTGTAGCCTACTAGGCTCCTCCGTCCATGGGATTTCCTGGAATAGGATGATCCCTGAGGCTTAGACATTCAGCACAGGAGTTGGGGGCTTATTTACCCTACAGCCTGTTCTGGCCAAGCCCTTGGGAATGGGGAGTCTGCTCTGCAGAGGACCCTACAAGGAAATTACGTCCGAAATGGGTTTTGTTTCCATCAGAACACTGCTTTAAAAGCTATTCTGAAAGGCCAAAAAAAGACGAAGCCTCTTGAAATGCAGCTGGCAGCCCCTTGTTAATGATAATAATAATAATAATAAAGCAATGAGGGAGCTTTGAAGAAGAGTGAATTAGCATTCTGGCACGTCAAAGGCCTGAGACCTGACTTATCACCCAGGGAATCACATCCTGATCCAGGGACACTTCCTGAGCTGGGAAGAAGGACCCTGGCCCTCCCATCCCCCAGGGTTTTGTCCCCTCTTCCTTCTCCATTTCAGCCCACAGGAGAAGAGGTGAGGGCAGAGTCCAGAGACCTAATGGGAAATGCTGAACCCAGCCATGGAGCCAGCTTTCTGGGTCAGCTCTCTGGATGGCAATTAGAACTGACGGCGGGAGATGAAACGGTCATCTTTGAAATGCGGACAGGACCGGAGGCCTTTGAGGTGGGAGCGTTTGCCACTAGTCCGAGCTGCTCTGTGGTCTGAAGCCTGGCCTGAAAGGCCCTGGGGAGCTTCTGACCGAATGAAAAAACTCAGCCAGATTTGGGTCCTCAACAAACTCAAGTAAAACCTGGATGAAGTGAAGCGATGACAGAATGCATTTGGGTTGGATAGGAAGCATCAATCTAGCCCTATCTGTGACATTAATTTTTTTTTTTTTCTTTTACCAAAAGGTCATTTTATTGTAGCCCACATGTAAATGGATGCGATTCATGGTAATGTTTAAATGTCCGTGTATTTGATAACGGAGGAAAATGAGAGTAAATCAGGGCTTGCGGTCACAAGCAAAGCATGAGTGATGTGTCTTGGGGCTGTGCGTGCGTGCTCAGTCGTGTCTGAGTCTTTGCGACCCCCCTGGACTTGTAGCCCGCCAGGCTCCTCTGTCCATGGAGTTTCCCAGGCACGCATACTGGAGTGGGTTGCCATTTCCTTCTCCAGGCGGTAGTACTGAGGCTGGGGTAGGATAGAGATTACGCCTTGGCCTTGAATTGTTACCGCTCCTGGTGCAGCGTTTCTCTGGAATTTGGGGGAGGGCGTGCTCTCCCCGCTCCACCCCTACCTCCATGTAATGTCTTTGCGTCTCCTCGCCCTTAGCCATATCAGTTCTTCCGAGGAGGCAACGGGAGTCACCAGCCTCCCAGTAGCAGCTGCCAAAAGTGCCTCTTGGGATGTGTGTAGGAGGAAGTAACCGCTAGACGCCGTCGTGGGCCACTTTCCTCTCTGTCCTTGATGGCCAGTGTCCAGCCACCTTGCTCATCCAGTCATTCAAGGAATATCTGATGAGTTTCTTCGTGTACCAGTGAGTGAAAGGAAATCGCGTGGGCCAGAAATGGAATCAGAGCTTCTCAAAAGGTGGGAGAGAAGTCTGATTCTGAACCGTGAGAATGTACCCCATTAGCCCCCAGCCGCAGCAGAAGTGAGCAGCTGGCACCAGTGCGCCATTGGCATGCTTCTTTAACGCCCACTCTTCCTATTTATGGGTGGTTGTCGTGCTTCAACTCACGTGAGGATGGAGAGGGATGAGAAAGATGGAATTGTTAGGGACCAGCAGGTGGAATTCCCTGGTCAATGGGGAAAAAAATGCACAATGTGAGAGTTGCCAGTTAAGCTTTTTAACTTACTTTTATTTATTTACTTATTTGGCTGTATCAGACGGCATGGGGACGCTCTAGTCATGGCTATATTGCCCCAGGGCATGTGGGGCCTTAGTTCCCGACCAGGGATTGAGCCTGGGTTCCCTGCATCGCAAGGAGAATTTAGGGAGAATTCTTAAGTCACTGGTCCACTAGGGAAATCCCAGGAGTTCAGTTTTATTCTGGAAAATATGAGGACTGTAGCCTGAAAGATGGAATTTCATAGAGAAACTGCTCTGAAGAGGTAGGTGTTGACTGAAAAAAAAAAGAAAACCACAGCCTAAAAGTTGAGAGTTATGTTTTGTTCAGCAGACATTCTGAGGACTTGAAGCCCAGAGACAAGACTCTCAGATCACTCTGAGGGGCCTCTTCGAACAGACAAGGGGGAGATAGGAAGGGTATGCAAGAGTTACTGTGACAAACACCAGAGAGTCGGGACATCAAAAGGTTATTATTAGTGAAAGAAAAGGAGATATCTCAAATTAATCTAGTGCTTTTCTATGTATGAAAGAAAGTGAAAGTGAAATGGCTCAGTCGTGTCCGACTCTTTGCGACCCCATGGACTGTAGCCCACCAGGCTCCTCCATCCATGGGATTTCCCAGGCAAGAGTACAGGCGTGGGTTGCCATTTCCTTCTCCAGGGGATCTTCCCAATGAACTCGGGTCTCCTGCGTTGTAGGCAGACGCTTTACCATCTGAGCCACCAGGGAAGCCCTTTCTGTGTTTGGGAAGATGCAAAATCTGGGCCCATAGAAATCATTCCTTTGAAACGCACCCCAGCTACCTGGGGCCAGTACCCTGCGTTTTCTCCCTGCGCCTCCTCAGGGCGCACTGTCGGGGTGTGTGGGGGGTGCTTGCAACGGCAGGCCTGCTGTTTCCAGCCTGAGCTCCTTCCGGGCTCACCGTTTGGGTGGCTCTAATGAAGGTCTCACGGCTGCCACATCCTTTGTTTCCTGATATTTTTAACTCACAGCGGGAAAGCCAGTATTCTCCGTGATTTCGGTGAAGGGGGTGTTACCGTCAAGCACACACTTGGGCAAAGGCTTGCTGCTGGCCACGAAGAGCAGAGGTCCCCTTTTTTATTTTCTTTTGTTAATTGGAGTATAATGCTTTCCTGCGTGGTGTTAGTGAGTCAGCCCTGTGTGTACACACGTCCCCTCCCTCTCGAGCCCCCCCACCCCACCCCTCTGGGTGATTGCGGGCCCAAGCTGAGCACCCTGTGCTCCGCGGCAGCTCCCCGTTGGGCCTCTGTTTTGCACACGGTGGTGCCTGTATCAACGCTGCTCTCGCAGTTCGTCCCGTCCTCTCCTTCCCTGTGTGTCCACACGTCCACCCTCTACATCTGCGTCTCTGTTCCTGCCCTGCAAACAGGTTCGTCAGCACCCTTTTCCCAGATGTCCTATGCTATGCTGTGTCCTGTATATGTGTTAACATACAATATGCGTTTTTCTCTTTCTGACTTACTTCACTGAATATGTCAGACTCTAGGTTCATCCCCGTCACTACAGATGACCCAATTTCATTTTTTTTGTGGCTGAGTAATATTCCATTACATATATGTACCAGCAGACACAACCTTTGATGATTTCAGTGCTTTTCTGAATAGGAGGAGATGCAGGAATAACTGGGCTCATGAAATCTTCTCCTGAGAACATGGAACTGAAGCCCTGTTCTGCCAGTTCTTCCCGGAGCACGGAGCGCCTCGTTCCTGACCTCCTGCCTGAACCCCTTTCAGGGGGTGCTGACGGCCAGCGGTCCCAGGGGCTGTGCCTCCATCCTTGTGGAGGCCGGTGCCGGGCGAGTTTGTAGCTGGCATGCTCTCACTGCGTGGGGAACGTGTCCACGAGACTCAGTGACCCGGCTCCTCTCCCAGACACACACACGAGGCTGTCCCTGATGGTTACATGTGATCCCTTGAGATTCTCAGCAGCTCATCAAGTTCCCACAAGCAGTCCCCACGCTCAGGACCTCTGCCTTTTCACTCAGGCAAGATATATCCAGTACAGTAGGAACCAGCACATTGTAAAACAGTTTTCCTCCAATTAACAAATAAATTAAAAAAATAACTGTCCCTCATGATAAACATAGTGAGAAAAGCCAAAGGACACTGTGGTGGAGAATAACCGTGGAGGTGGTCAGAAAGGCCACTCCGAGGAGGAGCATTCAGAGGCTCAAACGCAGGACTCCCCTAGTGGTCCAAGGGCTAAGTCTCTGTGCTCCCAATGCAGGGCGCCTGCGTTCGAGCCCCTCCCGAGGAACTAGATCCCACCTGCTGCAACTAAGATCCAGCATGCTACAACTAAGACCCAGTGCAGCCAAATAAATAGAGAGAATATTTAAAAGAATAACTATAAAGGCTCAGATCCAAAGGATGAACCAGCCGCACAGAAAGTGAAGGAAAAGTCCTGTCCCAGGAACAGAAAGGACAGAGGCAGCAAGAGCGTCCATATTCTAGAAGGCGGGGACTTGATGGGATACAGGAGCTGAGTAATACCAGGGGAGACTGGACAGGAAGGCAGAAGTCAGCTGGGCCCAGCCTCGCAGGCTAGACAGGCTAGAGAGCTGAGATCTTATATGAGTGTGGAAAGAAAGTCGTTTGTGTGACTTCCCATCAGAATGGTCTTCCGTGGAAGATCATCTGCTGTTGTTTACAATTCTGGCTGCAAAATGCAGAATGCATGGAAGAGGCAGCGTGCAAGCATGGAAACCAGTTAGGGAGCTGTTCAGCGGTCCAGGCGACGCAGGACTGTGGGGGGACTGGGGTCATCCCCAGACGAGAGAGGTGAGTGGACTCAGGATACGTTCTGGAGATGTTGCTGAGAGGCCTGCTGATGGATGGATGGAGGCAAAGCTTCAGACCCTGTGGGTGAAAGGTTAGGCAGTCTCCTACCACCTTCCAGCCTCATACAGAGAGCCCGAGGCGGAGGTCAAGGGTTCAAATTAGGACAGACATTTTAAAAAAATATTTATTTATTTATTTGGCTGCACCGGACCTTGGCTGAGGCATGCAGGGTCTTTAGTTATGGCGTGCAGGGTCAAACTTGGAACATCTGCACCGGGTGTGCAGAATCTCATATATATTATACATGGTGTGGGTGTATGTGTGTGTTCTGGATGTTCTGACAGACAAAGGGAGAGAGAGAGAGAAAGAGAAAGAAGTTTATTTTGAGGAACTGATTCACATGATTCTGAGGCTTGGTGAGTCCTAACCCTGATGGGGTAGGCTGGCAGGCTGGACTCAGGGAAGAATCGTCGTTAGAGTCCACAGGCTGTCTGCTGGCAGAATTTCTTCTTGTTTAGGGGCGGGCAGTCTTTGTTCAGTTAAGACCATCAGCTGATTGGATGAGGCCCATCCACATTATAAGGGGTGATCTATTTTACTCAAAGTCCACTGATTTAAATATTAATATCTTATGAAAAAAAAGCTCCAGAGAAATATCCAAACTTCCAGAATAATGTTCGACCAAATACCTGGGCATGATGACCCAGTCCATTTGATTCATAAAGTTCACCATCCCAAGGTCTAACACAACAGTTTGATAAATTGCTGCTGCTGCTGCTAAGTCGCTTCAGTCATGTCCGACTCTGTGCGACCCCATAGACGGCAGCCCACCAGGCTCCCCTGTCCCTGGGATTCTCCAGGCAAGAACACTGGAGTGGGTTGCCATTTCCTTCCCCAATGCATGAAAGTGAAAAGTGAAAGGAAAGTTGCTTAGTCGTGTCCGACTCTTAGCGACCCCATGGACTGCAGCCCACCAGGCTCCTCCATCCATGGGATTTTCCAGGCAAGACTACTGGAGTGGGGTGCCATTGCCTATGAGAGTTTAAATCGCAAACTGACTTTGGAAGTGGTAGAGAAAATGAAGGTGCTCACACCTTTTGACTCAGCAGTGACCGTCCTGGGTACAGACCCTAGAGAAACTGGCCGCATGCACAGGTATATTCATAGCTGCCTCGTACAGAGCTGGAAACAAGTGCCCATCCGAACCAGAGCAGACGACGCTGTGGTGTGTTCACTCAACAGAACTCTACAGGACAATGGACATGAATGAACCATAGCTCCGTGCAACGATACAGACAAATCATAAGAGCACACTGCTAGTGAGAAAACGCAGATGCTTAAGAATACACGCTGTGTGATTTCATTTATATAAGTTTCCGAAATGGGCAAAACTAATGATGCTGTTCAGGAGTGGTGACATAGGAGGCAAGTATATACAGAAAAGCAAGGAAGTGATGGCTGCAGCATTCCAACCATGGCTTCCTGTAGGGAAACGGACTGTGATTAAGAGGCGAACACAGGATGCTTATAGCGTGACAATAGTAACCTAGTTTTTGAGCAGGGTGGTGGTTATGTGGATGTGAACTTTATATTTGTTAAGCTGTACATTTATTTTGTGTAATTTCCTCTATGAATCACTGTAGTTTTCTATTTTTATTTTATTTTTTTCACTGTAGTTTTTTAATGTTACAAACACAAAGACGACCGGCCGGCCACTGCAGATTTCTTTTGCGTTACGTATCTCGTCATGAAATGAAATTAGGGGCTTCCTTGGTGGTCCAGTGGTAAATACGCCATGCCTCCAGTGCGAGGGATGTGGGTTCGATCCCTGGCTGGAGAACAAAGTTCCCACAGGCTGGGAGGTGAGACCAAAATACAAAAGTAAATAAAATTAAAAGTCTAGATGGGCTTGCAAGGATGCTTGACTCAAGAACAAACCCCTTTGGGTGCAAAACCCCATTCATGAGCACCCAATTTATGACCACGCTCACAGGAAACAAAGATGATGGCTTTTTCTGGAACTTACGGGAGGGTAGTCATCAGCACTCAAAAGCTATCTTTTCAAATACGTTTTAAGTATTTGTCACCTGTCTTATCCAACCCTCAAAATGACCCTGTAGAGGAGATAGTACAACCTCCGTATAAATTAGATTCTGAATCTGTGACTCCTCAGAGAGGTTGACACCCCCTGCCTCCCCAAGACAGTCAATAAGTAGAAAAGTAAGGACTTCCCCTGTGGTCCAGTGGCTAAGACTCCGGACTCCCAATGCAGGGGGCAGGGGTTCAACCCCTGATCAGGGAACTAGGTCCCACATTTGAATTCAAAGTTCACATGCCGCAACTGAAAATCCTATGTGCCACTGCTAAGACCCAGCACAGTCAAGTAAATAAATGTTTTTTAATAAATAATTTTTTAAAGTAGAAAAATAGGATTTGAATCCGAGTCAGGGTGACTCAAAGATACATGTGCTTCCCCTTCTGCCCTGCGTCTGATTACAGGGCCCCAGGCGGGGGCGGGGAATGTGTAGCCCCTCTTCTATCTGAAAAACTCTCCTTTGTGGCAGGTAAATATTTGTATGATGAGATGCTTGCAAGGTTTGTAGGGCAAAGGTAATTACATGTTAGAGGGTGGAGTGGAGAAGAGTCCTCAGCAGGGCTAGCGGTTACGGGGGCTTCACGTCCACTTCGGGCTGCACCAGGATGTTGGCTCCCTGCCCGCCTTGTCAGGCAGGGATGGATAAGGGCTGGGCAGGCGGGCTGGCCCCCCGGGGCTGGGGCAGGCCTTGTCATCCCCGGGGGCGGCAGGCAGGAGTAGTGGGTCAAAAGAAGAACTTCTAGTCCGGGAGGAACCAAATTCAGAACTGAGTGAACTGTCCAGACCTGGGTATTCTACCCAAAAAGGTGACAGCAGAGAGTTGGAACCAAAGGTTAGAGGCATAAATGTCGCAGAGAAGCCAGGCAAGCTGCTGAGTAAGGAGAGTAAAAGCAGGCAGGCCAGAGGGAGCCTCCTGGAACCATAGTGCAGGGAGGGGCCTGGCTGGTGTTCAGTGGCCAGGTCACGACTGACCCCTTTCGACCCCACGGACCGCAGCACGCCAGGCTCCTCTGTCCTTTACCATATAGCAGAGTTTGCTCACACTTGTCCATTTAGTCAGTGATGCCATCCAACCGTCTCATCCTCTGCCGCTTCCAGCACCTTTTGCCTTTAATCTCTCCCAGCATCAGGGTCTCTTCTAATGAATCGGCTCTTCGCATCAGGAGGCCAAAATACTGGAGCTTCAGCTTCAGCATCACTCCTTCCAATGAATATTCAGGACTGATCTCTTAGGATGGACTGGTTGGATCTCCTTGCAGTCCAAGGACTCTCAAGAGTCTTCTCCAACACCACAGCTCAAAAGCATCAATTCTTCGGCACTCAACTTTCTTCATAGTCCAACTCTCACATCCATACATGACCACTGGAAAAACCATAGCCTTGACTAGACGGACCTTTGTTGGCAAAGTAATGTCTCTGCTTTTGAATATGCTGTCTAGGTTGGTCATAACTTTTCTTCCAAGGAGAAAGTGTCTTTTAATTTCATGGCTGCAGTCACCATCTGCAGTGATTTTGGAGCCCAAAAAAATGAAGTCTGACACTGTTTCTCCATCTATTTCCCATGAAGTGATAGAACCAAATGCCATGATCTTTGTTTTCTGAATGTTGAGCTTTAAGCCAACTTTTTCACTCTCCTCTTTCACTTTCATCAAGAGGCTTTTTAGTTCTTCTTCAATTTCTGCCGTAAGGGTGGTGTCATCTGCATATCTGAGGTTATTGATATTTCTCCCAGCAATCTTGATTCCAGCTAGTGCTTCTTCCAGCCCAGCATTTCTCATGATGTACTCTGCATATAAGTTAAATAAGTAGGGTGACAATATGCAGCCTTGACGTACTCCTTTTCCTATTTGGAACCAGTCTGTTGTTCCACGTCCAGTTCTAACTGTTGCTTCCTGACCTGCATACAGATTTCTTAAGAGGCAGATCAGGTGGTCTGGTATTCCCATCTCTTTCAGAATTTCCCACAGTTTATTGTGATCCACACAGTCAAAGGCTTTGGCATAGTCAATAAAGCAGAAATAGATGTTTTTCTGGAGCTCTCTTGCTTTTTCCATGATCCAGCGGATGTTGGCAATTTAATCTCTGGTTCCTCTGCCTTTTCTAAAACCAGCTTGAACATCTGGAAGTTCACGGTTCATGTATTGCTGAAGCCTGGCTTGGAGAATTTTGAGCATTACTTTACTAGCGTGTGAGATGAGTGCAATTGTGCGGTAGTTTGAGCATTCTTTGGCATTGCCTTTCTTTGGGATTGGAATGAAAACTGACCTTTTCCAGTCCTGTGGCCACTGCTGAGTTTTCCAAATTTGCTGGCATATTGAGGGCAACACTTTCACAGCATCATCTTTCAAGATTTGAAATAGGTCAACTGGAATTCCATCATCTCCACTAGCTTTGTTCGTAGTGATGCTTTCTAAGGCCCACTTGACTTCACATTCCAGGATGTCTGGCTCTAGGTGAGTGATCACACCATCGTGATTGTCTTGGTCATGAAGATCTTTTTTGTACAGTTCTTCTGTGTATTCTTGCCACCTCTTCTTAATATCTTCTGCTTCTGTTAGGTCCATACCATTTCTGTCCTTTATTGAGCCCATCTTTGCATGAAATATTCCCTTGCTATCTCTAATTTTCTTGAAGAGATCTCTAGTCTTTCCCATTCTGTTGTTTTCCTCTATTTCTTTGCATTGATTGCTGAGGAAGGCTTTCTTATCTCTCCTTGCTATTCTTTGGAACTCTGCATTCAAATGGGAATATCTTTCCTTTTCTCCTTTGCTTTTCGCTTCTCTTCTTTTCACAGCTATTTGTAAGGCCTCCTCAGACAGCCATTTTGCTTTTTTGCATTTCTTTTCCATGGGGATGGTCTTGATCCCTGCCTCCTGGACCATGTCACGAACCTCCATCCATGGCTGGTCATACACGCATGCAAAGGAACACTCGGCAGCCGTGAGGAGAATGAGGCGCAGCTGCTGCAACAACATGGAGCAAGGTCTGTGACACTCAGATGAGACAAGAAATTATGGAAGAGTAATAATTATGTGTGTGAGAGGCAGACATATCTTCACAGTTAGAGAGTCTCTAAGAATACCCTTGAAACTATTACCCTAAGCTGTATCTGGAATAACTTCATTTTATAAATGTATGGATTATTTGAAAAATTTTACAAAGTACACATGTGACGTTGTAGTGGTAATTTTGAAAGCAGTGTATAAAATTTCCTTGAAAGTGAAAGTGTTACTTGCTCAGTCATCTCAGACTTTCTGCAACCCATGAACTGTAGCCTGCTGGGACAGAGAACTCCTCTGTCCGTGGAATTCTCCAGGCAAGAATTCTGGAGTGGGTAGCCATTGCCTTCTCCAGGGGATCTTTCCAACCCAGGAATTGGATCTGGTTCTCCTGCACTGTAGGTGGATTCTTTACTGTCTGAGCCACCAGGAAGCCCATAAAATTTCCTTAGAAAGAAATAAATGAGCCCATTTAGAATACCCATCAAGAGTCATAATACATTTTTGTTCCAATCAGAAAAGCTTTATTTTCCTTGACCTTCCAGGGTCTTCAGCTAGGTTGTGAGTCAGGGATTGGTGTGTGCTTCTCAATAATTATTTGGACCTAACCCAAGTCTTTGTCTTTCATTCTCAACTACGTCCTACCAGTTGACAGATGGAAGATGAAAATAAAGGGTTTTATTTTATTTTATTGTGATAACAACATGAGGTCTAGTCTCTTAAATTTTTTTTAAAAGTACATTGGTGTGGACTGTAAGTACAATGTCGTACAGTAGATCTCTAGAACTTGTTTACCTTTGGGGGGGGCTGTGGCTTGTGAGATTTTAGTTCCCTGACAAAGGATTGGCCCTGCACCCTCAGCAGTGAAAGCATGGAGTTCCACCGACTAGACCACCAGGGAATTCCCAAGGGATGTTCTTCTTACTTAACTGAAGTTTTATGCCTAGGGATCAATAATTCTTCATCCCCATCTCCCACCCAACTCTGGTAACTACCATTCCAGTCTCTGATGTTATCGATTTGACTACTCGAGGTATTGTGCGTAAGTGGAATCAGGCAATACTTGTCTATGTCTGGCTTCTTTCACTCAGCATCGTATCCTCCAGGCCCACTCCTGTTGTCTCATGTTATAGAATGTCCTTCATTTTCACGGCTGAATGTTTCTGCATTGTGTGTACACATCACACTCCCTGGAACGTGGGGCAGGAAACAGCCCACGGGGCAGCTTGGTGAGAAGATGTAAAGGGGTATCGGCTGCGGACCCTCACCCAGCCGTCAGCCACGGTGGCCAACCCCGGCCTGCAGGAACCAGAGACAGGCTCCGCCAGCGCTCCGCCCGTCCTCACTAAGCACCACCCCCAACACAAGGGAGAGCCAGGGTAGGAGCCGGGCTGCCGCGGTGCCACAGTGGGTGTTTCTTCCGGCCCTTCCCCTCCAGGAAAAAAAAAAAAACAAGAGTTAAAAAAGGAAAGCTAAGACACAGCCCTCGGAATGGCAGAAACATGATTCCCACACAAATATACAGCGAGATCATTGATGAGACAACCATCAGATTGACAGAGCAGGTTCAAAGAACAATGCAAGAAGCTGGTGTGTGTGTGTGTGTGTGTGTGTGTGTGTGCGTGCGCGCGAGCGTGTGGTCAATTAGGTCGTGTGTTGCTGCATATGCATAAGAGAGATGGTTGGGTTAAGTCACACACGTCCTAGGTAAAGCTGTGCATCTGGTCTACCTGGCAGGGCTAATACAGAAGAAATGTCTCCACCTCACTCACCTCTGAAAGACAGAAAAGATTTGCATCTTCTCCTGCTTTGGCAGGTCAATATCTGACATTACAGACCCTGGGCCCTGAGCCATAGTCAACAAGAAATGAGTGACTTCCCTGGTGGTCCAAGGGTTAAGGCTCTGGGCTCCCAGTGCAGGGGACCCGGGTTCAATCCCTGATGAGGGAACTAGATCCCACAGGCTGTAATTAAGACCTGGTACAACCAGATAAATAAATTTTTAAAAAAAGAAACAAAATTTTATTCTCCTTGAATGGTGTTCCTCACCCAGGATTCCAAAGAGAGGACTGAGACCTCATGCCCAAGACATTCTTTGTGCATAATCACTCGACCTCTCTGCGTCTGTAGTGATGCTCGTGTGATTTCTGTGAGTGAAACGAGGAAATAATCATCTCAACGATTCTCTGTGCTCTGAGAGTCTGGTGACTCTGAGTCTTCTGCCCTAATCCCAGCTTTTGGGTAATTCTTCTTTAATTTTTTTAATGTAAGTAGGCCCTAATATTGCATGGGACATATTTTCAAAGAAACTTTTCTTTGTTTATCTGAAATTCAAATTTAATTGAGCCTCTTCCTGTATTTCACCTGGGAACCCTGAGAGGGAAGCTAGGTACAGAGGGGGAAAGCAACTTGCTCGGTTCACACACAAGCCAGGTCTCACAGCGGGGGCTGTCGGCCCCCAGTCTCCAGCCTCCCACCCCTCGACACAGGCACCCAACTTTCTGGGTTGGTTTTTTTTTCCTGGTTTTGGTTTTGCTTTTCCCAGTTTTCCGTTTTTCACTTAAGGCGAGTGCTTGCTGGACTGGGTGTCCCAGATTCCTCACGTGTTACAGAGGGGTAGAACCACGGACTCCAGGTCGCCAAGAAAAGAAAGGGAAACAGCCACGGAGGAGAGCAGGGGTTAAGTCAGGACCTCAGGAGGTCCAGTCCAGGCTTTATCTTCAAGAGAAGGCTCACCAAGTGAGCCAGAAGTTTAAGTGCTGCGAGGCTCTTAGCTATTACATCACAGGGGCACCACTGGGCCTCTTTCCAGAGCGTTCCTTTAGGGATACAGCCCAAAGAGCAGTTCCAGGAAGGCAGCTTGCTGGTAAGCTGCAGGTCTGGGACATTTGGGGTCTGGGATGGCTCCATCACTCCCCAGTGCAGAGGGAGCAGAACGCCGGCTGTGCCCAGCTGAGATCTGCACCCCAGCTTCCCCAGCCGGGATCTCCAGGGGCTTTGAGCTGAAATTCCAGGAGGGGGCTGGACCAAGTGGTCTGGCCCAGCCTGATTTACGGGAAACCACACCAGCGCTCTATCCGCCTTAATTTGTAACTGGGCAGTGTCCTGGGCCAACCAATAGCTAGGACCGAACCCCCACCCACCGCAGCCTCCCTAACCCTGGGGGACCGGCCGCTGAGTCGGCCTGAGGCAGCGCGGCGATCGGAACTTCGGAGCAGGTTTGCGCTGGCGGATAGGGGTTTGGGGAGGAAGGCGGTCTCCCGTCCTCACTTCCCTCCCTCCCGCAGGCCCCCCTTGTCTCTGCGGTCTCTGGGCGTCGCCGCTGCCCCTTCCCTCCTCTTCCTTCCCCTCCCCCGGCCCCCACCGACCCTCCCCTCTCCCCGCCCCGGCCTCTTTGTTGAGCTGCAGCGGGACCCTCTAGATGGAGCAGGTGGACCAGCCCCCAGGCCTGGGAGGGGGCTGGGACGAGGGGCCAGCCCAGCCGGGAAAGGGACGCGGTCTGGGAACAACAAAACAGGGGGAGGAGCCGGGAGGAGGCGCGGGCGGGAGGCGGTGGGGGGCGTTGAATGGGGGTGGGCCCCGTGGGGGTGGGCGTGCGGGAGGGCCCCCAGGACTCCAGGCTCAGAGCTGGCACCGAAGCTGGCTGGCCCTGCAGGTCCGGGCTGACATCGCCTCCCAGATGGCCTCCAGGCTGACCCCGCTGACCCTCCTGCTGCTGCTGCTGCTGCTGGCTGGGGTGAGTGACCCCTGCGCGGGCCAGGCGGGAGCAGGGCTGAGGTTAACCCTTCAGGATCTGGGGAATTCGGAGAGCTTCTCGTGGGATCTACACCAGGGGTCTTCCCACCAGAGTTGAGTACACAGCTTGGAAAGAGCAAGGACTCAGACCCACCTGGGGTCTAATCCTGCCTGGCCCGCCACCCCCATACCCGCTGCGGTGGCCCGGAGCCTGGCATTTAGGCGAGCTGACCGGCCCTGATGCATGCACAAAGTGGAGAATAAAGCAGAAAGGCAAAGGAGATGGACAGCATTTTGAAACTAAAAAGAAAGAGCTCCTCGTGGAAACCTGAGCTGCGGGGTGAGGGTGGGAAGGCTCCCCCGGAGGTCAGGGGTAAGGGGTGGACCAGGGAGAAAGGGGGGTGTTTGCCTTGGCTTGTGCCTTCAGTGGGCGTGTGCGGAAGTTGACTTTAGCACTGCCCTTTGAGATGGATCAGATGATGTGGTGGTGATCAAGGCATCTGGAAGCAGAGACCCAAGTCTGACCTCTAGTTTTTCCTCCAGCTTCTCTTAAGACCCGGTGCTAGTTGCTGAATTTGTCTCAGCGTCGGCTTCTTTTATCAGTTAAATGGGATAATGCGGGCCTTCTCTGAAGCAGTCCATGGTGAGGCTCCAGGGCAGGCCCCTGTCCTGCCAAGCTTCGCCAGGAACAATTCTCTGGTATCCCGCCTTTGGTGCTCTGGTGGCTTGGTGGTAAAGAATCCACCTGCCAATGCAGGAGACGCGGGTTCAATCCCTGGGCTGGGAAGATCCCTTGGAGAAGGAAATGGCAACCCACTCCAGTGTTCTTGCCTGGGAAATCCCATGGATGGAGGAGCCTGGTGGGCTACACAGTCCATGCGGTCGCAAAGAGTCAGACAGACTTAGCAACCAAACAGCACATCCCACCTTCTCTTTGAGTGTTTGTGTTTAAAGGGGACTGTGCCTTATAATGAAAGAAAGAAAGAAAGTCTCTTGAACCACAGGACAGAGTCACCTCAGATATGATCGTCGGCCCAGGGAACTTACAAGAAGGGGAAAGTGAAGGAGACAGCCAGAAAGGAGGTGTTCTCGACGGCGAGTCCATTCAAGGCAACGAGGACTCTCCCACCTTGTCGATGACTAACCTGACCAAGCTCGTGCAAGCTACTTTCACCGAGCCCTTCAGCCAGCCTGCCACCGAACCAGTCCAATCAACCATCCAGCCCACTGCTGAGCCCTTCTGCCCGGCGCCCGTCACCTCCTGCTCTGACTCGGAGATCCGCTCAGCAGAGGCGGTGCTGGGGGAGGCTTTGACAGACTTCTCCCTGAGGCTCTACCAGGACTTCTCGGTGTTGAAGAAGAAGGAGACCAACTTCATCTTTTCCCCCTTCAGCATCGCCAGCCTCCTCACCCAAATCCTGCTCGGTAAGAACCCGAGTTCTCTCTCCAGCTCATGTGTCTGACCTTCACTTGAGGCAGGGTCCCTGATAGCTCAGTTGATAAACAATCCGCCTGCAATGCAGAAGACCCCGGTTCGATTCCTGAGTCGGGATGATCCGCTGGACAAGCGATAGGCTACCCACTCCAGTGTTCTTGGGCTTCCCTGGTGGCTCAGCTGGTAAAGAATCCACCTGTAATGTGGGAGACCTGGGTTCAGTCCCTGGGTTGGGAAGATCCCCTGGAGAAAGGAAAGTCTACCCACTCCAGTATTCTGGCCTGGAGAATTCCATGGACTGTACAGTCCATGGGGTCACAAAGGGTCAGACATGACTGAGTGACTTTCACTTTCCCTCACTGAGGCAGGGTAGGTATCTGGATATAGACACACGACTGAAGCGGCTTAGCAGCAGCAGCAGCCACATGCCGAAGGAAGGAAGCTGTAAAAATGGGCTACGTTGGGGGTGGGGGAGGGGAACCTTTTTATTCTGGAACTTACACTTATTCTTTCATTTAACAATGATTTAATAGGCACTGCTTATAATAAAGGGCTTCCCAGGTGGCTCAGTGGTAAAGCATCTGCCCGCCATTGCAGGAGACATGGGTTCAATCCCTGGGTCAGGAAGATCCCCTGGAGGAGGAAATGGCACCCCACTCCAGTATTCTCGCCTGGAGAGTTCCATGGACAGAGGAGCCTGGCAGGCTACAGTCCATGGGGTCGCAAAGAGTCAGACACATCTTAGCTACTAAGCAGCAGCAGCAGCAGCAGCATGGCTTATAAAATCCTATGAACTGTGAAAGAACATTTAAATACGGTTGCAGCCCATCCATCGTGGTTCAGGGTAAGGCCATAAGGAAACGACAAGAGAGGGACATCGAGCAGAACCACAACGATGCTGCTTTTCAGCTGTGTGACCTTGGGTGGGTCACTCAACTTCTCTGAGCCTGAGTGCTCTGCGTGAAATGGAAATGGTTGTGACAGGGAAAAGTGAAAGTGAAGCTGCTCAGCCGTGTCCGACTCTCCGCGACCCCATGGACTGTAGCCTACCAGGCTCCTCAGTCCATGGAATTTTCCAGGCAAGAGTCCTGGAGGGGGTTGCCATTTCCTTGTCCAGGGGATCTTTCCAACCCAGGGATCGTCTCCCGCATTGCAGGCAGACGCTGTACCATCTGAGCCACCCTTAAAAAAAGAAAAATTAAGCAGATAGCCCAGTGCCTAATGTGGCAGGAGGTCAAAAAAATGTTAATCCCTCCACTTCCCTGAAAGACCACTGTCAAGTCCCCTGGGGTAATTTACCTTAGAAATGGCACAAAAAAAGTGCTCCAGGCAATGGAAACAGCTGTCACTCCAAAGGGGAATTCCAGGAAGGCTACTTCAGCCAATACAGTGAGGAACAGGAGAACCTTTCTACTAGAATCCCAGAATCCTAACATCCCCGGCCTGTATCCAGTAAATGCCAGCGGCACCCCACACCTCCAGGTATGACACCCAGAATGTCTCCACATGTGGCCAAATGTCCCCTGGGATGCACATTTCGTTTCATTGGTTTCAGTTAATTTTTTATTGTCTCCCCAAAAAACTGGCTTGAATCTTTTCTCCACCCTCCAGTTATGAACTCCATGATCTTAAAATGAGTAGATTACTTCCTCTCTTAAACCTCAGTTTTCTCATCTGCATAATGGGGATAGTAATTGTCCTTACATAAAAGGGTTATAGTGAAGATTCAAAGAGATACTATGGGAGAAGCACCTAGATGCCTGGAGCAAAGTGACTGCTGAATTCTATCTATTGCTATACAGAAGGTATGGCCAGTCAGTATTTAATAATGAACAAGGGAAAGGGTATTGGGCATCTTTTATGAGTCTCTGCTCTCTCTTCTTAATGACAAGCTAGTGTCCCTGGTTACAGGCTGAACCTTTGTAAACCTGAACCGACTAAATAAGAGGTCATGTGGGACAGGTGGTGACTGGACCAGGCTTTGGGTGACGAGTGGTATTAAAATTAGGTAGGAAAATGCAGGAAGGGAATATTTAGTCCTAGAAAATTCTGGATTGTTCATAATTCCCCCACCCTTCTCTTTCTGACATGTGTTGTCTTTGAAACCATTTCTGGCTCTGATGATACGGGGTTAACCCTCCCGCCCCGCCGTTGCAGCCTGGTCTCTTAACCCTGGCCCCCCTCCCTCTCTGCTCTTGGCTGCAGGGGCTGGAGGAGAAACCAGGATCAGCCTGGAGCACCTCCTCTCTTACCCCCAGAACTTCAGCTGTGTCCACCACGCCCTGAAGGCCTTTACGTCCGAAGGTTTCACCTCATTCTCTCAGATCTTCCACAGCTCAGGTGAGTGTCAGGGGGAAGGACGGCAGGGGCTGAGCTGGGCCCTCAGAATTTGAGTGGGTGCCTAGCACTGGGGATGGAGGAAGAAACGACAGCCCACTCCAGGATCCTTGCCTGGAGAATCCCACGGGCAGAGGAGCCTGGCAGGCTGCAGTCCGTGGAGTTGCAAGAGCAGGACACGACTGAGCGACTAAACCATCCATCCGGAAAGAGAGGACAGAGGGAATGTTAGAATGTTAGAACCAGAAGCCGGGGGCTGCGTGGTGGGGGGAGGCATGCAGAGCAGGGCGGGGCCTGAGAAACACCAGGTGGCTCCTGAGTGCCAGATAGGTGCCCAGGTGAGACCGTGAGCAAGTCATTTGCACTCATCAATTTCATCAAAGTAAGAACAGTCCTCTGCATTCAGGAGCAGGGAGGGCTGGAGGGCTGGAGGGCTCTAGACATGAAGTAGTCCAAACAATGTCAGTCTGGGGATTCCCAGGTGCCCCAGTGCTGAAGACTCTGACCTTTCACTGGCCGAGTTCAGGTTTGAGCCTTGTTGGGGAACTAAGATCCCGCCAGCTGTGAGGCCAAAAAACAGAGAGTGTGTGAACCTGGGTCAGGGGGTCTTGGGACTCCTGGTCTTTGTATGTTTGTTACATGAATTTGTTGCCATTTACGCATGTTGCATTATTAGGTAAGGTGATCAGAGCAGTCAGTGGTAAAGAATCCGCCTGCCAATGCAGGAGACACGGGTTCGATCCATGGGTCGGGAAGATCCCCCTGGAGGAGGAAAGGGCAACTCACTCTGGGATTCTTGCCTGGAAAATTCCACGGACAGAGGAGCCTGGCGGGCTACAGTCCATGGGGTTGCAAAAGAGGCGGACATGACTTAGCAATTAAACGATAATAACAACAGTCAGAGCAATAGGCTTCCAAAACGATCTGATGCAGTTCATTCAGATTTTGTTCCCCAGAGCCTGAGGCTTCTGCAGAACTGCTGCAGGAGTCCCGGTGGGAGTGGGAGCTAGGGAGGCTGCGAGGAGGGGATGGGGGGAGGGAAGGGGCTGGGTGGGGGGTGGGGCAGCACTTTCTGTGGGCTCTGAATTCCCACCCAGCCTCAAGCAGAGCCCTTTGGAGCTGTGGGCTTCAGACATGACTACATTTGAAACCTCAGTTCTCCTGAGCTTAAAAATTACAAGTTTAGTGTGATCCACTTTTAAATTGCGGGAAAAAAATTCTCTCTTTTTTTTAACTATAAAAGCAATACCCATTCATTGTTTAAAAAAAAAAAAAAAAAAAACACTGAGAAAATATTGGAATTCCCTGGCCATCCACTTGTTGGAACTCCACACGTCCACTGCAGGCGGCATGGGTTCAATCCCTGGTCCAGGAACTCAGCCTGTGCTGCTCTGCGTGGCCAAAAAAAACACGAGAAAATATAGGAAAGAAAAAAGAAGGAAAGAAAGACAACTCATCTTTAAAAAAAAGAAAAAAACTTCTTTTAGAGATGGGAAAATTATGACTCAGAGGGGTTCAAGAAACATTGCCTTTTTAACTCATTTGCTATAAATCGAATCTATCCTCTGTCTTGCTAGGTTGGCAGAAAACACAGCTGCAGTCAATGTTTCGTATTTAGTTCAGGAAAATTTTTTGTTTCAAACACTTTTTTTCTCTAGTGGGCCTGGGTTTTGGAGAGCAAAACCCAGGAAGTCCTGTTACAACCTTCCACTGAGACTAGAAAGCGGTCTGAATGAAGGAAAGAAAAAGAAGGAAAATATGGGCAAATGCAAGCTAAGATCTCAAAGAGCTCCCATGCCGAGCCACAGCCACGTAGCAGTAGAGGCCCGGGACGCGGCCTCCCGCTCTCAGCTCAGGGTCGCCTGCTCTGGGCTACAGAGCGTCTGTCAGAGGAGAGGCCTGGAGCCCTGCTCCACACCGGTTCATCGGGGTAGAAGCCGGGTCCCTCTGCAGGGCTGCTCCCGGAAGGGGAGATGGTGTCCCAGGATCTCGAGCCTGCGTCTCTCACCCGCCCCTCCTCCCCGTCCCTCCAGACCTGGCCATCAAGGACACCTTCGCCAAGGCCTCTCAGAGACTCTATGGCAGCAGCCCGAGACCCCTGGGAAATGACAGCGCAGCCAGCTTGGAGCTCATCAACGACTGGGTGGCCAAGAAGACCAACCTCAGGATCAGGCGGCTGCTGGACAGCCTGCCTGAGGACACCCGCCTCATCCTCCTCAACGCGGTCGCCCTGAGTGGTAAGGGGGCGTCTCCCCATCCTGAGGTCTTCCCCTCCTGGCTTGAAACCCTTCAACCCCAAGCTCCACCCCTGGATCCGCGGTACCTGCCCATGGAGTGTTTAACCCTTTCCTCCCGTCCCCACCCGCCTGAGCCTCACCCTCCCCCGCTCTTCCCTCTAGCCAAGTGGAAGATAGCCTTTGATAAAGGCAGGACAAGCACGCAGCCCTTTCACCTCAAATCCTCTACCATCAAAGTGCCCATGATGAACAGCAAGAAGTACCCCGTGGCCTCTTTCACAGACCGCACTCTGAAGGCTCGGGTGAGTTCTCGGCCCTCCCCTCTCCTGTCTCAGAGCCTCTCTCGTCCTGACTTCCTTTCTGCTCTGGCTCCACTCGTGTGGGGCGCACACTTCCACTGAAAACCCATCTTTTGTCCTGCTTCCATCTCTGTTTCCACCCTATCTTTTCTCCTTCTCCCCGTCTCCAGCCTGGGCCAAGGGAGGCATTATATATTTGAGGTTGGAAAGCAAGATTCTAAAGTTTCCTCCTGCGTCTCTACTGCGTCAGATGGCAAAATGTGAGTCGTGTTCCTGTTCTGTGTCTTGGTTTCTCTTCCCAGTCAACCCACCAATAGACCCTGCTTGCTTAGGAGCTCCTCTGTGTGTGTCCCGGTGTACACATGCATCTGTGTACGTAAGTGTGCACGTGTCTGGGTATATCCATGTGTTCATGTATATAGTAAGTGCACGTATGTGCATGTGTTAAATGGCTTAAGTTCCTTGGCAGAAATTGAACAGTATGATTTCAGTGAATGAAGAGGGAAGGAAGAGAGACCAGATGTATTCTTGGTTTTCTTCCTTATGTTATTTCTTTCTTTCTTAAACTTTTTATTTTGTCTTGGTGTACAGCCAGTCAGGGCTTCCCAGGTGGCTCAGTGGTAAAGAATCTGCCTACCAATCCTGGAGATGCAGGAGATGTGGGTTTGATCCCTGTGTCGGGAAGATCCCCTGGAAAAGAAAATGGCAACCCACTCCAGTATTCTTGCCTGGAAAATTCCATAGACATAGGAGCCTGGTGGGCCACAGTCCATGAGGTCACAAAGAGTCGGACAGGACTGAGCACACACGCACACACGTACACATGCACACACTCATAGCCACTTAACAAACAACGCTGGGATAGTTTCAGGTGAACGGTGAAGGGACTCAGCCCTACATGTACACGGATCCGCTCTCCCCCAAAACCCCCCCATCCAGGCTGCCACATAACACTGAACAGAGTTCCTCGTGCTGTACAGCGGGTCGCTGTTGGTTTCCCATTTTAAATATAGCACCATGCACATGAGCGACCAGATATTTCTGCCTTGTTAGGGTAGCAGGGCACAGACCTATGAGACAGGGAACAGCAGGAAATGCCCAGTGACGCGAGCTCAGGCTGAGAAATACAGGACCTGTTCTGGAACATGCCAGGGCTGTTTCCACCCTGGAAACTTTCCTACCCTTTCCCTCTGCTGGACCCTCTGCAGGCAGATTGTCACATACCTGTTCCTCTGGCTCATCCGGTGTCAGCTAAAAGGTCAGCTAGGTGGAGGAGACCTCCCCCTGCTTAAAGTCGCCTCCTCCTCACCCTGTTTTATTACTAATAATGTTTTATTACTAATATATCCACGGTGCTGTATTGTCTTTGTATCGTTCAGTTGCTAAGTCGTACCCAACTCTTTGTGACCCCATTGACTTCAGCACGCCAAGCTTCCCTGTCCTTCACTGTCTCCCAGAGTTTGCTTGAACTCGTGTCTGTTGAGTTGGTGATGCCATCGAACCATCTCATCCTCTGTCGCCCCCTTCTCCTTCTGCCCTCAATCTTCCCCAGCAGTCTGTCCTTTGCATCAGGTGGCCAAAGTACTGCAGCTTCAGCTTTAGCATCAGTCCTCCCGATGAATATTCAGGGTTGATTTCCTTTAGGATGGACTGGTTGGATCTCCTTGCTGTCAGAAGGAGTCTCAAGAGTCTCCGCCATCACCACAGTTCAAAAGCATGGTTCTTACCACTCTCTGAATTACGTTGTCTATTTGCCTATTTAACTGCAGTATTGTCTATCTCTCTGAGATGTTGTGATCAGAGACTTTCTCTCTCTTTTCCCAACAATATGTGAGGGCCTAGAGCAATGCCACATATAGTAAGTGCCCGTTATGTTTGCTGAATAAATGAACGAATTCAATGGAAGATGCTAAAGGGAGCAGCTCACTCAGAATGAGTGGCCAGGGAGACGTCACAGAAGTGGCTGCTTGTGACCATTCTTAACCACCCATGCACTTCTCCACTTCTCCACCCACCCATCCCTGCCCAATGGCTTTTCAGTACTGCCAACTGTTTAACAGAACCAGAGTACGTGTGCAAGGCAGGAAACGTGAGGATGCCGGGCAGGCTTGGGGCATCACTCTAACTCAGAGTATTTGGGGGAAGAGTATCAGTGTGAGGGATTTTTAATGACAAAGGAGGAGGGTTTTTATGCAACCCCTCTTCCCACTCTTGGGGGTTGGCCAGGCGACTTAGACGGTAAAGAATCCACGCGCAAGGCAGGAGGCCTGGGTTCGATCCCTAGATTGGGAAGATCCCCTGGAGAAGGAAATGGCAGTCCACTCCAGTGTTCTTGCCTGGAGAGTCCCATGGACAGAGGAGCCTGGTGGGCTACAGTCCACGGGGTCGCAGTCAGAGACGCTGAGTGACTGATGCTTTCTCTTTCACTTTCCCCACTCTTTACAGTTCCATGGGTTTTAAACAAATACTTTATTTGATATGGGTGTCCCTGGTGGCTCAGCTGGTAAAGAATCCACCTGCAATACAGAAGACCTGGGTTCAATCCCTGGGTTGGGAAGATCCCCTGGAGAAGGGAATAGCTACCCACGCCAGTATTCTGGTCTGGAGAATCCCATGGACTGTATAGAGTCCATGGAGAAGAGTATAGAGTCTTGGAGAAGACTCTTGAGAGTCCCTTGGACTGCAAAGAGATCAAACCAGTCCATCCTAAAGGAAATCAGTCCTGAATATTCATTGGAAGGACTGATGCTGAAACTGAAACGCCAATTCTTTGGCCACCTGATGTGAAGAGCTGACTCATTGAAAAAGACTCTGATGCTGGGAAAGAGTGAGGGCAAGAGGAGAAGGGGACAACAGAGGACGAGATGGTTGGATGGCATCACCGACTCCATGGACATGAGTTTGAGCAAACTCCAGGAGTTGGTGATGGACAGGGCGGCCTGGTGTGCTGCAGTCCGTGGGGCCACAGAGAAGTGGACATGACTGAGTTGACTTTTACTTCATTTATTTGATGTAGTCACATTATAAATTAAAAATCAAAGTTTTACTTAAGCTTTTAAATTTTTAGCTGAAGTTGCTACATTAATCGCCATTTTTTTATAAATCACTTTCATTTGTTCTTGAATCAAACCATATTGAGCAGATCGAACTCCTTTAAGCCATTTGTTTCATTCACAAATATGGTTAATTAATCTTCCCCTAAGCATTATGAGCTTATGTATATGCTTTATAAATATGCTTCATACATTTGGCATACTTGCTTTTCTTTTTTAGCATGTTAAATACTTGACTGGACAGAATCACCCCCCTGTTTGTCCATATCTTGCTGGCACCTCAAGCCCACTTGTGAAAATTAAATTTGAAGAGTAAATCAACTTTCAATCAACATCTCAACTTTATTCTCAAACTGAATATGCACCTATCCTACCCCTCTTTGTCCAAAAGCATAAAGCTAAGGCAATGGCACCCCGCTCCAGTGTTCTTGCCTGGAAAATCCCATGGACAGAGGAGCCTGGTGGGTTGCAGTCCATGGGGTCGCTAGAGTCGGACACGACTGAGCGACTTCACTTTCCCTTTTCACTTTCATGCATTGGAGAAGGAAATGGCAACCCACTCCAGTGTTCTTGCCTGGAGAATCCCAGGGACGGGGAAGCCTGGTGGGCTGCCGTCTATGGGGTCACACAGAGTCGGACACGACTGAAGTGACTTAGCAGCAGCAGTAGCATGTCTGACTCTTAAAAATTATACATGCTATTTTAAATAACAAACACAGGTTACTCTGAACTTATCACCCAGTGTTCATACTACAGAATTGCTTTATTTTGTCATTCCCATACTTCGTTCTACATTTTCCTGGGATTTAAGGACTATTTCCCCAACAAAGGGGGTTAGGTTTACCAGCTCAAGTACGCCAGGGTTACTAGCTGGAAATTTCAAGACCACAGCATGGTGATTTTTGGTCAGAGAGGCGAGGCCCATACACAGGACGTGGAGGGCGCAGCGTCCAGCCAGCGCCTCTGTGCAAGTCCTCTGTCAACAGCGCCCGAGTGGTCATGCTCTTCAAGTGATACAGCAGTGTGCAACCTGCTTCTTCTGGACCAGTTTTTCAAATTCTAACAACTGATTGGTTTCTGTTAACGTCTTCATTGCCCAGTTGAATTCTGCATTCTAGATTATTCTTGTCCATTTCAGTGATAGTCTCTTCTGTCCTCTCGGTCTGGGGTTTCCCAGTCTTGGCCCTACCGACACTTTAGGGTCAGTGATTCTTCGTATAAGGTACTGTCCCCGGCACTGCAGGATTTAGGAGCAACCCTGACTTCTACCCACTAGATGCCAGGAGCACTCTGAGCGCCTGTTTCTGCCACCTCCAAGCATTACCAAACGTCCACTAGGGGCAACTCATCCCGAGTTGAGAACACTCGTGTATGGGACTTGTGGTGCCCGTATTTCTCGCCTACTTTTGTCTGGCTACCAGTTGTAAGTCTTTCTACTGGCAAACTGCAAAGATAGGCTGGGATCAGCTTGTATACCATGTTGAATGCCAGACCAGGAGGTTTATACCTTCATAGGCAGGGAAAAGCCATCGGAAGTCTTTGGAAGGACAGACCTGATAACTCTGATGGTACATCACGTGCCTTCTATGCTTTATGCACCACATATGTGAAAGGAGCTGGGCTCAGAGGTCCCCTTGCTGGCCTGTATTGCACAGCTCATCAGTGGCAGAGTATGGGTGTGATCTTCCGCCTGTGAAATCAGAAACTCGGGCTTATTTCTCTGCATCTCACCAGCACAGGGTCAGACCAGCACCGTTTGCCTGCCTGGCCACTCCATCTTGTGGCAAAGCCTGCGAGCCTAGTTCTGGCTCCTTGCCGAAACAGCACAGACTGGAGACCAGCCTCAGGTCCCAGAAAGTAGGGGCCAGGAGAGAGCGGGGCAGGAAGACTGATGAGGTGCATCTCTTCCTCTCCAGGTGGGCTGCCTGCAGCTGTCCCACAACCTCAGCTTTGTGATCCTGGTGCCCCAGACTGTGAAACACCATCTCCAAGACCTGGAGCAGGCTCTCAGCACCGCCGTCTTCAAAGCTGTCATAAAGAAGCTGGAGCTGACCAAGTTCCATCCCACTCACGTGACGATGCCTCGCATCAAAGTGCAGAGCAACCAAGACATGCTGGGTGAGTCCTGGTGGCCCCGGACTGATCCTAGGCCCCCAGAGGGGGAGAGGTTGTGTGTGGGGGGATGGGCCTTAAAATGTGGTCAACACTCTCTTGAGTATTTTTCATATGCATCATCTCAGGTTGGGCTTCCCAGGTGGCTCAGTGGTAAAGAATCTGCCTGCCAGTGTAGGAGGTGCAGGAGACCCGGGTTCAGTCCCTGGGTTGGGAAGATCCCCTGGAGGAAGAAATGGCAACCCCCTCCAGGATTCTTTCCTGGTGAATCCCATGGGCAGAGGAGCCTGGCGGGCTGCAGTCCATGGGGTCGCACAGTCAGACACGACTGAGCGACTGAACACACACGCGTGCCACACACATCCCTTCTTTTATCACACTTGGTCTCCTAATAGACGACCTCATTTCCTGATCTCGTTTCACGCCCTGGTACGTGATGTCATTTGAGAAAGTCCTCCTTCTGATTCGTCACCTCGTTTCCAAGGTCCTTGTGGATGAGGAAGCCGCAGCATCAGTTGTCAGGGTTTTGGGGGGCTTGGGGCCCTGCCTCTGACCACTTGAGAGGAAGTGGTGACTGGAGTGAAGATGGGCCCACGGATTAAGGAGCCCGCTAACGGGCCTGGAAGACACACTGTAGCGTGATTCCAATTCGATAACCAAGGAAGAGGAGGAGAAAGAGAGGGTTGGAACTTGGGATCAGCCCAGGAAATCGGGACCCATGTCTCGAACTGCTGAGGTTTCCGTGCTGGTCTTTTTTGGTTTTGTTTCCTAATGTAATATTTTAATTTAAAAAGTACTTTAAACGACTATTTTTTAAATTTCACTTTTTACAGTTTTTAGAGGTTGCTTTCCGTTTACAGCGTCTGCCGAGTGTGGGCAGTGTCCCCGGGTCGACAGTCGTGCAGGCCTCTGATGCGTCGTTTTCCCCTGTCTGCGCCCTAGATTACTTTGACTTCGTGTACGACGTCAACCTGTGCGGGCTGACGGAGGACCGGGACGTGCAGGTGTCTGGGATTCGGCATCAGGCCACGCTGGAGCTGACGGAGAGCGGGGGTGGAGGCGACTGCGGCCTCTGTCGTCTCGGTGGCCCGCAACTTGCTGCTCTTCGAGGTGCAGCAGCCCTTCCTCTTCCTGCTCTGGGACCAGCAGCACAAGTTCCCGGTCTTCATGGGCCGGGTGTATGACCCCAAGGGCTGAGCCCGCCCGCGGGGCCTCAGCTCACCTAGCTGCAACCCACTCTGCACTTGCCCCTCCCCACCTCCCACCTCAGGCCTGCCCTCCACCCGAAGGGGTCCCCTGGGGTCCCGTGAGGGGCCCGGCTTCCCTCCTCCCTTACGGTGACCCCTCCAAAGCACTTTTTGCAGCTTTGTCTGGTACAGATACAGCAGACTTCACAAATAAAACCTGGCAAACCATGACTTTCTCTGTCATTTGCCTTTCAATTGTAGAAGACGAGGGCTTCCATGGCCCCTGTATCAGCTAGCTACTGCTGGGTAACAAGTCACTCCCAACTTAAAGGCTTAAAATAGCAACTGTTTATTATTTCATGGAAGTCTGGGAGTTAGGGCTGATCTCACTGATCTGGGCTGGGCCAGGCAGACCTTTCCTGTGCTAGCTCATACCTCTGTAAGAGTTGGTGGGGTGACCGGGGGTGACTGACCTACAGTGGCCTCAGCAGGACCACCTTGGCTGCCCTCTGCACATCCGTCTCCTGGATCTTTCCAGCAACGCTCACCTGTGGTGGCCCAGTCTCCAAGTGAAGAGTCAGAGACAGGCAGTCCTTTTCACACTCTGCAGCTCGGCTTGCATCAAATCTACCATAGTCCTGTTGGCCAAAGCAAGCACATGGCCAGACCTAGAAGCAGAGTGGGAAGGTGCTACAGAGTAGGAGGGCAGAGCCACTCACTGGGCGCTTCCAGTGCAATCCATTTATCACAGCCTGGATCTTGCTCATTTTTCTGCAGCAACAACAGTAATACCAGTAGCTGACATTGTTGAGAACTTACACGGGCCGTCTGCTGAGAGCTCTGCACGTGTGCGTGCTTAGTGGTGTCCTATTCCTTGTGACCCCGTGGACTGTAGCCCGCCAGGCTCCTCTGTCCATGGCATTTCTGAGGCAAGAGTACTGGAATCGGTTCCCTTTTCCTTCTCCAGGGGATCTTTCCAACCTAGGGATCAGACCCTCGTCTCCTGTGTCTCCTGCACTGGCAGGCAGATTGCAGACATCAGTCCTCACAGCTTTACATGGTAAACACTAAACTTGAAGAGGCTAAGTCTTGCCCAGAATCCTGCAGTTTAGGTGCCAGACCTGGGATTGCACGGTACATCGTTACGTCCGAAGTCTGAGCTCTCATGCACTCTCTTCTATGTCCCTCGCCTTCTATCTCCAAATCCTGCTTTTCTTCATAGTTCCTTTGCTCACCCGATTTACTGAGCACCCAGCATGTGTCAGGCACTGTGTTAAGTGCAGAGGAGACAAAGATGACGTGAACCCAAGGCCCGCCTTTAAGATCTATACCTTGATGCGGGAGACAGATAAGGAAGACAGACTTCTGACACATAGCACTTTTTTTTAGTCTCCGGAGACGTCTCTCAACACGTTGTCCCCATTTCCAGCTTGTACCGCTAGACTCACGGACGCTCCAACTCTGAGCCCTTCTCTTGCCCTCTTTCCCACTCTGCTTGCCTCTCATCCCATCGTTTTGTCTTCATCTCCTGTCTCCATTTATGTTTCTCCATCCCTCCCATTCTCACCCCCGGCCCACCAGGTTTCTCCTGTGGCCTCTTCTCCTCTCCTTGTTACAGTGTTGTCAGTTTAAACATGCTGATTAATTTCTGACTTTAGCCCTTCAGCTGCAGGCCTGTCGTCCTTGCCCCCTCCCACTTACCCTGCCTCCCCCACCAAGTTAGGCTGGTCTCCTTCTCCGTGTCCTGGGCTGGGGTGCCACGCTCAGGGCTGAAAGCCAGGATCGGAGGTACCAGTTTCCTATGTTATAACTGCACCATGTGGTGTGTGGGATCTTAATTCCCCGACAAGGGATCAAACCCACGCCCCCCGCCCCCTGCCCTGCAGGGGAAGCACAGACTCTTAACCCCTGGCCCTCTTAAGCTTCCCATGGGCTTCTTCCAGGTCACGCACATTCTGGTTTCTGAAAGGTGTTCCGGTTTCTGTCGGGGGGGTTCTGAGAGGGGGAAATAGAAGACGTGGCGGGTGCTCATGGCTTAACCCTTCCCTGTCATTCATCCACGTTTGCTTGCTTCCCCGTCTCAGCCTGTGCTTCTGGACCCACCTCCCCGTGTGGACTATTTTGGGGGCAAAACCTCAGAGGCCAGGTCCCCAGACAAAGCCTTCCTTGCAGCTCAGTCTTCCAACCAAGGCTAGCAGCCAAGAGTCATCCAGATGTGACCGGCAGCACGGCGGGCGTGGGGAGACACTCATCCTGCTCCGTGTACAGAGCTATCTCTGCGGGCCCTTCTCTTCCCGTTTCCTCAGCCTTCTGGGAAGACGCCAAATTTCCATCAAGGGGGCTGGCTTTGCACTGAGTCTTCCATGAGGAACTGTTGAAAGCAGTCACCTCCCAAATGTCAGAAGATTCATCCCTCTTTGGGGAGACCCTGATGCGATGAATACGGTGTTGAGTGCCAACCCCAAATCTGAAGGAGAAGGTGGTCCTGACCCACGGGCACAGAGCTTCACAGAGCTTTTGATCCTCCCCACGGTGCTGAGAGTCAGATATTTCTTCTGTTTGTGAGATAAGGAAGCAGAAACTCAGAAAATTAAGCAACTATTCAAAGACTGTGTGTGTGCTCAGTGGCTAAGTCGTGTCCAGCTCTTTGCGACCCCAGGGACTGCAGCCTGCCAGGCTCCTCTGTCCATGCCATTCTCCAGGCAAGAGGACTGGAGTGGGCTGCCGTGCCCTCCTCCAGGGGTTCTTCCCGACCCAGGGATGGAACCCACGTCTCCTGTATCGGCAGGTGCTTTCTTTGCCACGGAGCCATTTGGGAAGCCCTAAGACCACACGTCTGTAAATTGATTCAGGGTTGTCTGAACAGGTGGCTTCCTTGGCCAGGCCTATCTCCTTTTTGCCCAAATGAGACCATAAATCAGATCGCTCTGTTTATGTGCTATAGCGTGTGCCCCACCGTGCCTATCAAAGTGCTTCACCGTTAAAAAAAAAGACAAAAAAGAAACAAAACTATTGAGTGAATGAATGACTGAATGAATGAGTCACCACATCCAGGTTGGGGGAAGAAGAGACTGTTACACAGCTAGAAAGAGTAGAAAGTCTGAGAGTGAAGGGAATTTAAATATTCTCAGTTCTGAGGATTTTCTTGTAAGAGGGCATGTGTCAGTTTGGGGGGTTTGGTTTAATATGATTAACATTTACTTAGCTGGTGAGTAAGTGAGTCCACGAGGGCCAGGGTGGCCTTGGTTATCTGCCTGCTGCAGTCAGCTGGGGGGTTAGCTGGCGGGTGTGATGAGGTTTGGCTTTGGGCTTGTACAGTCTCTTCCATACGGCTGGGACCTTGGCTGAACAAATCGGCTCATGGACTCTGCTCCAACGGGTCTCTCCTCTTCCAGGAGGTCCTGTTCAAACAGAGACTGCAAGGGTCTAAGAAATTGACGGAGACAAGCAAAGTCTCTCAAGTCTGAAGCCAGGAAGTAACATCACATCACTGATGCCTCGTTCTATTGGCCAAAGCAAGTTACCAGGCCAGCTTAGGTTCAAAGAGTCAGGAAAAGCTGTCTGCATTTTTTTTTCAGCCACACCTCACAACTTGCATGATCTTAGTTCCCTAACCAGGGACTGAACCCAGGCCCTGAGCAGTGAAAACTCAGAGTCCCAACCACTGGACCACCAGGGAATTCCACAAACGTGTCCACTTCTAAAGAAAAGACCTGCAGAGTCTTTTTGCTAAAGGCATGCCTTTAAGGAAGCAAGAATGATGGTAACTACCTTTCTAATCGACCACAGCGGACTTAGCGTGTATGTACAGAAAGTATTGGCGAATTGCCCCAGAAACTTGCTACTCTGAAATTTTCCTGAAGGCATCAAGACCTTTTTGTCTGTATCATTATAATATTAGAAACAACTTATTAGGTTTACATGAGGTGTCATGTTGCTTGAGTATAATTCACTCTTTCTTTCTTGCTCTCTCTGTGACTGGCATCCTTAACCCCCAGCTCCTCCATTTGGTTAGTGTCAGTTTTGAGAAAGACAGAAGGCCACACACTCATAGACACACACGTCTGAGACCCCCGCCCTCTTGACCTGCCCCGCTGTCCCACCCTAGCAGAGGCAGATTTCCAGGAGTCTGCTACCCATCCCCAGGGACCCAGTCCTGCCCTGGTGGGTGTGGTGAATGGTACTGACGTGATGGACGTGAGTTTGAGCAAGCTCCCGGAGGTGGTGAAGGACAGGGAGGCCTGGCATGCTGCAGTCCATGGGGTCTCAAAGAGTCGGACACGACTGAGCAACTGAACTGAGAAAAAATCCTGAAGTCGTTTGAGTTGCGCTGCAGTGAGTCCTTACTGCCACGTGGTGTCACTGTTGAAACTTGGTCCTGTGTAGCCTCTTGGACACATGAGCTCTTCCACATTTTTTGATCTTAGCTGTAGCATGTGGGATCTAGTTCCCTGACCAGAGACTGAACTCAAACTTCCTGCACCTGGAGGAAGGAGGTTAGCCACTCCACCAGGGAAGTACCAGTTCCAAGATTCTGAAACAGCGAAAGTGAGAGTGAAGGTCGGTCAGTTGCATCCAGCTCTTGTCCACCCGGTGGACTATACAGCCCATGGGCTTCTCCAGGCCAGAATACGGCGGTGGGTAGCTGTTCCCTTCTCCAGAGCATCTTCCCACCCCAGGGTTTGAACCCAGGCCTCCTGTGTTACAGGTGGATTATTTACCAGCTGAGCCACCAGGAAAGCCCTAAACAGCCGATGTGGGAATTTACACTTTGATTCCAAAATTAACAGTTTATACTCATTCAGCCACCGCTTTCAGAACAGTGGTTCTTTAGGTTCTGCCTGGATTCCAGAAGACGTTCTGATCTGTGCCACATGCTGTGTGAGAATTTGCTTGGTCCCCATAAAGCCTTAGGGCTAGGATTGAGAACCACAGCAGCAGTGAAAATCACCTCAACAGGCACTGAGCATTTACCAAACTGAGAAATTTTCACAGGTTGCATAATTTCTTTTAAGAGGAGATCACACCTTATGAAGAAAATATGTTACCAAAGACACTGGATAATTTGACTTACATAATTTGACACTGTATTTTCCAGAAGAATAATCATGAAAGACAGCATATTAAAAAGCAGAGAAATCACCTTGCTGACAAAGGTCCATATTTCAAGCCACGGTTTTTCTAGTAATTGTGTACAGTTGTCAGAGTTGGGCCATAAAGAAGGCTGAGTGCCAAAGAACTGACGCTTTCGAACTCTGGTCCTGCAGGAGATTCGTAAGAGACTCTTGCACAGCAAGATCAAACCAGTCAATCCGAAAGGAAATGGAGGGTGAGATGCATACAAAGAGTATCATGGAAATTTGCAATACCATATGCAGAATAGATGGCCAACAGGAATTTGCTGTAAGACTTAGGGAACTCAAACAGGGGCTTTGTGACAATCTAGAAGGTTGGGATGGTGCATGAGCTGGGAGGGAGGTTCAGGAGGGAGGGGACGTGGGCGTACCTGTGGCTGATTCTTGTTGATCTTTGACAGAAAACCACAAAATTCTGTTAAAGCATTTATCCTTCAATTACAAAAATAACTAAAGTGGAAAAAAAAAGAGAAAGAAAACCCTGAATAGGATTGGAAGGACTGATGCTGAAACTGAAGCTCCAATACTTTGGCCACCTGATGCTAAGAGCTGACTCATTAGAAAAGACCCTGATGCTAAGAGCTGACTCATTAGAAAAGACCCTGATGCTAAGAGCTGACTCATTAGAAAAGACCCTGATGCTGGAAAACATTGAGGGCAGGAGGAGAAGGGGGACAACAGAGGATGAGATGGTTGGATGGCATCATCCACTCAGCAGGCATGAATTTGAGCAAACTCGGGGAGAGCGCGGAGGACAGAGGAGCCTGGTGTGCTGCAGTCCGTGGGGTCGCAAACAGTCGGACATGACTTAGTGACGAAGGGACAAAAACGGCAACAGGGAGAGGGATCTTCAACCACTTCTGTATTCGCGCTATTTTGCATGTACTAAACACTAAAAATCTCGTGTTTCACCGAGCGGGCACTCCTAAATTAACTTCTTGGCATGTTACGACAGTTACTTGGGCTTTTACATAGTGTTTTTTTTTTATCATATCTAACTTCCATTACAAAGTTATTGATTTTGGAGAGTGTTTTTTGGCACGAACACAGCCACTTAATGACTCTGAGAGAACGTCATTCTAGAATACAGAAAATGTTTTTAATGATAATGTTGAATATTGGAATAACAGCACACTTGTCAGTAATGTGACTGTCGGAAGTTATGATGCACATAAGCAGCAGTTTGGTTAACGATGGAAACTTGACGGAGCTTAGTTACTTTGCCAACTCGAAGGATGCTGTCAGGTGGCCAAAGCTGTAAACAGCCGGGAAACCGCTCAGCATACCAATTCGAAATCATGCAACCTTGATTTTTTTAAGGAGATTTGTTGCTTTTCGAATTTGAATAAAATACAATGGCCCCACACCACTGTGTTGTTCAGTTGCTCAGTTGCGTCTGACTCTTTGCGACCCCATGGACTGCAGCCTGCCGGGCTTCCCTGTCCTTCACTAGGTCCTGGAATTTGCCCATATTCATGTCCATGGAGTCAGTGACACTATCCAGCCATCTCAGCCTCTGCCATCCCCTCTCCATCTGCCTTCAGTCTTTCCCAGCATCAGGGTCTTTCCAAATGATCAGCTGTTCGCATCAGGTGGCCACAGTGTTGGAGCTTCAGCTTCAACAGCAGTATTTCCAATGAATATTCAGGGATGACTTCCTTTAGGACTGATTGGTTTGATCTCCTTGCAGTCTGAGGGACCCTCAAGAATTCATATCATTATTATCTTTTTTTTGCCAATGGAAAATGGAGCCTTAGAGAGTAATTAGTCCAGCCCCTCAAGGCCTCTAAACTGGCGCATAGCAGAGTTGGAAGTAGATGCCAGTGCTTAGTAACCTAGGTTCCATTTCTCTCAAGGTAATTTTTTTGGTAACAACCTTACATATTCTCTGTCCTAAGACTTGTTTGAAATTATACTCACCCATTACCAAAGTCTCTCCACAATCTCGAGTTTTGAAAACATATATGTATTTGGCTGCAGAGGGTCTTAGCTGTGGCACATGGGGTCTAGTTCCCTGACCGGGGATCGAACTCGGGTCCCTGCCTTGGGAGCATGGAGTCTTAGCCATGGACTGCCAGGGAGGTCTCCTCCATCTTGAATCTTGAGAAGAAATGTTGGGGAAATATGAATTGCCCTTCTCCCAGAAAAAAGCTTTTAAGCAAATTGGGACATCTCTTCCATCCCGACCTGCCCTGGATGGGGCAAGGACACATCATTATTTCCTCCCTGGGGACCCAGGCTACCTACCTGCCAAGTGAATTGTTCAAACTGCAAGTCTGCTTTAAGTGACCCAGACAAAAATCTACATTTTACATATTCCTCTCATTGTATATTTAACCGTGTCTTGATTAGCAACCTAGCTTACGTGTACACTCATATAGACACGTGTGCCTGCTGTGAGTGCCGGGTTGCTCAGTCGTGTCCAACTTTTTGCAACCCCATAGACTGCAGGCGGCAAGACTCCCTTGTCCATGGGACTCTCCAGGCAAGAGTACTGGAATGGGTTGCCATGCCCTCCTCCAGGGGATCTTCCCCACCCAGGGATCGAACCTGCGTCTCTTACACCTTCTGCATTGGCAGGCGGGTTCTTTACCACCAGCACCTCCTGGGAAGCCCATAGATATTGAAGTCTATCAGTCATGTCCGACTCTTTGCGACCCCAAGGGCCATACAGTCCATGGAATTCTCCAGTCCAGAATACTGGAGTGGGTAGCCTATCCCTTCTCCAGCAGATCTTCCCGATCCAGGAACTGAACTGGGGTCTCCTGCATTGCAGGTGGATTTTTTACCAGCTGAGCTGCCAGGGAAGCCCAGGTATGTGCAAGTAAATACAAACGTGCATATGTGCACACACGTACACGCATTCACTGTTATGAGGGAAGCCCCTGGTGTTCAGTGGCTGACTCCACACTCCCAAAGTGGGGGCCCCAGGTCCGATCCCTGGTCAGGGAACCAGATCCCACATGCCGCAACTAGGGCCCAAAGCAGCCAAGTAAATGACTAAATATTTTTTAAAAAAACGCTAATGTTTGGGTCACAAATATACACATTCACTCGCATACACACACGTACAAACCTCTGGAAGGCTGTGTCAGAATTTCCCTGCAAATTCTACACCCCGCCTCAGCTCCAAGCCCTTGAGGAGGGCCTCCCAGGCACTCTCTGGAGTGTTGACCCGGGGAGCACCCCTCCAGGGGAAGGATCTCAGAGCTGCTCTATGTTAATTATAAGCCCGGAACAGGCTCATCCATCATCCTGAGGTGACAGCCTGGCCTCCCGGCCCCGCCCCCCCGTCGCCCCCTTTCTCCTTGCGTGACCGGGGACACCGGCTCCACAGAGTCAGGGGCAGGTTCGGCTCAGCTGAACGCCCTCCTCGCCTCTCCTCTCCAGGGGGCTCCCGTGAATCCCCCACTCCCCTCCCTTGCTTAAGCCCCCTTCACGCAGGAATTTTCCCACCTGCCCCACACCGGACTTCCATTTCAGCATTTCCCTGAAACTTTGCAATCATCCCTGGTACTGTTTTGCCCGCTTCGCGGATGAAGAAAAGGAGCCTCGACGAAATGATTTGCTCAAGGTCACCCCAGCTGGGAAGGCTCCACTGTGTTCAAACCAGACTCTGTAGTTTGCCTGGGATCCCGGAGCGTCTGCCAGCCTGCCCCACCTCTGGGCTGGGGACTCCCCAGCTCAGGTCTCAGGTGTGAAGGGCTTGCTCACAGCTGAGGGGTTCTTCCTGGAAACCCCACGGGGACTTCGTCCTCCTCTTCTCTCCTAAACCAGCCTCAGGGCCAGAGTCTCAAGGAGATCCACAGTGGACACAAACAGGAGCCCCGGGGCCGAGGGTCAGGGGCCGAGGGTCAGGGGCCGAGGGTCAGGGGCCGAGCAGAAGATGCCTGGTTACAGGGTGAGATGAGAGGGGGATCTGGGGCCACCAGACACACGGGTGCCTGACGGCCGGCTCCAGGATCACCGTCAAGGCCAGCTCCTGCCCTGCGGCCACAGCGGGTTGGTCAACCCCGGTCCCCACCCCTGCTCATCCAGCCCTGCCTCATGGGGACTGGGTCCTCTGGAGATGACTCTGTGCCCCTTCACAGCATGAAGACCAGGGCAATGTGGTCCTCATTAGAAAAAGCTGCTCCAGGTCCGATGCTTGAGACAGGGCGCTCAGGGCTGGTGCACCGGGATGACCTTGAGGGATGGGATGGGGAGGGAGGTGGGAGAGGGGTTCAGGATGTGGGATACATGTACACCCATAGCTGATTCAAGTCAATGTATGGCAAAAACTACTACAATATTGTAAAGTAATTAGCCTCCAATTTAAATAAATGCATTAATTTTTTAAAAAAAAAAGAAAAATAAAATGAATATTGACAAAAAAGAGAGAGAGAGAAAAAAAGCTGATCTCCTTGCCTAGATAATTTTGAAAAACCCCTGGAGGGCAAGGGCTGTGTCTTTTTGTCATTAGCCTCAGCTTCAAGCAGGGAGCCTGGCACCTATCAAGTGGGCACTCAGTACCTATTGGCTGAAATGAAACAAAAGAGAAACGCCTTTCGAATCCTGTCTATTTTTATTTGTTTACACTTTTGTCTGTGCTGGGTCTTCGTTGCTGCGTGCAGGCCGTCTCTGGCTGTGGCGAGCAGGACCTGACAGTAGCTGCGGTGTTCTCACGGGCTCCTCACAGCAGTGGCTTCTCTCGCTGCAGAGCACAGGCCTGGGCACAGGCTCCGTAGTTGTGGCGGACGGGCTTGTTTGCACGGGGATCCTCTCGTCCCCCGCGTTGGCAGGGGGACTCGTATCGACTGTGCCGCCAGGGAGCTCCTCGTCCGTTTATTCAAACGCTGTCACTCTCCTGAGTCCAGTGTGAGCCACGTCCTCCCCGCCCCCCAGGAGTGCCCTCTGCGCTTCCCAGTCAACAGCAGCATGTTCATGAGTGGTTGCCTTTTCACTCCAGCTACTGGGAAGCTCCTTGGGAATACCACAGACACCATCTAGGCCTATAAGCGCTTTTGATTCAAAGTGGGCAACGTCCGTATTTGGGTAAAGATCTTTTTTCCCCTAAAACAATGACATCGACATTATTCTTAGCTTTTGTATCTCCTGAGGAAACCACTGGAGGTAGGAAACCCGAGGCATCTCTTCTCGTAGTTATTATCAGCTAGGGTTTTGCCTAACGGGTTATTTCTCAAGGAACGAATCACACATTTGAATTGCATGGTCCTTCCTCCTCCCTGCTGCTCTAGGCCTGTGTCCCTGGGGTCGGGATTTAGGACTCGTGGAGGGCTGGCTTCAGTGGGAGCGGGGCGACGTTTCTGCACCCTGCCTGTAATGAAACGTCTGGAGCCTGGAATGTTCGTGACTCTGGGATTCAACAGTGTGACACCACTGCAGATGTCTCATCTATTCAAATGGGTCACCTAAAGAGAAGCTGCGCTCCGTAACTGTCCGCTTTCCCTGTCCTCTGTCCCTCTAAATGATATGCAGCATCTACAGAACTCCCAGATCCACCCACCTTGCTTGTTTCCACCTAAGATGTTTCATCTAAAAATTATTTACATTTTGGAAAACAAAAACCCAGCAAACCATGAAGCTCCCCGCCAAGCGGTATTGAGAGAAAGGGGAGAACTAGTCTCTCATACTAACTAGTCTCTAATAAGAAGCGCCATTCTTTTTTTCTTAATTTTATTTTGCTTAACTTTACAATATTGTATTGCTTTTGCCATTCATCAAAATGAATCCACCAAAGGTATACATGTGCCACTCTCTTTTGTAGCTATTTGTTTGTCTAGCTTTTGGCTGCACCATGTGGCACGTGGGATCTTATTCCCAGACCAGGGATGGAACTTATGCCCCCTGCATGGGAAGCACGGAAACTCAAACCACTGGACCGCCAGGGAAATTCCAAGAAGCACCAATCTTGCAGCATCAATCACAACAGCTGAGAGGCAGAAGCAATCTAAACATCCATTTGGACAAAGAATACGTGGCTACAGAAAATGAAGTATATCCTACAATGTAATGTGATTCAGTTTAAAAAAAGAAAAAGAAAATTTTGCCATATGCTACAACATGGATGAAACTTGAGGACGTCATGCTCTTATTAGTAGACTTGGACATTATTTGCTTCTGGTCACTGCTGAAATAAGCCAGGGACAAAAGACAAATAACGTCCAAGTCTACTGATATGAGCCTAACGGTCGTATTCGGTCTAACGGAGCCGAATTCTTAGAGAATAGAATGGGCTGGAGGGAGAGGGAGCAGGGGTCTTGATCTTCAGTAGCTGGGGCGGTTCAGTTTTGCAAGATGAGAAGGTTCTAGAAATTTGTTACATGACGACGTGCAGCAGTAGTATAGTAGTGTTATACCCTAAAAATGGCTGAAAAGGTGAATTGTATATGTTTTTTAACCACAATTCTTAAAAAAAAAAAAAAAAAGCACCATTCATGGGCCACAAGTCTGGCCCAGGCATTTGCAAGGAGTGAGGCACTCACGGCAACTGTACACAACGGGTGTTGTTTTCCTCACTTCATAAAAGGAGGCAAAGAGAGGCATACAGGCCTCTTTGAACCTGTGACTGTCTGCCTCCCAGCAGCCATGCTTTCTGAGCACTGTGGACGCCTGCACCCTCACGCGGGGCTGGGCTGGGGGCCGCCACTCCACAGACAAGAGCAGAGAACGGGAGCAGAGGGAAAGTCCTCTGGCTTTTCAAGGCCAGACTCTCCAGGCCAGACCACCTCCTCAGCCACGCCAACAGTCCCCCGCAGTACGCTCCCCACTTCTTCCTTTGTAATAGAAACCTTGATATTTAGCTGGTTGGTTACCTGGCCACCTGAAATATAAAGAACTCCTCCCTCGAAATCTGCTGGGACCATGTGACTGCGTTCTGGCCAATGGGATGTAAGGAGAAGTATCATAGACAACGTCCGGAAAGTCTCTTTAAAAGAGGAGTATATCCTTCTTCAGTCCTTTCTCCCGTCTACAGGCTGGAATAAAAATGATGGCTGGAGCTTGAGTGGCCATTATGGATGAGGAGGTAGAAACTAATATGAATTGATAACCCCAACCATAGCACACGGATACCATCATGTAAGTCCCCTGCACACAAGGAGGGCATCGGACTTATCAACGATGCGTATGCTGCATATGAGAGAGATCTGAGGTCATCTCCCTGGTCCTGACAGCCCTAGTAGGACCCAGATCCTTTAGAGCTGATTGTTGGATGAAATCACAAGGTACCAAGTGCCCACAGAGAAAGCATAGAGGTTCTGGAGACAAACACAAATTAGAAGGCAAGACCACTGAGTTCTCCTGTTTTCCCATTCATTCATTCAACAAGTATAATTTGAGGCCTCACTATGTGCCAGGCATTGCTATAGCCCTGGAGATACAGTGTCAAACAAGACAGAGCCCTGGTCCTCGGAGGTCCTGGACTGCGATGGACTCGTGTTGTCTTCTTTCTGCTTCCTACCGTGTGATATAAAATGTCCCTCGCCCATGGGAGGTGGGGGTGGGGGGAGGGAATTTTTAAATGGGGCCAAAGAGGGCGAGAGGAAATTGCACCTCTCCGGATACTCTCAGGAGATCTCCTGAGAAAGCCCATTTTGGAGCAACAGAGGAGACATTCCTATGTCTTGTTCTGGCTTGCTCTGCGGGTGGGAGTGGAGCCGAGAGCTGCAATATGAAATCAATAAACTCACCTGAGAATGTACCAGCGGAGCCGGTTCTTTAAGTTTCTTCAGAGTCCCAAAGGGCTCCGGCTGCCGAAAACGATTCCTGATGATTAGTATTGGCCAAGGCAGTAAGAAGTTCCCCAGCGGAGACCTGTATTTTCTAAACCAACATCACGGCACAGGGTCTGAGCCGGCCCTGTCCCCGTGGGGCCCACGACACCTGGAACGTTTTGACATCAGACTCTCTGCAGACACAGATTCGGGGCATATGACATTGAATCATACTGGCTTGGCATGCCACCCTGAAATCCTTTTGCTGCTGGAAATTAATAAATCACTCATTGCAACACTATTCATAATAGTCAAGATGTGGGAACAACTTAAACGTCCATTGACAACGAATGGGTACAGAAAATGTGGCAAGGCACACAGAGGAGTAGAATTCAGCCTTAAAACCAGAAGGAACTTCTGCAACGAGTGACAACGTGGGTGAACCTTGAGGATATCACGCTAAATGAAATAAACCTATCGCAGAAAGACAAATGCTGTGTGATTCCACTTATACGACGTTTCCAAAATAGACTCTCAGAATCAAAGAATGGAGCAGTGATTGCCCAGGGCTGGAGGGAAAGTGAAATGGAAAATCACTAATCAACCAGCATAAAGCTTGAATTAAGAAAGATGAATAAACTCCAGAGATCTGTGGTACAACATTGTGTCTATCGTCAACAATACTGCATTGTACACTTTAAAATCTGTTACCAGGGTAAACCTCATGTTAAATATGAAGCATACATACCATAATAAGATAATTTTTTAAAAATCTAGCCGTGAACTAACCGTTGATCCTGTACTAAGTGTTCTGACTGTTGCCCCTGGGAAACTGTCATTCTGTCTGGGGAGATGGAACAAGGGAAAATTAAAAGGCACACTCTCTTCTCTCAGGGAGACTCGGGGCTTGATGGGGAATCAGACACAAACCAACCACGACTGCACGAGGCAGCAGCTGCAATCAGAAAGGCGGGTAGGGTTCAGTGGGGAAGGCACTGAATGCCACACTAAGAGGTTCGGAACGTATTCTCTGTACGGAGGTCTAACCTGAATTGATGAAAGGTGGGCACAATATGTAGTAAATGGACTCCGGAGGGTTCATAATCTTGAAATGTACATCAAAACACAAAATATAGATTTTTCTAGAAAGATCTACCTTACCCATGGATTTCATCAGCTTTAAAAAAAAAAAGGGTCCTTAACCCAATAAAGGCTTCCCTGGTGGCTCGGAGATAAAGAATCTGCGTGCCAGTGCAGGAGACACCGGTTTGATCCCTGGTTTGGGAAGATCCCCTGGAGAAGGAAATGGGAACCCACCCCAGTATTCTTGCCTGGAGAATCCCATAGACAGAGGAGTCTGGTGGGCTACAGTCCGTGGGGTCGCAAAGAGTCAGACACGACTGAGCAACTAAAAAACAACAACCCAATAAAGGTTAGAAAATGTGGTCTGGGCACTAGAGAGCCATCACAGTTCGGGGCACATGAGTGGTCTGAGGTCTGTGCTGTGGACTCACGCTGTGATGGAGGGGAGGCTGGAAGGAAGGCTTTTCAGAGGATGATCCAAAACCCCAGGGTGGATGTTAAGCTGACAGGCAAGTAGCATCTAAATGCACAGGGCAGTCCTGCATGAAAGATGCATAGGGAAAGAACAGGAAAGATCAGAATTATGACTGGGACTCCAAGGAGAAAGAGGACCAAGAAAGTATGAGTGACTTTCCAACGACACAACTTCTTATGACTTGCCTTAGAGTCAGAGGGAATATTTTCACAACACCAGCCCAAGCTACCTTCCAAGTGCCAAGGTCACCAGGCAGTGTGTCAGAATTTCATTTTGTCTGTGGTATGGTTTGATATGAGAGTCAGGTACACTATTTTCCTCCTCTAAATCATGGGATTCACCTCCAGAAATTCTGCAGAATTCAAACGACTAGGAGGAAAACCTGCTCACTTGTTCAGCTTACCTTTCTCTGGGTCACCTTAGAGCCTCCTCCATCTTTGTGAAGGAAAACGGTCTCTCCTACGGTTCTATAGAATCCGTGTTGCACGGGCTATTTCACCTCCAGAGCAGATGAGGAAGGGCAAAAATGACTTCAAGGTTTTCGCCCTAAGCAACTGTGTCATGCTTTCATCCACAAAATAGAACCTAGGAAAAGCAGCAGCTCTGCTGGGGAGACGAAGGGAAGATAATTGGGCAAACCAAATCCAGGTATTTCTGAGACATTTTATCCACTAGGAACCCTCGGGCTGTGGGTGGCGGAATTCGTCTGAAACCGATGGAAGCAGAAGGAACATCCGGGCTGATATCACCGAAGACTCTCGAGGCTCTGCTGTAGGTGTGGCTGTATCAGGCGTATCTCTCTCCCCATCTTGTTCCTTAATCCATTTCCAGTTTAGGCAGATTCTCCTCCACCAGACAGTGGTTATGACCTCCAGCAGTTTTAAGCTTACCCTGTCCTCCAGAACAATGCCGGCAGCTCCACTCTCTCCAAAGTCCTGGCAAACATCTCCGGTCTAATTCTGATTGACTTTGATTAGATACCCAGCCTTGACTCAATTATTGTGGTTTCATTGGCTAAAACTTCTGTGGCTGACAGCCTCGAAGTTGCCCCCCCTCCAGGGAGCCTGCTTCCTAGATGGCACCTTTGTGTCGTCTTCTCCTCGTGAGCGACTAACTTAGTTCTGACCAATCAAATATGGCAACATGGTGGTGGTGTCACTTCTGGGATGAGGTGACTGAAGATTTTGACTTCCGTCTCGCTAGCAGACTTGCTGGCTTTGCTGATGCAAGCTACCACGGGGCGGACACCCACGTGGCCGGCAACCGAGGGTGGCCAATCGCCACCAAAGAGCCGAGACCCTCAGTCTGACAGCCCTTGAGGAACTGAATCCTGCCCACAACTCTGAAAGCATTGTTGAGCCTTCAGATGAGACCCGAGTGCCGGGTGACACTTTGATTAAAGTCTCATGAGAGACCACGATCCGAGGACCCATTTGAAGCCTGCCCAGATTCCCGACCTACAGAAACCGCAAGAAAATAAATGTGTGCTGTCTTAAGCCCCTGAGTTTGGGGCTAATCTGTTACACAACCAGAGACGACTGATATGCCTGGTTTCTGGGACCACCCCCCGAAGGGGCAGACGAGGTCAGCCTTGGGTGACCCACGTGGAGGGAAAGCAGGGGATGGTTGTCTCCCCATAGGAAAGCTAAGGGGAAGTTACCAGGTTCAGGATGGAGTCTGGGCAGGCAGAAACACCTGACACCTGCCTCATATGCTGGGAATGTAGGAGGCAGCTGAAAACACACCCAGAGATGGACTGGGCAGTGATTCATGCACAGGTGGCTGTTGAAACTGCAGGAACGGATGAGACTGCCCCCGAGGAGGGACGCATCGAGGGCAGGATCTCTTAGGACGAGTAGCCACGAAGGGGGAGATGGGAGGATAGGCAGATGCGTGCAGGGCAGGGCAGGGGTCAGCATGTTACCTCTGATACTGATATTGAACGAACTTGCCTTGTCTGGTCAGGGAGACAAGCATCTGAGGCGTTGTAGCATTCTGTAAGAAACCTGGGCTTTTCTCCCCCTACACCTTTTTTTTTTTTTTTTTAAATATGGACTATTTTTAAAAGCCTTTCTGGAATTCGTTACAGTTTTGCTTCCGTTTTCTCTTTGGGGTTTTTTGGCCACAAGGCTGCGGGATCTTGGCTCCCTGACTGGGGATCGAACGCACATCCCCTGCATTGGGTGGCGACAGCTTGACCACTGGACTGCCGGGGATTGTTTTTCGGGAAGATGGAAATTTGGGCTGTCAGGTCAGAAGTTAGACATTGGAAAGACACCCACACTGACGTGAGTATTAATATTAAAAGCAGGCAAAGGGATGATTTTGTGCAGTGAGAAACCTCGAGGGAAGACACAGGCCCTGGCAGATCCTCGTAGAGCGTGTGCTTAGGCAGGAGGGGAAGGAAGACCCAAGGGAAGGCACCAGAGAAGGAATCGCGGGAGAAGTAACAGGCAACTCAAGGCTGGTCGAGTCTCCTGGAAGCCACCAGAATTTCAAGATGGATGTAGTCAAGAGAGGCGGGTGCTAAAGAGAGCTCGAGCGTGGCGGGGACTGAGCAAAGGGTGCCGGACCAGGCTTCATGGGGTCGGGGTGGTCCTGGTGGGAACCGTTTCAGTGGAAAGCAGGGGCGGGGGCTGGACTGCACAGGTTTATGAGTGAGTGGAGACGTGAAGGAGAGATGTGGAAAGCCAACTGCTCTGTGAGAAGTGGTCGACTTGGCCCGATTTGAGCCTCGGTGTAGGCTGACGGCGAACACCTCCGCTACGTCCTCCCATCCCCATCTCGGGGTAATTTCAGTGGCCCTCCTTGAGCGCTGGTACAGCCTACACATCAGGGCCCTGAGCATCCACAGGCCTTTGCTGTAACAAGCCGGCTAAGAAACAGACTCAGCTGTGCTGGCTGTGGGATCTCTGCGGTGACGACCACTCAACCCGGCCACCGTAGTGCAACGGCGGTCACAGGCGGTGTGTAACCCAGGGAGCAAGGGCTGCGAACTGGTGAACCTTAATCGCAAAAACAAAGAACAAATCCCAAAGCAAACAAAACCCCAAATGTCCCAAACAAACAAACAAAAGGATCTGCAGCAGGCAATGGACAGGACCCGGTCTGTGGGCTCTAACTCGCTGACCCTTGCTCTGGGCTCCTGGAAGGGGGTCGGAGATGCAAGTAAACGGGGTGACTGATGAAGCAAGACCAGCATCAAGACCTCAGGGAGGTGGGTTTGCCTCGGAGAGAAGGTTCTCGCACCTCTTTGGACACCTGTGGCTCTCAGACTCCCTCTTCCTATGTCTGCCTTTCAACCCTCAACTAGGAGCACCTCAGGGCTAGGGATGTCTCTCAGCAGTGATTCCAGAGATTTCCACACAGGAAGCCCCCAGACACAGAAGCAGTCGAGAGGAGACACAAAACAGCTCATTGTGGAAGGAGGGGAAGGAAAGAGCTCATGGAAAGGCCTGTTGTTGGCTTGGTGAGTGTGGAGCCATGAAGCCCGGTCCCCTCCACTGACGTTCAGTCAGAGAGGCAGCATGTCTCCAGTGTTTCGGATTTGGTCCTTCCAGGGGACAGAGGACTGCGGCAGAAGGTCTTGCTGACTCACGGTTACCCGGTTCCATGAGGTTCCCTGGTGCCTCAGGGGCAAAGAACCTGCCTGCAATGCAGGAGACATGTAGGAGACACAGGTTTGATCCCTGGAGGAGGAAGTGACAGCCCGCTCTAGTATTCTTGCCTGGAGAATCCCATGGACAGAGGAGCCTGTGGGGCTGCAGTCCAGAGGGTGCTAGAGTCGGACATGACTGATCTCCTGGGCACGACTGAGCTCTCTCACATACACATACCCAAGTAGAGATCTGGAGGGACCCTGGAGATCAGTGAGAAAGGCAGAGGGCCACCTCCTGACTGACACTGGACACAGATGATGCGGAAGAGAGGCCTCTGCAGAGCCCAGGAGCATTCTGGAACTCCCAGACAAGGGGGAAAAAATGTAGGGGCGGAGGCTGGAGCCAAATAGTGCCTTTTTTAATACTCGTATAAGTTCAGACGTGAGAGCTGGACTGCGAAGTAAGCTGAGCACCGAGGAATTGATGCTTTTGAACTGAGGTGTTGTAGAAGACACTTGAGAGTCCCTTGGACTGCAAGGAGATCCAACCAGTCCATCCTAAAGGAGATCAGTCCTGAATATTCATTGGAAGAACTGATGCTGAAGCTGAAACTCCAATACTCTGGCCACCTGATACCAAGAACTGACTCATTGGAAAAGACCCTGATTCTGGAAAAGATTGAGGGCAGGAGGAGAAGGGGACAACAGAGGATGAGATGGTCAGATGGCATCACCGACTCAACAGACAGGAGTTTGAGTGAACTCCGGGAGTTGGTGATGGACAGGGAAGCCTGGCATGCTACAGTCCATGGGGTCGCAAAGAGTCGGACACGACTGAGCGACTGAACTGACGACAAGTTAACCACGTCTATCTGCTCCTGGCCCTCATTTCCCCCCAACTCCTCCCCCCAGCTGGCCAGCATGGGGGATCTGGGTTCCTTGACCAGGGATGGAACCTGCACCCCCTGCAGTGAGATGTGGACTCTTAACTACTGGACCACCAGGGAAGTCCCCTGGCCTCCATTTTAAACTCCCAAGATGTGATGGGGTTTAAAATGTGGTAAGTGAAAAAGGACATGGCAGCCCACTCCAGGATTCTTGCCTGGAACTTCCACGGACAGAGGAGCCTGGAGGGCCCGACTGATGGACTGAGCACAGACACGAGTGAGAAAGGAGCTTCGTGCGGCTCATTCCTGGGCACGGGGAATCCAGAGGCTGGACACGGAGCTGGGGCAGACCGAGGAGAGTCCATTCCCTGGAGGGGAACCAGAGTCCATTCTGCCCTGGAAAGGATGTTTGTGGAATTCAAATGGGGGCCTGCAGACGAAGGTAGAAGCTGCAGAAGGCTGAGGGTGGAGGCGCTGGGAGCCTGACGAAGAGTTGAGAAGCATCACTGTTCAGCAGGGAAAAGGGTTAGGGTGTCTTCAAGAAAAATGATGTCAAAAAACAAGAGAAAGAAACATGATGTCACTGGAGCTGAGCCAGGCCCAGGGGGAAGTGTCCAAGGCCGCCACCACCTGTCCCAGCCTGACTTTCCATCCTGGCCATTCTCCTTCCTACCTCCTGGGTTCCTACGGAATTTACAACCCATCCTAAGCGCAGATCACCGCTTCCCCATCTTCCAGCCTTTGTGTTGCTGCCTCTTCTTGCCATTTCCTGGTCTTCCTTCCTCCCATCTTCTTGTCTCCTATTTAATAACTAATTAGGCCGTGCCAGCCTTAGATGCAGCAGGCAGGACCTTTGATCTTCGTTGAAGCACGCGAGATCTTTAGTTGTGGCCTGAAAAGTCAGGCACGTGGGCTCTAGTTCACTGATCAGGGATCGAGCCTGAGCCCTCTGCGTTGGGAGCGTGGAGTCTTAGCTCCTGGACCACGAGGGAAGTCCTCGTCTTTTTTCCTTTAAATCTTTTCTCATCTTCAAGTATCAGATGCTACTTCCTCCAGAAAGACTTCTTAGATTCCCTTCCCCACTGGGAGCCACCCTTGCCTCCGAACTCCTTACTCGTCTGTCACCAGAGAAGTCTTTTAGCAGTTTTCAGCTGTAGTAACGCAGTGTTGAGCACAGAAGCTGTTCCCCAGGCAGCTCTGGGTTTTCCCCTTCCCCACAGCATGTTGCCCAGACAGACGCCCTCCAAGAGCGGGGAATGGACCAATACCATACAAGCTCGGGCAGGTGCACAGCCCCTCTTACCAGCCCCTGTGGCTCCTCTCTCTTTGCTGGGTTAGGGCCCTGTATGCACCAGTCTTTGCCTGTAACCACCAGAGCCCTGGACACCCATACCCTTCCACTCCACCTGCACAAATCACAGCTGCTCACTAATTCGGCCTCCTGGTCAACCCGAGGGTAAACCCAGAGTAGGTCTTCTGCCTCACAGCTTCCGCTCCTCATGCTAGGGCTGGTGCACACTGGGGTCTCTGAACCACCCTGACTTAGGACACGTGCTCTGAGCTGCCCATGTTCTCATCACCTTGGCAGACCCAGGAGCTCAGCCTCTCCCATGGAGCTGGCTGTCCCTCGGCATCAGTCTTGGTGGATTTCCACCCCAGGTCCTTTATGTCCTGGGTCAGAGAAGTGCATTCGTTGAATGAACTTAATGGTGTGTGTGGTAGCAGCGGGGTGGGGGTGGCGGGCTCACAAAAACTCTGAAGAGGACGTCCCTCCAGGTCCAGCGATTAAGACACCATGCTTCCACTGCAGGGGACAGGGTTCAATCCCTGGTCCAGGAAGTAAGATCCCACACGCCTTGTAAAGTTCAGAAAAGATGTTCTAAGTGCTGTGGGCCCTTGGTGGTTGAGTCGTTCAGTTGTGTCCAAGCCTTTCAACCCTGTGGACTGTAGCCTGCCAGGCTCCTCTGTCCATGGGATTTTCCCAGGCAAGAATACTGGAGTGGGTTGCCATTCCCTTCTCCAGGGGCTCTTCCCAACCCCAGGATCCAACCCTGGTCTCCTGCATTGAAAGTGGATTCTTTACCCACTGAGCTACCAGGGAAGTTTTGGGCCAAGGACATCCCCCACCCTAACTCCGGTCAACACCTTGGTGTTTATCCTTGGAAAAACATGAAGGTTGGGCAAACCTGCAAATCCTCTACTACCCCTAACCTTCCGTGTGCTGTGGGTATGTGTGACCTCAGCCCCACAGAGCAGACTGACAATCTGACAGCGGTAAGGAGAGCATTCCTGACGAAGGTGGCAGGGATCTGAGCCTCACTTTCTGGACACTGTCACACGTTGGATCTGGAGGACTTTGCACCTAGGGACAAGGAGAAAAGACTTTCTGCCGAGCAAGATTCCTAGAATGCTCTTCACCGGCAGGAACACCAGCATCCTGGACTTGCAGTGTCCAAACTGGTGTCACTGGTTACATGTGGCTATTAGAAGGGATTAAAATTAGATAATATCAGAACCCCATTTCCTCAGTTATAGTCTTGGAAAAGACCCTGATGCTGGGGAAGACTGAGGGAAGGAGGAGGGGATGACAGAGGATGAGATGGTTGGATGGACATTATCCACTCAATGGACATGAGTTTGAGTACGCTCTGGGAGTTGGAGATGGACAGGGAAGGCTGGCGTGCTGCAGTCCATGGAGTTACAAAGAGGGGACCCGACTGAGGGACTGAACAACAGTCACAATAGCCAGTTTCAAAGGGTCAGTAGCTGCACGTGGCTAGTGGCTACCACATTGGATGGTATAGTACAGATCATTTCCATCCTCACATAGAAATTTCTATAGGAAGTTCTAGATCAAACTTCTGTAAATCAGGAAACAGGCCCAGAGAGGAGACCGTGACCTCGAGAAGCATGTTACAGCAAATCAGGGCCCAGAATAAAGGGACCCCCACGTCCAGGCCTGACTCACTGCTCGGCTCCCTAGTTCCTCCGTGCTGGGCCGGGCGGGGCTGGGCGGGCTGGTCCCAGGGGATGTGTGTGACGGAGCAGAGCTCCAGATGCTGCACATTCCTGGTAGGGTCAGACCTGCCCCGCGGCAACCAGGGGCTGAAGCCGCTCAGAAGGGCCCAGATCTTTCCGGAGCTGCCCTCTTCCTGCCCAGCCCAGGGGGCTGGCTGGTTCAGGAGCGCTGCTCTGATCGCCTGGGCTGAGGCTGAAAAGCCAGGAGGGTCCCGGTTGGAGAGGGACTTCTGCTCAAGGGGCATCGGGAGGCGGGCAGGAAATCGCACCTCTCGCGTCTCCTAGGGTCTCCGAGTCCGGCACCAGGGGCGTCCGCGAGCCGGGCTTCGGGAGCCGCATTTGGCGGGAACCGGGTCCGCCCTCACCTGCAGCCGGGTGGGGGACGTGATGGAACAAGCCGGGAGGCCGACCTCCAGGGGTGGGGGGTGCCCGTGGCGTGGCGGAGAGGCCCGCGGAGGGGGCGCCTGGGAGCGCCCCGATCTCGCCGGCCGTGGGGGGGCGCGGGGGATGGGGGTTGGGGGCGAAGAGGGGAGCCCGGCAGCCAATGGGCGGGAGGATCTCGTTTCAAAGGGTGAACCCGCAGCCAATGGGAGCCTGGGGCAGCGGATCCTGCTCACTCCATTCAAGAATCCCAAGTATTCAAGATGGACGGCAGGGAGTGTGGAAGGAGAAGGGGGCGCGGGGGGGCCCGGCGCGGGCGCGGCGCCCGGCGCCCCCCGCCGCCGTCTCGGCCGCGGCCGCCGCGGGGCCCGAGCCCGGCCCGGGAGGGCGGCGTGCGGGGGTCGTGGGGCGGCGGGGGGGCGGGGGGCGCCGGGGCGGGGAGGGCAGAGAAAGGGCCCGGGAAGAGGGAGGCGGCGGGCCGAGGAGCGGAAGGAGGCGCGGCGTGTAGGTATCGGAGCGCTCCGAGGGCCAGCGCCGCGGACGCGGGGGGGGCGCATCCTCTCGGCGAGGGCCGGGGACGGGCCGGGCCCCTCCTCCGTCTTCTCTCCCCCCGCCGTCCCCTCCGCGCGGGCATCTCTTCTGGTTTCTTCTTTCGCCGCAACTGAGACGGGGGAGCAGCAGGCGTGTCGTGCTGGCGCGGCTCCCTGCGCCTTTCCAGTGGGGGTGCGGTGGGGCCGGGGCCGGGGGCTCCGCTGGGCCATCTGTGTGTGCCCGGGCGTGCGTGTATGTGTGTCTGTGTGCAGGGTGTGTGTGTGCGTGCGCGCGCGCAGGATGTGTGTGTGTCTGTGCGCGCGCGCAGGGGTGTGTGTGTGCGCGCGCGCTGGGGGTGTGTGTGTGTCTGTGTGTGTGTGTGCAGGGGCTGTGGGGCACAGGGGCCTTGGCGGGGGCGTTGAGGGGGGGAATGCAGGGGCCGCAGGGCTGAACCCAGAGCGGAGTTGTGCGTCGGGAGAAGTTGTGGGACGAGCCGGGGGGCTGCGCGCGGGGGTGAGGCCCGGCCCTGCCTTAAGAGTTGCCGGGCCTGGAGGGGTGCGCTCAGAGCGCGAGCTGCGGGCTCCCCCCCACGCACGCCGTCTGGGTAAGTGTGTAGTAAGCTGAGCCGTGCAGCAAGTGTGGCTGGAGTGTGTGCGCGCGCGCCCGTGTGTGGTCCAGCCTCAGGTGTGTGTGTCCCGGGTGCGGGGGGGGGGGGCGGCGCAGAGCTGGGTGTGGAAGGAGCGCACGCCCCCCCCCCCCCCGCGCCCCGTTCCTGGGACCCTCCGGGCTGCCCCTCTGGTCGCCATGGCCGCGGGCCCGGCCTGCCTCGCCGCTCCCGCCGCCCCTCCACCTGCCCTTTCTCTCCCTGCCGCGGGCTGGGCCCCATCCCCCGCTGCTCCGGGGGGCCAGGGCCGGAAGATGGTGGCCGGTGAGGAGTGGGGCGCGGGGAACTTGAGCCGCCCCTCCCCCGTTTCCTCCTCGGCCTCCACGCCCGCCTCTGCCAGGAGCCGGGGGGCGGCTCCTGGGCCCGGGGCGGGGGAGGGCCCCGCCGGCGGCCGGACCGGGAGCCCCGGCTCTGGGCGGAGGGGGCCGTGAGAGCCGGGGTCCGGCCCCCGCCCCCGACCCCGGGTGCGATCTGGGCCCCCTGGGGGGCATCTCCCCCCTGGCCTCCAGGAAGCTGCCCGGCCCGTGCTCTTGGCCCCTCGGCCCCTTGTTGACACGGTCCGGTTCCCCACGGGGACGGCTTTGCTCAACCCAACAGCAGAGGCTGGTGACCGACCCTCGCGGAGCCTGGATCTCCGTCCATTAGACCTGTGGGCCCCGGGCCCCGAACAGACTGCATGGAAAGGTGGGGGACAGGCTCTCCTGCTTTTCGAGCTAGTGGGAGGGACCCCCCCGCCAGGAAGAGCTCCCAGCGGGGAGGGCACAGGGCATCCCCCAGGGGCCTTTCTGATGGGTGCACCCTGGAACTACCCCACAGCCCGGCCCCCGAGGGCCGCAGCTCTAGCCAGGAGCCTGCTGCCCCAGAGCTCTGCCCGACTCTGAACCTCTGGTCAGAGTCTCAGGATTGTTTGTCGGGGGTGTAAGCCCCTTAGACCTGGAAGGATGGGACGTCTCAAGATGCCGGTGAGCTTGAAAAACCCCTAACCGGAGTCCCTGGATAAACAGGAAACAGATTCTGACCCTACTGCCAAGGAAAGCCTGTCTCTAATGGCGAGGGAATGAACCGCACCATTTTGTTCAACGCTGAACGCACTCAGTGGGTTTTCCAGGCCTCCGAGAGGAGCAGTGGAGGTGGGACTCCACCCAGAGCTTCCGCCTGCAGACCTGGGGGTCTCTCTCTGTGCGGCCTGTTCGCCCCCATCCGAGACGGTCCCGTGAAAGCCTAGACCTTCCCTTTATCTAAACTAAAAGGGGGAGCGAGCTTTAGAGCAGGGAGGAAGCTCTGGTCTGGGCCAGCCAGCTCCTCTCTGGAGGGAAGCTGACAAGAGCTACAAACCCAGGTAAACCTGGCTTCACGGCACCTCCGGATCTGGGGGCGGGGGTGGCTCCCAGTCATCTTCCCGTGAAGACGGAATGCCAGACTGCTTCCTGGCACTCTGTTGCCTCTGCCCTGAAATCTCCGGGGAAAGGTGGTCTCCATGTTAGGAAGGAGGTGAGGAAGAAGACAGGAGGAGGCGTGGAGGGAAACAGAAGGGACACTGGAGAAAGAAGGGGAGCGTGCTGAAGGCGAGGAAGGGGTGGGAAGCCAGGGGCCTGGGAGCAGGGCCGGCGCCCCTCTGCTGCGGGCCGGAGCTCTTTTCACATTGTGCTACTGTCTGCGCCCGTCACTAGCAGTGCAATGTTAAAAGGGCATTGGCCGCGCAGCGCTACCCAGCGCCGGCTGCCTCCCGGGCATCGACCTTCCTCTCCCGCCTGGGCACCCCTCAGCCACCACTCAGGAGGCCTCCCTCTGAGTAAGTCAGACGAATAGCTCACACTTACAGAAGCACGTCCGTGCGCAGTCTGTGTGCCAGACGCCAAGTGCATCATGGTGGGTCCTCAGGACGGAAAAGTAACATCCCCATTTTACAGATAGAAAAACTGAGTCAGGAGAGGCTTAAGCAGCACGGCCAGAGTTTGATGGTGCTTAACGTTTCAGAGCCTAGATCTAATCCTGTCCTAAATCACAGCTTACCAGTCTTGGAGAGGGTTGAGGAAGGTTGTCGGAGCTGAGGGGTAGAGGGTTTTTGGTGCCACCTGCTGGTTGTAGATGAGTACTTCCAAACGTTCAAGGCTTTAAGGAGGAAAGGAGGGAGTGACTGGTTGGCTAAGAAGTTCCCAGACTCAGCTTGGGATTGGAGGGTGGGTGGAGAAGATTGAATCACTGTTGGGTCCAGAGTAGACCTCCATGAGAAAAAGGGGGTGCACAGGCAAGGGAAAAAGGCTAACCCAAAAGGACTGCACCCCGGGGAGGGGCTGGTACGCCCCTGGCATTCCATGCCTGCAGCTCCTTCCCTGGCTCTCAGGCAGGAAAAGGAGACCTCCTCTCCACCTACCCCTCTTGGTCACAGGGTATTTGACACCTGTCTGAGCATCCAAAGTTTGGACACTCCCACCCCATGGCCTGATCGCAAAGATTACATAGGATCCCTTGAACCCAACTCACAGAATGATTCTTCCAGGAGAGATTACAAAGAACCGAGACTCATGGGTTCCGTTTACTTTCCTGTTTCCCACAGTTCCTAGTTGGCTTAATAAGTAAATTGAGAGAGAGGCAGATTTGGGGAGCTTTAAGAAGGCAGCTAGTTTGTGCCTGATGTTCAAGGTCAGAAATATTCAAGGACAAGCCTTCCTGAACTTTAGTGCAAGAAGTGGGGTTGAGAAAGACAGGGTTTCTGGGTCCCTTGCTGGAACCTGAGAGAAGGCTCTGGGCATCACCAGGCAGGCTGGGACAGACCCCAAGGCCTCCCAGGTGGGGGTGCTGGGCACCCAAGGCCTCCTAGATGGGGGTGCTGGGACAGACCCCGAGCCCTCCCAGATGGGGGTGCTGGGGTGGACCCTGAGGCCCCCCAGATGGCAGTGCTGGAGCAGACGCTGAGGCCCCCAGATGGGGGTGCTGGGCACCCGAGGCCCCCTAGTTGGGGGTGCTGGAACAGACCCCCAGCGCTCCCAGATGGGGGTGCTGGGGCAGACCCCGAGGCCCCCCAGATGGCAGTGCTGGAGCAGACGCTGAGGCCCCCCAGATGGGGGTGCTGGGACAGACCCCCTGCCCTCCCAGATGGGGGGCGGGGGGGGACCCGGCCCGGGGGGTGCTGGAGCAGACCCCAAGGTCCCCCAGATGGGGGTGCTGGGCATCATCCCTTCAGGGCTCGATGTGCCTTCTAGCACCTGTGTCTTCAGAGCTCTTCTGCCCAAACAGCCTCTTCGTTCTGATGTTGACAGCAGTGTCTGAGAGGACAGGCAGCCTCATGTCTCTTTTTTTCATTCTTAGCATTTCTACTTGAGCCTCTTTTCGGGCCATGGGGTGATGTGAGTCCACTTGTTAAAGGACAAGAAATGTTCAGTGTTTACTCAGTGCCTTTGGGATGAAGTCCTTGAGTGTTTCATGGCCCCAGCCTGTCTTTCCTGGGCTGGCTCACCTCTCACCCACTCGTATCTGTGCTCCAGTTTAGGAAAGAAACTTTTATTTCTCTTCAAATGAACTAAACTTGAGCCATCTGACACAGTTTTCTCGGTCTGAACTACCCCCTCCCCTTACTCTTCCTTTCTGCCCACCCAGCCTCTCAGCTTTCAAGGGCTTTCAAAGTCATCACTTCTGCAAAGGTTGCTTTCCTCAACTCTAGGTGATGCCTCTACTACAGCCCTGCCCTCACTCCCCTGTCCCCTTCTACTGGTATTGCCTGCATCTTGTCTTCTCACTAGACAGGAAGCTCCATGAAGTCAGGCCATGACTGCCTTCTCCACTGCTTTGCCACTGCTAAACAAGGCCTGGCAAGGAAGAAGTGCTCTTACAAATATTTATAGTACCAATGAATGAATGTGGAAATAACAAGCTAGCTTACAAAAAAAAAAAAAAAGATTTTTACGATGCATCCAATCCTCCTTGCAGTTGTCGGTGACCCCACAACAATAAGAATTTCACAGCACTGCCAACAATCTCACTTGGGTCACGTGGTCGCACTGATGCTGCAGGGTTGAGCTATTTTGTTCCAGTTTGTAACCGCTGCCAGGGCGGCACCTTGGCTGATCGATTTTCCTTTTAGCTTTAAGAGCGGCCATGAGCGGACCAAAAGATTCCAGAACGAGGCTGAAAGGCAATGGGACCCAAGAAAGCTCTTGTTCTGGAATGAATCTCTTCAAACTAGGCAAAAGTGGATTCCTTGTCAAGGGCTCCAAAAGACAGAAGCTGTCAAGGATGCTCTCGCTGGAATCTCACTCAACAACAACAATAAACCATCTCAGAAGCAAAACCTCACCTGAGTCTCCATCCCCTGGTGTCTTGCCATAGACAGAGCAACTGCTGCCCCCTAGGGGTAAAAGGGCGGCCTTCCCAGGTGGCTCAGATGGTAAAGAATCTGCCTGCAATGCAGGAGATCTGGGTTTGATCCCTGGTTCCGGAAGATCCCCTGGAGAAGGAAATGGCAACCCACTCCAGTATTCTTGCCTGGAGAACCCCATAGACAGAGGAGCCTGGCAGGCTGCAGTCCACGGCATTGCAAAAGAGTCCACTTAGCTACTAAACAACAGAGGAGGAGGGGCAGGCCTGCGGCAGGGGTGTGCGTGGGACGATCTATGGTACCTGCCAAGAAAAGTCAGAGGGCCGAGTGCCTCACGTGTTGCTTTCCCCTTTTTATTAAAAATAGACCCGAACACTTTATATATCATACAAAAGTTTCGTTCGCTGGTGGCAGCCGCGAGGACGCCTAGCCTCGTGGCACTGATCCCCCACCTTCCCTCCGAGGGCCTGGGTCCCAGGGAGCAGTGGCCGGCCCGGAGGACGCCCACCAACCCTGCCCGCTCTGGAGACTGCCAGCCCTGGAGACTGCCAGCCGGGGGTGGGGCTGTTCCAGGGGGGCCTCCCCCCACCCCACCTCATGGCAAAGGTCAGATACTCGAAAGTGCCTCTTCAGTGCCAAGGTAAACTGCCAAGTGGAGTAAAATGCAAATCCCTAGGATGCTTTGATGATTGCCCAGGGCCTAGGACTCGGGATTTTTTTTTCTTCCGCTCCCCCCACCCTACGAATCCTGGCTGCTGCAAATGGGGGGGTGGGAAACGTCACCCTTAAGAAACTCCGGTACCTCCCGGCGTCTGAGGTCAGCATTTCACTCCACCTCGAGCCTCTTCTCACCTGCTATTCTGTGGCCTAGGATCTCCCAGCGCCAGGACTCGAGGTTGGTCCTCTGTTCGCTCGCAGAGGTGGAGCAAACACGGCTTCCTCCCCGGGGTCCTCTCTGCCTGCGTCTCTGCCCCGCCAGCCCCTCGGTTTCCGGAACCTTGGGGGCGACAAGTCCCCACGGCCACCCCTTTCCCCTCGTTTCTGTCTCCCTGACTGCTGCCCACGCCTGAGCCTTCAACACCCCTGGGGTACCGCAGACCCCCATTCCAGGGGGGCCTGGGCGTGATGGGGTGGCGGCGGGGGGAGGGGCGGCGGGAGCAGGGTCCCCCCAGGGGTGGGGCAGTGCTCATGCTGGTATGGACGCGCGGCCGGGCGGGGGCAGGTGTGGGAGGGTGGGGCATGCGTCGGGAGGGCAGAGGCCGCCGGAAGCCCTCAGTCCCAGCCGTTGTCCTTCACCATGTGCGACATCTCAATGATGTACTTCCCCTCCTTGTACTTCTGGCTCGTCTCAAAAGCCTGCTCCTGGCGGGGGGAGGCCGGCAATGTGGGCCGACGGGCCCGCCCACCGCCGCCGGCGTAAGCCCGCCCCCTACCCGGTCCCCCCACTCCTAGCTCCCGCCCCCCTATGGGTCAGGCAGACACCTGACAGGTGGCCACTGGGGCCTGGGGTGCCACGGAGACCCCCCATTCTCCGCCTTCAGAGGGTGGCCCTCCCCCCCAGTACTTACATATTTCCAGCCCAGGGTGGTTTTGCAGCTCTCGCAGAAAATATCAGCTACCGAGTGCAGCCCCGTGAGCAGGAGGCGCTGTTCAGCTGGCCCGCACCCCACGTTGACCCTGGGAGACGGGAAGGACCCAGCACGCGGAGGGGGGAGGGGGCGGGGTGTCACTCCGTCAGCTCACCCCCAAACAGCCCAGAGGGCCCAGCATCTGGAGAGAGCGCGACCCACCCAGCTGAGAGCCCTGCCTCTAGCACCCCACCCCTTGCTGTCTAGCGCCTGGCACCCCAGTTCTCCCGGGCTCCCCCACAAAAGAGCGGCAGACCGGGCTTCCGCCAAAGGAGAGGCAAACCCAGAAGGCACAGGGCACCCTCCTCGGGCGGCTCAGCCCCTCTCTCCAGAGAGGAAAGCTATTCACCCACACCCGCACACACGCACAAGGCAGGGGGTAGACTCACACGGAGTTAAACAGGTAGGCTCGGCCATGGCTCCCCTGGAAGGACTGCGGAGACACAGGGCGGGCAGTGACTGCGGGGAACCCTTGACCCCGGGGGTCACGCGCTCCCTGGACCCCCGCGGGGGCATGGAGGAGGGAGGCTAGGCTTCGTGGCGTCACCCCCGGGGGATGTTTGGAGGAGCCTGAGGCGGGGGGCGAGGAGTGGGAGTGATGGAGGGACGTTACCTTGGAGATGAGCTCGTCGTGTTTGGCCAGGTGTGCGCGGCAGTGGACGCAGCTGTAGGTGCGGTGGCAGCGAGGCAGGTAGCTGCGGAAGGTCTTGGCGGGGAGGCAGGCGGGGGCCGGGCCAGGGTCGCAGCTGGGCATGACGGGCTGGAGGACGATGCCCTGGCGGGCGGGGGGCGCGGGCGCCGTGCAGCCCCCGCACAGACGGTCGCAGGTGAAGCAGCGGAGCAGGTTGGCTAGAGCCGTGTTTCAGGACGGGAGCGGTGCGGGGGGGCTGCCGGGCCAGGGCCCCCCCAGACGTGAGCCAGGCAGAAATGGAGGTCACCTGGGAAGGAGGGGAGGGTCACCAGGAGAGCCGGGGGAGCCCCTGCCGGGGGCACGGAAGAGCCGAGGCGCCTGCGATCACTTCCACTCCTGCTTCACCCATCCGCAGCAGCCCCGCTCCGCGCGCGCGCTCACACTGCATCTGCCACCCGGGCTGACCGTCTGCTTGGGCCGGCCCCGCAGCGGATGGGGAGCCTCAGCCCGGGAGGCGGTGTCTCGCCCTCCTGGGGCCAGAGCCAGCCTCCACCATTTTCCACTGGGAGCAGCCGGCTGCCATGGGAGCCGCGTCATTGGCGAATGCTCCTTCCTCCCTCGCTTTTCCATCCTTTTGTGAGGATGCGTCCCACGTGCGCTGGTGGGCTCTGTGTCTCTGAGGCTCAAAGCCTTGAAAAAGTTGGGGGTGCGTGCCGGTCCTTCCTTCCCGTGACCTCGGTTTGCAAGGTAATTGGCCCCAGCACACTATTTGTGTGGGTGGGAGGAGCGTGATGAGAAAGGGAAGGAGCGCGGGCAGGTAGGCAGACACGCACACTCCAGTCCTCTCGGGGGGCGGGGGCCCAGAGCCTGATGGACGTCTCTTCTGGGACCAAAGGCCTCAGACGGGGCTGCCGCCTGGCCCAGCACTTGAGTCCGCTCATTCTGGCCCGGGAGCATCTCTGGGCTTGTCTTCTCAGCTTCTGAGCTCGTTTGTCTCTCTCTACTGCCCTCTAGGATTGTTGCCTTGGCTCTCAGTGAAGCCCCAGCATAGGAGAGAAATGATCTTCCCTTTGGGCGCGTCTGACCGCTGGGGGCCAATGGCAAGTAGAGTCCCGGGCCGTGTTTGCGGCGCGGGCGCGGTGTCTCATGATGGGCAGCGTCACAGCCCCGTGGTTTGGGGGCACAAGGTACAGGATGTTTCTTTCCCCCTTCTCCCAGGGGCAGGGACTCTGGGTGACGCGAGATAAAAAGAATTGCCTGGTTCTGATTAAGAATCTTGAGGAGGATTCGCAGGCTTCAGCCCCACAGTGGCCGCGGGTGCTGGAGGCAGGGATAAGGCGGGAGGTGTCCTCTGCCGGACCTGATAAGCCAGGGAGCCTCGGCCCGCTCCTCGGTGGGGCTTGCTGGCCGACTCTGGGTGGCTTAGCCCCGGTCTGTTTCAGGGATGCCAGCCGGGTGCCCTGGCAACAGTAGGCAGAAGAGCCGGGGTGCGCAGGCTCCGTCCTGCCCTCCGCGGGGACCACCAGCACCCCAGCTGTTCCAGCATTGCCTGGGGCCACCAGGTGGGCTCTCTGCAAAGCCTCCCGGCAGAGGGCATCGGCCGTTTCAGGCCCTCGGCCCCTGGTGGGACTCAGGAAGAGCACCCTGGGCTGAGTTCAGAGTGACATTGGGGTCTTCACCAGCAGAACACCGACCAGCCTCCGCTGGACACGTCTGCTTTCAACTTTGCCCGCCAGTGAGTTCCCGGCGGCGAGCTCCACCTGGCGCCCCCCCCCCCCCGCTCCTTTCCCGGGGCCCGGGGAGGGGGCCAGGACCCCCCAGCCTCACCCCGCCTGCCTTCCCTGCTTTCCCATCCCGCCAGGGGAGGCTGCACAGAGAACCCCTCGGGGGGGCGGGGGCAGGGGGCTTCGGGGTCATTTCTCTCCCCATCTCAGATGACCAGGAGAAGCAAGGGGAGCCAATGACGGGGGCAGAAGCGCGCCGGGGAGCGGACGGCCCCCCGAGTGAGCCGCGGCTGGACCGTGGGAGGCGGGGGGAGGGAGGGGTTGCTGAGCAAGCGGCGCTGACGGCAGAGGCGGAGGCTGGCGGAGCCAGGTGCGAATCCCGTGCCTCTTAGGGGGGAAAAAGGAAAAGGGAAAAAGGGAGGGGGACACCTGCTCACAATGGATGCTGGCATCTGCTCGGAGGCCGCGAGCCCCCCCGAAGGCCTGGCATCCTCGGTACGGTATGGTCCCAATGGTGAGCCGAGCAGCAGGCTCCCGGGGAGGGCTTGGTGGCAGGGGGAGGGGGTCTGCACCCCAGCGGCCAAACAATATAAACGGGGCTGCTAGATCAAACAGGGGCGCCTGAGGCTGCGGCCAAAGTTACCGGGAAGAGCTCGCAGAGGGATGAGGCGGGGAGGGGGAAGGGAGGACAAAGGCTGGATGGAGAATGCTTTGGCGAGAGGAGAAAGCCACGCGCAGCCCGAGGGGGAGACGCACAGACGGGGAAAGGTGTGCTTGGAGAAGGGCTGCCCCCTCACCTTGAGGCCGGCTCCAGAGATCTCCGTCTATCTCCCCCTCTCTCTCAATCTCTGCGCTCTCTTCGCGGCTCCTTCCGCTCCTTCAGTGGGGAAGGGGCGGGGGGCGGGGAGGGGGTGGTGGTGAGGGGCTCCAGACCCGGGCTGCCAAGCTGGCCCAGCTGCGGGGGGCGGGGGGGCGGCCAGAGGCGGCCTCCCGCCGGTACCCCGGTCTGTGGGTGAATGTAGCTGTGTGTTGTGGGACTGCATCATAACACTGTGAGTCATCCGGGCCCCCACCCCCCTCACCTCCCACGTCAGAGCGGGGCTGGGAGACACAGGAGGCGGGCTGGGAGGCAGGCAGCGGGCAGGCGTCGAGGGCTGGGGCTGGGGCAGCGATGCCCGGGGGGGGGGGGGGCGAGCCAGGGGCGGGCAGGGAGGGGAGCCGGGGTGCTGGGGAGGAGGGCCCCGTGGCCAAGGAGACCGCCAGAAGCTGGGGGGAGGACAGGGCTGGGCAAGGATGGAGTCCGCGGTACGGGTGGCGGGGCTGGACCAAAGAAGGGGAGAGGCTGAGAGCCGGGTGCACAGTCAGGACCCACCGTGCAGCACAGTCAAGATGCTACATTTCCCATTTCAGCTCTGATACTGACGCAGGGGGAAGCAAGCCATTTTAATGGTCACGGATGGAATGGAACGCCCCCAAGCTTGTACCAGGCGCTTCCAAGCCTCAAAGCCTCCGGTTCAATACCCCCGAAGGAGTCACAGACCAAAAATGACCTCTGACAGGCAGGAACCTCTTATCGACTACTTCCAAATGAACTGTGCTTCACGCACGGAGACACCCATGTTACATAAGATTCTCTGCTGGGCTCTAAACTTTGAGGGAAAAAGGAAACTCCTCTCTGCATCCCAGGACTGCAATGCCAAATGCAGAGCTTTGCCTACAGAAGATGCTCAAAAAACAGCAGTTGAACTGCATCTTCAGACGTTGTCCAAGTGTCTGGCTTTGGTCTCGGAAGAGACCTGAGTTGGAATCCCAGTGCCAATACATTTACCAGGAACCACTGGGCCAGTTACTGATAACCTGTGTGCCCCTGTTTTCTCCTTCTGCTAAATGAAGCTGATGTTTACCACAGGGACATGTGAAGTAAAGTGAGATAATATGTAAACATCTAAAAAAAAAAAAAAAAAAGCCTGGCACGTGATAGGCAGCTAGTAAACAGTAGTTACTGGCATTTCAAAACAGTGTTCTCAACTTGAATACCCCTCAACCCCGAGTGGAGTTAAATTCTGATAGAATCTAAGAGACACATGCCAAATTTGTGTCTTAGGAAGAAGAATGTAACATCTTTTGTGCTATTTTTCTGTCAGTCTCCAGTTATACTTCATGTGAGCCAAAATATTTCTCATAAACTTTTGCCCTCTGCAAGTTACTAAAGTATGCAGACACAGAACATACCCTCCAAGGTAAAAACCTAGATTTCTAACCGAGGTGAACATTCAGAAAAAGTACTTTTTCACAAGTAAAGGGGGGAGTGAAAAGTTAAGGTAGGGAAATGAGGTTCATGGGAGGCAATGCTAACTGGGTATAAAAACGTGAAAGGAATCCTGAAATATTTCATCAGGATACCTGGTAGTTTACTGGAGAACTCATACACAACACGTTGAATGAATTAATTAACGCAAACCATGCGAGAATATCCTTCGGTTTAAGGTAGATTCTGAAAACACAAAGTCGGTATCTTGAGCAATGTTACCAGAGGTTTGGAAAGGACAGGTAGCACTGAGTAAAGAAAGAAGAGGGAAATGTTCTCATCTGGACAGCAGATGAGGAAGGAAATGTAAGTGGAGGAAGAATTTGTTGAGGAAAATAGAAGGAAGTGTGAAAAAGGAAGGTAAGTACTTTTTTAGGGCAAGGTTTGAAAGTGTAGAAGCAGAAAATTAAATGAACTCAGGAAGAAGATGATCATGGATTTAGCTGGAGAGGAGAATGGAAAAGGCACGTGAGGGCAGTGTTATCTGGGGGTGGGGTGGAGAGGAGAGGAGTGCTTGCTGAAAGACTGAGTGAGGAGAGTGTGGGCAAGCTCAGATGCTTTCAATGTTGCGAATGTTGCACCATGAGCCTTTCTGTGATTAAGAAGCAAAGCAGAGAGCAGGCTGTAAAGGAGGGGGAGGGGTTTCTTCTCCCTAAACTCACCTTGAGATGGCTATTTAATATCCAAATTAAGATGACCTTGGGACTTACCTGGCGGTCCAGTGGTTAAAACGCCACACTCCCAAGGCAGGGGGCATGGGTTCTATCCCTGGTTGGGGAACTGTGTGGCATGGCCAAGGAAAATGAAAGACACAGAAAAAAAAAAAAATGATGACTGTAGATAATTGGGAGAAACTGCCTCAAGGGAGAGAATGTGGAGGCAAGGAAACAGATCTGGGAAGTGGACTGCGTGCGAACAGGAGAGGATGAGCTCATAGAGGATTTTGCAAATGAAAGACAAGAACTGGATTCTTTTTCTGTGTGTGTGAAAGTTGCTCAGTCATGTCCAACTCATTGCAACTCATTTCTAGGCCAGAATACTGGAGTGGGTAGCCATTCCCTTCTCCAGGGGTCTTCTCAACTCAGGGACTGAACCCAGGTCTCCTGCATTGCAGATGGATTCTTTACCAGCTGAGCCACAAGGGAAGCCCTAGAACTGGATTTTTGCAGAATGGTGAGCGACTAAAGGATACCTGGTCGTTCTCGGGAGAACTAACACCTGCACGGTGAGTGAGTTAAATAATTAAAGCAAACTGTCCAGGACAGACAGGCTTCCCAGGCAGTGCTCGTGGTAAAGAACCACGATGTGGGTTTGATCCCTGGGTTGGGAAGATCCCCTGAAGGAGGGCATGGCAACCTATTGCAGCATTCTTGCCTGGAGAATTCCATGGACAGAGGGGCCTGGCGGGCTGCCGTCCATAGAGTTGCAAAGAGTCAGACAGGACTGAAGCGGCTCAGCACACCACACACACGCATCCAAGAAAGAACCGTGAGAAGTGAGGACGGCACTCGTAGAAAGTGAAGGCTAAGGTGGGGCCAGCCGGAAAAAGGCAACCCAGAAAATCTTCCTAGGCTTTTCCACCTGGATTAACCGTGTGAGCTGGACTGAAGAAAGTATTCATCTCTAACGAGCGGATGGCAGTTACAGCGTGTCCTTGACAGGGTTCTTGTGAGGATTAAGTGGATTTGTACCCTTAAAGCCCATAGAATACGATGTGGCATCTAGTACTATGCATCGCAGTTGTAATAACTGAACTCATACTCCAAAATCTTGGGTTTGAATACTAGCTTGGGCAAATCCCTCCACCTGTCTTAGTCTCCTCTCTGACCTGAAATTTAATAAAGCTGACTTTACAGGTGGCCGTGAAAGAGGACACCCGAAAGGGCTTTGAAAAATGTAAACTACAAACAGATGGCCTCATTATAGCTCCCATCCTCAATCTATAATAAAGCCTTAAGTGCTCACATCCGATGCTTTCTATGTTACAGGCATTGGGTTTAGTGCTTTATATGCATTATCCTTGGAGAAGGAAATGGCAACCCACTCCAGTATTCTTGCCTGGAGAATCCCAGGGATGGGGGAGCCTGGTGGGCGCCGTCTATGGGGTCGCACACAGTCGGACACGACTGAAGCAACTTAGCAGCAGCAGCAGCATGCATTATCCTATTCATGCTTCAAAACAACTTGAAGATATTGTTATCACTATTATACAGTCAAAAAAAAAAAAAAAAAAAAAAAAAAAACCAACACCTGGGTCTAAGCCTGTGGTTTACCCAGAGTCACACAGCAAGAAAGTGGCAAAGAATATTCCCAAGTCCAAACGCATCAGAAGTCTATAAAGTGAAAGTGAAGTCGCTCGGTGTCCAGCTCTTGTGACCCCATGGATTGTGGCCCTCCAGGCTCCTCTGTCCATAGAATTCTCCAGGCCAGAATACTGGAGTGAGTAGCCTTTTCCGCCTCCAGGGAATCTTCCCGACCTAGGGATCGAACCCGGGTCTCCCACCTTGCAGAGATGCTTTACCGTCTGAACGTATGTATAGATGTGGCCCAACCTGTTGCTTGTGGGGTGAATGATTGCCCTTGTATAACTGGCAGAGATTTGGGGAGGGAAAGAGTCCCTAGCAAAGCTCCCGGCTTAACAGGAGAGGGGTTGTTGGGTAATGACTGCCTTGCAGAGGAACTGGAAGAAATTTATTTTTTATTCTCTTATTTAAGTGAAATGCTTTGTAATGCTCTCCAGGGGTCAAACGCTGTGTCGGGACGGGGAAGGCAGTCCAGTTGGTCTCTGATGAGCTGCTTGGCTCCCCACTCCCTACCCCCAGGTCTCCTCGTATCCCCACAGGGCTCCGAGCCCCGCTTCCAGGCGACTGTGGGGCCTACATGGTGAGCCTCCTCCCCGCCCGCCTCCCTTCCCCTTCCCGGGCCGCAGGTGAGCGGGAGCGACGGGGAGAGAGCCCGCAGCCACGGGGCCTCAGCGGCCGTCGTCCCCTCAGCAGCCGGTGCACGCCGCGCACGGGGGCGTAACCACCACGCCTCCTACTTCCCTCCCCAGCTGCTTGACTAACAATGACGGCAGCCGCCCCGCCCGCCTTTGACGTCACGGTCAAAAAAAAAAAAAAAACCGTCCTTGACTACAAGTCCCAGAGGGCCGAGCGGCGGCGAGAGCGCGACCGCCCGCGACAGCTCTGGTACAACTACATCTCCCAGGGGGCCCCGCGCGGCCGCGCCTTCCCCACTGCGCAAGTGCGGAAACGCGTGTTTCCGGAGTGGGTCTTGTTGAGCGCGTCTCGCTTCTGGGCTTAGGTCCTGTCTTCGTTTACAGGTTTGAGCTCGTGGCTGTACAGGTGAGGTAGTAAGTTCAGTATCGCAGCCGCCGCCTCCTTAGAGCCTGCGCAGATTTCGGTGCCTGGGGAAGCTGGGACGAATGCTAGACCTCCTGGAGCTGCGATCTGGATCGGAGATAATTCTTTGCTCTTCCTCGGCACTTCCTAGTTTACTAATCTTTTTCTTTCCCTCCGACCATCCCGGTTAATCCCCAGAACACTTTGTGTGGGAATCTGTAAGTGCCTCCAGTTGACAGTGGAGGAGCTAAGTGATTTGTTTAAAGACACTGCTAGTGGTTGCTGAACGGTTTCCTTGATGCTGTTTGCTTCTGAGTCCCAACTCGGTATTCTCTGCTCTGCCTCCAGATTGCCGACTCCCTTTTTTGTTGACCCAAGGGTTAGGGGCTGGGCATTTGTAGCTTTTTCAGGTCTGGACTACCCGAAAGAATGATCGTGATGAAGGGAGCAACAAAGGTGCTGTAGTCAAGTCTGTCAGTATGTAGGTATCTTTTTTTTCCGCCGACGTCTGAGTCAGTTATTCACTTGGTGTTTTTACAGAGGTGCCTTTTGGTTGTCAAGCTCTATTTTAGGTACTGGAGTTACAGCACCAAACCAGAATTCCCAACCCTTACCTTCTAGTTAGGGTAGATAGACAGTATCAGATATATAGTGGGACAAGTGGTGATGAGAGATAAGGGGGAAGAATAAAGCAAAGTAAGGAGAAACATCCTCTGGAGGATTTTGAACCGAGTCCTAATTTCTGTTTAGATCTGATTTTGGCGTTCCAGACAAAGCAGCCACACAGGAAAGATGGGAGAGGAGGCCAATGATGACAAGAAGCCAACAACTAAATTTGAACTGGAGCGGGAGACAGAGCTTCGCTTTGAGGTGGAGGCATCGCAGTCAGTTCAGTTGGAGCTGCTGGCTGGCATGGCAGAAATCTTCGGGACAGAGCTGACCCGAAACAAGAAGTTCACCTTTGATGCCGGCGCCAAGGTGGCTGTCTTCACTTGGCACGGCTGTTCGCTGCAGCTCAGTGGCCGCACCGAGGTGGCTTACGTCTCCAAGGACACCCCGATGTTGCTTTATCTCAACACGCATACGGCCTTGGAGCAGATGCGGAGGCAGGCAGAGAAGGAGGAGGAGCGAGGCCCCCGGGTGATGGTCGTGGGCCCCACGGACGTGGGCAAGTCCACCGTGTGCCGTCTGCTGCTCAACTATGCGGTGCGTTTGGGCCGCCGTCCCACGTACGTGGAGCTGGATGTGGGCCAGGGCTCTGTGTCCATCCCCGGCACCATGGGGGCCCTCTACATTGAGCGGCCGGCGGACGTTGAGGAAGGGTTCTCCATCCAGGCCCCGCTGGTGTACCACTTCGGCTCCACCACGCCTGGCACCAACATCAAGCTTTATAATAAGGTCAGAGCCGGGGGCAAGACGGGGTGGAGGGAGGGGGCCGGCTTTTGCCAGTTAAAACTCTCTGCCCTCTCTCAGTGGCTATCACTTCCACGGTGATGGATTTTGGGGAAGACAGTTTCAAAAATAGTTCAACCTCAGATGGTTAAACGTTTCTAGGGACCTGTTCTTAAGTAGGTCCTATTCTTCCCTGGTGGCTCAGATGGTAAAGCATCTGCCTAAAATGCAGGACACCCGGGTTCAGTCCCTGGGTTGGGAAGATCCCCTGGTGGAGGGCATGGCAACCCACTCCAGTACTCTTGCCTGGAGAATCCCGTGGATGGAGGAAGCTGGCAGGCTACAGTCCATGGGGTCACAAAGAGTCAGACACGACTAAGCGACTTCACTTCATTCTTAAGTAATTTATTACATTTCAACTTGGGACATGAAATACCAGAGACAGAATAAACAACATAAGATGAAAACTAAATCCATGTTATGTGGTCAAAACCACCACCATCAGGAATGTCCTTTTTCTTGAACCTGATAACCACTTAGGCTAAGGAAGAATCCTGTGGCCAAGGGTTCGTTTTGTGCCTTTTCTCCCTCACGTGGACCCTTTCTTCTGCAGATTACATCTCGTTTAGCCGATGTGTTCAACCAGAGGTGTGAAGTGAACCGCAGGGCCTCGGTGAGCGGCTGTGTCATTAACACCTGCGGCTGGGTCAAGGGCTCTGGTTACCAGGCCCTGGTGCACGCAGCCTCAGCCTTTGAGGTGGATGTCGTCGTGGTTCTGGATCAAGAACGGCTGTACAATGAACTGAAACGGGACCTGCCTCACTTCGTCCGCACGGTGCTGCTCCCCAAGTCGGGGGGTGTGGTGGAGCGCTCCAAGGACTTCCGGCGGGAATGCCGGGATGAGCGCATCCGTGAGTATTTCTATGGGTTCCGGGGCTGTTTCTATCCCCATGCCTTCAACGTCAAATTTTCAGATGTGAAAATCTACAAAGTCGGGGCACCCACCATCCCAGACTCTTGCCTGCCTCTGGGCATGTCTCAGGAAGACAATCAGCTCAAGCTGGTGCCTGTCACCCCCGGCCGAGATATGGTGCACCACCTGCTGAGTGTCAGCACGGCGGAGGGCACGGAGGAGAACCTCTCGGAGACCAGCGTGGCGGGCTTCATCGTGGTGACCAGTGTGGACCTGGAGCACCAGGTGTTCACCGTTCTCTCTCCGGCCCCCCGCCCACTGCCCAAGAACTTCCTTCTCATCATGGATATCCGGTTCATGGATCTTAAGTAGCCATCAGCAGGCAGCCTTGCTGCCTGGGGCCTGGAGGCCGCCTTCCGGCCATCACCAAGGACAGACGGGCTGAGGGATAAGCAGCTCTTGCGGCCAGACTGCTGTGTAAATGATGGACTACCAGAAAGCATATGTTCTACCTCTTAAAAACAGGTGGTGGTCACCTAACTCTTCGAGTTGTGAACCAGAGGTTTCTTAGGTCACCGAAGCTGCCACCAGAGAAGCCCCTTTCTTTCACTGTGCTACCACATGGACTCATTTATGACCATTTTATCTTCTGCATATGCTACTTGTTATCTCGTTTGTCCCCAGAGTGAATTGAAAGGATTCCTCCCAATAAAGTTCATACTTGGAAAAAAAGAAAAAACTATTTTAATAAATATTTTTGCCATAGCCCGGAGTTGGTATAATTTTTTAAAGCTTGGGTTTTTTCCCCCTAAGCATTGTAGAAACATTATCGGGATGATGTATTACTGAATGCCTAGAGAAGAAGAAAGCCAAGAGCCCACCTGTGAGCTAAGCAGGTGAATATTTATGATGGTTTCCTTTTCCTCTGCACTTGGGTGAATAGATCCTAAATCTGTTGTCAGTGATGGGTTTACTATAAGGAACTAAACAGGTGGTGGTAAACTTGGGGTGAGATTTCAGATTTGGTATTATCCAGAGATAGCTCATTTTCTCTCAGCTACAGTCTCTGTCCTGTTGTCTGTTTAATTGGAATCAGATCCCAAGTCAAAAAATACATCTGAGCTTCCAGGTGATAAGCCAGGACAGCCCATCTCTTTGATCTCTGCAAACAATTGGTTTCCCTAGTTTAGACTTGTATTATTGAAGAAGTATCATGATGACCTTATCCATTGATTGTTTTCACAAATTTTTATCATGCACCTACTGTGTGAGAGGGACCTTTCTAGATGGGGGAACGAGATGGACAGAGTCTTGCAGAGCTTACAGTAAACATAAAAAGTGAGGTGCTGTGCAGAGAGGCTTAAGATTGGGCGATAGGAGGCCGAGCAGCCGGGAGGCTTTTTAAATCAGGTGGTCAGGAAAGGCCTCTTCTGAGCACACGTTTCGAGTTAAGACCTGAATGGCTGTGTGCAGTTGGGACAGAACCTTCCCGGTGCAGGAAGCAGTGCAGAACCCTAAAAGGAGCAAGCTGAGTGTGTTGGATAAAGGGAAAGGCCAGCATGGTGGGAGTGATACAGCAAATCAAGGGGAGAGGGAAAAACTCAGGCCGGGGTGGGAGGCAGCAAAGACCAGATAGAGTAGGCCTTTTGTAATCCAAGAAGAGTGGGGAATGATGGGAGAAGGGTAAGAAGCTCCAATACTTTGGCCATCTGACGCGAAGACCTGACTCATTGGAAAGACCCTGATGCTGGAAAAGATTGAAGGAAAAGGAAGAAGAGGGTGGCAGAGGATGAGATGGTCAGATACCATCACCTACCCACTCAGTGGACATGAAATTGAGCATACTCTTGGGAGATAGTCAAGGACAGAGGAGCCTGGTGTGCTGCAGTCCATGGGATTGTGAGAATCAGACACAATTTAGGGACTGAACAACAAAAACATGGACTGGGTAACTTACAAACATCTGGAAATGGTCAGATTTCTGAAGGCTGGAAAGGCCAAATTCAAGGCAGCAAGCCTAGTCACATTCTGCCAAGGGCTCTCTTCCAAGTTGCAGATTACCTGCTTCAACTGTGTCCTCACAGAGAGAGAGGGGCAGGGAACTCTGGAGCCTTGTTTATAAAAGCACTAATCCCATTCATGAAGGTCTACATTCATGATCTAAGCATCTTTCAAAGATTTCATCTAATATTGGGGATTTCAGCATAAGAATTGTGGGGAGTGGGGGCACAAAAATTCATACTATTGCAGGTGGTTGAACACAGGAATGGCATGTTTTAATTTACATTGAAAAGATTACTGCTGGGCAGAAAATGGATTATAGAGGCAAGAAAAGAAACAAGAACACAAGTTGGACTTTTGAGGTAGGGTCAGCGTGAGAATGATTCAGAAGAGGGCAGCAAAGAGAGTTGAGTAGATTGCCTCGGGAGATTTCAGAGGTAAAACTGATAGGACTTGCTGATGGGAGTGGTAAGGCAAAGCACGCGGAATCAAAGGTGATACCTGCATTTTTTACTTGGGCATCTAGATTGGATCCGAGATGGAGGAAACTTTGGGAGAGAGGATAAAAAAGTACAGATACTTTGAAAAAGTACCGATTAACTACACCAGGAAAAACTATGAGGTATTGCTTGACATACATAGCAAAGTAATTTATGTGAAGTTTGGTGGTCTGGATATCTCATTGTGTTAGTCTAGATTTTGCAATACTTTTCAGAAGTGGCTATCAATTTAAATCTTGTGTTCTATTAAACATCCTTTCCGGGAAATATCTTGCACAATTCTAAGGAAAGTTGGAAAAGAAAATGGAATCTCTCTCTAAACCCTGGGATAGTTTATGCCATTGTCAGTACTCATCCAGCTAAGAGCTTGGCATTCATCAATCCAGTGTCCTAGGGGAGCTCAGTATATGTGGCTGGTCAGTGGAATGTCCAATGCTCATTCCCATTTAGCACTGTCTAGCCAAGAGACAAAACAATTTATAGGTTCTTAGACTCCTGAAAGATGATGCTGTGAAAGTGCTGCACTCAATATGCCAGCAAATTTGGAAAACTCAGCAGTGGCCACAAGATTGGAAAAGGTCAGTTTTCATCCCAATCCCAAAGAAAGGCAATGCCAAAGAATGCTCAAACTACTGCACAATTGCACTCATCTCACACGCTAGTAAAGTAATGCTCAAAATTCTCCAAGCCAGGCTTCAGCAATATGTGAATCGTGAACTTCCTGATGTTCAAGCTGGTTTTCAAAAAGGCAGAGGAACCAGAGATCAAATTGCCAACATCCGCTGGATCATGGAAAAAGCAAGAGAGTTCCAGAAAAACATCTATTTCTGCTTTATTGACTATGCCAAAGCCTTTGACTGTGTAGATCACAATAAACTATGGAAAATTCTGAAAGAGATGGGAATACCAGACCACCTGATCTGCCTCTTAAGAAATCTGTATGCAGGTCAGGAAGCAACAGTTAGAACTGGTCATGGAACAACAGACTGGTTCCAAATAGGAAAAGGAGTACATCAAGGCTGCATATTGTCACCATGTTTATTTAACTTATATGCAGAGTACATCATGAGAAATGCTGGACTGGAAGAAACACAAGTTGGAATCAAGATGGCTGGGAGAAATATCAATAACCTCAGATATGCAGATGACACGACTCTTATGGCAGAAAGTGAAGAGGGGCTAAAAAGCCTCTTGATGAAAGTGAAAGTGGAGAGTGAAAAGGTTGGCTTAAAGCTCAACATTCAGAAAACGGAGATCATGGCATCTGGTCCCATCACTGCATGGGAAATAGATGGGGAAACAGTGGAAACAGTGTCAGACTTTGTTTTTCTGGGCTCCAAAATCACTGCAGATGGTGACTGCAGCCATGAAATTAAAAGACGCTTACTCCTTGGAAGGAAAGTTATGACCAACCTAGATAGCATATTCAAAAGCAAAGACATTACTTTACCAACAAAGGTTCGCCTAGTCAAGGCTATGGTCTTTCCTGTGGTCATGTATGGATGTGAGAGCTGGACGGTGAAGAAGGCTGAGCGCCGAAGAATTGATGCTTTTGAACTGTGGTGTTGGAGAAGACTCTTGAGAGTCCCTTGGACTGCAAGAAGATCCAACCAGTCCATTCTGAAGGAGATCAATCCTGGAATTTCTTTAGAAGGAATGATGCTAAAGCTGAAACTCCAGTATTTTGGCCACCTCATGCGAAGAGTTGACTCATTGGAGAAGACTCTGATGCTGGGAGGGATTGGGGGCAGGAGGAGAAGGGGACGACAGAGGATGAGATGGCTGGATGGCATCACTGACTTGATGGGTGTGAGTCTGGGTGACCTCCGGGAGCTGGTGATGGACAGGAAGGCCTGGCGTGCTGCGGTTCATGGGGTCGCGAAGAGTCGGACACGACTGAGCGACTGATCTGATCTGATTTCTGAGACTGTTGAAAGTGGGAAAAGGAAAATGCCTAATTTGAGAACTTGGAGAAATGAAGTCTTAAAAGTCCAAGAAAAGGGACTTCCCTGACGGTTCAGTGGTCAATACCCCGTACTTCCAGTGCAGGGGGCACAGGCCTGGTCCCTGACTGGGGAACCAGAATTCTGCAAGGTGTGCCACACAGCCAAAAAATAATGACAACAAACCCAAGAAAATTACAGATAAATGAAATTTTGTCTTTCCCTAAGGAAACAAATTAAGCTGGTTTACAAATAGGAAAGCCTCTACAAATAAATATTTTATGTCCAATAACACCTTAACTTTACCTACCCTAAGGTAGAAAGTTTAAAAACTTTTCATTTTTAAAAAGTACACAGTCATTAAGAGAACTCTCCAGTGTGCTGCAAGAAATGGTAGATGAAGCCTTTAGCCAGAATGAACTACAGCCTGTTGACACATGCCATGCCAGAAAAGGAACTAGGCTAGACCTCAGAAAACAGAAGGCAGGCCTTCTCCTCTCCCTTGCCGCTCAGCTTCTCAACATCAGAGCGGTTAAAGCAGCAACATGTGACACCAAAGCCGAGGTCGGACAGCAGGATTTAGAATCACACTTCACAGGTGAGAAACCTTGGCTTCAGAGAACTGGCTGGTGGAACACTTTTTTGAAAGGCTATTATGTAATAGCCAGAGCAGAAAATGGCCTTGAGCTAAATCAGGAGAGAACACCGGGCCTTGCTCTTGGGTTCACAGCTGTGTAGGACTAATTAGGGCAAACCGTGGTGCTGAGATCTAGGCAGAACTGGCCAGCAGCTTGCCATGGACAGCACCTTCTGGAGAACTTTTTCTTTCCTTTGGCCTGTATTTCCAGACTGCCCAAGGCTAGGGGTGGGGTCGTCCAGCCCCTGTGCTACAGCGAAACACTAAGGCAATTAAGCGAGGCCCAACCAGTCCATCCTAAAGGAGATCAGTCCTGGGTGTTCATTGGAAGGACTGATGCTGAAGCTCAAACTCCAATACTTTGGCCACCTGACGTGAAGAACTGACTCATTGGAAAAGACCCTGATTCTGGGAAAGATTGAGGGCAGGAGGAGAAGGGGATGACAAAGGATGAAATGGTTGGATGGCATCACCTAGTCAATGGACATGGGTTTGGGTGGACTCCGGGAGTTGGTGATGGACAGGGAGGCCTGGTGTGCTGCCCATCCATGGGGGCAGTGTCCGACACGACTGAGACTGAACCAAACTGAACTGAGTTTCAGGTGTACAGCAAAGTGATTGAGTTATACACATCTCTCTGGTGGCTCAGATGGTAAAGAGTGTGCCTGCAATGTGGGAGACCTCGGTTTGATTCCTGGGTCAGGAAGATCCCCTGGAGAAGGGAAGGGCTTACTCACTCCAGTATTCTTGCCTGGAGAATTCCATGGACAGAGGAGCCTAGTGGCCTACAGTCCATGGGGTCGCAGAGTCGGACACGACTGAGTGAATGAACTGAACGGAAACCCTTACTCCAGGGACCGCTGCTGCCTCCGCGCGCACTCCCGGAGTCCCCTCCCACGCGTGCCCTGGGGCCTCAAGGCTGGTGCCCGCTCTCCTCCCTCTTCTCCCCGGGTCTTTGGCTGGAGCTTCGCCCTTCTTGGTAGCTCAGCTGGTGAAGAATCTGCCTGCAACGCACGAGACCCGGGTTCGATTGCTGGGTCAGAAGAGCCGTTGGAGAAGGGATAGGCTACCCACTCCAGTATTCTTGGGTTTCCCTGGTGGCTTAGCTGGTAAAGAATCCTTCGGAGCCCTGGGTTCGATCCCTGGGAGGGGAAGATCCCCTGGGGAAGGGAACGGCTGCCCACTCCAGTATTCTGGCCTGGAGAATCCATGGACAGGGGAGCCTGGAGGGTCCATGGGGGTCACAAAGAGTCGGACAGGACTGAGTGACTAACACTAACTAACTCGTCCTCTAAACTGACTCTTCCAGTCGCGGCAGACCCTCCAGGCACAAGCGACAGCCCAGGTCTTGCCATCACCCTGCACTTCTGTTGGTACCGGGGAACTCGCGGAATGGGGACGGTGACATCAAGATTGTTTTAAATAAAGTTTTCGCCATCAAAAAGGGGCGGGGTGGCCGGGGGTTGGCCAATGCACGGAGGGGCTGAAACAGGAAGACGCCGGGGCCCGAGGGTGATTGGTTACCTCAGAAGCCTGTCTGGCTGGTACCACAGTTATTCAGGTGGGGGGAGGTTGGGGAATACGGGAGGGTGGCGGCTTGTTCTTGAGAACTTTCACAAGACACATATAACTATATTTTGCTTCTGAGGTTTTCTGCGTGTATACAGGAGGGGCGGAAAGCGGGACGCAGGAAAAGGGGACCTACTCGCCCAACCATTCCCCCATTTCTGACTCCCGCGCAGTACGCCCACCATCCTCGGGCGGTCGCCGGCGGAGCCCGACGGCCCTGCGCGCGCGCGCTCTCGTGTGTTCTCGCGTGGCTCGGCGCTCTGCTCCCGCAGCCAATCAGGCCGCGAGGTCGCCGCGGTCGCCGGGGTGAGCGCGCACGCCCTGGGGAGGCGTGGGGGTGGGGGCCGCCCGGTGAATGGGAGCGCGCGCGGGGGGCGGGCGCGGCGGCGTGAGCCGCATGAATGAGAGAAACGCGCCCCGCGCGAGACAACAACGCGCGCGCCCGGCGCCGGGAGCCAATGGGAGCGCGGAGAGGGCGGGCGACCCGGCCCTGAGGGCAACGGCCGCGCGCCGGCTGGAAGGCGAGCGTCGCCGGGCGGGCGCGCGCGTCGCGGGGCGGGCGCGGAGCGTGCGGGGGCCGCGCGCTGCCTCTCAGAGGCCGGACGGCACTGCCGGGAGGCGGCGGCGGCGACGCGGAGCTGGCCGCGGGTGAGTGCCGGGGCCGCTGGCCCCTGCGGAAGCGGAAGTGCGGGGTCCGGGGGTGGGAGGGGAGCGTGACCTCTAGGGAAGGGGGGACCGAGCAGGGGAGGCGGTGGGAGTCCCCGCTCCGTGTCCGGGCCGGGTCCTCCGGCCACGGCCGGACCCTCGGGCCCCGGAGAAGAGCGACCGGCAGAGGCCGGGGCTTCCCTCAGGGCCGGGTCGTGAGGGGACCCGGGCCCCTGCGGCCGCCGACCCGGTCCTGTCCGTGTGGGCCGACCCTGCCCCGGACGGCGACCCTCGGCGCCCCGGCCCCGGGGTGGGGACTGGGCGCCGCTCTCTCCCTGCGGCTCGAGTCCCTCGCCCCGCTCTGCCGAGCCTTGCTCTGGTCCAAGCCTCATCCTGTTACCTGTCCCCTCGCATCCGCCCGCTTCCATCCCTACCCCCACCAGCCTGGAGCTCCCTGCTCCCAGTACTTTGTACTTTTCACAAGTGGGAGCTCCACTGCGCTGGCCATTATTTTGCCTATAGGAATCCTGTGGGGCAGGAAGGTTGAAAGTGTTTACCGACCTGGCCAAATGGAGACGTCGAAATGAGAAGTTAAAGTTCTGGAAGGAGGTGTGCGATCATATATGTTATCCTCTAGACAGCGTCTCTGCCTTGGCGTTTTCGCTTCTTGGGTATTGCCATCTTGTCTATGTTGACCTTATATTCGCCTCCCCTATTATTTTTTAATCCCAGGATCCCTTTGTACAATATTAAATCTCTTCAGAGTAGTCATTATCACTTAGTCGTTAAAACGCACCTAATACTTACAAGATTAGTATTGCCACGTACCTTGCTTGCCTCGGTTTATAAAGATCACACCCATATTAAACCCCTCTTTGGCTGTTCAGCGGGTATCTTGACGTGTGGATTATTCCACACGTACTGATAACTTTGTATTCGGATTTGCAGTATTACACTGTTACACCACTTTATCTTAACAAACAGGACTTGTGCCCTCAGTCTTGCTGTCCTGTCCATTCACCTTTAAGGAGGTACTTGAGTTAAAGCTTCCCTAAAGCCTTGAAACAGCACAGTGTATGTGGTTGCCTTCCGTAGAGTACTCTGCCTGACGGTGTCACACACGTGCCTGTCCACCTTGGTTGTACTGGTGTGGGTCCAGACTGCTGGTTCTGCTGAACCACACTCACCCTGCAGTCTCATCTCGGTTACTCACAGAACATCCTTCTGCTCTGATCTGGTGCGTCTTTAGTAGACCCAGTGCCTCCTTAGGTTTTGTCTTGTCACTTCTAATATATATCCTCTAAATATCTTAGGCTGATCACTTTTGTTTCCCAGTACTGTCCTCCCCAAATGGCCTGGCCTTTTATGACTCTGAATTACTTTGGCAATATTAGCCCATGTGACTTTTTTCCTGTCAGAAAAATATAATCTGAAATAACATACGGTCTCTAAATGATATCCTACCCTAGATAAAATGTAAGCAGTGCGATTTTCCATCTTCTCCCATCTTTGAGGCTTTGAGGGAAAAGTTTAATAGTACTGTCTGCAAACCAAGAATTTGCTCCTTGCTGTTAACAAAGTTACTGAGGCCTAAATTCAGAAAATTTGGCTTTGATTCCTGTAGGAATCTATTCTAATAATGCTGTGTGGCCCTCTAAAACAACATTTTATGTGTGTGAGTGAGAAAGCGCGTGAGCGCATCTTAAAGGAAGATTTGTCTCCCGTGCCATAGAAAGGAGGAAGTGATTGATTCCAGGGTACATTCATATTTCACTATTCAAAACTTCTGATATTTTCATCTCTGTCTTTGGTATTAGGGAGATATCGCACCTCTTGGATGGAAAAAAAAAACCCTTAAGTAAAATGTTTGGTCGGCAGATTCCAAGTTGTCTTCAGCGGACAGGTGGTGTAGTAGATGAAAAAGGTGGGAAAGGTTCGCTTTGGCAGAGGGGGCCTGCGGAGTGTGAGTTCTGAACCTGACTACTTAGTAGACGGCTTCAGGCATTCTCCAACCTTAGGTTTTATGGAGTGGGATAAGGACCTGTGTCATCAGATAATGTGAGTTAAGTGCTTTGACATCACTAGATGAAAAGCATCCCATACAGTGCAAAGTGTTATTTTGCTACTACCATCAACAGAAATAATTGTTATTCTTAATCATATCAGGGAAGGTGGGGTCCCTTGACTTCCTATTAGGCCAGTATAGGAGCAGAAAACTGTTGACTTGGGAAGAGAAAGACCAGCCCCTCTGGTTACCTCAGTTTCTCCTAGACGGCATCTCACCTTTCAGTGCAGGGACATTTCTCATCCAGGTCCTTTCGTGAGTTATTTCAGAAGACCAGAAATTCAGCTTTTGCCTCTCTTCAAGGTTGTGACTAAAATCATAGAAGGATAAGAGTGAGAGAGACATAGGCAGAAAGGAAGTGAGCCCGGCTGTCCTGATGCCGTCCTACTTTTTTCATTGTAGCAATAAATATTCTCTCTGTTCAGAGGGAAGTCTCTGTTCTAGCACCGCCCTCCTCTGCTGTGCCGTTGTTTGTTTTCAGATTTTGATATTCTTGGGATTTGTTACTGCCATCGGTGTCCGGTGGGACGCGCCCCCTCTGTGCCGAGAGCTAGTTCTCTGATGCTCTTAGGCCAGGTGAAGCCATGGTTTTCTTTCTTCAAAATGAAGAGCGCTTGGAAGAGGGAAGAATTCGAGCCCACTGTCCTCCCAGTTCAGAGTCCTTCCCACATACACATAGTGAAGTAGAAAATCATCATCTTTCAGAGGGCACATTTTAATAGAGTACCTTATGGAGTTTTAGCCTCAGTGTTCCTAAGAAATGCCGTGAAAAAATTTCTCTGATCAAGGTATTTGTTTTTCTCCAGGTGAGGCACCATAGCTCAGTTGAACTCTGTATCCAGAAAGCCCAAGATTAAAGAAGATCAGAGACACTGACTAACCTGGAAACAGGGACCTCTTGGGAATTTTGCTTTCATCCACAGTGACCTTTCAAACGTATCATCAAGTGGAATTGATTTTCTTCATTTTATTTTGCTTATTGGGAAGAACATGGCTTCGGGAATTTTGTGTTTCCCTTCCGTTTTGCATGAACTCTGCAGGAAACGGAGCCCTTGAAGGATTTGGGAGTAACGAGGAGACTGAAGACGGACAAGCTTGCGCTCGTGCACACCCTCGGCTGTTTTCCCTCCCCCTTCAAAGAAAAGGATTTACAACTCAACCTTGTAACAGCTGCTGCCCAGCTTTAGCCATCAAGAGAAAGTAAATAAAATTAAACCACGATTGCCACTGCCAGACGACAAGCCCTGAAGTCAAGGTGTGGGAGTGGTGGCGTGGAGAAAACCGCCGGAGAGGGACAAGAACTGCAGTGAGGCCAGTTCTCTTTGAAGCCGGAAGTGGCCCCAGGTCCCTACTTGGATTGAAGTAGAAACACAGGGCAGCCCTCTGGGGGCCGCTCACCCTCCGGTGGGAGTGAGGTGGTCGTGGTGTCTCCTCGGAAGACTTCCTCGCGAGAGGTGTTCCGTGCGCCCCGTCTCCTCCCCTCCTTCCCTGCGGAGGACCTGCCTCCGTCCGCGCGCTGTTCCCTGGCCGCCCGTGTCCTCTGCCTGCGGCCGTCTGCGTGTGTGCGGTCTCCTGTGTGTCTCCGGGTTTGAAGCTGTGCCGCCTGTGTTTCTTAACCGCTCCTTCTGCCTTGTTCTGGGGAGGTGGTTGTCCGTCATCTGGAGTCACCTTTCCCCCTCCCGTGTGCTTTCCTTCCTTGGAGACCTCTTGACCTTTGGTTTTATTTGGGAGGGGGAAGGGTGGTGGTTCCAAGCTTTCTGTGTCCCTGGTTTCCTCGGTCCTCCGCTCTCCGTGGCCTCCCCTCGTCCCGTCTTCTGGTCTCTTCTGCCGCTGTGTGGGCCTGTGCTATGCGGCAGGGCAGATCTCCCAGCAGAGCTCCAACATGCCCGCAGAGTCTGCAAAGAGGTTCAAACCCAGCAAGTATGTCCCCGTCTCAGCAGCTGCCATCTTCTTAGTGGGAGCCACAACCCTCTTCTTTGCCTTTACGTGAGTTTCCTCCCAGCGGTGGGGTGGGGTGGGAAGGGGAGGCGGTATGTTTCCCCTTGAGTTGGGCTCCTCACTTGCAATGCCTAGTGACTGGGAGTGTTTGAGGTCTAACACAGGTAAAGGGAAACCCAGAGGTGTGGTGAGAAGCGTTAAGGCTCTCTGCTCGGTCCTCTGCCTTCCTGCCTCCCTTCCTCTGGAGTCACAGATGTCTTCCTCTTTTCCTACCCATTTTCATCATTAGACGATTCTGAACTAGAAAGGAGGTGGGAGGGAGTCACCAGAGAGGGTGAAGCAGCCTCAGCAGTCAGTTCTGTGAGAGAACTGGACTTGACAGAAGGCTTGTCAAGTAGTCATGGCTTTTCTCCAGGTTCACTGAAGCTCAGATTTGGGATTATGGGGACTCAGAGTCCTGGCTAATCTCAGACTTGATTTAGAAGGTCTGCTGTGGAGATGGTTTTGGCCTGTAGCGTTGCTCAGACGGTTTCCGTTGTGGTATGGGTGTGGTTTTAACTGTGCTGTGTGACGTGCAATATGGTTCCCTGGCCAGGGATCGAACCCAGGCCCCACGGTGCAGGCACTGAATCCTCAGCCCTCCGCCCCCCGGGGAAGCCCTGGTTTTCTTAGGGTTGAAGCTGGAGAAGTGAAGGCCACTGGGAAAGAGCAGGTCTCATTTAAGAAGAGAGTCCTAGAAGGCTTCCTTTAACTCAGCTCCTGCTGAAGGAGATGGCAGGCATCTCTCCCATTCCATGGTCCTTTTAGGAAAAGCAGTTGGCGTTGAAAGACTTCCTGTGTAGGACGTTCAGCCTTTGTTCGTCTGCTGTTCCTGGAGGGGAGCTGAGCGGCTTGTCTTCATTCTTCTCCCTGTCACTTAAGCTGCCGACTACCTGGCAAGCATATTTGCTGTTACCTGTTTATAGTTTAACATACACCAGGCTTCTGAGCCTTAAACTGTTGAGTCATTGAGTTGGTGTTCTAGTTGTAGCTCTTGGGACAATCAGAGCATGCTAGATTTTCTGGGGTGTTGCCTTTGCCGTGATTCAGGCTCAAACCTAATTGTAGGGTGCTGGTTAGAGCAGTGTGAGGTGGCTGGCAAGAAGAAGATGAATTGGAGTGATCGGGAATAAAAGCAGTTTGGACTCATTGAAGGATGACTGAAGCGGGCAGTTACTGTTACGGGAGAAAGTAGAACAGAAATTAAGTCTTTGATAGGAGGGAAGGAACCACCTCCCTCCAAATAGAGCTTCTGATGCCAAAAGGAATTCTCAAAACTGGGTTGTTTGGCCAAAAGAGTAATAATGCAGAAGTAAAGTAAATGCAGTGTTTTTCTATTTGGTTTTTAACCAAGGGAAGGATGAACCTGTTACCTAAGGTATGAGCATCACCCTGCCTCGCACCTCACCCTCGGCAGAGCAGACAGGTCACAGATTCTTCGGGCCTGGCCCTTCGGCCGGAGCACACCTGTGGAGTCCCTCAGGGGTTCAACCCCGTCTTCCAAAAAGGAGGGCTGAGTCTTCGGTGTCGGGCTTGTTTGGTTTCTGCTGTCAGGGCCACTGCGTGGAGTCGGCGTTTTCACCGAGGGTGTTTACACGAGATCTCAGTGTCTTTGCTGCAGCTGTGGTGCTACTAGGAGGGACAGAGACAGGTTCAAGACTAATCTGACACCCTTCCACCCACCTGATGGGAGAGAGAGTCTTTTCCTTTAAGAGGCAAAGCCTTTGGGAATCGAAGAGATTGGGGACTGGCTCTGTGGTTTCTTTTTCAACCCATCCGTTCCTCAGTTGGGGCAAGCAGAATCCTCGGTCTTAATTTGCTCCTCTGGAGCCATTGAAGTGTTTGGCTGGTTCTACCAGTTTTGCCACAAAGAGTTGTCCTGACATAGGCATTTTCTCAACTGATAGTTGAAGCTGTTTAACCTACTTTTCTGTTGCCTGGTGCCAGAAAAGTCAGGGGCCCTCCTTACTCCCTGCGCTCTCAGCTCCAGGAGAAAGGGATTTGGAGGACAGGCTTGACCCTTACTTGCGTTGTTGCCTCCAACCCGAAGTGAGAAGCATGTTAACACTTCACTCAAGTTCCCCCGGCAGTCTCCTTGGGACGCGGGTCTGGCTGGCCTTTGCACTCTGGGTTCGCCCCTGCCCGCTTCATGGGGACCTGTTTGTCTCACGGCCCTGGTGCTCGAGACCTCTGCAGTGCTCTTCTCCTCCTCTGCATCTGACCGTCGCAGCGCCCGTGCAAGCAGGTGCCTGGCTCGAGGTAGCACTCTTCTCCCAAACTGCCCCGTCCCTTCTGAGGTTTAGTGCTCCATTTAAAACCATATATAGCCTAAAAAAGACTGCTTTCAGATAGGCTAGAGGAGGGCCCTTCTGGAACCAGCTCCTGCTAGGCCTCAGGTTGGCCTCTGCCGCCACCCCACTCCCCCCCAGGCTGCCGCTGGCTGCTCTCACATCAGGGCGGCCCCAGGTGGGAGCTCCTCGGGCCTGCAGGCCTGGGAGGAGGGAACCAGGCGCAGCGCACCCTCATGTTTCCTTGTCAAGCAGGGAAAGCGCTGAGCGGAGAGTAGCAGCTGGGTGTGGTCAGCAAGACGCGATGTTCTGCTCCAGAGGAGCTCGCCTGGCACTGCTGAGGTCTCCCCCGCGACCTCTCACTTACAGCCTGTGTCCAGCACTGAAACCAAGCAGGAGCTATCTGGGACCCTGTGGTTCTTTACTCTTTCCACTGTTTGGGAAGTCGGGGGCCTGCTAAAGGGAACTCCCAGTCCCGGTTAGGTAATAGACCCTGCCTTTAAGGTCCTGGACCCCACCTGGCTTTGCTGAGTCTCCTTTTGTGATGGGCAGCGGGCAATTCCAGGGGAGAGGAATAAGCCCTGTTTGGGAAGCTGGTTCTGGTAAAGTTGGTTAGCTGTTGGGGGCCTCTGTCTTCTCTGTGTAATGAGGAAGTTGACCTAGAGAGTTTAAGCAATATGCCTTTTTTTTTTTTTTCCCCACTGAGCTCTTCTGTGGAACCCAGTACATAAAGTGTAAGGGTAGGACTGCTCTGGTTCAAGAGAGGCTGGCGCATAGAGCCCCAGACCCTGGGTATCTCCTCTTTGCCTTCCTGGGGACCCCGAGACCTCCTTAGGGCTCCTAGCAACACCATTAGAAATAAGTCCCTGAATCGCATCCTCTAAAGCCTCCTTGAGCTGTGGTGGGATGTCAGCCAGCGTCCAAGGTGTCTGTTTCTAAAACCGGTGGGGCGGGCGTGGGGGTAAAGTCTGGGCTGCGAGTCATCCTCTGCAGGAAGGGAAGTCAGCGTTGTCCAGAAACCTGTGCTGATCCTACCAAGGCCCTAGCCGTGGAGGAGCTTCCGCCTTTCCCGTCTCTGCGTCTCGCCCCTCCAGCGTCTCACCCGCTGAGCTGGGCAACCTCGGTGACTCCCTCTGGGTTTCTTTCTCATGACTGCAGAGGTGCTGGCACCTGATTTGAGTGGGAGCAGCCTCGTGATCTAGGGCATTAATTGAGCAGTGGTGGTTCTTTTCCTTCCCACGTTGTTTTCTCATCCAGGAATACATGCCCAAGTCCTGCGTCTTGTACTCAGCTGCTTGACAGTCTGGAGAAGACAGGACAAAACCCACCTAGAAGGGAAGAGATTGTTTTCCATGGAATCTTGAGGATCCCCGGGGGCATGAAGTGGGGTGTTCTTTCTAGGCTTGCCTCATCACCAAGGAACACTCCGCATACGTTCGGAGTAGGTGCTAGGCATGGCAGGAATGCATAGCCCTGTGCTTTAGGAGCAAATACCTCTGTTGTGTTCTTGAATCTAATACTTCAGACCGAGGAAGTGCAGTTAGGGAGGGAGGTGGGGCTGGAATGATAATTGATGATGATGGAGATGGTTAATAATGTTTTTTTGTTTGCCTCTTCTATCTTGTGAATCCTCATATTAAGCCAGCTAGTTTAAAAGGAATTGTAAGCTCTTCTCAGACATTGTCTCTTTCATTCTCATATCTGTATGATGTAGGTGATGTAACAAGCTTGCAGAGTTTCCTGTAAATTACCTAAGGCTACAATAGCAAAGCATTGATGAAGACAGGATTGAAATCCAAAGCTTCTTGACTCTTACTTTAGTTTTTTCACCAGGAATTTAATTTGATATATATATATATTTATATATATAAGGAAAAGTTAGGGTTGGGGAACAGATTTTCAGTACTGTGAGTATTGAAACCCATTCTCCCAATTTTGGAGAAGGCAATGGCAACCCACTTAAGTTGTCTTGCCCGGAGAATCCCAGGGATGGGGGAGCCTGGTGGGCTGCCGACTATGAGGTTGCACAGAGTCGGACACGACCGAAGCGACTTAGCAGCAGCAGCTCCAATTTTATTTGGCCTTGGAAATGGGAGTGCTGGAGCGGCGGGCAGAAGAACCTGTTCTCCCTGGGGTGGTGTAGGTCTGGGAGTCTCACCCGTGAGTCAGCCAGCCTTCTAAGTGACGCCACTCCCTGCGCTCAGAGCTCTGATTACCGCCTTCGGCGGAGGACGAGCCCCAACAGCTCCTCAGCTCAGGTCTCACCTCCTCCCATCCAAGGCAGCAGATTGAGACAGGCCACTTGAGGGGGTCACCTGGGAATCTGGCAAAGTACTGTAGCAACGGCAAGCCCCTCCTGGAGCCAGGCAGGGTGTGGGGTATGGCAGGAGCGGGCCCTGCTCTCAAGGCCTCTCCTTGGTGGGAGATACCCGACTTGGAGTGCTCAGGTTGGAAGCAGTGGTCTTTGATTTGAATCTAGGAGTAAGGCTTGCCCATGCCGTGGAGTTATTTGCATCCTTCCTAGATACTTGCCACAGTAGGGATCGGTTTTATTTTGGAACTTTTATTTTTTATTTTGGAACAGAGATGGGAACTTGATTCTAGAGTCATACACTTCAGCTGGGAGGGGTTGATATCCAGAAGGTTGTAAGGGGTGAAGTTCATTATCCAGGGGCTGGTGGTTGGCAGGATGTCCTAGGAATGGAGCGATTTGCTTTGTTTGGAAATGCAGAAACTGAGGGAAGAGTGGGCTCAGAAAGACTGACATCTGTCAGGGGCTAGCATGTTCGTGTCTACCGTAGTTGCACTCAGAGACGGAAGGACCCTTCCTGTTTCCGAAGCTCCAGAGGCCGCAGTAGCCAGTTCTAGGAATGAGACTTGTAAATCACAGAGACCTCAGTGTTCTAAGGATTTAATTCCTTTTTCCTTCTAATTATCTTCCCAGGCTGTAGGAGTCAAGTGAGTCACCCTTTCTCCTCTTCCCTGGGCGGAAATTGAAGTGACAGCTCAGAAGCAGGGAGGGGCCCTGACCTGGCCGCTGGCTCGGTTTCTCTCCCTCCCCTGAGGAGCCCAGGAGGAGGTGTTTTGGGTGGGGCTGTGTGAAGACTCTGCCTTCATGCGTGTGTTCCACCCCAAACCCTGCCAAGGTGTGGGGTCAGCTTTTTTGAATCAGCCTCCAGAGGAAGAGGCTTCCTAGGAGACTTTGGCAGAATAAAACTAGAGCTGTGACTGGAGGTCTGTTTTTCCTTGAAATCACTGCCCTTGCTCTAGCTTCATGGTTTTGTCTCCCAAGTAGGTACTGGCCCATCAAGAGAGGCAGAGTTAACTGATGGTTACTACCTAAGACAGCCTGGCACATCGTGAATGTTTGCTTCAGTCTTTTTTAATGATTGGCTAAATGGAGTTTGAGTACATGGTGGTGGTGGAGGCTTGCGAGGGGCTCTGTGATACCAGCATGGCCTCTTAGCGTTAGCTTGCTGTCGTGTTGTGTAGTTGCTCAGTTGCATCCGAGTCTTTTGCAGCCTCGTGGGCTGTAGCCTGCCAGGCCCCTCTGTCCACTGAATTCCCCAGGCAGGCATCCTGGAGTGGTTTGCCACGGCGTCCTCCAGGGGATGTTGCCAGCCAGGGATGGAACCCCCGTCTCCTGCGTCTGCAACGAACTCTGTACTGCTGAGCCCCCAGGGAAGCCCTGTCGTTAGTTTATTCCTCATCCGTGAGCTCTGTTCATTTGAACGTCCTGAATCACCACTCAGGGCTGTGCTTGTTGTTTGGATGGAGACAGATCCGCTCTCAACAGAATCCAGGCCTGCTGTGGATTAAGTCTCCGGAGTCATTTGCTGTCTTGTCCTGCTGGCGCCCTCCTCCTTTCCTTCAGCGAACTCTTCCTCTCCTCCCGGCTGCTCTGGGTGAAGGGGGACAAGGACAGATGCTGGCCTGATTCTGGAGGCTAAGCTCCCAGCCACAGAGCGGATCAGGGTGTTTAGCCACCATCTTGCAGTGGAAGTTCTTCTGAGCTGAGCCGGAAGAGAGGGTGTGTGATACCAGGGACCCCGCAGGCAGCTCATCAGCTGTTCTCCTGACACTTGCGGGAACCACCCTCAGGGAAAGGGTGAGCGGGCTATATTCCTGAGGCTTCTGTCCTGATAGAAGCTGAGGGCCCAGCTCACTCTTGGTGTCAAGGAAAAGTTCCCTAAAGCCTTCTCGTGGTTTGAACTTGGAATACTCGATACATGTGGCCCGTTTCTTTTCCTTGCAGGATTTAGGGTCAGTTTGGTCTGATACTCTCTCTCTCTCTCTTCTCCTCTACTCTTCTGCTTCATTTATTGATCTCAGGGTCTTGGTATCCTTCCTTATATATGAGTGGTTTCCTTTTGTTTACCCTGAGAACTAGCCTGTAGTTGAATAAAATTCTCAGAAGTATCTGATACATATTTCTATCTATAATGGATCTGAAGAAACCTGAAGCAGTGGCGAGTGATTTGGAGCCAGAGAGGCAGGTGGTGTTCCCTGCTCTGGGCCAGCGTGCGGGTCAGTGGGGCATGGCTGGGGTCCAGGGGCCTCAGGCTGTCCCAGAGCAGGACTGCAGGTGGTGTCGGTTTCATTCTTAGTCCCTGCTCCTGGGCCTGGTTAAGAGGAGGTCAGGACAGAGGCCCTGACACGTGGGTGACCCACAGGTTAGGAATGAATTTGAAGAACACAGACTTCAGTGCAAGGGCGTATGAGTCTTGTACCTTGATCTAAAATGAGCATTTCCCTGGGAAACTAGACCCATTTGTTGGGGAGGATGAAGATAATTTGAGACAGCGAAGGTGAGCCACACGAGATGTGTATATAGGTGTGGGGCGCACAGATCTACGTTTTTTATACAGCCACTGTCCCGAGTGTCGAGGCAGCCCCTCATTCTGTTTATTATCTGTGCAGCTGTCCAGGGCTGAGCCTGTCCGTGTCACCTGCAGTGCCCGTCTACAATGCAGTGGTGTTTCTCTTTGTGCTGGCCAACTTCAGCATGGCCACCTTCATGGACCCAGGGGTCTTCCCTCGAGGTAAGATCTCCCTCTTCTCTCTCGGAACTGCCTTTGAGAAAAATGAGTTTCGGTGTACACGATTGGTTTGGGGCCTTCGGGGTCTTGCATTTTGGGATACTCCTATAGTTTAATGGTGAAAAGCACGTCAAGGTTTTATAACTTCTAGGCCTGTGATCCACTTTGGGTCAACTCTGGTTTTCAGTTACTCATTCATCAGAAATTTATTTCAGGCGTATGGGTTGGGCATTATTGCTAGCTTTGATAATATGTAAGATAAATCAGAGAGTAACACTGATCCAGCCTGTAATGGAAGCATGAACAAGGTTCTGTGGGACCTTGGAAAGGGCACTTAACCCTGCCCAGGTACACTGGGGAAGTGCTGCTGCAGGTGGGGAGAGAAGGTCTTACCACGTGGAAGATGGGGGGAAGGGCAATGCTGCTGCAGGTGGGGACAGAAGACCTTACCACGTGGAGGGTGGGGGGAAGGGCACTTAGGCAGAGGAGGCAGCACACGGCTGTGACTGGGACACAGAATGTGGTGGGTGGAAGACAGTGCAGGGTCAGGCCAGGGGCAGAGGTAAAGCAGAGCCAAGGGTGAGAGACTGTGTGTTACACAGATGACGGTTCTTCCTTTGGACAGTGAGAGGTCTTGAATGAGAGGAATCATGGGATCAGATTTCCTTTCACAAAAGTAATTCTTGTAAGAACAAATAGATGCCTTTTGGGAGGCTACTGCAATAATGCAAACCAGATGAACTTGAATTCAAAGCTGGATTTACAGATTTAGACCCAGGAGAATTTTTCACGACTAATCACTCATTAGGCGAGAGTGAGAGGGTAAAGGAATCGTCTGTGGTGTTTCCACTGTTCCTAACTTGAAAGATAGGTTGGATGCTGGTTTTCATGAACTAAGACCCAAGTTACAGGAATGTCGAGCAGTTTTGGAGGGAAGACAGAGCATCTTAAACACATTGAATTTGGGATACTTAATGGATCGTTTGGCTTCCCTCATAGCTCAGTTGGTAAAGAATCCACCTGCAATGCAGGAGACCCCAGTTCGATTGCTGGGTCGGGAAGATCCCCTGGAGAAGGGACAGGCTACCCGCTCCAGTATTCTGGCCTGGAGAATTCCATGGACTATAGTCTATGGCATTGCAAAGAGTCGGACACGACTGAGCGACTTTCACTCCACTCCAGTTCACTTTCGTGGATCGTCAGGTGCCGTCTACCCGGTGGCATCTGAGGAGCGAGGCTCATGGCAGAGCCCTCGGCCATGTAGATCTGTCAGCGCAGGAGTGAGGCTGTCTAGAGAAAGTAGAATGAGGGTAGGAAGGAGCGCGTGTCAGCCTGCCCAGCCTTGGTTAATAACGAGCAGAGGAGGAGGAGAAGGAGCCATTGAAGAGAGTGGGGCAGGAAGAGAAAGCGGGAGACATGCACCAGGTGGGAGCCGGGGGGCTCACGGCACAGCCGGCGGTGGCGCCACCAGAAGTGGAGTGCAGCAGCGTGCGAACTCCAGGTTGCCCATCGTTTTAGTAACTAAGACATTAGTGATCTTAATAAGAACTGTTCGAGACATCCCTCTTGTTCAGTAGTTAAGACTCCGCATGTCCGCTGCAGGGGGCACGGGGTTTGTCCCTGCTTGGGAAACCAGGACTGCAGAGCTTCGTGGCGTGGCCAAAACAGACACAGCACACACAGGGACCTTTACTGTTTGGTCCTGCTGTGCAGCTTGGGGGATCCTAGTTCCCTGACCAGGGATTGAACCCAAGCCCCAGCAGCAAAAGCACCGAGTCCTGACCACTGAACCACCAGGGAATTCCCAACAAGAATAGTTTTAATTGTGTGTTTGTGCATGTGGGAGAGAGACAGTGAAGTTACCGAAACTGCAGTGGTTCAGAAGGCAGGGAATGGGACATGAGGGAGCAGTGTCCTCGAGGATTAAGGTTATTCTTTCAAGAAGTTGAGCAGAGAAGGCAGAAGGTGGAATGTCTCTGGTGAGAGGGAAGGGTCTCGTTTGTTTCGTGATACAGAAGGCGTTAGCATGCTGGTAGCATGAGGAGGTGGAGAAGGAAATGGCAACCCACTCCAGTGTCCTTGCCTGGAGAATCCCAGGGACAGGGGAGCCTGGTGGGCAGCCACGTATGGGGTCGCACAGAGTCGGACACGACTGAAGTGACTTAGCAGCAGCAGCATGAGGAGGTGGAGCCAGAGAAGAGAGAGAGACTGAAGTTGAGGGAAGTGGGTAATTGAAGAGTGACTAGGAGGAAGAGCGGCTCCCCTGTCCTGGTGGAAGGGTGCTGCTCACAGAGCTGGGCTGTTTCTGGAACAGGAGGCGAGAGTGAGGCCCAGCATCGCTGGAATGAGGTAGAAAGAGAAGTGACTGCTGACGGTTGTTGCTGATGGCGTCTAACTTTCTCTCACACTTGTGGTTGCCTCACGAGAGAGGCTGGGATTGGGCAGCAGCTGCAGTGCCGGCAGGTGCGTCTGAGACTCACCGCTCACAAAGCCCATGTTGCCGTGCTCTGCGCCTTCTGTGTCAAAGGTGAGCGTAACAGGAGGTGCTTTGAGATCCTAACGCCAAGGAAGGCTGCTGTACCAAGTGTTTAATGGTCATTTATCAAATATTTACTGATGATTATGGTCATTTGCTATTTTTTTTTTTAAGGTCCTTGCTTTCAAAGCTCTGTCGAGAAGGGAAGATAGGGAAGACATTTACATAGATACAGACACTGGTGACTTTTAAGAGTGATCAAAAAATTGTACAACTGTAAGAAGAGAAAGAGCTCACTTCTGATAGACGACGGTGTGGGAGAATCAGTTATTTCAAAATAAGTAGCGTTTGAATTTTTTCCTTTAAAAAAGTAGAACCTTCATAACGTAGAAAGTATAAAAGATGGTGAAAGTCGCTCTGTTGTTTCTGACTCCACGGAACTCTCCAGGCCAGAACACTGGAGTGGGGAGCCTTTCCCTTCTCCAGGGCATCCTCCTGACCCAGGGATCGAGCCCAGGTGTCTCTCATTGCAGGCGGATTCTTTACCAGTTGAGTCACAAGGGAAGCCCATAAAATAGATAAATGTCACCTGTAACTTCACAGCCCAGAGATAACCACTGTTACATTGTCATATATTTTACTTCAGTCAACATTTTGAAGACTTACACATATAATGTTTATACATGCCATACACCTGTAGCACATATATGCGTATCTATTTTTGTTTTCAAAATGGGATCTTTTAGTTTGTACAGTTATTTACCTTGTCGTTTTTCACTTAGTTACATTGTTAGCATTTCCCTTAGTAAATTTGAAAACTTTAATAATTACTACATCATCAGTTATTTAATTTTTCCTTCCCACAGGTATTTTGTTTTAGATTAATAATTTAAAGTAATGAAAATTGCTTACTGTAGATGAAGGCAAATAATGTTTCAGTTTTGAAGTGGGGTGGTGAGTTTTTTATTGTAATAGTTGATTTACAGTGTTGTATTGCTTTCTGCTGTATGAGTTTCTGGTAGCTGAAAATTGAAAGGACGTTCAGGGAAAGAGAATGTCTGGAACCAAGAACAGTACTGACATGTATAGGGAATCAGGGGAGGACCTTTGACAAGGGGCTTTGTGCACGGAGAGGAGGTTCACGCTACTTTGTTTCTCCCCCATTTGGATTGCTGTGGTACAGTCGTGTACTTGTAAATATTGAACTGTTATGCAGACTCATATATATATATACTTTGATATGTAAGTCATCTATGTCTTTTGAAATATATTCATAATATGTAAACCAAGAATCCCAGCCTATCCCTATCAGAGCAGCCTCTGAGTCATACTCTTAACCGCTTTCCCCAGTGTAAATTACTTCCTCATTTCCATGGTGTTGTATGTAGAGCTGATCTCGCAGCCTCAGAGCTGCTGGGCACTGGCCTCTGTCTCGTTAGACTGCATCCCTTGAAGGCAGTGTTCACTGCGTCCCCAGTGCCTAGTACAGTTGCGGCACAGCCGTGTTTTCAGGAACGTTTCCTCTCTACAGCTGAAGAGGATGAAGACAAAGAAGACGACTTCCGGGCGCCCCTTTACAAAACCGTGGAGATCAAGGGCATCCAGGTGCGCATGAAGTGGTGTGCCACCTGCCGCTTCTACCGGCCTCCCCGCTGCTCCCACTGCAGCGTCTGCGACAACTGCGTGGAGGTGAGTGCTGGCAGGACGCGCCGCCCGGCCATCGGGGCCTGCCCGCGGAATCGGGCGAGTCCTGTGGGCTCTGGGCCGGGGCAGCTTCTGGGGCTGTTCTCGCTCTGTCAGAGTGTTGGCAGCCACATACGTGTGAGGGACCCCGGAGGGCAGGCGCAGGCTCCCCCACACCCAGTCAGAGCTCTGGCCTTCCGTCCCCGGCCCAGCTTCTCGGTTCTCTGTCCTGGCTCCGTGTTCGCTCTTCTCCCACGCCATCGTGCTGCGGCCTTCAGATCTTACAGTAGGTAACTGATGAGAACCCACCGTCCAGTACAGGGAGCTCAGCGCCCTGCAGTGACCTCAGCGGGCAGGGATCCCCACAAGGGGCTCCATGGCTACACACGGCTGATGCTCTTTGCTGTAGAGCAGGAGCTGACAGCATGGTAAAGCGGCTATACTCAGATAAAAATTTAAAAATAAATGTGCAATTTTCAAATTAAAAACATACAAAACAAATTGTACGATTACATTTCTCTCTCTGTCCTTCTGCATTCCTTGTCTTTTATTTTTAACCCTTTTCCCATTCCATTTTTACTTAGCTATAAGCAGTTGCCTACTAGATTTTTTTCTGAGCCTCTTTTTTTAAAAAAAACAGAAAAATCTTAATGTATTCGCAAGCCTCTGACATTTGTGCCTGTCAGAGTTCCTTGGTCACATGGGATAAACTGTGAGAGACGGCCTTGGCCTTTGATCAGCCTCTGGAAGGTCTTTGTTACAGATTGGTGTGTTAGGGCACTTCAGTCGTTCAGTTCTCTGCAGCCCTTTGGACTGTAGCCTCCCAGGTTCCTCTGTCCATGGGATGCTCCGGGCAATAACGCTGGAGTGGGTGCCATTTCCTCCTCCAGGGGACCCTCCCGACCCGGGAGGGAGCGCCTGTCTCTCACGCCTGCTGCCTTGGCCCGCGGGTCCTGGACTGTTCTCTCCCACCTGGGAGGCCCTACAGGGCGATAGACACACTGCAGGGGCCTGTTTCTACATTTTGCAACTAAATGGTGAACATGACCACACATTGCTCAGAGCAGAGTTTAGTTCTGTCTGCCATGGCCCCAGCCTGCCTTGTGCACCCGCAGGAGTTCGACCACCACTGTCCCTGGGTGAACAACTGCATCGGCCGCCGGAACTACCGTTACTTCTTCCTCTTCCTCCTCTCCCTGACGGCCCACATCACGGGCGTGTTTGGCTTCGGCCTCCTCTACGTCCTCTACCACATGGAGGAGCTCTCCGGGGTCCGCACGGCCGTCACGTATCCTTTGAGGCCTTTGGGTTGCCGGACTGCTGGGGGTGGGGGACGGCGGCAGGGAGAAGGTGGAGGCCCGTGGTGGCGGGGGTCCCAGGGACGGCGGCCACAGGAGGGCCGGGGCGGGCCAGACCACGGGGCTCTGCTCTCCTTGACCGCTGGCTTCAGGATGGCCGTGATGTGTGTAGCTGGCTTGTTCTTCATCCCGGTCGCTGGCCTCACGGGGTTCCACGTGGTGCTGGTGGCCAGGGGACGCACCACCAATGAACAGGTAGGAGGAGCCGTGATGGGAAAGCAGGCTTGTGTCTCGGCCCAGGGATTAGTGTATACTTTTTGTGATGAGGTGTCCACGTTCCTCATGTAAGCATGGGAACAGGCCATGTCTCAGTTAATAAGCATTTATAGAATGTGTCCTCGGTACTGGACGCTTTGGGCTCTGAGTCAGTAGAAACGGTAAAGACCTGGGCCAGCCCTAAGGAAGCTTGTAGTTCCCTGCACGTGATAGTAGCTAATGATACTTGCTTACTCTTACGTAGAGATCCCCAATTTACATGAAGAAACTGATGTTTAGGGTCAGGTAGCTACTGTGAGGTGGACCTAGAAATAGAGTTGATGACCCTGGCTAGAGTTCCCGTTCGCAGTCACCACAAAGACGCGCCTCTTCACGGCAGGATTGTACATTACTCATGCTTATGTCTCCCAGTGGTGGGTGCACAGTAAGTTGTCGCTGATGGTGTGCTGGCTTCTGGAGGTCATGGTCCCCTTTCCCCCGTTCAGGTCACGGGTAAGTTCCGGGGAGGTGTGAACCCCTTCACCAACGGCTGCTGCAACAACGCCAGCCGTGTTCTCTGCAGCTCACCAGCGCCCAGGTACGCGTGCCCATGCTCTAGTGCTCACCCTCGGCCACACGCGTCCGTCGTCTTTGGGTTGGCTCTGGTGTGGGGGGCTGCCTTTTAGGGCGGGTTCTCCTAGAATGGGAAGTGCTGAAGAGCCGACCTTCAGACCCTGTGAGTTTGGTGCATTCTTTAGATGGTACTCCCTTTGGAGAGGCAAGAATGAGATTTACTCCAGAGTGCCTCGAGCTGGTTGTGTCTGCCCAGAGGCCTGGTCTCGCTGTCCGTCTTGTACTGCATAGAATCGGTGAAATCAGTTCTACTCTGGTCTTTCCCCTGGCCTGCTAGGACTGTTTCTTGTATCTGTAAAAGAGCTTTCCACAGGGTAGGCAACCAGTAGATATTTTTAAATGACTGAATAAGAGCCCTCTCGCTCTTAACACTCAGGTATTTGGGGAGACCAAAGAAAGAGAAGACAATTGTCATCAGACCGCCCTTCCTTCGGCCCGAAGTGTCAGATGGTCAGATAACCGTGAAGATCATGGACAATGGCATCCAGGGGGAGCTGAGGAGGACTAAGGTAGGGGAGCAGGGGGTAACGCCGGGCATCTCGGGGAGCCGCCCCCATGGCAGAGGTGGAAGCTTGCTTTGTTTAAATCTCTTTTAGCATATTTATCACTTTCTGGTTTGTCTTGGAGTTACTTACATACGTAACTACTTTTCCCATTGCATTTTAAGTTCATTAACAAATTGAGTCCATTCCTTCACAAGCCTTTCTAGGAGTTAACACAGAGCTTACGGATGGCAGGAGCGCAACAAGTAGTTGTTGGTGGAAATAATGACAATGAAACCCTTGAGGAAAGCCTCTCTCCCCAGCACCGTCCCCAGAGTGACTGGTTTCTCCTTTCCTAGTTGAGAGGCACATGACGATGCCCCCCGCCCCGCTTCCCCCAGTTTCGTACTCCGAGTCGCCCTGACGCTCCCTTCTGCCTCCATTCTCCAGTCTAAAGGCAGCCTGGAGGTAACAGAAAGCCAGTCAGCAGATGCGGAACCACCCCCACCTCCTAAGCCGGACCTGAGCCGTTACACGGGGCTACGGACACACCTTAGTTTGGCCACTAATGAGGGTGAGTGCGGCCGCAGGAGTGAGATCACTCCAGAGATGGCACAGGCAAGGGCTGGGGGAGGCCGCTGCGCTGTGACTGAGAAAACCCAGCGAGTGGCGCTTGAACCACTTCTGCGGACAGCGGGAGAGGGGTCCCACGGAGCTTGGGCCGTGGTGGGCCTGCCGCGTGCGTGTGCCGCCAGGGCGCACGCCCGGGTCTCTGCACTCACTCGCTCTGGTTCTGGGCTGGCTGCGTCTGTAGTCGTGGTTTCAGCAGACTCGTATGTCCCTGGGCCTCTTTTCCTGCAGAGAGCAGCCTCTTGGGCAAGGACAGCCCCCCCACGCCCACCATGTACAAGTACCGGCCGGGCTACAGCAGCAGCAGCGCGTCAGCCGCCATGCCTCATTCGTCCAGCGCCAAGGTACTGAGCGCTCGCGAGGAAGTAGGGCTGGAATGTAGGCCACCCGTTCTGGGAAAACGGGGACGGGCGAAGGGGAGGAAGTACCGAAAGGGAGAGCAGAGAAGCAAAGGCGTCTTGCTCCTTTTGGAGGCACAGCGCCGTCTCTCCTCGCTGCGCGTCCTTCACCCCAGAGGGGCCCCTGTGGCCCGGTCCACGAGGCCCTGAGAACAGCCTCGGCTGAGCTCAAAGCCCAGCTCCGCTGCCGCAGACGCTCCTTAACCTGTCTGCGCCTCGCTGCCCGCCCTTCCTAATCAGAGATGAGCCTCGGGGTTAAGCGTGGGAACGCAGGTGAACTCTAGCACGTTGCTGGCGCGTGACGACATTGATTTTGACGACGCCTTGGGCTCCGGGGCCTCGCGTCTGGCGGGAAGGGCGGCTAGAGCCAGCTCTGCTTTCTCCCTCAGCTGAGTCGCGGGGACAGCCTGAAGGAGCCGCCCTCCATCGCGGAGAGCAGCCGCCAGCCCAGCTACCGCTCGGAGCCAAGCCTGGAGCCCGAGGGCTTCCGTTCGCCCACCCTGGGCAAAGGCTTCCCCTTTGACCCGCTGTCCAGTGGCTCACGCTCCTCCAGCCTCAAGTCTGCCCAGGGCACGGGCTTCGAGTTGGGCCCACTGCAGTCCATCCGCTCCGAGGGCACGACCTCCACCTCCTACAAGAGCCTGGCCAACCAGACGCGGAACGGGAGCCTGTCTTACGACAGCCTGCTCACGCCGTCCGACAGCCCCGACTTCGAGTCTGTGCGGGCGGGCCCGGAGCCGGCGCCGCCCCTGGGCTACACGTCCCCCTTCCTGTCGGCGCGGCTGGCGCAGCAGCGGGAGGCCGAGCGGCACCCCCGCCTGGCGCCCGGCGGCGCGGCGCCGCGCGAGCCCTCGCCCGTCCGCTATGACAACCTGTCGCGCCACATCGTGGCCTCCCTGCAGGAACGCGAGAAGCTGCTGCGCCAGTCGCCGCCGCCCGGCCGCGAGGAGGAGCCCGGCCTGGGGGACTCGGGCGTCCAGTGCACACCCGGCTCTGGCCACGCGCCGCGCACCAGCTCCTCCTCCGATGACTCCAAGCGCTCACCCCTGGGCAAGACGCCGCTGGCACGCCCCGTGGGCCCCCGGTTCGGCAAGCCGGATGGGCTGAGGGGCCGGGGACTCGCCTCTCCCGAACCAGGCCTGCCCGCGCCCTACCTGGGCCGCTCCGTGTCTTACAGCAGCCAGAAGGCCCCCGCTGGCGTCCCGGAGACGGAGGAAGTGGCCCTGCAGCCGTTACTGACGCCCAAGTAAGCGTCCGCTGTCTGCAGGCGGCCTCGGGCTGCCGGGTGCCTTCTAGCGCCGACCCGCTCGGCCTCGGAGTTCCCGGGTTCCTTCTAGCGCCGACCCGCCGGCCTTCCCCGGGGAGAGCCCTGCCTTCCCGTTCCTCTTGCTTCGTCCCTGGGCCTCACCTCTTGAAAGGCTGAGGAGAGGACGTTTCCCTTAGTCTCGTCTCCCTAAAAAGCAGTTTGTTTGCCGGAGAGGCAGTGAGCAGTGTGGCTGCTCCTGGGGAGGAGGAATAAATAGGGGCGAGCTGGTCAGTGGGGCGATAAATGAAAGGGGGGTGTTTGGGTCAGCGAGGCCTATATAGAGAGCATGGCATTTTCTCTCTGTTTCAAAGTGCATCCGTTTGCTGTGTCATGTCCTACGCTGACCCCGCTCTCCTTTCCTTCCCAGAGATGAAGTACAGCTCAAGACCGCCTACAGCAAATCCAACGGACAGCCCAAGAGCATAGGCTCTGCCGCCCCTGGCCCCGGCCAGCCGCCCCTCAGCAGCCCCACCAGGGGAGGCGTGAAGAAGGTGTCGGGGGTGGGGGGCACCACCTACGAGATCTCGGTGTGAGCCGGGCCCCGCCTCTGTACCTGCACCAAAGGGCCCCCAGGGCCACCTCCCTCCGCAAGGGCCCCCTCCCCCGCACGGACACGTGTAAACCGCCGATTCCGAGAGGAAGAGGGGCGTTTCATAAGATGTGGGGGGCTGGGGCTTGGAGCGTGGGGGCCCCGAGACTGGGGTAGCAACCCCCCTTCACCTTTCAAGACCCTCCCTCTCTCACCCCCCTGGACCAGACTCAGTGGACATTTGTGCAATTGCTCGCCCTGGAGGGAACCAGATCATTTTTAAACCAGAAATAATTTTTTTTATTATTGTTACGGATTCTATTTTTTTCCTCTTCTGCGTTACCAGGTGTGTGTGTACATATATATATATATATATATTATAAATATCAAAGAAATTATATATCTATCCTGGGATGGGCAGATGAGGGAGGGAGGTGTGTGCGGGGCCCCTTACTCTTCCTATTCCTCAGACCAGCCGGAAGAGGGGTGACATCCTGTCTTCCTTTTCCCCATGGCTCCTGCTCTTAGTCCTAGCTCCCGTCGAGGACACAGCACCCCGCGCTGGTGGTCAGGAGAGACCCAGGGAGAGGAGAGGCGGGCAGGGTCTGTCAGAGGAGGAGGGCGCCTCAGCCCCTTGACTGCTGGTGGTGGGGTGGTCAGAAGGGCTTGGCGGAGCTCCAGCAACAATACTGGGGTCGCCCCCCCTTCTCGGGGAAGAGGGAGCAGAGCGGGCTTCTTTAGCGGGCCCCTCAAAGCTCTCCTCCCCCGTTCACACAGTTAACGTTATTTTTAAACCTAAGGCCGGGAAAGAAGAATCCAAAAAGCAATATTTCTCATCACATGCCAAAAACGGGATGGAGAGAAGGAGCGGCAGGCTTAGGCCCCTCCAGCTGTCCCTTGGGGGGTCCCCCTGCCCACCTCAGTATGGTGCTGGGTAGAGGGGATACCTGGGTTCTCACCTTCAAAAATAGGGGCAACCCCAGCCTCTAGACAGAGGCCCTTTTATTTTTTATTCTGATTAGCCATTTTAAACCAACAAGGAATAAAAAGAAATCCTGATCTAACCAGCCCTGCCGACTTGCGTTGTTTTGTGCGCTTAAGGCAGGGTGACTGATCTCTGATGGGAAAGTTACAAGGACAACCTCATAAGCGTTTCTGGTCCGGGCCCATCCTTAAGCAGGACTGTGGTGAAGAAAACCACTTAACACAAAAGAGATCCTGTTTTTATTTCAGTGATTTAATTGGATGTTTCAGAAAAATCTTGTAACGACCAAAACTTGTAATTTCAGAGTTTAGAGAGCTCTTGACTTTGCCTACGGTCCCTTAACAGAACTTTCTCTGGATGGTAAAGCTCCTTTTGGACGCAGCCAGAGGCGAGCCAGTGGACGATTGTGTGTGAAAGGCAGACCACAGGGACACACGGGCCGTCTCTTCTGTGGAAAGCAGAAGGCTGTGTCCTCATTTAAATAAGGCACCCTTAGACACTCATCTCAAAAAGCCGGCCAGAACCCTTTATTTTCCTGTCTGTAACTGAAGTCTAAACCCTCGCCCTGAAATCCTAGGGTAACGTGAGCAGAATGAGTGGTTTTCCATCTGCTGCTCTAGGATCAACCCTGGCTCATCCCAGTGGACTTCAGCCATGTCACACTGGGCTTGGGTCAAGACGACATTGGCTGGGGCTCTCGTGGTAGCTTCTGCTTGCCTGGCCTGCTGCGAACACTGAAGGGATTTACATTACCTTGTTCAGTCACTCGGTCGCATCAGACTCTTTGCGACCCCTTCAACTGCAGCATGCCACACTTCCCTGTCCTCTGCTGTTTCTCCGAGTTCACTCAAAGTCACGCCCATGAGTCAGTGATGCCACCCACCCCTCTCGTCCTCTGCCGGTCCCTTCTCTTGCCCTCAATCTTTCCTAGCATCAGCATCTTTTCCACTGAGTTGGCTCTCTGCATCAGGTGGCCAAAGAATTGGGGTTTTCTAGTTTAGGCTCCCTTTTTGGTTGTTGTCTTAGAAGCTTAGATAGGCATTCACATCAGCCAAATAACTTCACTGTCTTAAGGAGTGACGAAGATCAAAAGTAGTTCTTATAAAGAGAATCATTGGCCTTTGCTTGCCAGAAATTTATTTTTTTAAAAAAACCACAGGGTTGACCAAGAAGCAACCTTGCTGAAATTCGCTTCTGACGGTGGGTGCTTTCTCCATCGACTACCGAGTTTCCACACGAAACTGAACTAGGACACAGCTGGCCTTAAGCAGGAAGGTCATCCAGGCACTAGCTGGCAACCTCAGAGGCGGGGTGGTAACAAGTCTGGGGCAGGAAGGCGTTGACGCACTCCGCTTCTGGACCCTGCTCCCCGGTCTCGGGCAGCTGCCCCGCCTGCTGAGGAGACCATCCCACGCAAGGTCCGACCCCCTTCAGACCTCAGCACACCTTGGCTTACACCCTGACTCCCACGGAAAGGCACTTACCTCCTGACAGGCAGCCACGCTTCAGCCAGTTTGATAAATGCAATTTTAAGAGAATAAAAATCCTAACAAATCAGACCAAGTCCTACATCAGACAAACTGCACACAAGAGGTGAACAGAAAGCTTCCTGGGAGGGAAGAGGTGTCCACGAGAAAGTGAGGCGGGTGGAGGCCACCGGGAGCCCGTCCCGTCCCTGTCGGCTCCTCCGGCTGAGTGCCTTCCGTCCTGCGCCCAGCGCTGACCCGGGCCGCCTCCAGCTCAGCAGGGAAGTCCTCCCGGCAGGGTCCGCCAGCCCTTAGCGGAGGCTGCTGCTGCTGCTGGCCTGAGAGCTGCCCATCCCAGGGTGCTCCGGGCTGTGTCGGTTCTGGAAGGAAAGGAGGGCAGAGGAAGAGGAGGGACCTCTACGGAGGGCCTGAGAGGGACTCACGGGCCGCCGCCACGGGCTCCTACCGCACCTTCTTCTTCTTCTTCTCTTTCTTCTTCCTCTTCCGCTCAGGGTCCTCTTCTTTTTTCTTTTTCTTCTTCTTGTGATCTGAATCAGACGGTGTCTCTGCGGGGGATACGAGGTGCCCGTCATGGGTGGGGCCCCAGATTCTGCACCGCTAGAGCTCTGGGATGCGAGGAAAACCCCCAGTCCGGAGCACTGCTACTCTCCGTGCGACCAGGACGCGTTCAGAGGCTCCGCTGAAGCCCCGGCCCGAGTTCCCGCCTGCCCAGGGGGCTGCATTATGTCAGCTTCTTCTCTAAGAAGCGGGGAGTCCAGGGCTCGTGAGGAACTTAACTGAGCTTTTAACTGAGGAAGGTCAAACCAGATGCAGAGCATCCGGCTTTCCAGCTCAGAAGACAACTGCTTCTTACCTGGGGGGACGGGGTCCTGGGTGCGGCTCTGCTTGTGCTTCTGCTTATTCTTCTTCTTAGGTGGCTGAATATGCATCAGGCGGCACTGCTCCGGCAACTGCAGGAGCCGAAGGAAGGGCTGATGACAGAGGGTGGAAACCCCCCTTCCCGTCTTCTGCTCTGCTCCCATCACCTGCTCTGTGCAGTACGTTAGGTACAGAGGCTGGGAGGACCACCACCCTAGCCTCCCTCCCTAGCCCCACCTCCCCAGGAGGGCACGCACTGGGCCGGTGTGCAGGCGGAAGCCAGCTAGCATGGTCCCTGTGATGGGATTGAAAGAGCCCCCAAGAATAGGGGGCTTCTCAATGAGGGAGCGCAGGCTGCTGTTGTCATGGGAACCAGGCAGATCAATCATCCCGGGCAGGTCGGGCAGGAAGTTACTCAGTTTCTCCTTCACTTTCTTCCCACAGAATTTATTATAGGCATGCTCCAGGTTGTAGTGTGTGATCAGGTTAGTGCTGCCTGTCAGCTCCGTGCTGCCTGGAGGACACAGGAGAAGAGAAAGGAGAGAATCAGTCCCAAGAGCTGCTGTGCAGCCAGTCAGGCGCATCTGACTCTGCGACCCCTGTCCTTCACCATCTCCTGGAGTTTGCTCAAGTTGATGTCCACTCAGTCGGTGATGCCATCCAACTATCTCATCCTCTGTTGCCCTCTTCTCCTCCTGCCCTCAATCTTTCCCAGCATCAGGGTCTTTTCCAAGAATAGAGATTTTTTTTTTTTTTAATTCACTGACCTAGAAGGCAAAGTGAAAGACTATATTTTAACCTAAATAAGGAATCTTTAAGTTAGAATTACCAATAAAGGAAAGTTATTTTTGAGTAAGAAATAGCAAGAATAAATAATAACACATAACAAACACTAAAAATACTATACTATAGAATGGTAGGTTGGAATGAGGAGAAGAAACAGGCAAAAATCCAAATAGGGCGGTGGTGGAGAGCGCTTTAACCCAATCAAGGAGACAGTCTAACCAGAGTAATGACATATACAGAGCTTATAGTCTGTGCTAGACAATGCTTTGTTTCATCAATATGCTAATGAGAAGTTAGTACTTCTGGCTGTGACTGGAATAATATACCCTCACAGCTCAGCGACAACCATGCTTAAGGCCGACCATTACCCAGGGGTGACTGTCTTGCTTCCTTTTTTTTTTTAAAAACTAGCAAGAAACTCCAGTCACCTCTATAGAGAAAAACAGATTTTTCTAGCTACTGCTGGTAACTTTTGTTACCACCATCTTTACTCTTCCTATAATACCAAATATGATAGCTCTGCCTAGAAGAAAGAAATGTTTCATTAGAAGTTGGGCAACTAAAACTGTAATCCTTTATATGCCTGTTTCTGCTTATCTATGGAAGCTATCATAATGTTAAACTTAATGTTTAAAAAAAACAATGTTTTTTCAAGGTTCAAATGAAAACATACTGAAAAGTAAAAAGTCTGTAAGTGGAAGGCATCATCAGAATAAACATTTCATGGCTGACCTTTTTCAAAGAATTGCTGTTGCTGTTCAGTCACTAAGTCGTATCCAACTCTGAGACCCCGCGGAGCACAGCACACCAGGCTCCCGTGTGCCTCACGGCTCCTGGAGTTTGCTCAGACTCATGTCCAACCATGGACAGCGATGCTGTCCAACCATCTCACCCTCTGCCGCCCTCTTCTCTTGTCCCTTCAATCTTTCCCAGCATCAGGCTCTTTTCCAATGAGTTGGCTCTTTCCATCAGGTGGCCAAAGTATTGGAGCTTCATCTTTAGTGTCACTCCTTACAATGAATATTCAGGGTTGATTTCCTTTGGGATTGACTGGTTTGATCTCCTTGTAGTCCAAGGGACTCCCAAGAATCTTCTCCAACACCACAGTTCAAAAGCATCAACTCTTCGGTGCTCAGCCTTCTTTACATCCAACTTACATCCATACATGACTACTGGAAAAACCATAGCTTTGACTAGACTAGACATACCTTTGTAGGCAAAGTGATGTCTCTGCTTCTGGGTACACTGCCTAGGTTTGCCATAGCTGTCTTTCCAAGGAGCAAGCGCCTTTTAATTTCATGGCTGCAGTCACCATCTGCAGTGATTTTGTAGCTCAGGAAAATAAAATTTGTCACTGCTTCCACTTTTTCCCCTTCTATTTGCCATGAAGTGATGACTGGATGCCACAATCTTCGTTTTTTTGAATGTTGCATTTCAAGCCAGCTTTTTCACTCTCCTCTTAGTAATTTAACTAGGGTCCAGTGGTGAGAGAAGACATATCTAACCTACAATTTCATAGTCTAGTTATGATGAACACTCGGGGTACAAATGACAAAAGTGACTTGTTTATAATCATTCACTTGAGAAAACTCCGCTTCTGAGCTATCAGCCCACTGAGGGCTGAGAAAAATGCCTTGTTCATTCATGTGTCACTGGTGCTCAATAAACATTAAATGAACACGGTGTTTCTCCTCCCTGTTGACAGGCCTTACCCTATTCTGTTGCGCTGTCTTCTGCGCCAGCTGTCGGTGAAGAATGGGCCACGTAAGGGCAGGAGGCTCAGGGGCCCAGCGCTTCTCATACCAGCACTGCCTCCTTCCTTTTCCCCTCTTTTTCTTTTTCTAAATTCTTTAACCTAAAAGAGTCCATCTGATGTTCTCTTTTGCCCATCAGTTCTATGAAGATGATTTATAAATCTCTCTCCTCAGTCCTGATTCCACTCCTGAAAACTAATCTTCCATTTCCAACATTCGCTTAATTCATTGCAGATTCAGTTTTTTTTTTTTTTTTTGGCTGCACCAGGAGGCTTATAAGGATTGTAGCTCCCTGACCATGGATCAAACCCCTGCAGAAGAAGTATGGCACCCGAACCACTGGACTGTCAGGGAATTCCCTCAATTTTTTTTTTTTTAACTCCAAATCTTCTCCACCTCACTCATGGTTCCTTTATTTTAGTACATGGCACTCATATTCTCCAGATATCTTTAGAAGCTGTACTCAGTTCAAAAATCTTAATGGTTTCCCATTCCCTCAGGAAAAAGCTCAAATTCCTTCGACTTGCATTCATGGTTGAACGTATAAACATCTTACTGAAACATCACTAGCTGGAATCAAGACTGCTGGGATAAAGAGCAACAACCTCAGATAGATGACACCACTCTAATGGCAGAAAGTGAAGAGGAACTACAGAGCCTCCTGATGAGGACGAAAGAGAGTGAAAAAGTTGGCTTAAAACTCAACATTCAAAAAACTAAGATCATGGCATCAGGTCCCATCACTTCATGGCAAACAGAAGGCGAAAAGCTGGAGAAAGTGACAGTCTTTATTTGCTTGGGCTCCAAAATCACTGCAGATAGTGACTGCAGCCATGAAATTAAAAGACACTTACTTCTTGAATGGAAAGCTATGATAAACCTAGACAGCATTTTAAAAAAGCAGAGACATCATTTTGCTGATAAAGGTCCGTACAAAGCTATGGACATGGGATGAACTGAAAGACGTCCCCAAAACTAACATGTCTAAAATGACTCCTGATTTCCACCTCCTCAAACTTGTTCTTTCCTGACCTCAGCACTACCATCAACCCTGTTATTCAAGCCAAAAATTCGAAATCCTCAATTCCTCTCCTCCACTTCTATATTCAATCCCTCATTCCTGTCAGCTCTACCTCTAACATGCATCCTGCATCCATTTACTTCTTTCCTCCATTGCTATCGCCTAGTCCAAACCATCTCTTTCCTGGACCACTAAGCAGTAACATTATTGAAAGGGGGATTTTTGCAGAAACGAACGCGATAATTGCCGGAGAAGGCAATGGCACCCCACTCCAGTGCTCTTGCCTGGAAAATCCCATGGACGGAGGAGCCTGGTGGGTTGCAGTCCATGGGGTGGCTAAGAGTCAGACACGACTGAGCGACTTCACTTTCCCTTTTCACTTTCATGCACTGGAGAAGGAAATGGCAACCCACTCCAGTGTTCTTGCCTGGAGAATCCCATGGACAGAGGAGCCTGGTAGGCTGCAGTCCATGGGGTCGCTAAGAGTCGGACAGGACTGAGCGACTTCACTTTCCCTTTTCACGTTCATGCACTGGAGAAGGAAATGGCAACCCACTCCAGTGTTCTTGCCTGGAGAATCCCAGGGATGGCGGAGCCTGGTGGGCTGCCGTCTATGGGATCGCACAGAGTCGGACACGACTGAAGTGACTTAGCAGCAGCAGCAGCAACACGATAATTTAGCTATTTCACTACCACTTTGCAACCCCATGGACTGTAGCTTACCAGGCTCCTCTGACCATGGGATTTTCCAAGCAATAGTACTGGAGTGGATTGCCATTTCCTTCTCCAGGGGATCTTCCCATCCCAGAGATCAAACCCGGGTCTCCCGCATCGTAGACAGACGCTTTACCGTCTGAGCCACCAGGGAAGTCCTTTGCATTATTACATTCAATAATTACAGCTGACACACCTGTAAAGTCTCCTCCAGCACCATGAGTGTCATTTTCACTTTCCATAACAGAAAACAATCACTAAGGTTTTTTGTCTCTTTGTTGGTCTAACAGTCACATCGTCTGAATCAGAACTATATTCGGAACAACTGTCATCTTCTGAGACACTAGTAAATATGTTGCTTGGACAATAAGAGAAAGTATCTGCATAAAATTCACTGAAAAAATTTTCTTCACTCAAAATTTCATGATGTGTCACTTTTTAAAAGTTTATGAAAATAAACTCGTGTTTCTAAGGTGCACAGGCTGGAATAAAAACCTAGCAGAGCGAAACGTGAATGATGATGTCAGTGGTAAGTGGTGTAATGAATCCTCGATCAATTTTAAGCGTTAACAACTTCCCACAGTGATGTTAATGGTTTCACTCTCTAAAAAATGTACTGACATGTTTCTGGTCAATACTACATTAAAATCTAAACGTGTAACACAGGCCTCTGCCTACCACTCTCACTTTACCTCCTCTCACTCCTCTGTTCTCTTCACTGGAGTCCAGCTGGTCTTCTGTCCCTCAAACAGTACAAGGTTTTTCTCACATTGGGGCTGTTGATTTAAATTTTTTTTGGTATCCAGTTATTCCTTCTCCCACTCATGAATGGCTCTTTCTCTGCACTTACATTTTAACTCTAAAGTAACCTACTCAGAGAGAGCTTCTCTGATCACTCTAGCTAAAGCAGCTGCTGCTGCTGCTAAGTCACTTCAGTCGTGTCTGACTCTGTGCGACCCCATAGATGGCAGCCCACCAGGCTCCCCCGTCCCTGGGATTCTCCAGGCAAGAACACTGGAGTGGGTTGCCATTTCCTTCTCCAGTGCATGAAAGTGAAAAGTGAAAGTGAAGTCGCTCAGTCCTGTCCGACCCTCAGCGACCCCATGGACTGCAGCCTTTCAGGCTCCTCCATCCATGGGATTTTCCAGACAAGAACACTGGAGTGGGTTGCCATTTTCTCCTCCAATGCATGAAAGTGAAAGGTGAAAGTGAAGTCGCTCAGTCCTGTCCAACCCTCAGCGACCCCATGGACTGCAGCCTTTCAGGCTCCTCCATCCATGGGATTTTCCAGGCAAGAGTACTGGAGCAGGGTGCCATTGCTTTCTCAGTTCCGCTCCCTTAAATCTTTATCACATTTTTTTTCCCTACAGCCATAACTGCTATGTGATTTCACCCTGTACCTTTTGCCTCTTCCATGGGCACGTAAACTCCTAAACAGGCAAGGATATTGTCAGCCTTTTTCACAGCTGTATCTTCAGTGTACAATACCCCTTGGTACACAGAAGAGGTGCTCAACGAAATAATTTTTTGAATGATAGAATCTGGTTCAATTCTATTCACTTGTTCCAACAGATGAGGAAAGGCCCAGGCCCAGAGAGAAAAGGCAGGCAACAAACCAACAGGAAGGCGGAAGCAGATGTGGAACTAGGTCCGCAAGGATGTTAAATCAGGACTCTCAAATTCCAAACTCGAACCCTGGGTGCTTTTTCAGAGTTAGCCGCTCAGTCGTGTCCGACTCTCTGGGACCCCCATCGACTGTAGCCCGCCAGGCTCTTCCGTCCATAGAATTTTCCAAATAGGGATACTGGAGTGGGTAGCCTTTCCCTTCTCCAGGGGATCTTCCCGCCTGAGGGGTCAAACCCCGGTCTCCCGCACTGCAGGCGAATTCTTTACCGTCTCAACCACCAGGGAGTAATTTTTAGGGAGTCATAAAACCACCGTCGGAGTCAGAGGCAGGGCGGAGCGTGAAAGGCGGCCACAGAGCCCCATTCTTCTCATTCCCAGTCCATCTCGAGAATTCCTGTCGTGCCTTTGGCCGTGAATTCGCAGTCCTTTCCGACACGGAGCTCCGAAATCTCCGCACGCGCCGCCCGGGCTACCCCTCACCTCCCTCGGCGTCTAGGAGCCACGCCCAGCCCCACCTCGCGGCGATCTGACTGGCCGGCTTCGGCCGGGCCTCGGACTCACCTGGCAGCTCCCTCATTAGGTAGAAGGGGCCGCAGCCTGCCGCCGACTTGTCGCTCCCGGGAGGGGCCGAGGCGGCGGTCGGGGGCGGGGCCGGCCCCGGCCCCCCGCCCGGAGGCGGCGGCGGCGGAGGGGGCGGCTTCCCGGGTCCGAAGCCGAGTGCCGCTGGCGGAGGTGGCGGGTCGGCCTGGGCCCCGAACAGCGCCGTGAAATTCTCCATCGTCCCCTCCGCCCCGGCGCCGTCCAGTGTCTGGCGTTAATGATTCTCATTGGTTAATCTTTTCACAGGGTACCGCCCTTTTCCTCCAGGAGCCATTTACCATTGGACTGCCTCTGGCCCTGCCTACCTTCTTCCGGCAACGACTTCCGTCGCCTTCTGAGAACGTTCCGGAAATACTCCTTAACTTTATTAAATTTTCCGAGGCCTCCGCTCGCAGCAATCGCTTAACCAATGAAATGACTTAGGTAGAAAAAGCGACAGTTAGGTTAGCCAATAACATATCAAATCCCTTGCCCACCTGCCTCTGTAGAGGCCAATCAGAGATCTAGTTCCGGGTTCAGAGGCGGGGCATCTGACACTTGGCCCAATGGAAACCTTCAATGGTGAGAGAGGCGAGACTACGGAAGCCGAAGAGAGCGGCTGGCCCCTCAAGGGGCCGGAAAGATGGCGGTCCTAGCGCCTTTGATTGCTCTCGTGTATTCGGTCCCGCGACTTTCACGATGGCTGGCCCGACCTTACTACTTTTTGTCAGCCCTGCTCTCTGCTGCCTTCCTACTCGTGAGGAAGCTGCCCCCTGTCTGCGAAAGTCTCCCCACGCAACGCGAAGACGGCAACCCGTGTGACTTTGACTGGGTGAGCGACCCCCTCCTCGGGACCCCACGACCTTGACTGTCCGCGCCCTGGGGGTCGCAGCCGGGAGCCCCGAGGCCGGCCGTTTTGAGAACGCCTCAGGTTCCAGGCCTCTTAGCGGACTTGACGGACTGAGAGTGTAGGGCGTGGATTGTTACGGAGCCCGAACCCCCTCTTGTTTGGGGGCACAGCAGCCGGTTAGCTCGCCCAGCAGTCTGAGCCTTCTGCCTCTTGAGTCCAGGCTCCTTCCCACCGCCCAGCCCGTGCTGGACCAGAGTCCTCCCCACACTGGGCACCTGCAGTCTTGCAGGGTTGCTCGTTAGTAAAGCCAGTTGAGAAACCAGGGAGTTGTACAAGGCGAGTAGTGTTTCTGGTGTTCTCGATTCACTGATGAAGAAACGGATCTCGGCGTGGTGAGCAGACTCGTCCAAGGTCACACAACTAGTGAGCGACGAGGGTTTGCAACCCGTCTTCAGCCATGCAAACAGCACGCAGCCATTTCTTAAAATAAAGTTACCAGTCTCCCAGGGCGGACTGTGTGCTGGGCTGTGTGCCGCATACTGCGGATGTAAAAATAAATAAAATTGTTAGGCCTGTGGACATGGTAAAAAAAAAAAAAAAAAGTAAAGAAATCTCTCTCAAGCCTCTTGCAGTCCTCCCTGAACTGGGATGGAGGGACCACTCAGAGAAATAACTTGAGGGGCTCCCCTGGTGGTCCAGGGGTAAGACTCTGCACTTTACCTTCAGGGGGCCTGGGCTCCATCGCTGGTCAGGGAACTAAGATTCTGCATGTTTTAAGGCAAAAAAAAAAAAAAAAAGTGTAAAATAAGTTGACGCTCTCTGCCCTCTGCTGAATAGCCACATACATGTTCTGAGGAAAGACAGTCACCTGAGTTTTTGTCTTTTTTCCCCAAAGGCCCAAATGAGTCTTGATCTTTAACAGAACCTGCTTCCTTACTTTTTATTCTTCACACTTTTCCATACTCTATCCTTTCCCAGTGTTATTAATTAGCTCAGATATAGCCATCTTCTTCAAAAGATCCTATTTTTATCTATCCCACTTTAACCAAAATAAGACTCAAAACATATAAGTGGATGGAAATAAAGATTTTTATAAAAGGGACTTTTTATGCAATTAATTTCTCTCAATACTCTTCCCTAATTATATGCAAAATACTGGAAGGTGTTATGTTTTCTTTTTACTCTGTTATTTTTTCTTTTTAACTATATAGTACTCATAACTGTTTGTCTTTCTGGAAAATCTGTGTTTTACGCATTTACTCTGGTGATTTGGAAGTTACAATATTAAGCTAGATAGTGTTAGCGAGGATGTGACTTCCCTGTTGGCTCAGCAGTGGAGAATCTACTTGCCAGTGCAGAGACTTGGGTTCGGTCCCTGGGTCGGGAAGATCCCCTGCAGAAGGAAATGGCAACCCATTCCAGTATTCTTGCCTGGGAAATCTCATGGACAGAGGAGCCTGGCAGGCTTCAGTACATGGCGCTGCAAAGAGTCAGACAGGACTGAGTGAGTAAGCACGGACACCCACAACCTTTGAATTTGAATAAGGGCCAAGTATTCGATAACAACAAGGAAGCAGTATTAATTTTGTTAGATATGATAATGGTATTTTAGTTTAAGAAGTTCTTATCTGTAAGCAATATGTACTGAAATCTTTACAGTAGAAATGATACAGTTGCAATTTGCTTTTAAGTTTCTTAAACTTAAAAGAAATGGGTAGCGTAGATGAAGTATTTTGCCATATTGGCAAAATATTACTATTGAAACTGAGTATTAGGAGTTTACTAAAGTATTGTAGGAGGCGGAAGATAATTTTCCCTTTGCCCTTCTGAGGTCTTGCCTGAGACTACTGTAATAAAAGACAGATGGAAGTAAATTAAAATACAAACACATTTATTAACACGTGTTACTTGTGTACAAGGGGATTACCCAGGGTAAACTCAGTGACAAAGAGGCTTAGAATTCCAGCTTACATGGCGTCTTCAACAAAGAACAATAGATTTGTGGAGAAATGACAGGATGAAGAAGGAAAGAGTTTTAGGTTTGCAGGAGCTGAAAATTGGAAAGGTAAGCTGATGGTAGATACAGGCGAGTTTGTTACGGTAGATCCCTCTGGCGCGATCTCCAGGCTGATAGCATCTAAAGTTATCTCCCCTGATTAGTTTTGTCCTTGGTAGAGAAGGTGAATTTTTGTCCTACTCTTAGGCACGTAAGGGAAGGGCATGGAGCTTTTCTTTATTTTACTTCTCATCAGTTGCCTTTAGACTCAAAATAATCCTGATGCCAAAATGGCGTGCTTGGGAGTGGCGTATTCTGCCACCCTTCAGTATCCTCTCTGATTTGGTGTGTGTTTAAGAATTTCCTTAATAAAAAGTTTGAAACAGGGCTACGCTGGTTACTCAGTGGTAAAGAATCCACCTGTCAATGCAAGAGACACAGGTTTGATCCCCAGTCAGGAAGGATTCCACTTGGTGTGGCGCAGCTCAGCCGGTGCACACAGCTACTGAGCCTGTGCTCTGGAGCCCGGGAGCCGCACTGCTTTACTGAAGCCCACGTGCCCTAGAACCCGTGCTCTGCAATGAGGGGGCCACCCCAGTGAGAAGCCTGCTCACTCCAGCCAAAAACAAGTAAAGATAAAATTAGCTTTAAAAAAAGTTTGAAATGGTGAATAAACAAGCAAACAACCAAGGGAGCTCTTGTTTATGCAGTTACTCTGGAACCCAGTCTCATCCTGTCTTCTACTGATGGCCTTAAGGTCATCCCAGCACCATGCCAGCAGGTGGGGAAAGAAAGCTGTCCTGCAAGGACATCCCCTTTCTTAACTGCCTGGGCGCAGGAGTGGTGCGTCACTTCTGCTCACAGTGCTTCTAGGAGTGCTGGTCACACAGTTCTCCCTAGATGCGGTATGTCCAGGAGAAGAAGGCAGTAAGGTTTGGAGTATACATGGCTGGTCTTTATCACAGACCCATTCTGTCTTCAGAGTATATTCCTTTCCTGTCTTTGGTCTCCTGATTGGGCATAATTCTCTTTTAAATCTTTGCATAATTATAAAAGCCACTTATACTCTTCCTAATTTCTACTCAGGTGGAATATTTAGTAAGGTCTGTCATATTTCCTACCCACACGCCCCCCCCCACTTTCGATGTCCATTTCTAAATCCAGTCAGTTGCCTTTTGTTGGAGATCGAAGCTAAAAACCTAGGTCCCTGATTGCCAGCTGTAAATCACAGTTAATGGGTTCTGTCTGAAATAATGATTTGGATCTTGTATGACTAACGGAAGGGTATGGAACGCCTCAAACCCTCCAGCCTACAGAAGGCCTCCCCGTGTGCAGTCTCTCACGAAGTCCTTGTCACTCTTCACTGCAGTCTTCCCTCTTTGAAGTTACCTCATCTGTGTCTTTGTCATTTTTATTGTCTGTCTCACTTAACTCACATGCAACTTACCTTCTAGAAAGTGAGAACGAACAGTAAACTAGTGGTACTGAAAAGTCCCTTTGAGAGGTTTGAAAGGCCTCCTTCAGCTCTCAGGTTATATTCAAGGTGCATGGATTATCACTATGACTATTAGGTGGAGAGGAATGTCTTACCTTAAAACCAAACAAATGGAATAGCCATCTGTTGTATTGATGGGAATGATTGAGAAAGTTTACCTGGGAAAGTTTTATTGTACCAGGGTCACGCTGAGTTGATCGTAGTATCTTACAGTTTTACGCTATATACTTTATGTAACTGTTTCATACTTCTTATCTTGTTTAATCCTCAGTCAAGGAAGCCCGTGCTCCCAAGTTAAGTGCTTTGCTGAAAGGCAACAGGCAGTTTGTGGTAGCGGTAGAATTGGAGCCTGGATCTTCTGACTGGTGTTTTCCCCACTACCCCTTGTGCTTGCTGAGTCACTTCAGTGGTGTCTGACTCTTTGCGACCCCGTGGATTGTAGCCCTCTAGGCTCCTCTGTCCATGGGATTCTCCAGACAAGAATACCGGAGTGGGTTGCCATGCCCTTCTCCAGGGGATCGTCCCGACCCAGGATTAAACCCGCCCCTCTTGTGTCTCCTGCAATGGTAGGTAAGTTCTTTACCACCAGCGCCACCTGGGAGGCCGACACTGCCCCTTGGCTGACTCCGGTGGTTTCTCTACTGTTCCTGTTCTCAGTTTGGATCTTTGTTCGTTTTTTCTCTGTTGGTTTGTATCACATGTTTGGCTCCCTTGGTCACCCGAATCGTTTCCGTTCATGCCATTCCTGACGCTCTGATTCTGTTCCAGAGAGAAGTGGAGATCCTGATGTTTCTCAGCGCCATCGTGATGATGAAGAACCGTAGGTCCAGTAAGTGTGGTTTCCCGCAGTTCGGACCGACGACCTCCAGAGTCTTACCCTCTTGTTATGAGAGGGGCATAACTTGGTGACCTTGACCCTCATTCTCTGCCAAGGCTGAATTTGACCTTAGACTTTGATCCTCTCCCCCCTCTCCCGTTTCAACGTATTCCAAGGAGAGGGACAAATAATAGAACACAGGAGCGTGCGGCCCAGCCTGACCTCTGACATCTTTGTGTTTCAGTCACCGTGGAACAGCATATAGGCAACATCTTCATGTTCAGTAAGGTGGCCAATGCGATTCTTTTCTTCCGCCTGGATGTCCGTATGGGCCTGCTTTACATCACACTCTGCATAGGTAAAGAGACTGTAAGACTTGGTTGTGGGAACCAAATTCCAGCACCAAACCGGTTTCTCCATACCTGTCTTCCATAGCTTATACCCAGTTAACTATGTGAGGGTCAGATGATGAAAACCTACAGAAATTGTATTTTAAGAGGAAGGGAATGTGTCTATGTATGTCTACAAAATGTACTCTTTGGTACTTGGAATCTTTGGGTTAGTTTGAAAGTAAATCCCCTGCTCAAGGCCTTATATGTTTCCTGTGCTGACTTAACATGCGCAACATGAGAGCTGTGAGGTAAGTTTTAATTGGGGGAAAATGAGGCGTCCAGGCTGGGAGACAGCACCTCAGCTCTGAGGAACTGGTCCACAGGGGTGGGAGGAAAGGCCAGCGTGTATGTGATTTTGGCGAAGAGGGAGTACACGCAGTCAGCATGTTTTTTATAGAAAGTGTGTGCTAGTCCCGTGAAGCTCTCTGCCAGTCACGAGAAACCGTTGTCACCATGAAGGATCTTGGTGCTTTTCTAGATATGAGGAGATACACGAATTGGGCTCATAAAATCGGCTCCTGAGAATATTTAACTATCGGAAGACCTGTCCTGCCAGTGTTTCCCTGAGCACAGGGCGCCTCGTTTCCGCTCTGCACCCTGAGCTCCTTCAGCGGGTGTTGAAGGTCGGCAGTTGCGGGTGCACATGACTAGTCCTTACAGAGGTGGATGGCAAGCGCCCCTCTGCAGTGACACCTGTGACACCCTTTTTCTGTGTTTAGTGTTCCTGATGACGTGCAAACCCCCCTGTACATGGGCCCTGAGTACATCAAGTACTTCAGTGACAAAACCATTGATGTGAGTACTCTTCTTCCCCGTTCCTTGGGTGCTTTGAGGGTGATTTTGTCGTTGCGCTCACTACTCAGAGGAACAGCCGTGCTTCAGAATGGAAGTCAAGGGCACTGGTTCATTGTGGGCTCCAGAGGAGAACCAAGGGCACCGTGTTTCATTGTGGGGTCTACAGAGGTATGGGGAAGCCAAAATGAGGAACTCGGTGCTAAAGTCTGAATCTTCCAGGAGCCTGTGTAATCCAGTTCACCATTTCCTCTCTGTGTGTGGCAGGAGGAGCTGGAGCGGGACAAGAGGGTCACTTGGATCGTGGAGTTCTTCGCCAACTGGTCTAGTGACTGCCAGTCATTTGCCCCTATCTATGCTGACCTCTCGCTCAAGTGAGTGGGACAGAGGGACAGAGGGCGGTAGAAGTTGTCCCGTCCCTCCCGTTGGTCTGGCCTTGGCTTTTGCACGCTGCAACCAAAGGCACTCCCGCCCCACCCTCAGGTATCTGCCTCTGTTTAATTGATTCCTTCTCTCTCATCTTGTGAAACAATACATTCCTCCCAGGTACAACTGTACGGGGCTGAGTTTTGGGAAGGTGGACGTTGGACGCTACACTGACGTTAGTACACGGTATGTGAGGGCCTGGGCAGGGGGTCCCCTGGGGTGATACATGCAGATGCACTTACAGAGAACCTTGTGGATCCTGCAGGTACAAAGTGAGCACGTCACCTCTCACCAAGCAGCTGCCTACCTTGATCCTGTTCCAAGGTGGGAAGGAGGTCATGCGGCGGCCACAGATTGACAAGAAGGGCCGGGCTGTCTCTTGGACGTTCTCGGAGGTATGTGCGCGGGCAGGTGGTTCGCAGGAGGGTGTAGAACAGGAGGTCAGTTTGGAGCCCACCCTGGGTTTGATTCCTAGCTCTGCTACTTGCCCACAAGCTTTGAGAGTGTGGACTGTTTATTAGGTCTCATTCATGGGTTCACTCAGCAAATTGTTCTACCACAGCAGTAGGGAACGGTTATTAGTTAAGACTCAGTCTCGGTGGCTCTTATAGTCTGTTTCCTTGGCAGTAAATTGGAGAGGGTAACATTTGCTTACAGGTTTTGTTTTGCAGATTACATTAAATAATGTAGTTATAATTCTTGGCACAGTGACTGGCACATAATAGGTGAATATTAATTGACTTTTTCAGGTACCCCAAAAAAAGCGATGTAGGTTAGATTCCTGTCCTTTGCTTCCTCCCTTCCTAGACTGTGTAAATACAGTTGGCCTTTGTGCAAATGACAGAACTGTGTCAGTCTGCTCTTGTGGATATCGTTCAGTAGTAAAAACTACAGTGCCGCGCACCCCGCGTGGTTGGCTAGAGCCGGACTGTGGTTGCGGAAGGCTGACTATAGTTATAGGTGGATTTTTGACTGCAAAAGGGTCAGTGCCCCAACCACACCCCTGTTCAACAGTCTGCTTCTTCCCAGACACCACTCTCCCCTTCCAACGTGAACCTGATGTGTGCACCCTTTTGCACAGGAGAATGTGATCCGAGAATTCAACCTGAATGAGCTCTATCAGCAGGCCAAGAAGCTGTCAAAGGCTGGAGATAAGATCCCTGAGGAGCAGCCTGTGGCTGCGGTGCCCGCTGCCGTGCCAGATGAGGAGAGCAAGAAGGACAAATAGGAACCCTGCTTCCTCTCCTGTCAGCCCCTGGCGCCTTGGGGGCCCTGCCCGTTCTGTAACCACAAGCCTTGCCTGAGGCCCGGGCCTTTTATTTATGTTTCCCCTGTTTGGCTATGCCTAGATGGGGAGGGTATCGCTTCTGACTTTTAAGAGGCATCCAGGGCAATGACAGGCACCCTCTCGGAAGGCCCCCACTGTTGCGGGCCGCTCTTTCACTGGAGGAAGGGAAAGATCTTGTCTGGTGGAGGGAGAAGGCTTGCCCTCCAAGCTGGGCCAGCGCGTCAACCACTGTGTGCTGCCTGACGTCTCCGTCAGGCTCTGGTCTCATTATTCCTCACCGTGGCGCCACACAGCCTACTTAGACTAGGTTAAACCCTAACATAAACAGGCCAACGTGCAGAGTTAGTGCAGAGATTTTCCCCTCAAGGAATCTTACTCCCTTAGGCCCTTCTGGCTTAGTCTGGCCTGTATTTAAAAAAGTGTAAGCCTGTGACTGGTCCCAAGGAAAAAGTTCAACCACAGACTTTTCTCTTTGAAGATTACTGAATAATCTACGTATTTTATGAAGATTGGGAGGAAGGGGAATAGAAGTTTGAGACTTCCTCTGTGTGGTGGGCCCTGGACGATGGCTCATTTAACCCTCCTGCATCCTCCCCACACCCAGTTGATGGTTTTGCACAATAAAGAGACTGAGAATTACTTTTGATTTCGCCTTTGTGTGTGATTCATGCATTACAAGTGGAAGTGTTGGTCGCTCCTGCATGAGAAAAGCCAGGCAATTGCAGAGGACTCTTCCGTGTTCATGTCGAAGGCCATCCTGATTAGTTTATCAGATGCTGCACAAAGGTCCCCACACTGTGGACACAGCTGCAGGTTTGGGTCTTCCCTCTGTTGGTGTTTAGTCGCTCAGTCATCCTATGGACTAGTCTGCCAGGCTCCTCTGTCCATGGCATTTCCTTGGCAAGAATACTGGGTGGGTTGCCATTTCCTTTCTCCAGGGGATCTTCCCAACCCAGGAGCACACCCATGTTTCCTGCGTTGGCAAGTGGATTCTTTACCACTTACCACCTGGGAAGCCCTTTTGAAGAGTAGCTATCCAACAGAACTGAAGAATCTACTAGGTTATTATGATATGACAATACAGACCTTAATGAGAAGGGGGAGGAAATGAGGGATGAGTAGGACTTAAGAAATCCCTGGGCATCTTTTCAAAATAGACATAGGTAGGCTCGTCAAAATCTCAGGACCTTTGCATGCATTTAAAAATGTTCCTCAAATGGTCTTGATATTAATAACACCCTACTAACATCCCACTTGAAAATCAATTATGTAAACAATATAGTGAATTTACTTAGTATTTATTCATATTAATGAAGGATCCTGAATGATTACTGACGTTAGATCTAAGCAATTAACTTGGAAGAAGCTCAAAATGAATTGGAGATATAATATTGGCTTGGTTTTAAAGACTAGGAAACAATCCAAGCTTCAAATCAAAACCTTGCACCCGTAACAAAGTTTACTTAACCCCAGAGTTAAGCTGTACACTTGGTCTGGGACTGATCCGTGGGTCCCAGGAGCGAAGTTTTGGGTAGCAGTCCTGATGGACGCCGTTCAAGCTGGCGCCGCGGTTACAGAAATGCCTGCGTGAGGACTGGTTTTCACAGCGACCCGGCCCCCAGCCAGGTGGTTGGGCGCGGCGCCCCGCACCTCCCCGCCTCTGCGCGCAGCGCGGCCCCGCCCGAGGCCCCGCCTCCAGACCACGTGTGCGCCTGCGCCACGCTTGCCGCAGCTTAAGAGAGGTTTCGCGGCGGGAGCTGAGTTCCTGGGCTGCGGGTCTGCGCTCGGAGCCGGCCTGGCCTGTGCCCGCGGCTGTGCCCTGTCCGCAACTGGGCCCCAGGCGCCATGGCGTCCCGCGGGAGGAAGCGGAAGGCCGAGGCGGCGCTGGCCGCTGCGGCCGAGAAGCGGGAGAAGCCGGCCGGCGGCCAGGAAGGAGGAGTGGGAGGGCCGAGCGTCGTCATCGAGCACTGGTGAGCGGCCCGGGGCGCGGCGGGGCGCGGGCGCCGCAGGCCCGGGCCCGGCTCTGACCGCGCCCCTCTCCCCGCAGCACGAGCTGACGAGTCTACGCGCGCAACGCCGCGGCCCTGAGCCAGGCGCTGCGCCTGCAGGCGCCCGAGCTGGCGGTGAAGGTGAACCCCGCCAGGCCGCGGAGGGGCAGCTTCGAGGTGACGCTGCTGCGCGCCGACGGCAGCAGTGAGTGCGGGCCGGGCGCGGGGGCCGGACCGCCGCCTCCCGGGGGCTTCGGGGAACGGCTGCAGGGTTCCATAGCCGTTGCGCTTCACGTGGCCTTTCTTCCCAGGCGCGGAGCTCTGGACGGGTCTTAAGAAGGGGCCCCCACGCAAACTCAAGTTTCCGGAGCCTCACGTGGTGCTGGAGGAGCTGAAGAAGTACCTTTCGTAGGGAGGTTGGGTCAGAAGACGTCTCGCTGAGGTTCGAGATGGCGAATGGCGCGGAGTGGGCTGATCTCCGTGCGGCTGCTGGCGCAGCAGCCCTTCCTGTTAAACCCCCGACTTCACACAGGACCCGCATCTCCGTAACTCGCTTCTGCTCGCGGGCTTTCCTCTAGTGGGAATACCTCTTCCCCTTTTTCCTGGTGGAAAACTGAAGTCGCCCCACCCCCGCCTAGAAAAAAATTTCCTACTCAGTGTGCCCTTTGCTACAACGTTTGCTTCATCCCTCTGTCTCTGAGCTAAGTCGTGGAATGCCGTTGGTAATGTAAATGACTGTGAGAATGCAAATTGTGTCCTTAAAGGATGCAGAGAACGGTTTCCCTGGGAGTATGGGCCTATTTTCTGTTTTCTAAAAAAACAGCTCACCTTCCTGTAAACCCCTCGGTGCCCTCATTTGAGTGTGTGTGGATTCTCCCCGGCGAAATCTGTGTAGTTTCAGGTATGCCTACCGCCCTCTCGTGTTACCAGCATGTGCTGCCAGCCCTGCGTGGTGGTGCTGGCACTCCTGGCCTTTGAGCGCTGCACACAGGGCTTTGGCATGTTGTCAGGCACTTGATGTTGAGTGAGATGGGGGCGGTGTGTGTGTACACGCCTTGAGCTGTGTCCAGTGGTGCAGGGCTGGCTAGGATTACCTGGATCCCTTCTCTAACTCTTTTCCTTTCTCCTTTTCACAGCCTCTGTCCCTGGTGATGTCGGAGCATTTATGACGGGACATGGCCAAACTTCAGTCATGTCCCTGAAGCTGTGGTTTCCTCCCCTCCAGAAACGATGGTTCAGTTGTGAGGCAGTCCTCTAGTAAGACACTGAAAAGTTCTTGGATTTGGTTTAATAAAAATTAAAGGATTTGAGTTTATATAAAGCCTGAGTCACAAAGTAAATTTATTAATATGGGAAGGGGTGCCCTAAGCCAGTTTTATGGGATTGGTCCTTGTGTTCCTCATAGCCTGAGGTCACCAATTAACTTGGGTCTCCTATGGTCCTTATTAGAGCATGAGAAACACTTGTAAAAACTATGGGGGGAAAGGAAATAAAAGGAACTATTTTTCTCACCTCACTTCTCAGAAGTGATGGTGGGGGACATCTTCCCAGCCTGTGGAGCTTTTGCCTATACTCCCACGCGGGCAATGACTGAGCCGCACATACCAGGAACTGGGGATGGGATGCCTGCTGACGGGGGAGACTGGCCTTGGCTGTCACCTGGGACCCACGAGAGGTGGTGACCACAGAGTTAACTGTTTCACTTGTCACGAACTGAAGACAAGATTATAAAAGGGAATTCGAGTTCATAATCTTCTGCCTATGGAATGACTTTTGCCTGGCTCCAAAAGCCTGGGGAGGGAAGGGGCGCTGCGGGCGTCCCTGGCTCCGGTGCCAAGAGCACAGGGACACGTGCTGGCCTGTCGGTGGCCGCCTCTCAGCCAGCACATGCCTCCCTCCCAGTCCGTGGCCCGCCCTCCCCGCTCTGCCACTACGTTAGTATATCTACCTCTGTTTCTGACTCTGAGGAAGGGTCAGGCCACACGGAGAGAATACCCATGGGTAGAATCCCCTCAGACAGTGAGTCTACATCAATCTCTTCAGGGCTGGCAGGAAGTGGACCCACCCACTCAGAGTTGCCAGATCCCTCCTTGCCTGCCTCTGGAGCTGGGTATAATACCTCATCCATCGATAGGGACACTTCCAGGCCAGCGTCCACCCAGTTTGAACAGGGAGGCGAGAGGTCTCCATAGGACCTTTGGGGAGGGTCAAGGGAGTCCACTTGGAGAAGTTTGTCTCTCTGACCTTCCAGTGGCTGGGAGCTGCTAATTTCCAGGTCTGGAGTCCAAGAGCCTCCCACTGAAAACACCTCCCCCTCACTTACCTCGGAGGGTATGACAAGGGGGCTGAAGGGCTCAGCTGGCTCTTTGTTCTCAGAGGGCAGGACTAGGGGGCTGAAGGGCTCAGCTGGCCCTTTGTTCTCACCAAGAGGTTCCTTTTCCAGTCCTGGGAGCTCCCTGGGCCAGAGCTCCACATCTGGCAAACACCATTCTTCCCCTTCGATCCAGGTCTTGCCTGTTTCTGTCAGGTGGTAACTCGGGGTCCTGCAGTCCTCAGCCTGGGGACTCTCCAGAGACTCCATGGGCGGCTCAATGTCAGAGCCGCAGAGCATGAAATCCAGGATCTCCTCCAGCTCACTGGTGGCGGCGGCACTGGTGATGCGGTACTCCTCAGCTTCGCAGGGCTGCCCGAGCAGGGCTGGGTTGAATGTGTAGGACTCTCTGCAGTCCGTGTCCAGTCCAGGTTCCTTCCCTACCAGCTCTGAGCTGGACCCAAACTCGGACTTCTCCACTGGGGGGTCTGGGGAGCGGCCGGCAGAGAGCAAAACGTCTTGCAGCCTGGAGCACACGGGCAAGTCCTCACACAGGTTTGTTCTTGCGGATGACAGGTCCTGCTCCTTACCTGAGGATGGCTGTGTCCCCAGAGGCTCTCCTGAGTCTTTGAGTTCTGGGAAATGAGGGCTATCTTGAGAGATTCTGAGGGGAGGCTCCTGAACGACCTCCCAGCAGGTCCCATTGACTATCTTGCGAAGCTTCACTCTCCCAACCTGCCCCTCCTCTGCAGAGTCTGGGTGAGGGGCCCTGGTTTCGGGGCTCCGCTTCTTGTTCCCAGCCATCTTCCCAAGACCCGATGCACTTGGGGTGCTCCTGAGGGGACTAGCTCGCCCCGTTTTCTGCTTGTCCTCTGGTGCTCCTTTATTTGTACTCTTCTGCCGCCATAGACGCCGACCAGGGGCTGTGGGCACCGAGCTGGCTCCACTGAGGAGGCTGGCAGGCTTGGATGTGCAGACATCAGGAGACGGCTTTGAGCGGCTCAGCTTGATCTTCCTGGGCAGGAGTCGCTCGTCGACGCAGGGGTACAAGCTGGGTGGGGAGAGTGCGATAGGACCGAGGGCGGGGTCACTCCTGTTCTCTTTGGGTCCCTGACCGTGGCTCGATGGTGAAGCACTTGGTTCTTGTGGAGCTGGGCAGGCCCTGGCCTTCCTCTTGAGTAGGAGAGTGCCAGACAAGTTCTCCGGGTTCTGTTGGTGGTTCTCTGGGGGCCCCTCCTCCTTCCCCGACGACTTCAGTCTCTCTGCCCTGAGAGGACAGGGCGCCTGGGTGACAGGCAGCGGGGCTCGAGGCCGCCGGCTGGAAGCCACCACCCTGGCAGAGATTGGTGCGGGGCTGGGAGGCTGCAGGCACTCCCTGTTCAGCCTTCGACCCTGAGGGGCCTTCACCAGCTTCCCACCCTCTAGCTGAAGGGATTCGAGCTCAGACACACGGAGCTGGCGGGCTGCGGAAAGCATGTCCTGGGCTTCTTCCCCAGATAATTCCATCTCGGAGGTGTACAGGAAGTCCACCAGCTTCCTCAGGGTCCTGATCTTCAGGCCCCCCAGCTCAAGCACCACCTTCCGACCCTGGGCTGGCTTCTCCCGCTCCAGGCGCTCTGTGAAGAAGGGGCTGCAGGCTGACAGGATGCAGCAGTGGGCTGGGACCGCCTCACCTGCAGGGAAACCCAAGTGTTTACCTCAGGGCGAGTGGCCTGCTCTTGGGTCAGACACAGACACTACACCTGAGTGTGCTGTCCCTTCTGTGTCCCTCATGGAAGTACACGGAGGAGAAATTTGTTTCTTCTGCCTACCTGGAACATTCTGCCATTACCCAGCTAACTCAATTTTTATCCTTACAGGTTTATTTTAGGCTTTCAGAAAGCCTTCCCCACCCCTCCTCTGCCATCCTGTCTGGGTTAGCTGCGCTGTAGCTATCACAGCATTCAGCTATTTGTATTGGAATTGTCCATCTCCTTCACTAAACTTCTAAGCTCCAGGGACAGGAATGGTGTCTGTCTGACTCACTGAAGAATACCCAGTACTTGACACAAAGTAGGGGATCAAACACTTGCTGAATAAATGTTTTTGACTCACCCAAGAGTTTAAAAATTTGTGATCTAATCAAAAGATCATCAGCTTTGGATATGGATAATCAGGATAATCAGGGAAGCTTGCTTCCCTGGTGGCTCAGACAGCAAGAAATCTGCCTGCATGCAATGCAGGAGACCCAGGTTCCATCCCTGGGTCGGGAACATCCCCTGGAGGAGGGCATGGCTACCCACTCCAGGATTCTCACTTGGAGAATTCCATTAACAGAGGAGCCTGGTGGGCTACAGTCCTTGGGGTCGCAGAGAGTCGGACACGGCTGAGCGACTTTCACTTTTCAGTCAGGGCTCAGTTCTCTCCTGAAATCCCTCACTGCCTGGTATCCACTGTCGTGAGCCACGTTCTCATTTTATGGGCACTTCCGGAGAAATTTTTCCCTCGCCCATGGCTTCATTAGCAAAGGCTTGCTGATGATTCCCAGATCCAACCCTGCCCAGATACCTCTTCTGAAATACTAAGCATGCCACAGCCTGCAAGACAACACGGATGTCCCACAAGCACCTCCAATGCACCCTTTCTAGAGAGTAACTCACCATTCCCCACACTCCAAAACTTCCTGATTTTTACTTCAAAATAAGAACACATTCACCCAATGGCCCAGGCCTGAAAACTAGAAGTCATATTTGAGTCTTCCTTTTCTCTTACCCACTGCATCTAATCAAATATTGTTTTCTTAAAAAAAAAAAAAAAAAACAAACAAACTAATAATTCTTGAGTCCTTATTATGTGCCAGGCACCTAAGTCTCTTACCAGAATTAATTTTAATCTTCACTGCAACCTTGTGAGGTAGTTGTTATTAAAGATGAGTAAACTGTGGCATAGTCTACTACTACTAAGTCACCTCAGTCATGTCCGACTCTGTGTGACCCCACAGACGGCATAGTCCAGTAATGTGCAAAATTACAGTTAGGTAAGCATACAGTCACACCACTTCATGGCAAATAGATGGGGAAACGGTGCCTGACTTTACTTTTTGGGCTCCAAAATCACTGCAGATGGTGACTGCAGCCATGAAATTAAAAGACGTTTACTCCTTGGAAGCAAAGTTATGACCAACCTAGAGAGCATATTAAAAAGCAGAGACATTACTTTATCAACAAAGGTCCATCTAGTCAAGGCTATGGTTTTTCCAGTAGTCATGTATGGATGTGAGAGTTGGACTGCAAAGAAAGCTTGAGTCGAAGAATTGATGGTTTTGAACTGTGGTGTTGGAGAAGACTCTTGAGTCCCTTAGACTGCAAGGAGATCCAACCAGTCCACCCTAAAGGAGATCAGTCCTGAGTGTTCATTGGAAGGACTAATGTTGAAGCTGAGACTCCAATACTTTGGCCATCTGATGTGAAGAGCTGACTCATTTGAAGATACCCTGAGGCTGGGGAGGATTAGGGGCAGGAGGAGAAGGGGACAACAGAGGATGAAATGGTTGGATGGCATCACCGACTCAATGGACATGAGTTTGGGTGAACTCTGGGAGTTGTTGATGGACAGGGAGGCCTGGCGTGCTGCGGTTCATGGGGTCACAGAGTCGGATATGACTGAGCAACTGAACAGGGAAGGAGCAGGGACAAGATTTGAACCCAAGGCTACCTCAGTCTATGCTATGTTCTTAACTGCAGCAATTTTTGTAAATTCTTTTTGTTGCTATTGTTCAGTTGCTAATTTGTGTCTGACTCTCTTCAATGCCATGGACTGCAGCACATCAGGCTTCCCTGTCCTTCACTATCTCCTGGAGCTTGCTCAAACTCATGTCCATTGAGTCAGCGATGCTATCCAACCATCTCATCCTCTGTCGTCCCCTTCTCCTCCTGCCCTCAATCTTTCCCAGCATCGGGGTCTTTTCCGATGAGTCAGGTCTTTGCATCAGGTGGCCAAAGTATGGAGTTTCAGCTTCAGCATCAGCCCTTCCAATGAATTCCGGGTTGATCTCCTTTAGCACTCATTGGTTTGATCTCCCTGATGTCCAAGGAACTCTCAAGAGTCTTCTCCAGCACCACAATTTGAAAGCATCAATTCTTCAGTACTCTGCCTTCTTTATAGTCCAACTTTCACATTCATATACCTCTTTAATACTTATCTTTAATAGCTCATAAGCCATATATTTTTTTCTATTCTCAATGCCTTAGTTCAGGCCACAATTCCCTTTTTCCTGGATCCCAAAACAGCCTCCTCTCTGGACTCAATAACAATCTAATAATTCCCCTCATTGCCTGAGTGCTATTTATAAACAAGTTATGACCTTCTTCTTTAAAACTGTTTGTAGATGACATGATCCTCTATATAGAAAACTCTAAAGATTCCACCAGAAAATTATTAGAACTAATCAATGAATGTAGTAAAGTTGCAGGATATAAAATCAACACACAGAAATCCCTTGCATTCCTATACACTAATAATGAGAAAACAGAAAGAGAAATTAAGGAAACAATTCCATTCACCATTGCAACGAAAAGAACAAAATACTTAGGAATATATCTACCTAAAGAAACTAAACACCTATATGTAGAAAACTATAAAACACTGGTGAAAGAAATCAAAGAGGACACTAATAGATGGAGAAACATACCATGTTCATGGATTGGAAGAATCAATATAGTGAAAATGAGTATACTACCCAAAGCAATTTATAGATTCAATGCAATCCCTACCAAGCTACCAACGGTATTCTTCACAGAGCTAGAACAAATAATTTCACAGTTTGTATGGAAATACAAAAAACCTCGAATAGCCAAAGCAATCTTGAGAAAGAAAAATGGAACTGGAGGAATCAACCTGCCTGACTTCAGGCTCTACTACAAAGCCACAGTCATCAAGACAGTATGGTACTGGCACAAAGACAGAAATATAGATCAATGTAACAAAATAGAAAGCCCAGAGATAAATCCACACACATATGGACACCTTATCTTTGACAAAGGAGGCAGGAATATACAATGGATTAAAGACAATCTCTTTAACAAGTGGTGCTGGGAAAACTGGTCAACCACTTGCAAAAGAATGAAACTAGAACACATTCTAACACCATACACAAAAATAAACTCAAAATGGATTAAAGATCTAAACGTTAAGACCAGAAACTATAAAACTCCTAGAGGAGAACATAGGCAAAACACTCTCCGACATACATCACAGCAGGATCCTCTATGACCCACCTCCCAGAATATTGGAAATAAAAGCAAAAATAGACAAATGGGACCTAATTAAACTTAAAAGCTTCTGCACAACAAAGGAAACTATAAGCAAGGTGAAAAGACAGACTTCAGAATGGGAGAAAATAATAGCAAATGAAGCAACAGACAAACAACTAATCTCAAAAATATACAAGCAACTCCTACAGCTCAATTAATAAAAATAAGAAAAATAAATAATTGAAAAAAATAATTGAAAAATAAATGACCCAATCAAAAAATGGGCCTAAGAACTAAATAGACATTTCTCCAAAGAAGACATACAGATGGCTAACAAACACATGAAAAGATGCTCTACATCACTCATTATCAGAGAAATGCAAATCAAAACCACTATGAGGTACCATTTCACGCCAGTCAGAATGGCTGCGATCCAAAAGTCCACAAGCAATAAATGCTGGAGAGGGTGTGGAGAAAAGGGAACCCTCTTACACTGTTGGTGGGAATGCAAACTAGTACAGCCACTATGGAGAACAGTGTGGACATTCCTCAAAAAACTGGGAATGGAACTGCCTTATGATCCAGCAATCCCACTGCTGGGCATACACACTGAGAAAACCAGAATTGAAAGAGACATGTGTACCCCAATGTTCACAGCAGCACTGTTTATAATAGCCAGGACATGGAAGCAACCTAGATGTCCATCAGCAGATGAACAGATAAGAAAGCAGTGGTACATATACACAATGGAGTATTACTCAGCCATTAAAAAGAATACATTTGAATCAGTTCTAATGAGGTGGATGAAACTGGAGCCTATTATACAGAGTGAAGTAAGCCAGAAAGAAAAACACCAATACAATATATTAACGCATATATATGGAATTTAGAAAGATGGTAACAATAACCCTATACACGAGACAGCAAAAGAGACACTGATGTATTGAACAGTCTTTTGGACTCTGTGGGAGAGGGAGAGGGTGGGATGATTTGGGAGAATGGCACTGAAACATGTATAATATCATATATGAAACGAGTCTCCAGTCCAGGTTTGTTGCACGATACTGGATGCTTGGGGCTGGTGTACTGGGACGACCCAGAGGGATGGTATAGGGAGGGAGGAGGGTTCAGGATGGGGAACACGTGTATACCTGTGGCGGATTCATTTTGATATATGGCAAAACCAATACAATATTGTAAAGTTAAAAAATAAAATTAAATTTACAAAAAAATAAAATCTACAAGTATAATTCCAGTGTTCTGAGGACAAGAGCAACTTCTTTGGTATAACACTTCAGACCTGCTAATTTCTTTAGCCACAGCTCTGATCAATACACCTCTTACAGTCTGTGCTGTAGCCATAATGAACCACTTGCAAACCGCTGGTCCATACCTCTAAATCTCGGTACATGCTATTTTCTTTGCCTGGGAAAATCCTTCCCCACTTCTTCCTATGTCTATTTGTCCTTCACAACTCACCTAAGAGGTTATTTCCTCCAAGAAAATCTCCCTAACCCCATCTCCCAACCTCCTCAGGTCTGTGAAGTAGGTGCCTCTTTTGCACTCCTGTATCAGCCTATATCTTCCCCAATGTTATTTATTACACTGCCCCGCTATCTGAATGCACTGGTTACCGGAATATCTCCCCCTTATATGGTTTCCTTACAAGGATGGGCTTTATTTTCATATATACTATGTGCCCATGCTAGTACAGTATACTTTTTTGGTTTACTTTGGATAAAGGAATGAAACGCCACTCTTACTAAGAGAACCAATAGACAAGTCACTTAAATCACTGTCTCAATTTGCATATGTGTAGAACTGGAACCATACAACAACATTCTTTATCTCACAAGGCTGTTGTAAAAACCAAGATGAGAAACTAAACTATACTGTATGCACTTGGTAAACTGGAGAGTGTTACACAATGTTGGTAATGAAGAAAGTGAACTGCCAAGAGACCAAGTTACTTGCTTGGCAAGACAACAGGAAAACAGGGCTTCCCTGGTGGCTCAGTGGTAAAAAAAATTTGCCAGCCAATGCAGGAGACGCAGGTTCAGTCCCTGGTCTGGGCAGATCCCACATGCCAAGAAGCAAGTAAGCCATACTATTAAGCCTATGCTCTAGAGCCCAGGGACCCGTCTACTGAAGCCCATGCACTCTAGAGAACATGCGCTGCAACAAGAGAAGCCACTGCAAGCAGCAGCCTGCACACTGCGATGAAGAGTTCCCACTCACCTCCACTAGAGAAAAGCTGGCGCAGCGATAAAGACCTAGCGCAGCCCAAAGTGATAACTAAGAAAGCAGAAAAGTACATAATCAGATCAGATCAGTCGCTCAGTCGTGTCCGACTCTGCGACCCCATGAACTGCAGCATGCCAGGCCTCCCTGTCCATCACCAGCTCTCGGAGGTCACTCAGACTCACATTCATTGAGTCAGTGATGCCATCCAGCCATCTCATCCTCTGTCGTCCCCTTCTCCTCCTGCCCTCAATCTCTCCCAGCATCAGAGTCTTCTCCAATGAGTCAACTCTTCCCATGAGGTGGCCAAAGTATTGCAGTTTCAGCTTTAGCATCATTCCTTCCCAAGAAATCCCAGGGCTGATCTCCTTCAGAATGGACTGGTTGGATCTCCTTGCAGTCCAAGGGACTCTCAAGAGTCTTCTCCAACACCACAGTTCAAAAGCATCAATTCTTCGGTGCTCAGCCTTCTTCACAGTCCAAGTCCCACAGCCATACATGACCACAGGAAAGACCATAGCCTTGACTAGGCGAACCTTTGTTGGCAAAGTAATGTCTCTGCTTTTGAACATGCTATCTAGGTTGGTCATAACTTTCCTTCCAAGGAGTAAGCGTCTTTTAATTTCATGGCTGCAGTCACCATCTGCAGTGATTTTGGAGCCCAGAAAAAGAAAGTCTGACACTGTTTCCACTGTTTCCCCATCTATTTCCCATGTAGTGATGGGACCAGATGCCATGATCTTCGTTTTCTGAATGTTGAGCTTTAAGCCAACCTTTTCACTCTCCACTTTCACTTTCATCAAGAGGCTTTTAGTTCCTCTTCACTTTCTGCCATAAGGGTGGACGATGTAATACTTACATTCTGCTTAGTACAACATTAAAAATACCTAAGTGTTTTACGTATGTTAAACTCAATCTTCACAATCATCCCACTACCGTATCATCCACATTTTATAGAATTTCTACACTTAACGGAGCTTTATAATTAGTTCATTTTTTAAGAGGAGTATAATCTCACTTTCACTTTTGAGAAATGTACCCATCCTAGAAAAAGTTCTTTAACAAACAGGACTCAAAGGCAAGCATTACACACTTTCCTGGTTTTGTCCTTCACTGCCTGGCCCTAAAATCATTTTTTCTTAGTCTATGGTGAGTTTTCAATTGAGTCCCTACTAGTCTCTTACCTTCCGCCTGCAGAAGGACATCACAGAACACACCGCTTTTTTGCTGGTGATAAAGCTGCAGAAAAGCTAAGCGGAGGAATCGGGGATTCCTGTACAGGATTTTGGGACTTTCAGGAGAGCACATGTTGATCTCTTAACAACCTTTCTGGGTTTTCATGGATCAGATTCCTGTGGGTGAGATAACACCTTTCAGAGGCATGGTTATACCTGATTTTTTTCTTTTTATGTTTAAAATGACAGAGGAATTTTGAAAGTAAGAGAAAAAAGCATGAATTGAGGAACCATAAGTCCACGGATTGGGCCCCCAAGTGTATCTTAAGGATATCCTAGTGGTTACAGGTGGGAGCTCATTGATAGCCTTAGATTTGAATCTCAGCTCTGTTACTTATTAGCTGAGCTATATAATTTCAGGCAAATGATCTAACTTCTCTGAGTCTTACTTTTCTGATCTAGCTAGGAAATGAGAAGTGTAACAGTCCTGTACTAACCTCATAAGGCTGTTTGAGAGATTTAATGAGTCAATTTCTACCAAACTGCTTAGCACTGAGTGCCTGGCACAGAACTAGCACGACAAAAATGGAATTTTTGTTATCCTTAAACCTTCCTCATTCATATGACCAGGGACTCAACTCCCATGGTGCTGACTACTCATATTCTTCCTGAGCACCACATTTCTGAGTTTCATGGGTGTACTTCCCACATTTAACACATTTTAACAAAACACTTACTGAGTATTAAATGATCTCTAAGAAGTCGTACACGGCTTATTCTCTCCAAGCTCACTCTATCACACTAACCAGCAGAGGGCGCACAGCCAAGAAGAGAAGCTGCGGGGCTTGGTGAGGTCTCCAACCGAAAGAAGAAGACTGCCACCCTTGGTTCAGATCTTCTTGTCCAGAGAAAGCCTGTTTCCGCCTGGAAATTGGTATAAGATTTAGCCTTTAGGTTTGTCAATCTGGTTACCTATCTGGCTAACAGTGAAGCAAGGATGATTATGCTAGATTCTATCCCTTCCCAACACAAGCTGGGTATTCGGACTCCCGGCTTACTACGTTTCCAGTTTTCTGCACCGAGATCCCCGCACGCTGCACAGGTGGCGTTTCTTTCCCGGCATGCAGGTTTCCGTCAGGTGGCACTGGGGCTCCAAACGGTTCCCGTCAAACTATCGGGAAAGAAACGAGTGGAAAAGGTAAATTAAGAAACCGTAGGTTCAATTCCATCCCAGCCAGAGGCACGGAAGTGGAGGATGGCAGCGGTTGCAAGGGCCCAAACGTAGGCCCTGGGGGAGACTTCCCGACCCACCAGCACTGGGCCTCGCCCCCAGACCCAACCTGGAATAGCTCTGCCTGAGGAGATGCTCCTGCGGTCGTCTCGGTGCTTGGGTCCTCGATCCAGCCTGCCTTGCTTCCTCCTACACTCCAGCCTGGCGCGGGGAGGCTTAGCAAAGCTGCACAACGTCCCGAGGTCTCCTTCCCTGTCCAGAACCAAAGGAATCGGGGTTGGTGGAGCGGGGAACGCAGGGCTTCAGGGAAGGCCCTGCAAAACGGGGCGCTCCGCAAGCTCCGGGCGCCCCGGGCCCAACTCCTTTGAAGAGAGACCTCTCGGCGCGAAGGTTTCTGGGAATGGAGCGTGCGGGTCCCGGAGGCCCGAATCCAAAGCTCGCCCTCACTGTCGCCTCCGGCCACACGGGCTTTGCAGCCGCCCCTCCAATGCCCCTCGTCCTGGCGCGGGCCCCAGCACACGCGTGCACCAGGGCTGTGGTGGTAGGGGGCGCTGACAGCGAGAGCCCGAGGCCACGCAGCCAGCACCACACACCTCGCGCCACCGTCCTCGCGTACCACACGCACGCACGTCGCGGATCAGACGTGCTTCCTCCTCCCCCAGCCTCGCGGGTTGACGCCGGGCGAATACGTCACCCCGCATTGGCCAAGGCCCCTCAGACAGCCAATCACAGGGCGAGGGGCGCTTTGGGCGGGAAGCCAAGTCTCGAGGGACTTGGGGGCTGGGGGCAAGAGGGCTCCCACGGCCAGAGACAGGGGGAAGGGCTCGCCGGCGAGGGATTCTGTAGGAGCAGGCCTCATCCTTGGCACCCGATGAAAACAAATGGAGAAGAGGCTCCAAGGAGGTGGGAGGACACCTCCGGCTTCCCGTGGAGGAGGCTGCTAATGGCCTCGGTCCTGCTAAGAGCGCCTCAGACGTAATGGAGGCGAAGGCTTACAGATGGCGCCACTCGCACCAGGTCCCACGTGACTCTCACACTAGGTGGCTCCTCAGGCCAGGAATGTTCTGGAACAAGGTTCCTGGGCTAACTCCTGATTTCAGGTTTGTCATAGACACCACCCCAGACCCACATCTGGGAGACCTGATGACCCGAGGCGGGGGCAGAACTCTCCAGCCGGAGGGATCTCGAGTGTTGAGGTGTTTAGCGCACTTCCTGGTGGGAAACAAGCTGTTTTCAGGGGTGGGGTCAAAAATCAAACGATCTAGAGATCACACATTCTGAGAGCACGCCAAGCCGCGTCGGAACCGCACAGCGGTTGTCTGCCCCGTGCGTGTCGGGACCTGGGTCCCGGCTTCAGGTAGCTGCCCGGTGTCGCCCTGCACTGGACGGGGCCGGCCAAATCCGACGCCCCCGGGGACAAAGTGTGGTGCGGTCACCCGGCCGGAGGCGGGAAGGACGGTACCCGAGAGACGGGGAACCTGTCCAGGGACGAAGCGGAGAGGGGTGAAAAGTACTGGGCGCTCAGGTGTGTCTTGATTGCTATCTTACGTCTTCTCAAAAGGATCTGAGGTGGATGAAATACAGGGCGGGGCATGGACTGCCAGGTCAGGTAATATTTTCCCTAGTTTGAGCTCCCTGCACTTGAGATGGAGAAAGAAGCGAGGAACAGAAAGACATTTGGGGCTGCTGTCAGACTTTGAAGAGGTAGCAGTTCGTCAAAGGACATAAAACTTAGCAGAAGGAGGACAGGTTTTTAGATGCTGCCAGCGCGCGTCACACACACACACGCACGTGCGCACACACGCATACACATACACACGAAAGCAAGCAAGGGAAAAAGACGAGCAATACTTGTGTGCAGCATCTGTTACTGTGGAAATGGAGCCTTGACTCGGCAGGTGCAGCGCCGCCGTAGGGGAATCTATGGCGTTTGTCCAGAAAATAGAAATATCGCATCCTCTCAGAAATATATTGTTATCAGGACTAGACTAATTTTCAAGAGGTAGAGAGGACTCACTTCTTTTGTTGGTTTGTTTGTTTTAAATGCAACAACAGTTTAGTTAAATCTTGCGTTAGTCCATTTTATAAAGGGAGTAAAAATGGCCATCCTACCCAAGGCTTCAAAATGGCAAACTTAGGATGGTAATGTGTTGCCATCAGAGCAGATAAAGAAGTAAAAATGTTTTGTTTTCCTTTGTATGAGTAGACAGTGTTTTTTGTGTTTTTTTTTTTTTTTTTGGAGTTGGATTTTAAAAAATTTCTTCTCTTTGGCATTTATAGTTTTAGGCTGTTTTAAAAGTAAAGTCATCACAGCACAATGCTCTGCCCTATATAATAATTTTAACATTTCTTTTTTAAGTACAGTTTATTTCATAGTTCAGTTCATGATATCTTTGTGTGTATGTGATGATGGTTGTGGGTGGAGAAGTTAAACTTTGAGAGTTGTAAAAATGAGTACTGAATGTAGTCTTCCATGCATTAAAAACAAAATGAAGAACAGAAAGAAAAAAGGAAAGAGGGAAAAAAGGCTCCAGTAAAAACAACCCTTTTTCTCTGAACACATCCATTGATTTCTCTCCATTTTTACTGCTACTTCTGTAGTCAGCTCCATATCACTGCAACTTGACTTTCAAACGAATTTCCTTGCTTTCACTCTTCCCTCTACTTTAATCCATTTGTCACATAAGCAGCCAGACCTTTTCAAAATGTTGATTGGATTATGTCATTCTGCTGTTTAAAATTTCCACAGACTTTCTTTCACCTAGAATAAAATCAAAACTCCTTTCTCTAACCTATAGATGCCTTTATACTCTGATTCCCACCTATACCTCCCTCATTTCCAACATGTTCTGCTGGATCCAGTATATTTCAGCCCCACACTTTAGGGCTTTGGCATTAGTAGTTACCATTGTTCATATTTTCTCAAGGTTGGCTGCTTCTTACCATTCAGATTTCTCCTTAAATGTCACTTGTCCAGAGAGTTTGTGCCTGAATTTAAACTTATTGAGAGCAGGATACTTGTCTGTCTCATTATCCTTGACCTCTAGAAAGGCGCATGGCTTATAGTAGGTGTTCAAAATAACCCCAAAGGAACACGTCTTTTTATTTTCTATTCACTGAGTATAAACAGGTTTTCCCTCAGTGAGTGTTAATCCTTATGATTCTTTATTTGAAGATGGCTGTTTCAGATAAATTTAACAACTTTTCATCACTGAGTTAACTGTTTAAATTTGTATATAATTTTTTTAAATTTATTTTTTATTGAAGGGTAATTGCTTTACAGAATTCTGCTGTTTTCTGTCAAACCTCAAAAATTTGTATATAATTTTATTTTGAATGTTATCTACAAATTCATTAATGCTAAATGACTTGTCCAGGATTATTTAACTAGTAAGACAACAGACTTCATTTCATTATTTATGTGTTGCTAAATTTGATATACAAGGCTGAGCTCTGGGGATACACTAGAAAGATCATTTTAATGCCTTCATGGAGCTTATCTCCTGGTGGGGGAGACAGGAGAACGCACAGACACACATGCATAAAGGAAGGAAGTCAAAATATTTGCAATCTGTTAGTGACGTGTGAAGAAAAGGAGACTAATCCATCTCTAGAAAACCATCGCTTATTCTAGATAATGGCTCTCATCTAGGAACCAGTGAATCAACAAACTGGTTGATTTTTGGTGTTGTTTTCCTTTGACAATCATCTTTGGCTTTTAAACTTGGTGGCTTAGACGGTAAAGCGTTTGTCTACGATGCGGGAGACCCAGGTTCGATCCCTGGGTTGGGAAGATCCCTTGGAGGAGGAAATGGCAATCTACTCCAGTACTATTGCCTGGAAAATCCCATGGACGGAGGAGCTTGGTAGGCTGCAGTCCATGGGGTCGCAAAGAGTCGGACACGACTGAGCGACTTCACGTTCACGTTCAGAGGTAAAAGAGGGAGAAGGCAATGGCACCCCACTCCAGTACTCTTGCCTGGAAAACCCCATGGACGGAGGAGCCTGGTGGACTGCAGTTCATGGGGTCGCTAAGAGTCGGCACGACTGAGCAGCTTCACTTTCACTTTTCACTTTCATGCATTGGAGAAGGAAATGGCAACCCACTCCAGTGTTCTTGCCTGGAGAATCCCAGGGATGGGGAAGCCTGGTGGGCTGCCGTCTATGGGGTCGCACAGAGTCCGACAGGACTGAAGTAACTTAGAAGCAGCAGCAGAGGTAAACGATGTGATAAGGTAATTGGAAAAGATTCTTAGGCAATGAGAGTTAAAGGCTGTTTCTTTGTCAAATGTATTCATTTCCCATTCTGGTTTGTTTAAAGCCCATCAGACAGGTGCTGTGATGTCTGTTTGGTCTTCCAGCACTTCTGAGAGAAGTTCTTTTTGGCCACGTTAGACCAAATGAGAGGGTCTATGAGACTGTAGACCAAATACGAGGGGGTGCATAATGATCAGATAAACCTGATTGGAAGGGCACTTTCATGCGGAGGAGTGGAGTTCCAGTTTAGATAGATAAGGAGGGTCAGATTATGGTTAATAAATGTTACTTTAATGTATTGGATGAATAAATATGGATCTTGAAAACAGATGAGGAGCTTGGTCTTTACCCTGAGCACAGTGTAAGGTAATGGAAACAGCATGGGTTTGGAGTCAGCCTGATAAGGGTTTACTCCTTAGCTGGATGAGCTCAGGCAAGTTTCTTAACCTTGCTGAGCCTTGATTTTCTCATCTGTAAAATGGTAGTAATACTGTCTCCATGGTGGTATTGTAGAAGTTAGGGACAATGAGTGCAAAGTGCCCTTACATGATGGATGCCTCATCATTGGTTGCTATTTTGGGGCAGTGGTGAGCTATTGAAAATTTTTTGGCAGGGTAGATATTGATAATCATAACTTATTGAGTTTAAACTGTATGCCATGTATTATTTTAAGAACTTTGCTACTGCTAAGTCACTTCAGTCGTGTCTGACTCTGTGCGACCCCATAGACGGCAGCCCACCAGGCTCCCCCATCCCTGGGACTCTCCAGGCAAGAACACTGGAGTGGGTTGCCATTTCCTTCCCCAATGCATGAAAGTGAAAAGTGAAAGGAAAGTTGCTCAGTCGTGTCCGACTCTTAGCGACCCCATGGACTGCAGCCCACCAGGCTCCTCCATCCATGGGATTTTCCCAGCAAGAGTACTGGAGTGGGATGCCATTGCCTTCATGTGTATTTTAATTCTTTCAACAGTCCTATGAGAGAGATATAGTTATTATCTCCATTTATAGTTAAAAAACTGAGTCACAGAGAAATTCTGTAACTTTTCCAGGGTTGCACAGTGTGTAGCATGTGTGTGCTGCTTGCTCAGTCGTGTCCAACTCTTTGTGACCCCGTGGACTGTGGCCCGCCCCAGGCTCCTCTGTCCATGGGATTCTCCCGCAAGAATACTGGAGTGGGGTGCCATTCCCTTCTCCCGGGGTTTTCCTCAGCCCTTTCTCTTGGGTCTCTTGCCTTGGCAGGCAGATTCTTTACCACTGCGCCACCTGGAGAGCCACAAAGTGTGTGCAGCACATTGACTTGATTAGGTTTACTTAGGAGGAATGGTTGAAGCCAGCCAGCCTTACTGCAGAACCTACGCTGTTAACCACTATTTTAAATTATGAAAACTTTAAGAAGATTGATTTGGTAGCAGTCTTCAGATTTTTAGATTTTTCAGTAAGAAAGAAAAAGGAAATTTTCAGTTCATGATTATCATTTTCATATAGTTAATGACCATAATATAATAGTCTTTGTAAGCATAAAAAATTTTCAATCTCTGCCCTTCATGGCCTAATAGTCTAAGAACATATTAAAGATAACTCTTAATGAGAAAAAGAATACCTGTTATAATCCTTTATTTAGGTCAAGCGTAAAGAGAATGTATGAACTAGACCTTACTTCACAAATGAATTGAATTTTCTTGATGTGAGAGTTTCTTTTCCTTATACGTGCTGTTGTCTCCAAATATATCACTTGTTTATGGGATATCATTTACTATGCCCCTCAAGCCCACATTATTTTGATTTGGGCAAATGAGAAGACTGATTTTCTTCTACAGCCTAGTGGATTTACCTTCCTTCTAGTTGAAAGTTTGTGTAAGTGAAAGTAGCTCAGCTGTGTCCGGCTCTTTGCGACCCCATGGATACACAGTCCATGGAATTCTCCAGGCCAGAATACTGGAGTGGGTAGCCTTTCCCTTCTTCAAGGGATCTTCCCAACCCAGGGATCAAACCCAGGTCTCCCGCATTGCAGCCAGATTCCTTACCAGCTGAGCCACCAGGGAAGCCCAATTGAAAGTATAGACACTAAAAATGTTAAGTCGAAGTATTTGTTCTTCTAATTAACTCTAATGCATTTAAACCAAAATGGAGAATTTACCTCAGACATCCCCTCCTACCCCAGTCAGCACACTGTAGCCCTGTCTCTAGTGTTCCTTGCTCCTTCCCTTCCTGTCTTCCTGTGGGAAACGCTCTGGGGTAGAAGGCAACAAACCAAAGAACAGCAGGCAAATAAAATGAGCTTTTTTTCTTCCCTACCCGGAAAGGAAGGAGGGAGCAAGAACACCACCATCAAAGAGAACCGTGGTTCTTAGGCATGGCATTCTAGAAAGCCCTTGTTCCTTCAGCCCCCTTCCCCGACTCCTCCCAGCTCTGCAGTAATTCCTTAGAGATTATATAGTCTCCACTTTAAATATAAATATATATATAAAACTTCCCCCTGTCTCTTTTTCTCCTCCTCTTGCTTCCCCCCCCGCCCCGTTTCCTATAATAAAGTTTCCTATTGGATAAAATCAGCTCCCTGATTTATGCCTAGCTCCTATTGGAAGTTCTCAGGGGCTGACATCACTTAGGAAAGCGAGGGGGTAGGGCCGCCAGATCAGTTTGTCACCACCCAGGCTCCCGAGCCTCTGGCTGGGTGCAACTTCCATTTTAGGTGTTGGATCTGAGAGAAAAAAAGGGGGAGAGCGAGAAAGAAGAGCAGGAAAGATCCTGAAAGGAGGAAGAGGTGGCGAAAAAGCAACCACCTTGCTGGATTTGTCTTTCTCAGCACATTGACGGAGCCTTGGTTTTCTCTCTTAAAGAAGTGGTTTTCAGAAGTCCACATTTGAGGTGTGTGCCTTTTTAAAAAATATGTGTATAGACGGGTAAAGCAGGATAAGCCAAGTTGAATTTTTGTCTTATGGTAACCGAGGGAATTTGAAAATTAGAGGGTCTGTTATGCTGACGGGTGACTTTTAAACAATTATTTTTCTACTTATTTGGGGGGAATTTTGGTATTTTATCATATTTAAAGCAAAGGGAAGATATTCAAGACCCAGAAACAAACTTCTAGGTCTAATATAGGGAGATGAATAGATTCAGAGGGGTGAGAGCTGTTCCATAAATTTACATTTTGGTGTGGTCTTTGATTGTATGTGTTTTTTTCTAGGTTAGGCTAACAAACTTCTGTTTTCAGAGCCCAAACCAAAAGTTGTTTTTTTTTGGCATGTTGTGTGTGGGTTGGGAAAGGAATTTGTCCGGGTCGGAAGCTAGCTATACAGATGGTTCTTCATGTTTCAAAAGTTTTTTTTCTCCCTTTTATCATTAAATTTGTGAAAGTGGAAAGTTGCAGGGAGCTTTGCAGCTTAAATAGTGATATTTTCCCCCTGGAGAGTTTGAACGGCCCAGATCGGTTTCAGCCCTGCTGTTCCTGGGTGGATCCCTCTTTTACTTTTTCAGGTGTGGTGGGTGGGAGCCTCTTCCGCCTTCTAGACTTAGCCTCCCTGCTTTGCCTTGTAAAAGAAAACAGATAACTTGGTAACTGGATTGCCATCCCCTTCCTTCTAAAACTACCTTTGATGGCAAAGATTTGTGGCGGTATTGTATGTTCAGTCTGCATGTACAATAATGTCTGGTGTGCATGCTTTGCCATGCCTTTTAGCTCACCTGAGTAAAGTGGCACACACGAGACATTCTCAGCGTTGTGCTCTCTGAAAGAAGCTGGGATTAAAAAAAGGTCAGGCTGAAACACTTAATACAGACTCTAGTGTTTAGGGTGCGTTTTCGAAAGAACAGGGGGAATTCTTATTTTTAAGCCAATCTGAAAGTTGTTTTTTGGAGGTGCATTTTTGCTTTGGTTAACTTGCTGTGAAATCTGTGAAATCAGGAATCTTTTAAGATCTGAGGCCATGGCTGTGCCTTCGTGTCTTATGTTTAATCTTAAGATTTGTGTTTGTTTTGCACATACATTCTTGCAAAAATACTAGATGAGCATATAGCCGGCTCCTCGGTGGCTGAAAACTGGATGTTCCCTTCCTTCTCCCTTTGAAAATGCGAATCATCTGCAAAATTATAACTGCAATAGACATTGCTTTAATTGTAGCAGGATGGTCCTTTATATGTAAGCTGCTATTAGATTTAAACTGGTATGTATCTATAATAATCCTTTGATTTTGAACCCCCCACCCCACGCCACCCCGCCCCTTAATTCTTTTTAGACTAGACCACTTCCTTGAATTTCTTTTCCAGGACAAGACTATTTCTTGAAAGATGATTTCATTCTTGTGAGGTTGTAGCTTCAGAGGAAACTGAACTTTGTCCCTTCTTTTAATCTAATTTATGCAAGGGCTACAGTAAGATTTTAATGCCTGGATCATCTAATTATAGCAAATGCAGTTAAAAAGAAAGAGAAAGGACAATGTGTATATTTTGCTGGGCTGTAGCTATATCATTTCCAAATTTTCGAATGCTCCCTTCAGCCTTGGCTGCAGCCTACGGGGGTTTCTTGGTATCTCTGGAGGATTGGTCTTGTTGCTGCCAGAGTGTCAGTTTCCCACTCAGCCTTTAGGGGGTGGGATGAGGGAGTCTGAGTACAAAGGCAGTTTGAAAATAGGTTCTGGGTGACTGAGTGGTGGTGGTTTGGGTCCAGCTTTGAACACTGGGCTTTGTATAGCTGCAGTGAGCATCCTCGTTGTAAAGCGTGCAGGACTATTTCCACGAACTGAGGCATTGTTTTGACTGGTGTGTGCTATTAGAGCCTTTTGAATGATAAGATGGAAGATTCGTCTTTTACCTCACCTCTGCTAGTCCTTCCAGGAAATAGAGGAAGAGTGTGAATAAGTAAATCTTTTATTTTTTGTTTCGCTCCTCATTTTGGTTTGGAGGTAGAAGGTTGACAAGTAAGTATGAGTTCTGCAGATTTTCCTTTCCTTGTTTGACTCCTCTGTGCTGTTGGTTTCTTTGTTATATGACTAAGGTATAGTCTGTGTTCCAGGTGGGGGCCTCCTTTGGGTGTCTAGAGTCTTAATTCCTTTCTTAGGGTTCACTTATGGAGAGTCAAAGGGGTTAGAACACGTTCTTTCAGCTGGGATAAAAATGGGGACTGTTGGAAATCTTGAAGCTCTGAGTAATTGCAGTTTCAGCCTTGGATTTATGAGGTAGATGATCTCTAGAGATGAGGGAGAGAGGATGGATGCAAATAAATTAAGCACAGATCATTATTCAGTTGGAATACCAAAGTGATTAGCTCGGTGTACTTCATTGCTCTCTGCTTTGGTACCTGGTGCCCCTGTTACTAAGTGCCAGCCCTCCCTCTCCCGCCCCCCACCTTGTTTACTCAGTGAGTGCTAACCATTGTGCCTGAACTATTTACTTAATTTCCTACAGTAACTTTCTGTTTGTTGTTTTTTGGTTTATTTTTTTGTTTTTTTAAGGAATTTGAGCCTCAGAGAACCTGAGGTTTGCTGAAAATTTCAGTGCTTGTAAGTGACCAAGGCCAGAATTAAACCCTGTTCTGACTATATAAAAGTTAGTGGATTTAACCGCTAAAACACTGCCGTTCTCCAGAGAGAATAGAAACAAGAGCCAGAACTAAACTGAGCCCTTTCAAGAGGCAGGAGTGCTTCATCCTGAGGAAGGTCAGTGCTTGCTTAGAGTTCCTGCATGCTCTGAGGTAGAGTAGTGCACGTTAAAAATCCATTTTCCATAAAGCTGTAAGGAGCCAGATATGTTAGAATGGATATTATCTCAGCTTTATTACAGGGATCTTTCCATATGCACACCATTACTGTCCTGTAATTCTTAAACCTACTGGAAATGCCTCAAACTTTATTTGATTGTCAGTGAAATTTCTTCCAGAGAATTTTCTGACTTGGGTTTGGAATGAATTGCCAATTTGCAGGGAGAGGTTTGTAGCAGGTAGTTCAAATAATGTTTATCACACTGTATTACAATTGACTTTTTTTTTTTTTTTTGTCTTTTCCCCTATACTGACCTGCTTGAGTGTAGATACTGTCTTATCTCTGTATCCCCTTAGCACCTGTCTTAGTGTCTGGGATATACTGAGTGAAGTGAAGTCGCTCAGTCATGTCCTACTCTGTGACCCCACGGACTGTAGCCTATTAGGGTCCTCCCTCCATAGGATTCTCCAGGCAAGATTACTGGAGTGGGTTGCCATTTCCTTCTCCAGGGGATCTTCCCGACCTAGGGTTCAAACCCAGGTCTCCCGCATTCCAGGCAGACGCTTTAACATCTCAGCCACCAGGGAAGCCCTGGTGATATATTGAAGTGCTCAGCAAATCTTGGTTAAATATGGCACTATGGGAATCAGTGAGGGACTTTTGTGGGTAAGGCTGAAAGGAAGTTGAGATGGGAAGAAATTCAACAAAGATTAATACAATTGCTATGTGATTTTGAAATTTAGTCTGTAGTTTTTTAACTTTTTATACCTTGCCTACTTTCCATTTTTAAATACAGTTTTTAGAAAGGATTGAAGGTTTAAAATTTGAATTTTTCTTTAATCCTGTTTCTTTTCTGGGCAAGCAGTACAAATAATAGTGCAAATAGTTCAGAATCCTAGTCAGTTCATTTCATATTATAGGCAGCTGTTAACTTCAGCCACTGAAACCTTATATGTGACCATTTTCTAGAGGGGAGGAACTGGTTACCCAGAACATATTAGGGCCGCAGCAGGGAAGTATTGCTTTCAGCTGTGTTGGAAGTAAATAGTTTTGATACTTGTTAATAAAAACATAAAAAGCTTGAAATGATAGTTTGAACATCAGTGCTTCAAAGAAAGTATATTTGGACACCATTATATATATATATATTTTGTGACTGCTTTCGCTATGAAACTAGGAGATTTTGTTCACAAAGTGTATTGGAAAGTTTATGAGTTTAAGAACCCAAATTAATTTTCTGGGAAATTAGGAATAATAGTAACGAGAAATATGCCTAAAGAAACGAGCCATAGGTTACTATGTGATTTCATGTTCTCTTTCCTTGCAAAAGGGATTAAATGCTGTGAGACCCTGAAATAGGGATTGCTCTGCCTAAACGCAGCTGCCTCCAAGGTTTGTAATAGAGGGCATTGATACCTCCTGGCAGGGAGATTGTAAAGGCGGGGAAGAATGACTGTTCAATTAGAACTATCCAGTGGGATATGAGGGCATGGATTTATTTGTATTTAGTTTTATTGTATAATGTATTTTTGGAAGTAACCGTCCCCACCCCCCATTCTACTTGGAATTGCATGTTATTGATTATTAAATATGGACCCTGTTCTCAGTACTTCTATTTATTATTCTGGTTCAGGGACAGTATTTTCCAGTTTAAGGCCATTTTCCTCTTCAGTGGGTCCCTAAACCTGATTGGAATGATGTGGGCATTTAGATTAGGCATGTAGTGGGGACATTATAAAGATCGAGAGTTTTTTTTCTCAAAGTCTTCTCTGATGGCCTACAGGTAATTTGGTCACAAAACATGACCCATTTTGGATGATAAGACTTATTTTGAAAACATTTCAGACTTTCAGAAAAATTGGAAGAGGAGTACAATAACTCCTGTATATCCTTCACTCACCTTAATACCAGTTGTTAAAATTTTGCCATAAATGCTTTATTATTCTGTATTTTTTGATCAATATGCTGACCAAACACGGAATTTCCAATCTAAATGTGCCACAAATATAGAAGCAGGGCAGCTCTGCATGCTAAGAGCATGGATGCTGGAGCTGGACTGCTGCTGCTGCTAAGTTGCTTCAGTCGTGTCTGACTCTGTGCGACCCCCATAGACGGGTACCTGTGTTCAAATCTTCTACCACTTAACTAGCAAAGTAGCCCTGGGAAGATTGTTTAATTGCTCTATGCCTCGATCTCCTTGTATGTGAAATGAGGACAATGATATTAACCATCGCACAGGATTGTTGTGATGATGAAGTGACCTAATACATGCGGAGTTCATAGGCTGCTGTCTGGCTCACGGGAGCACCTCGGTTTGCTATTAGCATGGATACTTTGAATGAATTCAAACATCGCTTGTCTGACTGAGTTTCCTTTAAGGCGCCTTAAGACCTGATACTCTGTGGTGGATATAGATGCTTTTATTACAGAATAAATGGGTATCCTGGATGAATAGGCTTTTCTTTCTTTCTTTTTTTTTTTTTAAATAGACAAAAAGTGCCTTTAGCGATAGGCAAGTTTAAGTTGTGGAGGCAGCGTTGTCCAAAATACGGGTGCTGTGGGAATGGATAGCTCTTAATAAATTCAGGCGTGAGTGAGGGAAGAGAAGCTGGTGGCAGCCAAAGCTGCAAATTTCTTAGGAGATTTGGATACTTTAGGGGGAAAAAAACAGCAATACAGTTTCTCCCATCTTTTTGTATCTACAGGAGACAGAACTCTAGCATCCAAGGGTAGAGAGTGGATTGAAAAAGCTTTGTTTGGGTTTATTATTCTTAATTTCGGACCAGTTTCTTTCCCTTGATGTCTCACTTGTCCAACCAGGATTTTGTAGGATAACGTTAGTTTTGAATGTACAGGAAGCAATTGCACATCGATGAAGGTGGTTTTTTTACTGTCTTCTCTTGAAATAAACCTCACTTTTTAATGTTCAGGAAACATCATTTTCTATTTTCAACCCTTATTTATGGGACATTTGCAAAACTGAGACACGTAGAGATTTTGAGTTCATCAGTGCTTCCTGTGAGAAGTGTGCTTCTGTGAAAGTGGTCTGTCTGCTCTTATATGTGGAAAACTGAACTGTGGCCTGTGGGAAATACATGTGTGTTCACTGCAGCCTTGTCTGGAAGCTTTTGGTTTCTTCCAGCCCAAGTTTTTCCTTCCCTCGTACTAAATAACCCGGAGACTAGTGTACTGGAACGTCTTTACACTTCGTTTCTGTTGGCTCTCTATGGCTTCTATGGTGACTTCTCCACCCAGCTCCCCGTGGTTGTTCAGCTTTCACTGTGCTGGGTCTTTGCTGCAGTGTGTGGGCTTCTCTGCTGGCGATGGAGCAGGCTAGGGGCTGCTCTAGTTGCGGTGTGTGGACCTCTCAATATGTGGCTTCTCTTTGGGGACCACGGGGCCCATGGGCTCCGTAGTTGTGCTTGGTTGCCCCTCGGCCTGTGGGACCTTCCCGGACAGGAGTCAGACAGACGTGTGTCCCCTGCCGTGGCAGATAGACTCTTACTCACTGCGCACCAGAGCAGTCCTCTGTGGTTTTTTACACCTACATTTCCCTCCTGGTTCTCCTGTTTTCTCCTTTTCGTTCGCTTTCCTCTTTTTATGTGGCGTCTCCTTTACGTTTTTGCCTCCCCTGTCTTTTCCCCTTAGGTGGGTGGTCTTCATGGCATCACTTTGCCTCACTAACACTTAATATGAAAGAAATTTCTAATTCTTAAAATAGAATAAATTGTACTCGTGGTGAAGGTTCGTGTATTAGGATACTGAATTTGGTTATTTCAGTTAGGTCTAGATTAGGATTGTTATGATTCAAGAAGACTGAGTTCTAATTCATATTAAGGTCCCCCCATTTTCAAATATCACCCACATTTACTAATTAATTACTCATTTTTTATTCAGTAGAGCAGAAGATGCTTACTTTCCCCAGAGTAAACGTAAGTCACTTCTGGGATATTCATCAGTTCTGTGTGTGTTTCCCACGTTGTTCAATATTGAATGCGGTCGTGTATTGAGAGGTCTCTTTGTGGAGTAAAGATATTTGTTTCAGGGAGCTTATATTTGAAAAACCCAAAATGTATTGTGGTGGTTGAGGATATAAGGCATTGTTATAGAAACTAGGTCAACTTTTCAGTACTTTTATCAAAGCACCTACAGTTTCCATTTCATTGCAAGCGAAGTAAATCTCATTGAAATAAAGTAGCTGGTGTATGTTCAGTACGTCTGTTTTAAAGGAGAGAGATTGGTGCCAGTCTGATTTCTTTTCACTGTTTCTTTGCTGGGCCGGGGGTTCTGTAACCTCTCTTCTGTTCGGTTTTCTGTTGACTGCTTTGTAAACCAGGGAAGAATTGGGCATTGAATGTCTACCCTGCTGAAGGTCAGCCAGATCTGCAGGTAAGACTACTTGAGACCCCCACTGATGGGCCTAACGTCACAATTAGAAAAGAAATTTGTAGAAAGAAAAATGAAATAATGTTGATTTACTTTTCCAAAGTTTAATTTTTTGCGTTCACTGAAAAAGTGAAACATCTTCATTTGAAAGAGATCCGAGAGCCTGCTGTACACCCACTCGCACTCACGGAGCTCACATTCCAGCTGGAGGAGATAGGCATTAGGTGAGCAAGTAAATACACACAGTAAGTCAGAGTATGATAGCACTATTGAGGAAAAAATAAAGCCAAATATGTAGAGTGGTGAATAGCAAGTGCAAGGGCAGGAGTGAGCTTGTTTTAATACGAAGCAGTTAGGGAGGGCCTCACTTACAAGTTATGTTTGAAAGAGACTTAAAAGAAATCAGAATGAAGTCACACAGATAAGGGTACAAAGTGCAAAGGCCCTGACAGACACTAGCAGGCAAGAGAGATGGGGCGGCAAATGCGTTCAGAGAGGCCCGTGAGTGTGCGCTGCATGGAAGGGCAGGCCCGGTGGGCTCCTCCTGCACTGGGCAGCGCAAGGAAGTCTTCCTCGCTGCAGACCCCGAAGACGACAGCTGAGAGCGATGTTTGTGTGTGCTTATAAGGAGCTGAGGCAGCGCCTGGCCCAGCCTCCATCTTTGTCCCATTGCAGAATAGTCAGCACGAAATCGCAAAGTAGCAGGATCTGCATAGGTGGATGACCCTTGTCTTGGAGAATGATAAAAGCAATGCAGCTATTTAGAACAAGCTTGTGTGTGTGTGGAAACTGAGATCAAATTTTTCTTCCCTAGAGAAATCTGTTTCTCCACCAACTGATCTACAGAGTCAAATTTCTATGACCAGTAGAAGTGACAGCCTTCTTTTTGAGTGCATTTGAGTACATTGAGGTTTTTTTTTTAGTACATTTGTTGATTTGGCTTATGACCAAATAAGCCTACCCCACTTATTTGCTGCTTTTTGTTTTGCTCATTGGACCAAAAGTTCCTGCTTCCTCACAGCCCTAATCATTGAGATTAAATAGCTTCAGGGTCCATTTTATAGGTTACCGTATCCATATTACTGTCTTGCACATCAGGGGGTGTGATCAATCCTGATAACTAACTGTATGTCTGTTTTCCCTTTTTATGTATTGATATGTTTAAGCAGTATGTCTGTTTTCCCTTTTTATGTATTGATATGTTTAAGCAGTAATGGTGTTAAAACATAGGCTGAACGGGTTCGCCTTGGCCTAGTTGGCTTTGGTGGGATTGAAGAAGCACCAGCTGTGCAGTGATCGATGTTCTGTGGCACCCCCATAATGGAAAGTAAAAGCATAGTGATTCCCAGAGGAGTCTGTCTCAAATCACCCATTCTTTCTTTCTCTTGCAAGATTTCTTGTTTTGCTAGTCTGTCCTTCAGTGAAAGAGTGCCTCTGTCTCTTTCTGGGTCTCTCTCTCAGTTTGGGGTTTAACCCTAGAGCTTGACCTGGTTACCCTCTATTCTTCCCTTTAATTATACCTATCTAGTTGTCATTCTGTTACCTAATATCATCCTTGGGAGATGCCCTCAATCAGGGACCTTTTTTTCCCTCCTATCCCCTTCTCCTTCGGTCAGATAACTGTGTCATCTTGTAGGAAATACTCTCGGCAGTCAGATTCCCCAAATTTTGGAGTTGCTTTAAATCACTGCTTTACAGATGTTTATAGTTGTCTTGAAAGTAAGTCTTTTGATGCCATTCTTCTTTCCTAAGTCTCTGGTGACATGCTTCCTTGTGGAAATACTCCTCTTTATGCTCCTTCTAAAAACATCTTACTATTCACTTGATATTCAAAGCAGAAGTTAAAGTGACTTACTTGGATAAGTGTCAGAGGTAACACGTGAATCCAGAGTTTCTGGTGTTTCTATTATATTGTCAACTGGGCTAAAATTATCTAGGGTCTTCAAAGTTAGATTTAGGACTTCAGACTTGTGGGATGGAATGTGGAACCAATCTTAGGAAATGTGGTATAGCTCTTTGTTCCTTGGAGGAAAGTTAAACTGAGTCATTTGAAACAATAATTGGGTTTTCCAATCTGCAGTGTAAATAGGGATATCCTCCACTGTAGCAACTCAGGATTCCAAAGAAGTGAGATAGTTCTTCCTTTTAGGTTCTGAGCCTGGAATATAGCATTTAGTATTGTATCATTCTGGCCATCTATATATTTAATTCCATACTTTCAAAGAAACTTTAATCCAAACTGAATAACAAGCTGTCTGATGAACAGTGAAGCAGGTCTGAATAATGTATTTTATAACCTGTGTCCTTTTTGGGAGAGGAATGTGGTGGGCAGAGGGTTGTCAGGGATAGGCCAGGGTGGTGGTTCCCAGCAGCTGTCAGAACCGCTTTGAGAGCTTTTTATGAAGATGAATTCTGAGGCACCTAGATAGTAAGGTGTGAGGACTGGGGATGTGGATTTGGGAGATATTTCTAAAAACTGCTTCCCAGGTGATTCTGATCACTCAGGTTTGAAGACCACAAAATCGGAACTTTTGAGTTAAGCTACAGATCTGTATGATTTCTCAGATGGGTGGTGACTTAGTATGAGAAATAGAGGAGACTAGTTCATGGTGTTGGTGGGTAGTTGGAAGCTTTCTACCTCTGTATCCCGTGTTGTTTTGAAATGACTGATGTCACTGTCGGATTTGGGGATTCTGCCAGCGCTTAGTATGGGATGGAGGACTTGCCTCTTGGGGGAAGGGAAACTTAGACCACATCTCCATTTCCCTTCTCCATTTTGAAATTGTGGAACGACTTCAGGAGAGGATGTTAACATTGAAACTCAGCTGGACAATTTGTTTAAAACTCAGCAGGAAGGGCCAATGTTACTTCCTGTCTGAAAAGGAAGTGCCGGCTTCCTTCCCTTCCTCCTTGGCTAATGCTGGCCCACTCAGAATATGGCTGGGGGAGGGGCTGGTCACAGTAGTGCTTTATCTGGCTATTGTGCCTGGGGAGGTCAGGTCATATCAGTGTGGAAGAGCAGAAGCATTTGTTCCCTTCTTAAAACCCGGAGATGGATGCTGTGTGGACTGCTTTCTACTTGACCTTATCTAATAGCTTTGTGCTGTGTTTGCTGTTGCAGTCCAGGAAGCCTTCCAGTCTCCAAGACATTATTTTACATTAAACCTTATACCTACCCTGATTCCCTGACATTTGAAAATAGATCAAGGAGGGAAGAAACTGAAATCCATTTGATACTGAGGGGTAGGTTGTGGAAAGGAGAGCATAAATGGGCAGAGGGGAGTGGATGACAGAAGTTTCGTATTTTTAAATTTAGCCAAGAAAGCATTCCTTCTAAGTGGGGCCAGTTGGCACTCTTCCTGCTATTTTAGTTCTGGCTTCTCCTTCCTACTGGCCAGTCAATTGTATTAAGTGTTTGATGTGAGTTTGAACTGTGGTCTCTGGGGATGGGGGGAGGGAGGGTGGGGGAAACAGCTGGTGCCTTCATCAAGCTATCTCATTATGCTTCTTTTCAGGGTGTTAGGGGGAGGGTGGTAGAGGAACTGGGTGTGTGTTAGCAGAGTCCTAGCAACTCTCAGTACTGGGTTTGGATTCTTGGGCACTTTTAATGCTGTGTGGGATGTTGGCTAGTTGGAATGTAGCAAAACCTTTTCCCAATCACATTCTTTCCTCTGCCTCCCCTCCTTCCAGTTCCTTCAGCTTTGGGCTGACTGGGAGAGAAAGGGGTATGTGTGAAGTTATATAGCAAAACAGATTCATACTTTCCCAACCATTTAGTATTCAGCTTAACTTTTGGTCCCTTCCATTGACTTTCTCCTTACTTCTTTGTTATTTCCTTGGTTGTGTTTTCTGACTGTCTGCAAACAGCCAGAGATAGGACAGGAGTAGAAGCAGGGCCTTCAGTGAAGTTGTGCTGAACTGCAATCAGTTGGCTGTACTGGTCTGCTTCCCTCCCTCACATTGTGGGGTGACTATTTCTGAGTCAGCATGCATTTTCTGTCTCACCTGTTCAATTTGAGGCAGAGAACTTGCTGAGTATCCCTTTGGAGTAACAGCAACATTGATACTGGTGTGTCCGGTTCTCTGTCTGGGGTGTGTGTTTTTTTAAGTATCTTAAAAAAAAAAATATCTTAAACTCTCCTACTGTGCTGTTTTATCTGCTTTTGGTATAACCATCTCCCACGAATTTATTTGGCCTGGAGTATGAATGAAGGAGAATTGGGTAAGAATACTAACTTTTAAATGTATACGAATGTTTAAAGTAATTCCTGAGTTGGTTTGATTCAGCGCTGTGTAAGAGATTTTAAACTGTGTGTGCCTCAGTGATAGAGCTTGCAGTGGCAAGGCTTTGTCTGGTCTGAAATACAGGGGGAATATGGTTAAATATTCTTTTTTCTGTCCAGTCCTAGAATGACTTGATTATTGTGTCTATACCCGCCCCACCTCCTTGTATCTGGTTATATCATAGCCAGATACGGAATAATTCATTCTAATTGTGCTGTTTTAGACTTATCTCTTTTTGCATCAACATGTACCATCCAAATCAGGTTTCCGCACAGGGAGCTTCTAGCAGAGCCAAGAAGGAGAAAGGAAGGGGAGAAGATGAGAAATAACCGTGTATTACTCACTCGTTAGTTGCCTGGAATATCCCCCTGGTTTGAGAGCTCTGCGCCCTAAACCTTGTGCTGTGCTTTATGCAAGGGGAATTGAGCCCTGGGGGCAAAGGGTGTTACTTTGGATTTCAAGAATCTGGTTAATAGGGCTTGACTTCTTTCTGCATCTTTGCTTCTGGAGTTTAGGGCTAACACCCAATGGGCTTGTATAAGACAATAAAAAAATGTATTATTTATCCCATTCTTGGTATGAGCTGAGGGCTCTTATAGGGAGGGAGGTTTTCCTTCCTGATGAGGTGCCAAACCTACAGCCCCTAATCCACTCCAGGGGCAGCAGTGAGCAGGAAAAGCTGAGTCTGTAGTGTTGACCTTTCTTGCTGCAAGAACTACTGTGCAACCCCTAGGAGACCTCCCTTCACTCCCTGGGGAAATAAAGAACTTTGCTCCTGGCATCTGCTGGTGCCTGTTCCGCCTCTACATAGGGTGGAGTCTGCTGTCTTTTGTTTGTTCTCTGTGGGGCCTTTTAGAAAGCAGCTTTAGCTTGTGGCGAAGAGTTTGAAAGGCTTTAAAGTAGAAATGGGTGATAGAGAGCAGGATAGAGGATGTGTCCGAAGTAGTTTTCCCAGGTGCGAGTATCCTCTTGACTGCGGATTGGTGATCAGGTTGCCATGATGAAGCTTTCTGTGGGATGTATCACACACAGCTGAGCTGAGTATAACACCAGCAGCAGCTTTAAAATCCCCAGTCCCCCAGGTGAAGTAACTAGCCAAGAAGGAGTCTTGAAAATCGGCCCAGCCCCTCTGAGCCCTTAGGTCCTCACACAGGATCTCTCCGCCGCCCGAGCTTTGTCCCCTGTGGCTTGGGGCAGGGGAGGGTTGTTTTCCCTGAGCATGATCAGGAGCCGCGCGGGGCAGAGTGGGAGCTTGGGCTGGCGATTGGTAGACAGGATGCCCTGGAATGCGGTTGGCTTGCAGCCCAGAATCCAGCACTTTGTATCTGTTTGTTTCTGGGAGACTGTGGTCTGGTGCTACTGTGACAGGAAGTGAGAAAGCTGGGAGTGGGGGAGCCCAGAGGGGCGAGGTCTTTGTGGTTCTCCTGTGAAATCTCTTTGTCCCTGGAGAGCCGCTCTGCTGCCGGGCCCTACTGAGAAGAGAGAGCCTCTGTGTGTCTAGTGGGTCTCGGGGCAGCGAGCCTCTCCGAGGGCCGGGCAGTGTGAGTTGTGACTGTGGCCTTTTGCGTTTAGCACTCGAGTTAAGTAAATGGCTACCGTCTCTTAATATTGGGATCTCGCTGACTTTTTAATGTGTGCTGCTACTATTTATAGATCTCCCGGATTTAATTAAGGAAGGAATATTAGAAGGAGGTAGATGTTTATTTTATGTTATTCACGGTATATATTGCAGATCTGTTGAGTCTGAAAAGGATAGAAACAGGCAATTCCTTTTTTAAAATATAAATTTATTTATCTTAATTGGAGGCTAATTACTTTACAATATTGTAGTGGTTTTGCCATACACTGACATGAGTCAGCCATGGGTGTACATGTGTCCCCCATCCTGAACCCCCCTCCCACCTCCCTCCCCATCCCATCCCTTTGGGTCATCCCAGTGCACCAGCCCCGAGCACCCTGTCTCATGCATCGTAGAAAGGGGCAATTCCAATTGATGCTTTAGTCCATACGGAGCTGCAGAAACCTACTTCTTAAAAAAAATATATCTTTGTCTTTATTCATTTCACGGCGCCAGTGAATGGGGGGTCCATTTCCCCTGACCAGGGCTCGAGCCTGGGCCGCCTGCGTCAGGAGCGTGATGCCCTCAGCGTTGGACCACCAAGGGACGCGCCCGCCCCCGTTTCTCAGTATTGAGAGGCACTGGCAGTTCCCTGCCTTCCAGTGGGATTCCCCCTCCGTCTAGACTGGGCCAGCACCTGCAGCGCCCCCGCCCCTGCCCACCCCCAGCTCCCCTTGTTTTGTGTTTTCCCTGCCCTCCATTCCAGCTGTGAAACAGGCATCCCTTCTCAACTTGTGGATTGGGCGGCTGAGTCTTCAACTTCTTGCGGAGCTGGCTCGTCCCTGAGGACACACACAAGCGGCCTTTGATTACCCTGGAGGACAGCTGCCCTAGAGGCAGATTGCTGACATACCGCTAGAACAATCCCTCCCCTCTGTTCTGATGCTGGCTAGCACAGTCTTCCCTGCTTCTAGTTCCTTCTGTTTTCTATCCCACCTACGATCTCTGCTATTGGTTTAGTGAGGTGTCACATTAAAAATGGTAGTAGGGATATTTGTGATTAGATTTTCTTTCTTGCGCTCTGCTTAGAGAATGTGGCAAGTAGCCAGATTTCAATAGCAGGCCTTTCAGGGGAAAAGTAGGTGATTTTGTACAAAGTAAAACTTCTTTTGTTTCTCTTAGCTTTTCTCCTGAGTTCTTGTTCCTTTTAAAATGAGAAATCTAAGGTATTTCAATTCTGGCTGTTCTTCTCCACAACTGAGTAAGATCTTGCTCTTTTAAAATGAAGGCAGTACCCAAAGGTCTAGATGCTTCCGCCTCATCCTCTGTCACCACCCCTCCATTCCCCCACCCAAAAGTTACTTTTGTTCACCTTCTGTATTTGAATTAGAATGACTTTTAACCACAAGAAACATAGAAAGTTCATATTCACTTCAGTCTTTCAAGTTTCTGCCACTCACTAGTTGTGTTGACCTTGGGCAGGAAATGGAATCCTTCTGATGTGCAAGTTTATTCGTCTACAGAAGGGGCCAATGCCACCTCAGGTTGTTGGGAAGAGTGTGTATGTTTGTTTATAGGCAGAGGTCAGTAATTAATAACTCACAAATACTCTCCCCCTCTAAGGTCAGATTTTCTTCTTTCAGAGCGAAACATGTCCTTCAGCCATCTGCCCTGTGGCTGAAATAGGACCCTCACACCTCGTGATGTCTTCGTAGATGCACACTTGTCTCTCTGTTGCTTGTGTCAAGAGAGGCACACCCTAAACCTAACGGAACCGGTGTCTTGTTGCTCATGTTAGGGCTCAGGGCTTTCTGAGGAAGCTGGACTGTAGATGTGATTCAGTTACACGCTTTCAGCTTTTCCAGGTCATCTTCAAATAATGGGCAAAAGAGTCGGTGGGAATACCAGAGATAGAAAGTTAGGCGGTTCTGTGAGAAGCTGCCACTTTAAAAAAGGAATGTGAGCTCAAACAGTTGGGTGACCTCTAGTAAACCTTAAGGTTAAGCTTTTTTTCCCGTGGATTTTTTTTCCTAGCCTGTGGTAGTGAAGAGTGTAAGGTATCCCAGTTAATTTTAGGATTTCTCTTTTATGAGACAGAAGTGAAGTTCCGTTTTGAGTAGACTTTTCCTAATTTCCCTTTGTATGCCAAGCTCCCTCTCGTTCTCCCACTTTTTGTAGAATGGAGAAAGGCATTTGGCCTCTCCCCTTCCTCCAGTCTGACACCTCCCTCTTTTTTTTTTTTTTGGGCCCCTCCTTCTTATCTTTGTTTTCTTATGGGCCCCTCCCTAAAGCTCTGCTTTCTCCATATAAGGCTGACTGAGGTGCCTCTGGCAGGGTTGCAACAGGGATACAGGTAAGTAGCGTGTCTCAGACTCTCAGGATTGAGAGAAAATTCAGTGCTCTCTGTCCCGGTGGAAGGCCTTGGAGAGGCACGTGGTTGGTGGGGGAGGAGGAGGAGGCAGCCTGGCCTGAGAGAGCAGAAGGACTTGTTAGACCAGTCCTGCCTGTGTGTCCTACGCCCTCCAGAGAAGCAGGTTTTGTTTCCTTCTAAACCGTTTCAGTCCTGGGCCCCCTCAGTAGACGAGAGCCGCACCCTTACTCTGCTTCAAAGCCAGCCTAGCATTTAGCCATTTTAGTATGTTACGCTTTGGGGGGTTCCCAGGATACTTGGGAGGGGAAAAGAGCAATAAGAATGTTCCATCTGGTTTCTGAATTTAGGGTCAAGATGGTGGAGGTGATTTTTTTTTTTTCCTTTTAAAGTCACAGTAAAAAACATTTAAATCCTGGAACAGGTAACTAGAATATTTAAGGTGTCCTAAGTGACCTCTGGGGAAGGCAATGGCACCCCACCCCAGTACTTTTGCCTGGAAAATCCCATGGACGGAGGATCCTGGTAGGCTCCAGTCCATGGGGTCACTAAGAGTCGGACACGACTGAGTGACTTCCCTTTCACTTTTCACTTTCATGCATTGGAGAAGGAAATGGCAACCCACTTCAGTATTCTTGCCTGGAGAATCCCAGGGACAGGGGAGCCTGGTGAGCTTCTGTCTATGGGGTCGCACAGAGTTGGACGCGACTGAAGCGACTTAGCAGTAGCAAGTGACCTCTAGGGATTGCTAGCTCAGCTGCCTTTTAACAAGGAGTATTTCTTAAAACAAAACAAAAACCAAAAAGTTTCACGTATTTGTTTTCCTTTTTTTTTTCTCAGAAACTCCAATGAGATAGCATGATCACTCTTCGCTAAGAGGAGAGTGATTTACCAGAGACTCCATTAATTCATTAGATTTAGGTGGTGCTAGTGGTAACAGATCCCCACTTGCCAAGGCAGGAGACTCGGCTCCATCTCTGGGTGAGGAAGACGCCCTGGAGGAGGAAATGGCTGCCCACTCCAGTGTTGTTGCCTGGAGAATCCCATGGCCAGAGGAGCCTGGCGGGCGACAGTCCACGGGGTGGCAAAGAGTTAGATATGACTGAAGGGACTTCACATGAATGCAGTGGTGGACACGCTGAGACCTGGTCCTTCCTTGCAGAGACTCCTTCAGTCAGCCTTTTGGGTGCTCTTAAGTGGAGAAGCTGGGCCTGTCATAAAGCAGGCCACAGGGAGCACGGGAACCGCTGAATACTTGAGGCAAGTCAGGTTCTGGAATATCAGCTCTATAATTCTGAGAAGTGCCCAGCTGGCAGGAGGTTGGGAAGTGAACACAGTCCTCTCTCCGTCTTATTGCAGATCCTGTCCAGGGTTTGAGTTAGTGTGGGAGCGAGTCTGTCCAGCAGGGAGAAATACTAGACTTGTTCTGACTGAGCTTTGAATTGTTCTCAGTTCAGATGGGTGGGGTGCTTAGACTTTGGACTTTGGTATAAGCACTCTGTGATAAGAAGCCCTGGAAAACTATCGACAAAATATATTCCTTTTGATTTAAAAATTAAGTGTGGATTTTCTCTTTGTGTGGTTGAACTGGACTGTTTTGGTTTGAACTTGGCAAATGCCAGTCAAGGCAAATAAATACCTTTACATGTTTAGAATGCCTGTGCTTTTTGGTTTGATTATGTTCTGTAGTGTTACAGGTGCTATGTTTTATTGAGGTGTGTTCTTCAGTAGATGGCTCGGTCTGTACCTTTTAAAAAAGCAGTTTGGAATCCCTAGGATGATGCAGTTTTTGCTAATCATTGCATTTAGAGGGAGGACATAACTTTATCTTTGATTCTGTAATGAAGAAATAGAAGGGAAGAGCGCTGCTTTTGAACCTGGCTACAGAAGATAAAATTTCTTTTTTCTTGGTTTCTTCCAGAGCCCAAAGACTGTTTTGTGGGGTTTAGAGTTTTCCATCTGAAGACAAATAATCTTCCTCTTTCCACAGAGATTTATGTGCCTAATTTTGGTCATCTCTTTGGATATACTTCGCTGAATTGTGTGGAGGTCGGAGAGAGGTTCAGAGTCACCCTTGTGTACAGTTTTACATATCTTATAAAGCTAAGCTCTGAAAAGTAACAAAAAGTAAAGCTTACATGGGGTTATTTATAACTTCTCCAAGGTCTCACAGTCTGTTTCTGGCAAAGCCAGGTCTTGAACTCCAGGTCTTTTGACCTCTGGAGAAGGAAATGGCAACCCACTCCAGTACTCTTACCTAGAAAATTCCATGGATGGAGGAGCCTGGTGGGCTACAGTGCATGGGGTCACAAAGAGTCGGACACAACTGAACGACTTCACAACCCTTAAGAGTGTGAAGAATTCCTGTAGCCTGTAGTTTATAGAACTACAGCTAGTGGCAAAGGGGAGCCTGTGGCGTTTCTTCAGACGCCCCACCAGCACCTCCCCAAACCCAGCACCTCCCCAAACCCAGCACCTTCCCAAACCCAACACCTCCCCAAACCCAGCACCTCCCCAAACCCAGCACCTCCCCAAACCCAACACCTCCCCAAACCCAGCACCTCCCCAAACCCAGCACCTCCCCAAACCAACACCTCCCCAAACCAACACCTCCCCAAACCCAACACCTCCCCAAACCCAACACTTCCTCAAACCCAAACGAACACCTCCCCAAACCCAACACCTCCCCAAACCCAACACTTCCCCAAACCAACACCTCCCCAAACCAACACCTCCCCAAACCAACACCTCCCCAAACCCAGCACCTCCCCAAACCCAGCACCTCCCCAAACCCAGCACCTCCCCAAACCCAGCACCTCCCCAAACCAACACCTCCCCAAACCCAGCACCTCCCCAAACCCAACACTTCCTCAAACTCAAACGAACACCTCCCCAAACCCAACACCTCCCCAAACCCAACACCTCCCCAAACCCAACACCTCCCCAAACCCAGCACCTCCCCAAACCCAACACCTCCCCAAACCCAACACTTCCTCAAACTCAAACGAACACCTCCCCCAAACCCAACACCTCCCCAAACCCAACACCTCCCCAAACCCAACACCTCCCCAAACCCAGCACCTCCCCAAACCCAGCACCTCCCCAAACCCAGCACCTCCCCAAACCCAGCACCTCCCCAAACCCAGCACCTCCCCAAACCCAACACCTCCCCAAACCCACACCTCCCCAAACCCAACACCTCCCCAAACCCCGCACCTCCCCAACCTTAGTCCTTTATGTTAGCTGTTTGTTGTAGTATTAGTTGCTCAGTTGTGTCCAACTCTTTGCGACCTCATGGACTGCAGCACGCCAGGCCTCCCTGTCCATCACCAACTCCCGGAGTTTCCTCAAACTCGTGTCCATCAAGTCGGTGATGCCATCCAGCCATCTCATCCTCTGTCGTCCCCTTCTCCTCCTGCCCCCAATCCCTCCCAGCATCAGAGTCTTTTCCTGAGTCAGCTCTTTGCATGAGGTGGCCAAAGGACTGGCGTCTCAGCTTCAGCATCAGTCCTCCCAGTGACTCTTCAGGACTGGCCTCCTCTCAGCAGTGTTGGCAGCAGTAGCTTTCTGTGCGTCGGGCGTTTGCTGAGTGCTTGCCACGGAGCCTCTCATTTCATCCTCGCAGCCATCCTGTGTGTCTTGTTTCTCCCTGTTTCTCCATTTTACAGAAAAGAAACCTGAGGATTAGAGAGATTTGCCCAAAGTCACATAGCTAAGAAACAACAGAGCTGAGATTTGAACACAGTGTGATTCCAAAGCTGATATTCTTAACCTCCAAGAATTCTTATTCCAAACCGTTTCTGCAGCCTGTTTACAGTAGAACATCATCGTGGGGATCGTGCTGTATGTAGGCAAGTGACTTTTTGCCCTGTTACCTGGTTGACATTGTTGAACTGTTTAGTCTTTCTGGGTATCTGATTTAATTAAACTTTTTTTTTTGGTTTAGAATTCTTATAGAAGAGATTGGATATTTACCGTTGTCCGTACTTGAATATGGGAACCTTGTAGATTCAGGGTCTATAGGTCTTGGCTTGTTAAGAATAAAGAAGTCTAATCTCAGCAAGTCTAGTGATCGGTGAATTGCACGTTTCACCTGTTCACTTTTCTTCCCTCCCCCACCCTGGGAATTCCTTAGTGATCTTTTTTTGGTGGGTGTTTACTGCATGTCTTGCAGGGTCTTGGTTCCCTGTCCAAGGACTGAACCTGGGGCTGTGATAGTGAAGCCCCAGGGCCTTGGCACTGGGCCGCCAGGGAATTCCCAGTGATCTTTTTTTAGTGAGGACAACTGTAGTCCATTGAAAATAAAAGTAGCAAACCGGTAAAGGTGTTGGCCTGTAGTCTTGAGGCTTTCCTGACTCTAAACTGCCAAAATTAGTTAATGGTTTGCAGATTCTGGTCTCTAGGATAATTTGTTTTTTATGCTGTGTATGTTTGGCATGAGACTCAGGTCTCAGAGTTGTAAGGTGATGTCCTGTATCAGATCAGCTCAGTCGTGTCCAACTCTTTGCGACCCCATGAATTGCAGCACGCCAGGCCTCCCTGTCCATCACCAACTCCCAGAGTTCACTCAGACTCACGTCCATCGAGTCAGTGATGCCATCCAGCCATCTCATCCTCTGTCGTCCCCTTCTCCTCCTGCCCCCAATCCCTCCCAGCATCAGAGTCTTTTCCAGTGAGTCAGCTCTTCGCATGAGGTGGCCAAAGTACTGGAGTTTCAGCTTTAGCATCAGTCCTTCCAAAGAAATCCCAGGGCTGATCTTCAGAGTGGACTGGCTGGATCTCCTTGCAGTCCAAGGGACTCTCAAGAGTCTTCTCCAACACCACAGCTGAAAAGCATCAATTCTTCGGTGCTCAGCCTTCTTCACAGTCCAACTCTCACATCCATACATGACCACAGGAAAAACCATAGCCTTGACTAGACTAACCTTTGTTGGCAAGGTAATGTCTCTGCTTTTGAATATGCTATCTAGGTTGGTCATAACTTTCTTTCCAAGGAGTAAGCGTCTTTTAATTTCATGGCTGCAGTCACCATCTGCAGTGATTTTGGAGCCCAGAAAAATAAAGTCTGACACTGTTTCCCCATCTATTTCCCATGAAGTGGTGGGACTGGATGCCATGATCTTTGTTTTCTGAATGTTGAGCTTTAAGCCAACTTTTTCACTCTCCACTTTCACTTTCATTAAGAGGCTTTTGAGTTCCTCTTCACTTTCTGCCATAAGGGTGGTGTCATCTGCATATCTGAGGTTATTGATATTTCTCCCAGCAATCTTGATTCCAGCTTGTGTTTCTTCCAGCCCAGCATTTCTCATGATGTACTCTGCATATAAGTTAAATAAACAGGGTGACAATATACAGCCTTGACGTACTCCTTTTCCTATTTGGAACCAGTCTGTTGTTCCATGACCAGTTCTAACTGTTGCTTCCTGACCTGCATACAAATTTCTCAAGAGGCAGATCAGGTGGTCTGGGCTTCCCATCTCTTTCAGAATTTTCCACAGTTTATTGTGATCCACACAGTCAAAGGCTTTGGCATAGTCAATAAAGCAGAAATAGATGTTTTTCTGGAACTCTCTTGCTTTTTCCATGATCCAGCGGATGTTGGCAATTTGGTCTCTGGTTCGTCTGCCTTTTCTAAAACGAACTTGAACATCAGGAAGTTCACAGTTCACATATTGCTGAAGCCTGGCTTGGAGAATTTTGAGCATTACTTTACTAGCATGTGATATGAGTGCAGTTGTGCGGTAGTTAGAGCATTCTTTGGCATTGCCTTTCTTTGGGACTGGAATGAAAACTGTCCTATATAGCTTACCTAACTGCTTCATTCTCTTCTCCCACATATGCTTTCCTTTTTCTTCCATTTATTTATTTTTTAAATCCCACTTATTTCTTATATGGAGACATTATGGGTAACCCGTTAACCTAAAGATAAGTAGAAACTTTTTCTTTTCCCCCTTTCTTTTGATATTTGGGAATAAACCTCTTAAGATTTATAGGAGAGAGGTGTTGGACTATCATTTTATATTGGAGTTAAGTTCACATTTGCTGTTAACTGAGACCCTGGGTAATTTCTTCACCTGTAGCCCTTTTTGTCATTTGCAGTAAAACTTCCTTAGAGTCCTTGGAAGGATTGCCAGGATAATAAATCTAAAACACTCAGTGATTGTTAGTTCTTTTCACCTTCCCTTTCTCCTTGTTAATAAACTGCTAAAGCCTCAAGTAGGGAATTGAGACTTGATTATAGCAGATGTGTAATTCTGTGATGGCTGCCAGGCACTGAAGAGAAGCCCCCTACGTCCCAGAAACACTAGTCTAGGTAGGACCTCCTAGTAAATAGTTCTGGAGTAGGGAAGCCAGCTCATCCACTCCTTAGAACCCAGGTATGCCCTTGACTCAGTTAATTTCATCTACTAGTTCACAAAATAGTTTTAGGGTGAGGCATCATTAAGTAATGTAATTGGAAGATAAAAACTAACTCTTGAAACAACTGAATACGTCACATTTATATAATGTACCTTGTCGCAGCTGCTTCTCGCTGCAGCTCTGGGCTAGGCTGGGCTGGCGGTGTTGGCACCTTAGAGACGAGAACGTGGCAGGCCTTGCTGCCGTCGTCCGCTAGTGGCGGAGCCGGAACGGGGTGTGTCTTCTGAGTCCAGTTCTGTCCTACAAAGCTCTGCTTCTGCCCTGTTCCAGGCAGATAAGCCTCCCCCATGCTTTTAGTCCTAGGAATCTGATCTTGTCTTTCTTCATGTTTTCACCTTCTCCAAATTAGAGCCGGGTCTCCAGATCCTGCTTCCCAAGTTGGAGCCCTGGGTAGAGCCCCCTTACCCTTCCTAAAGTCATGGGGGCAAAAGGTGGTGATTTTATGGCAGACTGACCATTTCTCTTTGCAACAGGGAATGTTGTCACTGTATGCTCCATAGTAGTGGTAGTTTGGTCTTTTATTAGCAAAGAAAATTACAGGGTGGAGACTGCCCGAGTAGTAACTACAGCTCAGACCGACCTGGGAGAAGCTCTCGAGCTGAGTCCTCTCAGTATGGAAGGTTCGTAGGTCACTGATGTAGTGGATAAGCGCAAGTATTTAAAATTCAGTAATAAAAATGAAAGGGAGGAATATTTTTTAAAAAAAAGACTTTTGAGTGGCCTGTTGCTCTGTAGGGGATTGAGAAAGCCACAGCGGCCTTTGAACTTAGAGGAAGAACGGGGTTGGTAAGTGGCTGTGGGAGCCCAGAGCCCGGACGACTGCGTTCCTGGACTGAGGGCCTGGTCCACTGGCAGGAGTCTGGGTGATGGAGAATTAATTAAGGCGTCTGAAAAGTGAAAGTTGCTCAGCCTGTCCAACCCTTTGTGACCCCATGGACTGTCCATGGACTTCTCTAGTCCAGAGTACTGGAGTGGGTAGGCGTTCCCTTCTCCAGGGCATCTTCCCAACCCAGGGATTGAACCCAGGTCTCCCGCATTGCAGGCGGATTCTTGACCAGCTGAGCCATCTGGGAAGCCCAAGGAGTTTGTTGGGCGCCTGCTTGTCAGTTCCGCTGCGTGTATGCCGAAGCAGACGGGCCTGAGTGCCTGTGCTTGGTAGGGCCCTGGGGAGCGTGGGAAAGGGAACTGAAGCCGAAGGCTGAGCCTGGCTAGTCCCCACACGCCTCCCCAGCACGACTATCGCACTGGTTTCCCAACGTCTTTGTGGGCATGCTGGGACTCGGCTCTGGATGCTTCTGCCTCAGGGTTGGGGAGGAGGCGGAAGGGCGTTCCAAAACCAGTTTTCTCTTTCTTCCCAATTTGGTTGCTGGGAACAGGGGGTAAATAAATTTCTATCCATATTATAACCTGCTCCTAGTGCTCTGCAGAAGTACAGGTAGAGAAACTCTGACGTGACTGCAGAATCCAGTTTTCTTGAAAACTACATTCAGGGTCCGTGTATTTGAAAACAGCAAAGTGCAAAGGGCATCTGTTGCATTAAGCAATTCTAGGTCATGTTTTAAATTACCCCCATTCCTAGATTGTTTTCCCCCCATATCTGCCCGTGCTCTTTTTTTTTTAAAAAATACATTAGATACATTTTATTTTCCTCTCACTCCTGTTTTTCCTCCACATATTCCTACAGCTCTCTCCTTCCTGCTTCCTCCTTGCTGTGGTGGCTGGGATGCTTCTCCCATGATACTTTGGATCTAGCCTGGGCTGTTTTCTGTTAAACCAATCAGTTGCGACCTTCTCTTAACAGGTGTGTATATAAATATGTTTATTAACAATAAAAAATTGTTAAGTGCTTTTTTTCTGGAGGTGTTGATGAGAGGGTGGGAAATAGAGGGTTTATTCTGAAACCCACCTTTCAACATGGTACATCTGGGACTCCCCGGAAAGTCTCCGACTGCCAACGTGTAAGAGAGAATCCCTAATCAATCCAACAGTGTAACTGCGGTGCCCCTCCACTTATTAGCCAACTCCGGAGTTCACATCACAGGGCATGGGGCACTCTTCCATTCTGAATAACCATCATTTATGGTGGTAGTAATACACAAGTCCTCTATAGGTGCTTGGATGTTTACCTTTAGTTGGAATAAGTAAAGATGTAAAAATGGAGCCTATTTAGAGCTTTCTTCAGGATAACAGGGATGAAGGAAGTCCCAGCTATCGACTAAAGGTTAGTCTATGAACTGCTAGAAGGGATAACTTTTATTATAGTTTCATATGATGGCTCCTTTTCCTACTCCACAAAGAGATGTGGAGGTCACTGAGAATGGCTCCTTTTTGCAGTCTTTTTTTATTCTGCTGCTTTCTTGTCCGTTAGCCAAGGCACACATTCTGCCTTCAATACTGTAGTATAGTTTTGAAAAGTAGAAAAGCCCCTTTATATATGTATTCAATTTGAGAGCCTTAGTTTTATTTCCTGCCTTTGATGGTGGGAATTTTTTTTTTCACTTCTCCCACTTCTTATTGGTATTATAACTTGGCATGTTCGTTTAGTATGTTTTGTCACCACTGCCGCAGTTTCAGTGTTCGGATCTGGGAGACGTGATCTAAGATCTGTCCTGCCCCTCTGTCTGCAGAGGCGGCTTGTCTCGCAGGACCCTGAACGCTTGTCTGTGGTGCGGAGTTGCAGCTTCGCTGAGAAAAAGAGCCTGACTTTAATCTCGTGTACGAGCAGTCCTGAGCCCCATCCTCTCTTACTGACAGTGCAGGGCACGGGTCTGGTTGCACCTTTGCTTTCCACGGCTGTCCCAGGTGCTGTTCCAGAGGGTAGTGGGCAGAGGACCCTGCTTGTGCAGGCGCCGGTGGCGGGCCCAGGCTTGGTGGCGGCTCTCTCTCTGCGCTACCGCGAGGGGCATCTCTGGCCTGGGGCGAATTGTGCACCTGTCCTCTCTGACCTGTGCCCTTCTCTTCCCTCTCTCGCCTGCCCGGTAGTGTGCAGTGAGGGGCCTCCTCCCCCTCCCCCCCTCAGTGGGCCATCTTCTCTTGCCCTGCCTTCACCTCCATGGACGACTCGGAGGTGGAGTCGCCCGCCAGCATCCTGGCCTCCGTGAAGGAGCAGGAGGCGCAATTTGAGAAGCTGACCCGGGCGCTGGAGGAGGAGCGGCGCCACGTCTCGGCGCAGCTGGAGCGCGTCCGCGTCTCCCCGCAGGACGCCAGCCCGCTCCTGGCCAACGGCACACTCACCCGCCGGCACCAGGTAACCCTCGTCCGCCAGGCCTGCCCGCGGACGCCGACCCCTTGGGGAGGCTGCTCTCCGCACGGCGGGCATCCCGTGCCCCTGCCTCGTGATGGCCTTCGCAGGGCGCTTGGTACTGATTCAGACAGGACATTGCCGCTCTGCTGAGTTTGCGTGGACGTCTCTCTCGAAGCATCCATCTGACTTCCTGTCGGCTGCAGTGGGGTTTCTGGGCCGGGATACCGTTGTGGTAGTGGCAGATCATATAATTTGAAGCTGTGCTCAAGTTACTTCTTTTCTTTTCCCCTGGTTTCCCTCTTCCTCCATATCAAAAATTGAGGATATTAAATGCCTGCTTCGTGGTTGGGGAAGTTGGACATCTTGCATTCTCATTCTCCCTCACAGTTTGCTCAGAGGCGTGGCAGTGTCGGTAAATTGTGTATTCCCGGCTCCACACTCTTTTTGTTGGCTGTGCAAGTCATTTTTTGGAGAAGGGGGTCATTGTTAATTCTTTTGGTTAGAGTTGGAGAGGGAGCATCATGCTACTATTTAAGCCAGATGACCGCAGGAGCCAGTGGTCTCTGGGCTGGCTGACTCGGATGTGACTCTGAAGTGAGTTGGTGAAAGGAGAAGTATCTTGTGTTTCCTATGGTTTCTGTAGTCTGACTTTGCTGTGATGTAATCTGTCTGAGGTTTTGTCTGTGTGTGTGCGTGTGTTTGTGTGTGTGTGTGTGTGTGTGTGTGTGTAGTAGGCACTGCCTGATAGACTTCATCTTAAGAGATCCTGATGGGAATCGAGAGCAATGCTCATGCTCATGATTGCTTATTAATGTTTGAAATGGAGAAGGTCCCTCAGGCCGCGGAGCTTGTTGAGTGAGAGGATGTAGTTTCAATTGGGGACGATCAGGAATTTGGAAGCCATGTGTTTGCAGTGCTTCTAGGATTTTTACAGGAACAAGAATAGAGGCTGAGAGTTGGAGGGGTATATATTGCAAAGGAGAGCAGGAGCGCTCAGCCTTGGAGGTTGTGGGGAATTCCAGGATTTAGTACATGGAGTCTCTCTCTTTTATTTTTAACTTCTGCTCAGCAGTGAAACCACACCCTTCCTTCTTCCTGAAAGTAATGTTTAACTTCCTTTCCCTACAGCATTACACGTCCTACATAATGCGAGTAGGGTAGGGGAAGAGTCTCTCCAGGTGGCTGATCTCACTGTAGGCTTTTTGAAGGGGAGTAGTCAAATGTGTTTTTACATAGTATAAGGTCATGAGATTATTTCCTGCTGCTTCAGATGGAGCAACTTAAGAATGGCATTTTTGAATGTGTTCTGTGGATCTTATAATTGGTGATAAAGATATTGAGACATTTGTTTGCTTAAAGGGAGTTGAGATGCTTATTTTCTTCCTGCTTGGAAAGAGAATCTCATATCTCTTGCTTCTTTCTGTATAAAGCTGCCTGGTGTGGGCTTTTCCCATGGCTGTAGAGCATGAAGATGCATGAAACAGTAAAGGCTTTTGGAAACCCCCCACCCTAGCTTTTCCAACTTTCCTATGTTCTTATGGCTTTCCAAAAAGATTTTATAGGGAACTTACCTTATTCAGAAAAGAGTTTTGAGTGCCTAGTATGTGCAGGCACTGTTGCGGGTGCTAGGGAGGTGCTGAACAGAGCTGACCAGAGCGCACAAACACCTCTGCCCGCAGAGCCCTGACCGCCTTAGGTTCCAGAGACCCAGGCCGCCTGAGCTCCAGGCCCAGTTGTGGGTCTGAGGTGCTGAGTCTAAGGCGCGATGTGGTTCTTTTATCTGTACTGACAGACGAACTCTGGGCCACAAATGACTTCTTGAAAGCCCTTTTCCTGTTTGGAAAAAAAGATCATTTGTGTTTGATAGAGCAGAAGAAGGCCACAAAGTGAACTGTCTTCTTGTGGGCTCTGTTTCAGAACGGCCGCTTTGTGGGCGATGCTGACCTTGAGCGACAGAAATTTTCAGATCTAAACCTCAACGGACCCCAGGTACCTCTTTTGGTTCAAGGTCTGGGTTGCTTGTTCTTATCTTTTTTACTTTCCCAGCTTGAGAGCATATTGGTGTCTTCTAAATTACCTGGCACGTTGTAAACTCTCGTTAATTGGTTTCGTTTAGTGGAAAAAAATGAAAAAAAGTGGAGCTTCAAAGTATATATATGGTTTTATTTTGGACTTATATTGGCCATTGATTTAGTATTTGATCCCTCAATTACTGCATCCCTTTTCTAGAGTGGGTGTGGTTCTACTTTGCAGAAATCCCTACCTGAAATCTAGGTGGTCTTGAGCCTTAGGCATATCTGAAAAATTGCATTGAGCCATTCAGAAGATAGCTCTTACTGAGGTTTTCTGGTTCATCTTAAAGGTTCTTATTGGGTAAACTTTGTTTTATTTGAAGGATCACTCAGATACAGATACAGCTGCTTTTTACACAGTTCATGCTCACTTAGATGACTAGAACTGGGACGCTATCTGCTGTCTCTGCCACTGGAGGGGTGCTGATGTAGCTGTAGTTAACTCAGTTCCTGTTTGTTACATGAATGGGACTGGGAACTTATATCTTCTGCCCTTTTGTACAAGTTGGGAAAGTGGGAACTGCTGCTGCTGCTAAGTCGCTTCAGTCGTGTCCGACTCTGTGCGACCCCATAGACGGAAGCTCACCAGGCTCCCCCGTCCTTGGGCTTCTCCAGGCAAGAACACTGGAGTGGGTTGCCATTTCCTTCTCCAATGCATGAAAGTGAAAAGTGAAAGTGAAATCGCTCAGTCGTGTCTGACTCTTAGTGACCCCATGGACGGGAGCCTACCAGGATCCTCCCTCCGTAGGATTTTCCAGGCAAAAGTACTGGGGAGGGGTGCCATTGCCTTCCCCGAAAAATTCTGGGCCCACAGAAGATGTGTTGTCTTCAGGGAGACTGTGCTGCCCGTCGGGATGGATTGTTGGTGTATATGCTCAGGAGCGGCTCTCTCCTCTCTCTGCCGTGTAGGGTCACAGCCTCCTTCTGTACAACACTGTCCCCAGGATGCAGGAGCCGGGGCAGACTGTGGAGACCTACACGGAGGAGGACCCCGAGGGCGCCATGTCTGTGGTCTCCGTGGAGACCTCGGACGACGGAACCACTCGACGCACTGAGACCACAGTAAGCTGAGCCTTGTGTGAGGTCTGGGGTGAGGGTGGAGGAGGTCTTCCTGTGACCTTTATCAAGGGAAAGGGCTGGGCAGTTCACTAGGGTGGCAGAAGGGCCAGTGATCTGTAGTGAAGGCGTAGAGAAAGTGCTCCCGGGCTGGACAGGGAAGCTAGAAGAGATATGAGAAAACCTAATGGAATGAGGAAGAGAGTCTCAGCAGCTTTCCTTGAGGCACTGTGACTGCCAGTGCGGTTTTGTTCCCCGCAGACTTCCCGGAAGATCGAAGGGGAGGCGGTGAGATTGCTCGGCATTTCTAGGGAAAGCAAGCTGGGGACAGAGGGTTATTGGAGAGGTCTAGAGTTTACACTTAATTTGTTCACGTCATTAACGTTCCTTTCTGTTTCCTTACTTGAAGGTCAAGAAAGTGGTGAAGACGGTGACGACGCGGACGGTGCAGCCAGTCCCTATGGGGCCTGACGGGCTGCCCGTAGACGCCCCGTCGGTGTCGAACAGCTACATCCAGACTCTGGGCCGTGACTTCCGCAAGAACGGCAACGGGGGCGCTGGTCCCTATGTGGGGCAAGCAGGCACGGCCACCCTCCCTAGGAACTTCCACTACCCGCCCGACGGGTACAGCCGCCACTATGAGGACGGCTATCCCGGGAGCGCCGACAACTACGGCAGCCTGTCGCGGGTGACCCGCATCGAGGAGCGCTACAGGCCCAGCATGGAAGGCTACCGGGCGCCCAGCCGGCAGGACGTCTACGGGCCGCAGCCCCAGGTCCGGGTGGGCGGGAGCAGTGTGGATCTGCACCGCTTTCATCCGGAGCCCTACGGGCTGGAGGACGACCAGCGAAGCATGGGCTACGAGGACGTGGATTACGGCATGATGTCCGATTACGGCACGGGCCGGCGGACGGGGACACCGTCTGACCCGCGGCGGCGCCTCAGGTGGGCAGGGAGAAGGGCAGCGAGCGCCTCTAGCAAGTGGAAGGGGCCGCGCTTCCTCGCGGGTAGCAGAGGCAGTTGGGCTCCTCCCCGGCCTGTGTCTATAGGAGACCATCCTCATCGTCCCTCTTCTGATTTTACTAAATACTGACTTAGCTTTTTTGGTCTCCTTTTCATTATAAATATCATATATTCTAATTATAGAAAACAACCTGTGACAGTTAATTGGTCTGTGTCCTGAGGAGAGGCCTTTGGTTCTGTGTCAAGAGTTTATTTTCTGCCTAAGATTTGATGCCCCGTTTGGAACCTGATATCTGAAGCTATTGAATACTTGTTCTTGTGAATTTCTTCCACTTCTTGTTTAGTGTTAAGAACAAGGTTAAGGATTTTAGGCTTTCAGGAGCTAGATAGACTAGGCTTTCAGGAGCCAGATAGACAGTTGAATGTGAAAGTTTTAGTCGCTCAGTCGTGTGGGACGACTCCATGGACTGTAGCCCGCCAGGCTCCTCTGTCCATGGAATTCTCTAGGCAAGAATGCTGGAGTGGGTTGCCATTTCCTTCTCCAGGGGAATCTTCCCAACTCAGGGCTCGGAACAGGTCTCCTGCACTGTAGGCAGATTCTTTACGGTCTGAACCACCTAAAGGTATATATGTAAGATCCCTCCCTGCAGTGGTTTAAATCTCAAGTTAAAAACCTTGATCTCACAAAAACCCTAACGCCTTGTGCTTGGCTTCTTTCCTCTTACACTTGGTTGTGACGTGACATGGGCTGGCTTCCCTAGAGGGTGGTGCTTTACTGACACCCTGAAAGGCTCTCTAGCTCTGACTGTACTGCTTATTCCTGGGGATTCTTCGGTGACGTGCAGAAGGCCGTGACTGATGAGTGGATGGGTAGATGGTTTACACTGAGAAAACGCTTTAGAATGGAAGCTGTCAGACCTTTTCTGAAAAAGGCAAAGTTAGTCGCTCAGTTGTGTCCCACTCTCTGCGACCCCATGGACTGTAGCCCACCAGGCTCCTCTGTCCATGGGGTTCTCCAGGCAAGAATACTGCACTGGGTTGCCATTTGCTTCTCCAGGGGATCTTCCTGACCTAGGGATTGAATCCAGGTCTTCTGCATTGTAGGCAGAATCTTTACCATTTGAGCTATCAGGGAAGCCCTTAAACCTTTTCTATAAAAGACCATGGAACTAATTTAGGCTTTGAATAATATATTGTTTTTGTTGTATGTCATTGTTCGTTTTACAACCTTTTAAAAATATGAAATGATATGGTTAGATAGCACGACCAACTCAATGGGCATGAATTTGAGCAAACTCTGGGAAATAGTGGAGGACAGGGGAGCCTGGCATGCTGCAGTCCATGGGGTCAACAAGAGTCGGTCATGACTTAGTGACTGAGCAAAAACCACAAAAAAATGTGAAAACCGTTCTTAGTTTCGGGGCTGATGTGGCCCATGGGCTGCCAACCTTGTTTTAGAATAAATCAGAGACAGTGTTTTCTGAGCAAAGAGAAATAAGAATTATAGAAGATTTACGGATGTCTTAATGGTAAGAATATCCTACCAGCTGTTGCTGAATTTCTGTGTGAGGTCATGACTTTCTAAAGCAGATGCCTTGGTGCTCATTTTACTCATATTAGGTAGCTTTGGTTAACAGCAGACGGGGTTGGGCCCAGGCTAGAGGTCCCATCATCTAAGCCTGAGTCACTCACCTTGCAGGGATCTTTTGGACAGCAAGCCCAGCTCCCGTGTGACTCATGTTTTATTCCCGGGGTGGGGCTGGGGGCACACCAGGTACAGCCGTCACCAAAGGAGGCGGCCTCGGGTGGCGGCGCCTTCTGGCGACAGGCGTGCTTTTCCTGACTTCCTCGTTAGTGGACTGAGTGGGTTGAGTGAGTGCTGGTGGCCAGGTCATTCGCTTGTCCCTGGTTGGAGCAGCTGACATAAAGACAGAGGGTTTGGGCTTGGTTCTTGGGTTTATCCCAGGGTGGTAGTGGACTTAGAAACCTGCTCGACTAGCCAAGAACATTTGCTGCTTCCTGTTCTCGGCCTCGGAGAGCACTGCAAGGTCAAGTGAAAACCGCGAGGCAGAGAGAAGCGTGGAGGAAGCTCTGAACCTGAGGCCTGGCTTCTAGCTGTGCCTTTGCCATTAGCCCTGTAGCCGAAGGCGCGTCATCTAACCCTTCTGGGCACAGCTTTGTTATTTGTAAGACAAAGCAAAGAATGTCATGACCCACTTGTAAAAGTGGCCAAAATCACTATGGTGATTGTTTTGCAATTGCTTTATGTTAAAATAATAATAAGAGTAAAACCATCAAACCATCCATTGATAAAGCACTTCCCTTAACATTGTTATGCTTTTCTTTTGTGTTCTTTTCCTTACACATGTAAACACACTCTGACCTTCTTTTTCCCTCCTGAAATGGAATCTTACTTGATATGCTGTTTAGCAGCCTACTCTTAACACTTAGCTATATAACCTGTGTATTTTGTTTCAGTGATATTAAAAAACTGATTTTTTTTTTTTTTTTGACTGACTGCTTTGTCCATTTGAACTGTGTTTGAGCGTAACGTTGGCAGCTCTGAGGCCGGCCCTCTGCTCAGGCTAACCTCGAGGGTTTGCTGACAGGGGCCGTGGTTTTGTGGAGTAAACCAGAGGCTTCTTTGGAGTGCCCTGCACGATGGATTCTCCCCTCTCCTGCGGGAGCCTTGAGTGAAATGAGCTCGCAGATAATGGGTCCCTTCCTTCCTGGCTGTTAGGAGTAAATAACAGTGTGACAGACTCACCCTCCAGTGGTGCTCGGTGGCACCGAGTAGGAAGCCTGTCCCGGGTTAGATTCTTCTTCACCTGCAGTGGCTCTGTCACTGTCTCTGTCCTCAGTGGCTGGGTATCCCAAGTGTGATGGTGGCCAGTAGAGTGTATTTTGGCAGAACTGTCTTTAGAAATTGGAGACTAGAAATCCTGTCTCAAACCCATTTGTTGAGTAACAGATGACCTTGAGATGAACTGTGCAAACTCGTTCAAGCTTACAGCTCGTCAGTACCAAAGCTAAGTGCTACGTGGGGTGGCCTCTACTGCTGTTACTCATAAAAAAAGAGAGACTGTAAGAATCTGGCTTTCTCGCTTTAAAAAATAATTTCCCAAATAGGGTAAGGACAGGTTTACAGGTGAAATGTGTTTAAGAGTCTTATCCCATCAGCTGTTTCCTGTGTGTAAGTACCTCACGAGAGCTGCTGTCAAACGTTGTTCCCTGATTTCTCTGCTGCCAAGTTCATTGGTTTCATTAACTCTTCTGTCTGAAGTTTATTTCAGTCTCTATCTGGAGAACTTACTAGGTATCAGGTACCATTCAAGCACTAAGCAGTCAGGATTTGGTTCTTTTTTTGTGATCAACTGTCCAACTGTTTGTTGCCTGTAAACGTCACAGAAAAAAATGATAGCTGTAATTGCAGATGCCTTTAAAATTACTGTCTTATCTCATTAAGAAAAATCGATCAGTATATTCTTTATGCAAAGGAGAGATGGGATCTAGTGTACTAGAGCTGGGGTTCTTCTTCCTTGAAGATGAGGCGTAATGGGAGCTCTCCAAAGAACCATGCATGACAGCTTGGTGTACTCTTTCTTCTCTCTCGGTCTTTCTGACACCACAGGAGCTATGAAGACATGATTGGTGAGGAGGTGCCTTCAGACCAGTACTACTGGGCGCCTCTGGCCCAGCACGAGCGAGGGAGTCTGGCAAGCTTGGACAGCCTGCGCAAGGGCGGGCCCCCGCCCCCCAACTGGAGACAGCCGGAGCTGCCCGAGGTGATCGCCATGCTTGGGTTCCGCCTGGACGCCGTCAAGTCCAACGCGGCTGCGTACCTGCAGCACTTGTGCTACCGCAACGACAAGGTGAAGACCGACGTCCGGAAGCTCAAGGGCATCCCAGTGCTGGTGGGATTGTTAGACCACCCCAAAAAGGAAGTGCACCTTGGAGCCTGTGGCGCTCTCAAAAATATCTCTTTTGGGCGTGACCCGGATAACAAGATCGCTATAAAAAACTGTGACGGTGTTCCTGCTCTCGTGCGATTGCTCCGAAAGGCTCGAGACATGGACCTCACTGAAGTGATTACTGGTGAGTTCCAGGCCCAAGGGGGAGCCTCTAGGTTTAGGGTCAGAGATTGTGCAAGGTTTTCCAGATTTTAAACGCCAGAGTGGGTTGCCATTCGATTCTCCAGGTGATCTTCCTGACCCAGGGATTGAACTTGGGTCTCCTATACTGCAGGCAGATTCTTTACCGTCTGAGCCACCAGGGAAGTCTGATTTTTAAAGCATTGTTTACTAATGTGTTAAACGCAGAAGACTTCCCTTAAAATTCCAGATCCTTGGCTCCTGTTTTAAACTCACAGGAGCTGGAGACAGCGGACCTGTCTCACTGCCCAGTAGTCGGTCTGAGGTGACTGGGGCATGTTCTGCTAGCCTGTGGATCACAGTCAGCAGCCCAAGAGAAAGAAAGGAAAAGAAATAGCACAGATGATTAGTTCTCAGTCGGGGGTGATCTTGCCCCCAGAGGACATTTGCCATGTGTACAGGTATTCAGTTGTCATAACTTGGGGAGGTTGGGAGTTGGGACGGAATGCTATTGGTATCTAATGAGTGAAGGCCTAACATTTACTCATTTAATGATGGGCGGGAAGCTCTCCACAACGAAAATTATCTGGCCCAAAATGTCAGTGGTGGTGAGATTAACAAATGGGTATAGCGGGCCCAGAAAGTATTGCTTATAGTAATTAATGTTTTAGAAACCTTACTTTGTGATGTGTATGTTTGTAATGAGCCATGATGTAAAACACATTGTCATGAGTAACAAACTAAAGCTTGAATATCGTTACAAGGTATTTGGTCATTGGGAAAGACTGAGAAATGTTGGGAAAGGGGTTTCTCTTTGGCATTCTTCAGACGTACTGTCTTGGTGCTGGAGAACTGTCTGATGAGTGGTCTCTGCCAGGAACCCTGTGGAATCTCTCATCCCATGACTCCATAAAAATGGAGATCGTGGACCATGCGCTGCACGCCTTGACGGATGAAGTGATCATTCCCCATTCGGGGTGGGAGCGGGAGCCTAGCGAAGACTGTAAGCCACGCCACGTCGAGTGGGAGTCCGTGCTCACCAACACCGCCGGCTGCCTCAGGTAACAGGGGCTGGCAGCGCGGGGAGACGGGGCTTCTAAAGACTGCAACTGCTTTGGAAGCACGTTCAAATCCCGTAGTCTGTCGCCCAGGCTCCGTTCCTATCTGTGTTGCATCCACGACCCCGTCCTGTGCTTCTGCCTATCTCTTGGCATACCGTATGCTTTGCTTGCTGTTCCCACACATCTTCACTTCTGTGCCTCTTTGACTTTGTTAATACAATTTGTTCAAAACCAATGGTGTAAGGCCATTGTCTAGTCCTGGGCTTGTGTGTGTCTGTGCCTTTAATTGAAGTCAGACTGCGATAAATGCAGCAAATGGGTACAGCATACTGGAAGGACAGAGTGGGGAAGAGTCCTCCCCCGTCTGCAGGGCACATCTGCTTGTTTCTGTTTTGAGGCCAGACTCAGGTGTTGTATTCCAGAACGTTCTCTGAGCTCTCTGTCTTGGGTCCTGTGAGCATGCAGTGTGCTCTCTCTCTCCGGGATACACTGTGTGCCCTGCCCCCATTCGTCATTTGCGCTTGCCCACGAGCAGCATCTGTTCTGTCTGACGTTGTTGCTGTTGGTCTACTCCATCTGTGCGCCCACCCCTGGCCTGGTCATAAGTGTCTGAAAGCAGGAACGTCCACTTTCCGTCAGCTCTAGTGCCTCCCCTAACAGATACTCTTTGTTTGTGACCGTGGAAAGGCAGTAAGGAGGCTTGCAGGGACTAGGGGTACGAAGAGAGGCTTTCTGGAGTTCAGGCATCTCGAAGCTTCCCCTTTCCCCTCAGGAATGTCAGCTCGGAGAGGAGTGAAGCGCGCCGGAAACTTCGGGAGTGCGATGGGTTGGTGGATGCTCTCATTTTCATTGTCCAGGCTGAGATTGGACAGAAAGATTCGGATAGCAAGGTAGGTCAGGTACCCGTAAGGCAGACCTGTCATCTCAGGCTTTCAAATAACGTTAGATACCTGTACCGACCCCCTCCTTAAAGTGGGTATTCACCTTAGAGGAAAACTGTTTGCTTTGAAATTTCCTCTGCCTGCATATTTTAAAGCTATTTAGCCATACTTCCATTTTTTTCTAATTAGGAAAAAGTCAGTGTGACGTTGAGTTTTATGTTGCATACCAAATGGTAGCAGAAACCTTTATTAGCCTGAGGCTGAAAGAATTCTGAGAAGCTTGGGGGCACTTAAGAAGCTTTATGAGAGATAATGAATTGGGCTGTGCTTTCGAGGATCATCATGGAAACCTCTGCGTGCTGGAAGATCCCCCGTCCTTCTCCCCTCTCACTGGACCTTTCTTTGTGACCCCAAGCTTGTCGAGAACTGCGTCTGCCTCCTTCGGAACCTGTCCTATCAAGTTCACCGGGAGATCCCGCAAGCAGAGCGCTACCAGGAGGCACCTCCCAACGTTGCCAACAGTACCGGGCCGCATGCTGCCAGTTGCTTTGGGGCCAAGAAAGGCAAAGGTGAGGCTTGCTTCCCGCTTCCCTGCTCGTTCGTGCAGGACAGGGAGAGGAAGGTGTTTCTGGCTGTGTGTGTGGAACGCTGGCTGAGCAGTGCTGGAGTCTGCCCAGTCGGGGATGTCCCCTGTGCTGTGTGCTTCACGCTGGTGCTGGTGGTGGTGGTGGTGTCAGGATCAGTAGTTGGGCAGTGAAGGCTGAGAGCCCGGCTGACCTGGGGCCTTCTCCCCCTCCTCTGTTTCCTGTGTTTGTCTTTTCCTCTGTGCTTCCCTGCTTGTTTTCCCGTGATCCTGTTGACCTCTCTCCTGCGTTTTTCTTCCTTCATCTCTCTCCTCTCCTTTCCGCCTTGGGTGACGCACTGGAAGATGAGTGGCTCTCCAGAGGTGAGTGGAATCTTCTCAGCGGCTTACCTACCTCTAATTTGCATGTTTGGGTTTTAGCGTCCCTGGCGTTTCCTTGCCTAACGCTTCCCTGTGGATGCATGTAGGAAAATTCACTGGAGGAAGGCTGCTGAGCCCGGTCACGCTCTGCTGAGCGAGCGGCTCCCGGCACCTGTTTCTGGGCAACAGCCCCTGTTCCCGGCACTGAGGACAGTGGCAGCAGTAGCGGCCGTCCTTAGCTCACCCGGCTGCTGCGCGTGTTCTGCTCTTGGGGATCCTGTCTTGGTTTCTTTGTTGTTTTGTCTTATGCCCCTCTTGATGCATCTCTGATGGGAACATTCTAACTGAAGAACAAAGAATATACTGAGTGGACTCTCCCTTTCTTAAACTTTTTATCTCTTCTCCCCCCACTTTCTTTTTTAAATTTCCAAAGGGAAAAAACCCACAGAGGATCCAACAAACGATACAGTGGACTTCCCTAAAAGAACTAGTCCTGCTCGAGGTATGTTATCTTATTCTTCTCAGGCTCCATGGTTCTCATAAACGTCGTCCACGGATAACGGTGTGGCAGCCTAACACTAGGTTATGCCGTGTGTTCACTGTTCTGTCCCCCCAACTTAAGGAATTTGAAGTGATGATTAAAGTATTTGGAAATTTTAAATATTATAACAGTGACTTTCAAAGGACTTCTTGTTATGGCAGTTATTCAGATTACTTGAGGGTAAGGACTTGATGGTAGTCTAGACCAGGAACTTTTTATGTTCATCGATATGGTGAGTCCAAAATTCACAGCTCTCCATGGATATTAAAATTTAGATGTTGTTAAATCTATGAGAGACCCTTTGGCTTAATCATAGTTAAGGTGAGCAGGATGACTCACTTAAGTTAGAAATAATTCATTTGAGATGCTGCTGCTGCTGCTAAGTCGCTTCAGTTGTGTCTGACTCTGTGTGACCCCATAGATGGCAGCCCACCAGGCTCCGCCATCCCTGGGATTCTCCAGGCAAGAACACTGGCTGCTGCTACTGCTACTAAGTCACTTTAGTCGTGTCCGACTCTGTGTGACCCCATAGATGGCAGCCCACGAGGCTCCCCCGTCCTTGGGATTCTCCAGGCAAGAACACTGGAGTGGGTTGCCATTTCCTTCTCCAATGCAGGAGAGTGAAAAGTGAGAGTGCAGTCACTCAGTCGTGTCCAACTCTTAGCATCCCCATGGACTGCAGCCCCCCAGGCTCCTCCGTCCTTGGGATTTTCCAGGCAAGAGTACTGGAGTGGGGTGCCATTTCCTTCTCCGTCTTTTGAGATGAGAAATCTTTAACTCTTCAGTGCTGTTGATGAGTGAATGAAGCCCTTGAGTGCTGGGCCAGAGTAAACTGTGGCTAGAAAAGAGACTAGGAAGGAGAGAGAGGAATTGCATATGAGTTGATGTCCTGTTTTTGCCATGGACGAATTTTTCTTGGGAAGGCATGTAGTCAAATCTGACTTTGCTCTTGGGTCGGGGGGAGGTGTTTCGAGAGTCTGCTTGTTAGGAGCGTAAACCCTTCAACCCAGAGTCCACCTAGCACTGGACTGTAGTCAGCCAGAGCCTGCTCTGTAGGCACTGCTAAGCACCCTTTGCTTTCTTGCCCTTTCTTGTGCAGGCTATGAGCTTTTATTTCAGCCGGAGGTGGTTCGGATATACATCTCACTCCTCAAAGAGAGCAAGAATCCCGCCATCCTAGAAGCGTCAGCAGGGGCCATCCAGAACTTGTGTGCTGGGCGCTGGACGGTGAGACCCTGTACAAGATGCACATGGGGATGGAGGGACCCGGCTTACTCGTTTGCTCTCGTTTGTAATCTCTTCTGCTGCTTTCCCTGTGCTACTTGTAGTATGGTCGGTACATCCGCTCAGCTTTGCGTCAAGAGAAAGCTCTTTCTGCCATTGCTGACCTCCTAACCAATGAACACGAGCGGGTTGTGAAAGCTGCATCTGGAGCCCTGAGAAACCTGGCTGTGGATGCGCGCAACAAAGAGTTGATTGGTAAGTAGCTGGCTGTTAGCCGCCACCTCAGCATCTGCTACCGCACCTTCTCTTCAGCAGGTACTGAGTTTATTTGTTGAAACAGCTGAGGAAGAATCCTAGTCCTCCATAGTCTGTGAATCTGGGGCATTAGAGAGGGTTATATTCTAATGGTTCTCGGAAAGAGAAGAGGTGATGACTCTTTAAAAGTTGAAAAATCATATCTTATTTGTTGAGCATGTACTTTGTTACTAGGGATTGTTAAGCATATCTGTATGTTCTCATTTAAATGTCACCGTTTTACAAAGGTACTTTTTTTTTTAAATAGAACAAGAAAACTGAGGGTCGGGACGTTAAGTAATTTCTCCAGAGTTAATAAAGCAGAGCCCAGTTTTTGTTTTTTTCAAGTTCAGTGATTGTTGTACTAAACTACTGCAGTGTTCAGTGCGCCGTTTTCACCAAGAGATCTGCCGCGACTGTGTAGCACATTTGACATAAAGAGTCCAGATTGTTTTAACGTGACTGAAGGGGAGAATAAGTAGACAGATAGGAAGGACAGTGCACTCATGGCTGTCCCTGGTCCGTCGCCCTCCTGAGGTGACAGTCCTCCAGGAGCATGGAGCTGACTCTAGTGGGTGGTCCCTGTTGTTGATACGTTCAGTGCAGTGAGTGTTGGGCTCCTTGGAGCCTGGCTCCGCCTGCTCTCCCTGTGTACATGCCTCCCGTCTTACCGCTGTAGGTAAACATGCCATTCCTAACTTGGTCAAGAATCTGCCAGGAGGGCAGCAGAGCTCTTCGCAGAATTTCTCTGAGGACACTGTGGTCTCTATTCTGAATACCATCAACGAAGTTATCGCTGAGAACTTGGAGGCTGCCAAAAAGCTCCGGGAGACCCAGGGTATTGAGAAGCTGGTTTTGATCAACAAATCAGGGTGAGAGTAACACTTAACGGTCACAGCTGGGGTACATGAGTGCGGAGAGGGCGCTGGGGAGGGCCTCTGCCCTGTTGATTCTGCAGGCTGTTTTCCCTTTTTTACCTGTAAAGAATGAAGAAGGTATTGCTCTCTTTTCTGTCTTATTGTGGATCCATAAATTGCTAAGACTCTTCCGTCAGACATTTTTTTGTTACTGTTTGAGTTAAAATACTGGACTTGGTGAAAACCTGGTCTTGCCTATTTGGGGACTTATATTCTTATGTTACATTGTATTAGAGAGGACACGTTCTCAGCTTCTTTCCTGGTCTTACATCCACATTCCATCTGGTTTTATTTGCCTAAAAGGAACCGCTCAGAAAAGGAAGTTCGGGCAGCCGCGCTTGTATTACAGACGATCTGGGGATATAAGGAGCTGCGGAAGCCACTGGAAAAGGAAGGGTGGAAGAAGTCGGACTTTCAGGTGGAGTGGCCCTGGGGCTGGGGCTCTCACCTCTCTTCCCCTGGGTTTCAGGTCATGCTTCCTTCTTTGCTCCTTTATTTCACTGTCACACTGAGTCTACTTTTGACCCACGTCTGTGTGTGTAAAGAAAGCATTTATTTACTTTCCCCCCAAGTGGTGCCTGAAATAGCCCTGGTCTTGCGCTGGGTCGCAGCGCAGCGTGAGTGCTGGTGGCAGTGCTGGCCGGCGGCCCTTTGGAGGAGTTTGCCATTTTCTGAGGCTGTATTTCCTTTGGATAGTGTGAGTGTTTGGTACCTTTGTAATTGGTTCAGAAACACAGATCAAAGCCATCGCATCCTACTCTGTCTCAGTATATAGGTGTTTGTTTAACCCGTGCGAGTCACTTTTTGGTAAGAACTGTGTTTGGGAATAAGGCCCTAAAAGTCTGGGCCCATTGAGGAGTAGGGCATGGGTGAATTCGGCACTCTGTGAGGTGACTGCGCTTCGCATTTGCCCCCAGGTGAACCTGAACAATGCTTCTCGGAGCCAGAGCAGCCACTCCTACGATGACAGCACGCTCCCTCTCATTGACCGGAGCCAGAGACCAGGTACGGGGCGAGGGGACACGCCTCCCTGTGTTCACTCCACCTCTGCTGTTCTCTAGCGGGCCTGCCATCTAACTAAATAAGATACACAGTTATTTCTGAACACGCTTGTCTTTTGGTGGAGGAGGGTTATACTTCACCTCAGGATTATGGCACGGAACTTTAGAAAATAGAAGAGCGTCAGAAGATAAGACAGCCTGGGTGTGACCCCCGACTCAGCCTGTGGACTTGAGACGGCCAACAGTGAGCCCTGCTCTGGTTTCTCTGCTTAGGTTATCAGGACGTAACCCTATCATCAGTCTAAGGGAGATCTGAATATTGCAAAAGGATAATTCTTTCCTTTTAAATTTTCATATAATACCAAGTAGTATATGTTTACTGTTGAAATATTAGAAAGTACAGGCAAACCAGGAAAGGGACAACAACAAAGACTACTTATTTCTGTTGTCCAGAGATAACCCTGTTATTCTGGATTCTATCTTTTAAATACTGCCATGTGAGCAAACACGTTTTCTTCAAAAGACAAATGATATATTTTGTTTTGTGAAGTGATTGTCACTTGTGTCTTTTATAATCCTTATTGTCTTAATGACACTGGGGTTTTGCCTGAAATGTGGTCTGAGGATCATCAAATCTGTTGACATTTGTGCTGACGGTACAGAAGCATGGGCGGTGCTTGCTCTTTTGCTGGGGGCTGAGCACAAACCAGGGCAGTGACCCCAAACCAAGCCAGCTGTTGTAGTCTTTGTTGCCATTTACTTGCTGTTGCAAGAAGAGCCAGTTTGGGCAGGGTGGGGGAAAAAAGCTAGTCTCACTTAAGAATGTACTTGATGGAGCTGTAACAGTCCCTAATTTTATGGGTTCTGCTCTTGAGGACGCCTTACTGTTCTGCGTCGATGCTGTAGGAGCGCTCCCACGGCGCCCAGCGCACCGGGGCCTGACGGTCATCCTCAGGGGGGCACTTGTGCTCCCACGGCGCCCAGTGCACCAGGCCTGACGGTCATCCTCAGGGGGGAGCACTTGTGCTGTTTGTTTGAGTTACTGGGTGAACTAAGCCACCTTTTTTTTTTTGGAAACACCATTTTTACTTAAAAATGACAGACTTTTTCTTGAAAATGAATGCAGAGAGCTTGTCAGTTTGGGAAAAAGTAACTGACAAGTACTTGCTGCCTGAATTTTCAAGTGAAAGTTTTAATTTTGGAAGACTTGTATCTGCCACTGTGAGCCTGGTAAAATCCCAATATTTCATGTACTTTTTGATAAACTCATTGATGATTTTAGTGAGTGTGATTTTTTTTTTTTGATATATTATATCATGAAATGCATTAACTTTAGAAGACTGCATAACTGTGAACCAGTATATTTTCCAAGTGACCAATGCATGATTTTCAAAATCATACAGGGTTAATTGAGCCATTCAAAGTGCAAAACAGACCAATGGGTTTTAACTTAACAGAAGATGAAGAGAGTGTTGGTTTGGATTCAGATTCCACATTGTGCTGACCTTAAAACTCTACTTGTTGAGTATTGGTATACTGTCAAAGAATGGTCACCATCATCTGAAAGGACTGTTAAAATTCTCCTCCCTTTTCCAACTTCTTATCTGTGTGAAGCTAGATTTTCTTCATACAGTTCATCCAAAATAACATCCCTGCTGCTACTGCTGCTAAGTCGCTTCAGTCATGTCTGACTCTGTGACCCCATAGACGGCAGCCCACCAGGCTCCCCATCCCTGGGATTCTCCAGGCAAGAACACTGGAGTGGGTTGCCATTTCCTTCTCCAATGCATGAAAGTGAAAAGTGAAAGTGAAGTCGCTCAGTCGTGTCTGACTCTTCACGACCCCATGGACTGCAGCCTACCAGGCTCCTCAATCCATGGGATTTTCCAGACAAGAGTACTGGAGTGGGGTGCCACTGCCTTCTCCTAGATAACATCCCAACAAATTGAATTACAGAGGCAAATATGGGAATCTAGCTACCTTCTCTTAAGCCAACTCAAAGATGTGCAAAAATGTAAAATAATGCTTTTTTAAAAAATTAAAAGTATGATTTGTGTTAACATGGAATAGGTTTATTATTTTTAAATGAAATGAATATTTAAAATGTCTTAGTGCCATAACTGTTAATACAAGTAACCTGCACCCATGAGTGCTCTTTGGAGCCTCATAATTTCTAAGAATATAAAGGGGCTTTGAGACCTAATGGTTTGAAGCCCCCTGGCTTAGAGTGAATGGTTTCTTATATTAGAGTCTGTAGGAGAGGGATCTCTTTTGTCTGGAGCTTGGCACTTGTGGGTGGTGCTCAGTAAAACTTTGACAAGAGGGAGGGGAAGGAGAGACAGACTGAGAGCGATTTTATGATGAGTGTAAAGTTTGCAGACTCGGTTTTTGATCTGGATAACTTTCTGACTCCCTATAGATAAGAAACCTGATCGGGAGGAAATTCAGATGAGCAGTATGGGATCAAATACGAAATTGTTAGGTAGGTGATTAATTCATGCCTAAGCATATGGAGGAGCAGGTCACTGGGACTGGCGCTGCACTTCTCTCCAGCAGCCTCGCCGTTTGCCATCCTCAAGAGCGCTGGCTGCACGTTTCACTGGAGGGGTTGGAAGAGATTTAGTAAAACCTGATCTGTCTACCTTTCGCCACATTTCCAAATGTTCAGAGGTTAAAAGGAAACCACTCTGTGCCTCTGCCGTCACCACCGAAGCTCGTTTGTGTCCCTTCACAGCCTGCTGCCGTGGCTGGCTGGCCCGCTCTCCATGCCCTCCGCAGCCCGCTTGGTCTACTTGCTGGCCTGTCTCCTCACTCTGTACTCTTTTTTTGCTCTTGTGATGTCTCCTGTTGGAATGCCCTTCCCAACTGCTCTCTAAGTGGTCTTCTCCCCAAAGGCTTGGCTGAAATCCTGGCTACTTCGTTAGGTCTTGCCTTACTATTGCATCTCGCCTCACCTCACTGTCTTCTCCTAACTGCAGTACTCTGCATAGACAGATCTCTTCAGTTTAGCTTTATTATCACATGTGGTATGTACTGCCCTCCCATAGAGATGTACGTTTTTTATGTCCAGGCCTGCCAGACCATAATGCCCTTCTGGAGGGGACACCATCTCTCTGTGTACAGTTTTCCTTTTCTTTTTTTAAACTAGATAACAACTATTCCACACTCAATGAAAGAGGGGACCACAACAGAACACTGGACCGACCGGGAGATCTAGGTGAAATGGAGCCACTGAAGGGAGCGCCCCTGGTGGTAAATCTCTTTACGTGCTGTTGTCCCTCTGAGGCCACTTCTGTTTTGAAGCCTGCATCTTCTGTGAATTAGGAGAAAAGGGGATAGTGGAAGATGGCATCCTTTTCTTGAGGCTTTTTTTTTTTTTTTTTAGGGAAAAAGTAGGACTTGTGATTCATGTTGAAATTTCCTGGGCCGTTAGTTCTGTGGCGGTCGAGGTGGGAGAAGCAGGGCTGTGGATGTGTTGCGTGTGTGACTAACGCCAGCTGATCCACCCCCACAGCGCTCGCTTTCTCTTCCTGCCTTTTCTGGACCATCTTGCCGCCCCTCACTACTGCCACCTCGTTCTGTTTGAGCTCACAGATGCGGGGGTTTTCCCTGGGTCTGCACTCATTCGTGAGGTTCCTGTTTCCTTGCTCTCCTACTAACACATCGCCTGTGTTCACAGCAGGACGAGGGGCAGGAATCTCTGGAGGAAGAGTTGGATGTGTTGTTTTTGGATGATGAGGGGGAGCCCATGTCTTGCCCTCCCATGGTATGTCCTAGCCACACCCAAGATGGTCCTCGAGGAGCGAGGCCTCTGTGTGCCAGCAGTGTGCCAATCATGTGGATCTGATTGCTCTCGGCCACGTGGGGTGTAGGGGCGCTGCTTCTGTGATTGTCACCTCTTAAGAGGCTGCTGGTGATCTGATTTTCCATTTATGCCACTTCCTTCCCTCCAGATTTGTTCCGCTGTCTTTTGGTTCTCCTTATTGCCAACCTTACTAACATGTCTTTCTTTCTCTTTTTTTTTCCCCTACAGCAGAAGATTTAGCACCACTCTCTCTGCTACATCCGGGCTTATAATATATGTACTTTTATTTTTTGGTGGTGAAATGGACTGATGATTTTCCCTTTCTTCGCTGGACTGTTGTGCCAACTGCCAGGCTGCCTCCTGCCTCGATGGCCCTGAAGTGGCTGCCTTCTTTCTAGCAACTCCCTAACTGCTTCCAGTGAAGCTTAATTGTCCCTCTTCCCCTCTCCAGACCCCTCCAGTCACTCCCGAGAAGCCTGACTCAGTTATAGACATATCTTGAGAAACTGCTGCAAATTAGCTCTTTTTGCCAGCTCTCCCTGGAACTCTTGGCCTTGGTGGAGGGAGGGAGAGAGTGGGAACCTTCACTGGAAACCTTGGAAAGAACCGGAAGTTACATGCTATACACGCCGTGTCCAGCAATCTGATAAACTGATGATTCTTAATCAAGATTTTTCTTTTCCTGGTGGGGAAGGGACTTTTTTTTTTTTGAGAATGGAAAGTGTGAGCTCTTCTTTTATTCCTAATGACTATTTTTGAAGCAAAGAAGGCCGGCAACATTGGCACATCCCACTTGGCAAGGGCCCTTGAGTAAGTGAAGGTTTCCTAGAGTGGAGAGTAAGAGACCTTGCCCTGACCCTCTGCGGGGCGGGACCACCCAAGGACCTGCACCCCCATCTCTTCCCCAAGCCTCCTGCCAACCCTGGCTGCCGCGGCTGCCCCCACTGAGGCTGTCCCGAACCCTCCTCCCCCAGTCTGTGGTAATGTCTGCTGACTCAGCCTGGCTGTTTGCAAGAGGCTGTAGAAAGAGGAGAACGTGTCAAGGAAGACTCTTTTGGGTGCAAAGGAGCAGAAAGATGTCTTCGGGGAGGAGAAGAGCCTCTGGGAGGAGCTAGTAGGAATGTACATGATCCGCTTAGTCTGAAACTGGCAGGAAGCTTCCCAGCTGGCTCCCCCTGCCCTGCTGTCTCCTGTCCTCACCGCTGCAGCCCTGCCCTGCCCCCACCCCACCCTGGACTGGCTGGCTGACTAAAGGACTTGATGTACATACTCCTGCCCCCTCTGCCCTGGAAAGGTGGGGTTGGCCCCTGGCTCTGCCTCGTCTTTGTGCCTTTGGCCTGGGGTGCATCTCCTCCTTCCCTTCCATGTGCCTTTCTTTGCCTCTGCAGTCTCATTTCTCATGATTTTGCAAATTATACTTTGTTGCTTTCTGACCTACTGTTGGCCCCAAATAGCAGAAAGAAGAGAAGGGACCTAGAGACCCTCTGTCTCTCCACTGGGGATTGGAACAGCCTCTGACTTTAGCCATAGAAGGTTTTTGCTCAACTGTATATGTTGGGGTTTTGCAAAAGTCCTGTTCTGATGAGTCTCCAGATGAGGTTGGTTGCCCAGGATCACCGTCATCTCTGAAGGGGTGACAGGGGAGGCATGTCCATCCCGCCTCCTGCCCCTTCCCTCCTCCTGTTAGTGTCTGTTTGCAGGTTGGGGTAGAGGAATCAGCTGCTATGCGGTTGATTCTTTTTTTTTTTTTTTAAACCCTGTCCCTTATTTACTTTTTACTCCTCCCCTCAATCTAAAAGCGCTGTTCAAATGCAACTGGAAATCTTTATTCTCCCTCCCCCTTCCCTAATATATTGAGGCTTTGGGGTAGGAGAAAAGTGCACAAACCCACCCCCCCTCCCCTTCTCCTATGCATTAAAGTTCCTTATTTACCCCTTTGCCTCCTCACATTACTTCCCACTCCTTTTCTGGCAAAAAGGAGCCTCTTCCTCTCTGTGACTAAGCGTACTGCACAGGGGAGACTGCCCCGTCCAGCCCTGGCTCCACTCTTGGTTTCTCTTGTCTTTTTTCTGCTCTTTCCTGGTGCTCTTTTTTGTCGGTGGGGTGTGGGTAATAGAACAGCCATAGGCTTTTGGGGACCTCTAACTATTATTTTCTTTTCATTTATTAAAACACTAAACATTCAATTTCAGAGAACCAAAAATCCCACCTTCCCACCGAACACTGAGGGGCGTGTCTTCCGCGCCAGACCTTTTCTGTTTTTTCTTTCTCTCTTGTTAATGCTTTTAAAAACAAATGAGTTTTTTATATAAATAAAGTTTTTAAAGTGTGTATGTGGGGGGGGGGTCTGTGTCATTTCTTCACTTTAAGTTTGTATCTCTTCTCTCTTTTTCATCTTGATTGCTTCATTATATATCAATGTCCTTTTTCTCTCCAGAACACCCAGAAGGGGATTGTACCAGCATGGATTTATTTTGAGCCCAATCCCAGCTCTTAACAAGGATCATTCTTTTAATTATATACGAAACACTTTTCCTCTGAAGATTCTTAAAAATTAAATGTAGAGCATGGGAAGCTTATTGCTTAACTTACAGATAGGAAACTGAAGTATAAAGAATTAATAAATTTCTTAGTCACTGGGATTCTTTTGCGACATCTGTCAAAACTAACGTTGAATAAAGCTCTGCAATACATGACCCTCTTGAACATATTTATGAGTAGAAGATTAGAAGCTACCAACTCCAGCTGTCATCCTAATAAGTATGGAAATGAAGAATTAAAAGGCTCACTGGGCCATGAGGTTGCTTCTCAGGCTGTCTGCCATCCTTTGTAAGATGGTCAGGGGCAGGCCCATCGCTTCCTCTTGTCCTACCACGTAGCATGGGTGGGTAGCAGATACTCGGATTACCAGGGGTTGTCTACAGTGCAGAGGCCGAGGATTAAGACCTCTGGAAAGGGGCCTTGTTGCCTTAAGACGAGAACTGATGTAAAATGCTTCTTGTATGCCCAGTCTTTAGATTAAAGATAAATGGCTATTTCTGGTGATGCTCACATCTCAATTTTGTTGAACTGGGTCTCAAAGGTATGAAAACTTTCTTGGACTAGTAAGACCAGGACATCTTAGCATTGTAGCTGATACCTTTTAAAGCTTGATTTGTGTCCAGCAGTTGTAGTTTTAGAAAGGTGAAGCACAGAGCCGGAAGGCTCTTAGAGTTTGCTTTATAGAGAGATTTGGTAGCCCTGCTTGAGTGTCTTTTTTAAATGTAGAAAATGATGGCTATTGGTGAATAGCTTTCATTTCTGTTCTATTTATTATCCGCTGGCATTGAGCCACACACAAACGTTACTCTCCTGTCCCTGCATTGGTCCGTTTATCTCATTCAGTATTTCTTCAGCATCTTCCAGGTGTCAGGCATTGTTGTGTACATCAGGTTTAGATGAGAGAATGAAACGGGTGGGCCCTTTCTCGTATCGATAGCAATATGCTCTTTTTAAAAAAACATTCCTCCGCCCTTAACTAAAACAAGGTGTTAAAAAGAAGGATCTGTAGAGTCCCTATGTCTTGTTTTTTGATACTGTTTTAGTAATGCTTTTGAAGCCTCTTGGTGTCTCTCAACACCAGCTTTAGGAATCCTTTGTATTTTGTCAAGATTTGCCAACTTATTGCCTGATCTTTACAGCCTGAGTTTTTATTCCCCACTCCCAGTGGAGGTGGTAATAGGTTATGGCCAGCCACTCTTCTGCCTCAGTGATGCTTTTTTGGTGAGCATGTTTGTAAAGTAGCTGCAGTGAGTCTCACTGTGACATACTTTGTGACCGAGCTCAGAGCTGACCTCACTTGGCCGCTGGTTTCTTCCAGAACTAATGCGCTTTGTTACAAATTAGAAATAGCTCACCCAGGAAGAGCTGCTGCTGCTGAGTTGCTTCAATCATGTCCGACTCTCTGCGACCCCATAGGTGGCAGCCCACCAGGTCCCCCGTCCCTGGGGTTCTGCAGGCAAGAACACTGGAGTGGGTTGCCATTTCCTTTTCTCCAAAGCATGAAACTGAAAAGTGAAAGTGGACTCACTCAGTCGTGTCCCACTCTTCGTGACCCCCTGGACTGCAGCCTACCAGGCTCCTCCGTCCATGGGATTTTCCAGGCCAGAGTACTGGAGTCGGGTGCCATTGCCTTCTCTGCCAGGAAGAGCTAAGAACCAGTTATTCTAGACCATTGTTTTTCACTGTTTATTTCTGAAGTACTGGATAGTAAAGATTCATCTTGGTATTTTCATAGATGGTGGTAGACCACCTACACCTAGTCTTACAGATTGGAGCAAGTACACAGGAATTACCTGGGAAGCTTAAAAGCAGATTTCCATGCTGCTTTTCCAAAAATTGCTTCAATAGGTGGGACTCAGGAATCCTGAAATCTTAAGTAACCTAGGTTATTCAAATACCTGTGGTGAGTTAATTCCAACTTGAGACAGGAATCTGAAGACTTGCTTAAGATTTCAGCCTCAGACTATAATGGAGTCCAGGATGACTGGCTTCAGCTCTACCAGCAGTAATCCTAGTTTCATGGTGGGTGTGGTGACAGCCACAAAAGAGAGTTCATTGAGGAAACAACGTTGATCTCAAAGGTATGAATTGACTGTAGAATTTAAGATACTAGTGACAGGCTGATCCGTTGCATGTAGGTAGGAGAAACTTCTTTTGCAAAATCATGCCATCTCTGTGGATGGGAAATGAACTCCCTTGATACGGGGCCCTCCAGAGCAGTAGAGAATTCTATAACAAATTTTAACAAAAGTATCACTTCTGGCTACAAATAGATTATCCCAACTGGGGAGCAAGTGGCCCCACTGACCAAAACCAGGGAGATGTGTCTGGAACTTTAAATCACTCCCAAGGACAACCTATCTAAAGAAAATCATTTCCAAGGACAACCTAGCCAAAGAAAATCACTCCCAAGGACAACCTATCTAAAGAAAACAGTTTGTAGGAGCAAACTTTTTGGCTGTACCACGTGACTCTCGGAATCTTAGTTCCACAGAGAATTTAACCCAGGCCATGGCAGTGAAAGACTGGACTCCTGACCACTAGAAACGATCAGGGCCCACTGCCCACGAGGGGGTTGAGTCAAGAGCTTTGCACATGTCAGTGTAGTTGCAGGAGCCACTAATAGTGTGAGCATGTGGCAACTAGCTACTTAGCTGAGGCAAAATGCCATGTTTCTCACCGTATATGTTTCTATCTTTATTGTTTGAAACAACAGCTTCTTCCAGTTTTATTTAGGATACAGAAGGGTCACAATAAACTGTGGAAAATTCTGAGAGAGATGGGAATACCAGACCACCTGATCTGCCTCTTGAGAAATCTGTATGCAGGTCAGGAAGCAACAGTTAGAACTGGTCATGGAACAACAGACTGGTTCCAAATGGGAAAAGGAGTACGTCAAGGCTGTATATTGTCACCCTGTTTATTTAACTTATATGCAGAGTACATCATGAGAAATGCTGGACTGGAGGAAACACAAGCTGGAATCAAGATTGCTGGGAGAAATATCAATAACCTCAGATATGCAGATGACACCACGCTTATGGCAGAAAGTGAAGAGGAACTAAAAAGCCTCTTGATGAAAGTGGAGAGTGAAAAGGTTGGCTTAAAGCTCAACATTCAGAAAACGAAGATCATGGCATCTGGTCCCATCACTACATGGGAAATAGATGGAGAAACAGTGAAAACAGTGTCAGACTTTATTTTTCTGGGCTCCAAAATCACTGCAGATGGTGACTGCAGCCATGAAATTAAAAGACGCTTACTCCTTGGAAGGAAGGTTATGGCCAACCTAGATAGCATATTCAAAAGCAGAGACATCACTTTGCCAACAAAGGTTCGCCTAGTCAAGGCTATGGTCTTTCCTGTGGTCATGTATGGATGTGAGAGCTGGACTGTGAAGAAGGCTGAGCGCCGAAGAATTGATGCTTTTGAACTGTGGTGTTGGAGAAGACTCTTGAGAGTCCCTTGGACTGCAAGGAGATCCAACCGGTCCATTCTGAAGGAGATCAGCCCTGGGATTTCTTTGGAAGGAATGATGCTCAAGCTGAAACTCCAGTATTTTGGCCACCTCATGCGAAGAGTTGACTCATTGGAGAAGACTCTGATGCTGGGAGGGATTGAGGGCAGGAGGAGAAGGGGACAACAGAGGATGAGATGGCTGGATGGCATCACTGACTCGATGAATGTGAGTCTGGGTGACCTCCGAGAGCTGGTGATGGACAGGGAGGCTTGGCGTGCTGCGGTTCATGGGGTCGCAGAGAGTCGGACACGACTGAGCGACTGATCTGATCTGATCTGATCTGAGGGTTACTGTCTTGCTGTCTCGCCCCAGGTATTTCTAGTGTCAATGGACAGTAGTTTGAATGCCATAGGCATTTGTGCCCGAGAAAGAGAAATATGAGATATTCAGGGTAATGTGCTGGGCACCTCACTGCTCTAGTCTTCATTTCAGTCCTTTGCTCCATCTTTAAGGCAAAGTTAGCACTGTCCTTTTGCGAACTTGGCACTCTGGGCCTTTTTACAGCCTACTCTTGTCAGACTCAAGGGTCAGAAGAATGTAGTGTGTATAGCTGGAACTAATTCAGGTTTCTGTTTTTTTTGGCATTGTGGATTGGATACTCTGGAAAGACTTTCAGAAAAAGCAAGATGCTGGGTAAAATGTATTTGTTAAAAAAAATTATAAACATTGCTGAATAAGCACAAAAGTAAGAAATACATAGATCTTCAAAATGCAAGGAAAACTGTAGGAAGTACGCGACAACTAGAGCTAGCTTTTGCCAAGCTCAGCAGGTTTTAGTATCCATTTTAGTTACTATGGAGAAAATGGTGTTGTACTCAGTCAGTCATGTCTGACTCTTTGTGACCCTGTGGACTGTAGACCACCAGACTGTCCATGGAATTTTCCAGGCGAAACTACTGGAGTGGGTTGCCATTTCCTACTCCAGGGGATCTTCCTGACCCAGGGGTCACACCTGTGTCTCTTGCATCTCCTGCGACTCCTGCATTGGCAGACAGATTCTTTACCACTAGCACTACCTGGGAACAATAACAGTGGAGCGTATGGGAAACAGGAAGTGCATCTAGAAGGTGACTCCAGGTAAAACGGATATCAGTGTAAAGGTGAACAAGATAGAAGGCAGCAAGGAACTGAATTTGTCTCAGCCTTGATGGTATTACCCTAAAACTGGACTCGCCTCTCCGTGGGAGCCCGGCCAAAAGACACAGCCAAGTCAAAGATCAGAAGGAATCTCTTCCAGTAAGGGAGGAGAACTCCAGAGATCTTTCCCAAAGTAGTGTCTCTCTGAACAGCAAAATTGGGGAAGTTTTAAGCTAAGGGTTGGTCATAACTTTCCTTCCAAGGAGTAAGCGTCTTTTAATTTCATGGCTGCAGTCGCCATCTGCAGTGATTTTGGAGCCCAGAAAAACAAAGTCTGACACTGTTTCCACTGTTTCCCCATCTATTTCCCATGCAGTGATGGGACCAGATGCCATGATCTTCGTTTTCTGAATGTTGAGCTTTAAGCCAACCTTTTCACTCTCCACTTTCACTTTCATCAAGAGGCTTTTTAGCCCCTCTTCACTTTCTGCCATAAGGGTGGTGTCATCTGCATATCTGAGGTTATTGATATTTCTCCCAGAAATCTTGATTCCAACTTGTGTTTCTTCCAGTCCAGCATTTCTCATGATGTACTCTGCATATAAGTTAAATAAACATGGTGACAATATGCAGCCTTGACGTCCTCCTTTTCCTATTTGGAACCAGTCTGTTGTTCCATGACCAGTTCTAACTGTTGCTTCCTGACCTGCATACAGATTTCTTAAGAGGCAGATCAGGTGGTCTGGTAGTCCCATCTCTCTCAGAATTTCCCATAGTTTATTGTGATCTACACAGTCAAAGGCTTTGGCATAGTCAATAAAGCAGAAATAGATGTTTTTCTGGAACTCTCTTGCTTTTTCCATGATCCAGCGGATGTTGGCAATTTGATCTCTGGTTCCTCTGCCTTTTCTAAATCCAGCTTGAACATCAGGAAGTTCACAGTTCACATATTGCTGAAGCCTGGCTTGGAGAATTTTGAGCATTACTTTACTAGCATGTGAGATGAGTGCAATTGTTCAGTAGTTTGAGCACTCCTTGGCATTGCCTTTCTTTGGGAAAGAAACATACATGACCACAGGAAAGACCATAGCCTTGACTAGGTGAACCTTTGTTGGTAAAGTAATGTCTCTGCTTTTGAATATGCTATCTAGATTGGTCATAACTTTCCTTCCAAGGAGTAAGTGTCTTTTAATTTCATGGCTGCAGTCACCATCTGCAGTGATTTTGGAGCCCAGAAAAAGAAAGTCTGACACTGTTTCCACTGTTTCCCCATCTATTTCCCATGTAGTGATGGGACCAGATGCCATGATCTTCGTTTTCTGAATGTTGAGCTTTAAGCCAACCTTTTCACTCCACTTTCACTTTCATCAAGAGGCTTTTTAGTTCCTCTTCACTTTCTGCCATAAGGGTGGTGTCATCTGCATATCTGAGGTTATTGATATTTCTCCCGGCAATCTTGATTCCAACTTGTGTTTCTTCCAGTCCAGCATTTCTCATGATGTACTCTGCATATAAGTTATAAACTCCCAAAACACACAAACGGCCCTGCTTAAAAATTATAAGATGCATAAGAACTAAGACACCATGAGTGGACAAGGAGCCAAAGAAAACTTTTTGATTCATGAACTAAAGTCTGGTGGTAAGAAATGACAAAAGACAACCCAGCAGATGTTTTTGGGAAAAAGTCGTTCTGTAGGAGAAGTGAAAAATTTGAAATAAAAATGAAGATTAAGTGGATTGGAGCAATTGGGGTTCTACTGAATTGGGATATAATCTCAAGAAATTATACAGAACACTGTCCAAAGAGACGGAAAGGAAGCACGAGAAACGGCGACAAAATTGAGAAGCAGACAAGAATAAGATGTAGTGTGGGATCTGGATCTCCTCGAGGTGATATCCAAGGAGGTAACCGTTGGTACATTTTCAGGTTTGATGAAAAGCACTGAATGAATCCCAGTGAATTTCAAGCAAGATATAAAGCAACTCATATCTAGAGACTGAGGTGAAATTCTCTCTTGAGCAGTTAGAGGTAAAATGCAGATAGACGTTAGAAACCAGCCCAGCTGGGTGACTTACTAACATCAACAGTGAAAGCCGGAAAACACTGGAGTTCTTACACTGCATCCTATTAACAAAAGAATGGTTATCATGGAAGCTGACACTTATTAAAACTCTTTATTTTTTAAGAGGGCTAATTAGAAACATTTTCAGACAAAAGCAGAGTTTGCACAGGTAGTAATAATACAGGATTCAGGAGGCAGAGGAAAATGATCTTATGTGGAAAATTAGAGGCAAAAAGGAACAAAGAACAAAGTGGTGAATAACATTGATAAAGTTACCATGAGCTGTGAAACACATATGGTTTGTGGAAGGGATATATGGACAAGATCAAAGTACTGCACAGTAGCACACAACTTGGGGTGACCAGAAGACTAATTTCCTAGTTTTCATATTCAGGAGGAAAATGAGGGTATTGAGTCACTACGACTTTTGTGAAACATGTATTAGCTAGAATAACCACTTAAAAATAGAGATTATCACCTTAAAACAAGTAGAGAAGGAAGAAGGCAAGAAGCAGATGGGGTTTCAGATATGGCGCTTCCACTGATAGAACAGTCTCAGCTTACGGAGAGGGGTGAAGAGCCTTCCTCTACAGTACAGTTCAGGGGCGGTGAGGAGCCTTCCTCTATAATACACAGTTCAGGGTGCTGAGCCTACCTCTATAGTACAGGTCAGGGGGCGGTGAGGAGCCTTCTCCATAATACAGGTCAGGGGCGGTGAGGAGCCTTCTCCATAATACAGGTCAGGGGCGGTGAGGAGCCTTCTCCATAATACAGGTCAGGGGCGGTGAGGAGCCTTCTCCATAATACAGGTCAGGGGCGGTGAGGAGCCTTGTCTATAATACAGGTCAGGGGCGGTGAGGAGCCTTCTCCATAATACAGGTCAGGGGCGGTGAGGAGCCTTCTCCATAATACAGGTCAGGGGGGTGAGGAGCCTTCTCCATAATACAGGTCAGGGGGCAGTGAGGAGCCTTCTCCATAATACAGGTAAGGGGCGGTGAGGAGCCTTCTCCATAATACAGGTCAGGGGCAGTGAGGAGCCTTCTCCATAATACAGGTCAGGGGCGGTGAGGAGCCTTCCTCTATAATACACAGTTCAGGGTGCTGAGGAGCCTACCTCTATAGTACAGGTCAGGGGGCGGTGAGGAGCCTTCTCCATAATACAGGTCAGGGGCGGTGAGGAGCCTTCTCCATAATACAGGTCAGGGGCGGTGAGGAGCCTTCTCCATAATACAGGTCAGGGGCGGTGAGGAGCCTTCTCCATAATACAGGTCAGGGGCGGTGAGGAGCCTTCCTCCAGGACAGTTCTGGGACAGCGTGTTCAGAACAAGAACAGCCAATGACGTTTAAGAAGGGGCAAAGAACAGGGCCAAGAAATCTCCATCAAAGCAAAGTTAAAATTTAAATAAAAATTATTTGCTGGCTTGTGTGTAGATTGCTCAACCTGATTTAAAGACAAGAAGTTCAGGACACAATATTTTTATACCTTGCTGACTGAACTGCTGACTCCTGGAGTCCTTCAGGATTTGGAACCTTAGTTTTACATTAAAGGAAGAACAGTTGAAATGGAATTTAAAAAAAAAGAAAATTGAGTCTGTACCCTCCGTGTTTCCAAACCCCAGAGCAAGACTCAGATAAATAGCATAGAAGATCAGAAGGAAAAAATAAATCCAAAAATGAAACATCAAGGCAAAGCCTACTCTCTGAGGCTCGTCATTTCTCTTTGCCTTAGGACACCATGCAGCTTCTTTTAAAAAAAAAAAAAAAAAATTGCTCACCAGCCAGAGAGTTCTCTAGTTTCATCACCAGCATTCTAGGAAATGAATTCTCTAGTTCTTCTTGTCCTCTTTCAGGACCTACTTTCCCTTTTTAAATACTGATGTACCACCAGGGTTCAGATTTAGTTTGCTTCTGACTTGTTGCTGATGGAATTCCCAGGAAGAAACCTGGTTCAACCTGATTCTTGCCATATCTTCTTTGTATTTTTTAAAAGGTAGGCCCCAGGGTCCCCCCGCGGTCAGGTTAAAGTTTGATGGTGGACACTTGGTAACTCAGCTCTACTCCACCTTTACTTGTAATGTGTCTTGAATTCTGCTCTTATTTTAGTGATGGTTATCTCATTGCAAGTTGCTTTGTAACTTGCATTTTATATAATGTCACCTATATAATGACTTTTCTAAAGTGAAACCCTGCACATATTTGTTCAATAAATACTCAGATGCTAGGGCCAAAGGCTGCTTCTGTTTTGAGTCCCAGGGATAGAGGCACTAAATCTGTGAGTCAGTGAGATAAGTGTTATAATGATATGTTTCCAGCATTAGAAGAAGGGTGAACTCTGCTGGAACGGAGGCAAGCCTTCACTGAGGCGATGTTTAGGTAGGTCTGAAAGGACAGCTAGCATTCCGTCATTTGGAGGAGATGTGTTATGCCGGGCCGACAGAATAATGTGCACAAGTATTGAGGTGTGGGCATCTTCATAGGTGAGGGGAAGTTTATTTTATAAAAACATTTCATCTAACAAACGGAGTGATTGAGATATTGCCCTTTAGCAATCCTGAATAAACAGATCTTGAGCATTGAGGATCAGCCGTTGCTAACGTCAAAAAAGGAGAATCAGATAGCATTACAAAGTGGTTTTTCAAAACCAAAGTCAAATCAAACCTCTTTACATGCTGCTGCTGCTGCTGGTGCTAAGTCACTTCAGTCGTGTATGACTCTGCGACCCCATAGACGGCAGCCCACCAGCTCCCCCATCCCTGGGATTCTCCAGGCAAGAACACTGGAGTGGGTTGCCATTTCCTTCTCCAATGCATGAAAGTGAAAAATTAAAGTGAAATCGCTCAGTCGTGTCCTACTCCCTGCAACCCCATGGACTGCAGCCTACCAGGCTCCTCCGTCCATGGGATTTTCTAGGCAAGAGTACTGGAGTGGGGTGCCATTGCCTTCTCCGTCTTTATCTGATTACTATTTTATAGGAAATAGGAAAGAGGATGTGGGAAATGTTAAAACTACACCATAGGGATGCAATTAGCAAAATGGGGTAAGAATCACAAAACAACCTAATTTTTAAAATAAGTTAATTGCAAGAAGGAAAAAGATGGAAGCATGTATCCCTGCAGACTCAAGGATAACAGTCTCTAGATCAAAACACATCGATCACAACTCGTGAAGCTTATTTGGATCATGATATGAAAACATTTTATGAGAAAACTGGAACACTAGTTCAAATCTAGTGTTATTTGAACTCTGGATACTTGATTTTTAATAAGGGATTATTTTTTGGATGTGACACTAGTATTGTTGGTTATAATTAAAGCGATGTCATGAAGTTCTAGTGAAGGGGACGTTAGGAGGAAATTTACTTCCAAGTCGTGTGGGGTAAGAGTGGATGTTGTTTAATTGCTATGATAGGGAGGTAGAAACGAAACAAGATGGGCTGTGTGAGCTGATAACCATTAACATTGGGTTATGCGTAGATGAAAGTTTATTATAATATTTGATTGGGGTTTTATGTATGTTTGAAACTCCTTGTAATCAGAAGTTTTGACAAATAGTGAAAATCCATTTGGAAGCTAACTGTTCTAGGTATTTGCGGCACAGGGGTGCAGAGAGAGTGTCAGGAAATGGTACTAGGAAGGGGGTGGGGGCACAGCTGTAATGCTTGGGTTATAGGTACTTTTGCTGCTGGAAGTGGGCCAGTGGGTTTCAAACCACCTGGCACACCCAGGGTTCTGTGGTGTCCCCTCCAGAGTAGCTATGGGGAGGGCAGAGTGGTGCCCAACAGAGGGGACACTGGCTCACCAATGCATTTTAATAAGAACATTTTGCTTCTAACTTTTATTAAATGGGGCTTCCAATTTAATAAATTTCATTCAAAGACAGGGTTCTAAAGCTTAAAAAATCTCTGTTAGGGGAACAATTAAAGACTACCCCTTGAGCTCTAGTGCAAAAGACTGGAAGTAGGGAAATAAACTATGAAACTGCTGTGATATCACAAATGGAATGAGAAGTTTGTTTTCAGGGGAATTTAGTTAATGAGGATTTGATCCAGGAGGTAAACTTTTTTAAAACATTTTATTCTATACTGGAGTATAACCGATTAACCACGCTGCGATAGTTTCAGTAGCAAAAGGACTCAGCCACACATCTACATGTTTCCCTGCTCCCTGAGATTCCCAGGAGGTAAACCTTTTATGATAATTTGTGATAGTCATTTCCCAGGCCGCCAAGGGCCACGAAGAGGGTGTGGAAACAATGCTCCCTCTTCTAACCGAGCCGGTGTCTCTGAGCATCTTCTAGAGTGTGGGCTGGAACCCTGGCCCCCTCTGCGACCCCGCTCTCAGCAGGGCTCCAGGAGGCCTCCTTGCTGAAGTCGGGCATCTCCCCTCACAGCCTCTGGTCTGGCCCTGCTGTGCGCTGTGACGGATGGTGTCGGGAGGTCGGGGACGGCGCTCCCTTCCATCATTTCTGCCCCTTCGCAGCTGAGCTGCCTCAGGTGTGCCCCCCAACACCTGCTGCTGCGGGGACTCTAGCTTCTTGCAGCAGCTGAACTGCAGACTGTAAAACCCAGCGTGTAACCCACCTTTTCTTCCCCCCTCTCCACAACCCTGGGGTCTCCGCTGAGGCAAACACACTGACCTTCCCTCCCGTTACTGTCCCCTGTAACTGATGTCCCCCTGACCCCCCGAAGCCACACATCCACCTACCTCGGTCCTGGGGCTAATAATACCCGCAAGCTGCTAACCGTCCAGACTCATAGGTGAACGTGATTTCAATTCATCCTTGGTCTCCACCTCAATGACCTTGACTTCGCTCCTCCTTGGTTTTGCTGGGTTTCTAAGAGTTCGTTGGTTTTTGTTCTTGTTTTTTTTTTTTTTTTTTTTTAAATGTTGCCCTTGCCCCTCTGACTTAACGCCTGAGTGAAGCTTCTCTAATTCTTTTTGTGCTCCTCAAGACAGGTCCTAGCCATCTTGAATTGCATGACTCCATGAGAATCTGATGATAGCACTGAACTTTCTCCAGAAAAGTGTGCACGCACACACACACAGTGCACATACACACAGTGCACACACACACAGTGCACACACACACAGTGTTTTGCCTATAATTTCAGAGTTTCTATATATATTTTTTTCCCAAGTTTTCAGCAAATTTAATACATGTGTCTCAAAAGTCAATGGTGAGGGTAGTCAATAAAATAAAAACAGGCTCACGGGGAGAGGGCCATGGGCACACACAGGGAGGGCAATGAGGAGGCGAGTCAGCAGAGGGCTGCCCTTGTTTGGCCATCACATCTCATCCAAACCGTGGTCCTCTTCAGGGAAGTCCTCCACTGTCACGGCTGATGGCTTGACGAAGCCGTCGTACTTGGCCTGGCATTCAAAGTAGCATTTCCCACTCACACTGCCGTCATTTGCCCTAGTGGTTCCTCATGCTAATGCTAAGTCACGTCAGTCGTGTCTGACTCTGTGCGACCCCACAGACAACAGCCCACCAGGCTCCCCCATCCCTGGGATTCTCCAGGCAAGAACACTGGAGTGGGTCGCCACTTCCTTCTCCAATGCATGAAACTGTAAAGTGAAAGTGACGTCGCTCAGTCGTGTCTGACTCTTAGCAACCCCATGGGCTGCAGCCCACCAGGCTCCCCCGTCCCTGGGATTCTCCAGGCAAGAACACTGGAGTGGGTCGCCATTTCCTTCTCCAAGTGGTTCATCATAGCGGACGCCAAGCCGGTAGCCAGGTATGAAATCTGTCAGTCCTACATACATGACGGTGCCCCTGTGAGGGGGCTGCCCAGGTGCCCGCACCTCATAGCGGCTGCCCACAGGGATGGTGCTGGCCGGGGCCTCCTCCTTGATAAGGCGCTGGGAGTTCTCAGCCTCTTGCTGGGCTGGCTCTTCATTGAATCGACCTAGCTTGTTGTGCTTCAGGCAGGAGTGGATTGAGTCTTGCCTCTGTTCATAGGCTTCTTGTGAGATCTTGTATTTCTCCACTTTGGACATGTCCTCATACTCCCCAAGGCGGGCACCGCTGTGGTCAGGGACATGGATGCAACGGCCGTCGTCTATGGGGTAGGAGCCCAGCAGTGCATCATCCTGATCCATCTTGCAGTAGACCTAGTCGTCAGGTCCACACAGCTGCAATCCCATGCAAGAAGCAGGGCTGCCCACGGCAAGCTGCAGTTTACACTTGAACTCAGCTACAGTGAGGCTGCGACTGTACCGCTTCTGGGAGTGAAAGCTGTTGAGAAAGCTGCTGATGAGCACGTTCACTGTGGGCGCCGACAACCCTGTCGCCTCCACCTCGCCGCGCCCCGGGGCCTCTACATTATTAAAGCTGTGCTCATCACCTTGAGAAGCCTTTTGGGGGTGGTGGTGATCGGATTGCTTGATAAAAATGCAGCGTTCTTTGGTTCTACCCCAAATCAGGCTCTACCCTATTAAATAAGAATTTTTGGTGGTAGAGCTTAGGAATCAAGAATTTAAGCAGTCTCCCTGGTTAATTCTTAAGCGCGGTAAAATTTGAGGAAGTTTACTCTAGAGACTCAATTTATCTTCACCGTCTGTCTCATCTTCCCCTCCCAGTCACTCACCTGTGGCTCAGTTCAGATCAGTCGCTCAGTCGTGTCCGACGCTTTGCGACCCCACGAACCGCAGCACGCCAGGCCTCCCTGTCCATCACCAGCTCAGGGAGGTCACTCAGACTCACATCCATCGAGTCAGTGATGCCATCCAGCCATCTCATCCTCTGTCGTCCCCTTCCTCTCCTGCCCCCAATCCCTCCCAGTATCTGAGTCTTTTCCAATGAGTCAACTCTTCGCATGAGGTGGCCAAAGTACTGGAGTTTCAGCTTCAGCATCAGCCCTTCCAATGAACACCCAGGATTGAGCTCCTTTAGGATGGACAGGTTGGATCTCCTTGCAGTCCAAGGGACTCTCAAGAGTCTTCTCCAACATCACAGTTCAAAAGCATCAATTCTTTTGTGCTCAGCTTTCTTCATAGTCCAACTCTCACATCCATACATGACCGCCTTTGTTGGCAAAGTAATGTCTCTGCTTTTGAATATGCTATCTAGGTTGGTCATAACTTTCCTTCCAAGGAGTAAGCGTCTTTTAATTTCATGGCTGCAGTCACCATCTGCAGTGATTCTGGAGCCCCCCAAATAAAGTCTTACACTGTTTCCACTGTTTCCCCATCTAGTTCCCATGAAGTGATGGGACCAGATGCCATGATCTTCGTTTTCTGAATGTTGAGCTTTAAGCCAACTTTTTCACTCTCCACTTTCACTTTCATCAAGAGGCTTTTGAGTTCCTCTTCACTTTCTGCCATAAGGGTGGTGTCATCTGCATATCTATGGTTATTGATATTTCTCCTGGCAATCTTGATTCCAGCTTGTGCTTCTTCCAGCCCAGCATTTCTCAAGATGTACTCTGCATAGAAGTTAAATAAGCAGGGTGACAATATACAGCCTTGAGGTACTCCTTTCCCTATTTGGAACCAGTCTGTTGTTCCATGTCCAGTTCTAACTGTTACTTCCTGACCTGCATATAAATTTCTCAAGAGGCAGGTCAGGTGGTCTGGTATTCCCATGTCTTTCAGAATTTTCCACAGTTTGCTGTGATCCACACAATCAAAGGCTTTGGCATAGTCAATAAAGCAGAAATAGATGTTTTTCTGGAATTCTCTTGCTTTTTCCATGATCCAGTGGATGTTGGCAATTGATCTCTGGTTCCTCTCAGATCAGATCAGATCAGTCGCTCAGTAGTGTCCGACTCTTTGCGACCCCATGAACCGCAGCATGCCAGGCCTCCCTGTCCATCACCAACTCCCAGAGGTCACCCAGACTCACGTCCATCGAGTCAGTGATGCCATCCAGCCATCTCATCCTCCGTCGTCCCCTTCTCCTCCTGCCCTCAATCCCTCCCAGCATCAGAGTCTTCTCCAATGAGTCAACTCCTTGCATTAGGTGGCCAAAATACTGGAGTTTCAGCTTTAGCATCATTCCTTCCAAAGAAATCCCAGGGCTTATCTCCTTCAGAATGGACTGGTTGGATCTCCTTGCAGTCCAAGGGACTCTCAAGAGTCTTCTCCAACACCACAGTTCAAAAGCATCAATTCTTCGGCGCTCAGCCTTCTTCACAGTCCAGCTCTCACATCCATACATGACCACAGGAAAGACCATAGCCTTGACTAGGCGAACCTTTGTTGGTAAAGTAATGTCTCTGCTTTTGAATATGCGATCTAGGTTGGTCATAACTTTCCTTCCAAGGAGTAAGCGCCTTCTAATTTCATGGCTGCAGTCACCACCTGCAGTGATTTTGGAGCCCAGAAAAATAAAGTCTGACATTGTTTCCACTGTTTCCCCATCTATGTCCCATGTAGTGATGGGACTGGATGCCATGATCTTCGTTTATTTGAATGTTGAGCTTTAAGCCAACCTTTTCACTCTCCACTTTCACCTTCATCAAGAGGCTTTTTAGTTCCTCTTCATTTTCTGCCATAAGGGTGGTGTCATCTGCATATCTGAGGTTATTGATATTTCTCCCGGCAATCTTGATTCCAACTTGTGTTTCTTCCAGTCCAACATTTCTCATGATGTACTCTGCATATAAGTTAAATAAACAAGGTGACAATATACAGCCTTGACGTACTCCTTTTCCTATTTGGAACCAGTCTGTTGTTCCATGACCAGTTCTAACTGTTGCTTCCTGACCTGCATACAGATTTCTCAAGAGGCAGATCTACCTTTCCTAAAACCAGCTTGAACATCTGGACATTCACGGTTCACGTATTGCTGAAGCCTGTCTTGAAAATTTTGAGCATTACTTTACTAGCGTGTGAGATGAGTGCAATTGTGCGGTAGTTTGAGCATCCTTTGAAAAGGTCACAGGACCTTTTCCAGTCCTGTGGCCACTGCTGAGTTTTCCAAATGTGCTGGCATATTGAGTGCAGCACTTTCCCAGCAGCATGTTTCAGGATTTGAAGCAGCTCCACTGGAGTTCCTGTGGCTGCAGCAGCTCAAGCTCTGGACCCTGCTCCTCTAGGGCTGCAGTGAAGCCACCCCCGCTCCCACCATGGTTGGAGAAGCTCTGGAGTCTGATTGTGGAGTTAGGTCTCGTTTCCAGGAAAGTCCTAAACTTAGACAGCCAAGTCATGTCCAAGGAAGCCACTTTGCTCCCTTTTCTTTGGTCTTGAACCCATTCTGTGTGTATTCGCTCTCCCCAGTCTCGAGTGGAAATGCCCCTGCTTCTGGAGACGCAGATCCCCGCCCAAAGATGTGCTGTGCGTATGCGCTCTTGCCTTGTCTCACATGCGCTGTTCCCTTGGGCAGCCAGTGGTTCTGAGTTAGGCGGCCTGGTAAACGGGGTAGAAGGGTACAGTAAAGAGGTTTGCGAGATTACTCCTAAAATGCTGGCAAGTCCAGGTACATTCTTGAGATTTAAAACTGGTGGCAGAGTAGGGAAGGTCACTGAGTAACTGGGTTTTAATTGATTGTTTTTACTGGCTTTAAGCATTTTTAAAAATATCATAGTTGAAAACAATTTAGAAAGTACAGAAAGTTTTTTCTTTTTTTTTTTTAAAGCAGAAGCTATAAAGTCAATTATAATCTTGGGTCCTGTCATCTAGAGGCATGCTGCCATCTAGTATTTTCCTATTAAAAAAAAAATAATAGAGCTTATACAATACCAACAACACAGTCGCCTGCTTCTCTTGTCTAACACTGTTTTATAATATTTCCCAGTTAATTCTTCAACACCATATTTTGTTTTTCATGGTTGCATGATATTTAATCAAGTGGACATACCATTATTTATTTAACTTTTGTCCAGTTGTTGGATACTTAGGTATGTTACTTATGTATAGTATTATAAATATGCTGTAATAAACACCTTTGTGTATAAATCTTTGTCATCTGGACTATTTCCTCAGAAGAGGAATTTCTGGGTCAAAAGCTGAGGGCATTTCAAGGCTCTTGGTACACTGGAACAGAACTATTTTCGAGAAAGGCTATTTCGATGGCAATGTCTTACCACATATAGAAGTTGTACTACTGCTGCTGCTGCTGCTGCTAAGTCGCTTTAGTCGTGTCCGACTCTGTGCGACCCCATAGATGGAAGCTCACCAGGCTCCCCCGTCCCTGGGATTCTCCAGGCAAGAACACTGGAGTGGGTTGCCATTTCCTTCTCCAATGCATGAAAGTGAAAAGTGAAAGGGAAGTCACTCAGTCGTGTCCGACTCTTAGCGACCCCATGGACTGGAGCCTACCAGGATCCTCCGTCCATGGGATTTTCCAGGCAAAAGTACTGGGGTGGGGTGCCATTGCCTCCCGGAAGTTGTACTACCTAATGAAAATCCTTCAGAGGGTTTACATACAAGCTGGGTACTACAATGAAGTGTGGGTAAACAGGATCAATGGGAGCAACCCTTGTTCTGTCCTGAGGAGGAGGAGGAGGTCTGTTTTGTTAATATTAGAACAAAATCCTGCACCACATCCTCTCAGAGACTCCAGGCTTGAGTAAATAATGCATCAGCATTTGGGACTGTGAACCCCAACCCAGGTTGCTGATGGTGTGCTGAACTCTCAGGAGACTTGCCTCCTTTTTCCTTGTTCTTTCTGCCATGGCTGCAGTGACTTCCCCTTTGGCACCTCTGCTCAGAAAATGACTGTTGTCTTTTTCCTGTGCTGTTCCTGCCTTGAAATTGCAATAAAATTTCTTTCTTTGGCAAGTAGAAGTCCTCGTTGGCCAACTCTGGATCTTAGGCTCTGGTGACGACCCCCCACCCACCTAGCCCTGCTCAAGAGTGGCTTTCAGATCAGATCAGATCAGATCAGATCAGTCGCTCGGTCGTGTCCAACTCTTTGTGACCCCATGAACTGCAGCACGCCAGGCCTCCCTGTCCATCACCAACTCCTGGAGGTCACTCAGACTCACATCCATCGAATTAGTGATGCCATCCAGCCATCTCATCCTCTGTCGTCCCCTTCTCCTCTTGCCCTCAATCCCTCCCAGCATCAGAGTCTTCTCCAATGAGTCAACTCTTCGCATGAGGTGGCCAAAATACTGGAGTTTCAGCTTTAGCATCATTCCCTCCAAAGAAATCCCAGGGCTGATCTCCTTCAGAATGGACCGGTTGGATCTCCTTGCAGTCCAAGGGACTCTCAAGAGTCTTCTCCAACACCACAGTTCAAAAGCATCAATTCTTTGGCACTCAGCCTTCTTCACAGTCCAACTTTCACATCCATACATGACCACAGGAAGAACCATAGCCTTGACTAGACGAACCTTTGTTGGCAAGGTAATGTCTCTGCTTTTGAATATGCTATCTAGGTTGGTCATAACTTTCCTTCCAAGGAGCAAGCGTCTTTTAATTTCATGGCTGCAGTCACCATCTGCAGTGATTTTGGAGCCCATAAAAATAAAGTCTGACACTGTTTCCACTGTTTCCCCACCTAGTTCCCATGAAGTGATGGGACTGGATGCCATGATTTTCGTTTTCTGAAGAGTGGCTTTACCCATCTGCTTTTTTGTTTCTTATAGTTCCCTCCATTCTAGAACTCAGAGACTCGGCTAAGGGATAGGCGCAAATAGATCTCCAGTGTTCTGTCTTCTCCGAGATTTCCTGAGGTTCACTTGCATATTGAGTCCCCCTTTTTTGGCCTGCTGCAGCCCAATTAATCAAAGAACACATTTCTGAAATTTTCTAATGTTAAACCATTTGAAAAATTGGAAGATTCAGTTATCTTTTGACACAGGATAAACACGTAGGTACCCCCGCTTTCTCCAGCCTGTTGCGTGTTTAGTCCATGTACTCGAGGCCCACAGTTTCCTCATCTAGAAAATGAGTCATTCGGATATTGTCATTCAGGTTCCTATCAGCTCTGATGTTCTATGATCTGAAAGGAAATGGAGCTGTTTCTAAAGTTCACTGCAGCAACTAGGGACACAGAAAGCTAAGAACAAACAAACTGACTGGGGGATGAGTAAATCATCTTGAATTTGTAATTCAAAGGGTTAAATGAGTTAGCACAGAAATAGGTCCTTCTGTATATAAGACTATTATACAGCATCGCAAAGCAGAGGGAAGAAAAGGCCGTAGATGGTTTGAGATGATGGAGTTAACAATTAGGGGAAAAAAATCTAAAGCTTTTTTTCCTCTCACACCACATTTACTTAGATTTTTAAATTTATTGTTTTGACTGCACTGAGTCTTTGTTGCTGTGTGAGCTTATTTGCCCCGTGGCATGTGGGATCTTGCTTCCCCAACCAGGGATTGAACCTTTGTCCTCTGCATTGGAATGTGGGTTCTTAACCACCGGACCACCAGGGAAGTCCCCATTTTCTTAGCTTTTAAAGTTATATCTAAATATATTTATATTTTTTAGGTTATATTTAAAAACAGGTGAATATTGGATTTTGAGGAGAAGAGCTTGCAAACTCTTTGGAAAAAAGTAATGATATGTTTTTCAGAGCAGTTACAAAAATTTTGGAAAGTACACAGAGCTTCCAGATACCCCGTCACTTACTGTCTCCCTACTTACCCTCAGCCCTCCACCCCTAAATCAACTTCCTCTATTATTAATATCATGTATTCATGAGCCAACATTGGTTGATACACTGTTATGAACTAAAGTCCATTGTTGACACAAGGGATCCCTCTCTGGGTGAGTTTCTCTTTCTGTGGGTTTGACAAATGGATGGTGTTTCCACCGTTACAGTATCCCATGGAAAGGTTTCACTACCTGAGTCCCTCTAATCCCTTCCTCCCTAATCCTCGGCAGTGGCTTTTCTGTTGTGATTTTGTGATTTTTCTTGTTGTTGGTTTTTCACGGCCTCTGTAGTTTTGCCTCTTTCAAAATGTCTATAGTTAGACTCGTGCACGTTTTCCAGGTTGTCTTATTTCATTTAGCAATATGCGTTTGTTTCCTTCATGTCTTTTAATGACTTGATAGCTCTTTTTCTTTTTTTTTTTAATTGCTGAATAAGGCCTCCCCCACCCCCCGCCCCCAACCCTCTGTGATGGCCCACACTCTGTGGAGTGTGCTTCTCTCTGAATCTGAATAAATCCACGTCTTACCTAAAAATACAAACAAAAAATTACTGAAAAAGATTCCATTGTATGAATATACCATGGTGTGTTTATCCATTCACCTATTAAAGGACATTTTTGTTTTTCTAATCAATTCTAACCTCTTGGGAAGCTTCTTCGAAATGTCAAATCTAGTCAGTGTCTGCCTAGACCTCAATTTCTATAATATTTATTTCAACCAAGCAATTTAGGCTTTAACTATATAGAGCTAATCCTTGAACAAGGGGGAGTTAGGTGCTCTGATGCTACACACAGTAAAAAAATAACCATGTAACTTTACAGTTGTTTTTCTGTATCTGAATTTCCACATCGGCAGATTCAACCAGCAATGGATTGTGTTATACTGTGGTACATATTTATTGGAGAAAATCCTCATAGAAGTGGACCCATGCACCATTAAAACCCATGTTGTTTGAGGGTCAATTGTATTTTCACATTAGTCTCTAATTATTTTGCATGATTAAAATGTGTCAATAGATTATGAACTTTTTAATAAAATTGAAATACGGTTGACATACAGTGTTTCAGGTGTCCTACGTAGTTATTTGACATTTGCCTTATGAAATGGTCAGTGTGGTAAGTCTAGTACCCATCTATCCCGATAACAAGTTATTAAAATATTATTGACCATATGCCTATGCTGGAAGTCATTCTTGTGGTTTATTTATTTTATAACTGGAGGTTCATATCTCTTAGTCCCCTTCACCTATTTATCCCTCCCTATCCTGTTCCCCTCTGGCAACTAACTACCCATTTATTCCTACTATCTATGAGTTAGTTAATTTTCTTTTGTTTGTTGTTTAGTTACCCACATATCAGTGATATTATGCATTATTTTTTTTTCTCTGTCTTATTTCACTTAGCATAATGCCCTCTAGATCCATCCATGTTGTTGCAAATGGCAAGATTTTTTTTTTCAACTTAAGGTGCATCCATATCTTGGCTATTGTAAATAATGCTACAATGAATATTGGTGCGCAAATAAATATCTTTTCAAATTAGTTTTTTGCTTTTCTTGGGAAAGTATTCATAAGTGAAGTTGCTTGATCAGATGGCAGCTCTATTTTTAATTTTTTGAGGAAGCTCCAAACTGTTTTCCATAGCGGCTGTAGCGATTTACATTCCCACTAACAGTGCATGAGGGTTCCCTCTTTTCTGCATCTTCACCAACACTAGCTGTCCTTTTGATGACAGCCATCCTGATGGGTGTGAGGTGAGATCTCACTGTAGTTTTGATTTTAGTTTCCCTGATGATTAGTGATGTTGAGCATCTTTTCATGTGTCTTTAGCTGTCTGTATGTCTTCTTTGAAAACATTCAGGTCCTCTGCCCGTTTTTAAATCCAGTTGCTTTTTTCTGCCTAGTTTTTTGTTTTTGTTTTCCTGTATATGCCTTGCAGCTTATGGGATCTTAGTTCCTTCTCCAGGGATCAAACCAAGGCCCTTGGCAGTGAAAGCACAGTCTCAACCACTGGACCAGCATAAAGTTTCCTGATGTTGAGTTTTATGACTTCTTTGTATGATCTGGATATTAACCTCTTATTGGATATATCGTTTGCAAACATCTTCTCCCATTCAGTAGTCTGCCTTTTTGTTCTGATAGTTTGCTTTGCTGTGAAAAAGTTTTTTAGTTTGATGTAGTTCCATTTATTTTCACTTTTGTTTCCTTTCCTGAGAAGACAGATCCTACCCCACTCCCCACCCCTGCCAATTGCTAAGACTGTTGTCAAAGAGTCTACTGCCTACATTTTCTTCTAGAAGGTTTATGGTTTCAGGACTTACATTTAAGTCCTTAGTCCATTTTGAGTTTATTTTTGTAGATGGTTTATTTCTGGGCTCTCTTCTGATCCGTTGATTTATGTGTTTGCTTTTGTGTCAGTACCTAGCTGTTTTGATTGCTGTAGCTTTGTAGTATAGTTGAAACCAGTAAATGGGATACTTCCAGATTTGTTCTTCTTTATCAAGGTTGACCTGGCTATTTGGGATCTTTTGTGTTCCATGCAAATTTTAAAATTATTCGTTCTGGTTACTTCCAAATTTTAAAAGTTTTGAGTAAAGCTGCTGTAAACATTCATTCATTCAAGTATTGTGTGGATATAAAATTTCAAAGTCGTTTGGGGAAATACCAAAGAGTGTGTTTATTGAATCATATGGAGAGTGAAAAAGTTGGCTTAAAGCTCAACATTCAGAAAACGAAGATCATGGCATCCGGTCCCATCACTTCATGGGAACTAGGTGGGGAAACAGTGGAAACAGTGTCAGACTTTATTTTTGGGGGCTCCAAAATCACTGCAGATGATGACTGCAGCCATGAAATTAAAAGACGCTTACTCCTTGGAAGGAAAGTTATGACCAACCTAGATAGCATATTCAAAAGCAGAGACATTACTTTGTCAACAAAGGTTCGCCTAGTCAAGGCTATGGTCTTTCCTGTGGTCATGTATGGATGTGAGAGCTGGACTGTGAAGAAGGCTGAGCGCCAAAGAATTGATGCTTTTGAACTGTGGTGTTGGAGAAGACTCTTGAGAATCCCTTGGACTGCAAGGAGATCCAACCAGTCCATTCTGAAGGAGATCAGCCCTGGGATTTCTTTGGAAGGAATGATGCTAAAGCTGAAACTCCAGTACTTTGGCCACCTCATGGGAAGAGTTGACTCATTGGAGAAGACTCTGATGCTGGGAGGGATTGAGGGCAGGAGGAGAAGGGGACGACAGAGGATGAGATGTCTGGATGGCATCACCGACTCGATTGATGTGAGTCTGAGTGAACTCTGGGAGTAGGTGATGGACAGGGAGGCCTGGCGTGCTGCAGTTCATGGGGTCGCAAAGAGTCGAACACGACTGAGCGACTGATCTGATCTGATCTGATGGTAAGAGTATAGTTAGTTTTGTAAAAAGCTGCCAAACTGCCTTCCAAAGTGTCTGTGGCATTTGCATTCCCATTAGTAATGAGTGAGAGGCTTCCTACTGCCCTATATCCTCATCAACATTGGTGTTGTTGCTGTTTGGGATTTCACTCATTCTAGGCGCTGTGTAAGGGTGTTTCATTGTTGTGAACATGAACATGAACATGAAGTCGCTCAGTCGTGTACGACTCTTTGCGACCCCATGGACTGTAGCCTACCAGGCTCCTCTGTCCATGGGATTTTCCAGGCAATAGTACTGGAGTGGATTGCCATTCCCTTCTCCAAGGGATCTTCCCAGCCCAGGGATCGAACCCGGGTCTCCCGCTTCGTAGACAGACGCTTTACTGTCTGAGCCACCAGGGAAGTCCATTTCATTGCTGTGTTAAGTTGTAATTCCTTAAGTCCTTATCTCATATCTTTATCTGTCACTTGTATGTCTTCTTCTGTGAGGTGTCTGATCAGGTCTCTTGTCCATTTTTAAATTGCATTGTTTGCTTTCTTATTGTTGAGGTTTAAGATTTCTTCATATATTTTGGATAATAATCCTTCAGGTAACTGTCTTGCAAATATTTTCTTTTAGTCTGTGACCTGTCTTTAGTCTTTTTCCTTTTTTTTTAACTTATGAACTTTTAAGTCATAAAAATAAATTAAAAAAAGAAAAGACACACTAGATTACACCAACATTTAAAATTTCTTTATGCAAGTAACCAAGATAAAATGAGACACACAAAGTGGGAAAATCACAGCAAAGATGACAAATGGTAAAGCCTTTATTATACAAACGGTTCATGTAATGTATGCTCAGGAGACTTTATTACCATAAATTAATGATAAAAAGTTATACAAGTAATAAATTTATGGAAAACTGTTTACTCTTGCCAATAATAAAAAAATGCAAATGCAAATGATAATAAAGCACTCTCACTTTAGGAGCTTATCAAAGAAGCCAAACATTTCCAATGTGGATATACTAATAGTGTGCTGAAAGACGCTCATACATTGCTGAGAGATGTTTACATTGGTGTGTTCAGTTCAGGCCCTCAGTTGTGTCCAACTCTTTGCGACCCCATGGACTGCAGCACGCCAGGCCTCCCTGTCCATCACTAACTCCCGGAGCTTACTCAAACTTATGTCCTTTGAGTCGGTGATGCCATCCAACCATCTCATCCTCTGTTGCCCCCTTCTCCTCCTGCCTTCAATCTTTCCCAGCATCAGGGTCTTTTCTAGTAAGTCAATTCTTCACATCAGGTGGCCAAAGTTTTGAGTTTCAGCTTCAGCATCAGTCCTTCCAATGAACACTCAGGACTGATTTCATTTAGGATGGACTGGTTGGATCTCCTTGCAGTCCAAGGGACTCTCCAGAGTCTTCTCCAACACCACAGTTCAAAAGCATCAAGTCTTTCTTGCTCAGCTTTCTTTATAGTCCACTCTCACAGACCATGAACTCCTTATTGCCAAATTCAGACTGAAATTGAAGAAAGTAGGGAAAACCACTAGACCATTCAGGTATGACCTAAATCAGATCCCTTATGATTATACAGTGGAAGTGAGAAATAGATTTAAGGGCTTAGATCTGATAGATACAGTGCCTGATGTACTATGGAATGAGGTTTGTGACATTGTACAGGAGACAGGGATCAAGACCATCCCCATGGAAAAGAAATGCAAAAAAGCAAAATGGCTGTCTGGGGAGGCCTTACAAATAGCTATGAAAAGAAGAGAAGCGAAAAGCAAAGGAGAAAAAGAAAGATATAAACATCTGAATGCAGAGTTCCAAAGAATAGCAAGAAGAGATAAGAAAGCCTTCTTCAGCAATCAATGCAAAGAAATCGAGGAAAACAACAGAATGGGAAAGACTAGGGATCTCTTCAAGAAAATCAGAGATACCAAAGGAACATTTCATGCAAAGATGGGCTCGATAAAGGACAGAAATGGTATGGACCTAACAGAAGCAGAAGGTATTAAGAAGAGGTGGCAAGAATACACAGAAGAACTGTACAAAAAAGAGCTTCACGACCCAGATAATCATGATGGTGTGATCACTGACCTAGAGCCAAACATCCTGGAATGTGAATTCAAGTGGGCCTTAGAAAGCATCACTAAGAACAAAGCTAGTGGAGGTGATGGAATTCCAGTGGAGCTATTCCAAATCCTGAAAGATGATGCTGTGAAAGTGCTGCACTCAATATGCCAGCAAATCTGGAAAACTCAGCAGTGGCCACAAGATTGGAAAAGGTCAGTTTTCATCCCAATCCCAAAGAAAGGCAATGCCAAAGAATGCTCAAACTACCGCACAATTGCACTCATCTCACACGCTAGTAAAGTAATGCTCAACCTTCTCCAAGCCAGGCTTCAGCAATATGTGAACCGTGAATTTCCTGATGTTCAAGCTGGTTTTCGAAAAGGCAGAGGAACCAGAGATCAAATTGCCAACATCCGCTGGATCGTGGAAAAAGCAAGAGAGTTCCAGAAAAACATCTATTTCTGCTTTATTGACTATGCCAAAGCCTTTGACTGTGTAGATCACAACAAACTATGGAAAATTCTGAAAGAGATGGGAATACCAGACCACCTGATCTGCCTCTTAAGAAATTTGTATGCAGGTCAGGAAGCAACATTAGAACTGTCATGGAACAACAGACTGGTTCCAAATAGGAAAAGGAGTACGTCAAGGCTTATATTGTCACCATTTTATTTAACTTATATGCAGAGTACACATGAGAAATGCTGGACTGGAAGAAACAGAAGTTGGAATCAAGATTGCCGGGAGAAATATCAATAACCTCAGATATGCAGATGACACCACCCTTATGGCAGAAAGTGAAGAGGGGCTAAAAGCCTCTTGATGAAAGTGAAAGTGGAGAGTGAAAAGGTTGGCTTAAAGCTCAACATTCAGAAAACGAAGATCATGGCATCCGGTCCCATCACTACATGGGAAATAGATGGGGAAACAGTGGAAACAGTGTCAGACTTTGTTTTTCTGGGCTCCAAAATCACTGCAGATGGTGACTGCAGCCATGAAATTAAAAGACGCTTACTCCTTGGAAGGAAAGTTATAACCAACCTAGATAGCATATTCAAAAGCAGAGACATTACTTGCCAACAAAGATTCGTCTAGTCAAGGCTATGGTCTTTCCTGTGGTCATGTATGGATGTGAGAGCTGGACTGTGAAGAAGGCTGAATGCCGAAGAATTAATGCTTTTGAACTGTGGTGTTGGAGAAGACTCTTGAGAGTCCCTTGGACTGCAAGGAAATCCAACCAGTCCATTCTGAAGGAGATCAGCCCTGGGTGTTCTTTGGAAGGAATGATGCTAAAGCTGAAACTCCAGTATTTTGGCCACCTCATGCGAAGAGTTGCCTCATTGGAGAAGACTCTGATGCTGGGAGGGATTGGGGGCAGGAGGAGAAGGGAAGACAGAGGATGAGATGGCTGGATGGCATCACTGACTCGATGGACGTGAGTCTGAGTGACCTCCGAGAGTTGGTGATGGACAGGGAGGCCTGGCGTGCTGCAGTTCATGGGGTCACAGAGAGTCGGACACGACTGACGACTGATCTGATCTGATCACATCCAACATGACTACTGGAAAAACCATAGCTTTGACTAGATGGACATCTTTGGAAAAGTAAATGTCTCTGCTTTTTAATATACTGTCTAGGTTGGTCATAATTTTCCTTCCAAGGAATAAGCATCTTTTAATTTCATGGCTGCAGGCACCATCTGCAGTGATTTTGGACCCCCCAAAAATAAAGTCTGACACCATTTCCACTGTTTCGCCATTTGCCATGAAGTGATGGGACTGGATGCCATGATCTTCTTTTCTGAATGTTGAGCTTTAAGCCAACTTTTTCACTCTCCTCTTTCACTTTCATCAAGAAGCTCTTTAATTCTTCACTTTCTGCCATAAGGGAGGTGTCATCTGCAACTGAGATATTACTTCTCCCGGCAGTCTTGATTCCAGCTTGTGCTTCTTCCAGACCAGCGTTTCTCAGATGTACTCTGCATTTAAGTTAAATAAGCAGGATGACAATATACAGCCCTGACATACTTCTCTCCCTATTGGAACCAGTCTGTTGTTCCATATCCAGTTCTAACTTTGTTCTTGACCTGTATACAGATTTCTCAAGAGGCAGGTCAGGTGGTCTGGTATTCCCATCTGAAGAATTTTCCACAGTTTATTGTGACCCACACAGTGAAAGGCTTTGCATAGTCAATAAAGCAGAAAAGATTTTCTGGAACTCTCTTGCTTTTTCCATGATCCAGTGGATGTTGGCAATTTGATCTCTGTTCCTCTGCCTTTTCTAAATCCAGCTTGAATTGTAGCAACTTACCAATATATCAAAGTCTTTAAAATGTCAATGAGCAAAGCATAGTTGTTAAGAATGATAACTTTGGAGTCTTAGAAACTTGGTCTTTGGGAATTCCCTGCGGGTCCAGTGGTTAGGACTCTAGGCTCTCACTTCTGGGCCTGGGTTCAACCCCTGGTTGGATCACGAAGATCCTATGGCCAAAAGAAAAAAAAAACAACTTGGTGATTATTGTGTCTCCCCTTATCCTTAATATTGGGATAATGATGCTGTCTATCTCATAGGGGTCTAAATGAGAGGATACCTGTGAAACACATGAGAGAGTGACACCTGAGGGGAGCTCAGTAGCTATTATGTTTTGTTATTATTAGTATTAGCATTTGTGTTTTAGTGTCCATGATATGAGAAGGTGCTCTTAAAAGTTCAGCACACAGACAGCGATCTAGCCAGAAGGGAAAATTGTTTTGAGTGCCAACTTTCCCAGAGACTGTGATAGAAGCCTTTTCATACCTTATCTCATTTAGTGATACAGCATCCCAGAAGGCTGCTGCTTTGTCTTTACTGTAACAATGATAAAACTGAATTGGAAAGGCCACTTATCCCAGGTCACACAGTAAATGGTGGATGAGTTTCCAACTCAGTTCTGTGTGATACCAATTTCTTTATTTCTTATTTAGTTACTTTTTTGTTTTTTTTTTAAGTATTTTATTTATTTGACTGCACTGGGGCTTAGTTGGCATGTGGGATCTTCGGTACTTGCATGTAGCATCTAGCTCCCCGACCAGGAATTGAACTCTGGTCCTCTGCATTGGGAGCCTTGAGTGCTAGCTCCTGGACCACCATGGAAGTCTGACAATACTTGTTATTGTTCAGTTGTTAAATTGCATCTGACTCTTTGTGACCCCATGGACTACTGCATGCCAGGCTTCCCTGTTCTTTACTATCTCCTGGAGTTTGCCAAACTCATGTCCATTGAGTTGGTGATGCCATCCAACCATCTCATCCTCTGTTGCCCCCTTCTCTTGCCTTCAATCTTTCCCAGCATCGGGGTCTTTTCCAGTGAGTCAGCTCTCCATATCAGGTGGCTAAAGTATTGGAGTTTTAGCCTCAGCATCAGTCCTTCCAGTGACTGACTAAAACCATCAACAAGAAAAAGAAATGCAAGAAGACAAAGTGGTTGTTTGAGGAGACCTTACAAATAGCTGAGAAAGGAAGAGAAGTGAAAGGTAAAGGAGAAAGGGCGCGATAGACTCAACTGAATGCAGAGCTCCAGAGAATAGCAGGAAGAGACACGAGAGCCTTCCTAAGGGAAGAGTGCAAAGAAATGGAGGAAAACGATAGAATGAGAAAGACTAGAGATCTCTTCAAGAAAACTGGAGACACCAAGGGAACATTTCACCCAAAGATGGGCTCAGTAAAGGAAAGATGGCACTTAGATTCACTTAGTGCCACCAATGCACGCTAATAATTGAGGCCAGCCACAGAGGATAAAAGCAGAACCAAAGATGGGCACTCAGTTACTTTTCAATGAGCCGAGAATTCAAACAACATAGAAGCTAATAGAATATCAGAATCTTCCCTTTTTCCTCCCTCCCCTCAAACCCATTTCAATTTTTCACAGGATAAAAAAATCCACTGTCGAGTATTTCATCCAGAAACTTTCCTATGTGCTTATGTGGCCTAAAGAAAGGCACCTCTGTATACAACTTTCTTCCATATTCCCCCTTCCTTTCCTCTTTGCTGCTTTCTTTTCTTTTCTTCTTCCTTTCTCCCTTTGTCCTTCCTTCACCTCTTTCTTCTGTGTGTCTTGTTCTGAAACTTAACAATATAATTTACAATATATCTGCCCATATCAATCCCTACACACAGTATTTTATCATATGGTATTCTGGTGGCTCAGATGGCAAAGCGTCTGCCTACAATGTGGGAGACCCGGGTTCGATCCCTGGGTTGGGAAGGTCTCCTAGAGAAGGAAATGGCACCCCACTCCAGTATTCTTGCCTGGAAAATCCACGGACAGAGGAGCCTAGTAGGCTATAGTCCATGGGTCACGAAGAGTCAGTGAGCGACTTCACTTTCACTTCAAGTTTATTTTATCTTTTGTATTGATGTACATTTTTCTCCTACTGATGGACAAACATTTCCCTTTCAAATAATGCTTCACTGAATATTTTTGCCTATCTTTGTATACATGTATTACATGCTCAGTAATATAGATTTCCCAAACTGGAATTGATTGATCAGGCAAATCTCTTTACATTATATTGCGTTGGATTTTGAGTCTGCTTGGATCACTTGCAGTGATGCAAAGGCAACACGGTTAACATTTGTGATTCTTACCAGAAAAACCTAATGACAGCCCTGGCGTATTCTCTCCGACTTTCACCTTCACTCTGCTATATTCTGGCAAACCCGGGCCTACTCCAAAGGCAGAGAAAGGGGGGGTGCTTCCATGAATCAGCGAGCAACAGGGAGGTATTACTACTTGATCCTCTCCGTTAGCCTCTTAGAATGAAAGCCATTCAGAGTTGTCCTTCTAAGCTTCCTACTTACACCTTGTCAAGGAAATGGAAAGGAGTCGTGATGAGTTTCACGGGGTCATGGTTTGGCCTTTATCCTTTGATTGACTGATTATTAGCAGATTGAGAACGCAAAGCTAGCTTAGGTGTATGTCTGGAGTCTCAAAGCAGGGTTGTTCCGTACGCATAGTAAGTTTAGACACTTGCTTATTTTATTTACTTGACAGACTGAGCTGCTGACCCAACCACTGACAGGCACTGAGCCGCACACTGTGGCTCTGTAGCTGACAGATAGCACGCTGAGAACAAGGTAGAGACCTGGGGGCGTGTGGGATGAGTGGGAGACTGGGACTGACGTATACGCACTACTGCATATAAGACAGTAACTAAGAACATGCCGTGTAACATAGGGGACTACTCAACACTCTGTGATGAGCTGTGTGGAGAAGAATCTAAAAGAGTGGACGTATGTATGCCTATAACTGAGTCACTTTGCTTACAGCAGAAGCTAACAGAACATTGAAAATCAACACACGCCAATGAAAGTTAATAGTAAAAGCAGACAAACAGCAGTAACAAGCCTTAGAGAGAGGGAAGAGAGTAGTGTCTGGAGCTGCTGTGGTGTGTTATGTGGACTGGAGCGTCTAACTTCAGCAATTAGGTGACTTTTAAAGAAATGGGAAAGTGTGACTCATCAGATCAGTTGCTCAGTCGTGTCCGACTCTTTGCGACCCCATGAACCTCAGCACGCCAGGCCTCCCTGTCCATCACCAGCTCCCGGAGGTCACTCAGACTCGCATCCATCGAGTCAGTGATGCCATCCAGCCATCTCATCCTCTGTCGTCCCCTTCTCCTCCTGCCCTCAATCCCTCCCAGCATCAGAGTCTTCTCCAAGAGTCAACTCTTCGCATGAGGTGGCCAAAATACTGAGTTTCAGCTTTAGCATCATCCTCTAAAAAATCCAATTATCTCCTTCAGAATGGACTGGTTGGATCTTCTCGCAGTCCAAGGGACTCTCAAGAGTCTTCTCCAACACCACAGTTCAAAAGCATCAATTCTCGGCGCTCAGCCTTCTTCACAGTCCAGCTCTCACATCCACATGACCACAGGAAAGACCATAGCCTTGACTAGGCGAACTTTGTTGGTAAAGTGATGTCTCTGCTTTTGAATATGTTATCTAGGTTGGTCATAACTTTCCTTCCAAGGAGCAAGCGTCTTTTAATTTCATGGCTGCAGTCACCATCTGCAGTGATTTTGGAGCCCAGAAAACAAAGTCTGACACTGTTTCCACTGTTTCCCCATCTATTTCCCATGCAGTGATGGGACCAGATGCCATGATCTTCGTTTTCTGAATGTTGAGCTTTAAGCCAACCTTTTCACTCTCCACTTTCACTTTCATCAAGAGGCTTTTAGCCCCTCTTCACTTTCTGCCATAAGAGTCGTGTCATCTGCATATCTGAGGTTATTGATATTTCTCCCGGCAATCTTGATTCCAACTTGTGTTTCTTCCAGTCCAGCATTTCTCATGATGTACTCTGCATATAAGTTAAATAAACATGGTGACAATATGCAGCCTTGACGTCCTCCTTTTCCTATTTGGAACCAGTCTGTTGTTCCATGACCAGTTCTAACTGTTGCTTCCTGACCTGCATACAGATTTCTTAAGAGGCAGATCAGGTGGTCTGTATTCCCATCTCTTTCAGAATTTTCCATAATTTATTGTGATCCACACAGTCAAAGGCTTTGGCATAGTCAATAAACAGAAATAGATGTTTTTCTGGAACTCTCTTGCTTTTCCATGATCCAGCGGATGTTGGCAATTTGATCTCTGGTTCCTCTGCCATTTCTAAAACCAGCTTGAACATCAGGAAGTTCACGGTTCACATATTGCTGAAGCCTGGCTTGGAGAATTTTGAGCATTACTTTACTAGCGTGTGAGATGAGTGCAATTGTTCGGTAGTTTGAGCACTCCTTGGCATTGCCTTTCTTTGGGATTGGGATGAAAACTGACCTTTTCCAATCTTGTGGCCACTGCTGAGTTTTCCAAATTCGTGGAATTGAGTGTAGCACTTTCACAGCATCATCTTTCAGGATTTGGAATAGCTCCACTGAATTCCATCACCTCCACTAGCTTTTTCGTAGTGATGCTTTCTAAGGCCCATTTGACTTCACATTCCAAGATGTCTGTCTCTAGGTCAGTGATCACACCATCATGATTATCTGGGTCGTGAAGCTCTTTTTTGTACAGTTCTTCTTGTATTCTTGCCACCTCTTCTTAATATCTTCTGCTTCTGTTAGGTCCACACCATCTCTGTCCTTTATTGTGCCCATCTTTGCATGAAATGTTCCTTTGGTATCTCTGATTTTCTTGAAGAGATCCCTAGTCTTTCCCACTCTGTTGTTTTCCTCTATTTTTTGCATTGATCACTGAAGAAGGCTTTCTTATCTCTTCTTGCTATTCTCTGGAACTCTGCATTTAAATGTTTATATCTTTCCTTTTCTCCTTTGCTTTTCGCTTCTCTTCTTTTCATAGCTATTTGTAAGGCCTCCCCAGACAGCCATTTTGCTTTTTTGCATTTCTTTTCCATGGGGATGGTCTTGATCCCTGTCTCCTGTACAATGTCACGAACCTCATTCCATAGTTCATCAGGCACTCTATCTATCAGATCTAGGCCCTTAAATCTATTTCTCACTTCCACTGTATAATCATAAGGGATTTGATTTAGGTCATACCTGAATGGTCTAGTAGTTTTCTCTACTTTCTTCAATTTCAGTCTGAATTTGGCAATAAGGAGTTCATGGTCCGAGCCACAGTCAGCTCCTGTCTTTTTTTGCTGATTGTATAGAGCTTCTCCATCTTTGGCTGCAAAGAATATAATCGATCTGATTTCGGTGTTGACCATCTGGTGATGTCCATGTATAGAGTCTTCTCTTGTGTTGTTGGAAGAGGGTATTTCTATGACCAGTGCATTTTCTTGGCAAACTCTATTAGTCTTTGCCCTGCTTCATTCCGTATTCCAAGGCATCCTTTATAGGTTTTTTGACTTCCTACTTTTGCATTCCAGTCCCCTATAATGAAAAGGACATCTTTTTTGGTGTTAGTTTAAAAGGTCTTTAGTCTTCATAGAACCTTCAACTTCAGCTTTTTCGTTACTGGTTGGGGATAGACTTGGATATGTGAATTGAATGGTTTGCTGAAATGTTTGTGGAACTGAAGAGAAACTCCCCAGGTAGTAGGGGCCCAATATGCACTGGAGATCAGTGGAGAAAAACTCAGAAAGAATGAAAGGATGGAGCCAAAACAAAAAGAATACCCAGCTGTGGATGTGTCTGGTGATAGAAGCAAAGTCCGATGCTGTAAAGAGCAATTTGCATAGGAACCTGGAATGTCAGGTCCATGAATCAAGGCAAATTGGAAGTGGTCAAACAAGAGATGGCAAGAGTGAATTTGACATTCTAGGAATAGCGAACTAAAATGGACTGGAATGGGTGAATTTACTCGGATGACCATTATATCTACTACTGTGGGCAGGAATCCTCAGAAGAAATGGAGTGGCCATCATGGTCAACAAAAGAGTCCGAAATGCAGTGTGACTCATACACAAGATAAAAAATAGGCAACAGAAACTGCCTGCGAGAGGCAGAGATGTCACACTTAACAAAGACTTCAAAGCAGTCATTTTTAAGTAGTATATCCAAAGAACCGTAGGAAGCCATGCTGAAAGAAGGGAAAGGGGCTATGATAATAATTCTTACTAGCTAAATTACAGAATTCAATAGAAATTATAGAAAGAATCTAATGAATAGTGAAGTTTTCTAGTAAAACAACTAGAAAACTCACTGGAAGGATCAAGAGTGGATTGAACTGGATAAAGAAAGAATTAGTGAACTTGAAAATAGGTCAAAAGAGATTTGAAATCCAAAGAATAGGACAAAAAAATGAAGAAAATGAACAGCACCGCCTGAAATCTGGAGGGGCTGTAATAATATCAGACAATAGATTTAAAACAACAACAAAAAATAACTAGAGATAAAGATGGACACTTTATAGTGAAAGAAGAGCCCATCCATCAAGAAGACATAACAACCATATATATCTCTCTGACAAAAGAGACCCAGAATATAGGGAGCAAAAATTGACAAAAGTAAAGTGAGGGCTGGAAAATGACAATTATCATTGGAGACTTGAATGCCTCACTTTGGTAATAGAACAACTAGGCAGAAGACTAACAGGAAATAGAGTTGAACAATATAAACCAGTGTGTCCTAACAGACATCTGCAGAGCACTGTGCTCAGCAGCAGCAGAATATGAATTGTTCTCATGAGCACATGGAACATCCTCCAGAACAGACGATAGGTCAGATCATGAGCCTCAGCAGATGTGAAAAGACTGAAACTGTTAGTGTTCTCTAACCACAATGAAAGAAATTATAAATCAATAACTGAAAGAAATTTTGAAACTAACAGATAGGTGGAATTAATATACTCCTAGTCAATGAACCAGAGAGAGATCACAAAAATTAGAAAATATGAGATGAATAAAATTGAAGGCACAATATAATAAAGTTTATGGACACAGCTAAAACAGTACTTTGAGGGAAATTTACAGCTATCAACACCAATTCTATAAAAGAAGAATAATCTGAAATCAATAACTTAAACTTCCACCTAAAGACATTTAAGGGGAAAAGATGAGCAAAAGCTAAAGCAAGCAAGAGAAACAAATATAGAATGAAAATTAGAGAACAGAAAACTGATAGAGAAAAATACACAAACTAAAAGTTTGTTCCTTGGAAAGATCAACAAAATTGATAAACTTGGCAAAACTGACGAAAAAAGGAGAGAAGACTGAAGTGACTAAACTTAAGAATAAGGGGACATTATTAAATACTAGTAAAGTAATGCTCAAAATTCTCCAAGCCAGGCTTCAGCAATATGTGAACCGTGAACTTCCTGATGTTCAAGCTGGTTTTAGAAATGGCAGAGGAACCAGAGATCAAATTGCCAACATCCGCTGGATCATGGAAAAAGCAAGAGAATTCCAGAAAAACATCTATTTCTGCTTTATTGACTATGCCAAAGCCTTTGACTGTGTGGATCACAATAAACTATGGAAAATTCTGAGGGAGATGGGAATACCAGACCACCTGATCTGCCTCTTAAGAAATCTGTATGCAGGTCAGGAAGCAACAGTTAGAACTGGTCATGGAACAACAGACTGGTTCCAAATAGGAAAAGGAGTACGTCAAGGCTGCATATTGTCACCATGTTTATTTAACTTATATGCAGAGTACATCATGAGAAATGCTGGACTGGAAGAAACACAAGTTGGAATCAAGATTGCCGGGAGAAATATCAATAACCTCAGATATGCAGATGACACGACTCTTATGGCAGAAAGTGAAGAGGGGCTAAAAAGCCTCTTGATGAAAGTGAAAGTGGAGAGTGAAAAGGTTGGCTTAAAGCTCAACATTCAGAAAACGAAGATCATGGCATCTGGTCCCATCACTGCATGGGAAATAGATGGGGAAACAGTGGAAACAGTGTCAGACTTTGTTTTTCTGGGCTCCAAAATCACTGCAGATGGTGACTGCAGCCATGAAATTAAAAGACGCTTGCTCCTTGGAAGGAAAGTTATGACCAACCTAGATAGCATATTCAAAAGCAGAGACATCACTTTGCCAACAAAGGTTCGCCTAGTCAAGGCTATGGTCTTTCCTGTGGTCATGTATGGATGTGAGAGCTGGACTGTGAAGAAGGCTGAGCGCCGAAGAATTGATGCTTTTGAACTGTGGTGTTGGAGAAGACTCTTGAGAGTCCCTTGGACTGCGAGAAGATCCAACCAGTCCATTCTGAAGGAGATCAATCCTGGAATTTCTTTAGAAGGAATGATGCTAAAGCTGAAACTCCAGTATTTTGGCCACCTCATGCGAAGAGTTGACTCATTGGAGAAGACTCTGATGCTGGGAGGGATTGAGGGCAGGAGGAGAAGGGGACGACAGAGGATGAGATGGCTGGATGGCATCACTGACTCGATGGATGCGAGTCTGAGTGACCTCCGGGAGCTGGTGATGGACAGGGAGGCCTGGCGTGCTGCGGTTCATGGGGTCGCAAAGAGTCGGACACGACTGAGCGACTGATCTGATCTGATTAAATACTAACATAATACAAATCAATAGATGCAGAAAGAAACATTTGAGAAAAATGCAACACACTTTCTTTATAAATACATTCAACAAATTAGGAATAGAAGGAAATTTCCCCAATCCAATAAAGGACCTCAATGAAAAACTCATGGCTTACATAATACTTATTGATGAAAAATTAAATGATTTTCCCCTAGAAAAGAGGAAGGAAAGAGAAAATGAAAGGAAAGAAAAGGAAAAAAAGGAACGAGAAAAGGATGTCTGCTCTCACAGCTTTTATGGTACTGGAGTTTCTTTCCAGCGATATTAGCAGGGAGGCTGAGGAGTGCTGACGGAGGTGAGGGTGGGGTGGGGGGATGAATCCAGATTTTTAAAAAAGGAAATAAACCCACCTCTCTTCACAGGTAATATGATCCTGTGTGCTGAAGAAGCCCACCCAAAACTGTTAGAATGAAAGAATTCAGTAAGTTAATAAGATATAGGATATACAAAAATCAATTTACTTCTACCATTGAATCACACACTTTAAATGAGTGAGATGTATGGTTTATGAATATCTCAATAAAGTTGTTAGAAATCAATTGTATTTACATACATTTGCAATGACCAATCCAAAAATGCAGTTAAGAAAACAAATTAAGGTCGTGTCAAAAAGAATAAACTACATAGGAATAAAATTACAAAGAAGTGCAGAATTTAATCTCTGAAAATGGCCACATACTGTCGAGCAAAATGAAAGATCTACACTGACTGAAAGATGTACCCTGTTCATGGGTACGAAGTTTTACTATTTTAAATCGACAATACTCTCCAATTAGAATCTACAGATTTAACTCAATCCTTATCATAATTCAGACTGGCTTATTGGCAGAAATGGAGAAGCTAAAATTCATATGGAAATTCAAGGGACCAAGAATAGCCAAAACAATCTAGAAAAAAAAGTTGAAAGACTCACACTTACTAATTTCAAAACTTAGTACAAAGCTATAGCAATCAAAACTGTGGAAACTGGCATAAGAATAGGCATATAGATCAATGAAATAGAATGGAGAGTTCAAAAATAAACCTATACATTTATGGCCAGTTGATTTTTGATCAGTGCCAAGAGTATTTAATAGAGAACAATCTCTTCCTTACTTGGTGCTGAGTCAAATGGATATCCACATACAGAAGAGTGAAGTAGAATCTCTGGCTCACACTATATACAAAATAAACCAAAAGTGAATCAGAGGTCCAAACCGAAGAGCTAAAACCTAAGAGTAGTTAGAAGAAAGCATACAGGTAAGTCTTCACGACCAACAAGCCTCACAAGGGGAGAAAATATTTGCCAATGAAGCAACCGACAAGGGATGAATTTCCAAAATATACGAACATCTCATGCAGCTCAGTATTTTAAAAAAAACAAACCCTAAGAACCCAGTCAGAAAATGGGCAGAAGACCTAAATAGACATTTTTCCAAAGAAGACATACAGATGGCCAAAAAGCAAAGCAAAGATGCTCAACATCACTAATTATTGAGAAAGGCAAGTTAGAAGTGCAATGAGACATCATCTCATACTAGTCAGAATAACCATCAAAAAATCTACAGACAATAAATACTGGAGAGGACCTCCTTGGTGATACAGTGGATGAGAATCTGCCTGCCAACGCAGGACACATAGGTTTGATCCCTGGTCTGGGAAGGTTCCACGTGCACTGGGGCGGCTAAGCCCGAGTGCCACAGCTACTGAGCCCGTGAGCTGCAGCCGCAGAAACCAGGGTGCATAGAATCCATGCTTCGCAGCAAGAGAAGCCACCGCAATGAGAAGCCCGCCCGCCGCACTGAGGAGTCGCCCCCGCTTGCCACACCTAGGGAGAGCCTGCATGCTGCCAAAAGTAAACTAAATAAATCATTTAAAAAACGCCGGAGAGGATGGAGAAAAGGGACCCTCCTGCACTGTTGGTGGGAGTGAATACTGGTCCAGCCACTAAGAGAACAGTATGGAGGCTCCTTCAAAAACTGAAAGTAGAACTACCATATGACCTAGCAATCCCTCTCCTGGGCGTGTATCCAGAGAAAACCGTAATTTGAAAAGATACATGTACCCCCAGTTTTTCATTGTGGCCCTATTTACAATAACCAGGACATGAAAGCAACCCAAACGTCCATCAGCAGAGGAATGGATAAAGGAGATGTGGCATATATACACAATGAAATACTACAGTCATAAAAAAGAGTACAATCATGCCATTTGCAGGGACATAGATGAGCCTAGAGATTGCCTTACTGAGTAGAGTAAGTCAGACACAGAAAGACAAATACCATGATGTCACTTACGTGTGGAATCTTAAAAAAAGGTACAAATGAACTTATTTACAAAACAAAGGTAGAGTCATGGATGTAGAAAACAAACTTATAGTTACCAGGAGATAAATGAGGTAGGGCTATAATTGGGAGATTGGGATTGACATATATACATTGCTATGGACTGCAAGGAGATCCAACCAGTCCATTCTGAAGGAGATCAGCCCTGGGTGTTCTTTGGAAGGAATGATGCTAAAGCTGAAACTCCAGTACTTTGGCCACCTCATGCGAAGAGTTGACTCATTGGAAAAGACTCTGATGCTGGGAGGGATTGGGGGCAAGAAGAGAAGGGGACGACAGAGGATGAGATGGGTGGATGGCATCACTGACTCGATGGACGTGAGTCTGAGTGAACTCCGGGAGTTGTTGATGGACAGGGAGGCCTGACATGCTGTGATTCATGGGGTTGCAAAGAGTTGGACACGACTGAGCGACTGAACCGACTGACTGACTGACATATGAAATAGATAATTAATGAGAACCTGCTGTATAGCACAGAGAATGCCACTCAATACTGTGCAATGGCATATATGGGAAAGGAATCTTAAAACAGAGTGAATATATATATATATGTATATACATAACCAATTCACTTTCTTGTGCAGCAGAGACTAACACAACATTGTAAATCAACTCTATTCCAAAAACATTAAAAAAAAAATCTTCGTGACCTTGGATTTGGCAATGGATTCTTAGATACGACCAGCAGCATGAGAAACAAGCAAACAAAAAACGAATTCTTAGCTCAGGTTGCCACAACAAAATGTCATAGACTGGGTAGCTTCAGCAAGAGAAATTTATTCCTCACCGCTCCAGAGGCTGGAAGTCTGGGATCAGAGTGCTAGCACAGTCAAGTTCTGGTGAAAGTTTTCTTGCTGGCTTGCAGATAGCTGCCTTCTCACCACATCCTCCAAAGAAAGAAAAAGCAAGAAAGGAAGGAGGAAATGGGAAAAGAACAAGCGCTCTGGCATTTCTTCTTACGAGCACATCCAGCTCACCATGAGGGCCCTTCCTTCACGACCTCGTCTAGATATAATTATCTCCTAAAGGCCCCGCCACCTAATACTATCATATTAGGGATCAGGGCTTCAACATCTGAATTTTCTGGGAGGAGCTGGGGGTGACAAAAAAAAAATCAGCCCATATCAATAGGTAAATTAGACTTCATCAAAGTTAAAAAGTTTAGTTCATCAAAGGACACTTTCAAAAGAATGAAAAGACATTTTATTGAATGGAAGAAATATTTGCAAATCGCATTATCTGCTAAAGGACTCTGTATCTAGAATATATAAAGAACACATAAACTCAATAATGAAAATAACCCAATTAATAATGGGCATTCAATCTGAATACAAAGGTTTTTTGTCATTTTTGGTTATCAAGAAAATGAAAATCAAAACCACAGCAAGACATACCACTTCACATTAGTGAGGAGGTTTTTAATGGTAAAAGACGGATATGAACAAGTATTAGTAAGAGTGGGAGGAGTCCTCAGACACTGCTGGTGGGAATGTAAAATGATGTAGACACTTTGGAAAGCATTCTGTAGCTCCTCAACAGATTAAACTTAGGGCTTCTGTATGACCCAGCGATTCTACTCCTAGAGAATTAAAAATATGTGTTCGTACTTGTGTATGAACTTGTACATGAATGTTCCTAGCAGCAGTATTCATCATAGTTAAAAGGGGAAAAACAATCCGAATGTCTATTAACTGATGAATGGATACATTAAATGGTGTGGATCCAATGGAACATTATTCCGCCATGAAAAGGACTGTCCATTCTGCACTGCCCATACTCTAGAGAGGGGAGAGGAAATGGAATGGATAACTCATCATGCCTACATGATGAAGTCTCCATAAAACTTTCAATAATAGGGTTAGGGTTTGGAACCTTCTGGGTCGGTAAACACATCTACATGTCTGGAGGATGGTGCACCCCGACTCTCCAGGGACAGAAGATCCTGAACTTAGGACCCTGCTGGACCTTGCCTTATGTGTCTCTTCCTTTGGTTCTTCATCTGTGTCCTTTATCACATCTTTTAAAAATATTTGTTTATTTGGCTGCACCAGGTCGTGGCCCACAGTATCCTTGTTGCTTTGTGTGGGGCCTTTCAGGTAGCTGCACCGGGTCGTGGCCCGCAGCACCCTTGTTGCTTTGTGTGGGGCCTTTCAGGTGGCTGCACTGGGTCGTGGCCCGCAGTATCCTTGTTGCTTTGTGTGGGGCCTTTCGGGTGGCTGCACCGGGTCATGGCCCGCAGCACCCTTGTTGCTTTGTGTGGGGCCTTTCAGGTGGCTGCCCCGGGTCGTGGCCCGCAGCACCCTTGTTGCTTTGTGTGGGGCCTTTCGGGTGGCTGCACCGGGTCATGGCCCTCAGCACCCTTGTTGCTTTGTGTGGGGCCTTTCAGGTGGCTGCCCTGGGTCGTGGCCCGCAGCACCCTTGTTGCTTTGTGTGGGGCCTTTCGGGTGGCTGCCCCGGGTCGTGGCCCGCAGCATCCTTGTTGCTTTGTGTGGGGCCTTTCGGGTGGCTGCTTTCGGGTGGCTGCCCCGGTCGTGGCCCGCAGCACCCTTGTTGCTTTGTGTGGGGCCTTTCGGGTGGCTGCCCCGGGTCGTGGCCCACAGCATCCTTGTTGCTTTGTGTGGGGCCTTTCGGGTGGCTGCCCCGGGTCGTGGCCCGCAGCACCCTTGTTGTTTTGGGTGGGGCCTTTCGGGTGGCTGCACCGGGTCGTGGCCCGCAGTATCCTTGTCGCTTTGTGTGGGGCCTTTCGGGTGGCTGCACCGGGTCGTGGCCCGCAGCATCCTTGCTGCTTTGTGTGGGGCCTTTCGGGTGGCTGCACCGGGTGGGCGGGTCGTGGCCCGCAGCATCCTTGTTGCTTTGTGTGGGGCCTTTCGGGTGGCTGCACCGGGGTCGTGGCCCGCAGTATCCTTGCTGCTTTGTGTGGAGCCTTTTGGGTGGCTGCCCTGGGTCGTGGCCCGCAGCATCCTTGTTGCTTTGTGTGGGGCCTTTGGGTGGCTGCACCGGGGTCGTGGCCCACAGTATCCTTGCTGCTTTGTGTGGAGCCTTTTGGGTGGCTGCCCTGGGTCGTGGCCCGCAGCATCCTTGTTGCTTTGTGTGGGGCCTTTTGGGTGGCTGCCCTGGGTCGTGGCCCGCAGCACCCTTGTTGCTTTGTGTGGGGCCTTTCAGGTGGCTGCCCCGGGTCGTGGCCTGCAGTATCCTTGTTGCTTTGTGTGGGGCCTTTTGGGTGGCTGCCCTGGGTCGTGGCCCGCAGCATCCTTGTTGCTTTGTGTGGGGCCTTTCAGGTGGCTGCACCGGGTCGTGGCCCACAGCATCCTTGTTGCTTTGTGTGGGGCCCTTCAGGTGGCTGCACCGGGCCGTGGCCCACAGCATCCTTGTTGCTTTGTGTGGGGCCCTTCAGGTGGCTGCACCGGGTCGTGGCCCGCAGCATTCTTGCCGCTTTGTGTGGGGCCTTTTGGGTGGCTGTACTGGGTCATGGCCCACAGCATTCTTGCCGCTTTGTGTGGGGCCTTTCGGGTGGCACGTGGACTCTAGTTGCCGAGCGCAGGCTCAGTAGTTGCAGCTCATGGGCTAAGTTGCTCCTCGGCATGTGGGATCTTAGTTCCCTGACCAGGGATCAAAGCCGTGTCTCCTGAACTGCAAGGTGGATTCTCAACCCTTGGACCACCAGGGAAGTCGCCTTCATACCTTTTATTTTATGATAAACCAATAAAGGCAAGTCAGTGTTTCCCTGAGTTCTATGAGCTGTTACAGCAAATAATTGAGTCCACGGGTGAGGTGAGGGCAGTCATGGAAACCTCCAGTTTGCAAAGCGAGTCAGACTGAAGTTGTGGATAAGCTAGGGACTACCGCTTGGCTTGGTGTCTGGAGTAGAGAGCAGTCTTGTGGGACTGGGCCCTTAGCTGTGGGGTCTGGGCTGACTGGTTGGTTGAATTGTAGAACATCTAGCTGGTATCGCAGAGAGTTGCTTGGTGTGCGGGGGAAACCCCAAACATCTGGTATCAGAAATTTTGTGAGTGTAATCGTAAAGGAGAGACAAAGAACGAGGAGAGGCGTAGATCTTCTGTGCTTAGATGAATTGTAGGATACAGGAATTATGTTTTGATAAAGTCATTACAGGGCTTTCCTGGTGGCTCAGATGGTGAAGCATGTCCCGCAAGGCAGGAGACCCGGGTTCCATCCCTGGCTTGGGAAGATTCCCTGGAGAAGTGAATGGCAACCCACTCCAGTACTCTGGCCTGGAGAATCCCATGGACTGGGACAGCTGGAGGGCTACATTCCACGAGGTCAAGAAGAGGCAGACATGACAGAATGACTAACAGTTTCACACTTTCAAAACCGTTCTAGGTAGGATTGTTTTCATTGTTTCCACCTAGACATGTGGAGAGAGGTAAGGGTGAACAAAAAATGGGGGAATCAGAATCCAGGGAATCATTAGCTTTCACACAGCCGGTCCTTCCACATACAGCCGCACCTCTAAGCTCCCTTCTTAGACCAAATTTGACTTTCCTGTTTCTGTAGACAGATAAGCATTTTATGCTCCCTCAGAGTCCTGCTGTCTGTCAGCCGAGAGTTTGATCTGAGTGGTGCTCCCGTCTAAATATGGCAATGTTTGTGTAACTATGTGAACATTTTGTTGCATATTTACCCTTATTTATAGAAGTACAGTGGAAAATGAAAAAAATAAAATGCTGATGTTAATGATTTTACAGCTGAGACAAAGAAAGATACCATTGAATATGCCAAAAAAAGTAAATTTGATGCTTATTGAATTTAAGTAAGTTTGACAACTGTGTTCAATTATAAAGGAGAACAACAAAATTTAAAACACATGTACAAAATGCTGTATATATATTTCCAAGGTTTGTGGTTAAAAGATAAGGTGTAGTGGTGGAGAAAATGTGAGAATGTTGACAATTAGATATAGTAGAATCTTATTTTGATACACTGATTTTTAAAAAAAATAATTAAACAAACAAACAAACTCAATGATCTTTCCCTCTTCAAAAGAGACCTCTTGGCAGCCACACCTTGGGGTAAGGTTAGTTCCGCATAGGGTAAATACCAAAAAGTCAGTCCCTGGCCTTGGAGGTTTAAAATATGTTTTGGAAACTCAGGGCAGAGATAAAACTTTTGAGATAAAAAGCTTTTGAACTTCAAAAGCTAGAGTCTTCAATGACCCAGGGCATACCCTAGTGCCTTAACCACAGGCATACAAGAATAGGCGCTCAGTCAGAACCAGGTTTTTCCAGAGCTTTTCTTTCTCTCCAGATAAAAATGCCCTAGGCTTGTAAGTTAGGAAAGAGCTGTAGTGAGCTTAGGGGGTTGGGCCGCTGAATCCAGAAGGAATCCTGTGGTCCAGTCTCTGGAGCCGCCATCTGGAAGTAAGGCAACCATTACTTCAAGGAGCAGTGGAAAGAAGTGGGTGTACGGCAGGGCTGGACGACACCCCACGTGGCATGGGAGAGGGTGAGTGTGGCCAACCCCTCTGAGAGTGTATCAAGTGTGGCCAACCCCTCTGAGAGTGCACCAGGAGAGGCTGAGCGACTAGAGGGGCCCTTCAGATATGGAGTCAGGACCACTACGCCACGGCCTGGCAACTGGAAACCAGGCAGAAAGAGGAAGTCAGGGGAAAGGCCAGCACGGAGAGACCACGACAGAGGACCAGGCGACGGTTCTATCTATTCCACCCTTGGTACTCTCAGCTCTGGGAAAGGAAGGAGTGTGTGTATGGGTGGGTGTTAGGGAAGGATCGGAGGGTACTTTTAAACTGACTGTGACTGCCCAGAATTGCCCAAGAGAACGCTTTGGCTATCTGGCAGAGAGTGTGTGTGTGTGTGTCTGTCGCTCAGTCGTGTCCGATTCCTTGAGACCCCATGGACTGTAGCCCTCCAGGCTCCTCTGTCCATGGGGACTCTCCAAAGAAGAATACCCGAGTGGGTTGCCATCTCCTATTTCAGAAAGGGCTTCCCTGGTGGCTCAGATGATAAAGAGTCTGCCTGCCATGCAGACCCAGGTTTGATCCCTGGGTTGGAAAGATCCCCTGGAGAGGAGTATGGCTACCCACGCCAGTATTGTTGTCTGGAAAATCCCATGGACAGAGGAGCCTGGCGGGCTACGGTCCATCATGGGGTCACAAGTGTCGGACAGGTCTGAGAGACCAACACTTTCACTCCAGGAAGAGGAACTCAAAAAGACCTTGCCAAGAAAAATAAAGTCAAACTTTTCACACAGGTGCATTTGGAGCAGTTTGGATAAGCACCTATTCCTAAGAAGCTGAGTGTCAACATTAGCTAACCCTCAACAGAGGGAAGTTCCCAGCCCACCAAGCTGCAGGCTGTGCTTTAGCTGGTTGCAGTCTCCTTTATGAAGGGAGAAAGACCATCAGTGTTACATTTTCTCTTTAAAAATTTTGAAAGAGCATTGGGAAGTCATTTTCAGAGTTCCACAGTTTCCTACTCTATCATTTACTAATTACTGACAGCAGATCTTTATATCCAACATTAAAATTAGATTTTGTCCTTTCAAATACCATTTCAAATAAACAAAATGAATCAGGACTTGTGAATTGCAAAGTTCCAGGAGAAAATTAAATCTGAGAGAATTCCCTAGTGGCCCAGCAGTTACAACCTGGTGATTTCACTGTGGAAGCCTGGGTTCCATCCCTGGTTGAGGAACTAAGATCCTGCAAGCCATGAGAAAAAAATAAAAGAAAATTTGTTTATCAGTATTCTTACCTGGAAAATTCCATGGACAGAGGAAGCTGGCAGGCTGCAATCCATGGGGCTGCAAAGAGCCTGACACGTCTGAGAGTATGCACATGTGTTATCAGTACTTAGAGTATAATCTCTTGTTAATAAGTTAAATACTTAGATATACATTGTATGCCGCCGCGGCCGCTGCCACCGCCGCCACGGCCGCTGCCACCGCCGCCACCACCGCTGCTAAGTCGTTTCAGTTGTGTCCGACTCTGTGCGACCCCATAGATGGCAGCCCACCAGGCTCCCCAGTCCCTGGGATTCTCCAGGCAAGAACACTGGAGTGGGTTGCCATTTCCTTCTCCAATGCATGAAAGTGAAAAGTGAAAGTGAAGTTGCTCAGTTGTGTCCGACTCTCAGCGACTCCATGGACTGTAGCCTACCAGGCTCCTCCGTCCATGGGATTTTCCAGGCAAGAGTACTGGAATGGGGTGCCATTGCCTTCTCTGTATACAGTGTATAACCTTCAGATATAAATTTATATCATATTTGAGACTTCATAATATTTTTTCGGTCTCTGAATTGTATCACTTCTCTCCCTCCTTTGCTTCCAAATGGATAAAACATATACATACAACATTCAAATTTCAGGCATTTCAACTTCAGAAATATTTTTCAGGGGGAAAAAAAAAGTTTCCAGAGGCAGGGATTATCTGAGTAGGAAAATACTTTCCTAGCCCACCCCTGAATACCTAGGTAAGAATGATCAATTGCCAAAGCTTCCAATAGTCTTCTATTTTCATTGTGGCCTTTGGCCCATGCAGTTGCAGGTAGAAGTGGAAGTTGATCAATTCCTGGGGGTCCATTCATTGACTGCCTTGGGGCAAAGGCCAAAGAATGGAGATAGCACTGGATTTTGAGTCTAAATACCTGAGTTTGGTTTCAGTTCTTTGTCATCTTCCTCCCTTTTATATGTGATCTTTGTTTTTATATTTATTCTGAGGAATATTTAAAAACTATTCAAACTGTATATTGAAAAATGAAATCTGCAGTTTGAAGAATATTGCTAAAGTAACATCTATGTATGCACTGTTTGGGTTTCCCAGGTGGCACAGTGGTAAAGAATCCACCTGCCGAGGCAGGAGACACGAGAGACGCGGGTTTGTATCCTGGGTTGAGAAGATTCCTCGAAGGAGGGCACGGCAACCCACTCCAGTATTCTTGCCTAGAAAATTCCAAGACAGAGGAGCCTGGTTGGCTGCAGTCCACGGGGTCACAAAGAGTCGAACATGACTGAGCTCGCAAGCACACGCACTATCTACCTTAAAAGTAGAACTTTGCAGGTATCTGGTATGTGGTTAAGAGTCGCCTGAGGACCACGTTAAAATGCAGATGCGGAATCCGTGGGTTTGGGGATGAGCCGGAGGTTCTGTTTCTCAGCAGCTCCCGGGTGACAGAGACGGTGGGGGTCCACAGTTTACATCTCCCGTAGCAGGACCTAAGGATGCGCCTGCAAGCCTCTTCCTCATTCTGTGGCCAGGACGAGCCGATTCTGACTCCGTATCAGAACTGTTTCTTCGACTTGCTCTTCTGCTTTTGTTGTTATCATCACACATCATGGCCTGCCTTGGGGAACCCTGCCCCTTTGCCAGACTGCGAAGCCAAAGTGCCTTTGTCCAGGCCCCATGCACCTGTGGAGGGCAGAAAGGAGGACAGGAAGGCATCCTGCGCCAAGGCATGCCTTCCGGAAGACAGATACGAGACTACGGCCTTTTTATTTCCTCGAGCTCCCTCCCCATCTCCCTTCTATAAAAGAATCTGGCATCTAGGTTCCCTGTAAGATGGTTATTTTGAGACAGTAATTTGTCATCCTCTCAGTCAGCCAAATATGACGGAATAAAGTCGTATTCCTTGGCTCAGCTCCTGTTTCTTGGATTTATTGGCCTGTCGATGGGGTGAGCAGAGTCAGCTTGGACTTGGTAACAATTCCACCTTCTTTTTCTCCCCGATAAGAGGTAAGCATTATCCCAAATTTTGTGTAATCACTCCTTGCTTTAAACAGCTTTACCATCTATGAATACATTTCTAAATATTGTAACTATTTAATTTTGCCCATTTAAATTTTTAAAAAATTTTAAAAACTTACTTTTCACTTACAGTTGTTACCGAATATTGGCTGGGTTCCTCACGTGCAATGCACACTTAGTCTATTATACACCCAGTAGTTTGCACCCCAACTCCGCTGCCCCCACAGGAACCCTCGCTCCGCTCCCTGCTACTTTTTTGTTATATTCACTAGTCTGTTGTAGTTTTTAGATTCCACATATAAATGACATCATGCATTATTTGTATTTCTCTGTTTGACTTATATCACTTAGCATAATGTCCTCCAAGGCCATCTGTTTTGCTCCAAGTGGCAAAACTTTCTTTTTTGTTATGGCTGAGTGTGATTCCAGTGTGTGTGTGTGTGTGTGTGTGTGTGTGTGTGTGTGTATGCACCACCTCATTTTTATCCATCGATAAATGGATACATTTTTATATAAATAAGATGTATTTTTATATAATAAATTCTCATCTATTTTTATCTGTTGATGGGCATTTAGTTTGCTTTCATACCTTGGGAACTGTAAACAATGCTGCTATGACCATTGGGGTGTATGCCTATTTTCAAATTATTGTTTCTGTCTCTTTTGGAGAGATATATTTACGTATATATATACACACACCCAGGAATGACTCCTGGGTCATTATCTGCTTTTAAACTCTATAAATGGAGCAACACTGTGTGCACTCTTCCGTTACTTTCTCATTCCATTCAGTCTTACGTTTTAGAGACATTCATTTTGACACGTAACCTGTACGTCCTTTCTTTTGCGGCTGTTTCGTTTTTGGTGCATGAATATGCGCTGTTTCATTCATCTGTTCCTCCAGCTGCTTTCACATTTTTTTTGCTATGAGAAATAGTGTTGCTTTAAGCATTCCTGGTATATATTTCAAAATGCGAATCTGCAAGAGTTTCTCTTGATTATATGCCTGCTCACTGAATTGCTGAATACATAGCGTGTGTACATGTTCAGCTTTTTAATCTGATGCCGAATTGTTCTCAGCAGCAGTCAGCCCAGTTCACACAGTGCCGTCACAGTTTCTGATCTGCCGGGTCTCCCGAGGCTCCATTTCTCAAAAGCTCTCAGGCGATGCTGCCGCCGCAGGTCCATGGAAAGCAGCGTGAGAGGCCCGTCCTTTCACTTGTCAAGGGTGTTCATCAAGTGCCTGTGATGTGCCAGGCATTGTTGCCGACGCTGAGGACACAGCAGTGAATGGGAGAGGACACCACTTTGCCACTCCTCACAGTGAAAGTATAAATATTTGTTCAACATTTGCTTAGTGGAGGTGGATAGCAGCTGATCATCTATTAATTTTAACTTGCACATAGAGTTGTATCATATGCACATTTATCTTTATTTTTTGCTTTCTGACTTTCATGTTTTCAAAATGCTTTCCTTTTTGTCGTTTCTTATTCTCTCCTGAAGAACATAAGTGTTTGTGTATACACACTCATGGGTGACACATTACAGGGTTTAGACTTAGATTAAGTTCCCTGTTAGTAAATACTACTGTATATATTTCAAAATGCGAATCTGCAAGAATTTCTCTTGATTATATGCCTACTCACTGAATTGCTGAATCATAGTGTATGTACATTTTATGTTTTGAAATATATTGCTTTTTGCAATAGATTTAGAATTTCAGGGAACTGTGACCTGCAACTTGAGGCAACTGTGAGCTAGCAGGTCTCAGAGTTCACTTTGCTCTTGTGGTGGCGCCACGATCTGGGTGTGTAGTTCAAAAAATGGCAGAGGTGGTTCAGCGCAGGCAAAGGCTGTTCACACATGTTCACCCTGGGAAACGGTTCACCTCAATTATGTAGAAGCATGAGTTAACCTGGAGAAGGGCGCGGCAGCCCCCTCCAGTATTCTTGCCTGGAGAATCTCTGGGACCGAGAAGCCTGGCAGGCTATAGTCCATGAGGCCGCAAAGAGTCAGACACGACTGAGGCGACTTAGTATGCACGCACAGGAGTTGACCAGAGGCTTATTTCAGATTTAATCTGGTGGTGTTTTAGAACTCTGTACAGAAGATGGTGTAATCAACTGCCCCAATGGCCAGTGACAGAGACAAAGCTATGTGCTTATGAAATCTCATTTGTTCTTTCTATGTCTGGACTAAGAAGGCTGTATTTCCCAGTCTCTTCTGCAGTTATGTTAAAGCCATAAGAGGGTGAGGTGATGTGAGCCGACCGCAGGCCAGATAGTTAAGAGCTCGCTCCATGACCTTCTTGATTATTTCCCCTGACAGCCTTGGAGGGCTCTTCGAGTTTGAGATGATGGCATTGTCGGATGAAAGGGGTCCAGATATTGATGGATGGATAGAGTCTGCCCTGGTGAGTCACCTGGTGTGTGTCCAGTTTAGCATGGGCAAAAGCCTTTGTGGTGTTAACTGGTGGACATTGTGGGGTTGTCTCTGCAGCATAAAGCTACCTAATGCATGTTCTGGATGTTAACCTAGATAGGTCCCACCACCCTGTGGTGACCTGATGACCTCATACATATTTTTACAGGTGAGTGAATAGATTAATTTTTATCAAGTCTCTTTACCATAATGTTCTAGTCCTGACCTTAATTGTAGGTGTGTACTAAAAACTTGGTTTATTAGTTAAAGGAATGTGATGCTTAGGAAGAATTTAGTAAATATTTACTTTCTGGAAGGAGACACAAAAAAGTAAAATACTTTCACGCTTAGTTTACTGGAAAGGATTTTTAAATTATCTATTTTTAGAATAAAATATCAAAGTTGAACATGCTCATTAAAAAAGTTATGTAAAATTTTTGAGAAAAAAAAAAAAACCTCTTCTCACAGCACCACTAGTCTAGTAAGACCATCATTTACCATCATTTGAATCACTGTGTGTTCCTCCTGGCACCCCACCCCAGTGCTTTGGCTTGGAGAATCCCATGGATGGAGGAGCCTGGTAGGCTCCAGTCCATGGGGTCACTAAGAGTCAGATATGACTGAGCGACTTCCCTTTCATTTTTCACTTTCCTGCATTGGAGAAGGAAATGGCAACCCACTCCAGTGTTCTTGCCTGGAGAATCCCAGGGACGGGGGAGCCTGGTGAGCTTCCATCTATGGGGTCGCACAGAATCGGACACGACTGAAGCGACTTAGCAGCAGCAGCAGCAGTGTTCCTCCTGGGTTTTTCCTACTCCTTTTTATCACATTGTTGCAATCACACTGTTCTGACCTCCTGTTTTCCATGTTATTATGTTGTCTCCATCAACATAACATTTAGGGGTTTAGTTTTTTCCTTCTTTGAATATTTATATTTCTCCCAAGTTTTTATTTTCAAACATGATGCTGTGATAAGCCTCTTTGTATAGTAAGATTGTCTGTATTTAGAATCACATCCTTAAGACAGATCTGAAAAAAGTTTTGATGATCCAAAGATCTCAGAGTGAGGCCAGCACAGCCCGGGTTAGGACTCTGTCTCGGGCTTCCCTGGTGGTAAAGTGGACAGGAGCCGGCCTGCTGATGGGGAGGACACACGTTCGATTCCTGGTGTGGGAGGACTTCACAAGCCACAAAACAGCTGGGCCAGTGTGCCAAACTGCCGAGCTTGCTCTAGAGTTTGCGAGCTGCGGCTCCTGAGCATCTGCTCCGCAACAAGGGAAGCCGCCACAGTGAGCAGCCTTTGCACTGCAGCAAAGAGTAACCCTGAGGTCTGCAACCAGAGAGAGCCCTGCGCCTAGCAACTAAGACCCAGGAAAACAAACAAAAAATTGCCAAGAGGGAAGCATTAAAAAAATGTTGCCTTAGTTTAAGAGCATGCCTTCCAGTCCTGCGTCCAACCTCGAAGTATGTCAAGTTCCTGTTCCTCATTTGTGTGAGTCTCTAAAACACATATACTCACCATATAGCATGTGTATTTGTTGGTTTATTTTAAATATTTATTTTTATTTATTTGACTGTGCTAGGTCTTAGTCAATGGCACCCCACTCCAGTACTCCTGCCTGGAAAATCCCATGGATGGAGGAGCCTGGTAGGCTGCAGTCCATGGGGTCACTGAGAGTCGGAAATGACTGAGCGACTTCACTTTCATTTTTCACTTTCCTGCATTGGAGAAGGAAATGGCAACCCACTCCAGTGTTCTTGCCTGGAGAATCCCAGGGACGGGGGAGCCTGGTGGGCTGCCGTCTATGGGGTCACACAGAGTCAGACACGAGTGAAGCAACTTAGCAGCAGCAGCAGGTCTTAGAGGATGAGGTGGTTGGATGGCATCACTGATCCCATGGACACGAGTTTGCACAAACTCGGACAGGTAATGAAGGACAGGGAAGCCTGGCGTGCTGCAGTCCATGGGGGCTCAGAGTTGGACACGACTGAGCGACTGAACAACAAGGTCTTAGTTGGCCTGTGGGGTCTAGTTCCCTGACCAGGGATCAAAGCCAGGCCCCTGCACTGAGAGCACGGACTCTTAGCCACCGGAGTACCAGAGAAGCCCCTACACGCATGTTCAAAGATGTCCAGGCCCCCTACACGCGTGTTCAAAGATGTCCAGGCTAAATATAATTCTTTATAATTCTAAATACGATACTTACTCTGTCACGAATTGCTTCAGGTTATTAACTTATGTTTACTGAGTGAAATCTCCTTCAATTGTAAAAGGAGATCATCCTTAGGATGGCTGCTCCACTGTGCAATGGCAAAGATGGAATATGATAATGGACGCAAAGTTGCCTTAGCAACACTCTGTAGAAAGTATGGTATTTGCTGTTTCCTTCTTACTTCTTCTCCCTCCTTCCAAACCACGCTGCTCCTGGCTAGGATGGGTCACAGTCTGATTTGGAAGATGCTATGCCTTCCTCTTCCAACAAACAACTTCTCAGGGTTTAGCAGGAGCTTCCTCTGCAGGGCCTCCTTCACCTCCTTGTTGCGGAGCCTCTGGATGACAGGGGTGAGCATGGGGGTTATGACGGTGGAGCAGACTGACACTACCTGGCCGCTGGTGTCATCGGTGGATCCACGAGGCTGCACGTAGGTGAACTCACGGTGCTGTAGAAGGTGGCAATGGCCAGGAAGTAGGAGGCACGCGTGCAGAGGGCCTTCTCCTTCCCAGCTGCCGAGCACATCTTCCCAGTGGCCACCAAGGCCAGGCCGAAGGAGGTGAGGATGAGGGCAGCAGGTAGATAGGTAGGCAGGGCAGAGAAGACATAGAGGACCACTCCTGCCATGGCTGTGTTGGCACAGGCCCGGCGGGGCAGGGGGTGGACGTCACAGAAGTGGTGTGGTACCTGGTTGGGCCCACGGAAAGGCCGGGCGAGGACACTCCCAGTGTCCATAGCAGAACTAGCACCACCAAAAGTGAGGAAGCAACCACTAGCTGGAGACAGGTGCCCCTGGCCATGATGGGCCGCAGTGGAGAGGTCAGCAGATGGCTGTGCAGTGGTCGCAGGCCATGGAAGCCAGCAGGAAGCTCTCAGCTGTGGCGTGCACCACAAAGAAGGTCATTTGGACCACGCAGCCCTTGAAGGGGATGGACCTGTCAGAGGCCAGAAAGTTGACCAGCAGCCTGGGCATGACCACAGAGGAGTAGAAGATATCAAGGAAAGAGAGGGCGCTGAGAAAGAAGTCCATGGGACTGTGGAGGCGGGAGTCCGTTAGGAGGAGCACCAACATCCCCAGGTTGCGCACCACGGTCATGACAAAGATGAGCAGCAAGCCTCCAAAGAGAAGCTTCTGGAGGTCTGGATCATTGCAGAATCCCAGCAAGATGAGCTGGGTGACGGGAGTATAGTTTCCAGTGGCAAGGGCTAGTTCTCCAGGCGTCATCTGCAGAGGTGGCAACCGAGCATCACTCGGACATTTACTACTTCCGTAAGTTTGAGCAGCTCACTCAACCATTCTGAGACTCAGTTTCCCTAACTGTAAAACAGGTGATTTATTCTAACCTGTTTCACGAGGTTTCTTGTAAGGATTCAGTTGGATCTGCATGTAAATTATATAGCAGAACTAAATTTGTGTTGATAAGAATAATATTGCTGTTCCTTCTTCCTCCCCTCAATGTGATTACTGGCTCTACAAATAATTAATCTTTATTTTCTGTTTGGTTTCATGAGGGGAATTATAACTACCTTTGGGGGGAAAGACAAGTCTTCTGTCCCTAGACTACTCAGGTAATACATTTACTTTACATTTGGTAGTTTTTCTTTTTTTTTTCACAAATATTTTTGCTGAGTATGTCCGCCTGTGCAAGGTACAACGAGGAGGAACACCAGGCGCGTGTAAATCCTCTTCTACAAGATGCACGGGAGAGTCACGCTCTAGTGGACAGGACTGAGCTGTGAAGGCAGACAGACCCAAGTCTCCATTTCAGCTCGCCTCTCACTGGCTGTGTCTCCTTGGATAAGCTGTGTCTTTGCGTCTTGTTTTTCTTACCTGTGAAATAGAGATCGTATATCTACTCAGGAATGCTCTGTGGCCTGGATGAGCTGAATGCATGGAAAAGCTCTGAATGTCTGGAGCACCGTGAATCCTCAGGAAAGGTGAGGTGCCTTCCGCACTCTCTCGGGCCTGCATCCTCAAGTGCAGGTCCCAGGATGCAGCACCGAAAGGCCGGGTCCTGGCGGTGTGGCAGGACCGGGCACACGGCTCAGCCTTGACGCCTCCGGCCCCCATCCCCGCTTCCTCACCAGGGGCCTTCGGCATTTCTCACATTCACTCTTCCCTTTCTACTTCCTGGTCGAAGGACCTAATTTTGCACAAATGAAGAGTCTCTGGTCCAGAATGAATATTAACAGTTTTCTTTTTCTCTCGTAAGACGACAGCCAGATTCCCTTGATGCACACAGACACACACACACTCACTCTCACACACACACTCATACACTCATACATTCACACACACACTCATATACACACTCACAGACTTGCACACTCTCACACTCACACACAGTCACTCACACCCCCACACACACACTCACACACACACTCATACACACACACTCTCACACACACACAGTCACACACTCACACACACACTCTCACACTCATATACAGACTCACATACACTCACACACTGACACACACACACACACACTGACACACACACAGTCATTCAGCTCTGGGTTTAGGCTGAGCGCCTCCATCCTGCTTCCCAGTAAGTGAGGTCTCTGGTCCTCCTCTCCTGCTCCCCCTTTCTTACCATCTTCCCTGTCCAGACAGACTAGGTTCCTTCCTCACCTACTCCTCCCGCCCGACTCCCAGAGGAGCACGTGAGTCCTTTTCAGAGGCCCATCTGTGATGATCCTCACTGACGATGACCTTGACTGACAGCCTTGCAGACCCGAGGCTCCCAGCTAGTGAAGAGCCTCTGGACGTCCTCCATGACGCCTGCGAAGTCCTGCCTTGGCCCTGCCAGGGCCTCCCCTCACCCAGCTGAATTCCCTCGTGTGTCCTGCTGTGAGCTGGAGGCTGAATTTAACTCACACAGATGCATTTAGACTCGCTTATCCAGACTTGGTCAACGTTTCCGAGGCTTTCTATCCCCCCTCCTGGATTGTTTTGTTTCTCTATCACACTGTAACTTCTGAAAGCAGAAACTGTTCTAAGTTTTGTATCAAGAGAATAGCAAATATTTGAACAGTTACAGTTATGCAAGAATATTTGAACAATTGAGGTTTTTCAGCAGTATTTAAAGTTACTGTTCAAAATAGCATAAAGCGTGACTTTGACCGCTTAGGATCTTGAAATAATGTTGAACTACAAACTGACCCCTGTGAGTCAGGAATGAAGGAGCTTGCGAGGAACCTTTCTAGTGACCAGCGAGGGCTTCAGAAAGAGAAGGGACGGGGCTGGACCTTGACAAATCAGGGAGGTGGAGCCTTGTGGAAGAGATGAGGGTGTGCAACAGCCTGGAACTGGGAATTAATCTCCTTTGTAAACGTTTACTGGGCAAAAAAGTGCATGGCAGAGACAGTTTGAGCTTCAGTTTCCTCAGTTTCCATGAGGTGGAAAGATAGCATGTGTCACTGTTCTTAGCACGGTTCTGGAAACAGGGTAGCACATGAACTTTCATGCCACTCCAAGTGAGAGTAGGAACATGTAGTGGGTGGGACCCCTGAAAGCAGTAGGGTCTCAGGAAATGCCTACAGGCTGGCCGAGTAGGGGGTGGACTGTGTCCAGATTTGGGGGAGAGGACGGAGGAGAGAACAGGGGACCACAGCTCTCTGAACCAGCTCTGGTGGGGGAACTCGGTAGCACTTCTGATGCACAATCACCCACCTCAGCGGGCGGTGCCCCCACCTGGCACAGCGCCAGTGGGAACTCAGGATCCCCCCCACCAGGCACGCGGGGGATTCCAGGACTCACGTCCACTCCAGCCCGTGATTTGGGGTTCTCTCTAGAGCTGTTTCTGGACTCAGAGCTGATGGCAGGGCACCCGGCTCAGGTGAACAAGAGCGGCCCTCAGGACTGAAGCGGAGGCCGCCTCCGCTCCTGCCAGTTTATCAGGCTGGCTCTGCCCCTCATGACCCCAGGTGCAGCGGAGGCTCAGAGCTCTGGGAGGCCCTGAAACACACCGGGCCCGCGTCCTCTCCTGGGACCCCGGGAGGGTCAGTCTCAGGGCAGAAGGGATGATGCCCTGCAGAGTCTGGTCACTTGGTTTGGCCTTGAGGCAGAGGAAGTTAGGGTCTCCTTGAGGAGCTGGTGCTTGTGGTTCCGCCTTGGCTGCAGGGAGACTCAGGAGGAGAGGTGGGAGCCGTCTTGTCTCCTCCCTGGACTCTGAATTCTGGGTGAAGGGATGTTATCTTGCCTCCTTGGGGGCTTGCTGGAATCTGGAGGCCAGTTTTCCCAGCTATTCTACTAAAGGGGCCAGGGGACCTTGGCTGGACACTGAGGACCTGCTCTGGGCTCCAACCCTGGAGGACGAGTCGGTGATGCTGAGCTCCACGGAGAGTGAGTCTGGGGCGGGTCAGGCCGGGCTGAGCCCCTTTCCTTGCTGTTCTGTGTCCCAGCCGTGGTGGAGCCCTGAGAGGGCCGGGGACACAGAGACAGGCATCCTGGGGCCTGACCCTCTCTGGGAAGCTCTCCTGGCTTCAGCCACCAGGGAATCATCCAAGGAGGTGCTGGGAGCCTTGTTAACGGAATGGGTAGCAATTAAAAAAATTGTATTTTCAGACGTGAAGCTAACATTTAAGCAGAGGAAACGCCAATGGGCAAAAAAGGAGCCAAGGGAATGGTTATCCAGGAGGAAAAATGCACTCGGATCATCTCCCAGGTGTGGCTTTCCCCTCTTCTCTCTCTGACTCTGCTTTGTGGGTGGTGGGGAGAGGGCCTCCTCTCTATTTGTCAGCTGACACTGGTCCCCTGAGCCTGTCCCTTGATGGCTCAGCTGAGGCTCCTGGAGTGGGGGTGGTGGAGGTTCTGGAATCATGAGTGTTTGAGCTGAAGAGAAGTAGAGGGCACATGACCCAGTGGCTCTCAGCTGAGATTTGATGGTTGCACTCTGCTCTGAGTCAGGTCTGGATTTCCCATTGGGAAGACCAGGAGCAAAGTCCAGGCATCAACATGAAATAAAAAATATATATGGTCATTGAAATAAAGTAGCAGGACATGGAGATTTTCTTTAAAATAATCTGGATGGATGATCGGTGAAAAATACAAACAACATTTTGAAGATAATTGGCAAGATCTGAACATGAACTGTGAATTGGATAACAGTACTGTATCACTCTAAAATGTCCCAATTTTGATAACTCTACTGTCTGTTCTTGGGAACTATTCATTAAAGTGTTTAGTGACAAATGGTTTTGAATAAATTATATGTGAATATTTAAAGTGTTTTATATTCAATAAGTGGAGCAAATTAGAAAGAGTAACTCCAAAGGACATGATGTTCTTGTATTATTCTTGCAAGTTTAAAAATTGTGTTAAAATACATTATAAATGTAAAAAATTAAACTATATTGAAAGAGTGAGAAAAAATGTGGGTGGGAGAAGTTGTAATAGTAGTGAAGCTATAAATTGTTCATTGTTGAAGCTGGAGGATAAAGACATAGGCACTTTGGGGTTATTTTTTTCTGCAACACAGGTATTACTTGCATTTCTGTGGGGCAAAAATCTGTAAGTTAATATCTATAGTAACTTCACTGAATCTGGAACTTGTAATAAATAGTAAACAGTGAATGAAAGCAGATTTATTTTCCTTAATTAATCTTTAGGAGGTCTTGTTAGGCAAGTCTCAGAATGACACTGGAAAGACATTCCATTCACTTTTTCCCATTATTTACAAGTTTTGGACAGTTTTTCTTAGCAAGTCTTTATTTCTACCTTTTAATATAGTTATGAATTCATAAATAATATTGATGATCAGTTCAGTTCAGTTCAGTCACTCAGTCGTGTCCGACTCTTTGTGACCCCATGAATCGCAGCACACCAGGCCTCCCTGTTCATCACCAACTCCCGGAGTTTACTCAAACTCATGTCCATCGAGTCGGTGATGCCATCCAACCATTTCATCCTTTGTCTTCCCCTTCTCCTCCCGCCTTCAATCTTTCCTAGCATCAGGGTCTTTTCAAATGAGTCAGCTCTTCCCATCAGGTGGCCAAAGTATTGGAGTTTCAGCTTCAGCATCAGTCCTTCCAATGAACACTCAGGACTGGTCTCCTTCAGAATGGACTCGTTGGATCTCCTTGCAGTCCAAGGGACTCTCAAGAGTCTTCTCCAATACCACAGTTCAAAAGCCTCAATTCTTCAATGATAGTAGCTACTATTTGTTGAACATTTATCTGTGCCTAGCAGTCTGTTAAGGGTTTTACATGTATTAAGTGTGTTTTAGTTCCTCAATACTAATACTAGGTACTATTTTTATTCTCATTTTATAGTTGAAAAAAACAGAGGCACAAATCCCTAAGATCATACAGATAGAAAGTGGCAGAACTATGATAAATCCCAAACTATCTGGTATCAGATTGTACATATTATTTGCTATTTCATTCAGGTACAAAATCAAATTAAGTGTTTGTATCATATTTGAGACCTCATAATTTTTTTTTTTTTTTTGATTCTGAATTGTATTGCTTCTCTCTTTCCTTTCCTTCTAAACATAAAACATTTAAGTACAAAGTTCAAATTTCTAGGATTCCACTTTCTGAAACATTTTTCAGGAAAATATTTCCAAGAGAGGCAGGGATTACCTGAATAGGCAAATAACTTTCCTAGCTCACCCCAGAATATCCAAGTAAGAATGATCACATCACCAAAGCATCCACTGGTTTCCTATGTTTCCTGTGGCCTTTGGCCCACGCAGTTGCAGGAAGAATTGGAAAAGGATCAATTCCTGGGAGTCTGTTCATTTAATGCCTTGGGGCAAAGGCTCAGAAGGGTGGAGAGAGCATTGGCTTTTGACTATACCTAGGTCTTTCCTGTGGTCATGTATGGATGTGAGAGCTGGACTGTGAAGAAGGCTGAGCGCCGAAGAATTGATGCTTTTGAACTGTGGTGTTGGAGAAGACTCTTGAGAGTCCCTTGGACTGCAAGGAGATCCAGCCAGTCCATTTGAAGGAGATCAGCCCTGGGATTTCTTTGGAAGGAATGATGGTCAAGCTGAAACTCCAGTATTTTGGCCACCTCATGCGAAGAGTTGACTCATTGGAGAAGACTCTGATGCTGGGAGGGATTGGGGGCAGGAGGAGAAGGGGACGACAGAGGATGAGATGGCTGGATGGCATCACTGACTCGATGGATGTGAGTCTGAGTGACCTCCGGGAGCTGGTGATGGACAGGGAGGCCTGGCGTGCTGCAGTTCATGGGGGCGCAAAGAGTCGGACACGACTGAGCGACTGATCTGATCTGATCTGGGTTTGGTTTCAGTTCTTTGTCATCTTTGTGGTCTTCCCTTATATGGTCTTTGTTTTTATGCTTATTCTGAAAAATATTTTAAAACTATTTGAACTATGCATTTAAAAACGTTCTCAATTGTAAAATAGACTTGCAAAAGTGTATACACTCAACCCCATTTGAAGAACATTGTTAAACACCTACGTATGCCCTATTTGGGGCTTCCCAGGTGGCTCTGCGGTAAAGAATCTGCCTGCTAATGCAGGAGATGCAGGAGACATGAGTTTGATCCCTGGGTCAGGCAAATCCCCTGGAGGATGGCATGGCAACCCACTCCAGTATTCTTGCCTGGAGAATCCCATGGACAGAGGAGCCTGGCGGGCTACAGTCCATAGTGGGCAAAGAGTCAGACATGCCTGAAGTGATTTAGCAGGCACACACATGCACTGTCTACCTTAAAAATACGTTACCAGCATCTTCAATGTGGTTATGAGTCACCTGGGGGTCATGTTAAAATGCAGAGGCTGATTCAGTAGGTTTGGGAGGATCCCGGGGTTCTGTGTTTCTAACCAGCTCCCCCGTGGCAGATGGTGGTGGTCCACAGATTACACGCTGGGCATCCTGCTCTGAGAACGCTCCTGTGAGCCTCTCCCTAATTTCACCCCCTCTTCTCCGCAACAAGAGAAATCCCAAATTTTGTGTAACCGCTTCTCGCTTTATTTTAAATAGCTTTACCATCTGTGAATACATTTCTAAATATGACAGTTGTTTAGTTTTACTTTTCTTTTTAAATTTTCTAAAGCCTGATGATTTTTAAATGCAAGTTTAAAGGGTTATTTTCCATTTCGAGTTGTTACAAAGGGTGGCTGTAGCCCTCGGCTTGCACAGCGCGTCCTGGAGCGCGCCTTCCGCCCTTGTCCCTCACCCTCTCCCACCCCCACAGTGCTCCTGGCCCTGCCCCCGGCCCCGCAAGTCACCACCGTGCTGTGCCACGTCACTTTAGTCGTGTTGGACTCTTTGTGACCTCTGTGGACTGTAGCCTGCCAGGCTTCTCTGTCCATGGGGTTTTCCAGGCAAGAGTACTGGCAGGCTGGTTCTTTACCTCCAGCTCCAGCTCTACGAGCCTGCTACTTTTCTGGTATAGTCACTATTTGCTGTATTTTTATTAATAGTGTGTTTTAAGTTTTATTTATTTATTTTATATTTTGGCTTCACTGGGTCTTCCTTGCTGCACGGGGGCTTTCTCTAGCTGCCGCGAGTACAGGCTCCTCCCTGGTTGTGGTGGGCGGGCTTCTCCTGTTGCCAGGCGTGGCTCTGGGCACGTAGGCTTCGGGAATCTGTGCGTGGGGTTCCGTAGTTGCAGCTTCCGGGCTCCAGAGCACAGGGTCAGTAGTCCTGGTGCAGTTTCAGTTGCTCCACGGCGGGTGGGATCTTCCTGGCCCAGGGATTGAACCCGTGTCTCTGACACTGGCCGGCAGTCTTTACCACTGAGCAACCAGGGAAGCCCTGTTGTATTTTTTTTATATCACGCAGTATTTGTGTTTGTCTGACTTATTTCACTTAGCATAATCCCCTCCGAGTCCATCCATGTTGCTGCAAATGGCAAACATTCATTCTTTTTTTAGTAACCAAGTAGTATTCCACTGAACACACACACACACACACACACACACACACACACACACACACACCCCACATCTTCTTTATCCCTTCATCTGTTGATGGGTACCTAGATTGCTTCCATGTCTTGGGAACTGTAAGTAATGCTGCTGTGAACACTGGGCTGTGCATATCTTTTCAGATTAGTGTTTTGATTTCTCTTGGATACATATAGCCAGGAGTAATTGCGGGGTCATCTCCTTTTTCAAACTCTATAAACGGAATAATACTGTATGCATTCTTCCGTTACTTTCTTATTTCACTTAACCTTATGTTTTAGAGACGCTCATTTTGATGCGGAGTGGTATGTAATGAATGGTATGTTATTTTGACATAAACAGACCTGCAGTTCATTTATTTTTGCTGCTGTTTAGCTTCTGTTATGAATAAGCTCCATTTTATTCATCCGTTCCTACTGTTGACAGACGTGTGCTGCTTCCACTGTTTTGCCGAGAGGAGCAGTGCTGCCGTGAGCGTTTCAGGTACATGGCTCGTAATGCAAATGTGCAAGGATTTCTGTTTTATAGAAATTCTGCTCAGGCTGGATCCTAGAGTACGTATGTGTTCAACTTCTTAATTTGTTGCCAGTTATTCTCAGAAGTTGAATAGCTCGTCTGGGAGAGCGTTAGACCGAAGATCTAAAGGTCCCGGTTCGGTCCCGGTTCCGGCAGTGGCTTCAGGTGTTACCAGCGGTAGCTGCGTGGTGATCCGCTTCTCAGCTGCCGGTGCTCCCGTCTCCACCTCTGTAACGAGGGAATGCCTGGCTGCCAGGGATCTCACTCGCACATGGACGGTGACCTGCTTCCGTGGACGCGGAAACACTGGTCGATTTTCCTTGGACAGCAAGGAGCTCAGACCAGTCCATCTTAAAGCAAATCAACCCTGAATATTCATTGGAAGGACTGACGCTGAAGCTCCAGTACTTGGGCCTCCTGAGGTGAAAAGCCAACTCACTGGAAAAGACCCTGATGCTGGCAAAGACTGAGGGCAGGCGGAGAAGGGAGCGGCGGAGGATGAGATGGTTGGATGGCATCACCGACTCCGTGGACGCGAGTCTGAGCAGACTGGGGAGACCGTGGACGACAGAGGGGCCTGGCGTGCCGCGGTCCCTGGGGTCACACAGAGTCCACACAAGTTAGTGACCAAACAGCCACAGCAGTTCTCAGCAGTGGTCAGTCCAGTTTACACAGAGCCATCCCTGACTCTGGGATTGTTCGCTCTTTAATGTCACTAGCTTTGGAGGGTACGGAGCTGTATCTTGGGACTTTAATTTTTCTCTCCCTCGTTGCTAGGGAGGTTTTCGGATGTTCATCGGCCAGCCAGATCCTGCATGTCTTCTCACACGCTGTGAGACGCTGGGAGAGTTGCCTAACTTAGATCCTCTTTCCTTCAGCAGTAAGAGGAAGACAACAGCATTCACCGCACAACGTATAATACTTTCTAGGGAAAGACTTGCCGCTGTCAAAATGACATTGACCTAGCTTACTTTAGGTTTCACTTTGACCGGTACTCTTCCTGGGTGTAGGAAGCTGGAATCAATACAGATGATGGAAGCACCCAGAAAGGCTGCCTCGCGGTGTAAGGAGAGGAGTTTACCAGCTTGTCAAAAGTCCCAAATACCCAGAAGTTGCTTGTTTTAGTTAAGGAAACTCTAACAGCTTTAATTAACAACCCCTAAATTTCAGTGACTTAACAAAATAAGATTTTATTTTTTGTTGCCAGTTACAAGGCAGCATTTCTCCACCAACTTAGGAAACCAGGATCCTTCCTTGTGTCTCTGCGATGCCCTTTAGAAGTTCCTTGTTCCACCTGTGAGCAGAGGAAAGAGAGCCAAGAAGTCCTAACACCCACCCACTTCTTAAAAATCCATCCTTGGGATGGCATGTCTCCTCCAGTCGCATTCCTTTGGTGAGACCTGCTCACACGGCAGCGTCTGTATGCAAGGGGGCCTCAGAAAGGTAGCCCCGAGTTGCGACTGTCCACTTAGCGGGAGGACACTATAAGGGAAGCCACAGTCATACACAGTGTTAACCCATGATGGCAACTCTTCCCACCATGGTTAAGACAACGGTAGTGACATTGCCGTCCTGTCAGCCCACCCTCAGGCAGCACGATGCCCTTGTTCACACTGAATCTGCTCTTAATGCTCAGTTTAAGGTACATCGGGGTCCCCCACCTCAGGATCTAATGCCTGATGGTCTGAGGCAAAGTTAATATAATGATAATAGAAATGAGTGAAACTCGCTCAGTCGTGTCTGACTCTTTGCGACCCCACAGACTATACAGTCCATGGAATTCTCCAGGCCAGAATACTGGAGTGGGTAGCCTTTCCCTTCTCCAGGGGATCTTCCAAGCCCAGGGATTGAAGCCAGGTCTCCCGCATTGCAGGTGGATTCTTTACCAGCTGAGCCACCAGGGAAGCCCAAGAATGCTGGAGTGGTTAGCCTATCCCTTCTCCAGTGGATCTTCTTGACCGAGGAATCGAACCGGGGTCTCCTGCATTGCAGGCGGATTCTTTACCCACTGAACTATCAGGAAACCCCAGTAGAAATAAAGTGCACAACAAATATAAGGCACTTGAACCATCCTGCAACAATCCTTCCACCCCAGTCCGTGGAAAAATTATCTTCCACAACGTCAGTTCCTGGGGACAAAAAGATTAGGGACCGCTGATGTAGGTTTCACTTACATCTTGATGAAAGAGAAAAAGGAGAGTGAAAAAGTTGGCTTAAAATTCAACATTCAGAAAACTAAGATCATGGAATCCGGTCCCATCACTTCATGGCAAATAGATGGGGAAACAGTGGAAACAGTGTCAGACTTTTTTTTTGGGGCTCCAAAATCACTGTAGATGGTGACTGCAGCCATGAAATTAAAAGATGCTTACTCCTTGGAAGGAAAGTTGTGACCAACCTAGACAGTATATCAAAAAGTAGAGATATTTCTTTGCCAACAAAGTCCGTCTAGTCAAGGCTATGGTTTTTCCTGTGGTCATGTATGGATGTGAGAGTTGGACTATAAAGAAAGCCGAGTGCCGAAGAATTGATGCTTTTGAATGGTGGTGTTGGAGAAGACTCTTGAGAGTCCCTTGGACTGCACGGAGATCCAACCAGTCCAACCTAAAGGAGATCAGTCCTGGGTGTTCATTGGAGGAACTGATGTTGAAGCTGAAACTCCAATACTTTGGCCACCTGATGCGAAGGGCTGACTCATTTGAAAAGACCCTAATGCTGGGAAAGATTGAGGGCAGGAGGAGAAGGGGACAACAGAGGATGAGATGGTTGGATGGCATCACTGACTCAATGGACATGGGTTTGAGTAAACTCTGGGAATTGGTGAAGGACAGGGAAGCCTGGCGTGCTGCAGTCCATGGGGTTGCAAAGAGTCGGACACGACTGAGTGACTGAACTGAACTGATGTGGGTTACAGATGGTGGTAAAGGGGTCAAGGAAGATGACAGAGTTCTGTCATTTCTTGGTTTTGTCTTGCTTTGGCTCCGCTGGGAATGTGCTCTCAGGTAAACTGTGAGCCCTGGGAGGAGAATTGCATACTTTGTTTATTCTTGAGTTTAGAGCTCGATTGTGGCATGTGTATCGGTGCTTCTCAGAATTTAATGTGTACCCCAGTCACCTGGGGGTCTTGTTAAAATGCAGATTCTGATTTGGTAGGTCTGGGTGGGGTCCGAGATTCTCCATTTCTCAAAAGCTCTCAGGGGGTGGCCATGCCTCAGGTCCAAAGGGAACAAGCTGGTAGAGGCCCATCCACTCATTGATGGAGCATGTTTTAACAAGGGGCTATATATGCACCCCACCCCGTTGGGACAATCAGGCATTGTCTTCGCTTTTGAGAGAGAGAACAGGGACAGGGGAGTGGTGATGTGGGGGTCGCACAGAGTCGGACACGACGAGCAGATTTTTTGGGGGACACTAATTTGCCACTCTTCAGATTGAAAGTATAAATATATGTTCAGCATGGGTATAGTTGAATAGAGACATATCATATACACATTTATCTTGCACTTTTTGTTTTCTGACTTTCATGTTTTCAAAACGCTTTCTTTTTTGTGATTTCTCATTCTCCCTTGAGGAATATAGGTGTTTGCGTGTACCCAGTCTCGGGTGATATATTACAGGGTTTAAACTTAGATAAGGTCCCTCTTAGTACATACTACCAGATTGTGCCTTATTAAAAAAATTTTTTTTTGAGAAAACGAGTTTTTTAAAATAATTAATTAATTTTACTATTATTATTGGCTGTGATGGGTCTTCGTCGCTACACATGGGCTTTCTCTAGTTGCTCTGGGCGGGGGCTTTTCTTCCTTCAATGCTCGGTCTGCTCAGTGAGCTGGCTTGTCTCATTCCTGAAGCACAGGCTCTAGGGGAGTGGGCTTCAGTAGCTGAGGCTCACTGGGCCTAGGATGCGGGCTCAGCAGTTGTGGCTCGTGGGCTGGGTTGCTCCACAGCATGTAGGGCTTCCCAGGTGGTGCTGGTGGTAAAGCACCCACCCGCCAACGCAAGAGACTTAAGAGATGCAGGTTTGACCCCTGGATCGGGAAGAACCCCTGGAGGAGGGCATGGTAATCCACTCCAGTATTCTTGCTTGCAAAATGGACAGGGTGGCCTGGTGGGCTATGGTCCGTAGGGTCGCAAAGAGTTGGACGTGACTGAGGAGACTCAGCGTGCACGCACGTGTGGGATCTTCCCAGGACGTGACTGAGGAGACTCAGCGTGCACGCACGTGTGGGATCTTCCCAGGACGTGACTGAGGAGACTCAGCGTGCATGCACGTGTGGGATCTTCCCAGACCAGGGGTGGAACTGTGCCCCTTGCACTGCAAGGCGGAGGCTTAACCACCAGGGAAGCCCCATTATTCAGTTTCAGAATCCAAGGAAACTGCGACCTCCAACCTCGGGCAGCTGTCAACTAGTGAGTTTACTGCTTGTAGGACACCATGAACTTAGTCTGTGATTCAAAAAGTACTCATCAGAAGTAGATCAGCACAGGCAAAGGACGCTTAAACATTCCCACCCAAAGAAACGGTCTGCTTCAGTTATGTAGAAGCTGAGTTAACCAGCAGTTTATTTCAACGGTAATCTGGTGATGTTTTAGAACATCATACAGTTGATGGTGTAATCAACTGCCCAGTTGGCCAGCGACAGAGGCAAAGCTATGTATCTATTAAATCTCATTTAGTTTTTCTATGTCTGGACTAAAAAGAAGGCTATTTTCCCCAGTCTCCATTACAGTTATGTTGAAGCCATGTGATTGGGTTTCAGGTGAATGGCGTGTGGGTTGTGCTATGATCCAACCTCAGACCAGGTAATTTAAAGCACTCTAGACAACTTAATAAAAAAATTATTTGAAGTCTAGTTGATGGACGTATAGTTGACTTACAATGCTATATTAATTTCCGGTCCACAGTAAAGTGATTCAGTTACATGTACACTTTCCAGGCTTTTTGTTACTCATTTCTATCACACTCTAGATGTTCTGACCTGCTGCTTTCCCTGGATCATGCAGTCTTCATAACATTTAGGGGTTCTATCATAATCCATGCAGGGAGTGATTCTTTAAATAGTATTCCTTCTTTAAACTTTTACATTTCTGCTAATTTTTTTGTTTAGAAAAATGATGTTGTGATAAACCTATTTGTATAGTAAGACTTTCAAATTTAGAATAACATGCCTAAGATAGATCTGATAAAAGGCTTTTGAATGATTCCGATTATCAGGGTGGGTCTGACTCAGTGCTGCTGCTGCTGCTAAGTCGCTTCGTGTTAACTCAGGGGCAGGCCTTCTAGTCCAGCGTTCAACCCCGAGCTAGGTCAGGTTCAGCTTTTTCATTTGTATGATTCTCTAGAACATATATATTCGTATTACATGTATAGTCAAAACTATTCAGGGCAGATAGACAGTTTTTTGGGGGGAGTTGCCTTGAGCAGCTTGCAGGATCTTAATTCACTAGGGGTGCAAGGCATGCCCCTGTGGTGGGAGCGCCCAGGGCTAACTGCGGGACAGCCAGGGAATTCCTAAGATAGAATTTTTTTGGATCAGCCTCCTACAGCACCGTCTCTTCGACCCTGCTGTAGCTGCCTAAATGTCTCTCTCTCTCACGCACACATACACAAGCACACACATACACTCTGGAGAATTTTAAGATGTACAAATGTCTATCTAGAAAAACAGATGTATGGGGAAAGTTCTGTTTTGATCCTGAGGTTTTATTTAACAGGACAGCTCATCAAGACATAGCAGCAGTGAGAAATAAGGACCCGTCTGTCCAGGCCGTCTTTCCTTTTGGAACAGGAAGAGAGAACTGAGCCCCTGTAGCCCACCCCCATGGCACTAATCAGTGGGAAAACCGGAACAATTGTGTTGCCCCTGGTGTGATGTTTCCTGGGAGTTATGATGAGCTGCTAATAAACGGCGTGTGGCTGTGGGGTAATTGAAATAGCTCTGATTTTGAATACTCACTCTCTCACCAACTGTGATTTTATATAGTTTGTTTTTACAGAATGAATATCCTTCATTGGAAAATAAGACCATCACAAACTATGATATTGCTGTTTCTTTCTTACTTCTTCCCCCTCCTTCCAAACCAGGCTGCTTCTGGCTAGGATGGTTCACAGTCTGATTTGGAAGATGCTATGCCTTCCTCATTACAGCAGCCTTGCAGGGCTCAGCAGGGAAAGATATTTACCAGGAGCTTCCTCTGCAGGGCCTCCTTCACCTCCTTGTTGCGGAGCCTCTGGATGACGAGGGTGAGCATGGGGGTTATGATGGTGGAGCAGACTGACACTACCTGGCCGCTGGTGTCATCGGTGGATCCACGAGGCTGCACGTAGGTGAACTCACGGTGCTGCAGAAGGTGGCAATGGCCAGGAAGTGGGAGGCACGCGTGCAGAGGGCCTTCTCCTTCCCAGCTGCCGAGCACATCCTCCCAATGGCCACCAAGGCCAGGCTGTAGGAGGTGAGGATGAGGGCAGCAGGTAGATAGGTAGGCAGGGCAGAGAAGACATAGAGGACCACTCCTGCCATGGCTGTGTTGGCACAGGCCCGGCGGGGCAGGGGGTGGATGTCACAGAAGTGGTGCGATACCTGGTTGGGCCCATGGAGAGGCTGGGCGAGGACACTCCCAGTGTCCATAGCAGAACTAGCGCCACTGAAAGCGAGGAAGCAGCCACCAGCTGGAGACAGGTGCCCCTGGTCATGATGGGCCGCAGTGGAGAGGTCAGCAGATGGCCGTGCAGCGGTCGCAGGCCATGGAAGCCAGCAGGAAGCTCTCAGCTGTGGCGTGGAGCACAAAGAAGGTCATCTGGACCACGCAGCCCTTGAAGGGGATGGACCTGTCAGAGGCCAGAAAGTCGACCAGCAGCCTGGGTGTGACCACAGAGGAGTAGCAGATATCAAGGAAAGAGAGGGCGCTGAGAAAGAAGTCCATGGGACTGTGGAGGCGGGAGTCCGTTAGGAGGAGCGCCACCATCCCCAGGTTGCCCACCACGGTCATGACACAGATGAGCAGCAAGCCTCCAAAGAGAAGCTTCTGGAGGTCTGGGTCATTGGAGAATCCCAGCAAGATGAACTGGGTGACGGGGGTGTAGTTTCCAGCGGCAAGGGCTAGTTCTCCAGGCGTCATCTGCAGAGGCATCACTCTGCAGCCGAGCATCACTCAGACAGTATTACTGAGTGTGTCCACCCGTGCAAGGTACAATACAGGAGAACACCAAGCAGGTATAAGTCTTCTTCGAAAGGAAGTAATGGGGGTCTTTGTTGGTGGTCCAGTGGCTAAGACACTGCGCTCCCAGTGCACTGGGCCTGGGTTTGAATCCTGGTCAGGGAACTAGATTCCACATGTGGCAAGGAAGACCTGGCACAGTCAGACAAATAAATATTTAAAAAGTAAACGGGAAGTGTCTTGCCATAGTGGACAGGACATGGGCTGTGAAGCCAGACAGACCTGAATCTTAATTCTGACAATGGCACTGTTTGTATCAGCGGTTGAGACACTCCTTGTGTGTCCTTGGATTAGCTTAATCCATGAGCCTTATTTTTCTCACCTATGAAATAGAGAAAATATATCTATTTAGGGTTGCTCTGTGCCCTAGGTGAAAAAACCAAATTGTAAAAATCTCTAAATATCTGGAATCATCAGTAAATGTGAGGTGTCTTCCCATTCTCTTGTGCCTTTTCTCTAAATACAGGTCACGATATGCAGCGCTGAAAGTTGGGTCCTGCTGGCATGGCAGAGTCCTCTCACATGATTCAGCCTTGAAATATAACCTGCAAAATCAGCTTCCTGCCCTGGACTCCTGTTTCCCCACCTGGGTGACCAGTGTAATTTTCATATTCGCTCTTCCTTCTGTAACTTTCTGGGTTTAGGGCTTAGTTTTGCCAAAATGAAAATGTCCATGAGTCTCCCGTCCACAGTGAATGTTGATGTTTCTCTTTTTCTCTCATACGATGACAGCCAGATTATACACACACATACACACACACTTGCACACACTCTCACTCACACATACACACCCTCACACACACTCTTACACATACTCACACACTCACACATACACACCCTCACACACACTCTTACACATACTCACACACTCACACATACACTCACACTCTCACACACATACACTCTCACACATACACACCCTCACACACTCAGACACACACACACATACTGACTCACACACACACACTCACACACACATACACTCATACACACTCAGACACGCACACTCAGAACACACATTCATACATTCACACTCACATACACACTTATACACACTCACACATACACACCCTCACACACTCAGACACACACACTCATACACTCACACTCTCACACACACTCATACACACTCACACACACACCCTCACATCCTGCTTGGAGCGCCTCCATCCTGCTTCCCAGTAAGTAAGGTCTCTGGTCCTTCTCTCTCGCTCCCTCTTTCTTACCATCTTCCCTGTCCAGACAGACTAGGTTCCCTCCTCACCTACTCCTCCCGCCCGACTCCCAGAGGAACACGTGAGTCCTTCAGAGGCCCATCTATGATGATCCTCACTGACGATGACCTTGACTGACAGCCTTGCAGATGGACTCGAGGCTCCCAGCTAGTGAAGAGCCTCTGGATGTCCTCCATGACGCCTGCGAAGTCCTGCCTCGGCCCTGCCAGGGGCCTCCCCTCACCCAGCTGAATTCCCTCGTGTGTGCTGCTGCAAGCTGGAGGCTGAATTTGACTCACACAGATGCATTTAGACTCGCTTATCCGGGCTTGGTCAACCTTTCCGAGTCTTCCTTCCCCACCCACCCCCAACTGCGTTTTTTTTGTTTCTCTGTCACATTAGAACTCCTCAAGCAGAGGCTATTTTATGTTTTGTATCCGGCAGAGAGCAAATTCTTGAATAGTCTCTGTTATGCAAAAAATATTCAAACAATTGCAGTTGTTCAAAAGTATTTAAACAATTGTTAAATTAGTGTAAAGCATGGCTTTGGTCGTTTAGGACCTTGAAATACTGTTGAGACACAGACTTGCTCCTGGGACACAGGGGTGAAATTGCGTGGTGCCCACTTTGCGGTAGGAGCCGTTGCAGTGAACGGCTTGCACACACAAGGCTTCAGAGAGGGAGTGGGGCTGGGGCCTGAACAATGACGATGGGGCAGCTTGACGGTGCAGAGGAGGGTGTGTGACAGCCTGGAGTGGGAATCAGCCTCCTCGGTAAACAGAACATTTCCTCTGGGCAAAAAGTGCAGAGGAAGAGTCAGGCGACTTGGCAGAGCGACTCAACCTCCTTGACCCTCAGCTTGCTCAGTTTTCCTCAGATTCTGTGTGATAAGGACAGAACGCAGGTCAATGCACTTAGCACGCTTCTGGAGACAGGTAGACCCACAAGTTATGTTGGCTTTCATGCCCAGGTTAGATTAGGAACACGTAGTGCCTGGGACCCCTGAAAGCAGTGGGGTCTCAGGAAATGCCTACAGGCTGGCAGAGTAGGGGGTGGGCTGCGTCCAGATTTGGGGGAGAGGATGGAGGAGGGAACAGGGGACCTTAGCTCTCTGAACCAGCTCTGGTGGGGGAACTCGGTAGGACTTCCGATGGACAATCACCCACCTCAGCGGGCGGTGCCCCCACATGTCACAGCGCCAGTGGGAACTTAGGATCCCTCTCACCAGGCACGCGGGGGATTCGAGGACTCACGTTCACCCCAGCCCGTGATTTGGGGTTCTCTCTAGAGCTGTTTCTGGACTCAGAGCTGATGGCAGGGCACCCGGCTCAGGTGAACAGAGAGCGGCCCTCAGGACTGAAGCCGAGGCCGCCTCCGCTCCTGCCAGTTTATCAGGCTGGCTCTGCCCCTCATGACCCCAGGTGCAGCGGAGGCTCAGAGCTCCGGGAGGCCCTGAAACACACTGGGCCCATGTCCTCTCCTGGGACCCCGGGAGGGTCAGTCTCAGGGCAGAAGGCATGATGCCCTGCAGAGTCTGGTCACTTGGTTTGGCCTTGAGGCAGAGGAAGTTAGGGTCTTCTTGAGGGGCTGGTGTTATGGTTCCACCTTGGCTGCAGGGAGACTCAGAAGGAGAGATGGGAGCCGTCTTGTCTCCTCCCTGGACTCTGAATTCTGGGTGAAGGGATGTTATCTTGCCTCCTTGGGGGCTTGCTGGAATCTGGAGGCCAGTTTTCCCAGCTATTCTACTAAAGGGGCCAGGGGACCTTGGCTGGACACTGAGGACCTGCCCTGGGCTCCAACCCTGGAGGACGAGTCGATGATGCTGAGCTCCATGGAGAGTGAGTCTAGGGTGGATCAGGCCAGGCTCAGTCCCTTTCCTTGCTGTTCTGTGTCCCAGCTGTGGTGGAGCCCTGAGGGGGCTGGGGACACAGAGACAGGCATCCTGGGGCCTGACCCTCTCTGGGAAGCTCTCCTGGCTTCAGCCACCAGGGAATCATCCAAGGAGGTGCTGGGAGCCTTGTTAACGGAATGGGTAGCAATTAAAAAAATTGTATTTTCAGACGTGAAGCTAACATTTAAGCAGAGGAAACGCCAATGGGCAAAAAAGGAGCCAAGGGAATGGTTATCCAGGAGGAAAAATGCACTCGGATCATCTCCCAGGTGTGGCTTTCCCCCTCTTCTCTCTCTGACTCTGCTTTGTGGGTGGTGGGGAGAGGGCCTCCTCTATTTGTCAGCTGACACTGGTCCCCTGAGCCTGTCCCTTGATGGCTCAGCTGAGGCTCCTGGAGTGGGGGTGGTGGAGGTTCTGGAATCATGAGTGTTTGAGCTGAAGAGAAGTAGAGGGCACATGACCCAGTGGCTCTCAGCTGAGATTTGATGGTTGCACTCTGCTCTGAGTCAGGCCTGGATTTCCCAGTGGGAAGACCAGGAGCTAGGGCAACGACATCAAGAAATAGTCACACATGGTCACTAAAGAGGAGGAGATGGCTGCATGGCATCACTGACTCAATGGACATGAGTTTGGGTAAGCTCTGGGACGTGGTGAAGGACAGGGAGGCCTGGAGTGCTATAGTCCATGGCGTTTCAAACAGTCGGACACAACTGAGTGATCAACAACAAACGGTCATTGAAATAAAGTTCAGGAAAAGATACACGTAGGGATTTTTGAATTTTATTTAAGATTATCAGGTGGATGCATAGGGAAAAATAAAGAATATATTTTGGAGAGAATTGACAAGTCTGAATATGAACCGTGGATTAGATGACAAAACTATATCACTGCAAGGTGTCCCAGTTTTGATAACTCTATGGGGTTTTCCTAGGAACTGCTCACTAAAGTGTCCAGTGATAATGGTTCTGAATGTTATATACATTAATAGTTTATGTGGAGTAGGAAATGGCAACCAACTCCAGTCTTCTTACCTGGAAAATCCCAGGACAGAGGAGCCTGGCAGGCTACAGTCAAGAGGATTGCAGAGAGTTGGACACAGCTGAGCACACACATGCGTGCATTAATATTTTGTGTGTTTATTATGTACATGTTGCTGCTGCTAAGTCGCTTCAGTCGTGTCCGACTCTGTGCGACCCCATAGACGGCAGCCCACCAGGCTCCCCCGTCCCTGGGATTTCCAGGCAAGAACACTGGAGTGGGTTGCCATTTCCTTCTCCACTGCATCAAAGTGAAAACTGAAAGTGAAGTCGCTCAGTTGTGTCTGACTCTTGGTGACCCCATGGACTGCAGCCCACCAGGCTCCTCCGCCCATGGGATTTTCCAGGCAAGAGTACTGGAGTGGGGTGCCGTTGCCTTCTCCTTATTATGTACATATGTGTATATAAATGGGGCAAAAATAAAGAATTGGTGAGGCTAAAGGGTATATGTGGTGTGGTTTAGTCTCTAAGTCGTGTCTGACTCTTGTGCACCATCAGGCTTCTCTGTCCATGGAATTTCCCAGGCAAAAATACTGGAGTGGGTTGCCATTTCCTTCTCCAGGGGATCTTCCCCGCCCAGGAATCGAACCTGGGTCTCCTGCATTGTAGGCAGATTCATTACCGACTGAGCTAGGAGGGAAGCCTGTATTATTTTTACAACTTAGAAAGTTATGTTAAAATACATTACAATTATAAAATAAGTTATATTAAAAGTTAAAACTGAGTGGGGGGAGAGCTGATGGTAGAAATGCTAAAATTGTTAACTGTTCAAGTTGGATAAGAGGTAAATCTGAATTAATTTATCATACTATCTGCTTTGTATATGTTTGAACTTTGAATCCTAATTTTATTTTTCAAATTGAAATCCACTTGACATATCATATTTCTTGTGCCAATTTAAGGTGTCTAACATGCTAATTTGATAGTTTTATGTGTAGTTGCCACTGTAATGATAATTAACACCTCTAATTGTCATGTAATTATTGTTTCTTTTTAGTGGTTGGATTAATGAAGATCTAGTCTCTTAGGCTTCCCTGGTGGCTCAGACGGCAAAGAATTTGCCTGCCAATGCAGGAGACCTGGGTTCTATCCCTTGGTCAGGAAGATCCCCTGGGAAGGGCTTGCCAACCCACTGCAGTGTTCTTGCCTGGAGAATCCTGTGGACGGGGAGCCTGGTGAGCTACAGTCCACAGTCTCACAAACAGCTGGACATGACCGAGTGACTAACACACACACACACAGAGTCTCAAGTTTGGTGACTATAAAAAATATTGTTTATATTCACTGTTTCTGCACTAGATCTCTAGGATTTACTATTTGGTGCAAGTTTGTACCCTTAACAGCATCAGACCTGTCTCCCCCTTCCCAGTGCCTGGCAACCACCATTTTCCTCTGTTTTTATGAGTTCAGATGATTTTTAGATTCTTCATGTAAGTGGTATCACGTGGCATTTGTGTGTCTCTGTCTGACTTCTCTCCCTTAGCTTCCTGCTCTCAGAGTCCATCTACGTTGTTGCAAATGGCAGGATGGCCTTTCTCACGGCTGAAGAGCATCCCGATGAGCATTCACACCACACGTGCCGCATCCCTTCATCCGCTGATGGACATTCAGCTTGTCTCCACATATGGCTCTTCTGAGAGATGTTTCCATAAACATGGGAGTGTGTATTAATACTAATTTTAAAGAGCTCTGCAGCACCACAGAAAAAACTTTCTTGCAATTCTTTTCACTCCGTTTACAGTTCAAAATTCATAAGGAGGGTGAAGGAAAGAAAATACTTTTTTCAGTATTTATCTTACAGACAACAAAACTGATATTCAAAGAAAGAAGTTTCCTACCCAAGGTCACACAGCTAATTAGTTTTGGACTCAAAGCTTTGACCCATGTCTCCTGGGCCCCCAGTGTACAATCTTTAGACAAAGCCTCCGTCCTCTTAAATGGTGTGGGATCAATAATTTGGGATTAATGAGTGCATAGTACTTTCTGTCTTGCCCTAAAAGTTGCTTAGGTACTTTACTGCTTCACTTTTGGGGAAACTTAAAAACACCCAGAGACGAATATGATACCGTATGTCCACTGTTTGGGCTTAGTAACTGGAGATGTTTGTGCTATCTATGCTTCAGATCTTTTCATAAAAATTTTACGTATTTTGTAATTTTCTTTCTTTCTTTACTGTTGGCGGTGTTGGGTCTTCCTTGCTGCTGGGGCCTTGCCCTCACTACAGTGAGCAGGAGCAAGTCCCCCCTGCAGCACGTGCGCTTCTTACTGCTGCGGCTTCCCTTCTCGGGAGCACTGGCCATAGGCACATGGACTTCCGCAGGCGCAGCTCCCGGCTCCAGGGAGCGGGCTCAGGCGTTGTGGGGACAGGCTCAATTGCTCCACAGCCCATGGGAAGGTCCTGGCCCAGGGCTCAGACCTGTGGCTCCTGCGTTGGCAGGCGGATTCTTTACCACTGAGCCACCAAGGAAGCCCCTTCAGATTTTTTTTTTTAACAGGACAGTAATGTGTTGGTTTCTGCCATACATCACAGATCTCTCTCTTTTTTAAATTTAATTTAATTTTATTTTTTAACTTTACAATATTGTATTGGTTTGCCATATATCAAAATGAATCCGCCACAGGTATATATGTGTTCCCCATTCTGAGTCTTTTTTTTTTTTAAATGAGAGAAATAATACATTAAAGGTCATTGACATCCCCATGTGATCTATCCTAGTTCCAAACCTCTCTTTCTTTAGAGACAACCATTATCATAGACTTGGCTTGTGTCCTTTAGTCTATGAAAACCCAGTTTTCAAAAACTGAAAACTTTGACTTTTACAAATGTAAGAGAAACATATCAAAGAGGTTATGCAATTTATCAAGGAAGAAAAGAGTAAGCTATTAAGGCTAATTCAAGGAGCATTTGAAGGATAACTATAGGCAGTAAACTTGATAAAATTAACAAAAGAAACTATATCAACTTAATGAAAGAAAGTTTAGAATGTAGAGAGGATTGTTGGGTTAGACACCCAAGTGGTTCTTGTGCTATATGCAGTAAAATGTAAACTCTGGGTGATGTTTTTCTACAAGACACATACTGTTTGCATTTCTACTGGACAAATCTCCATGACTAATACATAACTTCACCAAGTCTGGAACTTTAATCAATAGTGAACAATCAAGCCAGGTTCATTTTCCTAAATAAATCCTTGGCTGCCCAAGGATTTAGAGAAAGCCTTAGAATGACCCTGAAAAGAGAGGCTGCTCATCTTTCTCCAGTATTTCCAAGTTCTGGATAATTTTTCTGAGCAAATCTGTATTGCTCTATCATAGTGCAGCTATGAATCCATAGATAATAATAGTGGGTAGTAATTATTGAGCATTTGTGTGTGCCAAGCAGCGTCTTAAGTCTTTCATTAATACATGTATTAAGTCTGTTTAGCGCTTCAATACCAATATTAGGCTCTATTACTATTCTCATTTTACAGATGAAAAATCTGAGGCACAAATCCCTAAGATCATTCAGCTAGAAAGAGGCAGAACTGTGATCAGTCCCAAACTGCCTGGTGTCATACCGTACATATTATCGTGCAAGCCGCTTTTGAGTTCCTTATATGCTAGATGGCAAAAGACTCTTTGTCAATTCTGAGCAGTCGTAGTTTAACAGTACCCCCCAACCCTGCCTCAACATCCACCCATGCAAATCTACACCATTTAAAGAATATTGCTAAAACAAGCACGTATTTATGCACTATCTTAAAATAGAAACTTACAAGTATCTTTAATGTGCTTGTGAATCATCTGACGATCATGTTAAAATACAAATTCTGATTCGGTAGATTTGGGGAACAGCCTGAGACTCTGTGCTTCTAACTAGCTCCCATGGGACACAGATGCTGGTGTTTCACAGATTACGCGTCGAGCGTCGTGACCTAAGAATATTCCTGTGTTCCTCTCTCTAATTTCACCCATGTTTTCACCCCAACAACAGGTAAGCACTATTCCAAATTTTGTGTAACCACTCCTTGCTTTATTGTAAATAGCTTAACATCAGTGAGTACAGTTCTAAATATTATAATGGTTTAACAGTCATTACAGAATATTGGCTGTGTCCTTATGTTGTTCAACGCATCCTTGAGTATTTTACACTCAAAGCTTTGCACCATCCATTCCCCCAGCCCCATGGTCACCCTCGCCGCCCTGTCCCAGTGCTCACCACCAGTTTGTTCTCTGTATCTGTGAGTCCGCTACTTTTTTGTTATATTCAGTAGTTTGTTGTATTTTTTAGATTCCACATAAAAGTGATATCATGCAGTATTTGTCTTTGTCTGACTTTTCTCACTTAACATCAGTTCAGTTCAGTTGCTCAGTTGTGTCCGACTCTTTGCGACTTTTTGGTGGTGCCATCCAACCATCTCATCCTCTGTCGTCCCCTTCTCCTCGCGCCCTCAATCTTTCCCAACATCAGGGTCTTTTCAAATGAGTCAGCTCTTCACATCAGGTGGCCAGAGTATTGGAGTTTCAGCTTCAACATCAGAAATAGAGGAAAACAACAGAATGGGAAAGACTAGGGATCTCTTCAAGAAAATCAGAGATACCAAAGGAACATTTCATGCAAAGATGGGCTCGATAAAGGTACAAAGCTGAAAGAAACAACAACACCGGTTTGAAAAGACACCTGCGTTCATTGTTCACAGCGGTGCTATTCACAGTTGCCAAGGCCTGGGAGCAGCCGCAGTGCCCATCAACACACGAGTGGGTAAAGCAGAAGGTGGCGTGTGCGTGTGCTATGTGTCTATGTATATATGTTGCTCTTTTGTTTAGTCACTAAGTTATGTTTCAACTCTTTTGTGACCCCATGGACTGTGGCCCGTCAGGCTCCTCTGTCCCTGGGATTTCCCAGGCAAGAATATTGGATTGGGTTGACATTTCCCTCTCCAGGGGATCTTCCCAATCCAGGGACTGAACCCTCATGTCATGCCTTGGCAGGAGGATTCTTTATCACTGAACCTATGTATAGGGCCTCCCTGGTGGCTACAGGGCTATAGCCTTACACACAATGCTTATATAGAGATATGGCTCATTATGTATATATAGGGCTTATAAATATATATAGTCTATATAGGGAAAAAGAAGGAAATTTTGCCACTTGCAGCACATGTATGGATTTGGAGAGTATTATGCTAAGTGATAGGATTACCAGACCACCTGACCTGCCTCTTGAGACACCTATATTGAGATCAGGAAGCAACAGTTAGAACTGGACATGGTTCCAAATAGAACAGACTGGTTCCAAATAGGAAAGGAGTACATCAAGGCTGTATGTTGTCACCCTGCTTATTTAACTTCTAAGCAGAGCACATCATGAGAAACGCTGGGCTGGATGAAGCGCAAGCTGGAATCAAGATTGCTGGGAGAAATATCAATAACCTCAGATATGCAGATGACACCACCCTTATGGCAGAAAGTGAAGAGGAACTCAAAAGCCTCTTGATGAAAGTGAAAGTGGAGAGTGAAAAGGTTGGCTTAAAGCTCAACATTCAGAAAACGAAGATCATGGCATCTGGTCCCATCACTACATGGGAAATAGATGGGGAAACAGTGGAAACAGTGTCAGACTTTATTTTTCTGGGCTCCAAAATCACTGCAGATGGTGACTGCAGCCATGAAATTAAAAGATGCTTACTCCTTGGAAGGAAAGTTATGACCAACCTAGATCACATATTCAAAAGCAGAGACATTACTTTGCCAACAAAGTTTCACCTAGTCAAGGCTATGGTCTTTCCTGTGGTCATGTATGGATGTGAGAGCTGGACTGTGAAGAAGGCTGAGCGCCGAAGAATTGATGCTTTTGAACTGTGGTGTTGGAGAAGACTCTTGAGAGTCCCTTGGACTGCAAGGAGATCCAACCAGTCCATTCTGAAGGAGATGAGCCCTGGGATTTCTTTGGAAGGAATGATGCTAAAGCTGAAACTCCAGTACTTTGGCCACCTCATGCGAAGAGCTGACTCACTGGAAAAGACTCTGATGCTGGGAGGGATTGGGGGCAGGAGGAGAAGGGGACGACAGAGGATGAAATGTCTGGATGGCGTCACTGACTCAATGGACGTGAGTCTGAGTGAACTCTGAGAGTTGGTGATGGACAGGGAGGCCTGGCGTGCTGAGATTCATGGGGTCGCAAAGAGTCGGACACAACTGAGCGACTGATCTGATCTGATCTGATCTACCTATTCTTAAACTTTACAATGCTGCAATAATAATATGAGCAGTCTTCTGCTACTTACTTATTTCCTTCAACCTTAGGTTTTAGAGACACGTTTCTCCTGATGTGCAGACCTGCAGGTCCTTTATTTTGCTGCTGTTGCTTTTTGTTATGGACAAGCTCTGTTTTGCTCATCCGTCCCACAGATGACAGATGCTTGTGTTGCTCTCACATTTTTTGCTGAGAAGCAGTGCTGCTTTAAGCATTTCTGGTGTGTGTTTTGTAATGAAAATGTACAAGAATTTCTCCTGATTATATGCCTACTCATAGAACTGCTGAATCATAGTGTATGTACATGTTCAACTTTTTAGTTCAGTTCAGTCGTTCAGTTGTCTCTGACTCTGCAACCCCCATGAACCACAGCACGCTAGGCTTCCCTGTCCATCACCAACGCCCGGAGTTTACACAAACTCATGTCCGTCAAGTCAGTGATGCCATCCAGCCATCTCATCCTCTGTCATCCCCTTCTCCTCCTGCCCTCGATCTTTCCCAGCATCGGGGTCTTTTCCAAAGAGTCAGCTCTTCACATCAGGTGGCCAAAGCATTGGAGTTTCAGCTTCAGCATCAGTCTTTCCAATGAACACTCAGGACTGATTTCCTTTAGGATAGATTGGATGGATCTCCTTGCAGTCCAAGGGACTCTCAAGAGTCTTCTCCAACATCACAGTTCAAAAGCATCAATAATTTGGTGCTCAGCTTTCTTTATAGCCCAACGGTCACATCCCTACATGACTACTATGGAAAAACCATAGCCTTGACGAGATGGATCTTTATTGGCAAAGTAATGTCTCTGCTTTTGAATATGCTATCTAGGTTGGTCATAACTTTCCTTCCAAGGAGTAAGCGTCTTTTAATTTCATGGCTGCAATCACCATCTGCAGTGATTTTGGAGCCCCCAAAAAGAAAGTCTGACACTGTTTCCACTGTTTCCTCATCTATTTCCCATGAAGTGATGGGACCAGATGCCATGATCTTTGTTTTCTGAATGTTGAGTTTTAAGCCAACTTCTTCACTCTCCTCTTTCACTTTCATCACAAGGCTCTTTATTTCTTCTTTACTTTCTGCCATAAGGGTGGTATCATCCGCATATCTGACGTTATTGATATTTCTCCCGGCAATCTTGATTCCAGCTTGTGCTTCTTCCAGTCCAGCGTTTCTCATGATGTACTCTGCATATGAATTAAATAAGCAGGGTGACAATATACAGCCTTGATGTACTCCTTTCCTGATTTGCAACCAGTCTGTTGTTCCACGTCCAGTTCTAACTGTTGCTTCCTGACCTGCATACCGATTTCTTAGGAGGCAGGTCATGTGGTCTGGTATTCCCATCTCTTTAAAAATTTTCAACAGTTTGTTGTGATCCACACAGTCAAAAGCTTTGGCATAGTCAATAAAGCAGAAGTAGATGTTTTTCTGGAACTCTCTTGCTTTTTTGATGATCCAACGAATGTTGACAATTTGATTTCTGGTTCCTCTGCCTTTTCTAAATCCAGCTTGAACATCAGGAAGTTCACAGTTCACGTACTGTTGAAGCCTGGCTTGGAGAATTTTGAGCATTACTTTACTAGCGTGTGAGATGAGTGCAATTGTGTGCTAGTCTGAACATTCTTTGGCATTGCCTTCCTTTGGGATTGGAACGAAAACTGACCTTTTCCAGTCCTGTGGCCACTGCTGAGTTTTCCAGATTTGCTGGCATATTGAGTGCAGCACTTTCACAGCATCAGCTTTCAGGATTTGGAATAGCTCCACTGGAATTCCATCACCTCCACTAGCTCTGTTTGTAGTGATGCTTCCTAAGGCTCACTTTACTTCACATTCCAGGATGTCTGGCTCTAGGTGAGTGATCTTATCATCGTGATTATCTGGGTCATGAAGATCTTTTCTGTACAGTTCTTCTGTGTATTCTTGCCACCTCTTAACATCTGCTTCTGTTAGGTCCATACCATTTCTGTCCTTTATTGTGCCCATCTTTGCATGAAATGTTCCCTTGGTATCTCTAATTTTCTTGAGACCTCTAGTCTTTCTCATTCTATTGTTTTCCTCTATTTAGTTGCACTGATCACTGAGGAAGGCTTTCTTATCTCTCTTTGCTATTCTTTGGAACTCTGCATTCAAATGGGTTTATCTTTCTTTTTCTCCTTTGCCTTTCACTTCTCGTCTTTTCACAGATATTTTTAAGGCCTCTTCAGGTAGCCATTTTGCTTTTTTTGCATTTCTTTTTCTTGGGGATGGTCTTGATCCCTGCCTCCTGGACAATGTCATGAACCTGTGTCCATAGTTCATCGGGCACTCTATCAGATCTAATCCCTTGAATCTATTTCTCATTTCCTCTGTATAATCATAAGGGATTTGATTTAAGTCATATCTGGTCTAGTGGTTTCTGCTACTTTCTTTAATTTAAGTCTGAATTTGGCAACAAGGAGTTCATGATCTGAGCTACAGTCAGGTCCCAGTCTTGTTTCTGCTGACTGTTAGAGCTTCTCCGTCTTTGACTGCAAAGAATATAATTAATCTGATCTCAGTATTGACCATCTGGTGATGTCCATGTGTAGAGTTGTCTCTTGTGTTGTTGGAAGAAGGTGTTTGCTATGACCAGTGCGTTCTCTTGGCAGAACTCTATTAGCCTTTGCCCTGCTTCATTCTGTACTCCAAGGTCAAGTTTGTGTCTTACTCCAGGTGTTTCTTGACTTCTTACTTTTGCATTCTAGTCCCCTATAATGAAAAGGACATCTTTTTTCACTGTTAGTTCCAGAAGGTCTTGTAGGTCTCCATAGAACCGTTTGACTTCAGCTTCTTCAACATTATTGGTTGGGGCATAGACTTGGATTACCGTGATATTGAATGGTTTGCCTTGGAAATGAATAGAGATCATTCTGTCATTTTGAGATTGCATCCAAGTACTGCATTTCAGACTCTTTGGTTGACTATGATGGCTACTCCATTTCTTCTAAGGGATTCTTGCCCACAGTAGTAGATATAATAGTCACCTGAGTTAAATTCACCCATTCCAGTCCATTTTAGTTTGCTGATTCCCAAAATGTCGATATTCACTCTTGGCATCTCCTGTTTGACCACTTCCAATTTGCCTTGATTCATGGACCTAACATTCCAGCTTCTTCACAGCATCGGACTTTGCTTCTATCACCAGTCACATCCATAACTGGATGTTGTTTTTGCTTTGGCTCCATCCCTTCATTCTTTCTGGAGTTATTTCTCCACTAATCTCCAGTAGCATGTTGGGCACCTACCGATCTGGGGAGTTCATCTTTCAGTTTCCTATCTTTTTGCCTTTTCACACTGTTCATGGGGTTCTCAAGGCAAGAATACTGAAATGGTTTGCCATTCCCTTCTCCTGTGGACCACACTTTGCCAGAACTCTCCACCATGACGTGTCTGTCTTGGGTGGCCCCACATGGCATGGCTCATAGTTTCATTGAGTTAGACAAGGCTGTGGTCCATGTGATCAGATTAGTTTTCTGTGATTGTGGTTTCCATTCTGTCTTCCCTCTGATGGAGAAGGATAAGAGGCTGATGGAAGCTTCCTGATGGGAGAGACTGACTGAGGGGGAAATTGGTTCTTGTTCTGATGGGCGGGGCCATGCTCAGTAAATCTTTAATCCAGTTTTCTGTTGATGGCCAGGGCTGTGTTCCCTCCCTGTTGTTTGGCCTGAGGCTAAACTGTGCTGGAGGTAAGGAAGATAATGGTGGCCTCCTTCTAAAGGTCCCATGATGCACTGCCTCACTCACCTCCCCAACTCTGCACCAGGCCACCGCTGACCCACGCCTCCGCTGGAGACTCCTGACCACTTACAGGCAAGTCTGGGTCAGTCTTTTGTGGGGTCACCGCTCCTTTCTCCTGGGTCCTGTTTCACTCAAGGTTCTGTTTATGCCCTCCAAGAGTCTATTTCCCAGTCCTGTGTAAGTTCTGGTGGCTCTGCAGTGGGGTTAATGGTGACCTGCTCCAAGAGGGCTCATGGCACACCCAGGTCTGCTGCACCCAGAGCCCCTGCCCCTGCAGCAGGCCACTGCTGACCCAGACCTCCACAGGAGATGCTCAAACAGAGTTATGGCTCGGTCTCTGTGGGGTCTCTGGGTCCTGGTGCACACAAGGTTTGTTTGAGCCCTCCAAGCATCTCTGGTGGATATGGGGGTTTGATTCTAAACACGATTCGCCCCTTCTATCATCTTGCTGGGGCTTCTCCTTTGCCCTTGGATGTGGGGTATCTTTTTTTGGTGGGATCCAACCTTCTCCTGTGGACGGTTGTTCAGCAGCGAGCTGTAATTTTGGAGTTCTCGCAGGGGACGATGAGCGCACGTCCTTCTACTCCACAGTCTTGGTCTCCCATGCAGCTCAGGAAGACTGGGACAAGTTTTTAATTTGATGCCAAATTGTTCCCCAACGTGGTCAGTCCAGTTCACAGAGAACCATCACAGATTTGGATCTGGTAGTTCTGGGGTGGGGTCCCAGATTCTCCATTTCTCAAAAGCTCGCAGGTGATGATGATGCCACTGGTCCAAGGAAAACGAGCGTGTAGAGGCCCGTCCACACACTGATGGAGAAAATTTGTCAAGTGTCTATAATATGCCAGGCACTGTACTAGACATTGAGGATACAACGGTGAATGAGACAGGACACCACTTTGCCACTCCTCAGGTTGAAAGTATAAATATTTGTTCAACATTTGTATTGTTGAAGTGGATAGCAACCGATCATCTATTATTTTAAAATTGTACCCTAGAGTCATATTACATGCCCATTGAACTTGTATTTTCTGTTTTCTGACTTTCATGTTTTGAAAATGCTTTTCTTTTGTGTGGTTTATCATTCTCTCTTGAGGAATGCAGGTGTTTGTACGGACCCAATCCTGGGTGATACATTACAGGGTTTAAACGTAGATAAAATCCCTCTTAGTAAATAGTGCGGAATTGTGCCTTAATTTTGTTCTATTTATATATTTTCCTTTATCACCAAGTCTTCATTTATTTTTTCTAGTGTATTTCCTTTTTTTTGGTTGTTGTTAAATTGGAGTATAATTGTTTTACAGTGTTGTATTATTTTCTGCTGAACAGCAAAGTATAGCTCTTGGTATACATACACCCCCTCTTTCCTGAGTCCCCCTCTAGGTCATCACGGAGCTTGAGCTGAGCTCTCTCTGCTACGCAGCACCTTCCCGCCAGCTATCTGTTTTACAAACGGTTATGTGTGCTTCCGAGTAGAATGGGCCAGGGCTACTAACTCAGGCTTGGACTTCATTATGTTTAAAAGCCTCAGAACACAAGAGTAGTCATGAAAGCCCTCACTGGTATTCAGTTGTATTCTTGGCTTTTGGTATGTATTTATTATGCAATTTTAAGGAAATGTGCACCACTGATAATATTTTATTTTTAGTTAAATGTAAATTTTGCATATATATTGTCACAGTTAAGCCTTGTCTAAGAAGCATGTACTTCCCAGTGGCTCAGTGGTAGAGAATCTGCCTGCCAATGCAGGAAACGCAAGTTTGATCCCTGGGTGGGGACGATGCCCTGGAGGAGGAAACGGCAACCCACTCCAGTATTCTTGCCTGGAAAATCCCAGGACAGAGGAGCCTGGCGGGCTAGCAGTCCATGGAGTCACAAAAGGGCCAGACACGACTTGGTGACTAGACACCAGCAGTGTCTGCGTGTCCTGTGCTGTAGTTTTAGAGTTCAGGAGACTATGACCTTCAAATTCAGGCAACAGTCAGCTGGCTGCTCTCAGAGTTAGTCTTACTGCTTGTCAGTTTTACTATCATGAACTTGGAGTGTGATTCAAAAAAGACGCAGCAGAGGTAGTTCAGCACAGGCAAAGGGTGTTCAAACATTTCCACCCTGAGAAACAGGCTTCGCTCGTGGCTCAGCTGGTAAAGAATCTGCCTGGAATGCAGGAGACCCTGGTTCGAGTCCTGGGTCAGGAAGATCCTCTGGAGAAGGGAGAGGCTACCTACTCTGGTATCCTTGGGCTTCCCTGGTGGCTCAGAGGTAACAACTCCTCCTGCAACGTGGGAAACCTGGGCTTGATCTCTGGGTTGGGAAGGTCTCCCTGGAGGAGGGCATGGCAACCCACTCCAGTATTCTTCCCTGGAGAATCCCATGGACAGAGGAGCCTGGTGGGCTACAGTCCATGGGGTCACAAAGAGTTGGACACGACTGAGCAGCTAAGCACACACCCTAAGTCCACCTCAATTGTGTATAAGCGTGAGTTAGCTGGCAGTTTATTTCAGGTTTAATCTGGTGATGTTTTAGAACTCCTGTGGATGATGGTGTAATCAACTGCATAATTGGCTGGTGAGAGGCAAAGCTAGGTGTTCATAAAATCTCATTTAGTTTTCCTATGTCTGGACTAAGAAGGTTGTATTTCCCGGTCTCTTTTGCAGTTACCTTAAGGCCATAAGAGGGTGAGGTGATGTGAGCCAACCTCAGGCCAGGCTATTGAAAGCACTCTTCATGACCTCCTTGATTGTTTCCCTCAGTAGTAAAATCTTGGCGGGCACTTTGAGATTGAGATGATGGCACAGTCAAATGAAAGAGGCTCAGTACTGACGGGTGGACAAAGGTTGCCCTGGAGAGTCCCTGGTCTGTCTCCAGTTTAGTGCAGGAAAAAGCCTTTGTGGTGCTGAGTTACCTTGTGGGGTTTCTTTGTTACTGTAGCGTAAACTGTCTGACTAATACATGTTCTGACTGTTAATCTAGGTAGGGCCTGCCACACTGTGTCGTACCTAATTGCCTTCTGTCTATTTTTACAGCTGAGTGAATTAAATTAAGTTTCAACAAGTTTTTTTACCCTAATTTCTAGTCCTGACCTTAGTTACTGACCTGTACTAAAAACGTGGTTTATTAGTTAAAGGAATGTAGAACATAGGAGGAATTTAGTAAATATTTATTTTCTGGAGGGAGACAAAAGTAAAAAATCTTCATACTTAACTTGCCTGAAAGGAATTTTTAATGAGTCATTTTTAGAATAAAATGTCAAAATTGAACATGTTCCTTAAGTAAGTTTTGTAAAATTTTTGAGAAAGAAAAAGATTTTCCCGTTGTGCTGCGACTCTAATACGATCATCGTTTACACTTTTCCGTGTGTTCGTCCCAGGTTCTTTCTGCTCGTTTTTATCTCATAGTTACCGTTACCCAGTGGATGTTCTGACCTGCTTTTTCTGTGTATTATGTCATCTTCTCAAGCATAACACTTACTGGTTACATCGTAATCCATCAGGGGTGGGGCAAACCTCTTAATCGCTTTCCTCCTTCGAACATTTGTTGTTGCTGCTAACAAGTCCACCTCTTTGTGTTTGCAACCCGGTGGACTGCAGTGTGCCAGGCTCCCTGTCCTTCACTATTTCCTGGAGCTTGCTCAAACCCATGTCCACTGAGATGGTGATGCCATCCAACCATCTCATCCTCTGTCTTCCCCTTCTCCTCCTGCCCTCAACCTTTCTCAGCGTCAGGATCTTTTCCCATGAATTGGCTTTTGGCATCAGGTGGCCAAAGGACTCAAGTATTTGAACATTTAGGTTTCTTCTAGTTTCTCGCTTTGAAAAGTGACGCTGTGATAAATCTATTTGCATAGTAAGATTTGGGCTTCCCAGGTGGCACTAGTGGTAAAGAAGCCCCTGCCAAGGCAGGAGACTTAAGAGACGCTGCTTCAGTCCCTGGGTTGGGAAGATCCCCTGGAGGAAGGCATGGTGACCCACTCCAGGATTATTGCCTGGAGAATCCCATGGACAGAGGAGCCTGGTGGGCTGTGGTCCATAGGGTTGCAAAGAGTCAGACACAACTGAAGCATCTTAGCACACACGCATAGTAAGATTTCCTATATTTAGAATAATATTCTTAAGATAGACCTGAAAAAACGTTACTGATGATCCACAAATCTAGAGTGAGGCCCACACAAGCCAGGTGAAGTCTCTGCCTTAGTTTAAGAGCTTATCTTCCAGTGAACTCTTCAGCCTTGCATTGAGTCAGGTTCGGCTTCTTTGTGTGTTCTCTGGAACACATGCATCCACCACATTACAGGAACGCTTAAAGATGCTGCTATGCTAAGTCCCTTCAGTCGTGTCTGACTCTGTGTGACCCCACAGACGGCAGCCCACCAGGCTTCCCTGTCCCTGGGATTCTTCAGGCAAGAACACTGGAGTGGGTTGCCATTTCCTTCTCCAATGCATGAAAGTGAAAAGAGAAAGTGAAGTCGCTCAGTCGTGTCCGACTCTTAGCGACCCCATGGACTGCAGCCTACCAGGCTCCTCTGTCCGTGGGATTTTCCAGGCAAGAGTACTGGAGTGGGGTGCCATTGCCTTCTCCGACACTTAAAGATACTTAGGTCAAATATATATACATATATATATATATATATATTTGAATCCCTGTCTTAAAGCACAGCATCTTATGTAATACTATATTGCATTGATCTCCCTCTCTTTCTCTCTCACTCACACATACAGACCCCTGAGAATTCTGAGACACAGACTTCCGGCTAGAAAACAGATGTATGAGGAAAGTGAGGAGAATTCTCTCTTGATCCTGAGGTTTTATTTAATGGGACAGCTTATAAATGCAGCAGCAGTAAGATGTAAAGGACACTTCTGACCTGGTCCTCTTTCCTTTAGGAGCAGGAGGAAAGAACGAGTCCCTGGAGCCTACCCCCACATCACTAAACCTGGGGAAAACCAGAAGACTGTGCTGTCCCTGGTCTGAGGTTTCCTGGGAGTCATGATGAGCCGCCAATAAGAGACTTGACTTGTGATCGTGGTGTAATTGAAATATCTGGTCTTGATGTGGACATCCTGATGCTGAAGTCTCACTCTCTCAGCAGCTGTGTGGCTTCAGGAAGTTAATTCACTTTTACTGAGTCCCATACCCTTCATTTGTAAAACGAGGTCATCTCCACACGGCTGCCTCACAAATGGTGGCAAAGATTCAATATGTGAACGGATACTGAGTTACTTTAAAGCTGCAGTGCTCTGCACCAAGTATGGCATTTGTGTTTCTCCCTTACTTACACCACCTCTTCCAAAACCAGGCTTCTCTTGGTCAGATCAATTCTTCATGTGATTTAGAAGATGCTATGCCTTCCTCTTTCAACAAACAACCTCGCAGGGTTTAGCAGGAGCTTCCTCTGCAGGGCCTCCTTCACCTCCTTGTTGCGGCGGCTCTGGATGATGGGGGTGAGCATGGGGGTTATGATGGTGGAGCAGACTGACACTACCTGGCCGCTGGTGTCATTGGTGGATCCACGAGGCTGCACGTAGGTGAACTCACAGTGCTGCAGAAGGTGGCAATGGCCAGGAAGTGGGAGGCACGCGTGCAGAGGGCCTTCTCCTTCCCAGCTGCCGAGCACATCCTCCCAATGGCCACCAAGGCCAGGCCGAAGGAGGTGAGGATGAGGGCAGCAGGTAGATAGGTAGGCAGGGCAGAGAAGACATAGAGGACCACTCCTGCCATGGCTGTGTTGGCACAGGCCCGGCGGGGCAGGGGGTGGACGTCACAGAAGTGGTGCGGTACCTGGTTGGGCCCATGGAAAGGCCGGGCGAGGACACTCCCAGTGTCCATAGCAGAACTAGTGCCACCAAAAGCAAGGAAGCAGCCACCAGCTGGAGACAGGTGCCCCTGGTCATGATGGGCCATAGTGGAGAGGTCGGCAGATGGCCGTGCAGCAGTCGCAGGCCATGGAAGCCAGCAGGAACCTCTCAGCTGTGGCGTGGAGCACAAAGAAGGTCATCTGGACCACTCAGCCCTTGAAGGGGATGGACCTGTCAGAGGCCAGAAAGTCGACCAGCAGCCTGGGTGTTACCACAGAGGAGTAGCAGATATCAAGGAAAGAGAGGACTCTGAGAAAGAAGTCCATGGGACTGTGGAGGCGGGAGTCCGTTAGGAGGAGCACCACCATCCCCAGGTTGCCCACCACGGTCATGACGTAGATGAACAGCAAGCCTCCAAAGAGAAGCTTCTGGAGGTCTGGATCATTGGAGAATCCCAGCAAGATGACCTGGGTGACAGGGGTGTAGTTTCCAGCGGCAAGGGCTAGTTCTCCAGGCATCATCTGCAGAGGTGCCAACCGAGCATCACTCATACAGTATTACTGAGTGTGCCCACCCGTGCAAGGTACAGTGAGGAAGAATACCAAGTGGGTATAATCTGCTACAAGAAGAAATGGGGGGACTTCCCTGGTGCTCCAGTGGCTAAGACTTCACGTTTCCAAGGCCGAGGGTCTGGTTTCACATCCTGGTCAGGGAACTAGATCCCACAGGCTGCAACAAAGATAGAGCACAGTCAGACAAGTACATAAATATCATAAAAGGGAAGAGCAGGAAGTATCATGCCATAGTGGACAGGCGCTGGGCTGTGAAGCCAGACAGACCTGAGTCTTGATTCTGACAATGCCACTGACTGGCTGTGTCTGCTTGGATAAGCTGCATCCATGAGCCTGATTTTTCTCCATTATGAAATAGAGAAGGCACACCTATTCAGGATTTCTCTGTGGCCTTGATGAAAAAAAAATGAATTGTGAAGTCCTCTGAATATCTGGAATGAAGTAAACAATAAATGTGAGGTCACGTCCCGGCTGTGCTGTGTCTACACATACAGGTCACAATATGCAGCGCTGAGAGTCCGGGTCCTGGGGGCAGAGTCCTGTCCCAGGGCTCAGCCTTTACGCTTCCTTCCCTGCATCCCAGTTTCTCTGCCAGTTGAAAAATACCAGGTATTTTTCATATTCTCTCTCCCTTTTCTAACTCTCTTGGTTGAAAGCTTTAATTTTGCCCAAATGAAAAGGTCAATGAGTCTCTGGTCCACAGTGAATATTAATGGTTTTCCTTTTCTCTCCTGGGATGACAGCTGGATTCCCTGGACCCTCACACACAGGCACACGGTCACATCTAGTATTAGGTTTCGGCTGAGTTCCTTGATCTTGCTTTCCAATAAATGAAACTTCTTGGTCCTCCTCCCCAGCTCCTCACCTCTTATCATCATCCCCCAGCCCAGACAGGCTAGGTTCCCTCCTAACTTACTACGCCCATCCCAGCTCCGAGATGAGCACTTGATTCCTTCAAAGGCTCTTCTATAATAACTCTCAATCACGATGACCTTGACTAACGCCTTGCAGACGCATTCTGAGGTTCTCTAGATTTCCTCCGTGAGCCTGAGGTGTCATCTTTCAGCCCCTGTGAGCCAGCCTCCCTCGCCCTGATCATTCCTTTCTGTGTGCTGTTGCAAGCTGGAGGTTGAACTTGACTCACATGGATGTACTTAGACTGTATTAACAGGGCTTGGTCAACGTTTCCAAGTCTTCCTCCCGCCCCTCACTGCTTTTTTCCCCCCCGTCTATCACATTGTGACTTCTGAGAGCAGAGGCTGCTCTAAGTTTTGTATTTATCAAGTGAATAGCAAATATTTGAACAATTACTGTTACCTGTATTTGAACAATTGATGTTGTTCAATAGTATTCAAACAACTACTGTTCTAAAGAGCATCAAACATGGCTTGGGTCATTTAGGATCTTGAAATATTGTTGAGAGACGAACTGACTCTCATGACACAGAAGTGAGGTTGCCTGGTGACCGCTCTGCAGTAGGAATCCTTGTAAGTGACCCGCAAGGTATTCAGAAAGGGGAGGGGCAGGGTGGGATATTGAAAAGTGCTGACCCTGGGGTTGATGGAGGAGATGAGGGTGTGCGACAGCCTGAAAGTGGGAGTTACCCTCCTTGGTAAACATTTATTGGGCAAAGTGCATTGTCAAGAGTGACTCTGAGCTGCAGTTTCTAAGTTTCTATTTGGACGGGAAGACAATATGTGTCAGTATATTTAGCACACTTCCGGAAACAGGGTAGACACATTAACTTTCATCCCACCCTAAGTTAGATTATGAACATATAGTGAGTCGGGCCTAGAACAGATAGAGTGCCTGATGAACTATGGAATGAGGTTCGTGACATTGTACAGGAGACAGGGATCAAGATCATCCCCATGGAAAAGAAATGCAAAAAAGCAAAATGGCTGTCTGGGGAGGCCTTACGAATAGCTGTGAAAAGAAGAGAAGCAAAAAGCAAAGGAGAAAAGGAAAGATATAAACATCTGAATGCAGAGTTCCAAAGAATAGCAAGAAGAGATAAGAAAGCCTTCTTCAGTGATCAATGCAAAGAAATAGAGGAAAACAACAGAATGGGAAAGACTAAGGATCTCTTCAAGAAACTTAGTGATACCAAGGGAACATTTCATGCAAAGATGGGCTCGATAAAGGACAGAAATGGTATGGACCTAACAGAAGCAGAAGATATTAAGAAGAGGTGGCAAGAATACACAGAAGAACTGTACAAAAAAGAGCTTCACGACCCAGATAATCATGATGGTGTGATCACTGACCTAGAGCCAAACATCCTGGAATGTGAATTCAAGTGGGCCTTAGAAAGCATCACTACGAGCAAAGCTAGTGGAGGTGATGGAATTCCAGTGGAGCTATTCCAAATCCTGAAAGATGATGCTGTGAAAGTGCTTCACTCAATATGCCAGCAAATTTGGAAATCTCAGCAGTGGCCACAAGATTGGAAAAGGTCAGTTTTCATCCCAATCCCAAAGAAAGGCAATGCCAAAGAATGCTCAAACTACCGCACAATTGTACTCATCTCACATGCTAGTAAAGTAATGCTCAAAATTCTCCAAGCCAGGCTTCAGCAATATGTGAACTGTGAACTTCCCGATGTTCAAGCTGGTTTTAGAAAAGGCAGAGGAACCAGAGATCAGATTGCCAACATCTGCTGGATCATGGAAAAAGCAAGAGAGTTCCAGAAAAACATCTATTTCTGCTTTATTGACTATGCCAAAGCCTTTGACTGTGTAGATCACAATAAACTGTGGAAAATTCTGAAAGAGATGGAAATACCAGACCATCTGATCTGCCTCTTGAGAAATCTGTATGCAGGTCAGGAAGCAACAGTTAGAACTGGACATGGAACAACAGACTGGTTCCAAATAGGAAAAGGAGTACGTCAAGGCTGCATGTTGTCACCCTGTTTATTTAACTTATATGCAGAGTACATTATGAGAAACGCTGGACTGGAAGAAGCACAAGCTGGAATCAAGATTGCTGGGAGAAATATCAATAACCTCAGATATGCAGATGACACCACCCTTATGGCAGAAAGTGAAGAGGAACTCAAAAGCCTCTTGATGAAAGTGAAAGTGGAGAGTGAAAAAGTTGGCTTAAAGCTCAACATTCAGAAAACGAAGATCATGGCATCTGGTCCCATCACTACATGGGAAATAGATGGGGAAAGAGTGGAAACAGTGTCAGACTTTCTTTCTCTGGGCTCCAAAATCACTGCAGATGGTGACTGCAGCCATGAAATTAAAAGACGCTTACTCCTTGGAAGGAAGGTTATGACCAACCTAGATAGCATATTCAAAAGCAGAGACATTACTTTGCCAACAAAGGTTCGCCTAGTCAAGGCTATGGTCTTTCCTGTGGTCATGTATGGATGTGAGAGTTGTACTGTAAAGAGGGCTGAGCGCCGAAGAATTCATGCTTTTGACCTGTGGTGTTGGAGAAGACTCTTGAGAGTCCCTTGGACTGCAAGGAGATCCAACCAGTCCATTGTGAAGGAGATCAGCCCTGGGATTTCTTTGGAAGGAATGATGCTAAAGCTGAAACTGCAATACTTTGGCCACCTCATGCAAAGAGTTGACTCATTGGAGAAGACTCTGATGCTGGGAGGGATTGGGGGCAGGAGGAGAAGGGGACAACAGAGGATGAGATGGCTGGATGGCATCACTGACTCGATGGATGTGAGTCTGAGTGACCTCCAGGAGTTGGTAATGGACAGGGAGGCCTGGCGTGCTGCGATTCATGGGGTCGCAAAGAGTCGGACACGACTGAGCGACTGATCTAATCTGAGTGAGTCGGGGGCTGTCCCAGAGCCCTGAAAGCAGTGGGGTCTCAGGAAATGCCTACAGGCTGGCAGAGTAGGGAGTGGGCTGCGTCCAGATTTGGGGGAAAGGACGGAGGAGAGAACAGGGGACCTCAGCTCTCTGGACCAGCTCTGGTGGGGGAACTCGGTAGGACTTCCGATGGACAATCATCCACCTCAGTGGGCGGTGCTCCCACCTGGCACAGCGCCAGTGGGAACTCAGGATCCCCCCACCAGGCACGTGGGGGATTCCAGGACTGACATCCACTCCAGCCTGTGATTTGGGGTTCTCTCTAGAGCTGTTTCTGGACTCAGAGCTGATGGCAGGGCACCCGGCTCAGGTGAACAGAGAGCAGCCCTCAGGACTGAAGCCGAGGCCGCCTCCGCTCCTGCCAGTTTATCAGGCTGGCTCTGCCCCTCATGACCCCAGGTGCAGCGGAGGCTCAGAGCTCCGGGAGGCCCTGAAACACACTGGGCCCATGTCCTTTCCTGGGACCCCGGGAGGGTCAGTCTCAGGGCAGAAGGGATGATGCCCTGCAGAGTCTGGTTACTTGGCCCTTGAGGCAGAGGAAGTTAGGGTCTCCTTGAGGAGTTGGTGTTATGGTTCCACCTTGGCTGCAGGGAGACTCAGAAGAAGTGGGAGTCGTCTTGCCTCCTCCCTGGACTCTGAATTCTGGGTGAAGGGATGTTATCTTGCCTCCTTGGGGGCTTGCTGGAATCTGGAGGCCAGTTTTCCCAGCTATTCTACTAAAGGGGCCAGGGGACCTTGGCTGGACACTGAGGACCTGCCCTGGGCTCCAACCCTGGAGGACGAGTCGGTGATGCTGAGCTCCATGGAGAGTGAGTCTGGGGCGGGTCAGGCCGGGCTGAGCCCCTTTCCTTGCTGTTCTGTGTCCCAGCTGTGGTGGAGCCCTGAGGGGGCCAGGGACACAGAGACAGGCATCCTGGGGCCTGACCCTCTCTGGGAAGCTCTCCTGGCTTCAGCCACCAGGGAATCATCCAAGGAGGTGCTGGGAGCCTTGTTAACGGAATGGGTAGCAATTAAAAAAATTGTATTTTCAGACGTGAAGCTAACATTTAAGCAGAGGAAACGCCAATGGGCAAAAAAGGAGCCAAGGGAATGGTTATCCAGGAGGAAAAATGCACTCGGATCATCTCCCAGGTGTGGCTTTCCCCCTCTTCTCTCTCTGACTCTGCTTTGTGGGTGGTGGGGAGAGGGCCTCCTCTCTATTTGTCAGCTGACACTGGTCCCCTGAGCCTGTCCCTTGATGGCTCAGCTGAGGCTCCTGGAGTGGGGGTGGTGGAGGTTCTGGAATCCTGAGTGTTTGAGCTGAAGAGAAGTAGAGGGCACATGACCCAGTGGCTCTCAGCTGAGATTTGATAGTTGCACTCTGCTCTGAGTCAGGCCTGGATTTCCCATTGGGAAGACTAGGAGCAAAGTCTAGGCATCAACGTGAGAAAGAGGACACGTGCGGTCATAAGATGAAGTAGCAGGAAATGATAAAACATAGGGATTTTCTTTAAAATTATCTGAGTGTATGCATAGGGAAAAATATAAAGGACTTTTTGGACAGAATTGACAAATCAAAATATGAACTGTGGATTAGATAACAGAACTGTATCACTGCAAAATGTCCCAGTTTTGATAACTGTATGGGCTATTCCTAGGAACTTCTCACTGAAGTATTTAGTGATAAAGGTTTTGAATGAATTATATACATTAATATTTTATGTGGAGTATAAATGGCAACTGACTCCAGTATTCTTGCCTGGAAAATTCCATGGACAATGGAGCCTGGCAGGCTACAGTCCATGGGGTTGCAGAGTCGGACATGACTGAGCACACACATGCACACATTAATCTTTTATGTATGTATTATGTACATGTATGTATATATATATGTATATGTAATGGGGAAAAATATAAATAGTTGGTGAGTCTGAAGGGTACATAGATTTCCTGTATGATTCTTGCAACTTTAAAAATTATGTTAAAATACATTATAATTATAACAGATTATATTAAAAGTTAAAATGTGAGTGGGAGGAATGCTGACGGTAGAGATGCTATAAATTGTTAATTGTTGAAGCTGGATGAGAGGTAAATCTCAGTTAATTTATCATACTGTCTGATCTGTACATGTTTGAACCTTGGAATCCTAATTTTGTTTTTCAAATTGAAATATATTTGGCATATCGCATAGTGTCAATGTAAGGTGTTGTTACTGTTGGGTCTCTAAGTCTTGTCTGACTCCTTGCGACCCATGGACTGCCGCACACTGGGCTTCTCTGTCCTTCATTATCTTCCCAAATTTTCTCTAACTCATGACCATTGATTCAGTGATGCCACCCAACCATGTCATCCGCTTTTGCCCTCTTCTCCTCCTGCCCTCAGTCTTTCCCAGCATCAGGGTCTTTTCCAATGAACTGGCTCTTCGCATCAGGTGCCCAAAGTGTTGGAACATTTGAACATTTAGATTTCTTCTAATTTTTTGTTTTCAAAGATGATCCTGTGATAAGCCTATTTATATAGTAAGATTTTCTAAATTTAGAGTAACATCCTTAAGATAGATGTGAAAAAAATCCTTTGCATGATCCAAACATCTCAGAAGGAAGCCAACTCTCTCCAGGTTAAGAATTTGCATTAGTTTAAGAGCATGCCATCCAGTCCAGCATTCAACCTTAAATTAGGTCAGGTTCAGCTACTTCATTTTTGTGATTCTCTAAAACACATATACTCACCATAATACATGCACATTTAAAGATGCTTAGGCCAAATATAACTTTTTGGAGTCAGTATCCTAAAGCACAGTCTCTTATATAATGCTGTAACTGCTTAGATCTCCTCCCTCACATTCACACATGTACATACTTCAGGCTAGGAAGCAGGGGTGTGAGGAGAGTTCTCTCTTGATCCTGAGGTTTTATTTAATGGGACAGCTTATAAATGCAGCAGCAGTAAGATGTAAAGGACACTTCTGACCTGGTCCTCTTTCCTTTAGGAGCAGGAGGAAAGCACGAGTCCCTGGAGCCTACCCCCACATCACTAAACCTGGGGAAAACCAGAAGACTGTGCTGCCCCTGGTCTGAGGTTTCCTGGGAGTCATGATGAGCCGCCAATAAGAGACTTGACTTGTGATCGTGGTGTAATTGAAATATCTGGTCTTGATGTGGACATCCTGATGCTGAAGTCTCACTCTCTCAGCAGCTGTGTGGCTTCAGGAAGTTAATTCACTTTTACTGAGTCCCATACCCTTCATTTGTAAAATGAGGTCATCTCCACATGGCTGCCTCACAAATGGTGGCAAAGATTCAATATGTGATTGGATACTGAGTTACTTTAAAGCTGCAGTGCTCTGCACCAAGTATGGCATTTGTGTTTCTCCCTTAATTCCACCACCTCCTCCAAAACCAGGCTGCTCTTGGTCAGATCAATTATTCATGGGAACAACAGACTGGTTCCAAATAGGAAAAGGAGTACGTCAAGGCTGTATATTGTCACCATGTTTATTTAACTTATATGCAGAGTACATCATGAGAAACGCTGGACTGGAAGAAACACAAGCTGGAATCAAGATTGCTGGGAGAAATATCAATAACCTCAGATATGCAGATGACACCACTTATGGCAGAAAGTGAAGAGGAACTCAAAAGCCTCTTGATGAAAGTGAAAGTGGAGAGTGAAAAAGTTGGCTTAAAGCTCAACATTCAGAAAATGAAGATCATGGCATCTGGTCCCATCACTACATGGGAAATAGATGGGCAAACAGTGGAAACAGTGTCAGACTTTATTTTTCTGGGCTCCAAAATCACTGCAGATGGTGACTGCAGCCATGAAATTAAAAGACACTTACTCCTTGGAAGGAAAGTTATGACCAACCTAGATAGCATATTCAAAAGCAGAGACATTACTTTGCCATCAAAGGTTCGCCTAGTCAAGGCTACGGTCTTCCCTGTGGTCATGTATGGATGTGAGAGCTGGACTGTGAAGAAGGCTGAGTGCCGAAGAATTGATACTTTTGAACTGTGGTGTTGGAGAAGCCTCTTGAGAGTCCCTTGGACTGCAAGGAGATCCAACCAGTCCATTGTGAAGGAGATCAGCCCTGGGATTTCTTTGGAAGGAATGATGCTAAAGCTGAAACTCCAGTACTTTGGCCACCTCATGCGAAGAGTTGACTCATTGGAGAAGACTCTGATGCTGGGAGGGATTGGGGGCAGGAGGAGAAGGGGACGACAGAGGATGAGATGGCTGGATGGCATCACTGACTCGATGGATGTGAGTCTGAGTGACTTCCGGGAGTTGGTGATGGACGGGGAGGCCTGGCGTGCTGCAGTTCATGGGGTCGCAAAGAGTCGGACACGACTGAGAGACTGATCTGATCTGATCTGATGCCTTCCCAGTCCCATCATTTCATGGCAAATAGATGGAGAAACAGTGGAAACAGAGAGAGAGTTAATTTTTGGGGCTCCAAAATCACTGCAGATGGTGACTGCAGCCATGAAGTTAAAAGACTCTTGTTCCTTGGAAGAAAAGCTATGACCAACCTAGACAGCTTATTAAAAAGCAGAGACATTACTTGGTCAACAAAAGTCTATGTAGTCAACGCTATGGTTTTTCCAGTAGTCATGTATGGATGTGAGAGTTGGACTATAACGAAAGCTGAGCGCCAAATTACTGATGCTTTTGAACTGTGGTGTTGGGGAAGACTCTTGAGAGTCCCTTGGACTGCAAGGAGATCCATCCTAAAGGAAATCAGTCCTGAATATTCATTGGAAGGATCGATGCTGAAGCTGAAACTCCAATCCTTTGGCCACATGAGGTGAAGAACTGACTCATTAGAAAAGACTCGGATGCTGGGGAAGATTGAAGGCGGGAGGAGAAGGGGATGACAGGATGAGATGGTTGGATGGCATCATCGACTTGATGGGCATGAGTTTGAGCAAGCTCCGGGAGTTGGTGATGGACAGGGAGGCCTGGCGTCCTGCAGTCCATGAGGCTGCAAATAGTTGAACACGACCGAGCAATTGAACTGACTGATGCCTTCCTCATTCCAGCAGCCTTGCAGGGCTCAGCAGGGAAAGATATTTACCAGGAGCTTCCTCTGTAGGGCGTTCTTCACCTCCTTATTGCGGAGGCTTGGATGACGGGGGTGAGCATGTGGGTTATGATGGTGGAGCAGACTGACACTACCTGGCCACTGGTATTGGTGGATCCATGAGGCTGCACGTAGGTGAACTCACGGTGCTGCAGAAGGTAGCAATGGCCAGGAAGTGGGAGGCACGCGTGCAGAGGGCCTTCTCCTTCCCAGCTGCGGAGCGCATCCTCCCAATGGCCACCAAGGCCAGGCTGTAGGAGGTGAGGATGAGGGCAGCAGGTAGATAGGTAGGCAGGGCAGAGAAGACATAGAGGAACACTCCTGCCATGGCTGTGTTGGCACAGGCCCGGCGGGGCAGGGGGTGGATGTCACAGAAGTGGTGCGGTACCTGGTTGGGCCCACGGAAAGGCGGGACGAGGACGCTCCCAGTGTCCATAGCAGAACTAGCGCCGCTGAAAGTGAGTAAGCAGCCACCAGCTGGAGACAGGTGCCCCTGGTCATTATGGGCCGCAGTGGAGAGGTCGGCAGATGGCCGTGCAGCGGTCGCAGGCCATGGAAGCCAGCAGGAAGCTCTCAACTGTGGCGTGGAGCACAAAGAAGGTCATCTGGACCACGCAGCCCTTGAAGGGGATGGACCTGTCAGAGGCCAGAAAGTCGACCAGCAGCCTGGGCGTAACCATGGAGGAGTAGCAGATATCAAGGAAAGAGAGGACACTGAGACGTCCATGGGACTGTGGAGGCGGGAGTCTGTGAGATGAGTGGCATCATCCCCAGATTGCCCACCACAGTCATGACATAGATGAGCAGCAAGCCTCCAAGGAGAAGCTTCTGGAGGTCTGGGTCGCTGGAGAATCCCACAAGATGACCTGGGTGACGGGGGTGTAGTTTCCAGTGGTAGAGCTAGTTCTCCAGGCGTCACCTGCAGAGGTGGCAACGGAGCATCACTCAGACGGTATTACTGAGCGTGCACACCCGTGCGCGTGCAAGGTGCATTGAGGGAGAACGTCAAGTGAGAGTCTTCGTTTAGAAGAAGAAACGGGGGCTTTCCTGGTGGTCCAGTGGATAAGGCTTCATGTTTCCAAGGCAGGGGTTCTGGTTTCGGATCCTGGTCTGGGAACTAGATCCCACAGGCTGCCCCAAAGTGTTTGCTCCTGCAACTAGAGATCAGATACTCATCACCGAAGACCTAGCACAGCCTGGCACAAATATTAAGAAAAAGAAATAATGGAAAGTATCACATCACAGGGGATAGGACATGTGGCTGAGGCCAGACAGACCTGTCTTAGTTCTGACTGTGCCACTAACTGATACTGTCTCTTTGGATAAGCTGTATTCATGAGCCTTGTTTTTCTCATCTTTAAAGTAGGGAAAAGAAGTCTACTTCTCAGGGTTGCTTTTTGGTGGAAATAAAAATACAGATTTAAAACCTTTGAATGTGTGGGACACAGTAGGTTATCAGTAAACATGAGTTCGCTCCCCCCTCTATTGTGCGTATATCCATAAATAATGCTCATGACTCTATTTGACGATGATTTCATTCTATCCTTTTTTTAAAAAAAGCTATTCGGTGTTTATTCTGGCTGCCCTGGGTCGTCGTTGCGGTGCTCGGGTTTTGCCCGGCTGTGGTGCATCAGGGGCTCCCCTGTCCTCACGGCGTGTGGGCTTCTTAGGGCAGTGTCTTTGCTTCTTGCAGAGCTGGGCTCTAGGCTCCGGGCTTCAGTGGTTGCGGTGCATGGGCTTAAGTGCCCGGTGGCACGTGGAACCTTCCTGAACCAGGGATTGAACCTGTGTGCCCTGCATTGACAGGCAGATTGTTAACCTCTGGACCCCCAGGGAAGTCCTCATTCTGACTTTTTAAAATCATGATGTAATTTGCATATCGTAAAGTTCACTATTTAAAGGCATACAAGCCACTGGTTGTTTGTCTCTTCATAACATTTCATAACCACCCCTGATGTTTAATTGCAGAGCACTTTCATCACCAAAGAAAGAAAACTCTGTTAACTATTACCAGTCACCTCTTGTTTTCCTCTTCCCCAGCCCTTGGCAACCATTAACCCACTTTCTGGCTCTATGAATTCGCCTACTCTAGGTGTTCCATGTCATAGGATTCACACAATCTGTGGTCTTTGGGGCCTGCCTGCTTTCACTTCGTCTTTGCAGGGCTCATCCGTGTTACAGCACATTTGACTATTCATCCTACCTGGTTCTTGAGCATTCTACGGGCGCCCCCTCATCTATACCATAACCATTTCATCCTCTGAGAATCTACTGAGTTAAATGTCACCTCAGAGACCAGTCAGACTGTACATGGTGTGCTGGGGCTTCCAGGACGGTCCTCCAGCACGTTTCTCCCTAGGAGGACTGGACAGGCCCGGGGTCCTGTCTTTCTTCCCCACACTCTCCTCTCTCTTCCGCTCCTCAAATCCTTCTTCGTTGTGTGTTTGGGCTAAAGTTCTGCAAGCCAAGCCCAGGGACACTTCACCAACCTCTTCATCCAAGCCTAGCGGCCTGTATAGAGGACATGGAGGGAAAAGCATTAAACTTGACAGAAGAACATGCCACAGCCTCATCTTTGTCCCACCTGCTGTGATGGGACAGGAGAGGAAGGAGGAGCCGTGGACAGGATGGATGGAGACCTGCTTCCTGGGTCTGGCTCCGCTGCCTGCTGGTTCTCGTAGCTTCGGTGATTCTTCTCTCTCTAGTCCTCTGATCCCTCGATAGCAAAATCAAGGTTGTGCATGAAAGATATCTGAAGTCAGGCCTGGTGCTGACAACCTGACTGTGACTCAGGGCTTCTTCCCGGAACTTCTTGCCTGGGTACAGATCTTGGTGCCAGTGTGCCTCCCACAGCACACAAAGAACCCACCCAGATGTGTCTAGGAAAAGGATTCTCCATAGCTGACCGCTGGAGACAACTGTAGGAGAGTCTGACCAGCTCACAAGGAGCTATTTAAGTACCTTGTCCACTCACGGTGGTCATCCCTGGTAGACATGTTATACACGAAGCGGCAACTTCGGTGAAACCTCGTTAACATAAGTGAATAAATGGGACATAAGGAGTCTTGTTATGTGATGTCATTTAATCCACTGAGCTCCTTCTCAGTGCCGAGGATCACATAGTGATGTGTCATCAAAATTATTCTTAATTTTGCTTTTTAAAATTTATTTTTAACTGGAGGATACTTGCTCTGCCGTGTTGTTGTTTCTGCTGCACAACACGAGTCAGGCAGGGGTTCACACGCGCTGCCTCCTCCTGAGCCTCCCTGAACAGCCCCCACCCCATCCCAAGCTTCCAGGGGGTCGCAGAGCAGCAGCCAGCTGTTACTTTTGAAAGACCCTCTCTCCATTCTGCGGAAAGATTCCCACCTGAGTTAGGTATTTTTCTAGGCTCATGTTCACTCATTTTATAAAATCAGTTTGTTTAAATAAAGTCATGAAAGTCATTTATGTTTTCAGCAGCTGTTTGTGACATTATTTTTCTGCCCGTGGGATCCTGGCTGGTCTGTGTGCTGGTGAAATGTCTTCTACTGGTAGGTGGGATATCTCCTCTTAAAAGTGGGAGAAGGGCAACGGTGGAAAGGAAGCTGAGAAAGCAGCACAGCACTCGACTACAGATGCGTGTTCAGGGACACTGTTTTCATAAAAGCGTGAATTGTGGTTCTGGAAATTGGTTCCTTTTGGCCCATGAGCTCTTCGGAAAGTCTTCCCTCATTCCCAAAGGGACACCACCCCGGTCTGAAGACGGGAAGGTCTGTCAGTTCCAGGAATCTTGTCTCTTGCCCTCCCTCAGCTGGTCTCCAGATTCTGGGACGTGAGGAATTCACTGGAACACCATGTGCCCTTCACAGAGCGACCTTCTGTTTATTGCAAAGGTCACAGTATGCGTCGCTGGAAGTCAGGGTCCTGGCGGTGTGGCGGAATTCTATTGCATGATTGAGCCTTGAAGTTTAACCTGCGAAGTCCGCTTCCTGCCCGGGACTCCTGTTTCTCCACCTGATGCCCCACGTATTTTTCATGTCCATGCCTCCCTTTCTAACTTTCTTACTTTGGGGGTTGACTTTTGTCCAGATCCAAACGTCCATGAGCCTTTGATCCACAAAGAAAAGTAGCATTTTCCTTTTTCTCTCCTAGGAGGACACCTGATTCCCGGCCCACCCCACCCGCCACAAAGCATCACATCCAGCCCTGTGCTTGGGCTGAACTTCGTCCTGCTTCCCAGTAAAGGAGGTTTCCGGTGTTCTTCCCCAGCTCCCCACGTCTTAGCATCTTCCCCGGTCCAGACAGACTATGCTCCCTACTAATGGGCTACTCCCATCCCAAGTCCCAGATGAACGCTTGATTCTTTCTGAGGCACCTCTATCAATAATTCTCAATGACGATGACCTTGACTGCCAGCCTCAGAGATGCACCCTGAGGCTCCCAGCTAGTGAAGAGCCTCTAGATGTCCTCCACGACCCTGCAGAGTCCTCCCGCAGCCCTGCTAGCCGTGCTCCCCTCCCCCAGCTGAACTCCCTTCCTGAGTGCTGCTGTGATCTGCGGGTGAGTCTGACTCACACAGATGCATTAAGTATTGTTGGACAGGGCTTGGTCAATGTTTCCATGGTTTTCTTCCCCCCCACTAGGTTGCTTTTTTTCCCCCGCTATCACACAGTAACTTCTGAAAGCAGAGGCTGTTCTGAGTGTTGTATCAAGTGAACAGCAAATATTTGAACAATGACTGAAACCAAAAGCTATTTGAACCATTCCCTTTGTTCAAAAGTATTTAAACAACTGTTCAAAGTAGCATAAAGCCAGGCCTTGGTCATTTAGGATCTTGAAATATTGCTGAGACAGAAACTGACCCTGTGACCCTGGAGTGAAGTTGAGGGGTGCCCACTCGGCAGGAGGAAGCATTGGAGAGGCCGTGAGGGCTTCAGAAAGTTGGGGGGGGACGGGGCTGGACCCTGAAAACTGAGGGAGGTGGAGCTCGATGGAGGAGATGGGGACAGGTGGCAGCCTGGAGGGGGAGCTCAGCGCTTCGGCAAGCGTCCACAGGGCCAGAAGCGTGTGAGGAGAGTCGGGGGGCCTGGCGTTTGGGAGCCTGTCTCCTCAGTTCCTGCGAGGGAGCGAGACAGCGTGTGTCAGTGACTCAGCACATGTCTGGAGGCGGGGTAGACACTCGATGTGCGTTAACTTTCACCTTGCCCCAAGTTACATCCTGAACATGGGGAGCTGGGCGAGCTTTCCGGGGATCCCTGAAAGCAGTGGGGTCTCAGGAAATGCCTACAGGCTGGCAGAGTAGGGAGTGGGCTGCGTCCAGATTTGTGGGAGAGGACGGAGGAGAGAACAGGGGACCTCAGCTCTCTGAACCAGCTCTGGTGGGGGAACTCGGTAGCACTTCCAATGCACAATCACCCACCTCAGTGGGCAGTGCCCCCACCTGGCACAGCGCCAGTGGGAACTCAGGATCCCCCCACCAGGCACGCGGGGGATTCCAGGACTCACGTCCACTCCAGCCCATGATTTGGGGTTCTCTCTAGAGCTGTTCCTGGACTCAGAGCTGATGGCAGGGCACCCGGCTCAGGTGAACAGAGAGCGGCCCTCAGGACTGAAGCCGAGGCCGCCTCCGCTCCTGCCAGTTTATCAGGCTGGCTCTGCCCCTCATGACCCCAGGTGCAGCGGAGGCTCAGAGCTCCGGGAGGCCCTGAAACACACGGGCCCACGTCCTCTCCTGGGACCCCCGGGAGGGTCAGTCTCAGGGCAGAAGGGATGATGCGCTGCAGAGTCTGGTCACTTGGTTTGGCCTTGAGGCAGAGGAAGTTAGGGTCTCCTTGAGGCGCTGGCGCTTGTGGTTCCACCTTGGCTGCAGGGAGACTCAGAAGGAGAGGTGGGAGCCGTCCAGCCTCCTCCCTGGACTCTGAATTCTGGGTGAAGAGATGTTATCTTGCCTCCTTGGGGGCTTGCTGGAATCTGGAGGCCAGTTTTCCCAGCTATTCTACTAAAGGGCCCAGGGGACCTTGGCTGGACACAGAACCTGCTCTGGGCTCCAACCCTGGAGGACGAGTCCGTGACGCTGAGCTCCATGGAGAGTGAGTCTCGGGCGGGTCCGGCCGGGCTGAGCCCCTTGCCTAGATGGACCTTTGTTGGCAAAGTCTCTGCTTTGTAATATGCTGCCTAGGTGGTCATCACTTTTCTTCCAAGGAGCAAGTATCTTTTAATTTCATGGCTGTAGTCACCAACTGCAGTGATTTTGGAGCCCCCAAAATGAAATCTATCACTGTTTCCACTGTTTCCCCATCTGCTTGCCATGAAGTGATGCGGCCAAACGTCATGATCTTTGTTTTCTGAATGTTGAGTTTCAACCCAACTTTTTCACTCTCCTCTTTCACTGTTATGTGTAATTTACTATAACAATAATAAAAAATGAACTGGAAGGGTAATGGAATCTGACTTCCATGCTTGTCCTGAGAATTAAACAGCGCTACTTGTGAAAGCCCCGCCTCGGGGCGCAGCAGACACTCAGTAAAGTACAGCTACTGCTTGTTTCTTCCTCTGCTTCGCCCTCATTTCCTTCATTTTCTTCTTCATCTTCTGTTGACTTGTGTTAATTTCCAAGTTCAGGGTTTCTGTTGTGTGCCTCCCCCACCCAAATCATATGCTACGCTACGCTATGCTAAGTCACTTCAGTCGTGTCCGACTCTGTGCGACCCCATAGACGGCAGCCCACCAGGCTCCCCCGTCCCTGGGATTCTCCAGGCAAGAACACTGGAGTGGGTTGCCATTTCCTTCTCCAAGGCATGAAAGTGAAAAGAGAAAGTGAAGTCACTCAGTCATGTCCGACTCTTAGTGATCCCATGGATTGCAGCCTACCAGGCTCCTCCGTCTGTGGGATTTTCCAGGCAAGAGTACTGGAGTGGGGTGCCATTGCCTTCTCCAAATCATATACTGAAGCCTTAATCTTCTATAAGGAGATAGTGTCATTAGGGAGATAGTCAAGGATCCAGGTTAAAAGAATTCAAAAGGATAGCACCCTAATCCAATTGGAATGATGTTTCTTATTTATTTGTTATTTTTTGGCCACTCTGTGCAATATGCTGGATCTTAGTTCCCTGACCGGAGATCGAACCTGCTCCCCCCCTGCAGTGGAAGTGCAGAGTCCTAACCACTGGACCGCCAGGGAATTCCCAGGAATAGTGTTTTTGCAGAAAGAGGAAGAGGCGGCAAGCCCATCTTTCTCTCCCTGTGTGTCTACAGACATAGCAGAGGCCATGTGAGGAAGTGGCAGGAAGGTGGCCGTCTGAAGCCAGGAAGAGAGAGGCTTCCCCAGAAACCGACGGATGGCACCTGGGTTTGGCATCCAGCCTCCCAAACCGTGAGGAAGTACATTTCTGTTGTTCAGCGCCTGACTCTGTGGTGTTTTTCATGGCAGCCCTGGTAGGCTGACATTCTGTCTGCGGGCACGGTGGTGCAGCCAGCTCTCCCCACGAGCACTGCTTCTCAAGCCCCACCGGGGGTTTGCCTTCCTCAGCTCGGCCGCTTTTATCTTGCTGTTGCTGGGCACTTAGAAAGTTCAAATTTATCTTAGTGTTAGCTTGAGGAAAACATTATTAGCAGGAAAATCTGCTATAAAAACAAATTACCTTGTGGGTTCCTGAGACAAACATGAGTTATGTTTGGAAAGTCGGTATAATTGCTCTCTCCCCACAGATGCTGATAACCAAGTGTTGAGTGTAAATTATACAAGTGCACGCAGAGAAATGGAGGCACACGTGTGGGTGTGGATTGTCCAGACTGAGCCCAAAGGAACCAATTTACATGCAAGTGAGGGTAGGTAGGAGAGAATGAGATAGAAGAGCATGACTTCTGCAATTATTAAATGGGTTAAGACAACCCAGATTCATCACTTTTACAAACTGTATAACCTTGAGCCAGTTACCTTTGCAAAACAGGGATAAAGTACTTACTCCAAAGGGTGATGGTGAAGATTCACATGAGACAATGTTTGCCAAATGTGGGTAAGCTCTAATTGTGTTCCTTCTCTGTTTTGAAATAGAATCAATCAAGCAGATGTTTTCTTACAGACCTCGTGCTCAGAGGCATGGACTGCAGCCCACCAGCCTCCTCTGTCGATGGAATTCTCTCACCAAGACTTCTGGAGTGGGTTGCCCTGTCCTCCTCCCGGGGATGGGCAGGCATGTTCTTCACCACTAGCGCCCCCTGGGAAGCCCTTTTATTAGACCTACAGAATGTAGAGGAGAGGAGAGGAATGACCGACTGTCTCCCAAGAAGTAAATATGCAAAGAAGAGGAAGCTCATGTCAGAGGATAGCAAATTTAGAGGAGGAGATTGAAGGGAAGAGGGCTTAGTTCTTAGGAAGGGCTTAAGAATGCAATCTACTGAATTAAATGGAATTATTAAATGAGTGAATGGTTTACTTTTGAGCAACACAGGGGTTTGGGGTGCCTGCTGTCTGCACAGCTGAAAATTCGAGTGTAATGTTACAGTCAGCTTTCTGTATCTGGTTCTGCATCCATGGATTCATCTGTGACCTGGATGGATTTTGTGTCTATATTTGAACTGTTTTCTCTATGAAGGAAAAATTAAACCTTTCTCTTATCCCACTTTGCGTATTTTCTCTCTTTCCATATTCAAATCCATTTTTATAAGTCTGGATTTATTCAATTTTATAAATTCCTACATGTGTTTAGGAATTTATTTTTTAATTCATTTGATATCTATCAGTTAAATATCTACCATTCACAAAAAGCTGCATGTGCTGTCTTTGTCCTAGATAAGTCCTTGTTGATATCTGAAGGAAGCAGGAATGGGTACCTGTTAGGAACTGTACAAAGGACTCTAGGAACTCATCAAATGAGCAGAGGCAAAACTTTTTTATTGGCCATGCCATGTGGCTTGTGGATCTTAGTTCCCCGACCAGGGGATCCATGGCTTCCCCCGTGTAAGCACAGAGGAACCACCACACTGCACTCCTAATGTGCAAATACAACATGTGCAAATTAAAAATATAACTATTAAGATACATTTGTTACCTTTGTTTCACCTATAATTCTGTGGTCCACACTAATGTGGCCTTGGAAATAACTAGCTGCTGCTAAGTCGCTTCAGTCGTGTCCAACTCTGTGCGACCCCATAGACGGCAGCCCACCAGGCTCCTCCGTCCCTGGGATTCTCCAGGCAAGAGCACTGGAGTGGGTGGCCATTTCCTTCTCCAATGCATGAAAGTGAAAAGTGAAAGTGAAGTCTCTCAGTCGTGTCCAACTCTTAGCGACCCCATGGACTGCAGCCTACCAGGCTCCTCCGTCTGTGGGATTTTCCAGGCAAGAGTACTGGAGTGGGGTGCCATTGCTTCTCCTGGCTCTGATGTGTGTTAATTGCGTAGCCTTGGAAAAATTACCTTGTGTCTGTGACTTCCAGGTTCCTCATTGGTAAAGCAGGGTTGAAGATTCTTGCTCACAAGAGATGTCAAAGAACCAAATGAAATACAGCACACAAAGTGTGAAGACTGGTTTGGTGCCTGGCACAGAGTGTGCCTCTGGTTAGTGAGAACTTAATTGATTAGAGATGGCAATTTAGATTCACCAATTTCCAAATGTAGTTTGGCTTGAATGGAAACAAAGACAAAAAGGGTAACCCATCTAATTCCATCGTAGTGGACTAGATTTTCCTCGGGATAGTAAGAGCTGGTATCCCCAAGGAGGTGTCAGAAATCATGAGAGTAGCCGGCTGAAGATTGGTGAACGGCTGTGACTGGTACATTACGATTGGAATGAAGGAGAGAAAGGTGAATCTGAGGCAGAACTGGAACCAGATACTGCATCCAGCTTCTGAGTGGCCTGGAGGGAGCGCTGTCCAGTCACAGGGTGCTGAAATGACCCCGAGCTGCACACAGCACGTGGCAAGGAGTTTTGTCTGAACCCATCTCTGCTTTCTAAAGATCACCTCTCAGGCGCCCCTCCTACCCTCCCCCTTTCTCACAGTCTGTCACCCCAGCCTCCTATCTCCAGCTCCCTTTCTCACTCACACCACCCCTCACCCCTCACTGCTTCTCTTCTAGCCAGCGGATCGCCAACCTTCCTGCAAATAAAGCTCACTGGTGCTGACATGCTTCATTCCGGGATGGTGCTGCATGTGGGAAGTAGATGGAGTGAGCCTTTGAGAGCTGAAGACTACAAAACACTTTCTCCCCCAGTCACAAATAGCCGCTGGTGTTAATGTGGCTTGATTACAGCCTCAAGGACTGAAGACGCTGAGGATGACGCTTTTCCAAAACATGGTTGTAGTTGCCTGTTCTTCTGGCTGACCTTTCAGCTCCATCTCCCATGGTTCTCAGCGTGGATGCTCTGGTCTCCATCCGTTCAGCTGTTACATGTGATGCTCTGCTCTGCTTCTTGTCTTCTTCTTGTTCCTTAAGCTTAGGATAATCTTCTTTCTTCTCCAATTAAGATGTGTCTTTCCTATTTAAATGTCCAATTTAAGATTCTCCCCCTCCATGGGGTAAATAGCCACTATTTTATAATACCTACAAATGGAAAGTAATCTTTAACATTTATATAAAAAATAAGATGAAAATTCCCCCTCCTCTAGAGCACCCAAACTGAAAGCCATATTCCTTTCTTCTGAAATCCTACAGCATTTTCACCATGGACATGCACTTAGCCCTTGGTTTATAAACTACCTTAAGCTCATTTTGAAAATCACTAAACATGTGGCAGTATTGCCTCTTCAGCCAAACTCTAGGCACCTTGAAGGGCAGGGAGCAAGGTGTCTGCATGTTCTGTGTTTTATATATTTCGTTCCAAACACTGATGCAGGATATGCTGTAAAAGTGAAGTTGCTCAGTCGTGTCCGACTCTTGTGACCACGTGGACTGCAGCCCGCCAGGCTCCTCTGTCCATGGGATTCACTTGGCAGGAATCCTGGAGTGGGTTGCCATCCTCTTCTTCAGGGGATCTTCCTGACCCAGGGATTGAACCTGTGTCTTCCGCATCTCTTCCATTGGCACTAAACCGCCTGGGGAGCCCAGTATGTGCCTAGCATCATGGCCAGTGCTCCTACTGGAGGGGACAGATGACCCATGGCTCTGCATTTCTGTGGATCCTAGGGAGCTGTGGGGAAATTTTCTACAACCCTTTTGTCAGGGTCATCTCTATGCTTATATCTTCTTTTATGCTTCCTTTTGTGGTTGGTTCCTCCCACGACTCTCTTTTCCTATCCTCTCTTTATCCTCTGCTTATTCACCATGATATAACTTTTCAAGAAATGTTAAGATCCTGGGGTAGTTTCTTTGGAAATACTGAGGGCAAAGAAAATGATGACTCTCTGTTTGGAGACCATATATAAACCTCGAAGATTACACATATAACCCGGTCGTGCAAAAAGAGATGCTAAGGGCCAGATGGGGAAGAAGTGTTTCAACTCAATCACCTGATTAAATAGCTACTCAGGGTGAGGTTAACAGTCAATAATTTTGCACCATAAGTCCCAGGAGAACATTTCCAGGGACCAACACTCAACTATGCAAAATAAAAGGACTGTAACAACTTGAGCTGGCGTGGATGTCATATTTACATATCATTTGCATACACCTACATCAACCCCGCCCTGCAATCTCTTCTTGGTTATTTCTGAAGTGAGAATGTACCATTGCTTCCCTTGTTTGTCATTTTTAGTGTTTCATTTCTCTATTCCTTTTCACCCACTCACAGTCTTTGGCCCAGATCCCCTGCAGCGTTCAAGGGGAAAAAGTATTCACAGAACATTAAAATTAAACTTCAGACAAGTGTGTTTCTCTGACCATCTGGCCCCCTCTAGAGCAGCCACTTCTCAAAGACAGGGGCTCGTGGCCTCAATATTCCACCCAGAACCCAGAAAACAGGGATGCTCAATGAGGCCCAAGCTGAAGAGGTGGACGGTTGCAGGAGGAGCCAGTCAGGGGTGGTTGGGACACAGCGTGACAAGGATTTTAATGCAAGACTACATATTCCGTGAGGACAGGGACTTTCTTCCTTATCACATTACCTCCAAAACTTAGTCCAGCTTCAGATACAGAGTAGACCATGCACATGTGGGGAATACATGAATGCATGAAGTTACATGGAAAGTTTTGTATCCTTAGGTAAGGGTGAAAAGCCAGATATCAGTGAGTTGTCTACTGAATATGTATCTAGTGGGGAAAATCATAACTTTTCATGCTTTTAGAAGCTTCACAGTTTTCCTGTCACTTGCTCTCCCACAGGTTTCAGGGAAGGTGCCATGTGAAGTCGTAAGTGCTACACAAGTGAGGCAGGCTGTTACGTCAGCACAATTAATCAACTTTTAGAACAAATATTCTCAGCCCTAGAGTATATTTCTGGGAGGCAGAGTTACAAAACTTAACCTTAAGAACTTATTAGAAAAGAGTGACAGATAAAGAACTTCTTAATCAAGACATTTAAGCACATGTACACACTGCTAGATATAAAATAAGACAGCTAACAAGGACCTGTATGGCACAGAGAACTCTACCCTGAACTCTGTGATGACCTATATGGGAAGAGAATTTAAAAAAGAGTGGATATATATACACATATATATCCCGGAGGAGGGCATGGCAGCCCACTCCAGTATGCTTTCCTGGAGAATCCAGAGGAGCCTGCTGGGCTACAGTCCATGGGGTCGAAAGCAGCTGGACACAACTGAAGTGACTCAGCGTGCACACACGTGTGTATGTATGTATATATATATGCACACGTATGTAGAATTCATTCACTTTGCTGTAGAGCAGAAACAACGTTGTAAATCAACTATATTCCAATAAAAATTAATAAAAATAGACATTTAAGTGCAGGCCTAGAGAATCCAATCTGAGCCATCTTAAACCAGAGAGGAGAATTTATTATTAGATTCCAGAGGTATTCCATGGAACTGGTGGTGGTTCTGAAACAGGTACACAAATCCTGAGAGTCCTCCTTTCAAGAGGTTAGGCTTAGTCCCCCTCCCCTGGAGCCTGGGCTGGACCTAGGGTGACTCACTCCCGATAAACAAAAAGCAGAAGCAGCGATGACGTGTGGGCTGCTGTAAGGGGTACCAGAAACCGGGTGACTGAAACAGCAAAGGGGTACGAGTCACGGTTTTGGAGAAGTCAGAGAAGCCCAAGCCCTGGGTGCTGGCGTGTTGCTCCCTTCTGGGGCTGTGAGAGGAGCTTTGGCTCCGCCGCTGCTGGTGGGCTGGCCGCCCTCCTCCCCAGGGTTCTCCCCATCTCGGCCTTCACGCTCACACAGCAGTTTTCCTTTATGCATGTCTGGGTCCAAAGTTCCCTACTTTTTTTTTTTTTTTGAAACAGGGAAATGTTTATTACAGGGCCATATAAAGAGGTGGATGGCTCATGCCTTAAGAATCCCAAGATTACTGAAAGCCTTCTGCCAAGCCTTTTTAGAGGAAAGGTGAGGATGGGGCGTGGTTGTGCAGAGTCACACAGTCGTGTCTGACTCTTTGTGACCCCATGGACGGGAGCCCGCCAGGCTCCTCTGTCCATGGGCTTCTCCAGGCAAGAACACTGGGTGGGTTGCCATTTCCTTCTCCAGGGGACCTTCTCAACCCAGGGATCAAACCCAGGTCTCCTGCACTGTAGGCGGATTCTTTTCCATCTGAGCCAAACTTCTTGGTGTCAAATCTTTTTTTTTTTTTTCCCTCTCACTCTTTCCTGATGAACCGATTTGCACGGCAGCAAAGGGGGTGCAGACATAAAAACAGACGTGTGGACACAGCGGGGGAAGGAGTGTGGGGCGAACTGAGGCAGTGGTGTGGAAACATGCACATTGCCACATGTGAACTTAGATAGCCCATGGGAATGAGTGGCGGAGGGAGCTGAACTCTGGTGCTCTGGGACAGCCCAGAGGGGTGGGACGGGGTGGGAGGTGGGAGGGAGGTTCAAGTGGGCGGGAACGAATGTATACCTGGGGCTGATTCATGCTGACGTATGGTAGAAACCAACATAGTATTGTAAAGTATTTATCCTCCAATTAAAAATAGATTTTAAAAAGTTGCCCCCTTTAATATAAGGACATGAATCTCATTGAATTAGCACCCACCTTAATTACCTCATTTTATTTTATTTAAAAATTTTTAAATTTTATATTGAAATATAGTCAATTAACAATTTGTTACTTTCAAGTGTATGGTGAAGTGAATCAAGTATACACATACACGTATCTTTTTTCCCTCAATTCTTTTCCGTTTAGGTTATTACAGAATACTGAGTAGAGTTCCTTGCACTGTGTAGTAGGCCCTTGGTTATCTATTTCATTTTGTTATTATTTAAAAGTGTTTATTTTCGGCTGTGCTGGGCATGCAGGCTCTTTGAGCTTTAGTTGCAGGATGTGGGGTCTAGTTCCCTGACCAGGGATTGAACCCGGGCCCCCTGCATTGGGAGCGCAGAGTCTTAGCCACTGGACCAGCACGGAAGTCCCGGTCATTTGTTTTAAATGTAGCAGTGTGTGCATGTGATGGCCTCATTTAGTGTGAGCACTTCCGTAGAGACCTTATCTCGAAATAAGGTCACATTCTGAGGTACTGAGGCGTAGGACTTCAATATGTGAATTTTGGGAAAGACACAGTTCAAGCCATAGCAATTGTAAGCGGTCTTGTGGCTTCCTTCTTGCTCTGTCTCCTGGATCACTGACTCTGAGTCCAGCTGCCTTGTTGTGAGAACACTCAAGGTCTTCTTGGCAGGGACCAAGGCCTCCTGCTAACGACCAGGTGGATGAGCCACATTGAAAGCAGCTACTCCAGTCTTGGAGATGACTTGCTGCTCTTGATGACATCTTTCCCCTCTGGCTTCATGGAGATATAATTGACAATTAAAAACTGGTTGCATTTAAGATCATAACTTGATATTTTTTGTTTCTCAGGCAGCTTGTGGGATCTTAGTTCCCTGACAAGGGATCGAACCTAGGTCCACAGAAATGAAAGGGGCAAGTCTTAACCACTAGACCACCAGAGAAGTCCCAACGATTTGATATACCTATACACTGTGAAATAATCACCATAATCAATCCAATTCACATAATCATCACCCCACACAATTACTGTCTGTGTGTACATGTATATATGTGTATGTATATGTATATATGTTGGAGGTGCTAGCGGTAAAGAACGTGCCTGCCAGTGTAGGACATGCAAGAGATGTGGGTTTGGCGCTAGATCGGAAGATCCCCTGGAGAAGGAAATGGCAACTCACTCCAGTATTCTTGCCTGGGAAATCCATGGACAGAGGAGCCAGGCAGGCTGCCATCCGTGGGGCCGCCCAGAGTCAGATTCGACTGCGCGCCTGAGTGCTAGCACTGCGGTATTTACATCAGATCCATAGAATTGGTTCATCTTTCATAACTGAACTGTGCGCCTGGACCAACAGCTCCCATGTTCTACTTACTCTGGCCCTTGGTAACCAGCATTCTGCTCCCTGCTGCTCTGAGTCTGAGTTTTTAGATTCCGCACGTAAGGGAGACATGCAGCATTTGTCTTTCTGTGTCTGGCTTATTTCATTCAGGACAGTATCCTTCAGGTTCATATAGGTTATTGCAAATGGCAGGGTTTCCTTATTTCTAAGGCTGAATGACATTCCACGCGTGTGTGTATGTGTATATACTATACACACACATATGTTCACGTATGTAACCTTTTCTTTATCCATTCATTTGTTGATAGCTTCCATTTCTTGGCGACTGTGAACACTGCGGCAATAAACATGGGACTTCAAATATTTGTGACATTATTTCCTTCGCATATATTCCCAGAAGTAGGGTTGCTGGGTCAGAATGGATTTCTGTTTTTAATTTTTTGAGGAAGCGCCATGCTGCTTTCTGTAATGGCTGTACTGACTTCCCTTCCCACCAGGGGTGTACAAGCACTCTGGCTGCAGCTGTATGAGAAGCCCTGGGTAGGACCACTCGGCTCAGCTACCCTGGAATATTCAACTTGCGGAAATTGTAAAGTAATGAATGCTTGTTATTTAAGCTGCTGACTTTGGGGGTAACTTTCATGCAGCAGGAGATTAAAGTGGACCCTACTGGAAGGGACAAGGGAGGCACCGACAGGCATCTCCTCTGCCTACAGGCTTTCTCTAGGACTTCATCCATAGAGAGACATGTGCACCTCGCGGCTTTTGAGTTTACCTGTTACAGTTCCAGCAATGCAGAAATCCCAATTTCAAGTTTCCGTGAGAGCGTGGGTCAGCTGGGGCAGGGACAGATCGCTGTAGGGACAAGTCCAGGTTTGCTGGGACATGGAGAGTTTATCTTTGGGGGAGTTCATTAAGAAAAAGAACACTAGGGAATTCCCTGGTGGTCAAGACTTGGAGCTTTCATTGTCAAGAGCACAGATTCAATCCTTGTTCGGGGAACTAGGATTCTGCAAGCTGTTGGTTGTGGCCAAAAAAAGAAGAAAAGAACACACGTTTACACACAAAAAATGATTTCTTGGGGTGGATGAGAAAATAAGTCACAACAAATTAAAAATGTTCTATCAGTGACAAATACCAATGCATTACAAAAAAGAAAAAAAAATGGTATGACATTTGTATCAGTTAACCCTGATGATTGAAAGTGGAAGTGGCCACAGGACTGGAAAAAGTCAGTTTTCATTCCAATCCCAAAGAAAGGCAATGCCAAAGAATGCTCCAACACTGCACAGTTGCACTCATCTCACACACTAGTAAAGTAATGCTCAAAATTCTCCAAGCCAGACTTCAGCAATATGTGAACCGTGAACTTCCTGATGTTCAAGATGGTTTTAGAAAAGGCAGAGGAAGCAGAGATCAAATTGCCAACATCCGCTGGATCATCAAAAAACCAAGAGAGTTCCAGAAAAACATCTATTTCTGCTTTATGGACTATGCCAAAGCCTTTGACTGTGTGGATCACAATCAACTGTGGAAAATTCTGAAAGAGATGGGAATACCAGACCACCTGATCTGCCTCTTGAGAAATTTGTATGCAGGTCAGGAAGCAACAGTTAGAACTGGACATGGAACAACAGACTGGTTCCAAATAGGGAAAGGAGTCCGTCAAGGCTGTATGTTGTCACCCTGCTTATTTAACTTCTATGCAGAGTACATCTTGAGAAACGCTGGACTGGAAGAAACACAAGCTGGAATCAAGATTGCTGGGAGAAATATCAATAACCTCAGATATGCAGATGACACCACCCTTATGGCAGAAAGTGAAGAGGAACTCAAAAGCCTCTAGATGAAAGTGAAAGTGGAGAGTGAAAAAGTTGTCTTAAAGCTCAACATTCAGAAAATGAAGATCATGGCATCTGGTCCCATCACTTCATGGGAAATAGATGGGGAAACAGTGGAAACAGTGTCAGACTTTATTTTTCTGGGCTCCAAAATCACTGCAGATGGTGACTGCAGCCATGAAATTAAAAGACGCTTACTCCTTGGAAGGAAAGTTATGCCCAACCTAGATAGCATATTCAAAAGCAGAGACATTACTTTGCCAACAAAGGTCCTTCTAGTCAAGGCTATGGTTTTTCCTGTGGTCATGTATGGATGTGAGAGCTGGACTGTGAAGAAGGCTGAGCGCCGAAGAAGTGATGCTTTTGAACTGTGGTGTTGGAGAAGACTCTTGAGAGTCCCTTGGACTGCAAGGAGATCCAACCAGTCCATTCTGAAGGAGATCAGCCCTGGGATTTCTTTGGAAGGAATGATGCTAAAGCTGAAACTCCAGTACTTTGGCCACCTCATGCGAAGAGTTGACTCATTGGAGAAGACTCTGATGCTGGGACGGATTGACGGCAAGAGGAGAAGGGGACGACAGAGGATGAGATGGCTGGATGGCATCACAGACTCGATGGACGTGAGTCTGAGTGACCTCCGGGAGTTGGTGATGGACAGGGAGGCCTGGTGTGCTGCAATTCATGGGGTTGCAAAGAGTTGGACATGACTGAGCAACTGATCTGATCTGATCTGTGAGTATATTCTCTGTGCATTTCAGGCCCGTATGCATCTGAGTGCTGTGGCCACAGGAGTGCAGTCATCTGAGTTCTGACTCCGCACCGTCATGCCTAATGCTGGGAGAGCTGGCAAAATGGGTGATATCCTGAAAGCTGTTCTCCACTGGGATGACTACCAGTGTGTGCCAAGTCGCTTCAGTTGTGTCCAACTCTTTGCGACCCTATGGACTGTAGCTGCCAGCCTTCTCTGTCTATGGGATTCTCCAGGCGAGAATACTGGAGTCTGTTGTCATGCGGTCCTTCATGGGATCTTCCCCACCCAGGGATCAAACCAGCGTCTTTTATGTCTCCTACATTGGCAGGTGGGTTCTTCACCACTATGGCCACCTGGGAAGTCCTGGAATGACTATCAATAACTGAACTAAATGCCAAGCTATTTAGAAATCATAAGAATACATGCAATAAACCCAAGAAGAGTGTATTCCCATCTCAACCACCCCTTAGCTGGGTCTCACATTCAGCAGCCACTCTAAAGCTGCAGAAGGGTACGGGAATGTGGGGGAAATCAAGGTGGAAAGAGGCAGTGGTTTTAACCAATTGTGGCTAAAAATACCTTCTTTCCAAAACTTTACAAAAAGACATCTGATGATGTGAGCACATAGCTACGGCCTTCCCAGGGCCTTGGGCGAGTCCTGGCAGGTAAGGAGCCTGAAGTCTTGGCGTGTCACCCTCCTGGAAAATTTGTCTCTGGGCAGAGTCTTATATTAATAGAACACAGTGATTGCCGGAAGCTTAACCTGGTGGGTGCGGCAAGTGTTTCCTAAGAAAATAAAAAACCCATGAGGATAGATAATTATAACATACAGTGAGACAAGTTGGGGTGGACTAAGAGAGCAGAAATGTGGAAGTGGAAGTTTGGGTCAAACTCGCAGAGTCAATGCGAGGGATTGCTTATTGTGGGAAAGGACGTCTGGGTGAGTGGGAAGAATCTTCCATGCGGATACGTAGCATATGTGAAAGGAGGAGGTGTAAGAGACTGTGGCTGATTTGGGGGGCACAGCAGATATTGCAGGGATGTTAGTGTGAAGGGCGTGAGGATGGGGTTGCTTGAGAGGCGACCCAGGAAATCAACCTAGGTCAGTTCATGCAGGGCCTTTCGAGTCATGCTAGGTCTTCTTTGGACTCTACTCTGAAGGAAGTGGGGCATCAATGAAGGGTTTTCAGCAGGGAATTTGGACGATCAGATTTGGATAAGCCTAACACAACCCTGAATGTTCACTGGAAGGGCTGATGGTGAAGCTGAAGCTCCAGTGCTTTGGCCACCTGATGTGAAGCGCTGACTTACTACCAAAGACCCTGATGCTGGGAAAGATCGAAGGCAAAAGGAGAAGGGGGCGACAGAGGATGAGATGGCTGGATGTCATCACCGACTCAATGGACATGAGTTTGAGCAAACTCCGGGAGATAGAGGAGCTGGCGTGCTGCAGTCCATGGGGCCACGAAGAGTCAAACAGGACTTAGCGACTGAACAACAACGACAATAACTACAACACTTGAAGTCAGTATGGGAGACTTAGCTATATTAGAAGAAAACTTTCCACAGATAATTTAGTGATCCAATAGACTTTTATTCAGTGGCAGCATCTAGTCTAGCAGTCTGGGAAGAGCTCTGAAGAGCCGTGCAATGCGAGAGATTTTTACAGGCCAGTGTGAGTAGGGACAAGGAAGTTAAACTGGGCATTTGGTTTTTGTTTGATTTTTTGCAGACTGCATTTCATTACAGTTATTTCAGGAGAAGGAAATGGCAACCCACCCCAGTATTCTTGCCTAGAGAAGCCCTTGGACAGAGGAGACTGGCAGGCTACAGTCTGTCTACTGGGGTTACAAAGAGTTGGCCACGACTGAGTGACTGAACATAGTTAATTACAACATACTGAATAAAAATTCCTGTGCTATATGGTTAAAGAAGTTGAAAAACAAAACGAACTGGGCACTTGCTGATTGGGTAAAGCAGGGTTGTTTCCTTACAAGGAGAAAAGTGAAGTCTTTGGATGCTGATCAGGTGACTTGTGCTGAGTAGGCAAGCAGTGTTGGGTGGACCCAGGGCTTCCTTTTCTGGGGGAGCAGAGAAATTTAGTTAAGTTTTGCTTTGTTGATATGGGGCTTAGCGTGAGTCCATGTTGGGTCTACTGTGGTTACTTTAATAGAGGAGACTGGAACCCCTTTCTGTGTCAAACACAGAAATGCAGGGGAAAAGCCCTAATAAGACGTGATTGAACTCAAATCTCAGGAAAGGAAATCCCTGAGAGCCAGAACTGAAGAGAACTCCTAAACGTGGGGAAGGGAGTGGAACTTGAATGGTAGCCCCAAGGGAAGGGGACTGGATTAGGGTCTGTAGGGTTGGGGCTGGGCTTGCATGATCAGATACGTCAGGGGGCTGTCTGGGCCGCAGACTTGGCACAGGGAGGGTGCAGTGACTGGCTTCAGGAGTCATACATCCAGCTGCCCACCCAAGCCTATGTGAAGGGTCAGGACGCTGGAGAACAGTAGGTAACGGACCATTCCTTCCTTAGCCTCTGACATGGACACCTCTGAGACCTCCCTCCTCTCCCAGCACTCGGGCTGAATTTGCCTCCTTGTACAACACATTCGTGCTTTTTTTTGGCTGTGCTGGGTCTTTGCTGAAGCCAAGGGCTCCTCTTTAGCTGCAGTGTGAGGGCTGAGTTCCCTGACGACGTGTGGGATCTCAGTTCCTGGACCATGATCACCAGGGGTCGAACCTTTGCTCCCTGCATTGGAGGGCAGGTTCTTAACCACTTTCCTTAACACCAAGAAGGTCCCTTTGTCCATGTATTAACTGAGATCCTACTATATGTCAGAGATCATGAACTAGGGGTTCAAAGAGTAAAAAGGAGAAAAAAATAAACCCCTTTAAATCTGCTGAATGATTATCTGGAACATATCCAGTGAAAACATGTTTGGAAACGTTTGGAATTTCTTTTCCTGAGCTGGTCTTCTTTTTGCTGTTTTGTTTCTGTGGGTTTCAGCGTCCTCCTGTTGACGACTGCTCAGCGAGTGCTCTGGCAGGGCGAGATGAACGCGTGTCCCTCTACTCCGCCATCTTGAACTGGAAGCTGCGATCCCCCTTAGCTGGTCTTAGCCTCAGCCGTTTTCCCATCTTTTTCCGTCCAAGGCCCTGCAGGACCTTTGAACCATGATGAGTGGATTTTAGGAGGTGTCTCCTGGCAGAACAGGTACAAGCGAGGGAGGGTCCCACTCACGGAGTGTGCTCATTCGCTTCACTGGTGACTGACTCTTTGCAACCTTATGGACTGTAGCCCACCAGGCTCCTCTGTCCATGGGATTCTCCAGCCAAGGATACTGGAGTGGGTTGCCATGCCCTCCTCCAGGGGGTCTTCTGGACCCAGGGATCAAACCCAAGTCTCTTATGCATTGGCAGGCGTGTTCTTTACCGCTAGCGCCACCTGGGAAGTGGTTATAAGTCTCCAACAAGGGCCCCTATCCTACGTCTGGCGCCTTAACCAGGAATGTGTCCCTCAGGCTTGGGACTTCATCAACTGAACAGAGGCTCTCTGCTCCACCGAGCACGACCTCTGTCTAGCAGCGAGCAGATGCGGCTGAAGGGCTGGTGAACCGACAGTGGCACACAGGGCCGATCTGAGGGCCTCCTGGGTCTTCAGTCTCGCGTCTGGCGAGCAATGAGCAAGCTTCTGCGGAGACGCAGGGTGTGTACGGGCCGGGTGGAATTCGCTGACGGCTGGGGGAAAGTCCGTGTGCAGGGTGGTGTTAGGGTAATGTACGCCCTCAGGATTTATAACTTTCTTCCTGACGAGGGGTGTGGCGTGGAATGTTTGAGGTCCAACTCTGGGAAAAGGACCCAGTGGACAACCTGCAGGCCGCTTTGCTTATGTGCCCAGGAGCAGATGTTGCGTTGGGTGGGGCGGGGGCCCCTTGAAATGGGTATCTTGTTCTCTAAATTACGAATATCTACTTGGAGACTGGATTGCCTCACTGTGTTGCTAAGATCGTGGCCTCTGGAAGCTCTCTGGTTCTGGGAGAAGGGCGGGGGTGAACCTCAACCTCTGAAAGAAAACCTGGTCCTGCCATGGCCAGTATGGAAGCCGCTAGCCAATGCGGCTGTTGAGCCCTTGAAAGACGGCTGGTCCACACCGAAATATAAGAGAAAGATATACTTCAGATGTAGAAGACTAACTGTGGGGAAAAAGAATAGAACACAGCTCATTACTAATTTTAAAACATTGATTACATGTTGAAGTGACTGTTGACATATTGGGTTAAGTAAAATAAATTTTTGAAATTAACTTTGCCTGTTTAATTTTTTAAAAAATGTGACTAACCAGTAGGAAAGGTGAATAACATGTGTGGCCTGTGTTTGTGGCTCGCTTGATGTTTCTATTGGACGATGCTGCCTCAGTCCGTCAGGACTTTTGGTTACCATAGGATCTGAACTCCTGAGTCCCTTCTTGGTTCTTCCTCTCCTCCCTGCGCTCTGAGAATTTCATTTTTCTCCATGATCACCACTGCCTCCTTCTCGTCTATGAATCTGAAAGAAGCAGCCACAAGCCCTTAAATGTGATAAGGAGATAACCTTCAGGAATTGCTAGGAAGAAGCAGCTATGAGGGAGGGGATAGGGAAGACTGAGACCCAGCCCTGCTTTCTGTAGAAGGAAGGGAAGGCGAGGAGGGAAGTCCTCTACGGCTAGTGGTCTCAACCAGGCGCCTTCCTTCCTACCCCTGGGGGACATTTTGAAACATCTGGGGGCATCTTTTAGCTTCCCTGGTGGCTCAGATGGTAAAGAATCTGCTTGCCAGTGCAGGAGAAGCAGGATCAATCCCTGCATCAGGAAGATCTCCTGGAGAAGAAAATGACAACCTGCTCCAGGATTCTTGCCCAGAGAACTCCATGCACAGACGAGCCTGGCAGGCTACAGTCCATGGGGTCGCGAGAGAGTCGGACACAGTTTAGCAACCAAACAGCAAGAGCGAGGAGACGTCTTTGGTTGTCACACCCGGTGAGATGGGGATGCTACCAACACCTTAAAGCAGAGGCCAGGGATACTGTGAAATGTTCTACAACACACCGGAAAGCCCCCCTCCCCGCCCTCCACCAGAGAATCATCCGGCCCCCTCCCCCGCCCCCCACCAGAGAATCATCCGGCCCCGGGTGTTGATAGAGTGAGGGTTGTGAGACCCTCACCTGCCTCGGAAAGGCCTCGGATACCCGAGGACCAGGGACAGGAAAAGAGGCTGCGGACCCTGGCACAACAGGGAGCCTGCCCCACCCTCTCCCATTCCCTGGCTCTTTCTTTTTATGAAAAATTTATTTATTTTTAATCAGAGGGTCATTGCCTTGCGATGCTGTGTTGGTCTCTGCTATACATCAACATGAAGCAGCCATAGGATCAATATGTCCCCTCCCTCTTGAACCTGCTGCCCACCTCCCTCTGCACCCCACACCTCCATGTAGCCACAGAGCACGGGGTTGAGCTCCCTGCCTCATACAGCACATTCCCACCGACTGTTTATTTTACAGACGGTAGTGTGTTTGTTTCAACACTACTCTCCCTGGCTCTTTCTTCCTCCTCGGTGACTCATGGCCCTTCCCGTGTACTCCGAGCCTGTCTGAACTCATCCTGGTGGAGAGAGAAGAAGCTCTCCTTCTCGGGTGTGACTCACAGGCCCCGAGCCTCAGGTAGAGACCTCTCCCTGCAAGAGATAAGCCCTCTGAGGAAGAGAGCTAGAAGGGGATTGATCCAGGGGGAGGTGGTCAATGGCCACTCTCTTTCCCTTACCTTGCTGGTCTTTTTTTTTTTTTTCCTCCCTTCTTGTTTCCAGTTCCCTCTGCAGCTGCCCTGAACTCACGAGCAGCTCCCGGTGAGACGTGACTCTACCAGACTCCTTGGACAGGGAGCTGGCTGTCAGAGTGGCTGGGCTGAGAAGGAAGCTGGCGGAAGCTGCTGCTGCTAAGTCACTTCAGTTGTGTCCAACTCTGTGCGACCCCATAGACAGCAGCCCACCAGGCTCCCCCGTCCCTGGGATTCTCCAGGCAAGAACACTGGAGTGGGTTGCCATTTCCTTTTCTAATGCATGAAAGTGAAAAGTGAAAGTGAAGTCGCTCAGTTGTGTCTGACTCTTAGCGACCCCATGGACTGCAGCCTACCAGGCTCCTCTGTCCATGGGATTTCCCAGGCAAAAGTATTGGAGTGGGGTGCCATTGCCTTCTCCGGAAGCAGCTGGCGGAAGCAGGCAGGGTTTTCTCACAGAGAAGAAACCTGTGAATTTGCCTCTGGATTTCTTAGAGCTCTCCAGGGTCTGCAGCTGGGAGCAGTGCTGCTAGGGCGTGGACAGGTCCATTCTGTAACTTGGACGAGAGCCAACCAGTCCATCCTAAAGGAGATCAGTCCTGAACATTCACTGGAAGGACTGATGCTGAAGCTGAAACTCCAATACTCTGACCACCTGATGTGAAGAAATGACTCATTGGAAAAGACCCCGATGCTGGGAAAGATTGAGGGCAAGAGGAGAAAGGGATGACAGAGGATGAGATGGTTGGATGGCATCACCAACTTTATGAACATGAGTTTGAGTAAACTCCAGGAGTTGACCTGGTGCACTGAAGTTCATGGGATCGCAAAGAGTTGGACACGACTGAGCAACTGAACTGAACTGAACGGATTCTGTAACTTTCCCACCAGATTTCATGGAGCCCTGATTCCAAACCCCAGCTCTGAAAGGCAAACTCCCTGCTCTCAGAGAATTTACTGTCTAGCTGGGGAACGTGAAATGTGTATGCTTAAAATGATCTAAAAGGCTTTAAAGAGGACTCAGTGCTAACAGAGACTCTAAGACAGCAGAGAGCCAGGGTTTAGAGTGACGATGGGGTTGCCAGAGCTGAAAACGCGTGGGCTCTGGAGCCCGCTTTGGCTGTGCCCTTTAGCACTAAAGGTGGCACTTGTGTTACCAAAAGAGCGTGGTGAGGTCCAGCTGCTTGTTGCTCAAAAGCCCATCGACAGGCTGGGTTCATGGGAAGAAACGTTCTCTTTACTTCAGATGCTGGCAGCTGGTGGAGGGGAGGGTGGTGGACATCTGTCTGAGGGTTGACTCTCCCCACCACTGGCAACCGGAGGGTCAGAGCTTTTACAGACAGAAGGAGGGGGCTACATGCAGAAGCAGCACAGTCAGTTCTGACGGTCATCTCAGATCGGTCATCGGTCATCAGGGCCTGGCCAGTGTCAGACCTTGTCTGTTTGATGTACAGTTAATCTTCAGTTCCAGCCTTCCCCGGTGGCTCAGTGGTAAAGAATCTGCCTGCCATGCAGGAGATCCCGGCTCGATCCCTGGGTCAGGAAGATTCCCTGGAGGAGGAAATAGCGACTCACTGCAGTATTCGTGCCTGAAGAATCCCATGGACAGAGGAGCCTGGCGGGCTACAGTCCATGGGGTGGAGTCAGACACGACTGAGCAACTGAGCACGGCTGTCAGTTCCAAGGTCCGTTTGTTCCCATTTCTCGGAGGCCAGTTCTCGGAACTGTCCTGGGTACAGTCTGGTCACTGTGCAGTTAACTTCTCCCCCTGGTGTTTCAGTATCGATAAGACAGCTCACGGGACATGGCTCAGAACATGATCTGTAGCCCTTGAGAAAGAACTAAAGTCCTTGACTTTGCTTAATGACTACATTGTTATTGTTTAGTCTCCTTTGACTGTTTTTCTTTGTTTCTGCCTTTCTCACTTCTCTGATTAAGCTTACTGACTCAGCGCTTCCACGAAAGACAGGCAGAGGACCTGAGGGGTGCGGGGTGGGGCAAGAACCTTGCGGTCCTGCTCCGTTTCATTAAAACCTAGGAATAAACGAGACTGCTCTCTGCTCCCGTTGCCCGCACACAGCTGGGCAGAGTCCTCCTGAGGAGGACCGCTGGGGGTTTCCAGATTGCTGTCTGCTGGAAAACGGCTCACAGATGCGGCTTGCCGATCTGGAGGTGAGGAGTCCCAGCTCCCCACAGAAGCACGCAGCCCTGCAACTTGCAGCAGTGTCCTTGGCCTAAGCTGGAGGCAGCCTCCCGGCTCTGTTCTTGGGAGAAGGGTTCCTCCCGTTCTTCCGCCTTCTGACAGGAGCTGTGAGTTACTGTGCGTCTATTACGTGTCAGGCACTGTGTGGGCACTTTGCTGTTTTACCCTATTTGTCAAGCAATAAGCAGTAGCTGAACATCCTCTCTGTACTGAACACTGGGGCAGAGGCTGGGTGACTGGGAAGTAAGCTAAAAAAAACCCCAAAATACAAATGGGAGAGAAAACCAAAACTGACATTTTCTTTTTCTAAAATTATTTTTTAAAAAAACCACATTTATTTCTTTTGGCCATGCCCTGAGACATGCAGGATCTTGGTTCCCTGATCAGGCATCGATCCAGTGCCCCCTGCACTGGGAGCCTGGAGCCTGAATCGCTTTGCTGTATAGTTGAAATCAGATCAGATCAGATCAGTCGCTCAGCCGTGTCCGACTCTTTGCGACCCCATGAACTGCAGCACGCCAGGCCTCCCTGTCCATCACCAACTCCCGGAGGTCACTCAGACTCACATCCATCGAGTCAGTGATGCCATCCAGCCATCTCATTCTCTGTCGTCCCCTTCTCCTCCTGCCCCCAATCCCTCCCAGCATCAGAGTCTTCTCCAATGAGTCAACTCTTCGCATGAGGTGGCCAAAATACTGGAGTTTCAGCTTTAGCATCATTCCTTCCAAAGAAATCCCAGGGCTGATCTCCTTCAGGATGGACTGGGTGGATCTCCTTGCAGTCCAAGGGACCCTCAAGAGTCTTCTCCAACACCACAGTTCAAAAGCATCAATTCTTTGGCGCTCAGCCTTCTTCACAGTCCAGCTCTCACATCCATACATGACCACAGGAAAGACCATAGCCTTGACTAGGCGAACCTTTGTTGGAAAAGTAATGTCTCTGCTTTTGAATATGCTATCTAGGTTAGTCATAACTTTCCTTCCAAGGAGTAAGCGTCTTTTAATTTCATGGCTGCAGTCACCATCTGCAGTGATTTTGGAGCCCAGAAAATAAAGTCTGACACTGTTTCCACTGTTTCCCCATCTATTTCCCATGCAGTGATGGGACCGGATGCCATGATCTTCGTTTTCTGAATGTTGAGCTTCAAGCCAACCTTTTCACTCTCCACTTTCACTTTCATCAAGAGGCTTTTTAGTTCCTCTTCACTTTCTGCCATAAGGGTGGTGTCATGTGCATATCTGAGGTTATTTATATTTCTCCTAGCAATCTTGATTCCAACTTGTGTTTCTTCCAGTCCAGCATTTCTCATGATGTACTCTGCATAGAAGTTAAATAAACATGGTGACAATATACAGCCTTGACGTACTCCTTTTCCTATTTGGAACCAGTCTGTTGTTCCATGACCAGTTCTAACTGTTGCTTCCTGACCTGCATACAGATTTCTCAAGAGGCAGATCAGGTGGTCTGGTATTCCCATCTCTTTCAGAATTTTCCACAGTTGATTGTGATCCACACAGTCAAAGGCTTTGGCATAGTCAATAAAGCAGAAATAGATGTTTTTCTGGAACTCTCTTGCTTTTTCCATGATCCAGCGGATGTTGGCAATTTGATCTCTGGTTCCTCTGCCTTTTCTAAAACCAGCTTGAACATCAGGAAGTTCACGGTTCACATATTGCTGAAGCCTGGCTTGGAGAATTTTGAGCATTACTAGCGTGTGAGATGAGTGCGCTTGGAGAATTTTGAGCATTACTTTACTAGCGTGTGAGATGAGTGCAATTGTGCGGTAGTTTGAGCATTCCTTGGCATTGCCTTTCTTTGGTATTGGGATGAAAACTGCCCTTTTCCAATCTTGTGGCCACTGCTGAGTTTTCCAAATTTGCTGGCATATTGAGTGCAGCACTTTCACAGCATCATCTTTCAGGATTTGGAATAGCTCCACTGGAATTCCATCACCTCCACTAGCTTTGTTCGTAGTGATGCTTTCTAGGGCCCACTTGACTTCACATTCCAGAATGTCTGGCTCTAGGTCAGTGATCACACCATCGTGATTATCTGGGTCGTGAAGCTCTTTTTTGTACAGTTCTTCTGTGTATTCTTGCCACCTCTTGTTAATATCTTCCTCTCTGGGTCCATACCATTTCTGTCCTTTATCAGCACATTATAAATCATCTATACTTCAATAAAATAAATTAAAAATTATATAGGACGTAAAAATATTGCGCCCATTTATATTTAGTGAGATTAGCAACTTGACCAAGGTAAGAAAGCTGGGACATAGGAAAGTGGGATTAGAACTCAGTCAGATGAATTCTCATGAGCCTATCGCGTAGCTATAATCATTTTCGTCCCCAGGTTTCCTGTTCTGTGGGGAACCGGTGCACTGGTGAGTGTTGAGGCCTGGTGTGCTGGCCCAGAGAGGAGTGCATGACAGGGCTTATCTATAGCTTCTTTTGGGGCAGAGGAGCCGACAGTGCGGCCCCTGAGGCCAGGGGCACAGGAGACGGGGCCTTATGTCACCAGAGCACAGGGCGACACAGGAGAGCAGTGATCTGTCCCTGTGTTACAGGCTGAATTGTATCTGTCAGGAAGATGCTGACGTCCTCACCCCGGTACCTGTGAACGTGACCTTATTTGGAGATGGGGGTCTTTGCAGGTGTGAGCAAGTCGGATCATATTCGATTAGGGCGGGCCTTCAGTCCACTGGGACTGGAGGAGAGAAAGTGGGGGCTGTCCCGGTGGCTCAGCGGTGAAGAAGAGTCCCCCGGCCCACGCAGGGGGCACGAGCTTGTCCCCTGACCCGGGAGGACCCCCCGTGCCGCTGAGTGACGCAGCCCGTGTGTTGCTGCTGGAGAGAGCCCACGGCGACAAGAAGATCCAGCACAGCCAAAAAAACAAAACAAAACAAAACAAAATTAAGAACAAAACGGGGAGACACAGGGAGGAGAAGGCCCTGGGAAGGCGGCCGTGTGAAGACAGAGACCGGGGTAACACTGTCACACAAAAAAAGAGATTAGATGATGTGAAGAACTGACTCATTGCCAAAGGCCCTGATGCTGGGAAAGATTGAGGGCAGGAGGAGAAGGGGACGACAGAGGATGAGAGGGTTGGATGGCATCACCGACTCAATGGACATGGGTTTGGGTGGACTCCAGGAGTTCGTGATGGACAGGGAGGCCTGGCGTGCTGAAGTTCATGGGGTCACAAAGAGTTGGACATGACTGAGACGGAACTGACTGCCACAAACCTGGAATGCCTAGAGCTTCCAGAAGTTGGAAGAGACAAGGAAGCATCCTTCCCTCGAAGCTTCCGAGGGAGCTCAGTTCTGCTAGGAGCTTCACGTTGCACGTGTAGCCTCCAGAACTACAAGGGAGCGTATTTCTCTTGTGTGACTCTGCACACTTTGTGGGACTTTGTTACAACGGCCTTTGGAGACTACCACTCCCACCTGGGTACCCTCCTGGCTCCTGATGGAGGCTCCTGAGCCGTTGTCAGGAGCCTGGGGTTTCTGATCTACGTTTACGACCGAGCAGAGACTCCAAGGGGAGAAAATGAAATAGAGCCAGGTCTGTTCTATTTTTTACTGCTAAGTCGCTTCAGTCGTGTCCAACTCTGTGCGACCCCGTAGACGGCAGCCCATCAGGCTCCCCCGTTCCTGGGATTCTCCAGGCAAGAACACTGGAGTGGGGTGCCCTTCCCTTCTCCAGAGGATCTTCCTGACCCAGGGATTGAACCCAGGTCTCCTGCATGACAGGCAGATTCTTTACTGTTTGAACCACAGGGAAGTCTAAATCAGGTGGTGTCTAAATCAGAGCTACGAATATGATTATGTGCTATCAGCGTCTACTGGCACCTCAGTCTCTTGCTGATAAGAAGAAGGGGATATTTCTTCTGCGCTTATGATGTGGCCTTCCCTAAAGCGAGAGCCCATTGTGTAATAGTCCTGACGCCCTCTTCTTCTAGAGGAGGAATTTTTCTGATCAGTGAGTTTGGGATAAGGCACTGGATATGTCTAGCTCTGCTTTGCTCTCTCCTTTGCTTTACTAGAAGCACAGGTTTTGCTCTGCTCTGCTTCTCTGTAATGTAGATCTGAAAACTAGGTTATTGTCTGATTTTTCAGAAGACCACTTACGAGGCTGAGTCATGTTCTGGAGCACCAGGGCTTTTTTCAGTCCTGCAGCTGGTGTTTTCCTCTCTGTCTGCCTTGCTTCTACCTTCTCTTAACTGGTTCAGAATTTGCAGAGAGGAGAGACGCTAGCTGTTGTGATGCTTCAAGACCTCAGAGAGAACAAGAGGGGAGCTGGCAGGTGTGCTTTGCCTGGCCTGTCTCTTCAAGGAGTCCCTGAGCTGGGTCAGGACACCGACAGGATTAAGGGGTGAGGCGGCGGGAACAGTGGGTGTGGTTGGACCTCGGAGGACCAGGGTTCACAGTGGTAAACTCCTGGATGAGAGAGCCGGCCCCAGCTCCTCTGCTGAGATGCTCACGAGGGGCTGCCACGGTGATGTGAGTGTGTGAAGGAGACTGAAGTGTCCTGACATGAAGGAAAGAGGGGGCTTGTCAAGGTCAGCAGAGGGGTGGCTCATGAACGTGGAGGTCGTCGAAGGACGGGGGAGGCCCTGAGAGTTTCTGCAGGTCTCCGGTTCCCATGGACGCCTTCCAGGGTCATGGATGGGTGCCCATTCTCTCTCTGACTCCCCCTGCTCTTTCCTTGGGCACAGGAATTGCTGTTTTTGGTTAACGCTCAATAAGTGAAAAGTGAAGTTGCTCAGTTGTGTCTGACTCTTTGGGACCCCATGGACTGTAGCCCACCAGGCTCCTCCATCTATGGAATTTTCCAGGCAAGAGTACTGGAGTGGGTTGCCATTTCCTTCTCCAGGGGAACTTCCTGACCCAGGGATCAAACCCGGGTCTCCCACACTGCTGGCAGACACTTTACTGTCTGAGCTACCAGGGAAGCCCCAAGAATACTGGAGTGGACTGCCCTGTCCTCCTCCAGGGGATCTTCCCGACCCAGAGACTGAACCCAGGTCTCCTGCGTTACCCGCGGACGCTTTACCCTCTGAGCCACCAGGGAAGCCAAGGCAGTATGTACTAGTATGCAGGTTTGCTTTTTAAAAGCAGACATTTACTCACCAGTACTGGTCACTTTTAACCACGAGGAAATGCTCTTCAGCTTCTGGAGGACCGGCCTTGAGAGCCCCATAAATGGAGAGGATTTGTAGGCATTTAAGCAAGACGGCGACCTGGTCAGACTAAGCTGTTAAAATGAATTTAAGGGAAATTAGACAGGAGGCGGGGAGCTACATTTGGCAACTGATCACAGTGGCCTTAGCTGAGATGATGTGTCTTATTGACTTACAGATACTCTAATGTCCTTATTAGGACTGGAGATACAATGGAGATCAAGGTAGGGGAGATCTTTGCTCCCAGAGAGAGAGGAAAGGTTAGGGAAAGTGTTGGGAGATGGATTTATCTTTGCTTGCTCATTAATTGGATATGTGGGCTGAAGGAGAGTCAGGCGTGACATCCTGGGTCCTGGTTCGAGTGATGGAGTGAACAACGGTGTCATTCATTCTAACAAATAATAGACTTGGAGAGGTGTGTAGAGTTCCATTTTTTTTTAAATGTTTATTTATTTATTTGATGTTAGTTGTGGCATGTGGGATCTAGTTCCCTGACCGGGGATCAAACCCAGGCCCTCTGACTGGGGAGTGCAGAGTCTTCATCACTGGACCACAAGGGAAGTACCGGTGAGATCCATTTTTGATAGAAAGAGCCCAGTACACAGATCCGGGAGATGGGGGTGGGGGTCTACCATTCTGAAGCTCAGGAGGAAGTTCTTCGCAGGACACGCAGGCTTCAGAGTTGATGGACATGTTCGGCGTTCAGAATGAGTCCGTTGTGTGTGTGCTGGGCACAGGGTGGGAAGTGAGGACCCAGTGGTAAGGGAACACAGACACGGTGCCCATTCTCGCGGAGTTAGGGAGAGCCAAGCATTAGTGAAATAGCCACACAAATTACTGAGAATTGCAGCTGGAGCAATAACTCCAACATGGAGGTACTTAACGCTATAAGCCTAAAACTTGGACTCAAGAAGACCAAGGAGCATTTTCCCCAGGAAGAGTTTTTTGTAGGAGGACAGTGGGCACAGCCCATGCAAAGGCCCTGAGGTCTGAGCAAGCCTCTTGAGGATGAGGAGCTGGAAGGCTCCAGTGCTGGCAGAGGGCAAAGAGGAAGGGTGTGCAAGCTGGGACCAGCAGGCAGGCAGCATTTTGGAACACTTAATGAGTGCTTTCTGTGTGTCAGGCGCCCTTCTAAACACCACTCATGTAATTTAATCCTGCCGACAACCTTATCAGATGCGCTATTGAAATCTCTATTTTACATATGCGAAAACTGTGGGACAGAGAAGTTAGGGACTTGCCCAAAGGCTCAGCTAGTAAGTGGCTGAAGTGGGGTTTGAATTTAGATGATCAGGTTTAGAGCTCACACTGCTATTGTCTGGTCCCCTAGATTATGTTAAGAAATTTTTTTGGGGGGCGGGATGTGGGATACCATAAAAGATGGAGAAGGGAATGGCAACCCACTCCAGTACTCTTTCTTGCCTGGAGAATCTCATGAACAGAGGAGCCTGGCGGGCTACAGTCCATGGGGTCACAAAGAGTCGGACAAGACTGAGAGATTAACGCACACCATAAAGGAGCTTTAAGCAAGAAGGTGGCAGGGCCGTATTTACTTTTTGATAAGATCAGTCTAAATGCAGTCGTGGGGATGTGATCGGAGGAGGGTCCGTAGATGGGGGAGACTTGTTGGGGGGATGTTGGAGTCATCTAGGAGGGACTCATCGCTTGGACTAGAGTGGGGGTGGAGAGACACTTAGAGGGGAGAGGCTCTGAGAGCTGCTCAGCTGGCAGAGTGTCAGGGTTTGGTGATGGGCTGAAGGGCCGTGTGAGGAGGAGAGCTTGTCAGGCGAACTCTAAGGTCTCTGGTATACAAAGTAAAGCTGGTAGTTGAAGCTGAAAGAGGTTAGGGTGTGAGCTGTAAATGCCAAGAGACCCCAGGGCACCACCCTAAGGAAGTAAAAGCCAAGAGACCCCAGGGTACCACCCTAAGGAAGTTAATTTCAACCTTACTGCTCACTGCTTCTGGGCTCCAGTTTCTTCCCATTCACCTAAGTGTTCACACAGGTGGTTGGATTGGAAGAGTGTGAGCAGGTTTGTGAAGGAGGGAGAATCCAGGAAGCCAAGACCTCACTGGAATTAGGACTCTCTCAGCCCACTTACCTGTGGTTGGATGGAGGCCGTCTGTCCCGAGCCTGGTTTTTGCAGACCTCTTGCGGGTGTTCGTCTGCCTTTTCGTGAATGCCCTCTGACCAGCTTTCTCAAGAGAACGTCTCAACAAGTTGTAACAAAGCTTTGGGATTCCTAATTGCTGGGAAGACTCTTGTCTTAAGTTTCTTTTTTCTTTTTTTTTTCGTCTTCAGTTTCATCTGACTTTTTTTCACCCTGACCCCCCGGAGTTCAGAAATGTGCCAAGGGGAGTCTGTGACTCGTTCTCCCAGGAGCAGACCCAAACTGCAGGTGGTCCCCGAGGGATGCTGGAGAGGCCTTGGGGAGGGTTGTCTGGGAACCGCTGAGGAGCAGGGATTCTCCATCAAATGCCAGGACAGATGGTCTTCACTGACAGTGTCCATCCATGGTGGGCCTCTCTTCCCAGGTTACTGAGACTCAGAGAGCCAAGATGTACACAGGGACACAGCCAACATTGTCCCCAGGTCTCACGGGAAGTGACGGAAAGTAACAATGACATCAGTGGGTGAACTCTGACTGGGAGCTGTGGCTTCCCCAGCTGTCATTTCCTCTGATCTTCAGAACATCTCTGGGAAAAAAGCATGCATATTATATTTGCCATAAATATGCAGCTGGGCTTCCCAGGCGGCTCAGTGGTGAGGAATTCACCAGCCAAGCAGGAGATGTGGGTTTAGTTCCTGGGTTGGGAAGATCCCCTGGAGAGAGGCACGGCGACCCACTGCAGTGTTCTTGCCCGGGAAGTCCCCTGCCTGGCGGAGCCTGGTGGGCTGCAGTCCCGGGGTGGCAAAGAGAGGGGTGTGACTGGGCAGCTGAGCAGCAGCAACAACAGATAAATGTACAATAATGGGAACGTGAACATGAACGTGAAGTCGCTCGGTCGTGTCCTACTCTTTTCGACCCCATGGAGCAGGCTCCTCTGTCCATGGGATTTTCCAGGCAAGAGTACTGGAGTGGATGGCCATTTCCTTCTCCAAGGGATCTTCCCAACCCAGGGATCGAACCCAGGTCTCCCGCATCGTAGACAGACACTTTACCGTCTGAGCCAATTGCTTGATTCGCTTAACGATATTCCAAATACATCTCTCCACCAAAAAAAGACAACAAAACGTAATTCTTCCCACCTACAAAATAGCTCTAATGTCTTTGTAGAAATAACACATGCTAGTCGTAAAAAGATGTAAGCAACACAGAAAAGAACCAAGTAGAAAGCAGAACATCATCTGAAACCCTGGCACCACAAGAGATGGGCATTGGTGAGTGTTCCTTTATAAGTTTCTTAATGCACTCATGGCCATAGTTCCCCAAAGCAGAATCAAGCAGAATTATACCGTTCAAGCTATTCTGCCGTTTACCTCCTCACTCGTGCCATGGACCCTTCCTCATATCAATCAATAAGTAATAGTCCACGTAATTGTGTTTAATCACTGCTTTTTTCCTGCTGTGTGTGTGTCCTCATTTACTTACCTGGCCCCCTGGGTTGACGATAAGGTATTTGCAAGTTTGCGCTGTTATAAGTAACCTTGACAGACACCCCGAGGTGCAGACCCTGAAGAGCCAAGTCTCGGGAGAGCAAGGTGCAGAGAGCCTGATTTTCACAGGCCAGGAAGGAAGACGTTGGCTCATTCCTCGGGGGCCTTGGCAACTTGAGTTTCCACAGTCCGAGGGGACATCTCTGCACACAGCAAGGGCCTTGTTAGGCAAGTGACTTGTTTGGATAGGAGAGATTCAGTCCCCAGACTACTGGTTGGGGAGAGAGTCTCAGCAGATGAGTGGCTGGATGGCCCATGTCTCCTGCAGGAAAGAGGAGGTTGATTCGCGTGGGAGAGACCTCCTGAATCTCCCCAGCAGGAGTGAAACGGGGCCAAGTCCTCTGCTCTTGGAGCTGTGTCCCACATGCACAAGGCATCTGATGCATCTTCTCCAGGAACTCACTTCGAGCTGCCGTCCTCTCCCCAGGAGCGCCACGTCTCCCTCGCTGTGTTGGATTTTGTCATGCTGCTAAGCATCAGGGCTCCTCCATGGAGCTCTTGGAAGACAATTCTTCCCACGGCATGTGGGACCTTAGTTCTCTGACCAGGGGTTGAACCCGAGCCCTCTGCATTGCAGTTCAGTTCAGTTCAGTTGCTCAGTCGTGTCCGACTCTTTGCGACCCCATGAACCGCAGCACTCCAGGCCTCCCTGTCCATTACCAGCTCCTGGAGTCCACCCAAACTCATGTCCATTGAGTTAGTGATGCCATCCAACCATCTCATCCTCTGTCATCCCCTTCTCCTCCCACCTTCAGTTTTTCCCAGGATCAGGGTCTTTTCCAATGAGTCAGTTCTTCACATCAGGTGGCCAGAGTATTGGAGTTTCAGCTTTAGCATCAGTCCTTCCAATGAATATTCAGGGTTGATTTCCTTTAGGATGGACTTGTTGGATCTCCTTGCAGTCCAAGAGACTCTCAAGAGTCTTCTCCAACACCACAGCTCAAAAGCATCAATTCTTTGGCGCTCAGCTTTCTTTATAGTCCAACTCTCACATCCATACATGACTACTGGAAAAACCATAGCCTTGACTAGATGGACCTTTGTTGGCAAAGTAATGTCTCTGCTTTTTAATATGGTGTCTAGGTTGGTCATAACTTTCCTTCCAAGGAGTAAGCGTCTTTGAATTTCATGGCTGTAGTCACCATGGTGGAGTCTTAACTACTGGTCCACCAGGGAAGTCCTGGATAAAGATTCTTGCTTGGGAGGAGGGGACTGCTCTGGGTCTTTGTCGTAGCTCAAGAGCATGGCCTCTGGAGTGTGGGCTTAGTATTTGTGTGGTGAGGGCCTAGCTGCCCCAAAGCACGTGGGATCCTCTCAGACCGGGGATTGAACCCATGTCTTTTGCATTGGCAGGTGGATTTCTAACCACTGGACCACCTGGAAAGTCCCTGGATACAATTTTTATCCACTCTCATACATGTATATGTATGGCTGAGTCCCATTGCTCTCCACTCAAAGCTATGACAACAGTACTAATTGACTATAGTCCCCAAAAAGGAGAGAATTCATATCCATTCTCTTCCCTCACTTCAATTAAGCTTGGTCACATCACTGGGTTTGGTCCTGGGAGTGTGAATGCGGGTGATCTGTGCCCTGTCTGAGCACAGATGCATCTGAAGCTACCCTGTGTCCTCCAGATCCCCTCCTTCCCTCTGCTGTGACACCAGCCAGGTCCAGACATAGGAATTTCTCTTACGTTAGCCCACGTCTTGGAATGAAAAGTAGTGGGCTCACTACTGACTCATGGCAGATGTGAGCAAGAGTGAGAAATACACTTTCTGCTGTTGTAAGCCAACGAGATTTGGGCATTTGTCGGTTAATATGGTAAAGAATCTGCCAGCAATGCGGGAGACCTGGGTTCTATCCCTGGGTTGGGAAGATCCCCTGGAGAAGGCAAAGGCTACCCGCTCCAGTATTCTGGCCTGGAGAATCTCATGGACTATAGTCCACGGGGTCGCAAAGAGCTGGGCACGACTGGGCAACTTTCGCGTTCACTTCCTGTTACCATGGCAGCCTCCTGTTCATACAGTCCTAGCCCTCTCTTCGCTGTGACCCTGCTTCTGTCTCCTCTGTCCTGTCTCAGGTGGTCATGCTCCTCAGGCGTCTCCTCTCTGTCTCCTCCGAGAAGCCTCTCATTCACACTCACTGAGCCTGCTTCTAGTCGATTGACCTAGGGCAATTTTCAAAAACTGTTTTGACTTTTATTTAAAAACCCTTTTTTGTTTGTGTTCTATTTTCAAATTCTGCTCCTACATTTGCATGTAACGTCTAAACAGTTTTATTTGTTTGAGTGTTTGGCCGTGCCGGGTCTTCGTTCCTCGTGGGCTGCTCTCTAGCTGTGGTTCGAGGACGTCTCACTGCAGCGCCGTCCCCTGCTGCGGAGCACCGACTCTGGGCAGCGCCGTCCCGTGCTGCGGAGCACCGACTCTGGGCAGCGCCTTCCCCTGCTGCGGAGCACCGTCTCTGGGCAGCGCTGTCCCGTGCTGCGGAGCACCGACTCTGGGCAGCGCCTTCCCCGCTGCGGAGCACCGTCTCTGGGCAGCGCTGTCCCGTGCTGCGGAGCACCGACTCTGGGCAGCGCCTTCCCCTGCTGCGGAGCACCGTCTCTGGGCAGCGCCGTCCCCTGCTGCGGAGCACCGTCTCTGGGCAGTGCCGTCCCGTGCTGTGGAGCACCGTCTCTGGGCAGCGCCGTCCCGTGCTGTGGAGCACCGTCTCTGGGCAGCGCCGTCCCGTGCTGTGGAGCACTGTCTCTGGGCCTGCCAGCTTCAATAGTTGCCACACGGCTCTGAGCTCCATAGTTGTGGCGCGCGGGCTTAGCTGCTCTGTGGCACGTGGGATCTTCCCGGACCAGAGATGGAACCCATGTCTTCTGTGTTGGCAGGTGGATTATAGACCACTGAGCCTCCAGGGAAGCCCCCTAAAAGCACTTTATCATTGCGAAGTAATTGAGCTATAACATTGTTAGTTTTACGTATACAATATAATGATGCGATATTTACATATGCTGAGAAATGATTACCACAGTAAGTCTAGTTAACATCTGTCACCATCAGATCAGATCAGTCACTCAGTTGTGTCCGACTCTGCGACCCCATGAACCGCAGCACGCCAGGCCTCCCTATCCATACATAGTTACAATTTTTCCTTCTAGTGATGAGAAATTTTAAGGTCTACTCTTAGCCACTTTCAGATATGCAAAATTATTAACTACAGTCACCATGCTGTGCTGGAACAGGAAATGGCAACCCACTCCAGTAGTCTTGCCTGGAGAATCCCATGGACAAAGGAGCCTGGTGGGCTACAGTCCATGGAGTCGCAAAGAGTCAGACACGACTGAGCGACTCACACACACACACACACACACACACACACACACACACACCATGCTGTACAGTACATCCCTGTGACTTGTTTCTGTCGGTACATCTTTTAAAATATGAGAAGGTTCTAGTTGTTAGTAGCAGGTTCTGTACAATCCCATTCTTTCAAGCCTGATTGACAAGTGATATGAGCTCTTCCACAGCTGAAACTGTTTCTTCATTATCTATCTCTGCTCACTTTGTGGGCTGAGGTGGGAGCATTAGAACACAGGCTTAATGTCACTGGTGGGAAGAAGGGAGGTGAAGTTCTGTTTCCATGGGAACAGAATAGCATCTCATGGTAGCTTTAAAAAAATAAATGAGACTTGAGCTTGGAGATCAACTGTACTCACATAGTCTCTCTATTGGGACTGAGGTCTGCGTCTTCCTATGGCAACATAACTGAGCTCATTGTTCTTGGAAATTCAGACCTCAGAAGAGATGATTATAAACCAATAAATAACTTCACTGTGTGCTTTATGAAATTCCTGCCAGCCAATTTTTCTGAACAAATAGTTTGCACCTCTGGGCAAACATCTTTCTTGTTAAGACAATAGATCACTCTCTTGGATAAACAGCTTTCTCAACAAACAGCAGTTTACTTATTAAGATTTGTTTTCAGGTCCTTCCTCCCTTGTATCTGTCAATCCTAAACTATTATGTCACAAACTTTTTCCAGTCCTGATCTGCTCCCTGATTTGGAAAATCCACCTTAAACCACTTGAAGCCTGACCTCCAGATTCTTCAAATACTGCTGTTCAGTTGCTAAGTGATGTCCGAGTCTTTGTGACCCCATGTGCTGCCATGCGCCAGGCCTCCCTGTCCTTCACCACCTCCTGGAGCTTGCTCAGACTTGTGTCCCTTGAGTTGGTGATGCCCTCCAACCATCTCATCCTCTGTCACCCCCTTTTCCTCCTTCTGAGAACCACTAATGGTGAAAAAAAAGAAGGAAAGAAAGTGAAGAGGAACTAAAGAGCCTCTTGATGAGGGTGAAAGAAGAGAATAAAAAGAGCAGCATAAAACTCAACATTCAAAAAACGAAGATCATGGCATCTGGTTCCATCACTTCATGGCAAATAGAAGGAAGAAAAGTGGAAAGAGTGACAGAATTTCTTTTTTGGGCTTCAGAGTCACTGTAGACAGTGACCATAGCCATGAAATTACCTTCCTTAGAAGGAAAGTTATGACAAACGTAGACAACATATTAAAAAACAGACACATCACTTTACTGACAAAGGTCCATATAGTCAAAGTCATGGTTTTTCCACTAATCATGTATGGATGTGAGAGCTGGACCATAAAGAAGGCTGAGTGTCAAAGAATTGATGCTTTCGAAGTACGGTGATAAAGAAGACTCTTGACTGTCCCTTGGGCAGCAAGGAGATCAAACCAATCAAACCTAACGGAAATGAAAACTAAATATTCATTGGAAGGACTGATGCTGAAGCTCCAATACTTTGGCCACCTGATGCCAAGAGCTGACTCATTGGAAAAGACCACGTGCTGGGGAAGATTGAGGGCAGGAGGAGAAGGGGACGACAGAGGCTGAGATGATTAAATAGCATCTCTGACTCAGTGGATGTGTATCTGAGCAAACTCCAGGAGACGATGGACAGGGGAGCCCTGCGTGCTGTACTGTGTCCGTGGGTCACAAAGAGCTGGACCCAGCTTAGTGGCTGAGCAACAACAACATTGAGAGCTACTAAGATTCTGTATTCTCTCTTACTACAGTAGGTTTAATAAACTTAGCGTAGGTTGAGAAACAGGTTTTCTGGTCATCTCAAAGGGTTATCAATTGACAATCTGCTCTTTACCCAGGGTTACTTGGGGCCATTTTGGTTCCTGTTTTGGGCATCTGATAACTGGGAAGACAAGCAGAGTTACATTACATATAAGAGAGTTTGCTCCATCAGTTTTATGAGGATATAGGTTCATTGCCCGGAGAAGGCAATGGCAAACCACTCCAGTACTCTTGCCTAGAAAATCCCATGGATGGAGGAGCCTGGTAGGCTGCAGTCCATGGGGTCGCTACGAGTCAGCTGTGGCTGAGCGGCTTCACTTTTACTTTTCACTTTCATGCAATGAAGAAGGAAATGGCAACCCACTCCAGTGTTCTTGCCTGGAGAATCCCAGGGATGGCAGAGCCTGATGGGCTGCTGTCTATGGGGTCACACAGAGTCGGATACGACTGAAGTGACTTAGCAGCAGCAGGTTCATTGCTCCTGGCAAGAGGGTTCAGATTTCATGTGAATGTCACGACTGGAAGCAACCTTACATGGATCATGTTCTTTAATTCCTCCTTTTGCACAAGGGCTTTCCTGGTGACTCAGCTGATAAAGAACCCGTCTGCAATGCAGGAGACCTGGGTTCAATCCCTGTGTTGGGAAGATCCCCTGGAGAAGGGAAAGGCTACCCAGATTTGCGTGGTCCATGGGGTTGCACAGTGTCGAACACAACTGAGCCACTTTCACTTTGACACTAGAGCTATTGAGGTTCTGGGAAAATAGACCCACTTCTTACTTGGGGGAGAGATTCTCAAGTTGGCTTCTTTAAGCAATGTCACTCCTTCTCTCAGTTCAGTTCAGTCGCTCAGTCGTGTCCGACTCTGCGACCCCATGAATCGCAGCACGCCAGGCCTCCCTGTCCATCACCAACTCCCGGAGTTCACCCAGACTCACGTCCATCGAGTCAGTGATGCCATCCAGCCATCTCATCCTCTGTTGTCCCCTTCTCCTCCTGCCCCCAATCCCTCCCATATTCAGAGTCTTTTCCCATGAGTCAACTCTTTGCATGAGGTGGCCAAAGTATTGGAGTTTCAGCTTTAGCATCATTCTTTCCAAAGAAATCCCAGGGCTGATCTCCTTCAGAATGGACTGGTTGGATCTCCTTGCAGTCCAAGGGACTCTCAAGAGTCTTCTCCAACACCACAGTTCAAAAGCATCAATTCTTCGGCGCTCAGCCTTCTTCACAGTCCAGCTCTCACATCCATACATGACCACAGGAAAGACCATAGCCTTGACTAGGCGAACCTTTGTTGGCAAAGTGATGTCTCTGCTTTTGAATATGCTCTCTAGGTTGGTCATAACTTTCCTTCCAAGGAGTAAGCGTCTTTTAATTTCATGGCTGCAGTCACCATCTGCAGTGATTTTGGAGCCCAGAAAAATAAAGTCTGACACTGTTTCCACTGTTTCCCCATCTATTTCCCATGAAGTGATGGGATCAGATGCCATGATCTTCCTTTTCTGAATGTTGAGCTTTAAGCCAACCTTTTCACTCTCCACTTTCACTTTCATCAAGAGGCTTTTTAGTTCCTCTTCACTTTCTGCCATAAGGATGGTGTCATCTGCATATCTGAGGTTATTGATATTTCTCCTGGCAATCTTGATTCCAGTTTGTGCTTCTTCCAGTCCAGCAATTCTCATGATGTACTCTGCATAGAAGTTAAATAAGCAGGGTGACAATATACAGCCTTGACGTATTTCTTTTCCTATTTGGAACCAGTCTGTTGTTCCATGACCAGTTCTAACTGTTGTTTCCTGACATGCATACAAATTTCTCAAGAGGCTGGTCAGGTGGTCTGGTATTCCCATCTCTTTCAGAATTTTCCACAGTTGATTGTGATCCACACAGTCAAAGGCTTTGGCATAGTCAATAAAGCAGAAATAGATGTTTTTCTGGAACTCTCTTGCTTTTTCCATGATCTAGCGGATGTTGGCAATTTGATCTCTGGTTTCTCTGCCTTTTCTCAAACCAGCTTGAACATCAGGAAGTTCTCGGTTCATATATTGCTGAAGCCTGGCTTGGAGAATTTTGAGCATGACTTTACTAGCATGTGAGATGAGTGCAATTGTGCAGTAGTTTGAGCATGCTTTGGCATTGCCTTTCTTTGGGATTCGAATGAAAACTAACGCTTTCCAGTCCTGTGGCCACCCTGAGTTTTCCAAATTTGCTGGCATATTGAGTGCAGCACTTTTATAGCATCATCTTTCAGGATTTGAAATAGCTCAACTGGAATTTCATCACCTCCACTAGCTTTGTTCAGTGATGCTTTCTAAGGCCCACTTGACTTCACATTCCAGGATGTCTGGCTCTAGGTCAGTGATCACACCATCATGATTATCTGGGTCGTGAAAATCTTTTTTGTACAGTTCTTCTGTGTATTCTTGCCATCTCTTCTTAATATCTTCTGCTTCCGTTAGGTCCATACCATTTCTGTCCTTTATCGTGCCCATCTTTGCATGAAATGTTCCCTTGGTATCTCTGATTTTCTTGAAGAGATCTCTAGTCTTTCCCATTCTATTGTTTTCCTCTATTTGTTTGCATTGATCACTGAAGAAAGCTTTCTTATCTCTTCTTGCTATTCTCTGGAACTCTGCATTCAGATGTTTATATCTTTCCTTTTCTCCTTTGCTTTTCGCCTCTCTTCTTTTCACAGCTATTTGTAAGGCCTCCCCAGACAGCCATTTTGCTTTTTGCATTTCTTTTCCATGGGGATGGTCTTGATCCCTGTCTCCTGTACAATGTCACGAACCTCATTCCATGGTTCATCAGGCACTGTATCTATCAGATCTAGGCCCTTAAATCTATTTCTCACTTCCACTGTATAATCGTAAGGGATTTGGTTTAGGTCATACCTGAGTGGTCTAGTGGTTTTCCCTACTTTCTTCAATTTCAGTCTGAATTTGGCAATAAGGAGTTCATGGTCTGAGCCAGTCAGCCTCTGGTCTTGTTTTTGCTGATTGTATAGAGCTTCTCCATCTTTGGCTGCAAAGAATATAATCAATCTGATTTTGGTGTTGACCATCTGGTGATGTCCATGTGTAAAGTCTTCTCTTGTGTTGTTGGAAGAGGGTGTTTGCTATGACCAGTGCATTTTCTTGGCAAAACTCTATTAGTCTTTGCCCTGCTTCATTCTGTATTCCAAGGCCAAATTTGCCTGTTACTCTAGGTGTTTTTTGATTTCCTACTTTTGCATTCCAGTCCCCTATAATGAAAAGGACATCTTTCTTGGGTGTTAGTTCTAAAAGGTCTTGTAGGTCTTCATAGAACTGTTCAACTTCAGCTTCTTCAGCGTTACTGGTTGGGGCATAGACTTGGATTACTGTGACATTGAATGGTTTGCCTTGGAAACGAACAGAGATCATTCTGTCGTTTTGGAGACTGCATCCAAGTACTGCATTTCAGACTCTTGTTGACCATGATGGCCACTCCATTTCTTCTGAGGGATTCCTGCCCACAGTAGTAGATATAATGGTCATCCGAGTTAAATTCACCCATTTCAGTCCATTTTAGTTCGCTGATTCCTAGAAGGTCAACATTCAGTCTTGCCATCTCTTGTTTGACCACTTCCAATTTGCCTTGATTCATGGACCTGACATTCCAGGTTCCTATGCAATATTGCTCTTTACAGCATCGGACGTTGCTTCTATCACCAGACACATCCACAGCTGGGTATTCTTTTTGCTTTGGCTCCATCCTTTCATTCTTTCTGGAGTAATTTCTCCACTGATCTCCAGTAGCATATTGGGCACCTACTGACCTGGGGAGTTCCTCTTTCAGTATCCTATCATTTTGTCTTTTCATACTGTTCATGGGGTTTTCAAGGCAAGAATACTGAAGTGGTTTGCCATTCCCTTCTCCAGCGGACCACACCCTGTCAGATCTCTCCACCATGACCCGCCCATCCTGGGTTGCCGCACGGGCATGGCTTAGTTTCACTGAGTTAGACAAGGCCGTGGTCCTAGTGTGATTAGATTGACTAGTTTTCTGTGAGTATGGTTTCAGTGTGTTTGTCCTCTGATGCCCTCTTGCAACACCTACCGTCTTACTTGGGTTTCTCTTACCTTGGGCGTGGGGTATCTCTTCACGGCTGTTCCAGCAAAGCGCAGCCACTGCTCCTTACCTTGGACGAGGGTTAAAAAACATTATTTACTTAAAAACTTTAATTTTTTTAATTGAAGGATAATTGATTTACAATATTGTGTTGTTCTCTGCCAGACATCAACATGAATCAGCCATAGGTATACATACGTCCCCTCCCTCTTGAACCTCCCCCCACCTCCCATCCCACCTCTCTACGTTGTCACAGAGCTGGGTTTGTGTACATACGTCCCCTCCCTCCTGAGCCTCCCCCCACCTCCCAACCCACCTCTACGTTGTCACAGAGCTGGGTTTGTGTACATACGTCCCCTCCCTCCTGAGCCTCCCCCACCTCCCAACCCACCTCTACGTTGTCACAGAGCTGGGTTTGTGTACATACGTCCCCTCCCTCCTGAACCCCCCCCACCTCCCATTCCACCTCTACGTTGTCACAGAGCTGGGTTTGTGTACATACGTCCCCTCCCTCCTGAGCCTGCCCCCACCTCCCATCCCACCTCTACGTTGTCACAGAGCTGGGTTTGAACTCCCTGCGTCACACAGCACACTCCCACTGGCTAGCTCTTATGCATTTTTTGATGTGTATGTTCCCATGCTCCTCTCTCCATGCACCCCACCGTCTCCTCCCCACCTGTGTCCACAAGCCTGCTCTCCATGTCTGCATGCAGATAGGTTTGTCAGTACCGTCTTTCCAGATTCCATATATGTGAGTGAATGCGCAGTATTTGTTTTTCTCTTTCTGACTGACTTCACTCTGTGTAGTAAGCTCTGGGTTCACCCACCTCTTTAGAACTGGCTCACAGGCACCCATTTTTATGGCTGAGTATTATTCCTTTGTATATATGTACCACAACTTCTTTGTCCATTCATCTATCAATGGACATCTAGGTTGTGTCCATGTCCTAGTTATTGTAAATAGTGCTATAATGAATGCTGGGATACATGTGTCTTTTTCAATTATAGTTTTCTCAGGGTATATGCCAGTAGTGGGATGGTTGGATCGTATGATAGTTCTTTCCTAGCTTTTTAAGGAATCTTCATACTGCCTTCCTTAGTGGCTGTATCAGTTTACATTTCCAACAATAACGCCAGAGGATTCCCTTTCCTCCACACCCTCTCCAGCATTTATTGTTTGTAGACATTTTGAAAATGGCCCTTCTGATTGGTGGGCTTCCCTTATAGTTTAATTGGTAAAGAATCTGCCTGCAATGCAGGAGACCCCAGTTCAGTTACTGGGTTGGGGAGATCCCCTGGAGAAGGGATAGGCTACCCACTCCAGTATTCTTGGGTTTCTCTTGTGGCTCAGATGGTAAAGAATCCACCTGCAATGGAGGAGACCCCAGTTCAGTTACTGGGTTGGGGAGATCCCCTGGAGAAGGGATAGGCTACCCACTCCAGTATTCTTGGGTTTCTCTTGTGGCTCAGATGGTAAAGAATCCGCCTGCAATGGAGGAGACCCCAGTTCAGTTACTGGGTTGGGGAGATCCCCTGGAGAAGGGATAGGCTACCCACTCCAGTATTCTTGGGTTTCTCTTGTGGCTCAGATGGTAAAGAATCCACCTGCAATGGAGGAGACCCCAGTTCAGTTACTGGGTTGGGGAGATCCCCTGGAGAAGGGATAGGCTACCCACTCCAGTATTCTTGGGTTTCTCTTGTGGCTCAGATGGTAAAGAATCCGCCTGCAATGGAGGAGACCCCAGTTCAGTTACTGGGTTGGGGAGATCCCCTGGAGAAGGGATAGGCTACCCACTCCAGTATTCTTGGGTTTCTCTTGTGGCTCAGATGGTAAAGAATCCACTTGCAATGCGGGAGACCTGGATTTGATCCCTGGGTTGGGAAGATCCCCAGGAGAAGGGAAAGGCTTCCCACTCCAGTATTGTGCCCTGCATAGCCCATGGGGTCACGAAGAGTCAGACCTGAGTGACTTTCACTTTCACTTTCATTCTGACCGGTGTGAGGTGATATCTCATTGTGGTTTCGATTTGCATTTCTCTAATAATTAGTAATATCGAGCATCTTTTCATGTGTTTATCAGCCAACTGTATGTCTTCTTTGGAGAAATGTCTGCTTAGGTCTTTTGCCCACATTTTGATTGGGTTGTTTGTTTTTCTGGCATTGAGTTGTATGAGCTTCCAAGCCCCTGCTTTTGATCCTATTGATGAATCACTACTTGTCCACTCTTGAAACCAGCCTGGACTTGCCTTGGAAGAAAAAGATTGTTTGCTGTGACTCACAAAGAAGCTCTTTGCTGACATTAAGATGAAACACAGAAAGGGCATGATGGAGCGGTAAGTGACTTAGGAGACGAGCTTTCTTTCATGGCAAAGGAATGGGGTCAAAGCAGTGGCACCGAGGGCCTTCCTTGACTCACTCTTCCTGCCCCTTCTTTCCCATTTTTTTTCCTCTTCCAAGAGGCTCTTCAGGTGGGCTGTAGGAACGGAAAGCTCCTGGTAGGAGTCAAGACTGTGTGGGATGATTAGAAAAGCCAGGTCCTGGGGGAAATATGCGAGAAGCTCTTTGGATACATTTTCGGAAGCAGTAGAAATGTAAATTTGTATAGTTTTGTGCAAAAACCCAAGGAGTTTTAGGCCCACAGTAGAGCATAGACTTTGGAATCAGCTGAACTTGGGTCTGCCTTTATGAATGATATTTGACCTTAGATTTCTTGGACTCTCAGTTTTCTCATATATAAATAGGTCTAGCCGACTCATGGAATTGTTTTGAGGCTTAAATGAAATAATGTGTTCCAGGTGCCTCCCAGAATGCTTGGCACCATAATATACGTTCAATAAATATTAGCTATTAATTTCATTATTGGGCAAATGCCTTCTTCAGGCAGCAGGAGTGTTTCACGAAAGTCCTGAGCCTTACAGAGTAGTGGCAACTGGTCTTCTTTTTGTCTTCTGCTGTCTACAAGTTGCAGATCCAAAGAGGGAGAGGTGAAATATATATGAATCCATAAACCTTAATTAATATTCCCCCATTAAGTACCTTGCACTGTGCTAGGTTCAGTGGCGCAGGAGATGAAATGTGAGCATTGCTCCCTGCTTCAGAGAGCCTGTGGTTTATTTGGGGAAGCCAGAGACACAGCCAGACAACGACGGTGAGCGGAGTGTGTACGAATATAACTCCATGGGAATCACTCAGCTCTGTCCCAGGGACAAATATGCTCACATCCGTCTGCTGTCCTGGGAGGGGAGAGCTCATGAACAAACAGGGGCTGGGGAGGAAACGGGTGTTGAATCAGAGCACACGTCACTGCAGCCTCTGAAGTATTGTTTTTGGCCACTGCCTTGAATCGGGGGCAGGAGAGATGTGGCGGACAAGTCGAGGTCAGGTGCCAGAATATGACAGGCCAGGTCTTTCAAAGAAGCTTGCACACGTGTGAGCTGAGCTCTTCCATCGTGTCCGGCTCTTTGTGACCCCACAGACTGTGACCCACCAGGCTCCTCCGTCCATGGGGTTCTCCAGGCAAGAATACTGGACTGGGTTGCCATGCCCTCCTCCAGGGGATCTTCCTGACCCAGGGGTCAGACATGCATCTCTTGTGTCTCCTGAATCGGCAAGTGAGTTCTTTATCATTTGGGAATCCCTCAAAGAAGCTTAACTCCAAATACATTTTGCACATAAGCAGGAGTCTGGAGGGATCTGAAATACCCCTTTACTCTGAGTCTGGCTCCTCACAAGCTAGCTTTGACTTCCAGTGGCCTTAAGGACAAGATATCTGACCCACGTCTTGCCCCCAAGGGCACTACCTATTGGTCTAGGTTCATGTCTGGCCCCGATTTCACTCACAATGCTGCCTTTCCTCACTTGACCTGGGTTTTGAAAAATCGTATCCTTCTTCTCCTGGCATTTGGCCACTGGCTCATCCTTGGTTAGGGTTCCTCTGCTCTCTGCGTTCTGGTTACTTGTCCTGCTCTGTCCTGTTGGAGGGTTTAACCCACCGCCTTGACACTTGAGTTTTGCCTTGGGCTTTCAGGGAATGCATCCTTCTGAATGTGACTAGGATGACAGCGACGACGGAGTAGGCACAGGAAGAGGACGGCCTCGGCCTGGCGATGCTGGTGCAGGCGAGCTGGAAGAGGACGGCCTCGGCCTGGCGATGCTGGCGCAGGCGAGCTGGAAGAGGACGGCCTCGGCCTGGTGACGCTGGCGCAGGCGAGCTGGAAGAGAATGGCCTCGGCCTGGCGACGTTGGCGCAGGCGAGCTGGAAGAGGACGGCCTCGGCCTGGCGACGTTGGCGCAGGCGAGCTGGAAGAGGACGGCCTCGGCCTGGCGATGTTGGCGCAGGCGAGCTGGAGGTTGGGCAGAGAGCCAGAGGCCACGGACGTGCTGATTGACGATGCTGGGCCCACAGAAGGGCGAGAGGAAGAGGTCGTCTTGCGCAACCGCATCTTGGTGCCAGCAGCCCGTGCCCTTTTAATGCCCAGAGTGCGTAATCCTAGAAGAAGTGGGGAAACTGGTCTCCAGGGAACATCTACCACAAACCACGCTACCTGCAAAGCTTTCGGCCGTGTATTTAATCTTTACACAGCTGTCTTGTTTACAGATTACGCTAGATTGTATGTGGCAAAACCGGACTCGGACGCCGGTCCTGCGCTGACTCCACAACCTCTGTATCCTCTGTGTCATCGTGTGCTCTCCCAGATCTAGGGCCTTCTGTCTCAGCATGTCTGGTGCACGGGGAAAGAGAAAGACAGAAATTGGGGAGAGTGACGGGGTTACTCTAGTGACCTGGTCTTAGTAGGTCTAGGTCGCCTGTGATTTCTCAGGGACAGCTGGGCCCGGGAAACGGGCTGGCGTGGTGGAGCAAGGGGCTTGGACAGGCTAGACCCGTCAGTGTTTCCCAGGCCGGGGGTCTCTTCTCGTGGAGAGCTGGGGTTCTGTGGTGGTGGTCCGTGCCACCCTTGTTATAATGCGTTTTGTGACTTCATTAAACTTTCTCCCCTGGATAGAAATAATAAGGAAGGTAAAAATATAGAATAACACAGGTTAGAGAAATTATTCAGTGTGAGGGTGACTAATAACAGCTCATATGTGCTGAGCGCTAATTAAGGGCCTGGCGCTGTTCTGAGCTCTTTACAGACATTAAATCTCCTTCCGTCCTCACAGACCACCTCACAAGGTAGGTAATATTGACAGACTCATTTTTCAGGCCAAGAGACCAAGGTCATAGAGCTTTGCTTGACAGAACTGGGATCCAGTCCTGGGTCTGGCTGTCTTCAAAGTCCATCCTCTGAACCTCAAGAAGACACTGCCTCCCTAAGGAACAGTCAGAGTGAGACTGCATCAGACTGCCCAGACTCGTAGGGACCAAGCCTGATGGAGCCACTGCCGGGGACCGCACGAGGTCTGGGGACTCAAGGCAGAATAATTCAAGGATGATCCATTAAGGGTTATTTTGGTTATCTCTTGCTATATAAGAGAGCTCCCTAACATGTAGTATCTTACAAATACGATGATCTGTTCTTTCTCACAGTTCTGGGGGTTAGGGGCTTGGGGCACATTGCTCTTCCCCTTCTCCTGGTACAGACGGAGGTCACTGCCTCATCTGCACGAAGCTGGCAGCTGGGCTGTCTTGCCAGGCCGCAGCCTGACCCAGTGTCGGGGGCTCAGAGCTTCCCATGGGGCGCTTCCCTGCGGCTGGCCCACAGCACAGTGGCGGCAGGGCGGGCTTCTGAGTCAAGGAGCTGGAAACCAGCCGCCCTCTTGGGGCTTGGGACTGGCCCACGGTCACCCCTGCGGCTTGTTATTGGTCAAAGCAAGGCACGTGGGGAGCTGTCTGGTAAAACATATGCTTCTGGGACGTCCCTGGAGGACTCTGCGCTTCCAAGGCAGGCGGCACGGATTTGATCCTCGGTCAGGGAACTAAGATCCTGCCTGCCTCATGGTGTCACCAAAAAATACAATATTCCACACTTGGTGTCCAGCTAAACTTTTAATTTCAGATAAGCGATCGGTTTTGGCTTGTGTCCCATGCATTTTTGAGGTACACTTAATTTGAAAAGCTATTCATTGTTTATCCGAAATTCAATTTTAAGTGGGCATCTGTATTCTTATCTGCTAAATCTGGCAATCCTAGTCACAAGACTAGAGCAGATTCCACGGGATGCAGACCTCCCCTGACCCCAGGCTTGATGGGAGGAGGGCCCAGACTTTCAGAGAAGGAGGACGCTAACAGTCTCCATCCTTGGGGACTCTTCGCTTTATGTGTCCACAAAATACTTCCTAAATAGTGCAGACAATGTAGCGGTTGGACATTCCCGGGTCTGTTTCGATCTTGATTCTGCAGCTTTTCCGTGTGTGACCCCAGCACGGTATTTTACCCACCTGTGACTCATTTTCTTATCCTAAGAATTGGGCTATCCGTGGTTTGTGCCTCTTGAAGGCTGCTGGAAGAATTTTGTGAGGAAATGGAGACATGGTGCCTCATAGACGGAAGGTGTTTGATAAACGTCCGCTGTAATTAAGGCAGGATTTTAAGTGAAGCTCTGGGTAACGTTTCAGTCCTATGGGGTCAGAGATGAGGGGCCAAAGGGGCCCCTGCCCCACCCTTCGCCGTCTCTTGGAGGATCGCACCCAAGTTAAGCACAGTTGTTTCATTTAGTTTTTCTCTTTGGCCTTGCTGGGTGGGCGCTGCAGCAGGGGGATGGTGCTGGCTCAGTTGCCTGTGGCGTGTGGGATCTTAGTCCCCCTACCAGGGACCGAACCTGTGTCCCCTGGATGGGAAGGCCGCTTTTTAACCCCTGGACCTTGAGGGAAGTCCCTCCAGCACTGTCCTCGTGCTGGCGGAGTGGCCAGTGGACCTGGTTCTCCCCTCAGGTTTGCCCCAGACACAGCACACACGTGTGACGCAAGTGCATTAGAAGCCCCCCCCACGTCAGGGAATATTTGCACGGCTTTGTTACTTTCCCAGCCTTGTGTTGTGAGCTCCGTGTTGCGCAGAGGATGCGTCCCCAGGAGAAACGTAAAGGGAAAATGGCAGAGTTTACCGTGAAGCAAATATTGGGTTGCAGAACCGACGGCTGAGAAACTGGGCCTTTGAGGAAAAGCACTAGCAGGATCCCTCCCACCTGAGCTTCGGATAAGAGGGAGGAATCTCCAGGCTCCTTGAAATGCAGGCGCCTCTGGAGCCTGAGAAAGAGTGTGGACCAGCTCGACTGCGTTCTGGAGGGGATGCTCGGGCCCTTGTCACACCTGTGAGCGGCCGTCAGCCCCACAGCAGATGGGCGATCAGTGCGCCGGAGCCACTGATCTCGGGCACATGCAGAACCGTGAGCTCATATTGAGCTGGATTTAGCCGTGAGTTGCGCTGGTCACACTGAGTGACCACTCTGGCTTCTCCAGGAGTCTCGCCGTGGGCACCCGGGGACGGAGCGGCCAGGGCGGCCTCCCACCCTGGAGGCAGATGTCTGAGCCCAACTCCTATGCTGGCAGTCAGAAGGTGGAGAGAGGCATGGAGACAGAGGGGTCGGAGGGCACTGATGAGAAATCTGAAGGATCCGATCCCGCCTGCCGGCCCTCAGGTCTGACTCTGGCCTTCCTTGAGCACGATTTAAGAGCCTGCTGGTCTTGCTCACATCATTTGTTTTATCTACGGCTTTGTAAATTCCGTGATTAGGTCATTTTTACAAAGAGTGGCAGCTTTGAGTTCTGAAGCACGGCGAGTAGAGCAGCACGCTCTGCTGGATGCAATAGTAACCCCCGAGGGGAGCCACACTGATTCTGGAGGGCCGGCCTTGAAACCTCAGTCTCTCAAATTATCAGACATCATACTTAACGTGCATCTTGGAGTAGAAGAACGGGGATCTGAGGTTGACCAGTCCCCGTCCATGGAGCAAATTCAGCTTTATAGGGCTTATCCACACCCTGACAGTGAGTCAGGCTTTTGCTGTTCCTGTTCAGTTGCTAAGTCATGTCTGACTCTTCGGGACCTCACGGGCTGTAGCCTGCTAGGCTTGTCTGTCCTGGAGTTTGCTCAGATTCACGTCCATTGAGTCAGAGATGCTGTCCAAACATCTCATCCTCTGCCACCCCCTTCTCCTTTGCCTTCCGTATTTCCCATTATCGGGCTCTTTTCCAATGAGTTGGCTCCAATGAGTCAGGCTTGCCTCCCATCTAACTCAGCTCCTTGGGACTGGCCGGTTTCTCTGAGGTTCCAGAGGGGGAAGGGATGAAACAGGGTGTGGGTGTGGCCGGCGTTCAGTATCCTGTGGAGAAGGCAGGATGGCCATGCCCTAGTGGGGTCCATGAATCTTCTGGAGGGGATCTAGCCGTCTGCTCTCCTTGTGATGCTGGCTATCTCTGAGCAGCTCCAGCTGGAAATGCCCTCAGCCTGTCTTGAATTCTTTCTGCAAGAGAAGGCCCCCTATTTACCTCATTTTGGTTCTTTCCATCTTGCCCCAGGTTGTCCCTTGGGGTGGTGTCTTGAGAGCATCACACTTGGTGAGTGAAGCCGTCAGCCACTGGAGAGGTTGGTTTCCCACTGAGGGCCCTGGTGCCAGGCCAACTCCCAACCTCACTGCAGCGTCCCTCCCTCGAAGACCTGTGTGACTGCTGTTTAGTCTGAGTCATGTCCGACTCTTTGCGATCCCATGGACTGTAGCCTGCCAGGCTCCTCTCTCCTTGGGATTTCCCAGAAACGAATGCTGGAGTGAGTTGCCATTTTCTTCTTCAGGGGATCTTCCTGATCCAGGGACGGAACCCATATCTCCTGCAATGGCAGTCCGATTCTTTGCCCCCAAGTCACCTAGAAGCTCAGGAAGTTCTTGAGGGTTCAGTTCAGTTCAGTCGCTCAGTCGTGTCCGACTCTTTGCAACCCCATGAATTGCAGCACGCCAGGCCTCCCTGTCTATCATCAACCCCCAGAGCCCACCCAAACTCATGTCCATCGAGTTGGTGATGCCATCCAGCCATCTCATCCTCTGTCGTCCCCTTCTCCTCCTGCCCCCAATCCTTCCCAGCATCAGGGTCTGGGAAAATGAGTCAACTCTTCACATGAGGTGGCCAAAGTACTGGAGTTTCAGCTTTAGCATCATTCCTTCCAATGAACACCCAGAACTGATCTCCTTCAGAATGAACTGGTTGGATCTCCTTGCAGTCCAAGGGACTCTCAAGAGTCTTCTCCAACACCACAGTTCAAAAGCATCAATTCTTCGGCGCTCAGCTTTCTTCACAGTCCAGCTCTCACATCCATACATGACCACTGGAAAAACCATAGCCTTGACTAGACAGACCTTTGTTGGCAAAGTAATGTCTCTGCTTTTGAATATGCTATCTAGGTTGGTCATAACTTTCCTTCCAAGGAGCAAGCGTCTTTTAATTTCATGGCTGCAGTCACCATCTGCAGTGATTTTGGAGTCCAGAAAAATAAAGTCTGACACTGTTTCCCCATCTATTTCCCATGAAGTTAGTTTAAATGAATTTGAGACACTTGAGAACATGATGAATGTCTAGGAGATTCAAAGTGATTTATCCCCTTTCCATCTGTAAACAGGAGACTTTAGGGATCATCTTTGTTCCGCATAGACTAGACCTGAGGCCCAGCAAGGCCAACTTTTCTCAGGTGACAGAAGCAGTCATCAGTAACAGTAACCTCTCATTCAATGCTGACTGTTGGCAGGGACCTTGATCCACTGCAGCCCAGCACTTTGGCTGCCTGGTCAGGACGACAAACTTATCTTCATTTCAGCATCTATGGCTTGATAGGCCTCTTACTTTAGCTTCACTTCCACCCAATGGAAGGTTCTAGATCTTCAGGTACTCGGTGGGCTCTGGGTACTCTAAAGATGTGTAAAGAAAAATTCAATTCAAACGCTCTTGAGAGAGGTAACACTTTGAATTTCCAGTCTTCCAGCAGACTCTTGCTGTGCTCTGTCCAGATGGTCTTAGGTGAGGGCGGAGGAGGAGAGAGCTGGGCTGCGTTTGCAGAGGGCAGGGAGTGTGGGGCTGCAGGAGCTGGACGCCTGGTCTCCCCGGCAGACGTTGCGTGTTGTCAGCTGCTCCCGCACTCAGCCCTCTGCCTGTCTTTCCCCCGTGCTTCTTCCGATGGTCACCAGTCAAATTTCTGGGGAAACTGTTTACTTCTTAGCCTGTGACCTGGTTGCCTAGTGGTTTGAGGCAACCTTTGCTCAGCAACTGGTGAAGTTAGGAGGCAGAGTCTGGGTTTACAGGGCAGTGAGGAGGAGCTGGCACTCCTCTCTTGCTTCCCTGGTCACTTGTGCCTCCTTGGCTCAAAAGGAAATTATGGTTCAAAGAAAACTTTCTTGTTAAGCGAACGGCTTATTTTCACGGAATGATTGCAGCCCCTAACCTCCTGAGTCTGAGATGGTAGGAGACCGGCTGGAGCTTGCTCTCTTCTTAGTTTACATGATGGTTAATTTTATGTGTCAGTTTGGCCAAGCAAAAGAAGTGCTCGAGAGCTCATAAAATGTTTCTGGGCATCTGTGAAGGGTTTCTGGAAGAGATCAGCATTATAATTGGGGACTGAGTAAAGATGACCCTCACCAGCCTGGGTGGGCATCAGCCAGTCATTTGAGGGCCTGATTAGATCAAAAGGGCCAAGACAGGGCGACTCGGCTGTTTTGGTTGGAGCTGGAAGTTCTGCTCTCAGACATTGCTTTTCCCGGTTCCTGAGCCCTCAGATTCCCACCACGGCTTTCATCGGTGGCCCCTGGCTTTTAGACGTTTGGATTCAGACTGAATTACAGCACTGTCTTCTCCTCCTTCTCCAGCTTGCAGATGGCAGACTGTGGATCTCAGCTTTCATAATTGCATGAGCCAACTCTTATAATAAATCTCCATTTTTATGTCTCTGTATATATCCAGTTGGTTCTGCTTCTCTGGAGAAGCCTATACAGTATGTTAAGAAAAATGATCTCAAACCTGTACATAAAGCCAGGAGATGATTCCAACATGATTACTAGGCATTGATCAGTAGGTTCACCCATGGATTAATGAGTTTTTTAGGAAAACATTTCACTTTGGCATCTGTGAATTTACAGGTGAACATTTTGTCTGGGAGAGGTGCAATCTCTTCGGCTTCTTCACAGGGCTGAAGCCCAGCGCTGTGGCCCGCAATGCAACCTGCCTAAGCTTGCCCTTTTCCCCTCCCTATCAGAACTTAAAATGGTCAGAGTTTGTTTTCCCCCATTTCCTCATTTATATCATCCACATTCCTGATCCCATGCTTTTCCCCCTGTCCCTGAATGAGCCATAAACTGAAGTCATTCAGTGGATTAAGGAACTCAGACTGAGGTGAGCCAGCAAAGCCCAAAACATGTTCATAGCCCTTTCCTGCCACTTCCAAGGCCCCAAAAATGTTTGCAGGAGTGTGGGGACAACCCCACACTGGACTGGGGTTCAAGCTAATTTCATTTGAATCCTGCAAAGATACAGAGCCTCAGCTGACATCTGGGTTTCACAGTAAATTGCACCTCCTTTTCCTTCTTTTAAATCAGTAAGACTGATGTCTGTTTCAATAAAAGAAGGTTTTATCTAAAAACATACAGGTAGTTTCTAATTGAAAAAAGTTATATGGTCTTTTGGTCTGTAATATTGCTTCATTGATCATTTACATAGAAACGATAGCTCACTACTGCTTTAGAGCAGGTTTTAGTCCAAGGCTGATTAGAGATTTCTGTACTGGGGCCTCCGTTCTCCACTGCAATGTCAGGTGACCACTCTCTTCCTTCTGCAGTCGAACACCATGTGGATTATTTCTTCAGTAGCACTTTTTCAGAAGGGCAACATACCTTGTAGAGCCTTACGGGGAAGGTCGCTTTGGTTGAAATTTGTCGTTTTCACTGTTTGGCGTTCAATGAGCCTTTCTATATTTGACAACTCTCAAAACAGGAAGCAGATAGAGTCTAGCTCTGCCTTCTACCTCCCTGGGGGCCTGTAAGATAGAAGTACGGATGGAGGAGATGAGCATCTGTGTGCTATCTATGCTGAATGTGGTTAATACATCAAGAGATATAGAGTAGGCCAAGAAAGGCAGGATTGCATTTTTTTTTTCCTTCCAGATTGAGTTGGTGTAGTATATTCTTGGTTACCAGAATACTTAGAGCTTTGAGACTTTGAAACGGTTAATATTCATGGTGTGTATGACAGGATGCGGGACTGCATGGTCTTAATAACGTGAATACGGTGCTCAGTTGTGAAAATGTGCAAATGACACCGAGAAGGACGGTCAGATGGTCAATTGCTGGTGATGATGAACGACTGTGTTTTTTGCTTCTGTGCTTTTAGCTTTCCTATTATGCGCATGTTAAGTTTTAAGAAACAAATGTTAAAAACCTTCAAAAAAGAGATATAGAATAGCTATGCTGCCAGACAGGTGAATGCTCCTGCCTAGGACCTGAGCCTCGAGGAAGTGATGAGAGTCCAGGGTCAGCAGGAGATGACACGTGGTGTGGTGTGGTGGCTAGAGCAGGTGGCTCTGTCCAGCGCTGAGTGGTGCTGAAAGCTCAGGGCAGTAATGCCAGCCACAGCCCTGGAGATCGCACAGCGGTGAAGCTCCTTATGTGGCATCCTACACAGACCACCCTGTGGCAGGGGCTTAGCTGCGTCTTGCCGCTCTTGGTTCTTGTCCCGGCTGGGTTCTCTAGGCTTCTCTTCTATGCTATGGTCTTCTGCAGGCCTCTCTAACAAATTCGCTTTCTGCTTAGGTTAAGGACCCTAAGTAGTACAGCAGCCTTGACATCTTTATTCCTTAAGCTGTAGACCAGCGGGTTCAGCATGGGGATCACGATGGTGTAGAACACAGAGAGGATCTTGTTGTAGGCTGACACACTTTCCGGGTTGGGTTGCACATACACAAGGAACACAGACCCATAGAAAAGGCAGAGGGCAGTGAAGTGGGAGGCGCAGGTGGAGAAGGCCTTGCGCTGGGCCTCCAGGGACCTCATCCCACAGATGGTGACCAGGATGTAGGCATAAGAGACCAGGATGACTGAGACTGTGGGGACAGTGATCAAGGCGGAAAAGATGAGCAAGACGACGTTGGCCACAGTGGTGTCTGAGCAGGCCAGGTGGAGCACAGGGGTGATGTCACAGAAGTAATGGTCAATGACGTTTGGACCACAGTAGGGCAAGCTGAAGACATTCCCTGTCTGCACTGCTGAAATGAATACCCCCACAGCATAGGTGAGCCCCACTAGCTGGACACACAAATGCTTGGACATGATGCTGTGATAGAGGAGAGGGTGGCAGATGGCCACAAATCGGTCATAGGCCATAATGGACAAGAGCACACACTCCCCAGAGCCATGGAGGGTCATGAGGGCCATCTGGACCACACAGCCTTCGAAGGAGATGGACTGGTCAGCAGTGAGGAAGCTGATCAGCAGCCTGGGGGTGAATAAGGAGGAATTGCAGATGTCAAGGAAGGAAAGCACACTCAGGAGGAAGTACATGGGGGTGTGGAGGGTGGTGCTGGCTCGGATGACATCTATGAGGCCCAGGTTGCTCACCAGAGTCACCAAGTAGATCAGCAGGAAGGTGGCAAAGAGGAGCTGCTTTTGGTCTGCCCGGTCTGTGAGCCCCAGCAGGATGAATCTGGACACTGTGGTGTGGTTCTGTCCCGAGGCCATTCCGCTGGTGTGTTTCCTACATGACAAAGAAGAAGAGAAATAAGAATGCTAACTCTCTCACCCGAGGGGTGACCTGTGATGTCTGTGTGCCCAGCTGCTCAGTGATGTCCATCTCTTTGCGATCCCATGGACTGTGGGCCATCAGGCTCTTCTGTCCATAGGATTTCCCTGGCAAGAATACTGAAATAGGTTGCCATTACCAACTCCATGGGCTCTTCCTGACCCAGGGATCAAACCCTTGTCTCTTGTACCTCCTCCATTGACAGGTGGGTTCTTTACCACTGCACCATCTGGGAAGCCCGTAGCCTTTAATATCTCCTACGAACCTCACCATAGAGCTGCCAGAACTTACACAGGACTGGGAAAGAGACTGTTGGAGGGCACAAACAGAACCTTGAGCAATAGGACCCAGGAGAAAGGAGCAGCGACCCCACAAGAGACTGACCCAGACTTGCCTGTGAGTGGCCAGGAGTCTCCAGAGGAGGCGTGGGTTGACAGTGGCCAGCTGCAGGATTGGGGGCACTGAGTGTAGCAGTGCCTGCATGGGATCTTTGGAAGGGGGTCACCATTATCTTCTTTAACTGCACCACAGTTTGGCCCCAGGTAAACAGCAGGGGAGGGAACACAGCTCCACCCATCAACAGAAAGAGAAGTGAAGTTGAAAGTGAAGTTTCTCAGTTGTGTTGGAGGACTGTGGACTGTGACCCTGTGGACTGTAGCCTACCAGGCTCTTCTGTTCATGGGATTTTCCAGGCAAGAATACTGGAGTGGGTTGCCATTACCTTCTCCAGGGGATCTTCCCAATCCAGGGATCGAAGCCAGGTCTCCCTCATTGCAGGCAGATGCTTTACCATCTGAGCCACCAGGGAAAAATTGGATTAAAGATTTACTGAACATGGCCCCACCCATCAGAACAAGACCCAGTTTCCCCCTCAGTCAGTCTCTCCCATCAGGAAGCTTCCATAAGCCTTTTATCCTTCTCCATCAGAGGGCAGACAGAATGGATACCAAAATCACAGAAAACTAACCAATCTAATCACATGGACCACAGCCTTGTCTAACTCAATGAACCTATGAGCCATGTCATGTGGGGCCACCCAAGATGGACAGGTCGTGGTGGAGAGTTCTGACAAAGCGTGGTCCACTGGAAAAGGGAATGGCAAACCACTTCAGTATTCTTGCCTTGAGAACCCCATGAACAGTGTGAAAAGGAAAAAGATAGGAAACTGAAAGATGAACTCCCCAAATCAGTAGGTGCCCAATATGCTGCTGGAGATCAGTGGAGAAATAACTCCATAAAGAATGAAGGGATGGAGCCAAAGCAAAACAACAACAGCAACAACAACAGCAACAACAACAACATCAACAACACCCAGTTGTGGATGTGACTGGTTATAGAAGCAAGGTTTGATGCTGTAAAGAGCAATATTGCATAGGAACCTGGAATATTAGGTCCATGAATCAAGGCAAATTGGAAGTGGTCAAGTAGGAGATGGCAAGATTGAACATCGATATTTTAAGAATCAGAGAATTAAAATGGACTGGAATGGGTGAATTTAACTCAGATGACCATTATATCTACTACTGTGGGCAAGAATCCCTTAGAAGAAATGGAGTAGCCATCATAGTCAACAAAAGAGTCTGAAATGCAGTACTTGAAAACAATCTAAAAAACGTCAGAATGATGTCTGTCATTTCCAAGTCAAACCATTCAATATCACGGTAATCCAAGTCTATGCCCTGACCAGTAACGCTGAAGAAGCTGAAGTTGAATGGTTCTATGAAGACCTATAAGACCTTCTAGAACTAACACCCTCAAAAGATGTCCCTTTCATTATAGGGGACTGGAATGCAAAAGTAGGAAGTCAAGAAACACCTGGAGTAACAGGCAAATTTGGCCTTGGAATACAGAATAAAGCAGGGCAAAGGCTAACAGTTTTGCCAAGAGAAAGCACTGGTCATAGCAAACAGTATCTTCCAACAACACAAGAGAAGACTATACACAGGGACATCACCAGGTGGTCAACACCGAAATCAGATTGATTATATTTTTTGCAGCCAAAGATGGAGAAGCTCTATACAGTCAGCAAAAAACAAGACTTGGAGCTGACTGTGGCTCAGATCATGAACTCCTTATTGCAAAATTCAGACTTAAATTGAAGAAAGCAGGGAAAACTACTAGACCATTCAGGTGTGACCTAAACCAAATCCCTTACGATTATACAGTGGAAGTGAGAAATAGATTTAAGGGACTAGATCTGATAGACAGAGTGCCTGATGAAGTAGGCATGGAGGTTCATGACATTGTACAGGAGACAGGGATCAGACCATCCTCAAGAAAAAAAAAATGCAAAAAAGCAAAAAGGCTGTCTGAGGAGGCCTTACAAATAGCTGTGAAAAGAAGAGAAGCCAGAGAAGCAAAGGAGAAAAGGAAAGATATACCTGTTTGAATGCAGAGTTCCAGAGAACAGCAAGGAGAGATAAGAAAGCTTTCCTTAGTGATCAGTGCAAAGAAATAGAGGAAAACAATAGAATGAGAAAGAGTAAAGATCTCTTCAAGAACATTAGAGATACCAAGGGAACATTATTTTTCTGGGCTCCAAAATCACTGCAGATGGTGATCGCAGCCATGAAATTAAAAGACACTTACTCCTTGGAAGGAAAGTTATGACCAACCTAGACAGCATATTAAAAAGCAGAGACATCACTTTGTCAACAAAGGTCTGCCTAGTCAAGGCTATGGTTTTTCCAGTGGTCAGGTATAAAAGTGAGAGTTGGACTATAAAGAAAGCTGAGCGCTAAAGAATTGATGCTTTTGAACTGTGGTATTGGAGAAGATTCTTGAAAGTGCCTTGGACTGCAAGGAGATCCAACCAGTCCATCCTAAAGGAGACCAGTCCTGGGTGTTCATTAGAAGGACTGATGCTGAAGCTGAGACTCCAGTACTTTGGCCACCTGATGCGAAGAGCTGATTCATTTGAAAAGACCCTGATGCTGGGAAAGATTGAGGGCGGGAGGAGAAGGGGACAACAGAGGATGAGATGGTTGAATGGCATCACTGACTCAATGGACATGGGTTTGGGTGGACTCCAGCAGTTGGTGATGGACAGGGAGGCCTGGTGTGCTGTGGTTCATGGGGTCGCAAAGGGTCGGACACGACTGAGTGACTGAACTGAACTGAACTGAACTGAAGGGAACATTTTATACAAAGACGGGCTCCATAAAGGACAGAGATGGTGTGGACCTAACAGAAGCAGAAATTATTAAGAAGAGGTGACAAGAATACACAGAAGAACTGTACAAAAGAGATCTTCATGACCCAGATAACCATGATGGTGTGATCACTCACCTAGAGCTGGACATCCTGGAATGCAAGGTCAAGTGGGCCTTAGGAAGCATCACTATGAACAAAGCTAGTGGAGGTGATGGAATTCCAGTGGAGCTATTTCAAATCCTGAAAGATGATGCTGTGGAAGTGCTGCACTCAGTAGGCCAGCATATTTGAAAAACTCAGGGTGGCCACAGGACGGGAAAAGGTCAGGTTTCATTCCAACCCCATAGAAAGGCAATGCAGAAGAATGCTCAAACTACCGCACAATTGCATTCATCTCACATGCTAGAAAAGTAATGCTCAAAATTTTCCCACCCATGCTTCAGAAATACGTGAACCATGAACTTCCAGATGTTCAAGCTGGTATTAGAAAAGGAAGAGAAACCAGAGATCAAATTGCCAACATCCACTGGATCATTAAAAAAGCAAGAGAGCTCCAGAAAAACATCCATTTCTGCTTTATTGACTATGCCAAAGCCTCTGACTGTGTGGATCACAATAAACTGTGGAAAATTCTGAAAGAGATGGGAATACCAGACCACCTGACCTGCCTCTTGAGAAACCTGTATGCAGGTCAGGAAGCAACAGTTAGAACTAGATATGGAACAACAGACTGGTTCCAAATAGGAAAAGGAGTATGTCAAGGCTGTATATTGATACCCTGCTTATTTAACTTATATGCAGAGTACATAGTGAGAAATGCTGGGCTGGATGAAGCACAAGCTGGAATCAAGTTTTCCGGGAGAAATATCAATAACCTCAGATATGCAGATGACATCACCTTTATGGCAGAAAGTGAAGAGGAACTAAAAAGCTTCTTGATGAAAGTGAAAGAGGACAGTGAAAAAGTTGGCTTAAAGCTCAACATTCAGAAAACTAAGATCATGGCATTCAGTCCCATCACTTAATGGCAAATAGGTGGAGTAACAGTGGAAACAGTGTCAGACTTTATTTTTTTGGGCTCCAGTATCACTGCAGCTGGTGATTGCAGCCATGAAATTAAAAGACGCTTACTCCTTAGAAGGAAAGTTAAGACCAATCTAGACAGTATATTATAAAGCAGAGACATTACTTTGCAACAGAGGTCTGTCTAGTCAAGGCTACGGTTTTTCCAGTGGATGTGAGAGTTGGACTATAAATAAAGCTGAGTGCCAAAGAATTGATGCTTTTGACTGTAGTGTTGGAGAAGACTCTTGAGAGTCCCTTGGACTTCAAGGAGATCCAACTAGTCCATCCTAAAGGGAATCGGTCCTAAATATTAATTGGAAGGAGTGATGCTGAAGCTGAAACTCCAATACTTTGGCCACCTGATGCGACGAGGTGACTCAATGGAAAACTGACTCATTGGAGAAGACCCTGATGCTGGGAAAGATTGAGGGCAGGAGGAGAAGGGGATGACAGAGGATGAGATGGTTGATGGCATCACCGACTCAATGGATGTGAGTTTGAGTAAACTCCAGGAGGTGGTGATGGACAGGGAGTCCTGGCGTGCTGCAGTCCATGGGGTCACAAAGATTTGGACACGACTGAGTGACTGAACTGGGAACTGAACAACTGAAAAGTCACTTCTCTTTCTTAGTGGCAACTGGTCTCCAAATCCCACACCAATCCCATGATATCACAATCCAGCTTTGTGGGATGTAATTGTGTGATGTCACACTATATGTGCTGAGTGTTCCCTGTCGCTCTTAAGACAATGTGTAAATTGTTTATCTTTCAGATGTTCTCTGTGAAACACCCCTGTGCTACCCAGCTTACTTCTACAAGCATACCATGCAAATGTCTAAGTTTTCACAAATTCTATATTATCCCCTTGAAATATCCTTGGGTCTCTCTGTATCCAGCTTGAGGTCTGTTCCTTTCCTCTCTTCCCTGAATTTCACATATACTCCTTTAGCTGAATTGATTGGACCATGCTTTAACATAAAAAATGCCCATCCAATATTACTCAGCCATAAAAAAAGAATGAAATAATTCCAGCAACAAGGATGGATCTAGAGATTATCATACTCAGTGACCTACCAGAGGTGGGTCTGGTTCCTGTTCTTCCACACTTGGTGATGTGATCCTGGCAAGTCACTTGGAGAAAGCTGGGTCCTATGCACTCATCTGCAAAGTGCAAAGGACAGCTCTTGGCTGGGTTTAGAGATTCACAGATGGTAAAGACAGAGGTACTTTGAGAACAACGAGGTGCTTCTAATAATGCTGGCTGGTGGTGGAGGGAGGAGGAAATATGATGGAGGAGATAAATATTCGTTGAACGTCTGCTCTGGGCTGTTCTCCACCTCTACCCTGACCTCATCTGAGAGGTGAGTAACCTGCTTGAGGTCCCAAATGGATGAGCTCATGTTTGAACCTGGATGACCATAGAGAGAGGCCCTGATGTCATCCCCTCTTCACTGGGTAGGAATCACAGCCTCAGGAAAGAAAGCAAATAATAGCAGCTGGGAAATAACTTCATGAGAATCGAGAGACAGTGTAGGGTGACTAGAGAAGAGAGCCGTGATGTGCTTACTCACTCAGCTGTGTCTGACTCTGTGATGCCATGGACTGAGCCTGCCAGGCTCCTCTGTCCATGGGGATTCTCCAGGCAAGAATACTGGAGTGGGCTGCCATGCCATCCTCCAGGGGATCATTTCAACCCAGGGATCAAACCCAGGTCTCCCAGATTTCAGGCAGATTCTTTACTGACTGAGCCACCAGGGAAACCCAGAGAAGAACAGTAAGACCTATTAATTCAGGCAGCCTAAGCCAGATACCTAAACTATAAATAACTCAGGAGAACAGAACACGTCCTAAGTATCGTATGAGCTCCTTACAAGAAGACCTTTCACGGGAAGTCAGTGTTCTCCCACCTTAGGTTTCAGATGCAGACTCCAGCTCAGCCATCTGACTACAGGAGGGTCCTGGACCTTCACCCTTCACCCAGCCTCCAGTCCCCAAGGGTGACCCAGATGTGCAGCGTTTCTTCCACCTCCAGAGGACTCGACCGGCAGCTCCTGCCCTCTGTGGACGATCTCTTGGCTCCCATAAGGGAAATCAGGGCCCCAAGAGCATCCAGCCTCTGAAGCCACACCTTTCGGGGGTCTCCCCAGCAATGACACGAGGCAGAGCTACTCTGGTCCCTTTCCAAGAGCTGACTCAGCTGGGAACTCACCAAGAGGGTACATGAAAATGTTGAGTGAATCAATTTCATTGAATTTTGGGGTGGATGGAGGTACAGTGAGAACAAAGGGACTACCTTTCAATTTTAATTTCTGTTTTCATTTTGAATGGAAATAGGTTTCTATGGTACAAAATTCAGAAGGGACTGCAGTGAAAATAAGCCCTCCTATCCTCTTGCTTATGAGTCTCCAGTCACTCACCTCTCTTCTTAAAACCTACCAGTGCCTTGTGGATTTGTCCATGGCTAGTCATTGCTTAGATGAGCAATAAGTGTGTGTATATACTCCTTTTCTTTTAAAATATACAAATGGCAGCAAGCCATGTCCATTGTTCTGAATCTTGTTTTTCTTTTTAAGCCACGTATCTCGGAGATCTTTCCATGTTAGTAATTAAGTGTGGCCCACTTTTTCCCCAAAAATATATTATAAATGTTCCTTTTAAGAAGTCTCCTGCTGAGGGATATTTAGGCTGTTGCTTCTTTTTTACAGTTACCAATAGTACTTGTCTTAAAGGGCCTTTAGAGTAAAGCAATTTGGAATCTAGAGTCATGAAGTGAAGTCGGTCAGTCGTGTCCGACTCTTTGCAACCCCATGGACTGTAGCCCACCAGGCTCCTCTGTCCATGGGATTTTCCAGGCAAGAATACTGGAGTGGGTTACCATTTCCTTCTCCAGGAGATCCTCCTGACCCAGGGGTTGAACCTGGGTCTCCCGCATTGCAGGCAGACGCTTTACCATCTGAGCCACCAGGGAAGTCCTTGGTAAAGAGTCATGAAACTCACAATAAAAATATTGGAGTACAGCCTCTGATTTAGTTACCATTCAGAGAGCTTCCAGTCTTGCTGGACTTTCCACCATTTCCTTTTGGGGGGAAGAAGAAAATTGGTGATTCTGGGAGGGGCCTTGCTTGGCTTCCTCTTGGTTCACTTTCTTTTCCCTCCGGGCCAGATGGAACCGACGTTCATGAAATGCGGGTGCTGACCTCCAGCATCTGGTCACCAAGGAGAGACTGCACGCCTGCGGCATCTCCGGGTGCTCCCGAGAAAGGCAGAGTCTGGTTCCTCCCAGCCCGCCAGCATTTCCACAGGATCCACAGTGGATTCCTGTTTTGGTTAGAGTCTGAGACACTCTGACTAGCAGCCTGAGTGGGTTTGGTTCTTGTGCCAGTTGGCTGCTGGTGGGGAAGGACAGAGGTGAGGAGGCTCCCGGTCCCCCATTTGTAAGACTCTGTGTTGAGGCTGATCCAGAAAAGGACCACACATTTGGCGGGAGCATCTGAAAGTGACTTGGGAGGCTGATGGGGGGAGTGTCATGATTTGCTGGCGGGGAAAGCCCCTGAGAACCAGACATTCTCCTTCTAGTCTGAGTGCGAGGGTGTCAGAGAGAAGCCTGCTCAGGGGCAGTCTCCAGCCTTGCACAGGAGCGAACCTCACTGTCCCCCTTATTGGACTTTCTGGTCCATACATATGTCCAGAGAGCAGAATCAGCACTTGCTTGAACTAGTTTTTTTTTAAAAATATATGTTTATGTAATGAATAGAAGATAAGTATGTAACTTAAGAACCAAGGCTAAGGGCTACCTCACTGATGAGAGGTCATTGGACCACATATGGTTCTGAGACTTAGAACGCAGGAGGACATGCAGACTTTGAATGTATCACGTGGAGAACCCAGCTCTGCAGAGTCATGGCGGACGTCCAAATGGCCTAGAACAGCTGGGTGACAGAGAGACTCTACAGCACTCTTCCTGCAGCCAGACCCATCTCCCAACCATTGCAAATGCACCGCCAAATAGATGAACATTTTACTGCTTTTCAGAAGGGTTTCTTCAGTCCTTTGCTGGAGCCTGAGGATGTTGGCTTGGTCCTGGAAAGTGCTATTGCCTAAGAGTTAAGAGCATGGACCTTGGGATTGGCCAGATCTGAATTTGAATCCCAGTGCCTGCCCTTAGTGACCCGGGACAAGTGATTTAACCTCGCTCAGTTTTCCTTCTGCAAAGTGGTACCTACCATTAGGGTTGCCATGAGGACTGAATGAGATGATGCATTTGAGGCCCTTGTCAGTGTGTTTGCTGCTGCTGCTGCTAAGTCACTTCAGTCGTGTCCGACTCTGGGTGACCCCGTAGACGTCAGCCCACCAGGCTCTCTTGCCCCTGGGATTCTCCAGGCAAGAAAACTGGAGTGGGTTGCCATTTCCTTCTCCAATGCATGAAAGCGAAAAAGTGAAAGTGAAGTCGCTCAGTCGTGTTCGACTCTTAGCGACCCCATGGACTGCAGCCCACCAGGCTCCTCCATCCATGGGATTTTCCAGGCAAGAGTACTGGAGTGGGGTGCCATTGCCTTCTCCCGTCAGTGTGTTTAGAAGACGGTAAATACAGACGGTCCCTGACTTACGGTGATTCAACTTAAGTCTCTTGAACTTTATGATGACACAAGAGCAACACACATTCAGTAGAAACCTGCTGTTCGTTTTGAGTTTCGATCTTTTCCAGCCCTCTCAACATGCTGTACGATACTTTCTCGTGATTCTGAGCTGTGGCAGTGATTACAGAATGACCAAGACACTTACAGCCATTCTGGGCCCAGACAGTCATTCTGGTTTTTACTTTCAGCACAATATTCAATAAACTACATGAGCTATTCAACGCCCTATTGGAAAACAGATTCTGTGTTAGATGACTTTACTTACATGTTGGCTAATGGAAGCGTTCTTAGCACCTCTGAGGTACAGTGGCCTGAAGCTATGCTGCTCAGGGCGATGGGCGCATTAAATGCATTTCAACCTATGCTTGGTTCACTGTGACTGAGCTGACTGGCAGTTAGAGAAGATCTAGAGTCAAGGCTTGTTATTAATTCTAAGTGGGCGCTTGAGGGTAAGTGGGGAGACGGGAAGCCCGGGGAGGAGAGGTGGGGTCACCTGTGAGCTCCCCGGCCTGCGGGGGAGCAGGGACCATCTCCCCGAGTCCCATCTGGAGGCCCCGGGCCGTGACCTACCCTCCCTGTGACGTTGGTGCGTCCGAGCGGCTCCAGGGGCCTGCGGCCCTTTGCTGTCTCCTCCTCTGAAGCCTCCGGATGAGCTTTTACCCGGCTTCCCACCCGGGCCCCTGAGAATTGCCTCGTTTGGATTGTCCCGGGGCTGAGCAGGAAGCCAGTGACTGGTGGTCCGGGACACCCAGACAGTGATGCCTGGAGACGCAGATCCTATTGGTGCTGAGGTCTGGGAACCTCGGGGGCCCAGCCCGGGGCTTACCCTCTTCACTCACCAAGTCTCCCCTGAGGGCCTCCACCCGGAGCTTAATGAGCGTGAGCCTCCCGAGAGTGAGCTCTGCACAGAAACCCACACACAGTGCTCTGGGAGCACTCACAGCGCCGGCTTCCGAGGGGCCTGAGGCTATTAATTTTGTTTGTCTCCTGAACAGCGGGAGAGGTGGTTAATGATCTCTCCCTCTCTCTCGTAAGACAAGCCTGAGACCCCAGTGAGGCTCACTAACTTTTTTCTGATCTCACCGCAAATCACAGGTAATAACAAATAAGTGGGAAAATTTTGTGATGGTTTTTTGCCATCATTTTATCTTCATAAAATCGTCAGATATCTGAGCAGTAGGCATTGTTATATGTGTATTATGGGAGGGGAAACAGAGGCTCAGGGAAGTGACGTGGCCACTCCAAGGTCATAACTGACGGGAGGCACAGGCAGGACCTAAAGCCAGGCTCTGCAAACCTTTGATATTTGCTTCCTCCACAGCTCCCAGACTCTAGTTCAGTCATCCTGGAATTATGCGATATTGTGGGTCTGGTTTAGAGAAATAATGTTTCTGATAATCAATAAAAGAGATTCTTGATAAAAAAAAAATAAAGGAGAGGCATACGCAATCTCAGCATCCTACTCTGCCACAGCCCCACTGTCCTTGATAAGGTTCCTGTCTTGCTGCTCATCGGCAGCAGATTCTGACAAGAGAATCCCCACTCTTTCCCTGGAGAATTATGACCCCTGCAGGAATGGAATCCTGTTTTGTTTTTTAAATTTAATATAATTTTAATATATCATTTAAATATGCACATGACTGAAACTACATTTGGTTTCTTCATCTTATGTTTTTGCCGCACTGCACGGTGTGTGGGATTTTAGTCCCCCCACGAGGGACTGAAGCCCTGCCCCCTGCATTGCAGGCATGGACTCGTAACCCCTGGGCCCCCAGGGGAGTCCCTGGGGTGCTGTCTGTCATCAGACCCGGAGCCTGTTGCTGGATTCCAAACGGGTGTTTGCAGTGTGCTGCCCCCCACCCCGCCTGGCGCCCCTTGTTGCCCTGGGGGCTCTCTGCCTGCCTCTCTCCCCATTTTTAAACTAATTTTTGTAATTGGAGGATAGTTGCTTTACGTTGTTGTGTTGGGTTCTGTTGCACAACAGTGGGATCAGCCATAATTCTACATACATTTATATTCACATCCCCTCCCTCCCACCCCTCCAGGCCAGCACTGACCAGGCTGAGCCCCCGTGTCACACGGCAGCTCCCACTAGCTGCCTCCTCTACACACGGTCGTGTATGTAAGTCAAGGCTACTTTCTTAATGTGTCCCACCCTCTCCTTCCCTCGCTGTGTCCACAAGTCCGTTTCTATCTCTGCGTCTGCATTCCTTCCCTGTAAACAGGTTCACCAGCGCTATTTTTCTAGATTCCATATTATGCATTAATATACCACATTTGTCTTTCTCTTTCTGAGTTACTTCACACTGTATGGCTGGCTCTAGGTTCATCTCACGGCAACTGACTCAAAACCCTTCTTCTTCACGGCTGAGTAACATGCCCTTGGGCATACCTGCCACACGTTCTTTATCCATTCCTCTGTTAATGGACAGCTAGGGGGCTTCTGGGTTCTGGCTATTGTAAATAGTGCTGTTGTGAACATTGGCGTACATGCATCTCTTTGAATTGTGGTTTTCTATGGGTATATGCCCAGTAGTGGGATTGCTGGATCATATGCTAGTTTTACTCCTAGTTTTTCTTTTTTAAAGAATCTCCATGCTGTTCTCCATAGTGGCTGCATCAGTTTACCTTCCACCAACAGTGCAAGAGGGGTCCGGTTCCTCCCCTCGCTTTCACCCTGCTCTGGTTCAGTATCACACCTTCAGGACCCCTCACCCACCCTTCCTTCTTAGTGACTGTGGCCTCCCGGAGCTCCAGCGGCACCGGCGGCTTGTCCCAAATTAGCCCTGTCATTATCCCAGGCTCGGGTGTTTTCCTGCATGGCCGGCATTCCTTTCTCGCAGCTGCTGCTCCTGGATCTGTTCTATCCCACCTTTCTCCCTGCGGGTTTCTGTGACTTCATTCTCCATTTCTTTCTATCTGGCGGCAGGGACCTGAGTCATGCCCGAGGGGCCCTGAGATGTGACAGCCCTTTGCTTTCTGTATCTCGAGGCTCAGGCTGGACATCCTTCCGTCCGAGGGACCTGCAATGCATGTTTGTATTATTTAAGAAAAATTCCACCACAGGATGTAAGAGAAAGTAAGGAGAGAGCCAAGGAGCCTGCAAGAAAGGAAGAAGAGAGTGATGAATATTTATAGGAAGGCATGAAAGGACTGTGAGACAGCCCATATTTATGAAGCGATGAGGCAGTTTCACAAAGCATCAGAATGCGTGAGCTTGTAAGTTGGCACCCCTGGGTGATGCCCATTTTTGGCCCCACTTGTTTTCTGCCCAAAACATGGAATTAAAAGGCACCGTTGCTTAGCAAGTTGCTGATGAACTAGAGCTCTGGGTGAGGCTTACTTTCTCCTGCCTTTTTCTGATGGGCGCCTGTTGGCTCCAGGCACCTTCTTTCCTCCAGCATCCCTGTCTGCCCTCGGCTCAGTGTTCTCATGATGGTATGTCAGTGGGAACGTGGACGCGTCAGAGAAGGAGGGAGGAGAGAGTGACAGGAGGGGAGTTGGAGGCACACACACAGAGACACACACACACAGACATACACACACACATAGAGACACACACACACAGACACACACAGACACACACCTGCACACACACACAGACACACACCCGCACACACACACAGACACACATGCGCACACACAGACACACACACACATAGAGACACATACACACAGACACACACACAGACACACACACACACAGACACACACACACACACACACAGACACACATGCGCACACACAGACACACACAGACGCACATACACACAGAGACACACACACACACATAGAGACACATACACACAGACACACACACAGAAACACACACACGCACACACACACGCACACACACAGACACAAAGACACACACACACAGAGACACACACAGAGACACACACACGCACACACACAGACACACACACAGACGCACACAGACACACAGACACACACGCAAAGAGACACACACAGACACACACACACAGAGACACACACAGAGACACACACACAGAGAACACACACACACACACACACACTAAACACAGGGTTCGGGTAGTGTGGTTCTTTCATCCTGATTGAATGCTTCCCTAAATTCATCCCTCTCCTCTTGATTCTCCACGCATTTCTATTATTAATTGAATACATCGTTGGATTTGAGCATCTTGATTTGGCTCAGGAGCCTGTCTGCCCTGTAAGCTCTCTGGTGCCGAGCTCGGAGGCTGCGGTTGCATCAAGGACATTTCCCACACAGCAAGTCCACTTTAATCCCATCCTATGGACGGAGGATCCTGGTAGGCTCCAGTCTATGGGGTTGCTAAGAGTCGGACACGACTGAGCGACTTCACTTTCATTTTTCACTTTCATGCACTGGAGAAGGAAATGGCAACCCACTCCAGTGTTCTTGCCTGGAGAATCCCAGGGAAGGGGGAGCCTGGTGAGCTTCCGTCTATGGGGTCGCACAGAGTCGGACACGACTGAAGCTACTTAGCAGCAGCAGCATAAGCCATAGTAGGTTCTGTCTCATCAGGAATTTTATGTGAGTTTGTGGGGATGAGGCCGGCTTGCACGAGGCACATGAAAAAATTACAAGGACGTGAGACAGAGATTAGAAGTGAATTCTGGGTCCTGTGCCTCGAGTTTGGGGGACAGTTTTGCCATGGCTGGCAGCTGGCTCTCTGTGGCACTCTGCCTGGGTTCCTCTTCAATTTCTCCATCCATCCCCAGCCTGGTACTCAGAATCTCAGTTTCTACTCATTCTGCTGAGTTTCCTGTTCTGAATCTGAGAAGCCGGCTTCTTTCTCTGTCCTGGGGTTTCCGGAGGCGGAGTCTGAGGCTCCGGAAGAGCCAATGAGAGCGCACTCCGTGGTGGTGACGCTCCAAGGGGACGCAGGAAGGGTTGGCCCTTTTCCTAGGCAACTGGAGACCCCACGTCTCCTGCCGCACTGGGAAATTATTATGCAGGAAGGATTTTTGGTAGGTAGCTTGTTTGTGTGCAGGAAGTCCAGCCTCTGGACTCTTGAAGCTGAGACGGAGCCTTGGAGTGGAGAGATTCGTAGAGGGTGTGGAGAAGACAGGAGAAGGAATTCTCTGGTGGTCCAGTGGTTAGAATTCCATGCTTTCATTGCTGTTGCCCCAGGTTCAATCCTGGTTGGGGAACTAAGATCCCACAAGTCACCTGCTGCAACCCCACCCCCAACAAAAAGAAAAAGAAAGAAAGAAGAGAAGGCGTGGGATGCACTCTGGAGAGACCAAGTCCCTCTGCAGGGTTGGACTCCTGGGTGTCCTATGGGTCATGACCCTAACTCCCACCTGCCATCAGCTATTACCCCCGTCTTTCTCCAGCATCCCATTCATTGTCACGGTATACTGCACAGGGGCATGCATGGCTCCCTGAAGTTTTAGTGCATAACCCAAAAGGGCCAAAGTGCAGAATGGCTTTGCTTTTCTTTTAATCAGGATCTTCAATCTACTCGGATATTCCCCCTCCCCCTATTCCTTGATGGTATCTTTATCATGAATCATCACCTTCAGGTACAAAAGCAAGGGCTCAAAGGAGATTAATCACTGGCCCCGATTCCTCACCTCTCCTCTCTCTGTGTTCGTGTACCTTTGTCTGAGGAATTTACGAGCATCGGTAGAGTTTAGTTAATTGTCCAAGAGTTCTGACACCAATCTTAAAGGCTTAAGGTCCAACTACAAAGTTGAAGAGTCGAGTCCACACAAACCACTCTCAGGTCTGATGCCGACTGCAGATTTGAAGGGGTTCTGAAACCTACCCTCCAATTAGATAGTTCTGTAAAGAACTCAGAACCCACTGGAAACTTATCCTCAGAGTCACGGTCTATCACAGCAAAAGGATACAGATTAAAATCGTCCAAGAGAAGGGATGCAGAGGGCAGTGTCTGAGAGGGCTCCAAACACAAAGTGTCTGCAGCCCTCATGATGGAGTAACTTCTGGACATTGACAGGTGACAAGGGCATTGCCAGACAAGGAAGGTCACCTGGGCTTTGAGGTCCAGAGTTTTTATTGCAGCTTTTATTTATTTTTTGTGAAGTCTAGTTGATTTACAATGCTATGTTATTTTCAGCAAAGTGGTTCAGTTAGGCATATCTGTCTTTTTTTGACTATAAGATATTGAATAGTTTCCTGTGCTGTACAGTAGCTCCTTGTTCTTTATTTTTTATATATAGTAGGATGTATCTGTTAATTCCAAGATCAAATCAGCCAATACTAAAGGAAATCAGTCCTGAATATTCATTGGAAGGACTGATGCTGAAGCTGAAGCTCCAATACTTTGACCACCTGAAGAGCTGACTCATTTGAAAAGACCCTGATGCTGGGAAAGATTGAGGGCAGGAGGAGAAGGGGACGACAGAGGATGAGATGGCTGGATGGCATCACCGAAGCAATGGACGTGAGTTTGAGCAAACTTCGGGTGACAGTGAAGTACAGGGAGGCCTGGTGTGCGGCAGTTCATGGGGTCGCCAAGACTCGGACGCGACTAAGTGATGAACGCCAACAGTGTGTCTCTGTTAATCCCAAGCTCCTAATTTATCCCCACCCCAACTTGTTGCCCCCCTTCTCCACTGGTAACCATAAGACTGTTTTCTGTGTCTGTGAGTTTATTTCTGTTTTATGAGTAAGTTCACCTGTATCATATTTTAGATTTCACACGTAAGTGACATCACAGAATATTTGTTTCTCTAACTTTACTTCATTTGATAATGTCTAGGTCTATCTATGTTGGTGCAAATGCCATTGTTTCATTCTCTCTTATGACTGAGTAATACTCCATTATAGATATATCTTTATCTTCTTTATCCATTCATCTGCTGACGGGCACGTAAGTTGCTTCCATGTCTTGACTATCGTAAATAGCGCTGCTATCAACTTTGGAGTGCATGGATTTTCCCAAACTATGGCTTTGTCTAGATATGTGCCCAGGAGGACTATTGCTGGATCGTATGGTAGCTGTTCTAGGTCTACTTTTTAAAGGAACTTCCCTTCTGTTCTCTATAGTGGCTGCACCAATTTACTTCCTATCAACAAGCTGGGAGGATTCCCTCTTCTCCACACCCTCTCCAGCATTTATTATTTGTAAACTTTTTGATCATGGCCAATCTGACTGGCGTGAGGTGATACCTTAATGTAGTTTTGGTTTGCATTTCTCTAATAATTAGCAATGTTGAGCATCTTTTCTTGTGCCTGTTGACTATCTGTATTTCTTCTTTGGAGAAAGGTCAATTTAGGCCTCCTGGTGTTTTCACTTTCTTGATGTTTTTTGAAGAACAGATGCTCTTCATTTTTAATAAAGTCTATATAAAATTTAAAATAAGTTTGTCTCTTTCCACAAAATTTTGCTGGATTTGGATTGGAATTATATTGACGCAATAGGTCAAACTGGGGAAAACTGACATCCTTCCAATACTGAATATATTGAACATGAGTGTCATGTATCCATCACCTTATTTAGGTTTTCTTTAATTGTCTAAGTCATATTTTGTAGTTTTCTGTTGGAGGTTGTACACATTTGCTTTTGGCTAGGTTTACTTCTAGATATTTTAAGTCTTTAACGTAATTGTGAATGGTAAAAATTTCCTTTTTCCTGTTTTTATTGCTGTGTATGCTTAACTCCTTGAGAGTCCCTTGGACTGCAAGAAGATCCAACCAGTCCATTCTGAAGGAGATCAATCCTGGAATTTCTTTGGAAGGAATGACGCTAAAGCTGAAACTCCAGTATTTTGGCCACCTCATGCGAAGAGTTGACTCATTGGAAAAGACTCTGATGCTGGGAGGGATTGGGGGCAGGAGGAGAAGGGGACGACAGAGGATGAGATGGCTGGATGGCATCACTGACTTGATGGGTGTGAGTCTGAGTGACCTCCGGGAGCTGGTGATGGACAGGGAGGCCTGGCGTGCTGCGGTTCATGGGGTCGCAAAGAGTCGGACACGACTGAGCGACTGATCTGATCTCTGATGCTTGTTACTCAGTCTGGTCCAACCGTTTGAGACTCCAGGGACTGCAGCCTGCCAGGCTCCTCTGTCCATAGAATTCTCCAGGTAAGAAGACTGGAGATATTCCCTTCTCCAGGGAATATCTTCACTACCCAGGGGTCGAGCCCAGGCCTCCTGCATTGTAGGCAGAGGCTCTACTGTCTGAGGCACCAGGGAAATTAATTAGGTGACGCACATCTTGTCTGGAAAAGAAGCTCTCCTGAAATGGTTAATGGAAGATACAGAGTTCTGGGATCAGAGACGCGGGTGGTTTCAGATAAACAGATTGTTCCAGTGAGAGAATGGGGCGTATTGTACCGAGCAGGGGAGAGATTTTAAACCGGTATGTGGGTCCGCACTAGTCTGAGTATTCAAGTTTGGTTGTTTGTGCAAAGGATTAATTTACCTTTGAATGAACTGTCCTTCTTTGGGGTCTGCCTGCCAACTGGGAGTGAATTGCTTTCTAAAACAGTACAAAGATTCTTGGTTTCACCTGGGAGAGAGAACCCGTCTCTGTCTTTCAAGGTCGCACATTTTTCTGCATTCTGTCCAGGAGGAGATAAGGGCTCCAGGGCCGTGGAACACAATAGCCCATTCTTGTGACTGTTCTGGGCACCGTGAGGGGCCTCTGTTCTTGACCCGACACCCGCCTTGGTGCGGGAACTCTGTTATCATTTCCCTGAAAGCAAATCCAATGTGACAGGATGGATGAATAGTGTCAATTCTACTGAAAATGTCTTGGGGAGACTGAAAAGCCTTGTGAATCCCGGGGAGGTAGTTTTGATCTATGACAGAACCCAATAAAAATCCCTATTAGTCATGTATGTTTTCTCTCCAAGGGGAAGGTTTCACATTTCTTTCATCTCTTTTCTCCATATTCTTAAGCAAAACAGTCTAGTCTCTCTCAAAGTCTCCAGCCTCTCTCTCATCCTCCCATCCATTCCTCTGCCTGGCTAACGGAGGCCCCTTCTTAGGGTCCACTCCTCTTAGAAAGGAAGTGGATTCTCACCCCCTACCCCTTTCTGGGGAATGGCTGTAACTGGTAATCTACTTCCAGGTATCTGAGCACCCATTGGCTCAGAGGGATAAACGGGGTAAAGCAAAGGAGAGCCACCTCCCTCCCTAGGACTGGGGGTCCCATGGCCCCTCTTGAACACATTTTATAGTTCTTCCCATTCTGCTCACTAAATGTATTTAGAGAATTTTCTGGGACCCACCTGGGAGCTTTATGGTTCAGCAGGAATAAGAGAAAGGCTGGAAATTCCATTCTGGACCTTCTGCAATGAGTTGGACACCACTGAAGCAACATAGCATGCATGCACACACACACATCCCCCCCACTTCCTCAGTCTTTTGAGTCACTGGCTGCTCCCAACCCTCTAACGGAGCATCCTTGGGTGTTTATCCCATATCTTCTTGCCTTTTCACCTGGGCCTTAGACACAGGCAGCCCTGCCCCACCCCAACACTTGCATTTTATTGCAGTTGTTCCCCTCAGGCAGACATTTTTCTCCATATTAGTCTTGAATTCAGCTGAAAAATAAAAGAGTCACACACACAATTACTAAGCCCTGCTGCTCATATCTTTAAAATGTGTTAATGGATGGTTCATAGATTGCTCTCTCTCCTTATTCATTGGACTTGGATTCTTCTTGCCCTTGACTGGGGCTCTATAGCTTTCATTCTGATAATGAAAATTTGCCATTGAATTGTGATTTACTTATTCATTCATTTCTTCCTTCAGTGTTTATTGAGCACATACTATTTGCCAGGCAGTGTTCTAGGCACTGGGGATATAGTGATAAACAGGGCGGAGAAGGTTGCTGTCCTCATGGCTCTTATATTATGTTGAAAAAGGAAAGCACAAACAAGCAAAAAAAAAAACAAAAAACAAAAACCAGATGGGGACAAATTCTTGAAGAAAATCAACACGAATGACTGGAAGACAGGGCCGTGTTAGAAGCTACTGACGCTGAGTGAGAGGAGGAAGGCCTTTACTCTACATACTTACAAGTGATGAGGTGACGCTTGCTGATTTAAATCTTCGAGTTCACAAAATTGCAATTTACCCTTCCTTTTCAGAGTCTGAATTTTCAAATGGGTGTTCTCACATAAACTGTACAACTGCCATTTCAGAGGAAATGTGATTCTAGACCAGAGATTTAACTTATACACAGAGCACATCATTTGAAATACCAGGCTGGATGAAACACAAGCTGGAATCAAGATTGCCAGGAGAAATATCAATAACCTCAGATATGCAGATGACACCATCATTATGGCAGAAAATGAAGAGAAATTAAAGAATCTCTTGATGAAGGTGAAAGAGGAGAGTGAAAAAAACCGGCTTAAAACCCAATATTCACAAAACAAATATCATGGCATCTGGTCCCATCACTTCATGGCAAATAGATGGGAAAATAATGGAAACAGCGATACTTTATTTTCTTGGGCTCCAAAATCACTGCAGATGGTGACTGCAGCCATGAAATTTAAAAAATGACGCTTGCTCCTTGGAAGAAAAGCTATGACCAACCTAGACAGAGTATTCAAAAGCAGAGACATTACTTTGCTGACAAAGGTCTATATAGTCAAAGCTATGGTTTTTCCAGTGGTCATGTATGGATGTGAAGGTTGAGCTATTAAGAAGGCTGAGCGCAGAAGAATTGATGCTTTTGAACTGTGGTGTTGGAGAAGACTCTCTTGGATAGAAGAGTCCCTTGGACTGCAAGGAGATCCAACCAGTCCATCCCAAAGGAAATCAACCCTGGATATTCATTGGAAGGACTGAGGCTGAAGCTGAAACTCTAATACTTTGGCCTCCTGATGCAAAGAGCTGACTCATTGGAAAAGACCCTGATGCTGGGAAAGATTGAAGGCAGGAGGAGAAGGGGACGACAGAGGATGAGATGGTTGCATGGCATCACCAACTTGATGGACATGAGTTTAAGTGAATTCTGGGAGTTGGTGATGGACAGGGAGGCCTGGTGTGCTGCAGTCCATGGGGTCACAGAGAGTTGGACACGACTGAGCGACTGAACAATAACAACAGGGATTGGCAGGCTTCTTCTGGAAAGGGCTGGACAGGAAATCCTTTCGGCTTTGAGGGCCACAGTCTCTCTGTCTCTGCTGGTTGTTGCACAAGGGCCGTCACAATGATTCAATGCCAGCAGGAGGCTGAGACCTGACACAGCTTTCCTCACAAAAACAGGAGTCAGGCCACAGCCTGCCGCCCCACCCGCAACAGTTCGCTGACCTTTGCCCTCAACCGCTGTTTGTTTTCCTTTACTTCAAAGTGGCAGCAGCAGCAGCAGCCCTTTTTCTTTGAGGGGAGAACCCCCTCCCCATGAAACAGTCTTTACCGGGACTTCCCTGGTGGTTCCATGGCTAAGACGCCAGGCTCTCAGTGCAGGAAAGTGAACGTGAACGTCGCTCAGTCGTGTCCGGCTCTTTGAGGCCCCGTGGCCTGAGCAGAGCATGGACTTCCCAGGCAAGAATACTTAGAGTGGGTAGCCGTTCCCTTCCCGAGGGGATTTTCCTGACCCAGGAACTGAACCCAGGTCTCACGCATTGCGGGTGGATTCCTTCCCAGCTGAGCCACCAGAGAAGGAAACTGAAGAACAGGGAACCAGATCCCACATGCTACACGTGAGACCTGGCACAGCCAAATACACACACGTTAAAAAATGATTCTGTCCTTCATTTTTCTTCATTAGAAAAAATACAAGCTAAGACACACCAATCCAGAAAATTTATACAGAAGACAAAAAAAAGTAGGGTAAAAAAATGTTAGCCTTAACCTTTACCTTCAAATACATTCTTAAGGATAACCAGTTTTTTTCTCTTTTAAATAAACTTTTAAAAACTGTGTATGGGTTTTGTTATAAAATTGCTTCTGTTTTACGTTTTGGTCCTTTGTCCATGAGGCCTGTGGGGTCCTAGCTCCCCGTCCAGGAATCACACACATCAGATTAGATTAGATTAGATCAGTCGCTCAGTCGTGTCCGACTCTTTGTGACCCCATGAACCGCAGCACGCCAGGCCTCCCTGTCCATCACCAACTCCTGGAGGTCACCCAAACTCGCATTCATCGAGTCAGTGATGCCATCCAGCCATCTCATCCTCTGTCGTCCCCTTCTCCTCTTGCCCCTAATCCCTCCCAGCATCAGAGTCTTCTCCAATGAGTCAACTCTTCGCATGAGGTGGCCAAAATACTGGAGTTTCAGCTTTAGCATCACTCCTTCCAAAGAAATCCCAGGGTTGATCTCCTTCAGAATGGACTGGTTGGATCTCCTTGCAGTCCCAGGGACTCTCAAGAGTCTTCTCCAACACCACAGTTCAAAAGCATCAATTCTTCGGCGCTCAGCCTTCTTCACAGTCCAACTCTCACATCCATACATGACCACAGGAAAGACTATAGCCTTGACTAGGCGAACCTTTGTTGGCAAAGTGATGTCTCTGCTTTTGAATATGCTATCTAGGTTGGTCATAACTTTCCTTCCAAGGAGTAAGCGTCTTTTAATTTCATGGCTGCAGTCACCATCTGCAGTGATTTTGGAGCCCAGAAAAATAAAGTCTGACACTGTTTCCACTGTTTCTCCATCTATTTCCCATGTAGTGATGGGACCAGATGCCATGATCTTCGTTTTCTGAATGTTGAGCTTTAAGCCAACCTTTTCACTCTCCACTTTCACTTTCATCAAGAGGCTTTTGAGTTCCTCTTCACTTTCTGCCATAAGGGTGGTGTCATCTGCATATCTGAGGTTATTGATATTTCTCCCGGCAATCTTGATTCCAACTTGTGTTTCTTCCAGTCCAGCATTTCTCATGATGTACTCTGCATATAAGTTAAATAAACATGGTGACAATATACAGCCTTGACATACTCCTTTTCCTATTTGGAACCAGTCTGTTGTTCCATGACCAGTTCTAACTGTTGCTTCCTGACCTGCATACAGATTTCTCAAGAGGCAGATCAGGTGGTCTGGTATTCCCATCTCTTTCAGAATTTTCCACAGTTTATTGTGATCTAACAGTCAAAGGCTTTGGCATAGTCCATAAAGCAGAAATAGATGTTTTTCTGGAACTCTCTTGCTTTTTCGATGATCCAGCGGATGTTGGCAATTTGATCTCTGGTTCCTCTGCCTTTTCTAAAACCGGCTTGAACATCAGGAAGTTCATACCCCCTGCATTGAAAGGTCTCTTACCTTTTGGAAAGGTACGACAAATTTACCTTTGGAAGGGTAAATTCCAAATTGTTGTGTGAACTTGAAGATTTAAATAAGCAAGTGTCTTAACCACTGGACCGCCAGGAAAGGCCTGGATGACCTCTGTCACTGCATTTCTCTTCAGGTGTGTCTATGTGTGTGGATATACTTAAGAAGTAGACACACAGAGATATATAAATAAAGGTGTTTTTTGTTTGCTTTTTTCTTTTCTCTCTCCTTTCCTTCCTTTTGAGCTGTGCTCAGTCGTGTCCAACTCCTGTGATCCCATGGCTGCAGCGCGCCAGGCTCCTCCATCCATGGAACTCTCAGGCAAGCGTACTGCAGGGGGTCGCCCCTGCCTTCTCTAGGGGCTCTGCCTGACCCACGGAGGGAGCCTGCGTCTCCTGTGACTCCTGCATGGACAGGCAGTGTTTACCGCTAGCGCCACCTGGGGCTTCCCTTGTGGCTCAGCTGGGAAAGAATCCCCCTGCAATGTGGGAGACCTGGGTTCGATCCCTGGGTTGGGAAGATTCCCTGGAGAAGGGAATGGTTACCCACTCCAGTATCCTGGTCTGGAGAATCCCATGGACTGTACAGTCCACGGGGTCACAAAGAGTCGGACACGACGGAGCAGCTCACTGAGCGCCCCCGGGGAGCCCTTCTCCTTCCTGCCCTGCCTTTCCGGCTCCCCGCTCCCCCTGCCTCTCCCGCTCCCGCTCCCCCTGCCTCTCCCGCTCCCCGCTCCCTCTGCCTCTCCCGCTCCCCCTGCCTCTCCCGCTCCCCGCTCCCCCTGCCTCCCCCCCCCTCTCCCGCTCCCCCTCCCCGTCTCCTCCCCGCTCTGTCCCCCCTCTGTTGTCTGTAGCACACGTGGGACTGTCCTGAAATCCTGTTCTGCAGCCCGCTTTTCTCACCCCACATTGCATCACGGTGCCTCTTTGGCTCTGAGAGACACACATTCCACAGTGGGCGGCTTGTTGTTGCCAACGAGCATGACGTGAGTGTCGGGTAATGTGTGGTGAGTGGCGCTGTGAGCAGGTGGACGTTGGGGCATCTCCATCTGCACCCACATGACCCTGGCGCCGGCTGGACCCTGGGCCCCAGGGCGCTCTCAGACCAACCATCCACAGCTGCGGAACCCTTTCCTCTCCGGCAGGTGCCAACAGCTGCTCTGGAGTTTGGAAGGGGCCTCTGTCTCCAGGGGCAGCCTGGCCAGCTCTGGATTGTAAGACTTGCTCCAAAGCAGGTACTTCTCCTGACATGACTGGCAAACTCCTCTACAAAGTGGAGAGGAGTGGGCCCAAGGGGCCTGGAGTTCAAGCATTCCCCTCCCCACATGGACTGATGGGTTTGCCTTAATTTAAATTAAAAAAAACATTTTATCAGAATGTCAGGAGCCCTCCTATATGATCCAAGCAAATCAGCTTTCCTTCCCCTTCTTACGGAGAAAATTTGAGAGAATAATAAAACAAACACCTGTGTATCTTTCACTCAGATTCATAGCACTTTCCCCCACATTGGCTTTGCTTATTTTTCTTTCTCTCTAGAAGTATGTATGTGTGTGTATATACACGCACACATACATGAGTTTCCCAGGTGCTGCTAGTGGTAAAGAATCCACCTGCAAAGCAGGAGATATAGCAGATGTGGATTTGATCCCTGGATGGGCAGGATCCCCTGGAGGAGGGCACAGCAACCCACTCCAGTATTCTTGCCTGGAAAATTCCATGCACAAAGGAGCGTGGCAGGCTACAGTCCACGGGGTCACAGAGAGTCAGACACAGCTTGACTAATGAGCACACACACACGTGAATGCTTTCTAAGTCACTTCAGTCGTGTCCAACTCTTTGCGACCTTACGGACCATAGTCCGCCAGGCTCCTCTGTCCATAGGATTCTCCAGCAAGAATACTGGAGTGGGTGGCTGTGCCCTCCTCCAGGGGATCTTCCCCATCAAGGAATTGAACCCACATGTCTTGTGTCTCCTGCTTTGGCAGGTGGGTTCTTTTACCACTATCACCACCTGGGAAGCTCCCCCTCTACATATATAAATTATAAATATTTATGCATATATATCGGAGAAGGCAATGGCACCCCACTCCAGTACTCCTGCCTGGAAAATCCCATGGCCGGAGGAGCCTGGTAGGCTGCAGTCCATGGGGTTGCTGAGGGTCGGACATGACTGAGCGACTTCACTTTCACTTTTCACTTTCATGCATTGGAGGAGGAAATGGCAACCCACTCCAGTGTTCTTGCCTGGAGAATCCCAGGGATGGGGGAGCCTGGTGGGCTGCCGTCTATGGGGTCACATAGAGTTGGACACGACTGAAGTGACTTAGCAGCAGCAGCAGCATGCATGTATATATTTAAACATTTAATTTGATTAAATTTTGGTTTTTGGCCACACCATGTGGCTTGCGGGTTCTTAGTTTGACCAGGGATGGAAACTGGCCCCCAGCAGTGAAAGTGCCAAGTCCTAATCACTGAACCTTCAGAGACTTCCCAGTTCTATTTTTAATTGTGGTTCCAGAATAAATCACATATTACATATCCAAAGTAAATCACAACTCTAATTTCTCCATTCAAAGCTATTTCTAATATTCCTTTACCAATTAGCTAGCCCTAAGGGTTGAATAAAGTTCCTTTCTCTCAGATAAGTTCCTGTCTTTAGTTCAGCTGCTTAGAATGTTAAAGCTGAGGCCCTTGTGAGTCTAGCTGCTTTCCTTTGAGTTGCAGGGCGGTCCACGAGAGTGTACACTTCCCAGGGGCAGACACATTTGCTTTGTTATTGCTGTTTGTCCATTGTTCAGAAGAGAACCTGGCACGTAGCAAATGCTGCTGCTAAGTAGCTTCAGTCGTGTCTGACTCTGTGCGACCCCACAGACAGCAGCCCACCAGGCTCCTCAGTCCATGAGATTCTCCAGGCAAGAGTACTGGAGTGGGTTGCCATTGCCTTTCCACATAGCACATACTCAGTAACTAAACGTTTGCTGAGTGATTTATTGTGGCCTCAGCGACCACTTAAGAGCTACAGGCAGCACAAAAGAGGATGAGATGCAAAAGCCAAGAAAACAAAACGTTCCTGGGAAATCCACGGCTAATGGATTAAAATCCATCACTCAGTCTACTTGAGATCCATTGGCTGGAGCTCAGGGCTACCCGCAGAGAGGCTGGAACATAAAGTTTTGCGTTGGGCACGTTGCTGCCGCACACACACACACACACACACAGACACACACAAGCTGCTTTTCTCTAAGTAAGGAAGAGGGGACTTCATATGCAGCAGCAAAGGGGAGAAATTTTTCTGAGCCTTAGGCACGTGCCTGTGGATGATTCTGCCTGGAGAGTGTGAGAAATCTAGACAGACAACAGATAACAAGGTGTCAGTCCACAGAAAAGGAGCCCAAAGCAACTGCTTCTCAGAAAACTGATTGGGATTAGTAGAGAAACAGCTCTGATGGTGAATTTGTGACTGTTTTCTGTCTGCAAGGGAACAGATGTCTTATTTGTGCCCAACCTACTGAAGTGGGGGGCCAACACAGTTTCTAAGAAGCTAAAAATGGACTTTGAGGTTCAGTCACTGGCCTGAGCTGAGCTCCACTACTGGTCAAGTCTGAACTGACAAGATAACGAACTGTTTGAACCAGACAGTCTTCTTTCCTGTGAACTGTATGGTTTTTACGTTTATCTTGTTGCTTGCCTTTGGTTGGCAAGACCGTCTTCGTGGAGTTCCTATACCCCGTGCATATCCAGAACTGGCGACATGCCTTGTGGAGCCTGGGCAAAATGAAAACGTGGGGCCCTTTGCTTTTGGATTTCAGGATGATGATCGTGAAATTGTAAACCAAGTGTGGGGCTGTCTGAGCACAGGGGCCCTTTCTGGGCAGTTCAGGAAGTGTTTGCACAGGTCACAAGCTCTTGAAGCTGGCTTGCCAGATCCTTACACGCGATGAACCTGCAAGACTGGGGCCAGTCATCTCTGACTTATTTTTGACAGTTAACCTGAAGATCCCACCCGACAGGATCGACTCCCTCTGCATTGGATCAGATTTTCCCTGCTTGGCCTGGCAGTGAACTCAGACTCACTCACACTCATGGTGAATCAGAACTTGTTATTTAAAAATACTATCAATGGCAATTTTAGAGTGGCTGCCACAGAGTACTTAGACTAAATGTGGGAATTGAGACTATGGTTTGTGTGTGTGTGTGTTTCCTTCTATGACTCCGCTAAAATGTCAGCAAAAGGAAAGTAAAAGGTATGAATTCACAAGGATAAAGAGATCACGGGAGGTGAGCAGAGCCGCTGAGAGAGAAAGAAAACTAAAGCCCCTAGAAAGGGGCAGGGGAACCAACAAGGCACGAGTTGAGTCTTACTGCAGAAATCCTTAAAGACGCAGGAGCTGGCACCCAGGGATCTCTTTTTGTGTGTTTTTTTGGCTGCTTGGCTTGTGGGATCTTAGTTCCCCGACCAGGGATTGAACACCAGCCCTCGGGGGTAAAAGAGTCAGGTCCCGATCACTGGACGGCCAGGGCATTCTCTAGCAGCTATCTCGAGAGTTAGGGGTGGGCTGGGGCTGAAAACAGAAAGACAATAGAAAGTCCAAACGAAAAGCGGCTGCACCCCAGATTGTTTCTCTTGCTCCAAGAAAGACTTAGAGCAAATTTTTATCGCTGTAGAAGTCGACCCACAGAGCTTTTGGGTTTGGGAATGCCATGCAGAATTGAGGGCAGTAATTGAGTACCGTACTGCCAGTGGGGATGAATGAAAATCTACAGGAAGGCTGCCTGGCCTGCTCGTAGCCAAATGGCCCCCAGAGTGCCGAGGCCAGGCTTCCAGCAGGGACGCAGGGAAGTCCCCTCTAGGGTGACTACTTGCCAGGAGAAGAGGCCATCTTGGCCCCCCATCTCCAGAGGCCAGCACCCCTCTAAACTGCCCTTTGCTGACGTCTACAAGCAAGAAACTCAGGCATGCCGAGTTGTGCTTCGCTCTTTAATGCGAGTGGACAAAATAGGGAAAAGATACTAGAAGAAAAGACAAGATAAAAGTCAAGGAACAGGAGAAGGACTTGGGGGAAACAGAATACAGAGGCTAGATGTCAGCTTTGAAACACTGTGAACATAGCACGCGAGGACGCCGCTCCACATCACTCTCTGTTTCCACTTCTTGCGTAAATCCATCACCTCTCAACGTGACACAGTCTGTCTATTGGTTGTTCACTCTCTGTTGCTCCTCGTTGAGTAGCCCACTCTTTCATCTGCTCATGACTGTCACAGAGTAAGTGCTCACCCCCTGCTGTTGACTGAACGGATAAAAAATGTTCATAAACAAGAACGGGATGCTGTAAAAAGGGCGCAAAGACGAGCAGAAGAGACACTGGGGTAATAATCGTGTGCTACGAGAATTTAGAAATCCAGGGGCTTCCCCGCTGGTCCAGGGTTTCAGAGCCCACCTGCCAGAGCAGGGCACAAGTTCGATCCCTGGTCCAGGAAGATGTCTCACGCCACGGAGCAGCTAAGCCCACGTGCTGCTGCTGCTGGGCCTGAGGACTGCAACCACTGCGGCCCACTTGCCTAGAGCCTGCGCTCGGCAGCAAGACAAGCCACGGAAATGAGAGCCCACGCGCCACAGGGGCGAGTAGCCCCTGCTCCCTGCAACTGGGGAAAGCCCACACGTAGTAACAGGTACCCAGCGCGGCCAAGACTGACTAAACAATAGTGCACTGGCTCACCAAAAGAAAAAGAAAATCTAAAAATTCAGTTCAGTTCAGTCGCTCAGTCGTGTTCGACTCTTTGCGACCCCATGAATTGCAGCATGCCAGGCTTCCCTGTCTATCACCAACTCCCGGAGTTCACTCAGACTCACGTCCATCAGTAGGAGATTTAAAAAATAAAAGTGAGGAAATATCCTCAAATATAGAATAAAACAATGAAAAATAATTTAGAAAACCAGAAGAAAATTGGAAAGATGAGCCAAGGAGTTTTAGCGTCTGACTAATAGAAGTTCCAAAGAGAAAGAATAGAAACATCGGAAGGGAAGTGGTTGGCACAGAAATGATGAAGAAAAATTCTCAGAAATAAAAGGTATTTTCAGAATTCAAATTCACTGAGTCTGGAAAAATAAATGCACACCATCCCAAGGCACCACTCAGGAAATTTCAGATTTTAGGGTTAATTATAAGATCCTAGAAAGCTTCTAGAGAGTAGATCAGATCAGATCAGATCAGATCAGTCGCTCAGTCGTGTCCGACTCTTTGCGACCCCATGAACCGCAGCACGCCAGGCCTCCCTATCCATCACCAACTCCCGGAGGTCACTCAGACTCGCATCCATCGAGTCAGTGATGCCATCCAGCCATCTCATCCTCTGTCGTCCCCTTCTCCTCCTGCCCTCAATCCCTCCCAGCATCAGAGTCTTCTCCAATGAGTCAACTCTTCGCATGAGGTGGCCAAAATACTGGAGTTTCAGCTTTAGCATCATTCCTTCTAAAGAAATTCCAGGATTGATCTCCTTCAGAATGGACTGGTTGGATCTTCTTGCAGTCCAAGGGACTCTCAAGAGTCTTCTCCAACACCACAGTTCAAAAGCATCAATTCTTCGGCGCTCAGCCTTCTTCACAGTCCAGCTCTCACATCCATACATGACCACAGGAAAGACCATAGCCTTGACTAGGCGAACCTTTGTTGGCAAAGTAATGTCTCTGCTTTTGAATATGCTATCTAGGTTGGTCATAACTTTCCTTCCAAGGAGTAAGCGTCTTTTAATTTCATGGCTGCAGTCACCATCTGCAGTGATTTTGGAGCCCAGAAAAACAAAGTCTGACACTGTTTCCACTGTTTCCCCATCTATTTCCCATGCAGTGATGGGACCAGATGCCATGATCTTCGTTTTCTGAATGTTGAGCTTTAAGCCAACCTTTTCACTCTCCACTTTCACTTTCATCAAGAGGCTTTTTAGCCCCTCTTCACTTTCTGCCATAAGAGTGGTGTCATCTGCATATCTGAGGTTATTGATATTTCTCCCAGCAATCTTGATTCCAACTTGTGTTTCTTCCAGTCCAGCCTAACCACAAATAAAAGATGAGTGTCAGAATGGCATTGGGCCTCCCAGCAGAACACTGGAAACCAGAAGATGGGGCAACGCGTTCAAAGACCGAGAGAGGATGATCTGCAACTTCCAGTTCTGCACTCAGACACAGTGTTACGGGGACGGTGCAAGAAAGAACTGCTCAGACACGCCAGGCCGTAAAAATACACCGCCGATCAACCTGTGTCAGGAAGCCCCAGAGAGTGCATCAAAAGTAGGAACTAAACTGAGAGAAGATCTCAGATTGACAGGGGAAATGTATTCCCATCCCGGAGGTATTCTCAGGACGAGCGCTCCACATCAGATCAAAAGGGCGGCCAGTCCAGAGAGGAGCAGCAGTGTGCAGGGTCCCAGGAGAGGTGTCCTCGAGAAATTCACCCAACTTGTGGTTTACCTGACGCATTTGTCTGGGCGTGGATGTTGAGTTCTGTTTGGAACTAGTCTGGGGATAGTTTGAGTCAATTGTAAGTATATAAAAAACCAAGCAAATGAAAAACGAAGGCAATATGAACTCAGGAAAAGCAAACTGCCCTGTAAGAAAGGGTATGTGATCGTAACATGCCAGACGACTCAGCCAAGAGTTACATTTTTGTAGTCAGCCATGTCATGTAAGTCTTAAATAGCAATTTTAACAAAAAACCTTGATAAAACTTTATCAAGAGAATGTCAAAGGTATATAGGGATGTGTGGGTTAAAAGAATGAAACCCTGTTTCCTAGCCTGTGAAGTTCAAAGTTAAAATTTTGAAACAAAAAAAGAAACAAGAAACAGCCATAGGCACGTGATTTAGGAACACGATGGTGAACAGGAGCAGACGGGGTTGACAGGGGTCGCCTTGGGGTTGGAAGCTGGGCACAGGCAGGGTTGAGGGGAGGGAAGGCTTTTCTGTCGTAAGCCTTGTGATACCGCTTCACTCTTTAAACTGCACAATGAAGTCCTTTGATGCTAAAAGTGATTAAAAGCGGTTTGCTAATGGGCTGATGGGCCGAACACCACCTCCTCTGTCATCTGTTGGCCTCTTGGTGTGGTGTTCACAGCGAGGGCTTGACGGCAGCGGCAGTCTTGGAGCTTAGTCATGTGGAGTGTGACGTCTTCTTTGAAGCCGTCACGAGCTTATCATGTTCTTCTAGTCTCGCTGGGAACAGAAGGTCTGGGAACCAAGGGCTGGGAGATGGGCATGGAGTCTTTCACACAGATGGAAGGATAAACAAACATGCATATAACATACAAACATCTGGTTATTTCTTCCAACAGAAAAAAAACTGCAAAACCTTCTTTTGACTTCACTTCCCCCTCCAGCTATTTCCCTATTTTTATATCACTTTATAGCCACATTGTTCTAGATTGTTGTCCTTACTTAGTGTCTTGAATTTTTCTCCCTGGCTGCCTTGAACCCATTCCAGTCCGTGTTTGCTAAAAACGCTGCTTCTTTCAAGATCTTTAACGGCCTCTGTGATACTAAATCCAATGGTGAATTTTGTTTTTATCTTCCTATTGACAGCATCTGATTCAGCTGATGGCATTGGATTCCCCGCAACGCTTTGTACTCGGAAGGAGGGCTCAGGGTCATTGATACTTCTGTTCCATGGTAGAAGGGGAAGAGAGCCGAAGGATCACCCTGGAGATTTCCACTGCTTCAGCCTGGGAGACAGACATCTCCTCTTCTCACATATCATTGGCCACAAACAACCTTCTCTGTGCCCAGGAAGAGGAGCGTAAATGGGATTTGGTGAACAAAAAGCATGGCCTTGACTCGGTTACTCTTCAGGGTGTACATGTGTGAGGGCCCAAGGGAGTATATGGACCATCATGGAATTGTAGTTATATTTGGTTATGACATATGCTTTATTATAAAAAAGTTTTTTAATACAATTCCCAAAGTGAGCTCTCTTCTTATCTCCTGTTCGGATTTACGGCATCCGTAATCTCCACCTTTGCCCTGAAACAACGCTACTGCAGGACTCAGCAACTCCTTCTATTCTTTCACTCTTTACAACAGCCTGCAGACTTTTAGCCTCCTCTTAGAGACTGGGAAGTAAAGACTGGAGAGGTTACATGCTTGGTCTGAGGTCACGCAGCTAGCAAGTGGCTGAACTAGGATGCCAGCATGAGGGTCCGGGTTCCCGGCTTTGTTTCTGACCTCATCCTATGGTCCTGGGAGGGGGGTAGACCCTATCAGAGATGAAGCGTCATCTTCCCATGACATGTGGGTGCCTTCCAGCCCCAGAGCTATCTGCTGCCGTCTCCTGACGTTCACAGTCATGGGTGAGAAGTTGCTGTAGCCCAGAGAGCGTGTGATCTGACAGTCCCTGAGTCTGCAAGCTGCCTCTCCTCTTCTGGATATTTCACACCCCCATCTCGCCTAATGCCCAGGCACTGAGTATATAGTAGGCACCGGGAAATATACTTGATTAATGTCTTAGAGCAGCAACACTGATGGAGTTGTTAGAGTACCTTAATGTTCCTACTACTGATGACCGTACACACATAATCCCATGGATTGACACATGGCAAAACTGAAGTGCAAAGAGGATGCAGCAATATGCTCAAGATTACTCACTTACTAACTATTCTATATACTGTTAATGGGCACTGATTATCTGCCAGGCTGTGGATTAGATGTTGGGATATAATTTTAAGTTCTCTGCATTTAAACAATGATTCGGAGATGTAGCTGGAGTTAGAACTCAGATTTGTTCTGATTTAAACTGTTCTTTCCTTTTTAATAAGACAAACATACTGCGTCTCTTCCTTCGAGGATGATCGTAAGGCTATTTTCTTTGTGAAGTTTTTTTCGAGTCTTCCTGTCTCCCTCCCAGATCAGATATGGAAGCACAATTAATGTCCTGCAAGTCTTCGGGGTTACAAAAGCACTCTTGGTGGCCTCTCTGTCTCCTGGCCCTGGACATGAAGCTCTGGATGGCATCTTCTCAGGACGGCAAATGTCTGTAGCTTGTGAATTACTGCCTGGGCTTGAGCTGTTTAGCAGGCATTGCTAATCCCTTACGACACCTTTTCAGAGACATAGCCTGGGAATGCTCTCTGCCTCCCCTCTGGACTAGCACAGATTCCTGTAAAGGGCTTTTGATCTCCAGGCTCTGCTCTGACACGTACGCCACGTGGTGTGATGGGTGGGACCGTTTGGTAGTGTCTTTGTGGGGAGAGCTGGAGGTGAGCATGACTGTCAGATGACAGCAATAAGCACAGCACATCCTTCTGGTCGTGGTGGTGACCTGACTCCTTTGGAGACAGTGTGATGCTATTTCATGACGTCCACCATATAGTGATTCATAATTTTTATTTATTTAAAAAAATTCGAATGGCATGTAATCTTTTTTTTAAATTTTTGCTCCTCAATGTTTATTTCTTTAGGATAGATTTGCTAGACGTAATCCCAAGAAGAAAAAAGTAAATATTGAAAACCTTTTGATACCAATTTCCCAACTACACAAAACAATTCCTTACAAAAAAAAATCCTTACAAAATATTTGTTGAGTGGCCAGATAAATGAACAAATAAAACTTTAAATGTGCTAACGCACTTTCAAACAATCTCGTATACCTCTGGCTACACAGCAACAAACACGGACAGTTGTACCTCTCCTGTCTCTTTCTAATTTTGACGGGCAGAAGCAGCATCTCAGCTCTTCTTCTTTCGTAACGGGAGAGGCTGGACACTGTTTTCCATATTCCTTTTTTTAACTTATACATATATCGCCTCTGCTTTTCCCTTTCCTTCCCATTTAGGTCACCACGGAGCACTGAGTAGCATTCCCTGAGCGACACAGCAGGTTCTCGCCCGTTATCTGTTTCATTAGTCAGTCAGTGTTCGTCGCTCAGTCGTGTCCGACTCTTTGCGACCCCACGGACCGCAGCCCGCCAGGCTCCTCTGGCGAGATTCTGCAGGCGAGAACGCTGGAGTGGGTTCCCATTTCCTTCTCCCATTTTATACATCGTATCAGTATTATATCAATCTCCCAATCCATCCCACCCTGCTTGGCAAGTTTTGAATGTTCCACTCCATTTATAGTTATTATAAAGCAGTGACTGTGTTCCCTTCCCCATACAAGGTATCCTTGTAGTTTATCTTACACACAATAGTCTACGCCCTTTGATCCCCTTTTCCCATAGGGCCCCTTCCCTCTTCCCTGTCCCCACTGGCAACCGCTATTTACTGTCTCTATTTGTGAGTCTGCTTCTGTTTTGCTACATTCGCTAGTTTGTTAGATTTCACACATGAGTGATATCATAAAGTATTTGTCTTTCTCTGACAGATAAATTTGAATTCCTGATTAAGAGAGTGGGAGTTGGTTTCTCTGTTATTTGCAAGCAACACGTTCCTGATAGACAAGGTCTCATTTTATAGACAAGGAACCTGAGGACCAGAGAAGGGGTCGTGAGGTCCCCAATGGCACCGGGGTGCTGAGGGGCATTCATCGCCTCAGCCACCTTTAAAGAAACCTGGGGACTTCCCTGGTGGTACAGTGGATAAGAATTCCCCTGCCACTGCAGGGGACACGGGTTCGATCCCTGGCCCAGGAAGATTCCACATGTCCCGGAGCAACAAAGCCCCTGTGCGCAATGGCTGAGCCCACGCTCCAGGGCCCGTGAGCCGCAGCGCCCGCGCCCCTGTGCTGGAAGGACTGAAGCCCCTGTGCCCAGGCTTGTGCTCGGCAATAGGAGAGGCCAGTACACGGAGAACTGGCGAGGAGCAGTCCCGGCTCACCGCAACTAGGCAAGCCCCCGCGCAGCAGCAAAGACCCAGCACAACCAAAACAAATAAATGAAATAAAAAATAACCATGGTCCCCAATGCCTCCTTGTTGCTGTAGTTGTTCAGTCGCTGAGTCATATCCATATCTTTGTGACCCCATGGACTGCAGCACGCCAAGCTTCCCCTGGCATTGGGACACTAGCAACATCCTGAGCACACGGGGATTATACAGATAGCCCTGTTATCCATGCAGTTTACTTCTGAATCTCTTCATAATTGTTTTTAAGGGCTGTTCCTGGTCAATTCTCCTTTCCTGGGACTTCTAGGGATAGCTGAAATTCAGATCAAGCAGTCTTACCATACAATTGAACTAATACATTTGTTTGACAGAGACCATTTTATCACGCACACACACACAGACACACCCTCCCACATATTTAATTGTTGATGCTTCACTCACGTATGACCTCCTGGGGGATGGGCTACCCCGTGATTCAGACTTCACCCCATTTCCCTGCTGTGGACGGATGTCTGTGAATGCTGCTACAGGGATCCTCCCCGTGGCCAGTGTTAGACACGCATTTGTCTGGTTTGATTTTCTTTTGCTTTTGGGCTCAAGTTGCCTTGAATCTTGGACTCTGAGCTAATTTGCTCCCTCTCTGTATCCACAGTATAAATTATTCTCACAAGTGCTTGCCTTGGTATCCGCTACAGCAAATCTTTTCTGAACACGTTTAATCTATTTATTCATTTCACTCCACAATCACTCAACGCTATGTCCTAGGCAGAAAGCTATGAACAGCACAGATAAATCCCAGCTCTCATAGAAGGTACTTATACATTCCAGAGGACCTAGGAGCTATTTTGTCTTCCTGCAGTGTCTTTGGATGTACAAAACCTGCACATTTATGTTAACGGCTTTTTATTTATTGTGTACAGGGTGAGGTTTACTGGAAGGAAGGAAAACTTCATTTCATTGGTGATAATCATCTTTTTCTGTTTTTAATTCTTTCTCCTGTTGGCTGGAGAGTCATTTCCTGTTCCCTTTTGTTTCTCTCTTCCTGTTGATCCTCTAAAGACGTCTATACCCACTGGATCCTCTGGCCCCTTCGAGTGCACGCGTGCACCAGGTGTATCCTAGCGGACTCAAGCAATGTAGACAGCGTGATCCGTGCCCTACCCGGAGCGCCCATTCCATCTTCCCTATAGCCCTGAGGGTGCATAAGGTTGGGTATCACAGGAAAAGATTTTTCTAAAATGAGTTAACTTCAAATCTTTATTTCAATTTCTTTCAACTTTATTACTATTTGAATTCTGAATGTTCAGGATAAATTCAGTTCTTATTTAGTCTTGACAGCCTCCTCCATGCCTGGTGCTTCAGCAACACGCCATTGCTTGCTTGCTGAGTCTCTTCAGTCGTGTCCGACTCTGTGACCCCACAGACGGCAGCCCACCAGGCTGTTGCTTCAGTCGTGTCCGACTCTGTGCGACCCCATAGACGGCAGCCCACCAGGCTCCCCCGGCCCTGGGATTCTCCAGGCAAGAACACTGGAGTGAGTTGCTGTTTCCTTCTCCAGTGCATGAAAGTAAAAAGTGAAAGTGAAGTCGCTCAGTCGTGTCAGACCCTCAGTGACCCCATGGACTGCAGCCTTTCAGGCTCCACCATCCACGGGATTTTCCAGGCAAGAGGACATGCCATAGATGGAGACAAAATTAAGCCTGGCTAAGGTGGCATTCGATACCACAAAACTCACCTGGTTGGATGGCATCAGTGACTCAACGGGCATGAGTTTGGGCAAACTTAGGAAGATGGTGAAGGACAGGGAAGCATGACATGCTGCAGTCCATGGGGTTACAAAGAGTTGGACATGACTGAGCGACTGAGCAGCAACGGTAACAAGGCGGCTGTGGGGTCACAAAACTGGCCTGGGCTGGCCATGCTGGGCATCAGAGTTTTGACCACAGTGAAGATTTATGCAGTCTAAACATCTAACTTTATCTATTGACAGCCAGTGTGAGATGGAGTTCATGCTGTGAGAATCTCCTCTGCTCTACAAACATAGCAAGTAATGGATAAAACAAACAGTAAACCGAAGAAGGCAGTCAGGCTTCGATAGCAGACAGGCACTTTCAAAGGTCAGCTGGCACCGACCAGGAGTGGGCGGGGGTCCCGGGGGGGGACCCGCAGGTTTGGATGCTGAGGCACCTTGTGGTGGGAACCGAGTCAAGAGCGTTTCCTGTGAGATGGGGAAACGGAGGCAGGCTCACGGACTAACGCCCAGCGTGAGGGCGGACTTCATTTCTCATCCTCCACCCGCGTGGGGAGAGGCTAGAAACAGACCTGCTGCCAAATGCTGAGGGAGCAGTGGCTCCCCTCCAGCCTGAGGCTGGGAGGGAAGGCTGAGACATCAACCTTCCCCCGACCCAGCCTGCATCGCCCGCAGCTCTGCAGAATGGCCCCTCTGGCTGCTTCCCCCGACCCAGCCTGCATCGCCCACACCTCTGCAGAATGGCCCCTCTGGCTGCTTCCCTCGACCCAGCCTGCATCGCCCACACCTCTGCAGAATGGCCCCTCTGGCTGCCTGTGGGAGGTTTGGATGGGGGACCCCCCAAGCTGCTAAGCAGGACAGTGGAATATACAAGCAAAGGAGAAGAGGGGAGAGAGAGAGAGAGAGAAATGAGAGAGGGAGCTGAGATAAACACACCACCTCATGTTCCAAATAAGACTATGAACCAAAGCAAAAAAATTACAGGCCAGTATCACCGATGAACATGGGTGCAAAACTCCTCAATGAAATTCTGGCAAACAGAATCCAACAACATGTTAAAAAGATCATACATCATGACCAAGTGGGCTTTATCCCAGGGATGCAAGGATTCTTCAATATTTGCAAATCAATCATTGTGATACACCACATTAACAAACAGAAAGATAAAAGCCACATGATTATCTCATAGATGCAGAGAAAGCCTTTGACAAAATTCAACATCCATCTATGATAAAAACCCTCCAGAAAACAGGCATAGAAGGAACATACTTCAACATAATAAAAGCCATATATGATAAACCCACAGCAAACATTATCCTCAATGGTGAAAAATTGAAAGCATTTCCCCCAAAGTCAGGAACAAGACAAGGGTGCCTACTCTCACCACTACTATTCAGCATGAAAAAATTGATGAATAAAAGCTAGTACTAAGAAAAGTAGCCAACAAACCAACAGTTAGAACACGGGTTCACTTCTGATGAAACTGATTTTACAGAATGATTAGACAAGGCTTAGGACAATGGCAAGCCACTCCAGTACTCTTGCCTAGAAAATCCCACAGATGGAGGAACCTGGTGGGCTGCAGTCCATGGGGTCGCTATGAGTCGGACGCGACTGAGCGACTTCACTTTCTCTTTTCACTTTCACACAATGGAGAAGGCAATGGCAGCCCACTCCAGTGTTCTTGCCTGGAGAATCCCAGGGATGGCAGAGCCTGGTGGGCTGCCGTCTATGGGGTTGCACAGAGTCGGACACGACTGAAGCGACTTAGCAGCAGTAGCAGGACTTCCCTGGAAGTCCGGTGGTTTAGACTCCACGCTTCCACTGTGGGGGACACAGGTTCCATCCCAGGTTGGGGAATTAAGACTGTGGATGCTACATGCCCCAAAATTAAAAAAAAAAAAGTAGACAAAGCTTTCAAGTAAATATACCGATTGTTTCAAAGAAGTAAATAAAATAAAAACTTCCACTTCAATAACAAAAAGAATGGCTGTAAAAGAGTGAGGAGACATGAGAAAGGGCAAGTTAGAATATCTGAACATGAAGAAATGATCACATGGGGATTTGGGTTATGGTGGCTATTTGTTATACATATTGACATGCAGTATCACAGTCTTTCTAAAGCACAGTGAAATCACAGTAAAGAGACTAAAGACGGGAGAAAAGAAACCAACAAGAAAGGGGACAACAGGTGAAGAGACAATGGCTACAGTATTTCGGAATCCGGAGAGGAGAGGAACGAATGGTAGCTGATTGGTAAACCAGCCAGACCTTTGAGTCATTATGGTCTCAGGAAGCTTAAAAAACCCCAGTTCACCCTGAGAACCCTCTAAATCTCCAGAACTAGCAACTCCAGCAAACGCTGCACCTGGAACAAAAGCAGAGGCTGAACCAGAAAGGTTGAGTGCAAGTTGTTTGAGAAGCAATTGCGCTTCGCTTTCCTCTCCCCCTGCAGGGCTCTCTCACCCAAGGAGCACTGTAAAATGATGAAGCAGAGCCTGTGTCCACGTGCACCAGGCGTGGCTGAGGGCGGGGCTACCATGTTGAAAGCCAGGGGTCTTGGGTGACCACGTGCAGAAAGCCTATAAAATGCTGAGACACCCAGGACTTTCCCTCTTGGCTCTAGAATGCTGGGCGCCTGAACTGGACCGTCCAGAAAGTGTTTGGAAGATTCTTCTATGAGAAATAGAGCCAGTCAGAGAAGAAAGCCCTAAAGATAAAGACATGGAGAGGTGCCCCCAAGAAGTGACCTACTCAGAGTACCATAGAGGAGAGCTAAGTCACTCACCTGCCCAGAACTCCTGTTTATGCTTAATCCTAAGGTGGCTCAGAGGGTAAAGAACCTGCCTTGAATGCGGGAGACCCGGGTTCAGTCCCTGGCTCGGGAAGATCCCCTGGAGAGAGGGGATCTTCACTCCAGTACTCTTGCCTGGAGAATCTGATGGACAGAGGAGCCTGGTGGGCTACAGTCCATGGGGTTGCTGAGAGTTGGGCGTGACTGAGCGATGAGCACTTTATACTTTGTCCCGAGGAGATAATCTGAGATTACTAGACAGTTGAGGGAAGCCTCCAGTGTAGAGCACAGACAACACAATGAACAGACAGAAGAAAGCAATTTGGAGGGAACGAAGACTATACAGGGGGATGAGGAAGCAAAGAACCAAAAAATGTAAAGCTAGTGTTGTTAGAGAAAAAGAGACTGTGTGTATGCAACAGAGTGTTAACAGTTCAGAAGTTTTTTTTTTTTAAAGGACAATTAGAAATTAGAAACATGATGGCGGAAATGAAAAAACTCAGTGAAAATGCTGGAAGCCAAAGTTGGCGAATTTGCCTAGAAATCAGAATGAAAACATGGAGCACAGAGAGGAAAATAAGAGAGAAAAGATAGAGAAAAAATGGAAGGACATTTAATGTATGAATAATGTTAGCTCTAGAGGGAGAGAACAAAGGAAATGGATAGGGGAAAAGGAATAAAATAATTCTGGAAAAGTTTCCAGGTTAAAGTACACGAATGTGGATACTGAAAGAGCTCGCCAAATGCCGAGTAGAGTGGGTCAAAATACAGCCAACCAAGGCATGTCCTTGTGAGATTTCAAATCCTAGGGAGATAGAGACGATCCTAACGTGTTTCAGAGAAAAAAACACACACACGTTCAAAGGACCATGAACGATAAGATCTTCAGTGTCTCAAGAAGAACATAGATAAGAGTGGAGTGATATCTCATAAATTTTAAAGGAAAGAACCTAGAATTCTATATCCAGTCAACCTATCAACAGAGTGTGGATTTTTAGAAACCCCCCAAAAAGATACACTCCAAATATCAGAAAATAATACGTTTTCACTCTGCTGTACAGCATATTGGACAATATTGTAGATAAATCATACTTCAATTTTAAAGAAACATAAAAAGTATACTTTCACATGCCTTTTCTTAGAGGGCCTTTGTGGAAGGGTGTGCTCCACACAATGAAGGCTGCAAATCAAGAAAGGGAACTAACGGAGACTCGGAAGCCAGCGCAGAGGAGAGTGATGGCAGCCCTTGAAGCGATGGTGACGGGGAACCCGCGCGTGGACAGATAATACATGCATAGAGGACAAAATCCAACAGGAGCAGAATGGAAAACGCCAGGTTATCACATGCGCTTCCAGAGTTGCTGCGTGCACAGGTAGCAACATGTACCTTCAGGAAGGTTTCTCTCGTTCAGGCCAAGCCTATGGTCCTCTGCCCTGAAGTCCCTGGAGGCCAGGAGGCTCTGCATATTGTTGATAAAAAGACACACCAGATCTTTTTAGCTTTCTGATTTATATTGGAGTGTAGCTGATTAACAATGCTGTGATAGTTTCAGGTGGACAGCAGAGGGACTCAGCCATACACATACGTGTGTCCACTCTCCCCCAAACTCCCCTCCCATCCAGGCTGCCACACGACACCGAGCAGAGTTCCCTGTGCTTTGCAGTAGGCCCGTGTTTGTTATCCGTTTTAAATACAGCAGGGCACAGCAGACCTTGGTGCAGTCACCCCCATCAGGGCCTCGTTCCATCTCAGGCATAAGGACCCGTCTCTGCGGGCATTATCAGGAAAAGTGAAGGCTCCTTTGGCTCTGAGGTGGGCACTGTGCTCGGTCCCGAGTTTTCAAGTCTGCTCTAACCCAGACTGCTTTTTCTCACTGTGCCTGCTACCTAGTAATCCCCACCACATAATTAAGTTATGAATAATTTAAACGATAAAAAGTAGTTAACACATCCCTACTATTTCTTTTTCTACTTATTGGGAAACTTAAGAATGCAACCTTGAATCACTCCAAGTAAAGATGAAATAGATGCCACAATAATAAAATATTTATAGCTGAACAGTAATAAACGTGCTAAAATTTTAAAAAAATTGCTTGATGTAGCTAAAGTGGTGTCTAGAGGAAAATTGCATTAATTTTCCTTAATTGGCACTTGTTATAAATGAGAAAAATGAAAATAAATGTGTTGGAGTCCACTAAAAAACAAAAAGAACAATGAAGTAACTTATTGGTAGAAGAAGGGAAATAACAAATACAAGAAAAGAAGTTAATTAAATAGAAATTTAGAGAGGACACAAAACCAAAAACTTACTCAAGCAAAATAATGAAATAGTTAAAGAGCTAGTAAAACTCGTCAAGAAATAGAGGACATGTATATAAATAAGTAATAATAACAAAAAAGGCTGGTCATCATCCATGAAGTGGTTAAATATTTTGAGTATCCCCTGGATATAGAACAGAAGAGATTTTATCAGTTAATGAGAAAGGATATTATCAACATGAGTAAAAACTAAAATTTGATCTCTGCTTCATGGCATAAGCAAAGATTAAATACAGGTATTTAATCCATATCAAAGACCTCAGTACAAAAAAACACACAAAAAACTAGACATTTGTAGAACAAGGTTGAGAACAAGAGCACAAACCATACAGGGGAAGATAGGTGCATTTCACGACATGAAACTTCATGATGCTGCACAAAGCCAAAAGATTGGGAAAACATTGACTGTATAACAAAGTATGTGTGTTTAAAGAATACACAAAATTTCTACAAATAATTGAAAATGGTGTTGCTGCTGCTGCTAAGTCGCTTCAGTCGTGTCCGACTCTGTGTGACCCCATAGACGGCAGCCCACTAGGCTCCCCTGTCTCTGGGATTCTCTGGGCAGGAACACTGGAGTGGATTGCCGTTGCCTTCTCTGAAAATGCTGTTACTCAACAGGAAAATGAAGGAATGCAATGCACAGGAGAGGAAATCCACGTGGTCAACAAGCATTTGACATGATGCCTAACGCTCCTTTGGTCTAAACTGTAAGAGGCTGCATCACCCCGGGGCTGGCTTTGAACGAGAAATAGCGTAAGTAACTCTCAAACACTGCTGGTGGGAAGGGAGTTGGGGAAACCCTTTTAGAGGGCGGCTGGTGTCATTCGGTAGTCTGGGAGCTGCTCATTTAGGCATACACCCTAGAGCAGCAGTTCTCAAATTTTGCTTGTCTCAGAATCACCTGGTGGGCTTGTTAAAGCACGCAGGACTGGGCCCCACTTCCAGAGTTTCCAACCCAGAGGGTCTGGGGAAGGAGCTGAGGATGTGTGTCTAACAAGTTCTCAGGTGCTTCTGCTGCTGGTGGAGGGACCACACTTGGAGGACACCGCCTGAGAAGGCCTTCTGGGGACGTGCACGAGAACGCTTGTCGTGGGGCTTTCCTGGGCGTCCTGCGGGTTCAGGTTCGACCCGTGCTCAGGGAGCTACACTCCCACATGCCTGGGGGCCAGAAAACCAAAGGTCATAAAACAGAAGTAGTATCGTAAGAAATCCACTGAGACTTACAAAAAGAATACTTATCCTTAGGGAGAGCAAAAAATCAGAAACAAACGCCCTCCGGCAAGAGAACCAAGAGGAAATTACACTTTTTTAATACCACAGAATATACATAGAAATTAAAGTGAACAAAACTAGAGATGCAAATGTAACATAAAAAATGAAAAACAATGTTCTATGAGAAAAGCAAATTACAAAGTGATATATGGAGTTTGATACCATCTATGTACATTTTAAGGAAATGCAATTTGAAAATAATATAATGTTTGTGGATAACAAATGGTATAAATCACGCCTGAGCAGGATGATGCCAAATACATGAGGATGGTTAGTTCTGAGGAAAGAGTGAAGGTGATGGCATGGAGAAACAGAACAGCAGGTCATATAAACTGTGCATGTACTTTAAAGAGTTCTCTTTCTTTCTTTCATCTAGCTAGCTATCTAGCTAGTATTTATCAGCTATATATATATATATATATATTTTTTTTTTTTTACAAAAAGACATCCTAAGTAAATATCGCTGTCTTAGTTCAGGCCGCTATAACAATACCATTGACTGCTGCTGCTGCTGCTGCTAAGTCGCTTCAGTCGTGTCCGACTCCGTGCGACCCCATAGACAGAAGCCCATCAGGCTCCCCTGTCCCTGGGATTCTCCAGGCAAGAACACTGGAGTGGGCTGCCATCTCCCTCTCCAACGCATGAAAGTGAAAAGCAAAAGTGAAGTCACTCAGCCACGTCTGACCCCCAGCGACCCCATGGACTGGAGCCTACCAGGCTCCTCCGTCCATGGGATTCTCCAGGCAAAAGTACTGGGGTGGGGTGCCATTGACTAGGTGGCACAAAAACAACAGAAATTGATTCCTATCAGTTCTGGAGGCTGGAAGTCTGAGACCAGGGAGTCAGTACGATTATGTCTGGTGAGAAAACTCTTTCCAGTTGCAGACTGCCAAATATTTGTTGTATCCTCAAATGGAAGGAAGAGGGCAAGAGAGCTTTCTGGAGCCCCCTTGTGTAAGAGAACTAATCGCATTCATTAGGATTCCATCCTCCTGACCAAATTACCCCCCAAGGACCCCAACTCCTAGTACCACCACATCGGACATCAGCATTTAACATATGGATTTTGGAGAGACACAAACACCCAGTCTGTAACAACTGCCAAAGGTTAATATTCGATAAAGCTAGGGAGGGGCACACGTTCATCTCTGTGTCATGTTCCTTCTTGTGTAAATATTCGAATGGATGGAAGTATTTCATGATAAAAATACATTGAAAAGAATACCTGCAAAAACGCCAGCCCAGGCTTTGTTTCTGGAAGTTGTTAAAGATGAAAAACATAACTTTGAGAAGTCTGAGTCTCTATTGTGAAATGAGAGCTGCATACAGCGCCATGTGCATGCAGGCCTGCTAAGTCGCTCAGTCGTGTCCGACTCTTTGCAACCCCATGGACTGTAGCCCACCAGGCTCCTCTGTCCATGGGGATTCTCCAGGCAAGCATACTGGACTGGGTTGCCATGCCCTCCTCCAGGGAATCTTCCCGACCCAGGGATGGAACCCACGTCTCCTGCGTTGGCAGGCAAGTTCTTTGGCAGTAGCACCACCTGGGAAGCCCATACAATGCCACATACTTCATTGTAATGATACGGAAATTAAAACTACCAGTGTATGTATGTGTATGTGAAAGGTGATCAGTCATGTCCAACCCTTTGAGACCCCATGGACTATATAGTCCACGAATACTGGACTGGGTAGCCTTTCCCTTCTCCAGGGGGTCTTTCCGACCCAGGGATTGAACCCAGGTCTCCCTCACTGCAGGCGGATTCTTCACCAGCTGAGCCACCGGGGAAGCCCAGTAGTGGTCTCAGATCTCTTTTCAGAGGAACAGTGAAGGCCTCAGCTTCACACTCACGTCTGTGTTCCTCTTCTTTTGTCAAAGAGTTGGTTCCACTGATCATCCCCTCTGTGTCCTGGTTTTGGAGCTGGGCTATTTGATTCCTCAGCCCAGAGGAGACTAAAGGGAATATGATCATTCAAAGCCTCTTTTATTACCCTCACAGAGGAGAATGCTGCCTTTAACTGCTCAGTTTCGGACTTCGGTGGTGTAAAACTGGGACAACTGATAGAACTTAAGGAGCGGGCGGGACGGGGTTGGTCTGCATTGTCAGGGCAGAGGATCATGGTGAGATGCTCTGGAAGGCGAGAGGGGAGGAGGGGGCAGACAGGAACCCACGGGACCTGAATTTGAGAGCAGAATTTGACACTTGCCTCTGTCTCTCGGTTCTCCAGGTTGTTCCTCCCTCCTGAATGTCCCTGGCCTGCTGGCATGACGGTCTTCTTAATCACTTTAAAAAAATCATTTATTTATTTGGCTGTGCCAGGTCTTCCTCACAGCCCGTGAGATCTTTGTTCCCATCTTTGCTGTGGCATGCAGGATCTAGTTTCCTGACCAGGGATTGAACTTGGGCCCCCTGGACTGGGAGCTCAGAGTTGTAACCACTGGACCACCAGGGATGTCCCGCTAATTAATTGCTTTTAATCAACCTAGTATGTTGGTGCAGAAGATGGTTTTTGTACTCTTGGGAAGTAAGAGTCTCTGTCAGATTGGGTCTTCTTGGGTCAGAAATGGAAAGGGGTTTTCCCAATGAGCATGAATACAGGTGAGATACTGTTAAACATCCTCCCTGCCTAGAGAAGCCCAGAGCTTTATGTGCAACCGTCTCACGGCCACTGTTGGGTGAGTGGACCCTTCATTCATCTCTAAGCACGTCTTTGTCAGGTAGTATTTTCTTCCTAACTTTAGAGATGAGGAAACTGGCTCAGGGAGATTGACTTCCCCCAACTAGCACATCCATGCAGAGGCTTATGTGGTATACAGATCCAAGTCTATGATGTTTTACACTGAGCTAGGTTTGTGAGATTGGGCAAAAGGGTAAGACTTGGCTAGCTAGGAGGATAGTTTTATTATTTAGTTAATAATAAACATTATTAACATTAAAACACCTGAAACATTAAGGCTGGACCCAAGTCATGGGAAATCAAGGGGAACGAGCCAATATCTATGCTAAAGAACTACTCAGCTCAAGTCCCGTTAACTCTGATTCCGCAGTCTCCTATAATCCAGCAGTGGAGGAGAACACGGCAACCCCTCCAGGACCCCTGCCTGGGAAACCCCAGGGGCAGAGGAGCCTGGAAAGCTGTGGTCCACAGGGTTACACAGAGTCAGGCATGACTGAAGTGACTTAGCTCTCAAGCATGCACGTTCAGGGTAAAAGTGATGCTCGGTCACAGCCTCTATGGGACTCTGGACTTCATGAGGGTTGAGGTTGGGTATTTCACATCTGAATTGCACAGAGCCTGAACCAAACGGGCTATTCAGCCATACCCATTGTTATTAGGTTGATTTTCCCCACCTGGGGATAAAGGGCCTAGTAGAGGAAGACCTCATTGTAACCTTGGCAAGTCTGGAACTCTTGAGGTTTCATTTTACCCCACTCCAGAGTAGTTAGGGCTTCCCAGGTGGTGCTAGGGGTAAAGAACCCGTCTGCAAATGCCGGAGACACAAGTCACAGGTGTTCAACACCTGCATTGGGAAGATCCCCTGGAGTAAGAAATGGCAACCCCCTGCAGTATTCTTTCTGGGAAATTCCATGGACAGAGGAGCCTGGCAGGCTACAGTCTATGGGGCACAGAGAGTTGGGCATGACTGAGCAATGAGCTCGCACACAGAGTCGTCAGAGCCACAGACCGTGCTGGAGTCCAGCTGCCAGGCAACGTTCCTAGGTTGGCCCCTGTGGGTGTTTGTCCAGCTAGTCTACAAACGGGGGCTCCCATGTAGCTTTTGCGTGCCCCGTGGGGCAGGGTTTTCCATGATTCATTGTCTTCTTTCCTTTGTTGTCTGAGCGTGCTGAACCTCCATGGAGAGCTGATCCCACGGGTCACCCCTGGGGAGTGAGAGAGAGGTACGTACACGGGAGATGAGTTCTTTTATAGCTGGTGACAACTCCTGTTTCTTCCCTTTCCTGGTTCAGCTAGACCTCTGCCCCCTCTCTTTGTTTCAGAAAAGATGTGATCCTTGAACTGGGGATTCAGTGAGATCCAAGAGCCGGCATCTGCCACCACCCCCCAGGTTCTGAGCATGTTGGGACCTGTGTGTTCTACCTGGAGTACAAGCAGAGAGCTAGCAGGGGTAGGTGAGTGACTCTCCTGGAGATTCATGGGCACCTGGTGATGGGCTGGCTAGCTTCTGGTTGACATCAAGGCTGGGAACCAAGAAGCACGAAGCAGGCAGAAGGCGGCAAACGGAAAACTCATCGCCAATCAGAGACACCAACCGAGTCAAGAGCCTTCACGCCTGTGTAACCCAGTCCGCCTTCAGTTTCCCCAATGTGTCATCTCATCTTTTTTTCTTTCAAAAACTCCTTTACAGAGTCATTATGGCTTTATTTATTTAAAAAATTTAAAAAAATTTGCTTTTACTGAGCATAATGCTTCACAGTATTGTGCTGGTTCCTGCCATTCATCAACATGAATCAGCCACAGGTATACGTATGTCTCCTCCCTCACCCCATCCCACCCCTCGAGGTTGTCACAGAGCCCCAGTTTCAGCTCCCCGATTCATACAGCAAATTCCCACAGGCTCTATTTCACACATGGAAAAATATCTCTCCATTCCTCCCACCCCGTCCTTCCCCCACTGTGTCCTTAGTCTGTTCACTGTGGTTTTAAATATCAACCTGCTTCTCAAGTGAGGAAACCAAGGCCCACAGAATTCAACTGATTTGCTTCAGCTCACATATAGCAGGGCAGTCAAGGGGCCCTTGGGGCTCTAGGCCCCCTTCGTCTCTGCCTGCCCTCTCAAGACACCTCGAATAAACTACAGCGTAAGCAAAAATCGATTTTCTTATTATTCAAGTGCAACTTCAAGGCTGTACCCAGGGCCCTACTGAGGTTGCCATCCCCAAGGCGTCCCCTGTTTTGAAATTCTGCAGTCATCATTAGGCCATCAGGAACAGAGTCAACATAATAGGAAGGGCTTCCTGGAGTCTGTCTCTAAAGCTTTCAAAGAGCCTGCACATGGACCATGCATGATTCACATAATGGCCCGGGAGTCAGGAAGGGCAGGGATTATTCCTATTTGGGAGCTCAGAAAGCTCTGTCCACCTTGGATCCCTGCTGCTTGCCTCGGGACTGGGGTCTCTGCTGTACCTACGACTGGAGACCCTTCCCATTTCTTCGCTATGCCTCCGCTTCCCATCTGTCCCCTTCGTGAGGAGGCTGTCTGTGAGCAGCTTTGAGGGACGGGCCATGCCTCCTCAGTTTTGAAGCCGCTGGAATAACGAGAGAACTCCCAGGTAACTGACCAGGTTTGGTTTCAGGAAAGCCAGCTGCCGCGGAAGTTGGTTCGGTGGAAGACGGTGGGCTGTGGTCAGATGGAGCTGTGTTCTCATCTGGACTCTGCTGCTTCCTAGTTGTTGAAGCGGGGCTTGTGGGAACTCCACGCCCTGGGTGCCTCTCTGTCTCTCTGCAGCCACCTGGCAACTGGGGAAACTTAGGGCTTGGTGGAGTGAAGTTTGAGAACAGCTGATATAATACTGTTTTTTGAGAAACTTAAATTCAAGAGCTCAAATATCTGCGACCCCATGGACTGTAACCTGCCAGGCTCCTCTGTCCATGGAATTCTTCAGGCAAAAATACTGGAGTGGGTAGCTATTTCCTTCTCCAGGGGATCTTTCTGATCCAGGGATCAAACCCTTGTCTCCTACATTGCAGGTGAATTCTTTACTGTCTGAGTCACTAGGGAAGCCCTAAAATTAAATCTAGTAGCTAAGAAAAGAAATTATACACAAAAGTCAACTTGTTTCTCACCCTAGGCTGGTTGAGAGTAGGCTGCTCCAACACATGGGCTTTGATTGGCAGGAAAGTGACGTCAGCATCCAAACTGGATGGCTCTTCCATAAATATTGGTGGGCTTCCTCCACCCTGCCCACCCCGCCCCACCCCTGCCCCGCTCCCGCCCCACTCCCATTCCCTTCAAACGGGTGGCTAGACTTGGAAAGCAAACAGCTCTCTGGGTCAGCAGAATGCTCTGCATGGGTATTCAATTGTTTTCACTACAATTTATTTACATGTACAATTATTTAATGTACAATTTATTACAAATAAATATTGATATATTTATTGCACGCAGACTGCATCCAGGGACTCTTTGTGGCTCTGGCAACGCAGTGACGAACAAACAGACACAGGCATGGTCTTCAAGGGGCTTCCTTGCATGCGCGGTGTTACAGACAAACAAACAAATACCTAACCGATGACAATGAAGCCATGACCAAAAGTATCAAGGCACTCAGCCGGTCAGAGAGTGACTGCTGCTGCTAAGTCGCTTCAGTCGTGTCCGACTCTGTGCGACCCCATAGACGGAAGCTCACCAGGCTCCCCCGTCCCTGGGATTCTCCAGGCAAGAACACTGGAGTGGGTTGCCATTTCCTTCTCCAATGCATGAAAGTGAAAAGTGAAAGTGAAGTCGCTCAGTCGTGTCCTCACCAGGCTCCTCCATCCATGGGATTTTCCAGGCAAGAGTACTGGGGTGGGGTGCCATTGCCTTCCCCGTACGGGAGCTGCATTTTCCGGTGGGTGGTCAGAAAGGGTCTCTTTGTTTAGGAGAATTGAAGGAAGCGCCAGGAGGAAACCACATAGAAGGGCAGAGCGGCAGAGGGGCTGAAGTAAGAGCAAAGGCCCTGAACTTTCACTTAAAGCTACTTCCTTCCATCTTTAGACCAGCCCTGCAGATAGATACCTATTATGCCCTCCATTGGAGGACGGAAAAAAGGGAAGCTCAGCAAGATGAGGGACTTTCTCCAAAATGCAGCCAGAGTGGGGCCAGGATCAAGTTCATCTTCTCTGACTCTGGACACGGTGCTGTGAACTCGGGGGGCTGTGTGCCTGAAAGCGGGGTGACTGTTGCTGCCCCTGCAGGGACCCAGAGCAGAGAGGGGGTGGGGAGCAGGGCTTGCAGCCTCTGCCCATCTGGTAGCCCTTTCCGCCTGCCTCTCGCCTCCACCACCCCCCACTGCCTGCTCCCCGTGGCTCCGGCGCTGTTTTCTGAAATCGTTGTCTGGTCTTAGTATGCTCCTTTTCCAAGTCCTTTCTCCCCTGGAGCCCCGTCTCCCAGAGGCTGGGTAGAGAGACCTGGAACAGGGGGAAATCCAGCCTCTACCGCCCGGCTCCTCACGCAGCTGCGTCAGCCGACAGCTGCAGGGACCCATCGTAGCTTCCCTGCGTAGGCTCCAAACGGTTTTTCCATATCTGTCAGGGACAGCCTCAGCCAAGGGAGCAGCACACACTAAATTAGCTCAAGTTCCAGGGTGGCCTTGGCTCTTGATTCAGAGGTGGTTCCCTGTGACCCTCTCCTCGCCGTGGGGGCCATTTGTCCCCGGCCCAGCACCTGGTTGACAACATTCCTTCAGCCTCGGATAGGAAGCCGGCCGGTTCATAAGCCTGGCGGTCTCACTGGGTTCCGTCGGTGGCTAGAGCCCGAGGGGGTTCTTCCAATCAGGCCCCGAGGTGCAGAGAAGTGAACCTTACTGCCAGGGCCGGCAGCGAGGGGCGCGGGTGCATCATTTGGTGACACGAGATGGCAGAGGGAGATGGCATGGTGTGTGTGCGTGTGCATGTATGTGAGCGTGTGCATGCACGTGTGCATGCGTGTGTATGTGTGTGCACGCACATGTGCATGTGTGCACACATGTATGTGCCTGCATGTGTGTGCGTGTGCACGTGTGCATGCTTGTGTGTATGTGTGTGTGTGTGCGCGCGCGTGTGTGTGTGGTGAAAGCACACACATGTCTGTCAGATGCACTGGGACTTGAGTCCCATCTTTCCTGCTCACTGTCCGGCTCTTTATAGGAGTTTGACGACTCCTGTTCTTGGAGGCAGAGAAGGCAATGGGACCCCACCCCAGTACTCTTGCCTGGAAAATCCCATGGAGGGAGGAGCCTGGTAGGCTGCAGTCCATAGAGTTGCTAGAGTCGGACATGACTGAGCGACTTCACTTTCACTATTCACTTTAATGCATTGGAGAAGGAAATGGCAACCCACTCCAGTGTTCTTGCCTGGAGAATCCCAGGGATGGGGAAGCCTGGTGGGCTGCCGTCTATGGGGTCGCATAGAGTCGGACACGACTGAAGCGACTTAGTAGTAGTAGTAGTTCTTGGAGGCATGACAGGTTTTCCTCAGGGGGCCAGGCTCCTTGTGCAGTTCTGTTGTCCTCGAGGTCTGTGTTAAGTGTATGGAACTAAGTCGGTGAATAGGGAGGGAGTTAGCTTGCAGAGAGGGGCAAGGCACACCTGCTTCTTAAAAATCCCAGCCTGGCTCAAGAGGGAGGGGATATATATAAACATACAGCTGATTCATGTTGTCGTACAGTAGAATGTAATATAACATTGTAAAGCGATTGTACTCCAATTAAAAAAAAGTAACATCACACATAAGCACCTTAGTTCAGTCAGTTCAGTTCACTCCGTTGTGTCTGACTCTTTGCAAACCCATGGACTGCAGCATGCCAGGCCTCCCTGTCCATCACCAACTCCCAGAGTTTACTCAAACTCATGTGCATTGAGTCAGTGATGCCACACACACGTCCCAGCCCACAAATGAAATACATCATTGTCTGGAGGCAAAGAAGGTGGGAATGTAGCTCCTGGCCTGGCTGCCAGCTAACAGCGGCTCACGGTGAGGAAGGAGAAGTGTGGGCCTTTGCTGTGAGTGTGTGTTTAAAATATCCTACTTTTTTACTTCCTCCACCAGCAGCTGAGTAATAAAAGTTGTGCTGTCAAGGTGACATCTGGCTTTTGTGCAGGCTCCCACAGGTTCTGGCAGCCTATCTGTAAGCAATGGATCAGAGAACTGAGACTATTATAAGGCAACACCTGCTCTGTGCCCGGTCCCATGGTGGATGCTGGGGCACCTGTTCTCTGCCTGAATACCCCTCTGGTACAGCTGGCACAGAGCTGGTATCCTGTGCATTTTGGTGGTCTGATCTGCATACACATCTGGAGGAATGAGAAAAGTCTTCCTGCTAAACAATGAGACTATCAAACCTGAGTCACTCCAGGAAGGCTGGCAAGATTTAGAAACAATACTAACAATTCATGGATGAGGCAACCAAGTTAGTGAGTTGCAGGGACAGGGCCTGATCCCACAACTGTTGGACTCTAAATCTTGTGCTTTTAATGACTATGGAAAAGAATGAACATTTCTGAAAAGCTTTACTATGAAGGCAGGTTTCTACAGCACCTGTGTGCAGTAAGGGAAGACATTTAGGAAGGGTGAGCACTGCACCCAGGATGCGACATTGTCAGCCAAGCTGCAAAGGGGCGAAGTGTGCAGAAAGGGTGTTCTGAAATTTCCTGGCATCAACAGAGGCACAAAGCATCTGGGGCTGCTGTGCAATAATTTGTTCAGGAAGCCAGTGTTTGCAGACGCCCCCCACTGCGGGGAGGCTGGAGCCCGGATTCAGGCATGGTGAAGACACACACAGGAATCTGAAGACTTTGACCTTCTTTCTTTCTGATTTGTATCTCTATAAGCTCTCATGCCAGGAAATCATGAAATGTTGATGCCAGAGGGAACCTGGCATCAATTATTTTTTAGAGGAAAGAGCAAGGGTTTTAGACCTTGGCAAACCTGGATTCAAATTCCAGTTCAGGCATTTGTAGCCACAGGCAAAACATGATTTGTTTTCCTCCAAAGGTTCAGTGGTATTGACTCATGTGTCCGCGGTCACACCACTGGCATGTAATGCTTTCCTTTATCTACTGCTGTTTAACAAACTGCTGCAAAGCTTAGCAGCTGACAGAAACGATGTTCAGTTAGTGAGTTCACGAATCTACAACTTGGGGAAGGCCCAGCAGGTAATGCTGGCGTCAGCTGGGCCAGCCTGTCCGGGGCTGGAGGGTCCATGCCTCAGATGACTCTCTCGCCTGGCTGGCGTGCGGTGTTGGCGGTGAGTGGGAGGTCAGGGCTGGCGCTGAGGACTGAGTCCCTCCCCACTGGGGCTTCCTCACGCCATGGGGGCTTGGCTCCAGGAAGCAGGCAGAGGAAGCCGGGTGTTAAGGCCTGGAAACGGCCACAGCATCGCTCCCACCCTACTCTGCTGTGACGCGCTTCCCTGGTGGCTCAGATGGTAAAGAGTCCACCGCAGTGTAGGAGACCCAGGTTCGATCCCTGGGTCAGGAAGATCCCCTGGAGAAGGGAATTGTTACCCACTCCACTATTCTTGCCTGGAGAATCCCATGGACAGAGGGGTCTGGCGGGCTACAGCTGCCGAGAGCAGGACATGACTGAGTGACAAAGCTTGCACACACGCTGCTGTGAAGCAGCTGCAAAACTCAGATTCAAGGGGAGCGGACATTGACCCCCACCTTTTCCTCTCTTTTCAAAAAACATTAAAACCTGTTTTTTAAATTAAAAAAAATTAAATTTTAGATTAAACATTTAATTGGAGGTAATTGCTTTACAGTGTGGTGCTGTTTTCTACTGCACAGCAACACGCAGCAGTGATCTGTATGCATACGTGTCCTTCCCCGTGAGCCCCTTCCCAGCCCCGTCCCCCCATCTGGGTCATGGCCGAGCACCGAGCCCAGCTCCCGGGCTCCACAGCAGGTCCCACTGGCCGGCTACTCCACGCACGGCCGGGCATACGTGTCAGCCCTGCTCTCTCAGTCTGGCCACCCTCTTCTTCCCTCCGTGTGTGCGTCTGCATCTCCATTGCTCCCTGCAAACAGGTTCATTGGTACCATTTTTCTAGATTCCACATATATGCGTTACTATATGACATTTTTCTCTTTTGGACTCACTTCACTCTGCGTGACAGACTCTAGGTTCATCCACACCTCTACAAATGACGTGGTTCTGTTCTTTCCTATTGATCCCACTTTCTAATGGGAAGAGTGTCCAAGAGCTTTGAAATGGCCGCTCCTCTCCACCGGTCTCCCCTGCTCAGACCTGCTTCAGCACAGCGCACTAACTGACCCCTTCTCTGCATCACTCCTGTGCTGAGAACTCTTCAAGGCTCTCTGTTACCCTTTGCCTTCCTCTTAACTTGGTTACTTCACGATGTTGTCCTAGCCTGCTTCTCAAGATCAGTGAAGTTGTTTCTCCTCTATGATCTATTTCAGGATAAAGAAAGAAAGAGAGTGAAGTCACTCAGTTGTGTCCGACTCTTTGCGACCCCATGGACTGTATCCCACCAGGCTCCTCGGTCCATGGGATTCTCCAGGCAAGAATACTGGGGTGGGTTGCCATTTCCTTCTCCAGGAGATCTTCCTGACCCAGGGATTGAACCCAGGTCTCCCATGGTGTAGGCAGATGCCTTACTGTCTGAGCCACCAGGGAAGTCCAACATTAAAAAACATTCCAGGATAAAGTCAACATTAAAAAATTTCCCGTGGTATGTACTTTTACTGAGGCGTAGTTGATGTCTAGTATTATATGTTCAAGTGTGCAATATAGGGGTTCACAAAGTAAAGGTTGTATTTCATTTATAGTTATTATAAAACACTGGGCATATTTCTTGTGCTATATCCTATAGAGATAAATAAGCTGTCTAACTTTGTAGCTTATTTATTTTATACCTGGTAGCTTGTACCTCTCAAGCCCCTACCCCTAACCTGCCCCTCTCTGCTTCTCTCTCCACGTGGGTAACCACTAGTTTGATCTCTACATCTGCGAGTCTGCTTTGTTCTGCTGTATTCATTCATTTGTTCCATTCTGATTCCACATACAAGTGATGACATGCAGCATTTTTCTTTCTCTGACTTATTTCACTAAGCATGATACTCTAAGTGTCCACCAACAGATGAATGATGAGGAAGCAGTATACACTCACACAGTGGAACAGTCTTCAGCCACAAAAAAGAACGAAAATCTGCCATTTGCACCAATATGAATGGACTTGAAGGGTATGAACCCCTAGTATTTATTAACCCAATCATGATAGATACTTTAGAGGGATTATCTAATTTGAACTTTCACCGCAACCCTGTTAGTTGGGTTCTTTTGTATTTGAAGTCAGGAACGCTTAAAAACTGGGCTGTTAACTCCCAGGGTAAACCACGCCCACCAGAAGTTCCCCAGATGCAGGCTGTTCCCGCTCAAGTCCGAGATTTTGTCCTTTTTCTATGTCTTCCCTTTAATCTCACCAACTTATGCTTATTTTTCAGGTTCCAATTTAGCCAGCCCTTCCTCCAGGAAGACTTCCCTGATTCTTGAAGACGGGTTGCACTCCCCATTAATATTCTGTCTTATTTCTATCTAGCACTTTTCACTTTGTCCTGAAATTATCTGTTTCCTGGAGTCCCTCACAGTCTATACGTTTTCTTTCTTTCTTTTTTTTTTTGAGAGCTCAGGTCCGCATCTTGATTTATTTTCCTCTCCGGAAGTGAAAGATCCTTCAGTCCAATATCTCACAGTTTCTCCCGAGCTGTCCTCATCTACGAGGCTATGAGAGCCGGCATGCAGCCCGACAGCGCCAACCAGACCCACACTGCGGAGTTTGTCTTGGTGGGCTTCGCGGAGGCGCATGAGACTCGCCTCTTCCTCTTCTCGCTCTTCCTCACCATGTACCTGCTCACCTTGGTGGAGAACTTGGCCATCATCGTGCTGGTGGGCCAGGACCGCCGCCTGCAGAGGCCCATGTATTTCTTCCTGATGCACTTGTCTTGCCTTGAAATCGGGTACACTTCCGTCACGGTGCCCAAGATGCTGGCGGGCTTCCTTGGGGTGGCTGGAGGCCAGAGCATCTCCTACGCGGGCTGCCTCGCCCAGCTTTTCGTCTTCACCTTCCTCGGCGCCACCGAGTGCTTCCTGCTGGCCGCCATGGCCTACGACCGCTACGTGGCCGTCTGCCTGCCTCTCCGGTACGCGGCCCTGGTGTCCTGGGGCGCCTGCGTCCGCCTGGCAGCCGCCTGCTGGCTGGGGGGCTTCCTCACCCCCGTGTTGCCCGTCTACCTCATGTCCCGACTGACGTTTTGTGGCCCCAACGTCATCGACCACTTCTTCTGCGACGCCTCGCCGCTGCTGGCCCTGGCCTGCTCGGACGTCGCCCCGAAGGAGACCACAGACCTCCTGGTCTCCCTGGCCGTGCTCCTGGCCTCCTCCGCGGTCATCGCCGCGTCCTACGGCCGCATCGTCCGGACGCTGCTTCGGATCCGCGCGGCTGCGGAGCGCAGAAAGGCCTTCTCCACCTGCGCGGCCCACCTGACCGTGGTGAGCCTCTTCTACGGCACTCTCTTCTTCATGTACGTCCGCACCAGAGTGGCCTCTTCCATCAGCTTCAATAAGCTGGTGTCGGTCTTCTACTCCATCGTCACGCCCATGCTCAACCCCGTCATCTACAGCCTTCGAAACCAAGAGGTGAAGGCAGCTCTGGGAAGAGCCTTCTACCGCAGGTCTTGGAAAGGTCAGTGAGGAGGCAGGTGTTGGGTGGGGTGCAGGATCCTTGCCTAGCTTTTTAGAAGGAGAGTGGTGAGGACTCTGGAATGGAACAGAGGCCTAGGAGGCATGAGTTATGGATTCAGTTCAGTTCAGTTGCTCAGTCGTGTCCGGCTCTTTGCTACCCCATGAACCGCAGCACGCCAGGCTTCCCTGTCCATCACCAACTCCCGGAGTTCACTCAGACTCATGTCCATTGAGCCGGTGATGCCATCCAACCATCTCATCCTCTGTCGTCCCCTTCTCCTTCTGCCTTCAATCTTTCCCAGCATCAGGGTCTTTTCCAGTGAGTCAGTTCTTTGCATCAGGTGGCCAAAGGATTTGAGTTTCAGCGTCAGCATCAGTCCTTCCAATGAATATTCAGGGCTGATTTCCTTTAGGATGGACTGGTTGGATCTCCTTGCTGTCCAATGGACTCTCAAGAGTCTTCTCCAACACCACAGTTCAAAAGCATCAGTTCTTCAGTGCTCAGCTTTCTTTATAGTCCTCTCACCTCTATAAACGGAATCTTTGACTACATGGACCTTTGTTGATAAAGTAATGTCTCTGCCTTTTAATATGCTAAGTTGGTCATAACTTTTCTTCCAAGGAGTAAGCATCTTTTTATTTCATGGCTGCAGTCACCATCTGCAGTGATTTTGGAGCCCCCCAAAATAAAGTCCCTCACTGTTTCCATTGTTTCCCCATCTATTTGCCATGACGTGATGGGACCAGATACCATGATCTTAGTTTTCTGAATGCTGAGTTTTAAGCCAACTTTTTCATACTCCTCTTTCACTTTCATCAAGAGGCTCTTTAGTTCTTTGCTTTTTGCCATAAGGGTGGTGTTACCTGCATATCTGAGCTTATTGATATTTTCCCCTGCAATCTTGATTCCAGCTTGTGCTTCATCCAGCCCAACGTTTCTCAGGATGTACTCTGCTTATAAGTTATGGATTGTATATTAAAGTAAAATGCTACTTCTGCTATGACAAGAAACTCCTAACTATATTAGCTTAAAGAAGGAAGAAGACTTCCTCTTTCCTGCCCGAGTCCGAGGTTCGTGCTCCATGTTGGTGTCTGGCTCTGCTCAAGAGGCATTCGAGGATCCAGGTTCCTTGTATCTTTCTGTTTTTTTGTGGAGGAAGCTCTCTGCCTCCAGTTAGCACCACATGCTTCTCTTTCTCATCACTTCTTTTATTCCTTTCTTTTCCCTTTTTAATAAATTGATCCAATTATTTTTCTTTAATTTTTTCTTTTTAAACCCTTTTATTGTGAAATATAAAACACAGAGAGGAGGGATGTCTCTGACGGTCCAGTGGTTAAGACTTCGCCTTCCAAGGCAGGGGGTGAGTGTTCGGTCTCTGGCCGAGAAGCTAAGCTCCCATATGCCTTGTGGCTGAAAAACCAAAACAGAAAACAGAAGCAGTATTGTAACAAATTCAATGCAGATTTTAAAAAGGATTCACAGGAAAAAATCTTTAGAAAAGCACATTTAGGAAAGTGAATACAACATAACCATATTAGCTTAATGGATTAAATAGTGACTGACAGGTTAATACACTGAATACTAAATCCAGAAATTAACCATCACTGGTACCCCCAATGCTGGGAAAGACTGAAGGTGGGAGGAGAAGGGGACGACAGAGATGAGACGGTTGGACCGCATCACTGACTCGATGGACATGAGTTTGAGTGAACTCCGGGAGTTGGTGATGGACAGGGAGTCCTGGCGTGCTGCAGTCCCTGGGGTTGTAAAAAAATTGGACATGACTGAGCGGCTGAACTGAACTGGTGCGCCCAAAACCTACCATCAGCAGACCTCTTCCCAATCACAGTCTCCTCTTCCCACAAATGGTAACCACTGTTTAGACTTCCATAGTTGTCTTACCTTTTCTCTTCTGAGAGTTTAAAACCTAAGAAAGCAAGCCTCAACACTATATGGTTCACCTTGAACAATGCTTAGGGGCACTGACTCTCCAAATGGTCAAAAGTCAAAGTATAACTTACAGCTGGCCCTGCGCATGCAAGGTTCCTTGGTAACCATGGTTCTGTTATTTTTATTAAACACTTTTTTTGGTATAGTTGATCCACAAAGTTGTGTTACTCTCAGGTGTACAGCAAAATGACTCAGTTATACATAAACATATGCCCGAACACGCACCCACTCCTTTGCAGATTCTTTCCCCATTTGGGCCATTACAGGGTACTGAGTAGGGCTCCCTGTGCTGCTCAGCAGGTCCTTGCTAGTTATCTGTTTTATCTGTAGTAGTGTGTGTGTGTCAGTCTTGAAAATGAAAGTGAAGTCGCTCAGTCGTGTCCGACTCTTTGTGACCCCATGGACTGTAGCCCTCTAGGCTCCTCTGTTCGTGGAATTCTCCAGGCAAGAATGCTGGAGTGGATGGCCATTTCCTTCTCCAGGGGACCTTCCCGACTCAGGGATCAAACTCAGGTCTCCCACACTGCACGTCAATCTTAACCTCCTAGTTTATCCTCCCCATTCCCTGGTAACCATAAGTTTATTATCTACATATGTTAACTCTATTTTTGCTTCTTTGCGTCTTTAGAGTCAATGTCCCCTTGGATGTTGGCAAACTCAGGCCAAATCTATTCCAGCTCTTATTTACATCAACCTGTGAGCTAAGAATAGTTTTTAAACTTTAAACGGTGGATCACAAATCAAAAGTAGAATACTATTTCATGACATGTAAACATTTTATAAGATTAAAATTTCAGTGTCTGTAAATCAAGTTTCACTAGAACTCAATCATACTTATGTATTGTCTAGGCTGCCCTTGTGCTCCAGTGACAGGTGTGAGTCACGACAGAGACCATTTGCCAATCCCCAGGGGCTTTCTTACTCCTTCCATGACCAACATTTGGTCCCGCTGGATAAGAAGGGTGGTGTTGCTGTTCAGTCACCAAGTCGTGTCTGACTCTTTGTGACCCCAAGGACTGCAGCATGCCAGGCTTCCCTGTACTTCACTGTCTCCCAAAGTTTGCTCAAACTCATGTCGGTGATGCCATCTAACCATCTCATCCTCTGGTGTTCCCTTCTCCTCCTGCCCTCAATCTTTCCCAGCCTCAGGGACTTTTCTAATGAGTCAGCTCTTTGTTTCAGGTGGCCAAAGTATTGGAGCTTCAGCTTCAGAATCAGTCCTTCCAATGAATATTCAGGATTGATTTCCTTTAGGATTGACTGATTTGATCTTCTTGCAGTCCAAGGGACTCTCAAGAGTCTTCTCCAGCACCACAGTTTCAAAGTGTCAACTCTGGTGCTCAGCCTTCCTTATGGTCTAACTCTCACATCCATACATGACTACTGGAAAAACCGTAGCTGTGGCTATACAGACCTTTGTAGGCAAAGTGATGTCTCTGCTTTTTAATATGCTGTCTAGGTTTGCCACAGCTTTTCTTCCAAGGAGCAAGAAGGGTGAGGATACAGCACAGAGGGGACACAGCTCACCTCTTAGTTTTTCCACTAGATGTGGCAATCACCATTTTACTCACCTTTCTTGGTTAGAAGTTAGCCACAGGCCACATCTAATTGCAAGGTGGCACAATGGTAAATAATCCACCTGCAGTGCAGGAGATGCAAGAGACGTGGGTTCAATCCCTGGGTCAGGAAGATCCCCTGGAGTAGGGAATGGCAACCCATTCCAATATTCTTGCCTGGAAAATCCCATGGGCAGAGGAGCCTGGCGGGTACGGTCTATGGGGCTGCAAAGAGTCAGGCACGGCTGAGCACACATAGAAAAAGAACTGTGCGAACCTTACTGAATTCACTTTGTCAGCCCCACCTTAGGCCTGCAGTCCAACCACACCCTCATTTCCACGTGACTAAGCTTTAGTCTAGTCACAAGGAATGCACCCAAGTAAGGTAAGTTCCCTATCAACTTTTACTCTTGCGTTCATCTGAGATGAAAATCGAAAGCATGCCTTTTGCTGACGCAGATGGTTAATGACCGTGGAAAGGCAGGGACAAACTCCTGATCCTGGTGAGGCAGACATGGTTCTCCCTAGCAGTCGATTGTATGTTTAGCTTTGGCCCCTTTAAATTCCCCTGCACCCCTTTCGGTGGAGTGCGGTGCAGCTGCCAGTGCCTCGAGATCATTGTCCACCCGACCCTGCCTGTCTGTAAGTCACCAACAATAAATCCCGAATTGCACTCTTTGTGGTTGCCTGCTTCGATTTTTGGTCTCAAAGTTCCTTCTCAGCTCAGAGGTTATGAGGCAATATCTCTGCCTCCCAAAAAGAGTCCACAGGTGGGCAGACAAATGCCTGCTGCAATTTGCTTACTGTGGGAAAAGGGGTGAACACATTTTGGTAGACAACCAGCAGTTTCCAAAGTCCCCCAAATCACGTGACCTATGTACTTATCTTCTTCGTATCTACGTTTTCTTATTTGAAATAGAGACCAAGGGAACTCCCTGGTGGCCCAGTGGTTAGGAGGGAGCACTTTCCAGGTTTGGTCCCTGGTTGGGGAACTAAGAACCCACATGCTGTGAGGTGAGACCAAAAAAAAAAAGAAACATAGACCAAGCCTCCTGCTTTACCAACCAAGTGGATCTTCTTCTATGGTTCCATATTCTTTTTATCCCTTGCAGTTGTGCCGGGATTCCCACTTCCTTTTTTCAGACTTTTCAGACTTTGGTTAGTCTCTTACTTTTCAGTTTTCACATCCCAAGCCCACGGCAGCTGATTCCTATGTCACGTTTTTCAAAATGCTGCCTTGGACCATGGGATGCTACAACCCTCTCTCTCTTTAGACAGACTCTTCTTCTTTAATCTATATGCTTGTTTCCTTTGTGACTTCATCCTCATTGGCCCAAATAAAATTATTGGCTGACCATAGGCAAGATAAAAGCATTTTAAAAAATCAATTTTATGTATTTATTTTTGGTTGTCTCATTGTAGTGGCTTCCCTTGTTGCTGAGCACGGGCTCTCGAGTGCTTGAGCTTCAGCAGTTGCGAGGGGGTTCACTAGTTGCAGTTCCTGGGCTCTCGAGCACCAGATCAATAGTTGTGGCTCACAGGCTTAGCTGCTCCATGGGACCTGAGATCTTCCCAGATCAAGGATGAACTCATGCTTCCTGCATTGGCAGGCAGATTCTTTACCACTGAGGCACCAGGGAAGCCTCAAGATGAATGCATTTTAAACTCCCTTTGACAGAAACTTAAGATGAGTCTCTTTGCCCAGAAACACGGAGGCCTTGACACCTTGAGACATTCTGTGTAGCACCGTCCAGCAGCATCCCTCCCCGAGGTCAGTCCAAGCGCACCATCGTGTAAGCCGCAGATGCCCAGTCACTGTGGGATGCCTCAGGGTCCTCGTGCTCTCACGGAAGTGGAGTTTTCATTTTCTTTTGTACCAGGTTTTTTTAAAAAATAATTTTATTTGCTTGCTTATTTTATTTTTGGCTGCGCTGGGTCTGCTTTGCTGCATGGGGCTGCTCTCCAGTTGTGGTCACGGGCTTCTCACTGAGTGGCTTTTCTTGTTCGTTTGTTTCGGAGCACAGGCTCTAGGGTGCGTGGACTTTAGTGGTTGCGGTGCGTGGGCTCAGTAGCGGAGGCTCCCGGGCTCTACAGCAGAAGCTCAAGAGTTGTGGGTGCACGGGCTTTGTTGCTCCATGACGCGTGGGATATCTTCCCAGATCAGGGACTGAACCCGTGTCTTTTGCACTGGCAGGCAAATTCTTTACCACTGAGCCGCCAGGGAGTCCCCAGGTTTTTTTGTTTTTTTGTTTTTAATTTCCTCTCTCATTTCTTCAGTGACCCATAGGTTTTTTGGTAGCACATGATTCAGCCTCCGGTGACTGGCGGGTGGCGCAGCATCCTGGCAGTAATAAGCTAGAGAAGGATTTCCAAATGGCGCTTGCCAGCACCACGGTTTGTCATCGCCAGGTTGGATGAGCGCCCCCAGATGGTTGCTGTAAGTGTCTCTGTCGCCACGGTGAGACCCAGTTGCCTCCTGCCTTCTCAGAGACTCTCCAAGACAGCTGATGGGTCTAGCCAGGCTCCTTTCAAATGACTGCTTCTGCCTTATGTTTGGAGCGTGTGCGATTTTCTGTGTGTCCTTTAAGAGTGGTGTCTCTGTTTCCCGTTGCCTTCTGGCTCTCTTGAAATTAAGTCCTGCTGGACTTCAAAGCCAAGTGTTCTGGGGGCTTATCTTCTTTGTGCAGGACTCCTGGGGCTGGGGAGCCTGCTGTAGGGCTAGGGCTTGGACCCCTCTCTCCCTGGGAAGAATTCTGCAGTTGTAATTAGCCTCCTGTTTGTGGGCTGCCTACCTGGGGGTACGGGTCTTGGCTATACCATGTCTCTATGCTATGCTATGCTAAGTCACTTCAGTCGTGTCCGACTCTGTGTGACCCCATAGACGGCAGCCCACCAGGCTCCACCGTTCCTGGGATTCTCCAGGCAAGAACACTGGAGTGGGTTGCCATTTCCTTCTCCAATGCATGAAAGTGGAAAGAGAAAGTGAAGTCGCCTAATTGTTTTGTCGTGGTTCTTTTTCTGTAACTTTAATGGCAAAAGCTCTTTTCTGCTAGTCTTCAAGACTTTCTCATCAATAGTTGCTCTTTCTCATCAATAGCTGTAATTTTGGTGTACCCGTGGGAGCAGGTGAGATCAGAATCTTCCTACCCTGCCTTTTGGCCACTGCCTATTCCCTTCTTGCTTCCCTTGTGGCTCAGCTGGTAAAGAATCCGCTGCAATGCAGGAGACCTGGGTTTGATCCCTGAGTTGGGAAGATCCCCTGGAGAAGGAAAAGGCTACCCACTCCAGTATTCTGGCCTGGAGGATTCCGTGGACTGGATAGTCCATGGGGTCACAAAGAGTCAGACACAACTGAGAGGCTTTCACTTTTCACTATTCACTTCTTATAAACAGTTTCACAATAGATATGTTTTGTCCCCTCTGATCAGGTTAGGTTGGAAATGTTAGCTTACAAGTTCTTTGATTGTAAAGACTATTCTTTAACCATTTTGAAGTTTCCTCCCCACAACCTAGCCTGAGCAAGGGTCTCATAAAAGTTTCAGCTATTTGGCAATCAAGAGATTCAGGTTTGCCATTATGTGTAATTTTACTGAATTATTTAACGAATACTTTTACAATATGCAGAGTAATGTTCTAAATGTCTTATAAATAATAGTTCATTTACTCCTCATTGATAACCCCACAAAATAGGTGCTATTCTTATCTTCCTTTGCATACAAGGAAACTGAGGTACAGAGAAGTTAAGTCACTTTTCCAAAGTCACACAGCTGGGGCAATGGAAGTGCCATGGCTTGAAACTTCCTCATCTGACTCTGAACTTCTGCACAATCATGTCCTGGATTCACTGGTCCCCTACTTGGCATCAGCTCCTGTTCCTGATCTGTAAAAGGTCAGGGTGGACTTGATGACTTTATCTATTTTACTTTTTGAGTGTTTCATAAGTGCTGAGAACCTTCACATTTTTGTTTCCATTTTATTATCACAACAACTCGAGAGGCTTAGTCTCATCTTACACTGCAGGGAGCTGAAGCTTAGAGAGGTTAAGTAACATGCTCAAGTCCCTAAAGCTACACCACAGAGGAGCCAGGAGGATTTGAATCAAGTCTTTCTGACTTCTTCCAACTGTTCTACCTTGCCACCTCCTCTCAAGGATCTCTTCCAATGCTACCTTTGCAGAAGTTGATTCATTCCTTCATCAAACAACTATCCCGTCTCCTGTTTGCATCAGGCACTGGCTGACTGCTGAGGGGTCACAGACCGAATGAGACCAGATGTTTCCATCAAGGGCGGTATTATTTGCAAACATGTCTCATCTCCCTCTAACAGAATGAAAGCCAAGAAGAGAAACAGGTGAGTGACAGGGAGGTTCTGGATCAGTGCAGGGCTCAGAGGAAGGAGCATTTTTCTTCTGAGGAGCTTAGGGAAGGCAGCCTTGAGTAGGTGGGACGCCTTTCTGCTCACTACTGATTTTCTCACTTGAGATGCTTTCTGCCAAACATTTGCTCTTGGCTGGAGAAGGATGATGTAGCATTTGGGAAGGAAGAGGCAGAACAGGAGACCTGCTTCTGATGCCAGGATGGCAGAGACCTCCAGAGGGACTGTGTCCCTGCCTCGGGCACTCCTGTGTGTGGGGATGACCCAGACCCAGGAGCAGACCAACGTGCTGCGCGTGATACGCTTGGCTTCACTGAAGGTGTCAGGTAGCTTGTGGGGCCGGGAAGACCAGCAGCAAGCTAACTAGACCGAGCAAACCCAAGTAACCCAGCATGGCCTAGAACAGTTCCAAGGAGCCCTCATCACACTTTAGGTCACCATGGGCCCAGGCTCTGTAGAGGTCACAGGTCGTGGGGGCCATCTGGTCACCCAGAGTGAACATGAGGTTGCCCGGACCAGGAAACAGACCATGGGGATGGTTTTGGGGAGAACTGGCCCCAGAACTTCGTCATCTGGGCATGCTGCTGGGTGCCATGGAAGGCTGCCACCACCATGGCGGTCTTGGCCAGCACAGTGGACGTATAGGTTGTGAAGGTGACCTCCCCCCAAAAGCCGCCTGGTGTACAGCACAGGTGAGGGGCCCTGGAGGGCCAATGAACATGAAGGGGAAGGGGAAACAGAGGGCCAAGGTGGACAGCAGAAGGTAGCTGAGCTGGGGATTACTGGCTCAGATGATGGGGGTGTGGTGGAGCCCGATGAAGATGCCCCAGACGGTCAGAGTGAGGAGGGAACGCAGGGCTGGGCAGACAGCAGACATGCGCAGAGAGCTCGAGGTAGGACAGGAAGTCACGGGTTTGGGGCTGCACTGACCGCTCTCCCTGTTGGGCCACTGGTCCTCGGGGGCACGTCTCACAGGAAGCACTGTCTAAAGGAAGAGAGAGAAATGGGGTCAGAAAACAGAGTGCGGAAGCTTCTGGAACTTTCCCGCGGTCAAGTGGTTATACGAACTGTGATGGCTTTTCCCCGCAGAATCACTCTGCTTCAGTCTTCTTATGATGGGCCTCCCAGATGGCCTGACGTGCCCAGGTTCGGGGCCAGAAACACAGGTGGCAGAAATCCCAACAGCCGTGGCTCTTCAGGCCTCACGCTACAGTGAAACAGCAGTGATGTGGCAACCTACGGACGTGCTGTCCCTCTGAACTGACCAACTGTGGGGGCAGTGTTGCAGTTCGTAGCCACAGCTAATTCAGCTTTGCACTTATTCATCAGCTTATTTTATGTAAGGAATGTTTATGGGAATACTTACTACATACACCGACTCTCCTTTTTTACGGAGTTATCCTTTTTTTAAAAGATTTTTTTGTGATGTGGACCATTTAAAAAAAAATTTTAATTTGTTAGAGTATCGCTTCTGTTTTACGGTTTGGTTATTGGATGCAAGGCACATGGGATGTTTACTCCCTTCCAGGGATGGAACCTGCACCCCCCGCGTTGGAAGGCAAAGTCTTAACCCCTGGGCCACCAGGGAAGTCCCCACGCTTTTCTAAATCACGGCTTTGATAGAACTCTTCAGAGCTTTGCTTTCTCTAGTGAACCGATCGGCTTTGTGACTAGAGCACTGGAGCGGGAATATATTCCCATTCACCTCTTTCCTCGATTCGGATTCTGAACCTGGTCTTCCCAACCCAATCTCTTTCCTTTTCAGTGCACCCAGCACCCCAAACACATATCAAAACACCCACTGCTTCTCTAGTTGAGTGACTCAGTGGCTCCCTCTGTCCTACAGAACAAAGTTCACGCTTCTGAGTCTGGCAAGTAAGGCCTCCTGTGATGTGACCACCGGCTTCCTACATCGTGAATCTCAGTCTAGACTCAAGTCACCCTAGGCTCCCTATTGGGTTCATGCCTAAGACTTCCCTAACTTATTCCTTGCCCAGGACTGTCCTTATCAAGTTTCACTGCCTTTGAAACACTACCTGTTGCTCAAGGCCCGTATCGCGTGTCACCCCCTCTGGTGAAAAGTCTCCCTACCTATCCTCCATTAGAATTGGTTGTTTCTCTCTGCCTTCATGACTCAGTGGTTGAGCTCTGATTGAAGCGATGGATATTAACTTTGAGCCAAGTTTCTCTATTATACAATGATCCTTCTCCTTTAGCAGATCATGAGCTCTGTGGGGCCAAGACTGAGCCTCACCACCTTGGCACCCATACAGTAGATGCCAGTTGCTATCTGTTGAATGAATGACATCTTAGTGAAATACAGATTAAATCACCAGCAGGGCTCTGTGATAACCTAGAGGGGTGGGCTCGGGGGTGAGAGGGAGATTCAAGGAGGGGATATATGTATACACGTAGCTGATTCGCTTTGTTGTACCTCAGAAACGAACACAGCGTTGTAAAGCAATTATATTTTGGTAAAAAAAAATGAAAAAAACCACTGGGGGGCTTTCTCCCAATATTTATGGAGTGCCTGCCACATGCCAGACATTAAAGTTGGCACAAAATTTGGACAAACTCATGGTTGATGAAAGAAAGAATGTAACCATAAAAGGTCATAAAGGAGCATGTGTGAAGGGTGTATTGACACCATCTTTTGATCGCCTCTTCCCTGGATATTTTTTCCCATTAAAAAATGTTTCCTGGATGTGGGTCTCCCCGGTAACTCAGAAAGTAAAGAATCTGCCTGCAATGCAGGAGATCAGTGTTCAATCCCTGAGTCGGGAAGATCTCCTGGAGATGGGAATGGCAACCCACTGCAGTATTCTTGCCTGGAGAATCCCATGGACAGACCATGGAGTTGCAGAGAGTCAGACTGAGCAGTCACACCTTCATATTTTCCTTGATGTAAATATCAGCTCTCATCTGAAACCTCCCCTGGCCACTGGCTGGTCGCCCACCGACTGAGGGCCAGCTGCCCTCTTTCCCTGGTGCCATGGACACCTCTCCTCTGGGGCAGGGAAGGCAGCGAGAGCAGCAGTTTGCCTTCTCAGGTAGGGCTGACTTCCCGGCTCCCGCAGGGCATTTTCACTGCACATGAGGGTGGGCACCTGTGCAAAGGAGGAGATGGTGCATGGGGGAGGCGGGGGAGCTGACCAGCGCCTGGCCATCAGCCCCAGGGCAGCACTCAGCACTGTTCTCACTGACTGGCCTCTCCCTCTCCTTTCTTTCTCTCTTTCCTCCCTCACCTTAAAAAAATTAAAAACCCTCTTTACCTCCTCTCCCTTTCTTTATTCCTTTCCTCTTCCCCCTCCCTCTTTTTCTTGCTCAAACAGTTATCAACGTATTCCATGTATCAGGTACTGTGTAAGGTATTAGGGAGGGATCAACAGGTAAAAATAAGTTCGTAAGATGTCTCAGTCTATGGGGAACCAGCTGAAGCTGAAGCTCCGATTCTTCGGCCACTGGATGTGAAGAACTGACTCATTTGAAAAGACCCTGATGCTGGGAAAGACGCGCGTGTGGTATCTAGGCCCTGAGCATCGCCGACGTTAGGTGCTGCGGATTTGTTCGCCGTGAGGGGCTGTGCTGTGCATCGCAGCGGGTTTAGCAGCGTCCCTGGCCTCTATCCACTAGATGCCAGCAGCACTCCCTGCAAGTGACAACCCCAGACGGCTCCAGACACTGCCAGTGTCCCCTGGGAAGCAGAGTCTTTCTAAATTGAGAGTAGCTGTGATTCAGGTCATGCTTGCAGAGTGAATGTTCTTGGGAAGATCTGGTAAGAGGATTGTTTGGTCTGGGGAAGAAGAAACGAGGGGGAAGATACCTGAGTGATGGCCCCAAAGAGGCCCACCCTTTGTGTGTGTGAAGTAATGGTACTCATTTCTTCCCTGGCACTCTGCTCCCTTAAAAATTTTTTTTTGCTTATTTTTACTCTTTTTTTTTTTAAAGTATGGTTGATTTACAATGTTGTGCCAGTCTCTCTCCACATATGTGTATATATACTGGAGGAAATGGCAGCCCACTCCAGTACTCTCTCTTGCCTGGAAAATCCCATGGACAGAGGAGCCTGGAGGGCTACAGTGCATGGGGTCACAAAGAGTTGGACATGACTGAATACTGAGCATGCGCACACGTGTGCACACACACACACACACTCTTTTTCTTCTTCTTTACATCATGGCCTACCCTGGGAGGCTGGATATGGTTCCCTGTGCTCGGCAGTAGGCCCTTGCTGTCCACCCATTCTGAATGCCATAGCTTGTGTCCACCAACGCCAGCACTCTGTCCCCGCACTCATCAGCCCCCTTTCTTCTTCCCCCAGGATGGGGGAATTCAGCCACTGACCTGTCACTCGAGTGGAGACAGACCCACAAAACTACGGTGAGGCCCGGAGGGACCAGGCTGAAATCACTGAGACGGGGGACAAAACATTTATACTCGTTACAGTAATTTTCTTACTCTTTCTTATGACAGAACCATGTGGAAAATGTTATAGATATTCAGATAAGGGGATGCTAAACCCTTCTGGGATGAATTGGACGAAACTGCAAGAAGTATGGCATGATATTTGAGCCGCAATTGCACTTAAATTAGCAGTCCCCTACCTGGTAACCTTAGATACTAGGGGTCAGGGAAAGGGCAAATGGGGCTCTGTGTGTTATTTTCCCATTGTGCAAAAAAGCTTGGTATCAGTTATCCATTTCCCAACATAAGGTTACAAGGCTAATAATCCAGCCATCCCATTCCTAGGTGTATATATATATCCAGAGAAAACCATAATTCGAAAAGATACATGTACCCAGATATTCACTGCAGTACTGTTTACAAAGGCCAGGGCACGGAAGCAATCGAAATGTGCACCAACAAGGAGTGGATGAACGAGATATGGTGTGTACACCATACACACACACACACACACACACACACACACACACACACTCCGTGGAATATCACTCAACCATAAAAAAGAACAAAATAACGCCATTTTCAGGAACACATACGGGCCTAGAGACTGTCATACGAGTGAAGTAATTCAGACAGAGAAAGACAAATATCATACGGTATTGCTTACATGTACAATCTACAAAAGGATACAAATGAACTGATCTAAAAAACAAATAGAGTTACAGATACAGAAAACAAAATCATAGTTACCAGGGGGTGAGGAGACAAGGGATAAAGCGGAAGGCTGCTATTGACACATGCACACCGCTGCTGCTGCTGCTGCTGAGTCGCTTCAGTCGTGTCCGACTCTGTGTGGTGCCATAGACGGCAGCCCACCAGGCTCCCCCGGCCCTGGGACTCTCCAGGCAAGAACACTGGAGTGGGTTGCCATTTCCTTCTCCAATGCATGAAAGTGAAAAGTGAAAGTGAAGTCGCTCAGTCGTGTCCAACTCTTCCCGACCCCATGGACTGCAGCCCAGCAGGCTCCTCCATCCATGGGATTTTCCAGGCAAGAGTACTGGAGTGGGGTGCCATCGCCTTCTCCCATATACACAGTACTATATATCAAATAGATAGCTAATAAGGACCTACTGTATAGCACAGGAAATTCTACTCAATGCTCTGTAATGGCTTATATGGGAAAAGAATCTATAAATAGTGGATACATGTACATGCATAACAGATTCCCTTTGCAATACACTTGAAACTAGGACAACACTGTAAATCAACTATACCCTAATAAAAATGAAAAAATAAAAATAAAAAAATAAAACAGTGGCAACTCCAGATATATACACTTGCTATCTCAGGATAAATTTGAATTGACAATTATGTATACTTTTCTTTGTTGAGTATTTTGAAGTATCTTAGTATCTTTGCTAAGTGTTTTTAAGTATTAATTTTTTTCATTCTCATAATAACCTGGTAACATGGTGATTGTTCTTATTTTATACATTATCAGATCAGATCAGATCAATTGCTCAGTTGTGTCCGACTCTCGCAACCCCATGAATCGCAGCATGACAGGCCTCCCTGTCCATCACCAACCCCCGGAGGTCACTCAGACTCACGTCCATCGAGTCAGTGATGCCATCCAACCATCTCATCCTCTGTCGTCCCCTTCTCCTCCTGCCCCCAATCCCTCCCAGCATCAGAGTCTTTGCAGTGAGTCAACTCTTCGCATGAAGTGGCTAAAGTACTGGAGTGTCAGCTTTAGCATCATTCCTTCCAAAGAAATCCCAGGGCTGATCTCCTTCAGAATGGACCGGTTGGATGTCCTTGCAGTCCAAGGGACTCTCAAGAGTCTTCTCCAACACCACAGCTCAAAGGCATCAATTCTTCAGCGCTCAGCCTTCTTCACAGTCCAACTCTCACATCCATATATGACCACAGGAAAAACCATAGCCTTGACTAGACGAACCTTTGTTGGTAAAGTAATGTCTCTGCTTTTGAATATGCTATCTAGGTTGGTCATAACTTTCCTTCCAAGGAGTAAGCGTCTTTTAATTTCATGGTTGCAGTCACCATCTGCAGTGATTTTGGAGCCCAGAAAAATGGAGTCTGACACTGTTTCCACTGTTTCCCCATCTATTTCCCATGAAGTGATGGGACCGGATGCCATGAGCTTCGTTTTCTGAATGTTGAGCTTTAAGCCAATCTTTTCACTCTCCACTTTCACTTTCATCAAGAGGCTCTTTAGTTCCTCTTCACTTTCTGCCATAAGGGTGGTGTCATCTGCATATCTGAGGTTATTGATATTTCTCCTGGCAATCTTGATTCCAGCTTGTGCTTCTTCCAGCCCAGCATTTCTCATGATGTACTTTGCACAGAAGTTAAATTAGCAGGTGACAATACACAGCCTTGACGTACTCCTTTTCCTATTTGGAACCAGTCTGTTGTTCCATGACCAGTTCTAACTGTTGCTTCCTGACCTGCATACAGATTTCTCAAGAGGCAGATCAGGTGGTCTGGTATTCCCATCTCTTTCAGAATTTTCCACAGTTGATTGTGATCCACACAGTCAAAGGCTTTGGCATAGTCAATAAAGCAGAAATAGATGTTTTTCTGGAACTCTCTTGCTTTTTCAATGATCTAGCGGATGTTCTAAATTTGATCTCTGGTTCCTCTGCCTTTTCTAAATCCAGCTTGAACATCAGGAAGTTCACGGTTCACATATTGCTGAAGCCTGGCTTGGAGAATTTTGAGCATTACTTTACTAGCGTGTGAGATGAGTGCAATTGTGCGGTAGTTTGAGCACTCTTTGGCATTGCCTTTCTTTGGGATCGGGATGAAAACTGACCTTTTCCAATCTTGTGGCCACTGCTGAGTTTTCCAAATTTGCTGGCATATTGAGTGCAGCACTTTCACAGCATCATCTTTCAGGATTTGGAAGAGCTCCACTGGAATTCCATCACCTCCACTAGCTTTGTTCGTAGTGATGATTCCTAAGGCCCACTTGACTTCACATTCCAGGATGTCTGGCTCTAGGTCAGTGATCACACCATCATGATTATCTGGGTCGTGAAGATCTTTTTTGTACAGTTCTTCTGTATATTCTTGCCATCTCTTCTTAATATCTTCTGCTTCTGTTAGGTCCATACCATTTCTGTCCTTTATTGAGCCCATCTTTGCATGAAATGTTCCCTTGGTATCTCTGATTTTCTTGAAGAGATCTCTAGTCTTCCCCATTCTGTTGTTTTCCTCTATTTCTTTGCATTAATTGCTGAGGAAGGCTTTATTATCTCTTCTTGCTATTCTTTGGAACTCTGCATTCAGATGTTTATATCTTTTCTTTTCTCCTTTGCTTTTCGCTTCTCTTCTTTTCACAGCTATTTGTAAGGCCTCCCCAGACAGCCATTTTGCTTTTTTGCATTTCTTTTCCATGGGGATGGTCTTGATCCCTGTCTCCTGTACAATGTCACGAACCTCATTCCATAGTTCATCAGGCACTCTATATATTAAGTCAAGAAACAAAAGAATTTGCCTGTGATTATACAGCTGATAAGCAGCAACTTGAGATTCAAGCCCGTTTTTCTGATTTTAAGTTCAACTTTCAATTTTTTCCTCTGATAAGAAGCCGTGTAATTCTGTAGTAATGCATAATAATGCAAAAATATACTCTTTGATCCCAAATTCCACTTCTAAGTATTTATTATACTTTCAAGTAATCAGAGGTAATCTTAAGTATGTATGCACAAGTTATAACACGATCAGATCAGATCAGATCAGTCGCTCAGTCGTGTCTGACTCTTTGCGACCCCATGAACTGCAGCACGCCAGGCCTCCCTGTCCATCACCAACTCCTGGAGGTCACTCAGACTCACATCCATCGAGTCAGTGATGCCATCCAGCCATCTCATCCTCTGTCGTCCCCCTCTCTTCCTGCCCTCAATCCCTCCCAGCATCAGAGTCTTCTCCAATGAGTCAACTCTTCGCATGAGGTGGCCAAAATACTGGAGTTTCAGCTTTAGCATCATTCCTTCCAAAGAAATCCCAGGGCTGATCTCCTTCAGGATGGACTGGGTGGATCTCCTTGCAGTCCCAGGGACTCTCAAGAGTCTTCTCCAACAGCACAGTTCAAAAGCATCAATTCTTCGGTGCTCAGCCTTCTTCACAGTCCAGCTCTCACATCCATACATGACCACAGGAAAGACCATAGCCTTGACTAGGCGAACCTTGGTTGGCAAAGTGATGTCTCTGCTTTTGAATATGCTATCTAGGTTGGTCATAACTTTCCTTCCAAGGAGTAAGCGTCTTTTAATTTCATGGCTGCAGTCACCATCTGCAGTGATTTTGGAGCCCAGAAAAATAAAGTCTGACACTCTTTCCACTGTTTCTCCATCTATTTCCCATGTAGTGATGGGACCAGATGCCATGATCTTCGTTTTCTGAATGTTGAGCTTTAAGCCAATCTTTTCACCCTCCACTTTCACTTTCATCAAGAGGCTTTTTAGTTCTTCTTCACTTCCTGCCATAAGGGTGGTATCATCTGCATATCTGAGGTTATTGATATTTCTCCCGGCAATCTTGATTCCAGCTTGTGTTTCTTCCAGTCCAGCATTTCTCATGATGTACTCTGCATATAAGTTAAATAAGCAGGGTGACAATAGACAGCCTTGACGTACTCCTTTTCCTATTTGGAACCAGTCTGTTGTTCCATGACCAGTTCTAACTGTTGCTTCCTGACCCAAGTAAGACGGTAAGTCTTGCAAAAGGGCATCAGAGGGCAAATACACTGAAACCTTACTCACAGAAAACTAGTCAATCTAATTACACCAGGACCACAGCCTTGTCTAACTCAATGAAATTAAGCCATGCCCGTGGGGGCAACCCAGGATGGTTGGGTCATGGTAGAGAGATCTGACAGGGTGTGGTCCGCTGGAGAAGGGAATGGCAAACCACTTCAGTATTCTTGCCTTGAGAACCCCATGAACAGTATGAAAAGACAAAGTGATAGGATACTGAAAGAGAAACTCCCCAGGTCAGTAGGGGCCCAATATGCTACTGGAGATCAGTGGAGAAATAACTCCAGAAAGAATGAAGGGATGGAACCAAAGCAAAAAGAATACCCAGCTGTAGATGTGTCTGGTGATAGAAGCAAAGTCCGATGCTGTAAAGAACAATATTGCATAGGAACCTGGAATGTCAGGTCCATGAATCAAGGCAAATTGAAAGTGGTCAAACAAGAGATGGGAAGAGTGAATGCTGACATTCTAGGAATTAGCGAACTAAAATGGACTGGAATGGGTGAATTTAACTCGGATGACAATTATATCTACTACTGTGGGCAGGAATCCCTCAGAAGAAATGGAGTGGCCATCATGGTCAACAAAAGAGTCTGAAATGCAGTACTTGGATGCAATCTCAAAAACGACAGAATGATCTCTGTTTGTTTCCAAGGCAAACCATTCAATGTCACAGTAATCCAAGTCTATGCCCCAACCAGTAACGCTGAAGAAGCTGAAGTTGAAAGGTTCTCTGAAGACCTACAAGACCTTTTAGAACTAACACCCAAAAAAGATGTCCTTTTCATTATAGGGGACTGGAATGCAAAAGTAGGAAGTCAAGAAACACCTAGGAGTAACAGGCAAATTTGGCCTTGGAATACGGAATGAAGCAGGGCAAAGACTAACAGAATTTTGCCAGGAAAATGCACTGGTCATAGCAAATACCCTCTTCCAACAACACAAGAGAAGACTCTATACATGGACATCACCAGATGGTCAACACTGAAATCAGATCGATTATATTCTTTGCAGCCAAAGATGGAGAAGCTCTATACAATCAGCAAAAACAAGACCAGGAGCTGACTGTGGCTCGGACCATGAACTCCTTATTGCCAAATTCAGACTGAAATTGAAGAAAGTAGGGAAAACCACTAGACCATTCAGGTATGACCTAAATCAAATCCCTTATAATTATGCAGTGGAAGTGAGAAATAGATTTAAGGGCCTAGATCTGATAGATAGAGTGCCTGATGAACTATGGAATGAGGTTCGTGACATTGTACAGGAGACAGGGATCAAGACCATCCCCATGGAAAAGAAATGCAAAAAAGCAAAATGGCTGTCTGGGGAGGCCTTACAAATAGCTGAAAAGAAGAGAAGCAAAAAGCAAAGGAGAAAAGGAAAGATATAACACGATCAGATCAGATCAGATCAGTCGCTCAGTCGTGTCCGACTCTTTGCGACCCCATGAACTGCAGCACGCCAGGCCTCCCTATCCATCACCAGCTCTCGGAGGTCACCCAGACTCACATTCATCGAGTCAGTGATGCCATCCAGCCATCTCATCCTCTGTCGTCCCCTTCTCCTCCTGCCCTCAATCCCTCCCAGCATCAGAGTCTTCTCCAATGAGTCAACTCTTCGCATGAGGTGGCCAAAATACTGGAGTTTCAGCTTGAGCATCATTCCCTCCAAAGAAATCCCAGGTCTGATCTCCTTCAGAATGGACTGGTTGGATCTCCTTGCAGTCCAAGGGACTCTCAAGAGTCTTCTCCAACACCACAGTTCAAAAGCATCTATTCTTCGGTGCTCAGCTTTCTTCACAGTCCAGCTCTCACATCCATACATGACCACAGGAAAGACCATAGCCTTGACTAGATGAACCTTTGTTGGCAGAGTGATGTCTCTGCTTTTGAATATGCTATCTAGGTTGGTCATAACCTTCCTTCCAAGGAGTAAATGTCTTTTAATTTCATGGCTGCAGTCACCATCTGCAGTGATTTTGGAGCCCAGAAAAAGAAAGTCTGACACTCTTTCCACTGTTTCTCCATCTATTTCCCATGAAGTGATGGGACCAGATGCCATGATCTTCGTTTTCTGAATGTTGAGCTTTAAGCCAGCCTTTTCACTCTCCACTTTCACTTTCATCAAGAGGCTTTTTAGTTCCTCTTCACTTTCTGCCATAAGGGTGGTGTCATCTGCATATCTGAGGTTATTGATATTTCTCCCGGCAATCTTGATTCCAGCTTGTGTTTCTTCCAGTCCAGCATTTCTCATGATGTACTCTGCATATAAGTTAAATAAACATGGTGACAATATGCAGCCTTGACGTACTCCTTTTCCTATTTGGAACCAGTCTGTTGTTCCATGACCAGTTCTAACTGTTGCTTCCTGACCTGCATACAGATTTCTTAAGAGGCAGATCAGGTGGTCTGGTGTTCCCATCTCTTTCAGAATTTTCCATAGTTTATTGTGATCTACACAGTCAAAGGCTTTGGCATAGTCAATAAAGCAGAAATAGATGTTTTTCTGGAACTCTCTTGCTTTTTCGATAATCCAGCGGATGTTGGCAATTTGATCTCTGGTTCCTCTGCCTTTTCTAAATCCAGCTTGAACATCAGGAAGTTCACGGTTCACATATTGCTGAAGCCTGGCTTGGAGAATTTTGAGCATTACTTTACTAGCGTGTGAGATGAGTGCAATTGTGCGGTAGTTTGAGCACTCTTTGGCATTGCCTTTCTTTGGGATCGGGATGAAAACTGACCTTTTCCAATCTTGTGGCCACTGCTGAGTTTTCCAAATTTGCTGGCATATTGAGTGCAGCACTTTCACAGCATCATCTTTCAGGATTTGGAACAGCTCCACTGGAATTCCATCACCTCCACTAGCTTTGTTCGTAGTGATGCTTTCTAAGGCCCACTTGACTTCACATTCCAGGATGTCTGGCTCTAGGTCAGTGATCACACCATCATGATTATCTGGGTCGTGAAGATCTTTTTTGTACAGTTCTTCTGTGTATTCTTGCCACCTCTTCTTAATATCTTCTGCTTCTGTTAGGTCCACACCATTTCTGTCCTTTATCGAGCCCATCTTTGCATGAAATGTTCCTTTGGTATCTCTGATTTTCTTGAATAGATCCCTAGTCTTTCCCATTCTGTTGTTTTCCTCTATTTCTTTGCATTGATCGCTGAAGAAGGCTTTCTTATCTTTTCTTGCTATTCTTTGGAACTCTGCATTCAGATGTTTATATCTTTCCTTTTCTCCTTTGCTTTTCGCTTCTCTTCTTTTCGCAGCTATTTGCAAGGCCTCCCCAGACAGCCATTTTGCTTTTTTACATTTCTTTTTCTTGGGGATGGTCTTGATCCCCATATAACACGATGGAGGTATTTAAATGGACAAAAATTGGAAAACAGTGTAATGTCCAATAGCAAAAATTTTTAAATGTTTTCTCAATCTGTATTAATATTATCCAATCATGCTTCTGAACATATAAAGTAGCATTTAATGAGCTTATACATAATTTATCTATATATATATATTACACATATATATAATTTATTAATTACGTTTGCCTTTAGCTAGCTCTTTTGTTTTGGGAACCAGAGAATGATTTTGGAAGGTTTTATTTGCGAACAGCCTCAGAGTTGTGTAGGTCAACGGTCTGCCCTACAAGTGTCCTGTCAGTTCAACATAACAATCCCTGCTGGGTGCGGCGGGTGAGAGGAGCTGTGGGCCTGGCCCTTAGGGAGCTCTCTGCCTTCACCGCTGAGGGTCCTTCTGCCAGGATGACAGCACGGTCATTTACCAGCAGCTCTTGTCCAGGAGGAGATCTGAGCTCAAAATGTCCAACCGTTGTGGTCTGTTCACCCTGGTATGGGAGGAGGTAGATGTTCTTAATGTCAAACGTGGCTGGCATGTCCCCCTCTTGGGTGAAGAAAACCTCTTCCTGGTCTTCGGTGGTGAAGCGAACCTTCTGGGTATAATGCAGCATCTGAGACGGAGACAGAGGTAGAAGGAAAGAAGTGCTTAGGAGCAGCACAGGCCTGGCGCAAGCCGGGGGCTGGGGCTTCCTCCACATCGGGAACAGTGCCTGCCAGCCCTTGGAGGAAGGCACATTTTATGGAAAAAAAAAAAAAAAGCCAAAAAACAAAACCCCGGCTCACCCGTGCTAACGGGTTATCTCATCTCCCAAGTTTGTGCTAACCCATGATAAAAAGGGGAGTGAGAGCTGAGTCACTGGAGACCCGGAAGCGTTGGGTCTCGTGTAAGGTCGGTTCACTCACAGGCTGGTCTTATGCACACAGGTGTCTGCATCCATCCAATTTTGCACCATCTGTCCTTCCAGATTACGAAGCTTCCTCCTTTGTGCCAGACATGACTGGGAGCTAGGACACAAAAGCGGACCCACCTTGAAAGGGCCGCCGTGTTCATCTCAGCAGTGTGGCCGACAGAGAAGGCTTGTGATTAGACGGTGCAGCCCGAGGAATATGTTTCAGTGCATCCCAAACATTCATAGCTGGGAGAACCGTAGCTTATGTGACTATTAAAGCCCCACTCTTACTTCCTTCTGAGAACAACTTAACAAGTAGAAAAGGCAGGTCGGGCAAAGTTCCTTTAGGAGCCCACCTGAGACTTTAGTGTGGGTGCTTCTGGGTCTTTTAACACCTTTGGAGAAGATGAGAACGCCTTCAATTCTCTGAGTAGGTTGTGATCTTGTCTAGAAAGCTGGAACTCTAAGAAAACCTTTGAGGGTCTCTATAAGAGAGCTTCCCCTGGCCTTTCCAACCTTTCCTTTTTGCTTTTTTTTTTCTTAGTCTGTCCCATGGTTTGAACCAACTGGATCACTTTCCCTCTCCTGCCATCTCCTCTCATATCTGGTATGTGTGATTATTTATTACTCTTTCCAACTAGAGTGTAAACACTCTGAAGGCAAGCACACATTTTGAGCATTTTTGTATCCCCCTCTTGCTCCAAGATGCATGAAAGTCACTTCATAAATACTTGTGGCATAAACACACATTTGTTGAAGTAGTTATGGAAGCCCTATAAGAAATCAGGAGGGAGGCTGAGCAGATTACTCGGCTTGTGGGTCAAGCTAGGTGTAGACTCATGGGAGATTCCTAGAATTCTTCAGGTTTGAGGGGCAGTGCCCAGACTCTGTCGCCAGGCTGCCTGGCATGACTTCTGACTCTGCCTTGAACCAGGGGTGTGACCTTGGATATGAAATTCTACCTAAAAGAGGACCTGTCTCATAAAGTCATCACAAAGAGGAAATGCATTAATATCAATACATGCAAAGTTCTTGGAGCATCACGTGGCACAGAACAGTACTCAAAAATCTTAACTATTACTACTGCTACAGTCTTACAAGAACTCACATGATATAAATATTGATAAAATTACCTGAAACCTATTTTTAAAACGCTGTGCCTAGTTCAAAGACATTCTTTTAAAATTAGGAGGACTTTTCTTCTATTCTGACTTTGTTTGTATAACTTTGCTTGGATATTTGTAGTGGTGTGCTGCTAAATGTTTAACAACTGGCTCTCTGGGGAAAAAAAAAGCTGGGATTTTAGTGTTTGCTGATTGCCATGGTTTAGCAAACAATTTGCATAATTTCTGAAAATTTTACAAAGACTCCCATTGCCAGTAGGAGCCAGTTCTCTCTTCTACAACTAGACCCCTGATATCTTTAACAATAAGGTGTGTGCTAAGTCACTTCAGTTGTGTCCGACTCTTTTGCCACCCCATGGACTGTGGCCCACCGGGTCCTCTGTCTATGGGATTCTCTGGGCAAGAACGCTGGAGTGGGCTGTCCTTTCCCTCTCCAGGGGGTCTTCCTGATCCAGGGATGGAACCTATGCCTCTTCTGCCTCCTGCGTTGTCAGGTGGGTTCTTTACCACCAGCACCACCTGGGGAGCCCAGTAATAAGGTACCTGAGTCTTAGTCTCTTTGGCTATAAGTTCAGCCCTGGGATTTCTTTGGAAGGAATGATGTTAAAGCTGAAACTCCAGTATTTTGGCCACCTCATGCGAAGAGTTGACTCATTGGAGAAGACTCTGATGCTGGGAGGGACTGGGGGCAGGAGGAGAAGGGGACGACAGAGGATGAGATGGCTGGATGACATCACTGACTTGATGGATGTGAGTCTGAGTGACCTCCGGGAGTTGGTGATGGACAGGGAGGCCTGGCGTGCTGCGGTTCATGGGGTCGCGGAGAGTCGGACACGACTGATCTGACCTGATCTGATCAGTATCCCTCCCATTAGGCCTCACTGCCTGTCTGCAGGTCTCTGAGATGAACAGGGTCTGGGCAAGGGTCTTGGCTGCTCACCTGCCAAAGCCTGGCGTTCTGTGAACCGGCACGAACACCTCCCAGGAACGGTCCCTTTCCTGGGCAGCAGGTCATCAGGTCCCAACGGGCACCAGGCAGGCTTGGTAAGTGGCGGTCAGATCCGGATGTCAGAAGACAGACAGGTGGACAGTTGTTGCCTTCTCAAGCCCCCGTGCAGTTCTGAGCACCTTCTCTGGGCCTTGGGGTGGACGCCCCGAATCAGGTCCACCTGCATCCCTGCGGCTCCTCCCAGAGCTTCCTCATCAGACTGCTGCCAGGGTACCCAGCTGGGCAGGGCACCAACAGGAAATCCGCAAAGCCGGGAATCGCTCTGGAGGATGTGGTTAGACTCAAGGTGACCTTGAGCAGGCCCTGGGCCGTGGGGTCTGGCCCCGAGCCCTGCAGAAGGAGGTGGAGACCCATGTCCTCCGGGTTACCTTCTTCCCGTGGCCTCAGCCAGGAGCCGGGAGTGGAAGTGGGACCAGTCACAGACGATGTCCGTGGCTGCGGGGCCGGAGGCGATGCTGTGGCCCCCGCGGCCCAGCCCCTTGGAGTAGGCCACGCGGCCACCCAGGCGCCGGATCTCTGCCTGCGGATGCTGCTCAGGCCACTCGAGGCTGCCGTTATCAGAGCCCACCAAGCCCCTACCCCAGGGCCAGTGAAAGTGACTCCAGAGCTTGGCCAGGACCGAAGGCTGGTGGGCGCTGCTGGGCACCGCTGGGCACCGTGCGCAGGAAGGACGGGAACCGGAAGTGATCCCAGAACCGGGGATGCTGAGGCCTGTGGCCCACCTGTGGGAGGTCGGGGGTGCGCATTCCTGGCTAGAACGCCCGCTGGTCCCCCTGCTGAGTATCCACTCATGTTCTCATCAGACACCAGGTGCTTGGCCTTATTCCTCCCTTCTCTGCCCATTATTATTAAACACATTTTTTCCCCCATACAAAAAGCTGTGCATAATGAACATACAACTTGATGGGTTTGGAGATAAGTATATGCCTGTGAAACCATCACCACAATCTGTGCCACGAACCTGCCCATCAGGTCCACGTTTCTTCCCACCTTCTTCTTTATTATTGGTATTATGTTTTTGTGATAAGGACACAACACAGGATCTGCCGCCTTGGCTAACTTTTAAGCACACAATGCAACATTGTTAACTGCAGGCATTACGCTATACAGCAGCTCTCTAGGACTTGTTTCTTTTGCATAACTGAGAATATGCACCCCTTGACTGATATCCCCCCTTTTTTCCCCTCCTTCCAGCCTCTTCCCTCTTCCCTCCTTCCAACCATTGCTAGTACTCTCTGCTTCTAGAGTCTGACTATTTTAGGTTATCATGTAAAAAGTATCATGGGGTATTTATGATTCCATGTCTGTCTGTCTTTTATTTTTATCTCTTGTCCAGGTCATTCCAAAGCCTATAGGCTCAGGCTGGAGAAGCCAATTCACCTTCAGAAGGAATGCAATGGACTAAAGAATATATCTTAGGGGGCTGGTGAAAGAAGCAGAGAAGTAAAGGTATGCTGTTAATAAGTGTTTTATGTTTCAATATTGTATAGTTCTTGACACTGAGGAATAAAAGTTCAAGTGAATTAAAAAGGGTTATCATTGGAAGAATTGAAACAGGATTTAGAACTTCCCAAGCACTATAAGGAAAATATATTTAAATAATTAGAAAATTTCAAGAAATTAAGGAAAAAATTAGGAAAAAAACAAGAAAAAAGTATAATAAATAGAAAACTATAATAATGGTAATGAATAGTAGCAACAGTAAGTGAATGCATAGGCACCCCTTCTAAGAAATAAAAGCGCTTTTCTACTTATGATTTCTCCTAACAGCGTTTGTTATTTGTTAGTAAAACGTCATGACCAAACACGTAAAAGAGAACATTTTATAGGAGGAGGAATAACATCAACCATGTTAGCAGTCAGAGTAGATGTGAGAGGTTAAACTAGTCTAGCTAAGAGGAGCGTGTCGCACACTGTGCTTAAAATAGACAGCTAATGAGGACTTGCCTGGAGAAGAGGATGGCAGCCCACCCTGGTATTCTTGTCTGGAGAATCCCATGGACAGAGCATCCTGGTGGGCTACAGTCCATGGGGTCACAAAGAGTTGGACACGACTGAGTCACACACACACACAATAAGGACTTACTATAGCACAGGGTACTTTACTCAATACTCTGGAATGAAAAAAACACATCTGAAAAAAGTGTGTATATGTGTAGGTATGACTGATTCACTCTGCTGTACACCTGAAACTAATGTGCAAGGTCACCATTCACTCCAACAAGAATGAAAAACAGCGACAACAAACAGACTGGAGCCCGCGTTCTCTGCTTGCCGTCTGGATGGACTCCCCAGCCGCCTGAGTCCTCTGGGTGCCAGTGTCCTGATCTCTGTGGACCTCATCTGTGGGCCGCCCTGCCCTCGCTCCTCTGGTTGGAGGCTTGACCAGAGACTGGGGCTGGGAGGAGAGTCAGGGTCGAGAACTCACTCTCCCAGACGCCCCTGTGCTCAGCCGTGGCTCAGCCGTGTCTTCCTTCGTCTGAGAAAGACCACAGTGCTAGTGGGAGGCCTCGCCCACTGCTTCCTCCTCCCGTAGTGGGGGCAGGAGCTTCTTACTGTGGCTGCCCAGACGTTTCACCTGTGACCCTGCATAAAAAAGTGAAAGTGTTCGTCGCTCAGTCGTATCTGGCTCTTTGTGACCCCACGGACTGTAGCCAGCCAGGCTGCCCTGTCCATGGGATTCCCCAGGCAAGAACACTGGAGTGGGTTGCTGTGCCCTCCAGGGGATCTTCCTGATTTGGGGACTGGACTTTTGTCTCTTTTGTCTCCTGTGCTGGCAGGCAGATTCTTTACCACTGGTGCCACGGGGGAAGCCTGACATATGTACACACCGTGTGTGGAATGTAATGGACAGCTAGTGGGAAGCTTCTGTACAGTGAGCTCAGCTTGGTGCTCCGTGATGACCCAGAGGGGTGGGATTGACGAGGGGAGTGGAAGGGAGGTTCAGGAATTCGGGGATATATGGTGTCTCAAAGAGTAAAGAATCTGCCTGCAATTCGGGAGACCTGGGTTCGATTCCCGGGGTGGGGAGATCCCCTGGAGGAGGGCATGGCATCCAATATTCTTGCCTGGAGAATCCCATGGACAGAGGAGCCTGGTGACTACAATCCATAGGGTTGCAAGAGTTGGACAAGACAGAGCAACTAAGCACAGCATGTATCTTATTCACGTTCTTGTACAGCAGAACCTAACACAACATTGTAAAGTGATTATACGCTAATGAAAAAGAAAGCTAAGAAACTCACAGAATTAAAGGACTTTTTTTTTTTTTCCATAGAGAAACGTGAAAACTAAATAAAATATGATTTGTCTATTGAGTGGCACCGTATGAAGCCTTCCCTGACGCCTGCTGCTCAGGCTGGGCTTGAGTTCTTGCTTCTCGTCCCCTGCCAGCCCTAGGACCCTGGCCTTTATCTCATCATCAGAGCTCCTTCTGTCTCAGATGGTTTGAGCTCAAGTCTTCCCTCCCCCCATTATACCTTAAGCAGGACCCATTGAACAGGCCTTAGCTGTCCAGCGCCTGAATGGATGCATGCCCTTCTCCCTCGTGCTTCTCCTCGTCTCCCTCCCCTCCTCCTGGAGGTCGTCCAGGCTACTCCAGGCAGGGTTTGCTGTCTCAGGCTTTCCCCGCCTGTTAGGGAAGCTGTTCCACCAGGTGTATGCAGACAGGTTCTTTCACTTCACAGTCCTTGGTGACTCTCTGGCCCTAGACTAGCCGAAATGACACAGAGGACTTGGGAACTGGCTTTTCTCAAAAGGTAGCTGCTCCTTCCAAGTTTACATCGCTAGCACTATTGTTAGAGTCTTATCCTTATCGTTAGAATCTTTCATTTCAATCATTCTATTGTTACAACATTATTGTTAGAATCTTATCATTATTGTTACAATCTATCATTATTGTTAAGAGCAACAACCACTAACTACTGGAGTGAGTTACCATTTCGAACTCCAAGGGATCTTCCCGACCCAGGGATCGAACCTACGTCTCTTGTGTCTCCTGCCTTGGCAGGCAGACCTTCACCACCACCATGAGTTTTTAAGCTATCTTGGTGAGACTGTCCGCTGCCTGGGAAGTGCCTGACATTTATGAGCATTTGTTATATACCAGGCACCGATTATTCCATTGTTAACACCCACAGTGACTCTAAGATATATCTTTGTCACCTTTGTCTTGTAGGTGAGGAATGTGGAGCTCAAAAGAGATGCCTTAATTGGTCAGGATAGCATAATGAGTAAGATGTTTGTAAGATTCAAATCCAGGTTTCCTGACTTTGAAACCAGGGTCCTTCATCATTTCTAGCGCTTCTGCTTCCTAGTCCATCTCTGCTGGTTTGCATCCTGGGGTTCATGTGAAACCAGGAGAATTTCTACCAGGTCCTTTGGATGAACTCTGGGGTTTTACAGAAGCAGAGTTGGAAAGAACAAGGACTGTTGCCAAATGCTCAAGCCTTTCTTAAGAGGTAGTCCATTTGGGGCGCCCTTGAATTTTAGCAAAATGAAGATACCACGCCACGGAGCGGGGTCCCCCGTGTTTAGAGGGACGATGCAGACACTCTGAGTTCATGGACCTAGGAGCGTGTGGCCTCCCAGGCTGGCCCTGGGGAAAATGAACTTCACTGGCAGAGGTCAGCCTCACGTCACAAGTGACCCACTGGGCTGTGATGCTGCGGAGACCTAGGAGGTGGGCCAGGTGTATCCTCAGGGCCAGAATGTAACCGACCAGGCAGGTTACAGTACCATCAGCTGAAGACGTAACCTGCCTGAGTGATGTCTCAGCTGAGCCAAGCGTTCTGGTTGCGGGTCTGATTTCATAGAGACGCTGGTCCAGTTTCTTCCTTATGCTCCAATTCCAGGCTCATGGTTCATCCTTCCGAAAAGACATTGGCTTTGGATAGAGGCTTTTCTGCAGGGAGAGAATACACAGACCAGCCAGCTCAAGGCTGTTGGTCGTGCTGAAAACCACATTTCTCATTCTGAGTTAATAAGTGATGTCTGATTTTGACAGTGATTTTGGGCAGCTCGAGCAGCCCCACCAATACCAGGCATTCCTGGGTGAGTACTTTTTCCTGGAACTGTGACGTCATGCCATTGTGTGTGCCCTACTTGACTGGCAGCCCTTAGAAGTTGGCAGCTGGGGCTTACTCACATTAGTATCCGAGGGGATTATGATCTGGCCTGTAGCGGTTGTTCAGAAAGCACCTATTGACCGGATGTAAACCGTGCAATTTTTGGAGCTACTAAGCTGAGACTAGTCATTGGCACCTCAGTGCTGAGTGTATCCAGAGGCTTTATTTTCCTTGTCACTGGGGCACCTGACCCAGGAGCGACGTTTGCTCTCTCGTTCTTGTGAGGACCATGGGGGCTGGTAAAGGAGTCCCTGGTGGGAAGCGGTGGGTGGTCTCAGATCTTCACGTCACCCACCCTGCTGGAATGGGACCTCGGAGCAGGCTGTAACCATGAGGACTGGACTGACTTCCTGCACTTTAACCATTTTCAATTAGGGCAATGCGGGTCTCATTGTATGGGCTTCCCTGGTGGCTCAGTGGTAAAGAATCTGCCTGCAATACGGGAGACAAGGTTTGATCCCTGGGTCAGGAAGATCCCCTGGAGGAGGAAACGGCAACCCTCTCCAGTATTCTTTCCTGGGAAACCCCATGGACGGGAGCAGCCTGGCAGGGTTCGTAGGGTCGCAAGAGTTGGACACAGCTTAGCAACTAAACTACCACCACCACCAATGAAGGTCTAGGGAAGTAATTTTTAAGCTATCTTGGTGAGACTTTTCTCATAAATTAAAAAACTAGAAAAAGAATTTTGTGTCAGCCAAGTGTCTTGATGTCTGACTTGGAGCCTAGGTCCCTGTAGTCCAGCATTCCAGCTCGGAGCCTTGGGTCTGGGCTGTTCCACTCCAAGTCCTCCTGGTAGGTCCTTGGAAAGCCATGTGGGTGCCCTGGTCTTATGGCTGTCTGCGTTCATGCCTGCCTTCTGGCCCAGAGCAGGAGCATTTCTGAGGGTAAGGCCATGGCCTCAGACGTGTCTCAGGGTACGTGTGGTTGTAGTGTCACACTCTACACCCTGAGTGGTGTGCAGGTAAACATTTGGAATCATAGCCAGCCCCACAACAGGCAGCATTGTCGTTTCACTGAGGTTCCCTCCTCTGCTTCTGTGCCTTTTTCCACCTCTGGGCTTGAATCGCCTGACTTTGAATCCCAAACTGCTACTAGCTGTCTGATTTTGAGCAAGTGACATTCCCTTTTTGAGCCTCAATTTCATCATCTGTAAAATGGGGATAGTGATATCAATCTCATAAAGTAGTGAGAATTAGATGACATGATTAAAATAAATGCCAGGAATCCCCTGGTTGTCCAGTGGTTAAGACTTGGTGTTCTCATTGTTGGAGCCTGGATCGACTCTCTGGTCAGGGAATTAGGATATCCTGCAAGCCGTGTGGCATCGCCAAAACAAACAAGCAGACAAGAATATAATAATAAATACTGACATAGCACTTTCTCTAAGTTATGAGGCATTTTCTGAGTATTTTACATGTATGATCTCATTTAATCTTTAATCTAAAATGATCTAATTTAATTCTTTATAAGAATTTTGATACTGTTAAGAATCTAAAAAGCAGTTTCCACTCATGGTGATTGTTCAATAAATGATAAATACAGTCGTTATTAAGTTACTCTCAACCCACACTGCAGAGAAAAGCACATGATTAACTCACTTTTACTAGGATATGAGTGACTGACAACCGCTATACATTACTCAAGAATAGCTATTGAGAATTAAGTGTTTGCTTCTGACTGAATGATTTTTATAAGTGTGGCATTTGATGCCTCAGTGGAATCTGGAAGGGAAGATATTTAATATTTCTTAGAGTGTCTTTTAAAAGTCACAAGTAAGCAGTTGTGGACTTATCTTTATACTTCCAGGCATGCTGCGGGGAATGTAGATTCTCTGCCTGGAAATTGATTTGATAAACATTACTTCCCTACCTAATGTTTGCTGAAGATCAGATAGAACTCAAGTCCAGTCATATGTCTCACAGAAACATCAAGGAATTCAGCAGAGTGGTCTGTTACGTGTTCAACTTCCCAACCTACTGAAAAAGGCAGGGAGAGGCAATGAGATGCTCCTGGCTTGAGTTATAAATCTTGGGGTCTATCTTCAGCCCTCAGTCAGGGGCTGTTGGAAACTGTGTCCCAGTCTGCTTAACCAATCAACAAAAAAATTATGGGACTTTGGCCTAAGGTTGCCAAATTTTAGTTTTGCCATAAAATAAAACCTACAATATCTAAGATGTGGAAACAACGTCCATCAGTGGAAGAATGGATGAGGTTGTGGCATCTGTATCTGTAGCCATCTATCTCTATACATGGCATATATACACACACCACACGCATAATGGAACATTATTCGGCCACAAAAAAGAGGAAACCCCGCCATTTGTGAGAGTGTGAATGAAACTGGAGGGCATTAGCGCCAGTCTCTCAGTCGTGTCCGACTCTGCGACCCCACAGACTATAGCCTGCCAGGCGCCGCCCCGTCTGTGGAATCCTCCAGGCAAGAATAACTGCAGTGGGTTGCCATTTCCATGTCCAGGGGATCTTTCTGATCCAGAGACTGAACCTGGGTCTCCTGCAGGCAGATTCTTTACTGTCAGAGCCACCGGGCTTTACGCTAAGTGAAATAAGTCATACACAGAGTGTCAAAGGCCAATGGTCTCAGTTATATATGGAATCTAAAAAAAATCCTCCAAACAAAAAGCAGCCAAAATCATAGAAAATGGGATCAAATTTGTGGTTACTAGAGGCAGGGAGAAGGCAATGGCACCCCACTCCAGTACTCTTGCCTGGAAAATCCCATGGACGGAGGAGCCTGGTAGGCTGCAGCCCATGAGGTCGCTAAGAGTCGGACACGACTGAGCAACTTCACTTTCACTTTTCACTTTCATGCATTGGAGAAGGAAATGGCAACCCACTCCAGTACTCTTGCCTGGAGAATCCCAGGGACGGGGGAGCCTGGTGGGCTGCAGTCTCTGGGGTCACACAGAGTTGGACACGACTGAAGCGACTTAGCAGCAGCAGCAGCAGAGGCAGGGAGTGGGGAGGGCGGAACTGGAGGAAGGAGGTGAAAAGGTACAGAGTTTCAGTTCTGAGACAAATAAGTATTAGGGTGTAATGTGCAGCATGATATACTTAAAGCTGCTGTATGTTACATGTATGAACTTGTTAGGAGAGTAAATCCTAAGAGCTCTCATCACAAGGATACATATTCTTCTTCTTTTCTTTTTTACTTTCTCTTTTGATTGTATCTAAATGAGATGACTCTGAGAAGACAGTGGCACCCCACTCCAGTACTCTTGCCTGGAAAATCCCATGGACGGAGGAGCCTGGTAGGCTGCAGTCCATGGTGTCAGGGAGTCCCACACAACTGAGCGACTTCACTTTCACTTTTCACTTTCATGCATTGGAGAAGGCAATGGCAACCCACTCCAGTGTTCTTGCCTGGAGAATCCCAGGGACGGGGGAGCCTGGTGGGCGGCAGTCCATGGGGTCGCCAAGAGTTGGGCATGACTGAGTGACTTCACTTTCACTTTTCACTTTCATGCATTGGAGAAGGAAATGGCAACCCACTCCAGTGTTCTTGCCTGGAGAATCCCAGGGACAGGGGAGCCTGGTGGGCTACCGTCTCTGGGGTTGACAGAGTCAGACACGACTGAAGTGACTTAGCAGCAGCTGCAGCAGCAGCAGATGAGATGACTGGTGCTTACTAAACTCACTGTGGTGATCATTTCACCACATGCCTAAGTCAGACCATTCTGCAGTGATGTATGTCAGTTACATCTTGACAAGCCAGGAAAAAGAAAAGAAAAAGAACCCAGCCAGCATCTAAGAAGGGCTGGTGACCTCACACCCACACACGTGTGTACCTTGTCGCTTCTTTGCCGTCTTGTTGCCAACGAGGGAAACCGTCATTATGGATCAGCGCCAGTTTGTGGGTCGGCACTAGGGAACCACTGATGGAGTGCAGTACCCATTCCTTGATTTTGCAGAGGGGAATCCCAGGCCCAGAAGAGGAACGTGACCTTCAAGGTCACAGCCTGAGCCCCGTTACACCTGTGTCCTCTGGACCTAGCAGCAGTGCACCCGTCAGAGGGTCCGTGCACTTGTCTCTGTCCAGGTGCGTCTCTCACACGAGGGACTCTGTACAAGGCAAGCAGCTTAGCCATGCATGGGCTTGGACTCTGGGGGCGCATTCCTCCAATCGCCCCCGGGAGCGGTGGCTGGGGGCTGTGCTGAAGCTGGGCGTCAGCCGGGTCTGCTTGGATGGCAGGGCGGGGTGCTCCCGGGGCCTGACACCTGAGAGCCAGGAATCACAGACCTGCAGTCTGTGGCAGGAAGGCTGGGTCCTCTTCTGCCTCGGTCACAGTGAAGAGAAGCCCCCGAAGGCTCAGGAAGAGGTGGGCTTCCAGTCTTGGAGAGGGTGGAGGACAGAGGGTGTTCCGATCAGTCAGTAGCCTTGTAGAGAGCCACATGGAACAGCTCCAGAGTCTCTCCTTGGGCCAAGCAAGGGCAGGCAGGGATGTGGGATTGAATTTAGGTGTATGTCTGTTGAAAGAAAGAAGCCTCGGGGGACTGGGGTGTCTGGGGAACATAGGCATGCACAAGCGGGCCGTCAGCGAGAAAGGCTGGCGGCCTCCCCAGATGGACAAAGCGACACCCAAAGGGATGGACACACAAGGGCGTCCAGACAGACGGAGAGACGCTGAGAGCAACACAGACGCACACACAGCATTGGGTCCCCAAACTCAGGCAGGCCCGTGGGCGGGGGTACGCGACTCAGGCACAGAGGCGGGCAGGTACACCCAGAGACAGGCGCTCAGGTGTGGCTGAGACAGGCAGACGGGTGACACAGGCTATGGTGAATGGGGCAGACACACGTGGAGTCTGGCAGCCGTGTACCCAGGCGGACACACGGGCACGCGCCTGCATGGGTGAGTGGCCGCCGAAACAAGCAAAGAGCGGGGAATGGATGCAGAAGACACCCCAGACGGTTTCTGACAGAGACTCAGGCACGAAGAAGTCCCACAGACCTGGGAAAGGCGGACAGCGGGGTTCGGCTCCGTACTTCCTGGGCACCCTTCTGGATAGACCCTGCAGGTTCGCAGGTGAAATCTGGGTAGAAACCAGGGGAGCCTTGGAAATGGTTCGGGCATCTGTGGAGTCTGGACTTGTGGGAGAAAGTTGCTGACAAGTGTGGCCTGGGGCTGCCGTCTCTTTCATCCCAGAAACTTTCGTGTAGATATGTCTGACCACAGCTCCTGCAGCCATGATTCTGGAACATTCCTAGCTCTAAACCTGCTAGCTCTTCTCTCCATTGCGTTTAACGGATGTTAGCATTATGGTGGCTCAGATGGTGAAGAATCTGCCTGCCAATGCAGGAGACCTTCTCCTTCCCTGGGTTGGGAAGAATCCCATGGACAGAGGAGCCTGGTAGGTTTCAGTCCTTGGTGTTGCAAAGACTTTGACGCGACTGAGCAACTGAGTGTGCACACACACACACACACACACACACAGCATCATCCAGTGTGAGAAGGGGGTGTTCTTCCATTTACTCAAAGACCTGAGAATCTCCACCACCCAATGCACAGGGGCCCTCCCTGCCTGGGTGTCCCTGCCAGGGGGGCTTGGAGGCTGGGTGGCGGGTCCGGGTGGTGGGTCCGGGGTCCACCGATGCCTGCATTGATCAGGAGGGCTCCTCCGCTTCCCCCTGCCTCTCCCCTCCGTCCATGTGGGTAAAGAGCACGACCCACCGTGGGCATGGAGGCTGCTGGAAGGTGACCTTCGGCTGATCCAGCCCTGAGAGTAAGGGGGTCACAGCCCTGACGATCACATCCCCTTTGGCGGAGAAGAAGTCTGAGGGCCTGGATGCTGGCAGGTACCCCAGGGCCCAGATAGTGTTCCCTGCAGGCATTCCTGAGAGCAGGGCCCCAAGGACCCAGGCACAGGCGCTGCCCTGTCCTGTGGGCGGGAGGCTGGGACTTCTTGGCCAGCAGACCCCCTGGGCCTGGCTTCCCCCGGAAGCTCCAGACACCTGTGCCAGGCCTTTTGGAGACCCTTAATCGGACCACAGTGAGCGTCGATGAGCTCCCAGACTTCACCCTCCACCACTGTACCCTTGGGCTTCTCCATGGCGCGGGGACACCCTTCCAGCCCTCACCCCGGCAGCTTCATCCTGGCTGCTCACTGGTCCTGATGCTCCTGACGTCCTGGCTGAGGGAGGCATTGGCTGGGACAGTGGGAGCTGGGGGTGTGCCCTGCCCTTCCAGGGGTGGAAGGGGTGTGCCCTTCCAGGACGCTGCGGCAGGGGGCCTGTGTTTCTAAAGGCCTAAGACCTCCCTGTCCCAGGGTCTCCTAGGCCTGCTCACACCGCAGAATCTTCAAAGCCACAGTTAACCCAGTGATCCCAGCAGAGAGGCCTGAGGTCTCCAGGGAAGGGCTGGAGAACAGGCCAGAGAAGCAGCCAGTGGCCTGTGGCCGCGGGCCTCCAGGAGGCCTGACTGTCACTGGGGTGGGGAAGCTGACATGGGGCCCCCGGGGGCTGCGGCCTTCGGGGTCAGCTTCAGTCTGCTTTGGGCTGTACTTATAGTTGAGTGGCAAGGACCCTGATGGGTCTCCGTTTTCTCTTCTGTGGTAGGAAAATACTGGAGTCCATGGGTGGTTCTCAGACTTGACTTCAGCAGCAAAACCCTCTTGTGACTCACGACAGAGGCTCAGTGTGAAGTCAGGTGGGGTTGAGACACCCTCTGTGAGGCCGGGGCAGTTTTGCCTTGCGTTTTGCCTGCTGGCCTCTCCCTGGCCTCTCTCGGTGGTTTTGTGGGCTTCTTGAAAGTATCTTCCACCTGTAAAGACCACAGTGTGATGCTGGGCCCTGAATGTCCCAGAAGGCTTCTTTCTGGGTGAATTCTAATTTTCCTTTGTTTTGAATTGTACACTTTATTTTTTCTTCTAGTTTTATTGAGATAGAATTGCTATGTTGTCGTTTAGTTGTATCTGACTTTTGCGACCCCATGGACTGTAGCCCACCAGGTTCTGCTGTCCGTGGGATTTTCCCAGGCAAGAATATCAGAGTGGGTTGCCATTTCCTTCTCCAGGGGATCTTCCCGATACAGGGATTGAACTCTCAGCTCTTGCATTGGCAGGCGGATTCTTTACCACTGAGCCCCCAGGGAAGCCCATAATTGACATACAGCCCTGGATAAGTTTAATGTGTACAGCATGATGATTTGACTCACATACATCAAGAAATGATGACCACAGTAAGTTTACTGAGCATCCATCATCAGAGATAAAAATTAAAAAAAAATAAATTTCTTTTCTTGTGATGAAAACTGTTAGGATTTACTCTTGAAACAGCTTTCATATATAGCATACAGCAGGGTTAATTATGGGGATTCCCTGGTAGCTCAGGTGGTAAAGAATCTGCCTGCAATGTGGGAGACCTGGGTTCAGTTCCTGGGTTGGGAAGATCCCCTGGACGAGGGCATGGCTACCCACTCTATATTCTGGCCTGGAGAATTCCATGGACAGAGGAGCCTGGCGGGCTACAGTCCACGGGGCCACATATTTATCATGCTGCACATTACATCCCTAGGACTTATTTATACCTGGAAGTGGGTGCATTTTGCCTATCCTCATCCAATTTTCCTTCTTCTCCCTTCAGTTTTCAAGTGAATATAACCACAGGAGCATTGGAATAGTTGTAACTGTTTTTTTATTAAAAAAAAATTATTGGAGTATAGTTGATTTACAATGTTGTTAGTTTCAGGTGTCTAGCAAAGTGATTCAGTTTTATATATATGTGTATATATATCCATTCTTCTTCAGATTCTTTCCCCATGTAAGTTATTATAGAATATTGAGCAGAATTTTTCATGCCATACAGTAAGTCCTTGTTGGTTTTATATTATAATATTTTATATATAATAGCATTATATATAATATATATTTTTAATATATATAATAGTTTGTTTTTGCTAATCCTAAACGCCTAATTTATCTCTCCCTGCGAAGTCTCTGGTTTGGTAACTCTAAGTGAACTTACTAAAAAGAAGCAGACTAACAGATTTTGAAAGCATACTGCTAGTTGTAACCTTGACCCAGGAGGGATCAGAGCTGAGGAGGGGCCAGGGAGAGTCTAGACTCGGGTTAGAAGGGCGTGCGCAGGGATTATACGCTGTGCTCGAGGGGAGACCAGGAACACGGAGTGAGCAGGGCCTGTTAATAAACGAAGGGCCCGCGGATTGTGCCAGGGACAAACACAGTCATGGTTCCAGAGAGCTCAGGTGAGCGCCCGAGGGCAGGTATGAGGGGGGCAGTTTCGGGGCAGAAACGACTGCACAGTGTGGAAGGCACCCTTGAACCCACGCTCCCATTCGGTCCGCACTATCCTCCAGGTGCCTCAGGACTTACCGTTTTCATTTTACAGGTGGGAAGTGCAGAGAGATGGAGCAATTTGCCCCCGGGTCACGAGAGCCGTAAATGGACCCGGCCCCACTCCTGCACCGAGTGCCAAGGCAGCCCTTCTGGAACGGGACAGGGCGTCGCCTGCAAGGGCCGCTTGGATAAAACGGCCAGGGCGGCTTGTGTGTTTTGGAATATCTCCCAGTGCAGGGGGTGGATCGACGGAGCTTTGTCCTGCCGCACAGAGCAGGCTGCACATCCTGCCACGAGCTCTAGAAAAGCCTCGAGAGGCTCAGGGCTGCCGCGTCCCTGCCCTGGCTGATGGCTGAAGCCTGAAATTAATTCTTCTTCGTTATATAACATCCCCATCCCCCTCCCTCCCCACCCCCCCCACCCCCCCCCCCCAATCAATGAGAAGGAACCCAGTCCTCGTACAGGATGCTCCCCTACTGGAAGCTCTCTGGAGACAGCTTGGGCATTCCCCAGGATTCGAACCCTGACTCAGACCCCGCCATCTGTGTGAACCTAGCAAGACATTCAATTCCCTGGGTCTCACTTTCGTTTCTCCAAAGATGGGAGCTCTTGTGCCTCCCACTCGCTCGGCTGTTGTGAAGCTTAAATGTGATAATTAGGCGTTCAGCAGAGCTTGGTAAATTTTAAAGTGCTGTGAAAAATCATGGATGGCCGAGCCAGGACTGGAAACAGCAACAGCAGCCTATTAGTGTCAAGAGCGTCTCCGGGACGCTCCCAGCAGCAGGTTGGCGGGAGGACGGGGTGCAGGGACTCTGCACTGCTCAGCCTGAAGGGGGCACCAGGGAGGACAGAGGGTGCAGGGTGGGAGAGCAGGGTGCAGGAGCACGCATCCCGGCCAGCCATCTGCTTTATAAAATGAAGCTTCATCGCAGCGCTGTCACAATAATTTGTTTAGTGTTGCCGTCGGCTGCTTTCTCATCCTACTGGAAGACGAGCAGCTTTGACAGAGGCTGGATCAGCCGGCAAGGCCTAAAGTATTTACAGTCTGTTCCTTTCCAGAAAAAGTTTATCTGATGCTGCTTTTAAAGCAACTCTTAATTTACAAGAAATACAGAGGAGGGTGATATACATGTTTCCCATTGCCGAGTGACAGATCACCGCAAACTTAGTTGCCTAAGATCATGAGCGAACGTTCTTGGGTCTGATGCACAGTGAAGACAATACTGAACTGTCGGGGTCTGGAGTGGAGGAAGTTTTGTAGAGGAGCATATGCAAGGAGGCCTGGAGAAGGCAGTGGTACCCCACTCCAGTACTCTTGCCTGGAAAATCCCATGGACGGAGGAGCCTGGTGGGCTGCCGTGTATGGGATTGCACAGAGTCGGACACGACTAAAGCGACTTAGCAGCAGCAGCAGCAGCATGCAAGGAGGCGGGTGGCTCCTGCCCCCCAAACCTCACTCTCCCAAAGGATTCAACAAACATTCTCTTTTTTTGAATTGATATTTAAAAACAAGTTTTAATGGCGTATAGTTATTAGTACTTATTTACAAGACTATGTTAGTCTCAAGTGTACAGCACGTGGATCAGTTACACATACACATATATCCGCTCATTGTTTTTTTCCCCAAAACTCTTTTTGCGTATAGGCCGTTACAGGGTATCGAGTAGAGTTTCCTGTGCTACACAGCTGGCACTTACTAGTCCTCTATTTATCTACAGATCAGATCAGATCAGATCAGTTGCTCAGTCGTGTCCGACTCTTTGAGACCCCATGAATCGCAGCACGCCAGGCCTCCCTGTCCATCACCGACTCCCGGAGGTCACTCAGACTCTCATCCATTGAGTCAGTGATGCCATCCAGCCATCTCATCCTCTGTCGTCCCCTTCTCCTCCTGCCCCTAATCCCTCCCAGCATCAGAGTCTTCTCCAATGAGTCAGCTCTTCACATGAGGTGGTCAAAGTACTGGAGTTTCAGCTTTAGCATCAGTCCTTCCAAAGAAATCCCAGGGCTGATCTCCTTCAGAATGGACTGGATGGATCTCCTTGCAGTCCAAGGGACTCTCAAGAGTCTTCTCCAACACCACAGTTCAAAAGCATCAATTCTTCGGTGCTCAGCCTTCTTCACAGTCCAACTCTCAGATCCATACATGACCACTGGAAAAACCATAGCCTTGACTAGATGAACCTTTGTTGGCAAAGTGATGTCTCTGCTTTTGAATATGCTATCTAGGTTGGTCATAACTTTCCTTCCAAGGAGTAAGCGTCTTTTAATTTCATGGCTGCAGTCACCATCTGTAGTGATTTTGGAGCCCAGAAAAAGAAAGTCTGACACTGTTTCCACTGTTTCCCCATCTATTTCCCATAAAGTGATGGGACCAGATGCCATGATCTTCGTTTTCTGAATGTTGAGCTTTAAGCCAACCTTTTCACAGTCCTCTTTCACTTTCATCAAGAGGCTCTTGAGTTCCTCTTCACTTTCTGCCATAAGGGTGGTGTCATCTGCATTATCTGAGGTTATTGATATTTCTCCCAGCAATCTTGATTCCAGCTTGTGTTTCTTCCAAGGGTTTCACCCAGGGTTTCTCATGATGTACTCTGCATAGAAGTTAAATAAACAGGGTGACAATATACAGCCTTGACGTCCTCCTTTTCCTATTTGGAACCAGTCTGTTGTTCCATGTCCAGTTCTAACTGTTGCTTCCTGACCTGCATACAGATTTCTCAAGAGGCAGATCAGGTGGTCTGGTATTCCCATTTCTTTCAGAATTTTCCACACTTTATTGTGATCCACACAGTCAAAGGCTTTGGCATAGTCAATAAATCAGAAATAGATGCTTTTCTGGAATTCTCTTGCTTTTTCCATGATCCAGCAGATGTTGGCAATTCGATCTCTGGTTCTTCTGCCTTTTCTAAAACCAGCTTGCACATCAGGAAGTTCACGGTTCACATATTGCTGAAGCCTGGTTTGGAGAATTTTGAGCATGACTTTACTATTTTATCTACGGTAGAGTGTATATGTCCGTCCCAGTTTCCCAGCGTACCCCTCTCCTCACTTACCCCTGGTAAACATGAGTTTGTTTACTGCATCCATGACTCTACTTTTGTATCAGCAAACATTAATCGTTTTGGATTTTTTAACTTGGGGTATAATCGCTTTACCGTGATGTGTTATTTTTTGCTGCACAGCAAAGTGATCAGCTGTGTGTCTGCGTGTATCCCCTCCCTCCTGAGCCTTCCTCCCGCCCCCCTCCCCACCCCCGGGTCCTCACAGAGCACGGAGCCGAGCTCCCTGTGCTAGCCAGCAGGCCCCCTGCTAGCCCTCCGGCTCGTGTATTACTGTCGGTGCTGCTTTCCCAACTCCTCCCACTCTCTCCTCCCCTCACCCCCAGTGTCCACAAGCCCATTCTCCACGTCTGTATTCCTGCCCTGCAAGGATGTCCATCTGTACTGTTTTTCTAGATTTCATATGTATATATGTCGGGAGCCGCGTTAGGTATTACTGACAAAATAGAGGCACAGCCCCAGACCCCTCTCCTCATTCCGAAGGCACGGCCCTGGGATGAAGGAGTTAGGCCTTGTAATTCCGACTTGTCTTTTCCTCTCCTTGGCTGAGTTGACTGAAAAGGAATATTAAGGTGCTTATTGTTCTTGAGAGGAGCATGAGAAGGCACAAAGCTGTCTGCAGCTGTGCTCAGAAAATAATTCATAAAGTTAATCATTGACATTTGTTCAAGGACTTTTACAAAAGAGTGTTCCAGGATGAACACATAGGCCATAGCTTGAGGCCATGGGAGGGATTGATATCTGAAGCCTATTTGTGAGGAGAATGTTTATGGCAAAGGAGTTTACTGAATTTAGGGCTTAGACATAATTAAAACAGAAGTTAAAGAATTAAGGAATGTTGTAAAGTTAGCGTATTTTTTTTATAGCTTATAGAAGTTAGGAATTTTTAGAGACACTATAGCTAGAAGCCTTTTTAATAGATAGTGAGCTCAGGATGTTAAGGGCAAACAGGATTTAGGAAGATAAGTAGTAAACTGAGGAATGTAGCATGAGCTACAATGTAATCACAAGTTAACTATAGGACACATTAGAGGAGGTAGATAACAGATGATAAGGCTCATTCCCAGAGAATCAGTGAAGTAGGAACTCTGAAGAGCAACAATGATTTATGGAGATAATAAATTGGGAGAAGAGGAACTGAAAATGTCAAACCGCTGGCCTAATGTTTTTGTAAAAGTATAAAAGAGAATCTTAAGCTTGAAATAAACAGACAGTCCAGGAAAACTGAGAGGCTGTCTCATTCGCTGACACCGTTCACCTCTTCAGGTTGAATCCCTGGCTGCTGGAGTTGGACTCTGGCATATATATATATGTGTGAGTTATATCCAATATTTGTTTTGCTCTTTCTGACTTCAGATCAGATCAGATCAGATCAGTCGCTCAGTCGTGTCCGACTCTTTGCGACCCCATGAACCGCAGCACGCCAGGCCTCCCTGTCCATCACCAGCTCCCGGAGGTCACCCAGACTCACACCCATCAAGTCAGTGATGCCATCCAGCCATCTCATCCTCTGTCGTCCCCTTCTCCTCCTGCCCTCAATCCCTCCCAGCATCAGAGTCTTCTCCACTGAGTCAACTCTTCGCATGAGGTGGCCAAAATACTGGAGTTTCAGCTTTAGCATCATTCCTTCTAAAGAAATTCCAGGATTGATCTCCTTCAGAATGGACTGGTTGGACCTCCTTGCAGTCCAAGGGACTCTCAAGAGTCTTCTCCAACACCACAGTTCAAAAGCATCAATTCTTCGGCGCTCAGCCTTCTTCACAGTCCAGCTCTCACATCCATACATGACCACAGGAAAGACCATAGCCTTGACTAGGCGAACCTTTGTTGGTAAAGTAATGTCTCTGCTTTTGAATATGCTATCTAGGTTGGTCATAACTTTCCTTCCAAGGAGTAAGCGTCTTTTAATTTCATGGCTGCAGTCACCATCTGCAGTGATTTTGGAGCCCAGAAAAAGAAAGTCTGACACTGTTTCCACTGTTTCCCCATCTATTTCCCATGTAGTGATGGGACCAGATGCCATGATCTTCGTTTTCTGAATGTTGAGCTTTAAGCCAACCTTTTCACTCTCCATTTTCACTTTCATCAAGAGGCTTTTTAGCCCCTCTTCACTTTCTGCCATAAGAGTGGTGTCATCTGCATATCTGAGGTTATTGATATTTCTCCCAGCAATCTTGATTCCAACTTGTGTTTCTTCCAGTCCAGCATTTCTCATGATGTACTCTGCATATAAGTTAAATAAACAGGGTGACAATATACAGACTTGACGTCCTCCTTTTCCTATTTGGAACCAGTCTGTTGTTCCATGACCAGTTCTAACTGTTGCTTCCTGACCTGCATACAGATTTCTTAAGAGGCAGATCAGGTGGTCTGGTGTTCCCATCTCTTTCAGAATTTTCCATAGTTTATTGTGATCTACACAGTCAAAGGCTTTGGCATAGTCAATGAAGCAGAAATAGATGTTTTTCTGGAACTCTCTTGCTTTTTCCATGATCCAGAGGATGTTGGCAATTTGATCTCTGGTTCCTCTGCCTTTTCTAAAACCAGCTTGAACATCAGGAAGTTCACGGTTCACATATTGCTGAAGCCTGACTTGGAGAATTTTGAGCATTACTTTACTAGCGTGTGAGATGAGTGCAATTGTGTGGTAGTTTGAGCATTCTTTGGCATTGCCTTTCTTTGGGATTGGGATGAAAACTGACCTTTTCCAATCTTGTGGCCACTGCTGAGTTTTCCAAATTTGCTGGCATATTGAGTGCAGCACTTTCACAGCATCATCTTTCAGGACTTGGAACAGCTCCACTGGAATTCCATCACCTCCACTAGCTTTGTTCCTAGTGATGCTTTCTAAGGCCCATTTGACTTCACATTCCAAGATGTCTGGCTCTAGGTCAGTGATCACATCATCATGATTATCTGGGTCTTGAAGCTCTTTTTTGTACAGTTCTTCTGTGTATTCCTGCCACCTCTTCTTAATATCTTCTGCTTCTGTTAGGTCCACACCATCTCTGTCCTTTATCGTGCCCATCTTTGCATGAAATGTTCCTTTGGTATCTCTGATTTTCTTGAAGAGATCCCTAGTCTTTCCCATTCTGTTGTTTTCCTCTATTTCTTTGCATTGATCACTGAAGAAGGCTTTCTTATCTCTTCTTGCTATTCTTTGAGTTTCATCCACATCACTACAAATGACCCAATCTTGCGTCTTCTTTTTTTTTTTTTTCTGACTAATATTCTTTTCTATATATGCACAGCATTATGTTTTAATCCACTCATCTGTCAATGGACATTTAGGTGCTTCTGTGTCCTGGCTATTGAAAATAGTGCTGCAGTGAACACTGGAGTACACGTGTGTTTTTGGATTATGATGTTCTCAGGGTACGTGCCAGTGGGGGAATTGTTGGGTCATTTCGGTAGTTAATGGCAAGGTTAGGGAGGGGTGAAGTTGTTTGTTCAAGCTTCTTGGTGCAGGAATCCTTTGTCCAAATAGATCAGGTCATGATGTTCCTATAAACCTCCAATAAAGACAATGTTATTCTTGGATCTGCCACTTTTTGTCTCTGTATGAATGGAAAACCCTTATACTCTTAAAGGTAAGATAAGTACTGGCTATCATATATTTTAGGCTATAGGCAACATTCTTAACTCTAAACAAAAGCATAGACTACAAAGGCTTAAGTAAAAGAATCATCTAATCTAATGTGGAGGCAGAGTTGTTCTTCCCTGTTACAAGATGACATGTATTTATTATCTCATAATATGAGACGGCCGTCAGGGCACGAGTCATCCGTGTCTTCTCTCAGGGTCTCCTGCCGGCTGAAATGTAAGCACTGGGTGGGATAATAATCTCACCTGAGACTCAGAGTTCTCTTAGAAGTCCCATCAGGTTGTTGGCAGGACTCGTTGCTTTGTGAGTTTAGGACTGTGGTGCCCGTCTCCTTGGTGGCGGCAGGCCAGAAGCTGGTTTCGAGCCCACCCTTGCCTCTTGACCCCCTCTCGCAGAGCGGCAGCTTGCTTCTACAAGGCATGTAAGACGATGTCTCTACTGTTTTGAATTTCTCTTTGAGGCTTCTTCCCTGGTGGCTCAGACCGTAAAGCATCTGCCTATGTGGGAGATCCAGTTCAATTCCTGGGTTGGGAAGATCCCCTGGAGACGGAAATGGCAACCCACTCCAGTACTCTTGCCTGGAAAATCCCATCAGGTCAGACTTGGTCAGGCTCACTGCCTCTTTGGATGAACTCAGAGTCAACTAACTGGGGACCCTATTACATCTTAAAAATCTGGTACTCTCATAACAGAAGTGCTATCCCATCGTGTCCTAGGGGCTGCCCTCATCCTAGGAGAGGGGATTGTAGAATTCCGCCCACTGCAACCACTCAGACAAATCTAGAATATAGAATATTTATAACACAGCAATGTGTCTCAAAACAAGTGAAAAGGAAGGGGGACTGTGTGAGATTAAAAGAAGGCAAAAAACGCAGCGGTCAGATGCAGTGCTTTAATTTAGACTGGACCTGGGTTAAAACTAATGAAAACTACAAAGCCCATTCTTGGGTAAATAAGGAAAATATGAATGAGACCAAGATATCAAATATTGTGATGGGATCAGATCAGATCAGATCAGTCGCTCAGTCGTGTCTGACTCTTTGTGACCCCATGAATCGCAGCACACCAGGTCCTCCCTGTCCATCACCAACTCCTGGAGTTCACTGAGACTCACGTCCATCGAGTCAGTGATGCCATCCAGCCATCTCACCCTCTGTCGTCTCCTTCTCCTCCTGCCCTCAATCCCTCCCAGCATCAGAGTCTTTTCCAATGAGTCAACTCTTCGCATGAGGTGGTCAAAGTACTGGAGTTTCAGCTTTAGCATCATTCCTTCCAAAGAAATCCCAGGGCTGATCTCCTTCAGAATGGACTGGATAATCGGTCATTTTCTTAGGTGTGGTAGTATTGCAGGGAAGAACCAAATCCAGCTCCACGTTGGAACTGTTCCTTTGACTTACTTTTCGTTGCGTTTCTTATAATAATCATACAGAAGGGAACTTGTCTCAAAGAACCCTGACCCTCTGCCTGACTGTTAAATGGAAGTTCCTTTGTTCTGGACCCTGTCCACCTGTGAATGGTCAGAAGGAAGAAATTAACACACTCCCTGCCCAAGGCTTGCTATTCTAGGAGATATTTGCGAGATTAATGGCCTTTTCACGTTGTTTCCTAACCTCCCCCAATCTTTGACCTACTGTAAAAGAACCTGGCATTCAGACCTCATAAAGTGAAAGTGAAAGTGAAGTCGCTCAGTCATGTCCTACTCTTTGTGACCCCATGAGGACCAGGCTCCGCTGTCCACGGGATTTTCTAGGCAAGAGTCCTGGAGTGGGTTGCCTTTTCCTTCTCCAGGGAACTTCCCGATCCAGGGATCAAACCCAGGTCTCCTGCATTGTAGACAGACGCTTTACCGTCTGAGCCACCAGAGAAGTCTTCAGACCTCATAAGACGGCTGCTTTGAAACACTAATGTGCCATGTTCTCTGTCTGCTGCTTTCCAAATAAAATATTCCTTGCCTCAATACCTGGTCTCCAGTTCACTGACCTGTCATGCAACAAGCAGAGCGAACTTGGACTCGGTAACAGTAGTACTATAATATCATAGTCAAGTAGAAGAATATCCATAATATCCATAGTATTTTAAAAAGATCATTGAAGTATGACAAACACTCAGAAAAATTAATGTCGTACATAATTTTCAGTCTGAACAGACCTGAGTTACCAGCACCAGATGGAAATCAAATCCATCACTAATCCCTGGGGCCCTTCTGTGCGCCATTCCAATCATCACTCCTGGCCCGGGTCTGCTGCTGCTGCTGCTGCTGCTAAGTCGCTTCAGTCGTGTCCGACTCTGTGTGACCCCATGGACGGCAGCCCACTAGGCTCCTCTGTCCCTGGGATTCTCCAGGCAAGAATACTGGAGTGGGATGCCATTTCCTTCTCCATGACCCAGGTCTAATAGCACTGACTACTTTGCCTTTGTCCTTTATGTATCTGGAATCATATAACATATAGTCACTTGTGTCTGATTCCTTTCATTCAACATTATACTAGTCAGACTCATCCAGATGGTGCAGCAAACTATGATAGTTTTGAAGGAATCACTACTTTTTCTTCATAGAGATGTCTAGTATGGTTTAAGAAAATTGTGCTGAATGGAGAATATTCTTAATTCTATTTTTTCACATTGAACTGTATGTTTCAGTGAAAATAAGTATTTCCACACATGCATTTTTTGACCTTTAGTTAGAACACCTACTTTTCTTTGATAATTTCTCTTAAGACAAAAATCATAAAATTATGATCTTTTGAATGTTTCATCAAATTTAAACGTTGAATGAAAAATGGTTGATTTTATTACTTCGTTCCAGTTCAGAGGAGAAATTTCTCCAAGTCAGTCAGGGACTCCACCAAAAAGAGTCTTGTCACAAGTCAATATAATCCAAGCCACAATTACGTAAATTCAGAATTAAATCTTGTACATTGATTTGTATGTTTGTTTAATTTTTCCTTTTCAATGGAATGGATAAATTTCAATTTCAATGCCTTCTAGTTTGCAAGACTTGTTTTCAATACTTGGAACTTGATAAAACCTTCAAAAGTTGAAGGTTCTTGTGCTCCATTCCTTACATTTTTTGATTAAAGATCAAAATTTCTAACTGATTTTAAATAAATACAATTCAAATTTTGGGAACATTTAAACAAAGGAGCTCAATATTATTGTAGATCACTCAGGTTGATTAAAGAGGAGCATTTCAAAGGCTTACATACTTCTACTACGCTGTTGATAAGAAGCAGGAAAGAAGAAGTGTTGAGCTGCCAGAGAGCTTTTGTTTTTGTTATTCATCCCATCTTGATCAAAACATTTTGTACTCCCTTTTAAACTGTATCGCCATGAAACTACTTGTAAATGCTAAAAACTATAGCTTTTATTTTGATTGAAAAACCATCATAACTTGTTTGGATATGATTCTAAATTCTGTGTGCCACAGTTGACTTCAAATATAAGTCTGTGCCATAGGTTTCATAATTCAATAAGAACATCCTTCTCTTTTTTTCATGATTTCGTGCTTCAGTAAAACTTGTATTTGTCTTAGCAGCACATAAACAAGGAGTGTTGTCTTCAAGCCTGACGTTTTATGTGGAGTTTATAGCAGCGTTCACAGTAATGGCAGCTATTTCATATTTGTCAGAACGAACTCTCAACAGCTTTGCTTTGAAGAATTGGACAAAAAAAAAAAAAAAAATCAAATTATCGGAGTAGATTTTCTGTTTGAAGTTTTTAATGACACTGACATAAAACCATTGTCATTTCACTGTGTGAAATTATAGTTTTCTACTGGAGACAAGACATTGCCAAGTATTGTTTTACTTTCTCTCTGTGCACAAAACATTGAAATTAAAGAAATGAGCTAAATTACTTTCGATGAGTTTGAAAAGTCGTGCTTTGCTGAGTGAAATGTAAACACACCTGCTATTTTAAATGTTGTCATCAGGCCCCGTCTTTGAAAGCAAGGGGTAATGCATCTTCAGATGATTTGTATCTTACTGTTCAAATCCTCATGGACACCACTGAGACCTCTGCAGTGGATAATAAATGATGACAAACATTCTGTGCAAAGTACATGTTCATCATTAACTGACTTGAGTAACATGCACTTCTGTTTCTTGCTACCAAAAGTGCTTGCTGCAAAATATGAACATGATATTGGCCTGACCTTTGCCTTGTACAAAAATGGACCAAAGGACTGTGGCAAAAGCTTTGGGACGGCTCTCTAACACACTGTAGCAGGAGGTCATTCATACCCAGGAGTCAGCCTAGTGGGCACCTGTTGGCATTGCGTGCTGAGTCATGCGCCACAGTATAATTGGCTGGTACAGCAGTGGCTGCCAGGGGCAGCAGACTGGAATATTCCTCTCGCCACCATCCTAGTCCTAAGAAATGAGCTGTCTCTAGATGCTATGTCTGGGTGATTTTTTTTTTTTTTTTTTTTTTTAATTTTTAAGCAGGGGCACCTTGCTTGCTGTCCTTGGACAGGAGATTTCATTCTGGAAAGAAATAGAGAGATGAGATTTGGCTGATTAGTCTTTCAGATTTAAATGCACGTCAACGTGATAGCCCTGCTTACTGTGTGTGTGTCCCCCACACTATTAGACTGACCACGGCAGAAGGTAGAAGTACAAAACTGGAAGTCTGTTGAGCTATTAATTAGAAAGTGGAAAGTCTGGGACAAATGCTGCACTGACTAGGATGCCAGGACAACAGGCATCAGTAAAGACCGTCCTGGGGAAACCTTTCAGTTGTAAATGTGCTTTTCGCTCCTCTCCTCCTTCCCTGCTCCCTCCCTCCCTCCCTGCTTCCTTCGTCCACCTTTCCTCTTTTTCTTTCCTACCTTTCTCTTTTTCTTCTTGAAGCATTAAAGCCTTTCTTTCCTTCAAGATAACTGATGCTAAATATAGGTTTATGGTTTCTTGCCAGCAGCACTTTATTGAGGTATAATGTGAATACAGTAACTGATATGATAGTCACTGAACAGGGCTTCCCTGGTGGCTCAGAGGGTAAAGAATCTGCCTGCAATGCGGGAGACCTGGGTTCGATTCCTGGGTTGGAAAGATCCCCTGGAGAAGGGCACGGCAACCCACTGCAGTGTTCTTGCTTGGAGAATCCCCACGGGCAGAGGAGCTTGGAGGGCTGCAGTCCATGGGGTCACAAAGAGTTGAACATGACTGAGCAATGAAGCACAGCACACACAGCGACTGAACGACAGCGACCAAATACACTAATTGTTGCAGTTTCAGTGTGCAGATTAATGAATCTCGATAGCATACATGGGGACATACAACCACCACACAGACTGAGGCACAGAAGATGCCCATAGCCCAGGACACCCTTCCTGTTCCTTTCCAGACCATCATTCTTCCCTCATCCTCCGCCACTATCTGTTTTCCATTTCCATAGGTTAGTTTGTCTACCTGAACTTCACAGAAGTGAAACCTTTCTGTCTGGCTTCTTTCATGCATCACAACTTTCTCTTTTTTTGAGATTTGTCCATGTTGTTGTATGTATCAATGGTTCATTTCTTTAAAAACTGCTGAGTATGAATAGACTACAATTCATTTATCCATTCTTCTGTCTCTACACATTTGGGTTGTTTTCAGTGTTGAGCTGCTATGAATAAAGCTGCAGTGGATGTTGCTATAAAAGTTGTTTCGGGTGAACATAGGCATTTATTCTCATGAGTCCATACCAAGGAGAAGGAATTACTGGGACATAGATGTATCTTTATATAAGAAACTGGAAAATGATTCTCCAAAGTCCTATAATTTTATACTGATCGTACCAAGGGTCAGAAAGCACACGGAGAGATTGGAGTTCTCGCTTCAGGAGTTCCCACATTGCAGGTGGGGATGTCTTGGAAGTTGTTTAAAAAGCATCCAATTCCTTCAACAAGTGTAGGATAATTCAGATTTTATTATTATTTTAGTTTGTGAGGCTTATGTTTATTAAAGAATTTGTCTATTTTCTCTGTTATCAAATTTATTGGCATAATGTTGGTTATACTATCTCCTTATTCTATTTTATGATATCTATAGGATCTGTAGTAATGTCCCTTTAAAATGTATATTACTGGTACTTGGGACTTCGACTAATCTTTTCAAGGAAGCAAAGTCTGAGTTTTTGTTGAGTTTTGAAAAATCTATTTTTATTAACAGTTTTGTTGAGGTATAATTGACATTCATCTATTTTTTATGTCATTGATCTTTTTCTCATCTTTACTGCTTCTTTTATTCTATTTTCTCTGGGTTTAATTTGATCTTCATTTTCTAGTTTCTTGAAGTGGAAGCTTAGATAATTGATTCAAAACATTTCCCCCGAAGTATAGCCATTTATAACTCTAAGCACTGCTTTAATATCATCCCCATCCCAAATTTTCATATGTTTTTTATTAGTGCTCAGTTTAAAGCATTTGCTTATTCCCATTTTTAATTTATTTTTCCTGCACAAGTTATTTAGGAGTGTATTCTTTAATTTCTGTTAGTCAGTAATTACTAACATCATTGGGCTTCCCTTGTAGCTCAGCCGGTAAAGAATCTGCCTGCACTGCAGGAGACCTGGGTTCGATTCCTGGGTTGGGAAGATCCCCTGGAGAAGGAAATGGCAACCCGCTCCAGTATTGTGGCCTGGAGAATCCCATGGACGGAGGAGCCTGGCGGGCTACAGTCCGTGGAGTCTCAAGTTTTACACATGACTTAGCGACTAAACCACCACCACCACTAACATTATTCATTTAATTCATTGTGGAAAGAGAACTTGTTTGTCTTGATTTCATTTCTTTGTGATTTACTGAGGCCTGACCAGCATATAATCCACTTTGGTGGATGTTCCACATCAACTTGAACAGAATTTGGATTCTTCTGGCTTTGGGTGTGTGGCATTTGGGTGTGTGGATTCTTCTGGCATTCCATGTGTATCAATTGGATCAATTTGGTTAGTGGTATTCAACTATCTGCCCTTACTGACTTTGACCTACTTTTTCTACATATTACTGAAGAGAAGGGTTAGCATATCCACCTGTGTATTTTCTTCATGTATTTTGAAGCTGTGCTATTGGGTACATAAAGGTGTATGATTGTTATGTCCTTCTGAAAAATTCATGTTTTTATATATCTCTGCTTGTGTTCTCTTCCTTCAAGTCTCATGTTCAATAATCACATAGACATCCTAGCTTCTTTATCTTAGTGTTTCCATGAAATATAATTTTTCATTCTTTTGCCTTCAGCCAATCTATGCCATATCTTTAAAGAGTGTCCCCTATAAAGAGCATATGGCACAAACACCTATGGCTGATTCATATTAATGTATGGCATAAGCCATCGCAGTATTGTAAAGTAATTATCCTCCAATTAAATAAATAAATTTTAAAAAATAGAAAAAAGAGTGAACAGCAGGTTATCCATATCATTAAAAAATCCCATTTTCTCAAGGGAAAATCCCTTATTCTCCCATTAGCATGATCCCTAGCTATAATTCTTTCATAAGGAGTAAAACTCAATATTAATGAGCATAGAGACAAAAGAATAAAGAAAGGGTAACTGGAAACTCAAGCATGGCTGCGTTGGGGAATGGGAGGGTGGATGTGGTGATCAGTTTACTAGGATTACGCTATCTTTTAGCTCTGTGATGTCAGAGAGTTGCCCTAGAACTCTGAGAATTTGGGGGCTGGACTAAAGAGGAAGAAGGAAAGGAGAAAGAGGTAGAAGGAACCAGCCAAACAAATTTCACTAAGCTTGCAGCTTTTCTTACAGAGCTGGTAGTTCTTGCCCACTTCCGAGGTGCCAGCGAAAGCTTTCTTTAGGGTGAGCTTCACGTGGCATTGATGCTATTATTGATGCTTATCTCTCTGGGGAGAAGGTGGGTGACGATGAAGGACACTTATCTAAGCTACATCCCTTGGGAACTGAATTTTACAAATGACTTTTCTGATTGTGCCATCTATGTTTTTGTTCCTCAGACTGTAGGTCAAAGGATCCAGCATAGGGAAGACCACAGTGTAAAGGACAGGATCTTGTTCTCTGGGGATTTTGTCTGAGTTACTTCTCTGGCACTCGAAGGCAAGTGTAGCAAAGAGAACAAAAGCAGGAGACAGGAGGTGCAGGTGGAGAAGGTCTTGGCTCTCCCACCAGCAGACTTCACCCTCAGAATCACTCTGATGATGAACGGGTAGGAGACCAGGATGCTCACACCATTGGCCGGGAAGGTGAGTTTGGCAGAAAAGAGGGTGACAATCTCACTTTGCATCGTGTTGCTGGAGGCACGCTTTAGCAGGAGTGGGAGATGGCAGGAGTGGTGGGTCTGATTGTCATCACAGAGGCGGCGGTACGCGGTACGCAGGATGGCCCTCGATGACCCCCAGACACAGGCCCAGAGACGTCACCACATTACAGCTCAGCGGATCGCTAATGGCAACAAAGCGGTCAGAGGCCATCCCAGCAAGTGGGCAGAGTGAACTGACGGTGAAGATGGTGGTGAAGATGAAGATGGTGAAGAAAAACAATGGGGATGCACATCGGCCATAGGAGGTGACCATTTGGCTTGTGGTCGGTGTGGCCAGGATCGGAGGGGTGATGACCAAGATGTAGCAGGCATCCGGCAGGGAAAGAAGGCCCAGGAAGAAGTCCATGGTGTGCGGAGTTGGCTGTCCCCTGGGGTTAGAATAAGCATCTCCACAATTCGCAGAAGGGTGACTAGATAGAAACTGCGAAACATCAGGAAGGGCTGAATGGTCAGTTCAGGGTGGTCTGTGAACCCACAGGATGAACTCTGTCGCAGTGGTGAGATCTCTTCGGCCACGGATTCCGTGCAGCTGGGTGGCCTCAGAGGAGAACGGGATTAGAGATTCCAGACCTGCAGGCCTGTGTCTTCTTTAGTGTCAGATGTTAGATGAAAATCTCATGTTTTTCTGCTCAGAGAGAGAAAAGAATGTTATGATTTAAAGAATCCGTAGGCACTGCCCCGGTGTTCCAGTGGCTGAGACTCCGAGCTTCCAGTGCAGGGGACCTGGGTTCGATCCCTGGCCAGGGAACTAGATCTCACATGCCACATTAAAGATTCTGCATGCCACGAAAGAGTGAAGATTCCACGTTCTATAGCAAAGCCCTGGTGCACCAAGTGGAGAGATAAACAAAAATAAATAATAGCAACGAAAGAATCCAGGCTGGCAGTCACTATGGAGAGTGTTTACCAACTGTGCATCCTTCTGGAAAATGGACTTGGGGTTGGTATTTCCTCAGGTTCACTAGCTTCTTGTTTAAGGTCTAAGACAACACTTGCTTGTTGTCTGTCTAAGACCAGAAAGCCTCAGACTATCAAGACTGGAAGGGACCAATCTGGAGTCTCTCTTTCCTAGAATATACCCAACAGATTGTCACGCACGCAGCCCAGGTGTACGCCAGGGTTGCCTTACATGGATTCCAAAGTTGGGCCCTGACAAGTCCCAGCAGGATGTAGACTGTGATGAGAATGGTGCCTCTAGAGTGGTCAGACGCAGGGTCCCCTGTGGTCAGACGCAGGGTCCTCTGTTACCTGATGGGGACTTTCTGGGCAGTCTACCTTTGGAAAATTCTTCCTGTTGGGAAAGCCACCTTGCCCTTTCTGTATTTTCTACACGTTAGTATTGGGTTTCCCAGTTGGCACAGTGGTCAATAATCTGCCAGTGCAGGAGATGCAGGTTTGATCTCTGGGTCAGGAAGATCCCCTGGAGGAGCAAAAGGCAACTCCCTCCCGTATTCTTGCCCAGGAAACCCCATAGACAGAGAAGCCTGGCAGGCTACAGTCCACGGGGTTGCAAAGAGTTGGACACGACTGAGCGGCCGAGTTTAAGGTTAAGTGTTCCACATTAGTATTATGCTTGATTCTGCACATTGAGCAAGACCCTCCCTCCTGAGACAGAGAGCGATCATGCCCACTCTTATCTCATCTCTTATTCTTCAAGTCAAGCATTTCCAGTCATTTCAGCGATTCCTGGTGAGCCCTTTCATAATTTATTTTTGTTCTGCTGTGAACACGGTTATCATCTGTCTCGGATCTCTTTTTGGAGGGGCCTTGAGAGAAAGCGATTCTGTGAAAATCGTTTGATTTATGAGGCTCTCATTCTGTGTTGGACGTTTCCACATTAATTGACTGATTTCTCTCAATAATCCTGAAATAGCCGTTATGAATTTTCACTCTTGAAATGTGGAAGCTGAGGGTCAGGAAGTTAAAGTGGCTTGTCCAAGGATAAATTGCAAGTGCAGAAGCCAGAGCTTAAGCTGGGGTCACGACTCTAGGCCACTGCTTGTTCCATTACCTTACACTGGTCCTTCTTAACCACCGTCCATCTCCTTTAATTTTTAGCTTCTGGAGTCTAGAGGTAGCTCATAGGAAGGGGATTAATAGAAAAGAACCCATTTTCACCCTTAGAAAGTGAAGAATCGACCTGATTTCTATTAACCCCCTAGCAGCAGCATAGGAAGGGGGTTAATAGAATCAGGTCGATTCTTCACTTTCTAGGGGTGAAAATGGGTTCTTTGTTAGCTACTCACTGTTCCAGGCTCTGCCCTCTGGAATGAAGCCTCTAGGCGGTGGGGGTGGAGACTTCTCCATCACCCGGAGACTCAACGGGAGGCTAGCTGGAGTCAGGGTTAAAGACTTGTTTGTGAGCTAGGGGTTCTCATCGGCCAAAGAACGTCCATAAAACATTTTGGGCTGTATGTCAGTTTTGATCCTGAGACTTTCAAGGCTCATAAGGCAAAATCAGATTCCTAGTATTTCAGACTGCCAGGCCCACCACATTTCTCATAATTACCATATCAAATCTGTTGATTAGCAGTAGCTTGAGTATCGACCACCCTCGTTCACCCCATTGCTCTTAGCGTCTTCGATCGTAAGTGCCTTTCCTCCAGAGCACTGCTATTACTGTGATTTTTCTGTGTTCCTACCTTCTGTCCCTCTGTGAAATGTTTCCCATCCTTTTTCTCTTTTTAACTCCTCATAGCTTACAATGGGTGTGGCTATTCACCCCCTGGAAGTCCATCATTTTATTTAAAAACTGAAATTTTTTTTCACTTTTTTTTTTTTAGTTCAAATACTTTAAAAAGAGAATTTGATGTATCCAGCTGTCTTTTTGGGAGCCAGTCCAAAAGTTAAAAAGTTGAAATCATATAGCCAGCCTACATGTTAAATGTCTGTTGTGTCCAAAGGGTCAGTTGTGTGGTACAAAACAGAGCTTCCTGTCTTCACCTGGATTGTGGAAGATGCTGGCACTTTGATATCTTTTTGAGACCCAAGTCTTGAAAATTCAGCTTGGAACTTATTGATATAGACATCCTGAATTTGCCCTCACATCTATTATTCTGTTCCAAGACTCTACAATTCCTTATTTCAAAGCAGCATATTCTTTATTTAGCCACACACCCTTTTTCTCCTTCTTTCCATAGAGATGAAAATTTAAAGACATGGAACCCATGCTTCAGGACACGCTTAACTAAATGTCCTCCAACTCTTTTTGCTATGCTTGTCCCTGAATCATAAGATTACATTAAATGTAAGTTTCTTTGAAGCATTTAAAAGATTACTTTGAAAATTTCAGTATTTGGACTAAATAGCTAGCAAATTCAGATTTCTAAACAATCACATGCTTTGTAGACACAGCAATATCCCACTGCTCAGTCGGATTTGGACTGGCTAATACACCATCTTTTTTCCAGAGTGGGCACAATCTTTAGGCTTCACAGGTGGCTCAGTGGTAAAGTAGCTGCCTGCAATGCAAGGAGATGCAAGAGGCAAGGGTTCGACCCCTGTGGTGGGAAGATCCCCTGGAGGAGGAAATGGCAACCTGCTCCAGTAGTCTTGCCTGGGAAATCCTAAGGACAGAGGGGCCTGGCGGGCTGCAGTCCACGGTGCTGCCAAGAGTCGGCACCAGGGAACACGCGGGCAGCACAGCCTCTCAGTCCCGCCCTTGTTCGTGTCCCACGGCATTTGCATAACTTAGTTAACACAGCCTGAGAAGAGGCACCTTCACTGGTGCCTTCAATAGGCCCTCATTGACCTCAAAAGAAACGTTCATCTGGCAACGTTCTTTCAGAGGGTGGTAGCTAAAACTTGCATCTGTTCAAGATGTCGTCTCCATGGGGAAATGTGACAGAGAGAACTTCCCTTGAAACTCAGCTGTGAGCAGGTGTCTGCCGGTTTCTGGGTCCACGTCTGTCCGATGTCTGATATTTGAATGTGACCTTGTGTTGGGAGAGCGTCTGGGTGACTGGTTTCTCTTTCTCTCCAGGGTTTGGGGGTCTCTGTGCCCGTGGCCATCAGGGTGGGCTTACATGCTCTTCTCCTGCAGTTGGTGGGAGTAACCATGACCCTTAGCAGAGCTCCTGGGCTTTATAAACACACAGTTGCTGGAGTCAGAAAGGACCTTGGCACGCGGTTCTGTGATGTCCCCCTCTGCTCCTCAGAGGCCTCAGTCTTTGTGGAGATGCCTCGTGGGACACAGCGGGGGAAGAAAGCAGGAGGCTGAGCGGGTACAGTTCAAACAAAGCGGCGTTTCTTGTCACGCTTGTAAACAGGTACTTGATTTCGTTTCATTTGGAAAGGGGATTCTGACGTTAGAGAAAGATGACCGTCTGGTCCACTATGTTCTTTTCATCTGGAAGACAAGAACACTGAGGCTCACAGAAGAAGTCACTTTTCCCTGGCGTGTCGGAAAACATTTCCTCCCAAACTGGTCTCGGTAGGGCATCTTGGGTGGTGCCTAAGGACTGGCCGTGGGGTTGTGAGAGAACAAACCAGAGCTAACAGGTCCTGGATGGGGCCCCAGGGCTGGGACCCTCAGAGGCCAGGTCTGTGAGGTTTCCAAGTGGTCACCTCCCTCTCTGTAACATCCATTTCCACATCATCTTTTTTTTAAATTGGGGGATGATTCCTTTACAATTTTGTGATAGTTTTGGCCACACATCAGTGTGAATCGGCCACAGGCATGCATGTGTCTCCCCCTCCTGAACCCGCCTCCCCACCATCTCCCCATCCACCCCTCCAGCTCGTCACAGCACTGGCTTTGGGCTCCCTGTGTCGTACATCAAGCCCCACTGGCCCTGTTTTACTTACGGCAATGTGTATGTTCCAATGCTGTTCTCTCAGATCATCCCACTCTCTCCTTCTCCCACTGAGTCCAAAAGTCTGTTCTTTATGTCTGTGTCTCCTTTGCTGCCTTGCACTTGGGATCATCGGTACCATCCTTCGAGATTCCATATATGTGTGTTAATATACAGTATTTGTCATTCCTTTTCTGACTTACTTCACTCTGTATAACAGGCTCTAGGTTCATCCACCTCATTAGAACTGACTCAGATGTGCTCCTTTTCATGGCCAAGTAATATTCCATTGTGTATATGTACCACAACTTCCTTGTCCGCTTCCTTATCCAGTGGGCATCTAGGTTGCTTCCATGTCCTAGCTATTGTAAATAGTGCTGCAGTGGACATTGGTGTACATGGGTCTTTTTCAATTTTGGTTTCCTCTGGGTGTATGCCCAACAGTGGGATTTCTGGGTAGTGTGGTAGTTTTATTCCTAATTTTTTAAGGAAGTTCCACACTGTTCTCCATAGTGGTTGTATCAGTTTGTATTCCCACCAATGGTGTAAGAGGGTTCCTTTTTCTCCACACTCTCTCCAGCATTTATTGTTTGTAGGCTATTTGATTTTGGTCAGCTGTTCTGACCGGTTCTACATTATCTTTTCAAAAGCTTCTTCTTAAAGAAGGTCTTTCTGACCTCACCAGCTGAGACAACCTCCTCAGAGGGATGGGACCTAGCCTTGGTATGTGCTCTGAATACCTAGTTATTCAACCATGTGGGTGTTGGGGGAGTAATAATATCTCTGTGCCCATTATTGTTCTCTGCACTTGACGTATTTGGTGCTAACTGGAGAAGGCAATGGCACCCCACTCCAGTACTCTTGCCTGGAAAATCTCATGGACGGAGGAGCCTGGTAGGCTGCAGTCCATGGGGTAGCGAAGAGTCGGACACAACTGAGTGACTTCACTTTCACTTTTCACTTTCATGCATTGGAGAAGGAAATGGCAACCCACTGCAGTGTTCTTGCCTAGAGAATCCCAGGGACGGGGGAGCCTGGAGGGCTGCCGTCTATGGGGTCGCAGAGTCGGCCACGACTGAAGTGACTTAGCAGCAGCAGCAGCTGCAGCCATCAGTAAGGTATGTATTCCTGTGTCTGCTTCACAGGAGATAGATAGAATTAAGCCTTGACAAGATAACCTGTCTGAGAGGTCACAGAAAAATTTAAATTGTTTTCAAACATTTGGATACTTAATACTCAACACACTTAATACTCTCTGGAATATATCTCATCTCCCAATATAGTTACAGGATTTACCCTGCCTCATGGGGAAAGAGCTGATCCTTTTGCTTTTGTGAGGAAATTCTATGAAGCACTGTGATATTTCCTGTTTTCTGAGCAGATCCAAAGAGATTGCTGCTGTGGTGATCTGAAAGTCATAGAAAATGCAATTACCTAATCTTCCTCAGGCTGATATTATATTTTGCTGAAACCTGCTTTTGAACACACTTCCAGCAGGTAGCAAGACCAGGCTGTGAGCCCAGTTTTTTCCAGAGCTCCTGGGCAACATTCAAAGCTTGCAACCCCCAGGCCTTCCTGATGTCTAACTGTTTTGCCTTCTTGCTCAGACAACCCAATTCAGATTGTCTTGTTTCTGAATCACTGAGTTTTCTGATCCTATTGAATTCTTTGGTGGTTTTAACACCTTATAGGTATCGTGTGTGTGTGTGTGTGTGTGTGTGTGTGTGTGTGTGTGTGTGTGTGTGTAAGTTGCTTTAATCATGTCTGACTCTTTGAAACCCCATGGACTGTAGCTCGCCAGGCTCCTCTGTCCATGGGATTCTCCAGGCAAGAATACTGGAGTGGAGTGCCATGCCCTCCTCCAGGGATTGAACCACATCTTTTATGTCTCCTGCATTGACAGGCGAGTTCTTTACCACTAGCGCCACCTGGGAAGCCCCTAGGTGTCACCTAAGATGATGCTAAATGAACAAGGGTTCTTTTTTCTATATGATTCACTGTGATAAGTTGCCTGCCTTCAGTGGGGGTTGCATGAGCCCAGACTTGACTGCAAATCACAAAATGAGCGGGGCAGGGCTTCGTGTTTCTAGAATTCAGCTCCCTTGAGTAGGCGTGACTCACAGATGTCATCATATCCTCCTCTTTCTCTCAGTGGGTAAGAAAACCACAGCGCTAAGGATTCAAAGCTCAGGAGGGTGAGTGGCAGACCGGTCTTGGATGACACCGTTTTGCATGCTCCTTTCCTCTTTCAGGGAAAGAGCACTGTCACCTCCGAGCCACGTCCTCCGGGGCTGGCAGGAAGCAGTCTACTCAGGCCTGCTCTGACGCATCACAGATGAGGAGGCAGACCCAGAGGGGGAAGGTGCATGTCTCATCTGAGGCCACGTGGCTTTTCAGCTGCCCGCTGAGGGCTGTGAGGGCTGATCAGAAATGCTGACGGCAGGTAGCTCAGGTGGGGAGGAGTCTAGGACCGTGAAACCGTGCTGTGTTCCATCAGGGTGGTCTTGCCCATCAGACTGTTTTGCTCAGGGATTCTGCTTCCTTTGAGACCCAGCTGAAGTCTTACTACCTCTGGGAAAGCTGGCTAAACCCCATATGGATGTTTTCAGGTCTCCGTGAGCCATACCTGGGTTATTTTCCCATTCTCTATTGTAGTCAAGTTTTGAGCATTAGACCTTCTTTAGTTTAAACACCTGCCTTCTAAAATATTCTGTGGGAGAAGTGTTCAGTTCTTCAACTTATTTAATTTAAAAAATGAAAAAACAATTTATATTGGAGTACAGTTGTTTTTGCAATGTTGTGTGAGATCAAAAGAATAGAAAGCCTTCATGTAGTGACTCATCCTGTGGCTCTCTGACCTTCAACCTTCCAAGGTCACAGTGTGTAATGGCCTCAAGCTAGCGGGATGGGAGGAAGCAGGGCTGGTTGGGATGGTCTGCACCATTTATTCAAACATTCTATTGGCTAAGCTGCCTGTCCATACTTAGCTGCAAAGGAGGCTGGCTAAGAGGCTAGAGGCTTCACCAGTCCTAGCTGGGTAACATGAATCATTTGGGGTCAGAGGACATGATGAGGTAGGCAGCCCCCAAGGTGGCCCCCAGTGATCCCTGCTGTCTGGTATGCACATCTTTGAGTGATGTACTCTTTTGACAATGGCCTGGATTTAGTGACTCACCTGTAGTAAATAAAGTGTGATGGGGCGTTACTTTTGAGATTACGTTTCAAAAAAAAACGCTGGTGCCTGTATCGAGCTATTCTCTCTGAGGAAAGTCAGCTGTCATGTCATGAGTTGCCCCATGGGGAGGTCCATGTTGCAAGGAACTGACATATTTGGCTTCCAGTGGGGAAGGATGCAAGTCTTGCCAACAGTCATGCCTTAACCTGCAGCCCTGGCGGAGGTGTTAATCACTGCTTTGTGAGAGACCGTGAGGCCAACATGCTAATCGCTGCTTTGTGAGAGACCCTGAGGGAGAGTCCCAGCCAACTGGTGCCTGGATTCCTGACCCTATAAAAATGGTGACAGGAGATGTTTGCAGCCTTAAGCTGCCAAGTTAACAATAAAAGACAACTAACACGTCCTCATGGGGAGATGCTATAGAAGGCAAACAGAGTGTCAATGCTCTGCTTACTTCTTGCGGTTCTCTTTTTGCCTTGGATGTTTAGCCCTGGATTTCTTAGTATCTTTTCACTTGTGTATCTTTCTAGGCGCTCTTGTTTTATCTCTTTACATGTTTTAAGGCCAGTTTGGTCAGAAAATCCTAGGCCACCGTCATGCCAGAAATGGAAATCCTATTCATTTAAATCTTTCTGCTTGTCCATAAGTCTTTATTGAGCACCTACTGTGGTCATGTATGGATGTGAGAGCTGGACTGTGAAGAAGGCTGAGCGCCGAAGAATTGATGCTTTTGAACTGTGGTGTTGGAGAAGACTCTTGAGAGTCCCTTGGACTGCAAGGAGATCCAACCAGTCCATTCTGAAGGAGATCAGCCCTGGGATTTCTTTGGAAGGAATGATGCTAAAGCTGAAACTCCAGTATTTTGGCCACCTCATGTGAAGAGATGACTCATTGGAGAAGACTCTGATGCTGGGAGGGATTGGGGGCAGGAGGAGAAGGGGACCACAGAGGATGAGATGGCTGGATGGCATCACTGACTCGATGGACGTGAGTCTGAGTGACCTCCGGGAGCTGGTGATGGTCAGGGAGGCCTGGCGTGCTGCGGTTCATGGGGTCGCAAAGAGTCGGACACGACTGAGCGACTGATCTGATCTGACTGTGATTCAGGAAGCTCACTAAAAACAATGGATAGTTGTTGCTTCCGTGGAACTTACATTCTACCGGACGTGGGGTAAAAGCAAACAAGCAAATGGAGACCAGGCCTTGTGTCCTGAAGAGGAAATCAGCAGGGCAGTGGGGAGAGGGTGACACGCAGCAGGGGAGCCCTTGTTCTAATATCGTGGTCAAGACGGCTTTCTCTCAAATGAGGCGACGTTTCAGCAGAGACCTGAGTGAGGTGAATGAATGGTCTTGTAGAATGATAATGGGAGGGGGAGTGGTAAGACTGCTTGTGCAGACCCTTTCTTCTTGGAGGTCTGCAGGGAACGTTGGGAAGGAAGCATTGTCTCGTCCCTTTTATTCAGAGGGATTGGATGTAGGGAACTTGGACACAGCTGGGTGGCTGGTGGATCTGAGAAATCATTGTTGCTTCAGCCTCTCAAGCATCAGTAGAGCTGTCTTGTCTGGGACAGGACTTCCAGCTGAAGCTGACTTAAGTGCCCTGGTCCCATCTTAGCCGTCACAGATAACAGGATGAGTGTAGGCACTGAATATATTTTTTATTGAATGACTCTTCTATACAGTCTCTTCCCTTTTCTACCCAGCTGTTTAGCCAAGAACTTGCAGGTGTATAGGCATTTAGGCTAAGTAAGTTTCTTTCCTTGTTAAATACATTTTAAAATTTTATTTATCTTGTCTTCTCTGACAAAATAAGACAGCGTCCCCCTCTGGCGTCCCCTTCTCCTCCTGCCCCCAATCCCTCCCAGCATCAGGGTCTTTTCCAATGAGTCAGCTCTTCACATGAGGTGGCCAAAATATTGGGGTTTCAGCTTTAGCATCAGTCCTTCCAATGAACACCCAGGACTAATCTCCTTTAGAATGGACTGTTTGAATCTCCTTGTAGTCCAAGGGACTCTCAAGAGTCTTCTCCAACACCACAGTTCAAAAGCATCACTTCTTCAGCGCTCAGCTTTCTTCACAGTCCAGCTCTCATATCCATACATGACCACTGGAAAACCATAGCCTTGACTAGACGAACCTTTGTTGGCAAAGTAATGTCTCTGCTTTTGAATATGCTATCTAGTTTGGTCATAATTTTCCTTCCAAGGAGTAAGTGTCTTTTAATTTCATGGCTGCAATCACCATCTGCAGTGATTTTGGAGCCCCCCAAAATAAGGTCTGACACTGTTTCCACTGTTTCCCCATCTATCTGCCATGAAGTGATGGGACCGGATGCCATGATCTTTGTTTTCTGAATGTTGAGCTTTAAGCCAACCTTTTCACTCTCCACTTTCACTTTCATCAAGAGGCTTTTGAGTTCCTCTTCACTTTCTGCCATAAGGGTGGTGTCATCTGCATATCTGAGGTTATTGATATTTCTCCTGGCAATCTTGATTCCAGCTTGTGTTTCTTCCAGCCCAGCGTTTCTCATGATGTATTCTGCATATAAGTTAAATAAGCAGGGTGACAATATACAGCCTTGACAAACTCCTTTTCCTATTTGGAACCAGTCTGTTGTTCCATGTCCAGTTCTAACTGTTGCTTCCTGACCTGCATATAGGCTTCTCAAGAGGCAGGGCAGGTAGTCTGGTATTCCCATCTCTTTCAGAATTTTCCACAGTTTATTGTGATCCACACAGTCAAAGGCTTTGGCATAGTCCATAAAGCAGAATTAGATGTTTTTCTGGAACTCTCTTGCTTTTTCGATGGTCCAGCGGATGTTGGCAATTTGATCTCTTGTTCCTCTGCCTTTTCTAAAACCAGCCTGAACATCTGGAATTTCGCGGTTCACATACTGCTGAAGCCTGGCTTGGAGAGTTTTGAGCATCACTTTGCTGGCGTGTGCGTCCCCCCTCTGTGGGGATAATAACCGCACCTGCATCATAGGGCCGCTAAGGCATTACAGGGCTGTTAAAGACATCTAAAAGTTTTTAGACTTGTGGTTTGCATATAATAGGTGTAACTCTTAGCTGTAATAATAGTAATATTTTATTAGGAGTCAGGACAATGAGTTATTAGGTTCTTTAGATTGTAAAAGAGACCACTCAGATTGTCTATAGAATAAGGGTCTATGGTTAAGATGTTTATGCTCCAGAAGGGAGACAGGGGTTTCTTGGGTGACTTACTGGCAATGCTAGAACTCAGTCTGGAACAGAATTCAAGACTCGGAAAGATCTCATGTAGCACCAGGGACTGGTCTCTCTGGCTGCTTTCTCAGCATCTGACATTTGTTCATTTCCTCTCGATCTGCCCATAAGCCTGACTCAGCCCTTTTCTCCGTATCGTATCATCATTTGTGAGTCTCATTTTTAGCAAACGTAGTCTTTCCCTGTATTTTTCCATTTAAATCCTCAAGGTGGAGATACCTTTATTGCTCCTGCTTAGTAATCACCATGGCACCCCACCCCAGTACTTTTGCCTGGAGAATCCCATGGACGGAGGAGCCTGGTAGGCTCCAGTCCATGGGGTCGCTAAGAGTCGGACACGACTGAGCGGCTTCACTTTCACTTTTCGCTTTCATGCGTTGGAGAAGGAAATGGCATCCCACTCCAGTGTTCTTGCCTGGAGAATCCCAGGGACGGGGGAGCCTGGTGAGCTTCCGTCTCTGGGGTCGCACAGAGTCCGACACGACTGAAGTGACTTAGCAGCAGCAGCAGCAGCAGTAATCACCATTGTATGAGTCGGGAGCATCTCATGGTTCTGCACTCTGTTCATGGATAGGTGAAATCTGCACCGGGGCCTTGTTTAGTCTGATCACCAGAAGGGCAAAGGCAGGCGCCAGAACCGTAGTTACGTAAGCAAACAGCAACGAGGGGCGGTTTCTCCTGCAATGGGAGAACAACAGAGGTGTAGACACACTCTTCGTTTACACTATTTACCATGTCTCACACTGAGACCAGTCCTTTGTTTATTCAAAGCGTGGGGATGAAGTGAGTGTCAATGAGGGCAGACCTGCTGCAACATGCTAAAGAGCTCCTTTCTGTTAGAGTTCTGTGAGGATGGAGTCCTCTGATCCTGATGACCAAGCTCAAGCTAGTCCCCAAAGGGGAGTTTATTATAGGATCCCAACGTGCCGTCTATGGGGTCGCACAGAGGCGGACACGAATGAAGCAACTTAGCAGAACGTGTCTTAAGGAAGCAAGAACGTGACTGTGGCTGACTTCAGTGCAATGGAAAGTAGGGAATGGGGACTGTCCGTGTTCTTCTCTAGTCTTTTGTTGAAGGTTCTTTAAAAAAACATTTTTTTAAAAAAATTGGGATGTAGTTGCTTCACAATGTTGTGTTGCTGCTGCTGCTGCTAAGCCACTTCAGTCTTGTCCCACTCTGTGCGACCCCATAGACGGCAGCCCACCAGGCTCCCCCATCCCTGGGATTCTCCAGGCAAGGACACCGGAGTGGGTTGCCATTTCCTTCTTCAATGCATGAAAGTGAAAAGTGAAAATGAAGTTGCTCAGTCGTGTCTGACTCTTCGAGAACCCATGGACTGCAGCCCACCAGGCTCCTCCGTCCAAGGGATTTTCCAGGCAAGAACACTGGGGTGGGGTGCCATTAGCGTCTCTGAATGTTGTGTTAGTTTCTACTATACAACAAAGTGAATCATATATATATACACACACACACACACACACACACACACACACACACACACACACACACACATATATTAGGTTCATGACATTGTACAGGAGACAGGGATCAAGACCATCCCCATGGAAAAGAAATGCCAAAAAGCAAAATGACTGTCTGGGGAGGCCTTACAAATAGCTGTGAAAAGAAGAGAAACAAAAAGCAAAGGAGAAAAGGAAAGATATAAGCATCTGAATGCGGAGTTCCAAAGAGTAGCAAGAAAAGATAAGAAAGCCTTCTTCAGTGATCAATGCAAAGAAATAGAGAAAAACAACAGAATGGGAAAGACTAGGGATCTCTTCAAGAAAATCAGAGATACCAAGGGAACATTTCATGCAAAAATGGGCTCGATAAAGGACAGAAATGGTATGGACCTAACAGAAGCAGAAGATATTAAGAAGAGGTGGCAAGAATACACAGAAGAACTGTACAAAAAAGATCTTCACGACCCAGATAATCATGATGGTGTGATCACTGACCTAGAGTCAGACATCCTGGAATGTGAAGTCAAGTGGGCCTTAGAAAGCATCATTACAAACGAAGCTAGTGGAGGTGATGGAATTCCAGTTGAGCTATTCCAAATCCTGAAAGATGATGCTGTGAAAGTGCTACACTCAATATGCCAGCAAATTTGGAAAACTCAGTAGTGGCCACAGGACTGGAAAAGGTCAGTTTTCATCCCAATCCCAAAGAAAGGCAATGCCAAAGAATGCTCAAACTGCCGCACAATTGTACTCATCTCACACGCTAGTAAAGTAATGCTCAAAATTCTCCAAGCCAGGCTTCAGCAGTACGTGAACCGTGAACTTCCTGATGTTCAAGCTGGTTTTAGGAAAGGCAGAGGAACCAGAGATCAAATTGCCAACATCCTCTGGATCATCGAAAAAGCAAGACAGTTCCAGAAAAACATCTATTTCTGCTTTATTGACTATGCCAAAGCCTTTGACTGTGTGGATCACAATAAACTGTGGAAAATTCTGAAAGAGATGGGAATACCAGACTACCTGCCCTGCCTCTTGAGAAGCCTATATGCAGGTCAGGAAGCAACAGTTAGAACTGGACATGGAACAACAGACTGGTTCCAAATAGGAAAAGGAGTTTGTCAAGGCTGTATATTGTCACCCTGCTTATTTAACTTATATGCAGAATACATCATGAGAAACGCTGGGCTGGAAGAAACACAAGCTGGAATCAAGATTGCCAGGAGAAATATCAATAACCTCAGATATGCAGATGACACCACCCTTATGGCAGAAAGTGAAGAGGAACTCAAAAGCCTCTTGATGAAAGTGAAAGAGGACAGTGAAAAAGTTGGCTTAAAGCTCAATATTCAGAAAACAAAGATCATGGCATCTGGTCCCATCACTTCATGGCAGATAGATGGGGAAACAGTGGAAACAGTGTCAGACTTTTGGGGGGGGGCTCCAAAATCACTGCAGATGGTGATTGCAGCCATGACATTAAAAGACGCTTACTCCTTGGAAGGAAAATTATGACCAACCTAGATAGCATATTGAAAAGCAGAACACATTACTTTGCCAACAAAGGTTCGTCTAGTCAAGGCTATGGTTTTTCCAGTGGTCATGTATGGATGTGAGAGCTGGACTGTGAATAAGGCTGAGCACCGAAGAATTGATGCTTTTGAACTGTGGTGTTGGAGAAGACTCTTGAGAGTCCCTTGGACTGCAAGGAGATCCAACCAGTCCATTCTGAAGGAGCTCAGCCCTGGGATTTCTTTGGAAGGAATGATGCTAAAACTGAAACTCCAGTACTTTGGCCACCTCATGCGAAGAGTTGACTCATTGAAAAAGACTCTGATGCTGGGAGGGATTGGGGGCAAGAGGAGAAGGAGACGATAGAGGTTGAGATGGCTGGATGGCATCATTGACTCAATGGGCGTGAGTCTGAGTGAACTCTGGGAGTTGGTGATGGACAGGGAGGCGTGGTGTGCTTCGATTCATGGGGTCGCAAAGAATCGGACACAACTGAGCGACTGATCTGATCTGATATATATATATCACACACTATATATATGCATATATGCCCTCTCTTTTTTGATTTCCTTCCCAGACATACGGAACAAATGTATGGATACCTACCAAAGGGAAAGACGGGGATAGGATGAATTAGGAGATTGGGATTGACATATATACATACTGGTACTGTATATAAAATACATCCCTGCAGGAGGAAATGGCAACCCCAGTCCAGTATTCTTGCCTGGAAAATCCCATGGACAGAGGAGCCTGGTGGGCTACCGACTATGGGGTCACATAGAGTGGGATATAACTGAAGCGACTTAGCAGCAGCAGCAGTTACTACAGTCCATGGTGTTGCAAAGAGTCAAACACGACTCAGCGACAAAACACAACGACATAAAACAGATAACTAATGAGATCATACAGAAAAGGGGACTCTACCTAATGCTCCGTGGTGACCTAGATACAGATGCTCTTTGAATAGCTACTTCACTGTCACCGCCCCTTTGACTTCTCCACCGTGGTCAGTCTGGTCTCCTCCACTTGATCTCGCATATGTCGAGCTTCACATGTCCAGGGAGCAGCTTATATTCATATCAGGTGCTGACCTCTGAACAGAACAGCTGCAGGCAATGGGGCAGGCCATCTCAACAAAACAGCTGTTCCCATGTGGAGGGGCATGGAGGATCAACTCATAAATTCAAGACTGGTTAGAGGGATTCATTGGGCACACAGCAACTCATTCAATAAAAAGGACATCCTTGGGTTGCCCTTGAGTATGTGGGATGCAAATAAACTCACTCACTCCTCCTACCCCGCCCCCAAAATGAAACATCCATATTCATTTTATTTCTTAGATGAAAAGGAATGTTATTCATCTTTCTGTGTTCATTGTCTTGCCTTTTCATTTGCTCATGATCTATTTAATTTTTGCTCGTGGCTACGGAATTGTGGCAAGGTCCAGGGTTGACATCAGAAAGTGAACGAAAGAGAAGGGAAGAGAACAATATATACTGAGCAACTGATTGGTGCTGGATTTCTTTTTCATCACTTTATTTAATTTTTGCAATATGGTCTTGAATTAAAGTTGTTATGTTTGTTTTAGACTTGAGGAGATTTAGGATTTGAGACATTGAACCACTTATCCCATTGTCACAGTGGTTAGAATTGGAACTCAGACACAAGCCTGCTTCTGAGAGTCCTGCCTTTGTCTATGGCTAAAAACTGGACAAAAGGACTTTGCGCAAAGGCCCACAGGGACCGTGAGAGAGGCTTTCTTAACTGCAAAACGGGGATCTTCTGTGGAACCGTGGGTTCTGTATTTGCCACTTCCATGAGGCTCAGATGAGACCGTGCACGTGCCATAAAAACGGGTTCAAAGGCAATTACTGAGCACGCCTCTGGTTCAAGCTCTGGACTTGGGGACGAGTTTAGCCTGTAGAAAACAGACTCTGCCCTAATGGGTTTCTCAGTCTTGTGAAGCACTTACAGTTACTTTCCCCTCTTACCAGATCTTTTGCTAGAGAAGACAATATGTGATGCAGCCTTTTCCTTTGCTCTCTGACCTTGCCCTTCCTGGAAACGGGGTGCTTGGTGGGGAGAACCGTGTATGAGGCAGGCAATGTGAGTCAGGAGGGGAGGCCATGCTCCATATCCTTCAGAAACGAAAGACTTGGTCCTTGAGGAAACACTCCCAAAGGCTTAATTCATCTTGAAGGTATCAGAGGAACATTAGAGCAGGAAACAAACTAAGGGATTAAGTGGGAAGGCAACTTGCAGATTTGCAAATTCCATTGTTCTGGTGTGAATCAGGAGGAGAGACACTCGAAGACTTGAGAATCTAGGCTGTGAGGAGGAAGGCTCGTTTCTTAACCACTCCTTTCCCGTGACCATTTAGAGACTCGGTTTTAAACACTGAAGTATAGTTGCTTTACCATCATGTGTTGGTTTCTGCTGTACAGCAAGGTGAATCGGCTGCATGTTCACACATATCCCCTCTTCCTTGAATCTCTTCCATTTAGGTCACCGCAGATTGGAGTACTGAGTAGACTTGTCAGTGCTATGTGACTGGTTCTCATTAGTTACATACTTTATGCCAAATATCAATAGTGTGTATATGTCAACCTCAATCTCCCTATCCATTCCACCTTCCCTCTTGGTATCAATATGTCATTCTGTAGGTCTGGGCAGAGACTCACTTTTGTCTTACACAACACCTCCCACTTACTGAGGGAATCAGTCACTTCTGCATTAAAAAAAAAGACTAGCTTTTCTTTTAAAACTTTTCATGTTGTATTGGAGTACAGCCGATTAACAATGTTGTGATGGTTTTAGCTGAATGATGCAGGGACTGAGTCCTACAGAAACGTGTACCAATTCTGCCCTGAACTCTCCTCCCATCCAGGCTGCCATAGAAGGCTAGTTAACTTTATCCACTGGTTTCTTCAGAAATAATCCTTGTCCCAGAGAAGAAGGCAGAACTGATGGGGGCAAAACTGGGAAGGACAGGACGGGAAACCCAAGTCTGGGGACAAAGAGCACTGGGCTGGGGAAGACTAACCGCAGACTCCCGGGGCCTCCGAGACACTGAGAGTGACTAGGTCAGTGAGCAGCTTGAGACTTCTTGGTTCTAAGGAATGGAGTGGGGTTGGGAGCCAGAGAAGAAGGTACACTTGAATTAGTGGAAACAAGTGTTATCATATACACAGTTAAAATAAAAAAAAAAATTATTGAAGTATAGTTGCTTTACAATGTTGTGTTAATTCCTACTGTATAGCAGAGTGATTCATTTATACATATATATATATATATAATATATTCTTTTTTCATATTCTTTTCCATTATGGTTTATAAAGGATATCACAGGATATTGAATATAGTTTCCTGTGCTATACAGTACGACCTTGTTGTTTATCCCTGCTATATATAATAGCTTGCATATGTTAACCCCCAGGCATCCCCAATGGCTCATCTAGTAAAGAATCCGCCTGCCAATGCAGGAGATGCAAGTGACCTGGCTTCCATCCATGGCTCAGGGAGATCCCTTGGAGGAGGAAATGGCAGCCCACTCCAGTATTCCTGCCTGGGAAACTCATGGACAGAGGAGTCTGGTGGGCTACAGTCCATGGGGGCTCAAGAGTCGGAAGTACGGACTCAGTCACACATCTGCTAACCCCAACTCCCTACTCATCTCCACCCTCCCTTCCCCGTGGCGACCACAGTCTGATCTCTGCATCCGTGAGTCTGCTCCTGTTTTGTAGATAAGCTCTTTTGTGTCACGTTTTAGATCCCACCGTAGCTGTGTACTGTCTCCCTGCTTATTTAACTTCTATGCAGAGCACATCATGAAAAATGCTGAGCTGGAGGAAGCACAAGCTGGAATCTAGATTGCTGGGAGAAATATCAATAACCTCAGATATGCAGATGACATCACCCTTATGGCAAAAAGTGAATAAGAACTAGAAAGCCTCTTGATGAAAGTGAAAGAGGAGAGTGAAAAACTTGGCTTAAAGCTCAGCATTCAGAAAACTTAGATCATGGCATCCAGTCCCATCACTTCATGGCAAATAGATGGGGAAAAATGGAAACAGTGAGAGACTTTATATTTTTGGGCTCCAAAGTCACTGCAGGTGGTGACTGCAGCCATGAAATCAAGGTGCTTGCTCCTTGGCAGAAAAGCTATGACCAAACGAGATAGCATATTACAAAGCAGAGATGTTACTCTGCCAACAAAAGTCCATCTAGTGAAAACTATGGTTTTTCAATAGTCATGTATGGATGTGTGAGTTGCACTATAAAGAAAGCTGAGCACCAAAGAACTGATGCTTTTTAACTGTGGTGTTGGAGAAGACTTGTGAGAGTCTTGGACTGCAAGGAGATCCAAGCAGTCCATCCTAAAGGAAATTGGTCCTGAATATTCATTGGAAGGACTGATGATGAATCTGAAACTCCAATACTTTGGCCACCTGATGCAAAGAACTGACTTATTTGAAAAGACTCTGATGTTGGGAAAGATTGAAGGTGGGAGGAGAAGGGGACGAGAGGGTCGGATGGTTGGATGGCATCACCAACTCAACAAACTTGAGTTTGAGTATGCTCTGGGAGTTGGTGAAGGACAGGGAAGCCTGGTGTGCTGCAGACCATGGGGTTGCAAAGAGTTGGACACGACTGAGCAGCTAAACTGAACTGAATATGTGATATAGTATGGTATTTGTCTTTCTTTTTCTGACTTAATTCACTAGGATGATAATCTCTAGGTCTATCCATGTTGCTGCTGATTTGCAGTTTTTCCTGTGTGCCTATGTAATTACTGTCTCTCTGAGGATGCAGGTTGCATATATTGCTGGTGCCTGTTAGGATAGGTTGATATGGGGAACAAAAGGGACTGAGAGAGCCTTTCACCCAGATCTACATGCTCTGGGACACCTGGAACCTACCAGCGACCTTTCTGAAGGCTGCTTTCACATCCGTGTTTCTCAGGCTATAGATCAGAGGGTTCAGCATGGGGATGACCACAGTGTAGAAGACAGACACCACCTTATCTTTCTCTAGGGATGTGCCTGAAGCGCTCCGCAGATACATGAAGGCAAGGGTCCCGAAGAACAGAGCCACAGCAGTGAGGTGGGAGGCACACGTGGAGAAAGCCTTAGCCCTGCCCTCTGAAGAGCTGACCTTCAAAACGGCCTTGATGATAAGCAGGTAGGAAATCAGGATGACCAAGGCATTGACCAAAATCACAAAGTTGCCAAAAAAGACAATGACAATCTCCACATCTTTTGTGTCACTGCAGGCCAGCTTCAGCAGGGGTGGGAGGTCACAGAAGAAGAAGTTGATCTGATTGTCGTCACAGAAGGAGAGGGTAAATGTGCACGAGGTACGCAGGATGGACCCCGTCAGCCCACAGACGTAGGCTCCGAGCACCAGCGCCCAGCACATCCTGGGAGGCATGGCCACGGTGTAGAGCAGTGGGCTGCTGACAGCCATGTAGCGATCGAGGGCCATCACCGACAGCAGGAAACACTGTGTGCCCGCACCGATGGTGAAGAAGAAGAACTGGGCTGCACACTGGCCGTAGGAGATGACCGTCCTGCCCGCGGCCAGGGTGGCCAGGACCTGAGGGGTGATGACCGAGGTGTAGCAGGCGTCCAGCAGGGAGAGGTGGCTCAGAAAGAAGTACATTGGGGTGTGGAGCCGGACATCCGCCTGGATCAGAGTGATCATGCCCAGGTTCCCCAGAAGGGTGACTAGATAGAAACTCAGAAACACCATGAAGACGGGGATCTCCAACTCAGGATAGTCAGGAAAGCCCATGAGGATGAACTCAGTAACTATGGTGAGATTATTCTTGGCCATGGATTCCACATAGACTGGAGATCTGAGGTTGAGAATGAAATGGGAAAAAATAAATCTCAGAATTGAAGAACAGATGTTTTCTCTCCTCACTGCAGATGGTGACTTCAGGCATGAAATTAAAAGACGCTTACTCCTTGGAAGGGAAGTTATGACCCACCTAGATAGCATATTCAAAAGCAGAGACATTACTTTGCCAATAAAGATCTGTCTGCTCAAGGCTATGGTTTTTCCTGTGGTCATGTATGGATGTGAGAGTTGGACTGTGAAGAAAGCTGAGCGCCGAAGAACTGATGCTCTTGAACTGTGGTGTTGGAGAAGACTCTTGAGAGTCCCTTGGACTGCAAGAAGATCCAACCAGTCCATCCTAAAGGAGATCGGCCCTGGGAATGCTGAAGCTGAAACTCCAGTTCTTTGACCACCTCATGTGAAGAGTTGACTCATTGGAAAAGACTCTGATGCTGGGAGGGATTGGGGGCAGGAGGAGAAGGGGACGCCAGAGGATGAGATGGCTGGATGGCATCACCGACTCGATGGACGTGAGTTTGAGTGAACTCTGGGAGTTGGCGATGGACAGGGAGGCCTGACGTGCTGTGATTTCATGGGGTTGCAAAGAGTCGGACACGACTGAGCGACTGAACTGAACTGAATTGAACTGAAGTTAGGTTTTTCTTTCTGGGCAAACATATAGAGGTTGTTTTTGAGAAATCATGTACCTGGCTGAATGTTCCTGGACATCCTGCATTTTTGGGAGCTGAGCCATGAGCTGGTGCTTCTAATTTAAATTAACTCTGGGCTATATTTGGAGATTTCTGTGAAGATAAGAGACACATAGACTCTGAGATTTGGAAATAATCTAGGCTGCATCTGCTCTAGTATCCTCTGGACACCGGAGTCTCCTCTACTGAACACCCTTCCGTGTGTTTGTCTGGTTGCCCTGAGCTTCTACCTGCGAACAGTTCTACCTGTTCATTCTCTTTTGGGTTCGAGATTCTCTCTCTTTTTCTTCCACACTTTGGCTTTAGTTTCACCCCTTCCAGACACAACGATTTTAAACCCTTCTTGTCAGGAAAGCATTTCAGAGGTTGGAAGATGATACGTCTACTCTTTATGTGGGCTACGCCCTCATTTACCCACATATATATATATTTTTTTTACTTTGGAATTTTACTTTTTTATTGAGATACAGTTGCTGCATAAGTTATGGGTATACGATATAGGGATTTGCAATTTTGAAACATTGTGCTCCATTAGAGAAGGAAATTGCAACCCACTCCAGTATTCCTGGCTGGGGAATCCCAGGGACGGAGGAGCCCAGTGGGCTGCCGTCTATGGGTTTGCACAGAGTCGGACACGACTGAAGCGACTTAGCAGCAGCAGCAGCTCCATTTACAGTTATCATAAAACACTGGCCGTGCTCCCTCTGCCGCACACCATATCCTTATACCTTACTTTCCTTCTTTCTTTTTTCTTTCATTGAACTGTGACTGCTTTCCCACGCTGAGTTAGTTTGTGCTGTACACCAAGGTGAGTCAGCTACACGTGTGTGTATGTCGCATCCCTCTTGAGCCGCCCCAGCCCACTTGCCCCTCTCTAGGTCACCACAGAGCACCGAGCTGAGCAGCCGAGCCGTGTGTCCGTAGCTGCTTCCTGCTGACCGTCTGGGTCACACGTGGTGGCGCATGTACGTCTGTGCCAGTCTCCATCCATCCCACCCTCCCCTTCCCTCCTGTGTCCGCACGTCCATTCTCCGTGTTTGCGCCTCTATTCCTGCCCTGCAAGTAGGTTCCTCTGCATCCTTTTCCTGAATTACACATGTATGCATTCATATATATTTGTTTTTCTCTTTGTGACTCACTTCACTCTGTGCGACATACTCTAGGTCCATCCTCATCACTGCAAATGACCCAATTATTATCTAATTCAACGTCTGGTCAATAATACATTAGTCACATGGTATTAAAAGATGATGTCTGTGGGTCCAAACTAGCAAGTAGTAGATAAGTTCTGAAGGTCTAGTGCACAGCAGAGTGATTATTGTTGAACTACTGTATTTTAAACTTCAAAGTTGCTAAAGCCCAGTTCTTGACTGTTCTCACCACAAAGACAGGACAGTTATGGGACCTGCTGGAAGATGCACTATGGTGGTGATCATCATGCAATATGTGTGCATCAAGGCAGCACGTTGTGCAACCTACTCACTGTTATATACCAATTATATCTCAATTGTAATAAAAATTATAGCTGAAAGACTTTTCTCCACTTTAATTTTCACCACGTCATTCTTGGGTTGGAGGTCTCCTCTAGCTGGGATCAAGGGTCACTAGTGGGAGGGAGACACTGGCTTATCACAGAAAACACAGCCTCCGTGAGCTGTGCCCTGCACCCCACTCCAGCAGCCCGGTTACAGGACGAAGTGTGCTCTTCCGGAAGCCCTCTTGGTATTGTCGGGATCCACTGCTATCATCTCTAGTAGACGCTAACCAGCTGAGTAATCTTCAGAAGTTCTCTTCCTCTCCTTGGGCTTTACTTTCTGTGCTGAAAAATGGCAGGGCTAGACGGTGTAATCCTGAACGTTCCTTTGCTCTCACAGTCCATGATTTGCATGTCCAGATGTGTGGGCCAAACGAGGCTCGTGAAGAATTTCCTTAACGTGTGTACTGTGTCATCTGTGTGCTCTAGCTACGGCTTACTGAGCATATAAACTATGCAGCACTATTTCAGGTGACTGATAGCTTGTTTTTCTTGTTTAGTAAGTCGTGTCTGACTCCTTTGTGACCCCATGGACTGCAGCCCACCAGACTCCTCTGTCTAGGGGATTTCCCAGGGAGGAACACTGGAGTGGGTTGTCACTTCCTTCTCCAGGACGTCTTTACTTAAACATCATTTTGTGAAGTCTTGCATCCAAAATTAATCATATTCCCAAGTTCCTGGTAAACTGTCATTACTGAGCAGGGTGAGATCCTTCATATTATTTTATTATTCTTCTGTCCACCCTCAATTGTTTCCCAATCCCTTACAGGGATACAGTCTAGCATATGTGAACTATATATACCCCTATGTATATTGCTTTTATATTTACTTTTATATTTACACATATTTAAAAATATGTGTATATGAAAAAATACTTATTTTAAGTGTAAAGTTTACACACATGATCTTTTTTGTGTCTTTTTCCACATACAGTATATCTTTTTGATTTATCCATATTGTCTTGATAAATCATTTTTTTCTGATTTTGTTATTCTCTTCTTGTGCGACCTTCCCAAGAGTGCCAACCAGGTTATTAAACATTCTACATACATTATCTCATACAATCCTCACAATTATCCTGATAAAAGTATTATTTTGTCCTGGAGGAAACTAAGGCTCTGAATAGTTAAGTAACTTGTTCAAAGTCACATGACTAGCCAGTTGAAAAGTCCCGATTCTAACACAGGTCTGCCGTGTTTCAAAGCCAAAGCTGCAGTACATAGGAGTAATCCTACCTACAGCATAATTACAGGACATCCAGTACTTATGGTGAGTTCTCTGGTCTAAGCCAGGCAGTATAATACCCCACCCCTGTCCGGGAAAACTATCTACGTTTTCTAAATGTTGCCTACTAACACACACGTAAGCCTGAAAAGATTGCAGCTGTAGGTTTTCAAGGAAAAAGAAAAAAAAAAAAAGAGCCAGTCTTCTTTGTGTATTTCATATAAGAGCTGAAATCCCAGTCTGGACGTGGTCCCATTAGGTGACAAGTTCTGATGATGTGGCCAGAATCTCTGCTCAGTTTCACCTTCCCTAGTCTGTGCAGACCTTCCTTCAGAGCCAGGACCCTATCAATGTTATCAAGGTCTCGATGACATCTTACTTACCTGGTAGACTAATCCAGTTGGATTCATCTTAATTTTGGAATCATACTAATCAAAAGTCATTTAAGAATTTTGAAGAAGCAGCTCAGATTATGCAAATGGACGTATAGAGCTGACAGATTTTAGGTTTTCTTCTTGCTCAGCAAACCAGAGGCTCTTTAAAAATACGTCTGGGGATGGTTTTGTAGACGGATGCAGTGAGTGTGAAAACGGTCCCTGACTCGTGACTCCGCGCCTGAGCAGCCCCCGGGGCTCCCTGGGAAAGGCAGCTCTGTCAGGGGAAACTCTTCTGAAGGTGCTCATTATCTCATCTCCCACATCAGAGAGTGTGCAAACACATCTTGTGGGATTTCGTGGCATCTCCTGAGTCTCATTAGTCTTCAAGCTCATCTGCAGTTTCTCTGAGGACTGAACTTGGTTCCTCCTCACCACTGGCCCAGTGTCCAGCTGTCCCGTCAGTGGTGGTGGCAGGAGCAGAACTCCACTCTGAGAACTCTGGGTGAAGTTTTACACACTGCGTCCATCCTACATCCATCTGTCCTTAAATCTTATATTTAAGGTTTAAATATAAGATGAAACCTGATGTCAAGTTTCATCTCAGGATCTGAAACCTAGGCACAGCATCTACTCCGAATTTTATTAGGAGGGATGTTTACTGATTCTGGAGGAAATGAGGCGAGGTGTGCTAAACATTCTTCATCCCAAGGACAAAGGAAGCTGGCAGGCTACAGTCCACGGGGCCACAAAAGAAATAGACACAACTTAGTGAAACAATGAAAGAGTATGTGTGCTGTATTGTGAATGCTTCCTGGAATGCTCTAGAGGGTACAGCGGCTGTTGGGACAAAATAGAGAGAAAAACGGGGAGTATAAGCCAGTAATGACAGCATTCCATTAAACATGCCCCCGCCCCCGCCCGACATTGCTCAGTTGTGTCTGATGCCTTGGGACTCCATGGACTGCAGTCTGCCTGGCTCCTCTGGCCACAGAGTTCTCCTGGCAGGAATACTGGGACAGGTCGCCATTCCCTTCTCCAGGGGATTTTCCCGACCCAGGGAGCAAACCCTGGTCTCCTGCATTGCAGGCAGATTCTTTACCATTTGAGCCACCAGGGAAGTCCAAACATCACCCTGGGAACTTGCAAAATAGTCAGGCAATTATTGCTTGCATCACTTTGTGACATATTGGGAGGATCTGAAGTGCTTTGATGTATTACACAAATATTACTGTTGTTTCATTATTAATATTAAGCATAGAGCTTTTGTCTGTACTTTTGGAAAGAGATGTGCCTTAGATTGGGTTCCTTAAGAAAAGAGTTGAGCCATGGATTTTGGGGCCAGTTTTTCACTGAGGGAGTAGAGAATACAGGAGTGGGCTGGCTGGGTGTTTTCTGCACACTCAAAACTCTGCACAGAGTAAAGCCCATTTACCGCGGGCTGCCTCATTAACTCCGGATGTAATGATATCATTTCAGTTGGAGTCAAGCTTCAGCTTGATCCTCAAGGGACCTCTAGACTATGAACTATACCATGGGCTCAGTTCTGCCTCTAGCAGGGGTTTTGGCCTTCTGCAGGCCATGTTAACTATCCACTGACCGAGGGGTGCCCCCAGGAGATGGGCATGTGACACCTGCCCCACCCCACCTTGGCATTTCTGGGAGAAGTGGATCCCTTGATTGAGGGCAATACCCCAGAGAAGGCTGCACCTAGGAGCCATTAACAGTCCACACTCAGAATAAAGCAGCGTGGTACCAGCATAAAAATAGTGACACAGGCCAGTGGGAGAGAACAGAGGAGAAGGCATTTGTAGCAGCCACGTGTAAGTGACGTCAGACAACATTTGTTCTCCTCTGACTTCTGGCGGCTCTGTGGTGGGTTAATGCTGTCCTCCTCCAAGAGGGCTCATGGCACACCCATGTCTGCTGCACCCGGAGCCCCTGCCCCTGCGGCAGGCCACCGGTGACCTGGATCTCTGCCGGAGACACTCAGACACACTTCTGGCTCAGTCTCTGTGGGGTCTCTCGGTCCTGGTGCAGACAAGGTTTGTTTGAACCTTCCTAGCAGCTCTGGCATTTATGGGGTTTGATTCAAAACACAATTTTGCCCCTCCTAACTTATATGCTGAGCACATCATGAGAAACACTGGACTGGAAGAAACACAAGCTGGAATCAAGATTGCTGGGAGAAATATCAATAACCTCAGATATGCAGATGACACCACCCTTATGGGAGAAAGTGAAGAGGAACTAAAGAGCCTCTTGATGGAAGTGAAAGAGGAGAGTGAAAAAGTTGGCTTAAAGCTCAACATTCAGAAAACAAAGATCATGGCATCCGGTCCCATCACTTCATGGGAAATAGATGGAGAAACAGTGGAAACAGTGTCAGACTTTATTTTTCTGGGCTCCAAAATCACTGCAAATGGTGACTGCAGCCACGAAATTAAGACACTTGCTTCTTGGAAGAAAAGCTATGACCAGCCTTGATAGCACATTAAAAAGGAGAGACATTACTTTGCTGACAAAGGTCCATCTAGTCAAAGCTATGGTTTTTCCAGTAGTCATATATGGATGTGAGAGGTGGACTATAAAGAAAGCGAGTCCCGAAGAACTGATGCTTTTGAACTGCAGTGTTGAAGATTCTTGAGAGTCGCTTGGACTGAACCAACCAGTCCAGGAGATCCAACCAGTAAATCCCAAAGGAAATCCAACTAGTAAATCCTAAAGGAAATCAGTCCTGAACAGTCTTTGAAAGGACTGATGCCGAAGCCGAAACTCCAATACTCTGGCCACCTGATGAGAAGAGCTGACTCATTGTAAAAGACCCTGATGCTGGGAAAGAATGAAGGTGGGAGGAGAAGGGGAGGACAGAGGATGAGATGGTTGGATGGCATCACCGACTCAATGGACATGAGTTTGAATAAGCTCTGGGAGTTGGTGAGGGACAGGGGGGCCTGGGGTGCTGCAGCCATGGGCTCGCACAGAGTCAGACACAACTGAGCGACTGAATGATCAACAGTGTTGATAGTTTCAGGTGCCCAGAAAAGGGACTCGCCCATACATATCCATGGATCCATTCTTCAAACTCCTCCACCATCCAGGCTGCCGCATAACATTGAGCAGAGCTCGCTGTGCTATAGAATAGGTCCCTGTTGGTTATCTCTCTTAAATACAGCAGTATGTACATGTCCATCCCAAACTCCCTAACTATTCTTTCCCCCAACCCTTCTTCCAGCAACCATAAGTTCGTTCTCTATGTCTGTGAGTCTAAAACTTCTCATTAAAAAAAATTTATTTAGTTTTAATTGAAGGACGATTGCTTTACAGTATTGTGTTGGTTTCTACTAAAACATTTCCTTTTTGATGCCCAGTGGTGTGAGTGCCAGGGCCAAGAGGGAGCAGGTGGGATCTGGCTGCTCCAGGAATGGAGATTCTGCAGAAAACCCTCCCAGGAAATGCTCTCGGGTGCCCAGGGACTTTCTCCCAGCTCACTTCCTGCCTGGAGGGCTTACTCAAATTGCATTTGATGAGAGCAGTGGCACTTTGGCAGGGGTCAGAAGTTAATGACCACCTCTTGCTTGGCATTATCTTCCAATAATACCAGAGGCTCTGGCCACCTGTGAGAGCACCTCCAGACTCTCCCAGCCTTAGAGGACAAGAGTGGCACTCCTCCTGCCTGCATAACTGCTCCTTGAAAGCCCAGCTTATTCCCACCCCAGGGCCTTTGCACTTGTGGTTCCGGCCGCCTGGCAAGTTTTTCACATAAGAAGATGCTCTTGCGTCTTCTTTTCATGCAGGTCTCTGTGTAAAGGCCACCTCAGAGAGACCTTCTCTGACTTCCAGGAGTCCTCTTTCTCTGTTACCACACCAGACAGCTGCCATCACATCACCCTGCTCTACGTCCTTATGACACTATTTTTTTTTTTTTTGGAGGGGGAGGGTCTCGCTATTAGAACGTAAACTCCACAAGGGCAGGAATTTCATGCGTTCTGTTCATTACCACGTCTTTAGTGCTCAGTTGCTGGCTATGCTATGCTAGGCTATGCTAAGTCGCTCAGTCGTCTCCGACTCTGTGCGACCCCACAGACGGCAGCCCACCAGGCTCTCCTGTCCCTGGGATTCTTCAGGCAAGAACACCAGAGTGGGTTGCCATTTCCTTCTCCAATGCATGAAAGTGAAAAGGGAAAGTGAAGTTGCTCAGTTGTGTCCGACTCTTAGCGACCCCATGGACTACCGCCTACCAGGCTCCTCCGTCCATGGGATTTTCCAGGCAAGAGTACTGGAGTGGGGTGCCATTGCCTTCTCCAGGCATATACTAGGCACTCGATAAATTGTTGTTGTTGTTCATTCACTAAGTTGTGTCTGACTCTTCGCAACCCCATGAACTGTAGCATGCCACTCTTCCCTGTCCTTCATTGTCTCCCAGAGTTGGCTCAATTTCATGTCCATTGAGTTGGTGATGCTATCTAACCATCTCATCCTCTGCTGTTCTCTTTACCTTTTGCCTTAAATCTTTCCCAGCATCAGGGTCTTATCTAATCAGTCTCTTCACATCACTCAAACAAACCAAAGGAGAGGGACTTCCCTGGTTCAGTGGTTAAGAATTTGTGCTTGCATTTCAGGGGATGTGGGTTCAATCCCTGAGCACAGAACAAAGATCTCACATGCCATGTGGTATGGCCAAAATAAATAAATTAAAAAATAAAAATAAATTCAAATGAAAGGAGCTATCCTTAATGTGTCTATGGTTCAGTTAGAGAAGTCATACATGTCATTGGAAAGAAAAGGCAAAGAGAATGAATGCTAAATTTACAAGAAATGTATAAAAGTGTCTAAATAACACATGGAAAATGTTTAAAATCTCAAACCTATCTGAAGACCCTGGAAAATGAAAATGCCCTTCTCCTCAGAGTTCTGCTTCTAAGAAGTTATTCCAAGGAACCAAGCATTAATATCTGTGGAATTCTGTGGTCATGTTATTTCATAATAAAAAGTTGAAAGTACCAAAGAGGCCGAATGTATTTAGCATAATAGGATATTTTGGATGAGGGGACCTGGGGTTCAAATGTAAACATCTCCCACTGCACACACTTGCTTTTACTCTGTGGATGTTAGGTTGGTGGAGGTGAGTAGGGCCAGTGATCTACACAGGAGGCTGAGGAATTACCTCTGAGATATAAGGGATCCGAGCTGAGACCTCGAGAGGCTCAGGAATGTAAACTATGGGCTGGAGAAACCGGCAGGAACCCGCCTTGAGGGCGGAGCCTCGCTGGTGGGCGGGGCTGCGTCAGCGGTGGGCGTTGGTGTCAGACGGACAAAGCCGCAAACCAAGAGGTGCTTCCATCCGGCGGTGTTGGCGGCGGAGTGAGCTGAGCACTCTGGGGCAGCAGCCCGCGTACTGCGGAGCCGCCTCACTAACTCTGGAGCGGCTGTGTGGGCTGCGCTCAGTCCACTCAGTCGTGTGACTCTTGGGGACCCCGTGGACTGGGCCCACCAGGCTCCTCTGACCACGGGATTTCCCAGGCAAGCATACTGGAGTGGGCTGCTGTTTCCTCCTCCAGGGGATCTTCCTGATCCAGGGGTCGAGCCCACCCCAGAGCAGGCTCAGAGTGCAGAATGGTGACAGGACCCCAGAGCACCTCTGTGGGACGGGCAGTGGCTCTGGGGCTCCCCTGATGGCTGAGTTGGTAAAGAGTCCGCCTGCAAAGCAGGAGACCCTGGTTCGATCCCTGGGTTGGGAAGATCCCAGGAGACCCTGGTTCGATCCCTGGGTTGGGAAGATCCTCCGTAGAAGGGAAAGGCACCCTCTCCAGTATTCTGGCCTGGAGAATTCCATGGACTGTATAGAGTTCACGAAGACTTGGACACAACGAGTGACTTTCACTTTCACTTTTCACTTTCTAGGACATTCTGAGCTGAGGTGGAGTATGAATGCACATGTGACCTCATCTGACCACTGAGGTGGAGAAGGCTCAGGATATAATGCTGAGTGGTCAACAGTGTGTGTGATTTACATTTTCTCCATCACGTGTGAGCATAAGAGAGTCCATGCACCTTTTTTTAAAGTATGCATGAGCTTTTATTTTTATTGACAGTCCAAACTAATGAACTGGCAATTATTAGAGCTCATCAAGTTTTCCAGGCACAAAGGACTTACATAAATAATTATCAGTAGCCTTTCTCGACAAATATCACGATATCACTTACATGTGGAATCTAAAAAAATGATGCAAATGAACTTATTTACAAAGTAAAAACAGACTCACAGATATAGAAAACAAGCTTGTGATTACCAAGGAGGAGAGCGATGGGGGAGGGATAAAGTGAGGATTTGGGATTAACAAGCACACACTGCTGTATGTAAAACAGATCACTCACCTACTGTGGAGCACAGGGAACTATATATAGTACCTTGTAGAAACCTATAATGGAAAAGAATGTGAAAATGTGTATCTACATATATATATATATATAACTGCATTATTTTGCTGTGTACCTGAATCATTGTAAATCAACTATGAAGTGGGAAGTGAAAGTTGCTCAGTCATGTCCAAGTCTTTGTGACCCCATGGACTGTAGGCCACCAGGCTCCTCTGTCCATGGGATTCTCTAGGCAAGAATACTGGAGTGGGTTGCCATGCCCTCCTCCAGGGAATCTTTCCAACGCAGGGATCTAACCCAGGTCTCCTGAATTGCAAGTGGATTCTTTACTGTAGTTCAATAAAAAATAGTAAAAAAGCCTTTTTTATATCAGTAGCCTTTCTCTGCATGAGTAGTAATCAATAGAACAATGAAAGAGAAAACTGAAGGGCTAGTGAGGGACTGAATGGATGGAAGGGAGGTCTCATATCTCATCGATTAGTATAGGCTTAGAAGTGTGTGCCTGTGTGTGAAAGTGGAAGTGAAGTTGCTCAGTCGTGTCCGACGCTTTGTGACCCCGTGGACTATATAGCCCACCAGGCTCCTCCGTCCATGGGATTCTCCAGGCAAGAATACTGGAGTGGGTTGCCATTTCCTTATTAGTGTTTTCAAAATTACATAAACCTATTTCAATTCCCTTTCTGTCAAGGGTAGAAGGATAGTACATCTCAGAAACATATATATTAAAATTTTAAAACTTACTTTTCTTTATAGGGTCTCTCCTTCACCAAAGCATTTCAAGGGTTTCTGTATTCCAGAAACCTGGGGATGTCTTGTGGTCAGGTTATCATGACCACCCTTGTGATCAGGTATCAGACAAGGGCAATAATAGCACCAACTCTTGTGAAGAGTTTGGGCGTTAGTTTTTTCTTTTCCTGGGTTGCTTAGACTTTTCGGGTGTAGAACCTTGGGTGCTGGGGACCAGCCCCAGCTGATCCAGGGAGTTCGAGGTGTAGACGGCGTCGGTGAGGATCAGGATACAATAGTTATAATTAGAGATATAAAGAATAATAGAACGAGGATAGCTCAGTAGGAAAATTCAGAGGAGAAAAGAAGCTGAGTAGCTTGCTTTACACGGGAGACCAATAAAACTTCAAGACAAGAAGTTTGCACCACTTAACGCAGGCCGCAGGCGTCCTTCCGTTCTCCCGAAGGAGAGGAGACACTGAGGTCTCCCCAGTCAGATCTTAGAAGCCCAGGCAAAATTAGTAAGCTTGGCAGGCTCTGCGCCCCAGGTGGAAACTCAGCCAGAGTTTGAAAGACAGAACGACATGGGGAGACCAGTCTTTCGAGGAACTGATCCCATTGTTTATTTTCCAGGGTCTGTTTTTATACACTGAGATGGTATACAAAAGTCACGCGGGGTCAGCAGCCCTGACTTTTATCAGTCAGGTGCTTCTTACAAATGTATACAGAGGTCTTAGGGGTGTTACATCATCTTCTGGCCAGGGGGCCTGTTGACAATTTATGACCCTCTCCTTGTGACAGCGGTCAGTCAACCAGGACATTTATTTCTCCAGGGGTGATTATTCTTAAAACAGACTCCACCAGATAAATTTACATTCCTATAGGGTGAGGGTGGGTTTTAATTAAAGAAAGAACTTACTTAGCCTAAGGTCTAACGTGATTAATATCAAAGGTTAATATCTATTTCTTCTATATATTCATTAATGTGTGTAAGGGCAGGGTATGTGGAGACTTAGCAGCAAACATTGGCTCAACAAATGAAAAACCCTTCATCAATACAATTTCTAATCAGCCCACTAATAGTTTTCTAACTTCTCTAAAGAACCTGTTTTTAGAAGCACATGTGGCCGGACAAGCCTGTCAGGTGGGCTAGAGAACCTTCAGAGGAGTTTGTGGGTTAAAACACTCCTGTCACGCCCAGGAATTTTTATTAACTGGAGCTCTAAGTTAACTCTTTTTTCAGAGAGAGGTAGTGGGGGACAGCCCCCCGTAAAGTCAGAGGTGTAGGTAAGAGCACAAGTAGTAAAGTAGGCAGGCTCTGGTTATGGGGGTAGATGCTCGAGGATCTCCAGGGGGACTCCTGAGGCTCGACCCCACCTTTGTGTATGTCAAGCCTCCTTCCTCATGACCTTTGCCATGGGCGGAGGTCCTCTCACTGGCTCCCGGCACTTGGGGGATATTGTTTGATGGCCCCAGCATCCTGAGCTCCAGGAGGTCTCACCATTTTCCAGGGCATTACAGTGGCTATAGGCTTCTCCCATTTGAGTAGCTTACAACAGCTACGTTTCTCATATTAACTCACTCAGTGAAACAGCATAAAACATGTATGAATTTTGATCCCAAATTTTAAAAACATGCAATAAATGTCTAGATAAAAAATTCAGGAAGGATATTAATAGTACCAAGATATCTGGAAGGATATTAATTTTTTATCAGTATGTTCTTTAGTATTATCCACATACTTATTGGCCCTTTAAAAAAACAAATAAGAGAAGGACCCATTGTTAGTATTTCAACCCGAAAACTAGTGTTTTCACAGGTTAACGTACTAACGGCAGGCACCTGGTAAAGAATCTGCCTGCTGGTGTAGGAGATGCTGCTTCCATCGCTGGGTCGGGAAGGTCCCCTGTAGAAGGAAATGGCAGCCTTCTCCAGTATTCTTGCCTGAGAAATCCCATGGAAAGAGGAGCTTGGGGGGCCACAGTCCGTGGGGTCGCAGAGTCAGACATGACTTAGCGACTAAACAACAAGCACGAAAATGTCTTCATTTATGGTTTTTGGACACTGTCCAGATTTTCTGTCCTGAATAGTGTTATTTGTGATCAGCTGACATCAAGCAGTCCAGAAGAGTGCTTAAGAGCACGGTGTCTGGAGGTATCTCGACAAGCTCCCCTAACTCCAGTCTCAGCTTTCCCCCTAAAGATCTGTGTGACCACGGGTGGTATTCACCGCTCGAGCACCTGATCCCTCGTCGGTAGAGCAGAATAATGATAGTATCGATCTCACAGAGTTGCTGTGAGGCCTCAGTGGGTTAAATTTGGATTAAACTAATATGGTGTGTGAGGTACTTTGTAAGCACTTTGTATATAGATTACTTTTCTCATTTTAATTTAACGTTCATTGGAGTTTAGTTGTTTTACATCACCGTATCAGTTCGTGCTGTACAGCAAAGTGAATCAGCCACACGTATACGTGCACCCCCGCTTTGTTGGGTTTCCTTCCCGTCGAGGTCACCGCAGAGCAATGAGTGGCGTTCCCTGGGCTCTACAGTAGGATCTCGTCCACAGTAGGGTCCCGTCCAGAGTAGGGTGTCATCCACAGTAGGGTCTCGTCCACAGTAGGGTCTCGTCCACAGTAGGGTCTTGTCCACAGTAGGGTGTCATCCACAGTAGGGTCTCGTCCACAGTAGGGTCTCGTCCACAGTAGGGTCTCGTCCACAGTTGGGTCTCGTCTACAGTAGGACCTCGTCAGTTATGTGTTGTATACACAGCAGTGTGTGTGTGTGAACCCCCATCTCCCAGTTCATTCCCCCTACCCTTTTCCCCCCTGGGGTCCATGTGTTTGCTCCCTATGTCTGTGTCTCTATTTCTGCTTTGTGAAGACAGGTTGTTAGTACTAGTTGAGTCAAAGAGCAGGCAGGGTTCTAGAACTTCACATAATCACTAATTTCACTCATGCCCCATAAATGAGATTGTTCAGAAGGTGTCCCCTTGGGTTGTTGAGAACATCTCAGGGAGTGGAAATATCTCTCCTATCCCCTCAATGGTTGGAGCTGCCAGATGAGACACAGTCTGAGTGGGGAGGAACTGAGAAAGCTAACTTTTCAGGGGCCATTTCCTGAAGATTTCTCTCCTCTGGGGCTCAGAGAAGCCTAATTAGAAGCTTGGGGCCTGATTAGAGACGCCGAATCAGTGGCGAATTCCCACACCCCGGTTCTCTAATTGCCTTCCTGGAGCACCCAGAACAGACATCTAGGACAGACATCTAGGACAGACATCTAGGACAGACATCTAGGCACCTACCAACGGGTGCTTCTGTGGATGTCTCGGCTTATGAGCTGCAGGCACTCAAGATGCTTATTCCTCTCCAAAAGCCACGTTTGGACCTCACGTCACATTCTGCTCCCATCCAGCCTCATCTTCCAGGAAAGGAGCTCTTGGTTCTGCCAAAGGTAAGCATGGCCAAATTGGATCAGAGAGGAAATGAACCACAGTCCAGATTCAAAACATACTTGATGAGCTTGAATCTTGGTTTCCTCTCATCGAAAAAGGGGTCATCTCTCTCTTCTTTGGAGAGCAGGGTCAGAGCCAGTGTGGTTTGTGTGGAGCACAGCGTGCTGGGAGCTGGTGGTGTTTCTCCTCTCTTGCAGGGACGTGAGACACTCAGCGTCTTTGGATCTCAGTCCCCTCGTCTGTGTCATGGCACTGATCATGCATCTCCTACCTCCTCCAAGTGATTGTTTTTAGAACCAGAGACAAGGTAGGTGAGACCATATGGAAGACTAGGGAGGCTACTTCAGTTAAGGGGTTATATTGAGAGAAGGGAAAGAGCAAGAAGCATCTCTCGTTGAATATCTAAGAAGCTTGTAAAACTCCGGTAGATATTGGGAATGTGATGGTACTGACATTATAAGGAGAGCTGGAAATGCTAGGAAGGCTCTAAAACAGATGAGCTCCTTTGTGGAAGAATAATATCCCCGTCGTGGGCATTGTTCCAGATCCATAAAGACTGTTGGAAAGGGTCACCATTCCAACAAAGGTCAGCCATCAGAGACGCCCTGTGTGGGATTTCTGCTGTGGGCCAGAGGGAAATCTCAGATTCTTCAGACTGGAGTCCATGAAGTTACTTCCTTTCAGTGCTCACTGTGCTTAGTCACTCAGTCATGTCTGACTCTTTGTGACCCCTTGGACTATAGCCCTTCAGGCTCCTCTGTCCATGGAATTCTCCAGGCAAGAATAGTGCGGTGGGTAGCCATTCCCTTCTCCAGGGGATCTTCCTGACCCAAGGATCGAATCTGGGATCTCCTGCATTGCAGGCAGATTCTTTACCATCTGAACCCCCAGGGAAGCCCTAAGGAGGTTAGAGGGTGAAAAACCCCACCCAGGGCTAAAGAGACCTGCTGACACCTTGCAGGCCTGGTCTATCCAGGTGTTCCTCCTCATCAGAACTCCTCTCCCCTCCCATTGCCCTTTGCGGGGGTTGGCTCATCTATTTTCATCACTCTCCAATAGGCAGAGGGTTTGAGTTGCTCTGGGACACAGAAAAGCTAAGATTCGGAAAAGGAGCACAGTCCAGACAGTAGAAAGAGTGTCTCGCCCGGCTGCAGGAGACCTGTCACTCCCAGCATTTTCCACTGGTGTTGGCTTCTTGGCAAGACCCCTCATCTCCGGACCTCTTTTCCTCATCTCTGCTCCATCTGTCTGAAGTCCAAAGGGCAGAGCCGTGACCATCAGAGACTCCTGTAATTTCCAAGAGTCTCCTGCACTCTCTGCCCAGGGAGCAGAAGAGGCAGAGAGAACAGGCAGTGATGAAGTGTGAGAGATTTGAGGTCAGTGTGTGGAGTGAAAGTATGTGGCGTTCTAGAAGTTGATCGTGGGATCACAGAGTGAGGTAGAGCTCGAGATTTCCACTTTCCAGGTCTCCTGCCTATGACCCCCAAGCTCCCACCTTCGGGTGGGGGCACCTGTATCCCTATGACCGCCGTGCTAAGGGGCTGGGAGGTGAGGTGGAGGGGTTCACAGGTCTGGCTGCTTTTCTTCCTGGCCTTTGCACAAGTCTGCTGACCTCTCCAAGTCCCAATTGCCTCACCTCAAAATGGGCTATGTGAAGATCAGATGGGATCATGGGAGGACAGGGTTTTAAAGTGAGGGATCACGAGAGTCATCTGTCACCTGGGGAAGGGGCGTTCATGCCTTCCATGGCTTGCAGCAGAACCCGTCTTTGTTGGGAACGCGCGCCTTTTCTTTGCATGCTCGAGCACTCCTGTAACTTGCGTGTTATTCCTGTCCTTCTTATACACGACACAGCTGAAGTTCAGATAATTTACATGACTGCCTGGGACTTGACCCCAGTGTGATAGAACTTCAAAGCATTCTAATTCCACGACACCATGCTGGTTCTGCCCTATTTTTCAGTGAGTCTTGCTGGAGATTAATTTCCTATGTATAAATTCAACTAGAAAATGGCCAACTAAAGTTTTCTTCCAAACAAATTTCTGAGAAGAAGGGGAGCTCTTTAATAGTCTCTTTTCATCTCTAGATTGAGCTACTTTTTACCTGAACAGAGAGAGTTGGTGCAAGAAGCAGTTACGTGTCCTCTTCTCCCACCACTTAGACATCCTCAAGGCCCAAGTCTGCCCTGACACCTGGGGTGGCAGATGGTCTTGCACCTCATTCCTTTCTTCCTTTTTCCTATGCAGCTACCACAAGCAGATGATGCCAGCTGTATTCTAGTGGCCCAGGGAAGATCATTATCATCTAATATTTGTTTAGTTCTGTATATTCATCACTGCAACCCCAGTAGACAGCATACTGCTTAGCATAGAATACAAAGGAAGATCCTTTAGAAACCTTAGTTGCATATTTCCAGCTGAGAGCATTGGCTGCATGAATTTAGGCACATGGTGCAACCTTTTTATCTTACCATTTTAAAATAACTTTGACCCTGACTTGGAGGATCTAAGTGGTTTAGTCTTGCTGAGCTATATACGTACTCTTCAGATCCGTGGCTCTATATTTTCCACAGTGTGAGCTATTATAAAGCTGACATCTGGGCCCTGCTAACAATCCCTTCCAAGTGCAGACTTATTACTTTGAGAATCGTATATTTCCTCGATTAGCCCATAGTAGCCTCTTGGCTCCTAGTCCAGGATATTAAACACCAAAATCTGCTGGGCTTCTTCGCTTCAGAAACCCTTGCTAGTGTTCTGAGATTTAGTGGTGGTTTGGGGGAGGTTAGTAATCCCAGAGAGCAGTCAGTCTGGAGGCCTTTCTCCGTGAGCTCTGGAGTGTGTGAGTTAGACGACCTGGATGTCTTGTTGCTGTTGTTATTCAGTATCATGTCCAACTCTTTTGTGACCCCATGGAGTGTAGCAGCCAAGCTCCTCTGCCCATGGGATTTCTCGGGCAAGAATACCGGAGTAGGTTGCCATTTCCTTCTCCAGGGGATCCTCCCCTCCCAGGGATTGAACCTGCGTCTCTAGCATTGGCAGGCAGAGCCTCTTACCACTTAGCTACTAGGGAAGCCCAGGTGTGTTGGCCAATATAAAAATGAAGCTGTGAGTCTTGAGCAGACATGACTAACGTGGGGGAAAGATAACCAAGAGTTTGTGGTCCCCCAGGAAGTGTCTGGAAGTGAGATATTTCTGTGCCCAGCAGCAAATAGGTAACAGATCTCTGAGAACGTGCAGTGCTGATGTGGCTTGGTACCACGGAGCGTGGTGGGTTTATGATGACGTTGAGGATTCCTTTTCTTACTGTGCGTCCTCAAAACCCAGCAATTTCAGCTATTTTGTGGGCTCCAAAAACAGGAAGCTGCTGTTTCACTGTTCCACTCATATTTCCCCAGCAGCATAGTTTATCTAAATTGCCTGGGACCAAATACTTTCCCCTGAGGCTGCAGTGATCCATGGTTCTTCTCCCTGCCTAGAGATTTTGTGCAGCTGCTGTTGGTTTTTTCCAACCATAACATTAGGAAACCAATTGGCTACTCTGTCTAGAATTATCAATCATTTTGGACCAGTTCAAGGCATCACAAGGAGAGGTGGAACTCGTTTTGGAGAAAACAAACTTTCTAGCTCCTCTGAAGGTCAGCAAACACTTGCCAACCTGGGTTCTCTCTAACATTTTCCTCTGCCCATTGAAAAGCAGACGTACCTGATGCTCGAAGGATCATACTAAAGTGATAGGTACACACGGCTACCTTTAAAATGGGTAAACAAAATGACCTAGTGTGTAACACAGGGAACTCTGCATGGTATTATGTAACAACCTAAATGGGAAAAGAGTTAGAACAGGTACATGTGTATGTATAACTGACTCACTCTGACTCACTTTGCTGTTTATATGAAAGTAACCCAACATTGCTAACCAGCTATGCTATGCTATGCTAAGTCACTTCAGTCGTGTCCGACTCTGCGTGACCCCATAGACGTCAGCCCACCAGGCTCCCCCGTCCCTGGGATTCTCCAGGCAATAACACTGGAGTGGGTTGCCATTTCCTTCTCCAATGCATGAAAGTGAAAAGTGAAAGTGAAGTCACTTGGTCGTGTCCGACTCCTAGCAACCCCATGGACTGCAGCCTACCAGGCTCCACCGTCCAGCTATACTCCAGTATAAAATAAAAAGTTGAAAAAAAGAAACACACACAGGCAGAGTATGTTAGGGATTAGGAGACCCTCCATGCTTTTCACAGTTTCAAGATGCCTTCCTAGGTCACTGTGCTTGAATTTGGGTTTATGGAGGTGTCACGAACCGGCTGCGGTAGCACAGGCCTGGAGCCCTCCCCGAGCTGTCCATTTGCTCCCCTGACCGTCTGCCTTTCTTCATCATCCTTGGTTGGGTCTGATTTACACTGAACCACTGTGCGTGCACTGTCTTTCCAGAATCCATTTGGCAAAGGCCTCTGGCGGCACCATTATTGGTCTGATGGCTGCGTGTTCCAATGATCTTGGCTTCTGGCAAACAGGCGATTTTATTTTGTATTTATTTATTCATCAATATCTCTTTCCAGAAGAGATTTAAAGTGGCTTATAAAAATGTATAACATGTAGCAAGATAATAAATAAAAAATGAGGAATGAGACTTGGGCAAAGCAAAAGAGCAGGGAGGACCTGGTGAGGAGGCAGGAGCAAGGCTGGCCACATGACCTTTCTCTTGCCACTTAAACCTGTGCTCCTGGTGGTGGCACGTTCTTGACTGACTGGAGTTTAATTCTGGTGGTCGTCCTGGGCACGTGGTCTGCCTCACATCCCTGCAGACAAGGCGGGACCAATAAAGATGATACTACAAAGAGGAGAACGTGTGCAGTATTTTCAGAGTTGTGGCCAGTTTCCAAAATTTTTAATGTGTGTCCCTCTCCTCTTTGCCCAAATGTAGAGAGTGATGCTTGTAAAGCCAGTAGAAAGTTCTGGTTGTGGTGAGCAGCTGCTCACTAGATGGTGACTCATCACCACGCTCGTGAGCTGTTGGCAGCGTGACCTTGGAGTCCAGCAGACCTCGGTTTACATCCCAGCCTGGTGGTTTGCTGTTGTTTAGTACCTGAGTCGTGTCTGACTCTCTTGCTGCCCCCCGGACTGTAGCCCTAGGCTCCTCTGCCCATGGGACTGGACCACCGGAGTGGGTTACCATTTCCTTCCGCAGGATCTTCCTGACCCCAGGGATCAAACCTGTGTCTCCTGCAATAGCAGGCGGACTCTTTACCACTGAGCCCCAGGCAAGTCCGGTGGTTTACTGGAACCAAACTGCTTCATCTCTGCAAGCCTCTATTTCCCAGTCCATAAGCACATACAGTCACAGTCTCCAGTGTCGGGGGTGTTGTGAAAGGTCAATGAGGCAGTGTCTGTAGAACACGTAGGACAGAAGCTCACTCACAGCGACTGCTGTCGTGATGCCGTGCTCCTCACTGTTATTAGTACATGGCCTTTTCCTCTGTCGTGGGACTTTTAAGAGACAAGGGAGGTCCTCACACTGAAGAACAGGACGCAGTGGCTGAGGTCAGGGAGTCCAGTCTGGTCATATGAGGACACAGATCCAGAGATGGGAGCAGAGCTGCTTGAGTTCCGTACCACCTTAGCGGTGGAGAGCAGGCGTCCATGCGGGCCTCCAGATGCCTCTTCTGACCTTCCCCTTGTGCCCTCCTGCTGACTCAGCATCATCAACGGCCCCTCCCCACCATGATGCTTCGCTCCCAAGGCGACCAGCTCCTCCCGCAGAGGAGATCTAGAAGCGTCTCTCAGGGGGAGTGGTAGGAGGAGGTGTGACTGACTCACGTCCCCCCCTCCACCACCCCCAGGGCTGCTCCGAGCTGGGCTAGCGTCTCACTTCCCAGGCCAGAATCATGAGTCCTGTGTCCATTGGTGGAAGCACAGTGAATTTAGAGCCAGAGGTCCTGGTGTGGCCTTGGGAAGGTTGGTTTAACCAGTTGAGCCTCATTTTACTCAGTAATAAAACAGGGGTAAATTCAATTTTTGTATGGCAGAGCAACCTAGTGGCTGAAAAATCATTTTGTGACAATTACATGTATTGAGTGCTTACTCTGTGCTACGCACGTCATGTGTATTTCCACGAATTATCTCTTTTGCCTCCCGCAGCAGAGCAGAGCTGTTGTTGCTATTGCAAGGATATTGTGTCTGAGAGTCTAGAGGTCAAACACCTCGCCCAAGGTCACACAAATAGAAACAACTGCATTTGGAACGAGCTCTGTCTGTCTTCTGGCCCGTTTACTCAGCCGCTGTCCTATATTCTAGTCTATCTTTGCAGTGAGTGACCTTGGGCTAATTATCGAGCCTCTGGTAGCTTAGGGTTTTCTCTCTGTGTTAGGAGGTTGGCACTTCTGAACAAAGTTGTCTTCAGGTCTCAGAAGGACCTGAAGAATTCTGTGTGTTGTGTGATGGAAGCGCAGTGGCCCGCTGCTGGTGTCTTCATTTCCTGTGTTCGTGCATAAATGATGTGTACAGATGGGCGTGAGTAGCTGCCGGATCCCCACCATCTCTGCAGAAACGTCCCCTTTTCAATATGCCTTCCTTGATGAGCCTGTTAACGCTCCTCTCCATACTTGGGGTCTCCCAAAGCTCTGTGTGTGCACGTCTTTCATAGCACTTACCTTCTAGCTTGCTAAAAAATATAGCTCTTTTAAAAAAAAAAAAAAATTTTGTGTATGCCTAGCTCTTCTGCTAGAACGACCACCTCACAAGGGAAAGATCTTTGTCTGTGTTTTCTTCCCAGCAACCAGAAGAGTGCCTCATGCATGGTAAAGTCTCAGCAGATTCTTACTGAATAAATAAATGAACACGAGTCTCTCTCTTTTTTCCCTTTTTGGTCAAGATGATTTGTGTGAATTCCAAGAACGCAGCAAGTCATTGTTTTGGTTGAGAGTCAATATAATATTGGGCCCTGAGGAAAGAAAAGAGCTCCTAAGTATTTACCTTAGCAGGACTTCAGTGGGGGAGGGGTAAACACCAGACACTGACATTTATTTCGTCATTAGATCAGCTTTTGCCAAACACTGGCCAAAGTTTCATTTTCTTAATTATCTAAAATCCTGTGAGAGATCTCTCAAATTCAGTTTTTGCTTCAAGGATGGAGGACAAAAAGAATCACCTTTGAAGTCCGCATTCAGTATTTCCGTTACCCCAGATGATGAGCATCCAAAAGGCACAGAAGCAAGATTGTCTAAATACTTGGCAAGCCCTCGATCTTTATTAGAATTCTAAACTCAGTGTGATGGCTTTGTCCCTTAAGGAGCTTTGCAGGCTAATTCTGGAATGGCTTGATTCATGATTCTTACCAATTGATAGTGATCTGGCATTTTAAAATAATGGGACAGTTCCGTTGGAATAAGAGAACGTGAAAACCAGGGCAGGTTGCCTGGCAGAAGCAGAGAGGAAGAGACTCGGCAGGCAACAGCTTCTAGTTCTAGCCGTGCTTGCTCTTCACAGCTCACTGTCTTGCATCCAACTCTATTGGGTTCATATGTGCATCAAATTAGCCAGGCAGAAAGATAGAGTTGATATTAGAACTCCAAGGGGCTGTGGACTTGGAGATAAGATTCCAGAATATACATGAACCTAGAAGCATGTTACATTGTTGCAGAATTTAGAAAAAATAATTCTAAGTGTGTGAATCAGACCAAGTGTTAGCTATTCACAGTAATATCATGACTTTAGCACTGACATTCTCATTCAACCAACAAGGATGCTAAGGTTGAGAAAGTTGAATTAACTTAGCCAAGGTCTCAAGAGATGGGAACCGCGGTCTGATTTCAAAGGTCACGTCCTTAATGCTATACCGCCAGGGTTTCTCCTCACTCTTCAGTGAGGCTGATGACTGTTTCCAATTTGGAACCTGTAAGAAGTTAGGAATTGACTATGAAGCTGCCTTCTAGCTCTGGTTTTGCCCCTTTACTATGAAATCACGAGCTAGTCACTTTACTTCCTTGACCCTCATATTCTTCTTGTGAAAAGCAGGATGAACAAATACGTGCTTGCCAGGATCTCTGCAAGATCCATTGGAAAAAATGTTTGTAAAAATTGTAAAGTGAGGACTTCCCTGGTGGCGCAGTGGTGACGACTCTGCCTGCCAACGCAGGAGACATGGGTTGGATCCCTCATCTGGGAAGGTCCTACATGCTACAGAGCAACTAAGCCGGTGCGCCACGACTATTGAGCCTGCGCTCTGGAGCCTGGGAACAGCAGCTGCTGAGCCCGCACGCCTAGAGCTGGTGCTCCACAACAAGAGAAGCCTCTGCTACTAGAAGTCCGTGCACCGGGACTAGGGCGGAGCCCCAGCTGGCCACACCCAGGAAAGCCCGCACGCAGCAACCGAGACCCAGCACAATCAGAAATAAAGTTATTCAAAACCCGTAAAGTGATTTGCTGAAAGTGATCAGATCAAGCCGTGTTCATCTTAATTTACCTTTAATAAGGTTTTATTTTTTGATTTCAGTGGACAACCTAGGACTCATGGCAGAGAATGGCACCATGGTAACAGAATTCGTTCTGCTGGGGTTCCAGCTGTCGGCCGAGCTGCAGACGGGTCTCTTCTTTGTGTTTCTGCTCCTCTATCTCATCACCCTGGGAGGCAACCTGGGCGTGATGGCGCTGATACAGAGTGACCCTCGCCTCCAGACTCCCATGTACTTTTTCCTCACCCACCTCTCCTTCCTGGACATTTGCTACTCCTCCACTATTGTCCCTCAGCTGCTGGAGACCTTGCGGACTGGTAAGAGGACCATCACCTTTGAGCGCTGTGCCACCCAGTTCTTCTTCTTCACCCTTTGTGCTAGTGCTGAGTGCTTCCTTCTGGCTGCGATGGCCTATGACCGCTACGTGGCTGTGTGTGACCCTCTCCTCTACGCCTCGGCCATGACACCCCAGACGCGCCTGGGGCTGGTGGCCGGGGCGTACAGTGGTGCCGCGGTCAATTCCGTGGTCCGCACCGGGTGCGCCTTTTCCATCTCCTTCTGCAAGTCGAACCACTTGGATTTCTTCTTCTGTGACCTCCCACCTCTGCTGAAGCTTGCCTGTAGTGAGACCAGGCCACGAGAACAGGTGATCTACCTTTTCGCTTTCTTGGTCATTGCAACCAGCGTTTCAGTGATTCTTATATCCTACCTGTTCATCATTCGGGCCATTCTGAAGATTCGTTCAGCTGGTGGCAGAGCCAAGACCTTCTCCACCTGCGCTTCTCACATAACTGTAGTGGCTCTTTTCTTCGGGACGCTCATTTTCATATACCTGAAAGGTAACATGGGAAGGTCTCTCGGGGAGGACAAGATTGTGTCACTATTTTACACTGTGGTCATCCCGATGCTGAACCCACTGGTCTATAGCCTGAGGAACAAGGAAGTGAAGGATGCTCTGAAGAGAGCTCTCAGCAGGATGAAGGTTTCCCAAGTGGAGTAAGACTTGAGCTCCGTTGATTCAGAAGCTCCTGCAGATAATCCTTCAGGCTTTTAGCTTGTCTTTGTAATACAGAAGCCAGACCTGATAATTACAAAGACATATGGAGGCAAAAAAAAATGTAGATTTAGGTTCCAGTAATTGCTTTATTAACTCTGTGACCTTGAGCCAGAAATTCTCTGCCTCAGTTATCACACCAGTAAAAATTACCTAGCTATGATTAAAGCCAGTCTCAAGAGAAATTGAATGCTGAAGGACTTTATAAGTGATAAGCTGCTATAAAATGTGAAATTTATTTTTCTGAACCATCCTGAATATTGCTAATTGTTTTTTCAGCTACACAATTTCTTTTTTCCCACCACGCTAACGTTTGGACCTTGAATACTTACAGTACAGTAGCTTATTGCCTACAGAGTGAGGATAGTCATCTTCCTTGGTTGTGGGTAGTGGGGTGGAAATCAGCCTTGACCAAAAGAAACTTTCCTCAACATTCAGTTATGTGTAATTTAGGTATTTGTCATGGAAGAGTCAAGGGTAAGAAAATAAGGGAAGAAAAATAGAGGAAAGAAAGGGGGAAAAAAGATGTGAACTGGAAAATGTTCAAGTTAGTTTATTTCCTGAGGTACTGTAAGAGGACCTCAAAGAAAGGTGTAATGACTTGCATTAATTATTGAAAACAGTTCAATCTTGGTGTAAAACTGAACTGAGCTTGATGGATAACTTTTGAAATATTTTTTGATCACCAAAGGTCAGGATCCCTGTTTTATTTCTGAAGCATTGTTCATGGATCATCTGGCTCAGTTCACTCAAGCTATTTTCTGTTTTCCAGTAATGAAAACCAGCTCTTCCATCTCCTATAGGACATTTACTTTATCATCTGCAGACAGATGACTATGAATCTGACCGCCACCTTTTAACGACCTTCACGTCCACTAGAAATATTACTTGGGAAATGTCTCCATGGAGATTCCACAATCTGATTCATCAATTCAGCAAATATTTATAGATTATCAACTACATTTCAGAAATAACACTAAGTTCAGGAATATAATAGTAAATAAGGTAGACACGGTTTTTCCTTCATGGAGATTAGAACGCGGGGTATAGATGTTGAACCATGACTCAGATGAAAAAGTTGGCTTAAAACTCAACATTCAGAAAACTAAGATCATGGCATCTGGTCCCATCACCCCATGGCAAATAGATTGGGAAACAATTTAAACAGTGTCAGACCTTATTTTTCTGGGCTCCAAAATCACTGCAGATGGTGACTGCAGCTATGAAATTAAAAGACACTTGCTCCTTGGAAGAAAAGTTATGACCAACATGCTAAGTTGCTTCAGTCATGTCCAACTCTGTGCAACCCCATAGACGGCAGCCCACCAGGTTCCTCCGTCCCTGGGATTCTCTAGGCAAGAATACTGGAGTGGGTTGCCATTTCCTTCTCCAATGCATGAAAGTGAAAAGTCAAAGTGAAGTTGCTCGATTGTGTCCGATTCTTAGCAACCCCATGGACTGCAGCCTACCAGGCTCCTCTGTCCATGGGATTTTCCAGGCAAGAGTACAGGAGTGGGGTGCCATTGCCTTCTCCAGTATGACCAACCTAGACAGCATATTAAAAAGCAGAGACATTACTTTGCCAACAAAGGTCCATCTAGTCAAGGCTATGGTTTTTCAGTAGTCATGTGTGGATGTGAGAGTTGGACCATAAAGAAAGCTGAGAGTCAAAGAATTGATGCTTTTGAACTATGGTGCTGGAGAAGACTCTTGAGAGTCCCTTGGACAACAGGAGATCCAACCAGTCCATCCTAAAGGCAATCAACTCTGAACATTCATTGCAAGAACATTCATTGCTGAAGCTGAAACTTCAATACTTTGGCCACCTGATGTGAAGTACTGACTCATTGGAAAAAACCCTGATTCTGGGAAAGATTGAGGGTGGGAGGAGAAGGGGATGACAGAGGATGAGATGGCTGGATGGCATCATGACTCAAGGGACATGAGTTTGAATGAACTCCAGGAGTTGGTGATGGACAGGGAGGCCTTGCATGCTGCGGTTCATGGGGTCGCAAAGAGTCGGACATGACTGAGCGACTGAACTGAACTGAACCCAGTTAATTAATTTTTTTATGTGATTTTGGAAAGGGAAAGAGAGGAAGCATCACAGGATACTGTTACCCTGTACGGTAGGGTTCTGACCCAGTTTGGTGAGATCAGGTAAGCCTCCCCTGAGGAGCTGACCGTTAAGCTGAGGCTTAAAGATTAAGTACGTCATAGTCATGGGATGGGGTCACCACTCCAGATGGAAGGAGTTGCAAATGCAGGGATGCCTTGAGGAACTGAGAAACCAGAGTGGCTGCAGCCTGATGAGTGAGAGGCTTAGTGTGGGATGCAGCTGCTGAATTCAAGAGAAACCAGGTCACGGAGAGCCTCGCAGGCTCGCTTAGGGACTTGTGGACTTTACTTGAAAAGCAAGGGATGAAATAATCTTCTCTGAAATTTAAGAAGCTCCCTTTGGCTGCAGTGAGACTGGTGGGGGCAGGCAGTCTTAGGTAGTGGAGATGGAGGGAGAGACCCACTTCATCAAAGGAACAACAAGTAGTGTATTCCAGGAAGAGGTGCTTGGTTGCCCTCCAGTACTGTCTGCTTTGTTCTAGAATACACATTAGGCCAGAGAAAGATAACACGTGGGTGTCTGATCATGTTATTGGTATAGGACTGATTCTGGGAAGATGGTGAAATATACTTTTGGAGGCATCCACTTTTTATGTGGTATACCTTTTCTTCTCTGAATTGTGGACCTAACTAAGATTTAATCAGGTATGCACCTGGTGTCCATTCATCAAAATGATCAACAACTGCTTTTTCTTCAGAGGGCAACATGTGTTCAGTATTTCCTGCTATATGCCAGACTGTGTCAAGAGGCTGAAGAAATTGCCCGTTGGAGGGTTCTTGCATGCTTAAAGGCAGGAAAAACTTTCCACTTAAAAAATAAATAAATGGGAAAAATCCTAGACAGTGAATGTGGTGTTTTAGTAGTGGTGAGAGCAGCCTCACATTTCCCCCACTTCTATTTGGTGTGGTTCTTCCTCTGTGCGACCCCATGAACAGCAGCACACCAGGCTTCTTTGTCCTTCTCTATCTCCCAGAGTTTGCTCAGATTCGTGTCCATCCAGTCGGTGATGCCATCCAACCATCTCATCCTCTGTTGACCTCTTCTCCTCCTGCCTTCAGTCTTTCCCAGCATCAGGGTCTTTTCCAGTGAGTTGGCTCTTTGCATCCTGTGGCCAAAGGATTGGAGCGCCAGCTTCAGCATCAGTCCTTCCAATGAATATTCAGGGTTGATTTCCTTTAGGAAATCTTGGTGAGTGGCAGCAACCTTTGCCTATACATGAATGCCCTTTGACGCATGTACAGTACTTGATGTATATGCAATTGCTTTAGGGGTACACCAAGTGAATAAAATGCAAATGAAGTCTGAGTGTGTTTTAGGGGCTCATCTCCTGGTGATGAGATAAGGCGCTAGAGGAAATGGCATTTATGTTAAATTTACACTTAAGTATATTAATAAATGAATGAAAACATTCCCATATTATCTAATGTATATCAGGCTCTGGGCCAAGAATTTTCACTTATCTCATTGGCAGGACTCATTGTTAAAACAGACATTGCTGTTGTTTAGTAACTAAGTCATGTCTGACTTTTTTCAGCCCCATGGACTGTAGCCCGCCAGGCTCCTCTGTCTGTGGGATTTCTCAGGCAAGAAGACTGGAGTGGGTTGCTGTTTCCCCGTCCAGGAGATCTTCCTGACCCAGGGATTGAACCCATGTCTCCTTCATTGGCAGGCGAGTTCTTTACCACTAAGCCGCCTGGGAAGCCAAAACAGATACTACACGCAGTCTTGTGAAGAATAGGGTCCCATCATGGTGATTTTATGTGTCGATTTTATCCCCGGGTTGGGAGTGCATGTATTTGGCTAAACATTAATTCTGGGTGTGTCTGTGAGGATGTTGGTAGAGGGGACAAGCGTTTGAATTGGTGGACTCAGTAAAGCAGGTCACCATCCCCAGTGTGGTGGGTGCCCTCCAGTCCTGAGGGCTTGACTGGAGCACAGGGCAGAGGTTGGGGGTCGGGGGTCGGGGGGCACTCATGCCTTCTTCTCTTCCTGACTTGCACGAACCAGAGGACACTTTCTTCTGAACTTGGACTGGGATCGACATCATCAGTTTCCCTGGTGTTTGAACCCTTAGCTACACCTCTGCTTTCCTGGGTTTCCTGGATTGTGGGAATTCTTACTTCCGTAAAAGGAACTGTGTGGGCCAGTTCCTTGTGAGAAATCTCCTTTGCCATGAACAAATCTATCACCTCCGAAAGTTTCCTACCGCACTATTTATTTATTATTATTGTGATGTTATTTTGTGATAAGAACACAATGTAAGATGTACTCTTTTAGCAAATTTTAAAGTGTACAATAGAGATTATGGTCATGGTTTCACAGGTACATATTTATCTCCAAACACATCAAGTTTTATATACTGAGTATGTACAGTTTTCAGTATATCAATCATACCTCATGCAAGTGGCTTAAGAAAAAAAAATCTATATTGACATTTATGCACTACTATATATGTAATTGCTGCTGCTGCTAAGTCGCTTCAGTCATGTCTGACTCTTTGCGACCCCATGGACTGCAGCCCAGCAGGCTCCTCCATCCATGGGGTTTTCCAGGCAAGAGTACTGGAGTGGGGTGCCATCGCCTTCTCCGTATATGCAGTAGATAACTACTAAGGTTCTACTGCATAGCACAGGGAATGCTACTCAATACTCCGTGATGGCCTACATGCGAAAAGAATCTTAAAACGAGTGGATATGGTGCTTGGTGATAAAATCACCCGCAATGCAGGAGACACAGGGTTCCATCCCCGGGGCAGGAAGATCTCCTGGAGCAGGAAATGGCAGCCCACTCCAGTATTCTTGCCTGGGAAATCCCATGGACAGAGGAGCCTGGCGGACTACAGTCCTTGGGGTCGCAGAAGCGTCAGACACAACAGTGTGTGTACATAACAGGACATGCCCTTTGTTGTAGACCTGAAACCAACGTGACACTGTGAATCAGCTGTGCTCCAATAGAAGATGAAAAAGAAAAATCGTATACATATATATGTTCCATTGGTTCTGTGTATCTGGGGAACACCGAGTAATAAAATCCAGCTGGCAATATTGAAATCTCTCTTTTTTTAATCCCTTTCAACTTCTAAATATATCCCTCTTAGGAATAATGTTTCAAAATTTTAAGTTTTCAGCTGTAATACTTTAGCCTCAGTCTACCAAAAATGATATAGGAAAGATAAAAGAGCAGACTTTCAGACTTTGAACTGACCCATTTAATTCAATCCATCAAGAGCCCAAAGTGCTGTGTTTTTCTTATCATTTCGAACAACCCCCAAAATGATCTCACCAAGATGGCAGTGTGGGAGACCCCAGAGTTCCTCCCCTCACAAAGATGAACAACAGTCCACGATCAAAAACAGCTCTGGGAGAGCTCAGGAGTCCACCTCTGAAATGTCAATGCAGTGGAACAGAAGCCTGAGAATGACCACATAGAAGGGAGGGAAGGACAGCTTCATTTCTTCTGCCTCGTCTCACCCGCAGGCTGGCACTTCTCCGTGCAACAGGGCTGGAAAGACTTCCCTTCCCTGAGAATGGACAGCCGAGAGGCTGACCAGTGTCCCCAGAGGAACCACTTTGGTTTTACCAAACCCAGAGCCTGGTGAAGCTGAAACTAAAGAGATGGCTGGGAACAGGGAAGTGGGGCAAAGGCTCTCAGTATAGCCACATAGTGTGGGCCACCATGGTTCCCAGAGACCTGCTCTGCAGAACCCCAACAGCTTTCTCCACCCAGGAAACCAACAGCCAGCTCTGCCACCTCGGGGGACCCCAGGCATGTCTCACTGTTTTTTACCCCACAGGTGTTCATGTTCCCAGATGCCTACTCAGCCATTACAAAGAATGAAGTGCCTTTTGCAGCAACGTGGGTGGACCCAGGCATTGTCACATTAAGTGAAGTAAGTCAGATGGAGAAAGATGAAACTCATATGATATTGCTTATACGTGGAGAGAGAGAGCGGATAGGTCGATACGTCCCAGGGACTGTAGGTTGAGGAAATAAGGAGATCTTGGTCAAAGGGTGGAACAAACACGTCTCATTATTAAGATGAATAAGTTCTGGGTCTAATGTACACCATGGTATAGTTAATAGTACTGTATTCTTTACTTGAATGTTGCTCTGAGAGTAATTCTTAAATGTTTTCACTGTAACAGCTACAGTTCAATGGTAATTACGCAAGGTGAAGGATATGTTAAATTCATTGTGGTAAACGTTTTCACAATACATAGGTGTATCAGATCGTGTTTGCATACCTTAAACTCACGCAATGTTATGTGTCAATTCTATCTCAATAAAGCTGGCAAAAATAACATCACCAGTACTTTGTGATTTCCATTTTTCACACGTATTAATTTGAATGAATGTAGGTGTAAAGCCCCAGAGAAGGCAATGGCACCCCACTCCAGTACTCTTGCCTGGAAAATCCCACGGATGGAGGAGCCTGGTAGGCTGCAGTCCATGGGGTCGCTAAGAGTTGGACATGACTGAGCAACTTCACTTTCTCTTTTCACTTTCATGCATTGGAGAAGGAAATGGCAACCCACTCCAGCGTTCTTGCCTGGAGAATCCCAGGGACGAGGAAGCCTGGTGGGCTGCCGTCTATGGGGTCACACAGAGTCGAACATGACTGAAGTGACTTAGCATAGCATAGCATAGCATAGGTGTAAAGCCCAATTAACTAGATTATATCACATAAGGGCCTGGGTATAGGGCAGAATTATGGCATATAATCAACACAACACATAATCTTGGGCCTTTTGTCACAGTTTATATGTACATATTTATTTACTTACACATATTTATACATATGTGTGTGGGTGTGGATACCATCCATATCCACAATATCCATGCATATCATCCAGTCATAACACTTCAGATAGGATCAACAACACCCACAAAAAAGCACTTTTTTGCCATGATGATCAAGACAAGACAGACAGAAATAGTCCTCAGATGTCTTTTTCTGTATTCCCCGCTCATATCCTATTTTTCTAACTTATGGGAAAGGGACGGGCTTCCTGGTGGCTCAACTAGTAAAGAAATTGCTTGTGAATGTAAGAGATGCAAGAGACATGGATTCAATCCCTGGGTCGGGAAGATCCCCTGGAGAAGGAAACGGCAATTTGCTCTAGTATTCTTGATGGGAAAATTCCATGGACAGAGGAGCCTAGTGAGCTATATATAGTCCATGGGGTCACCAAAGAGTCAGACATGACTGAGCGTGTGCACACACACACACACACTCGTGGAAGGGACAATGTCATCACGTGAAAGAGTCAGACATGACTGAGCGCTCACGCGCGCGCGCACACACACACACACACACACACTTGTGGAAGGGACCATGCCGTCACGTGCTGTGCTATGCCTTGTCGTTCAGTCGTGTCCGACTCTGCGACCCCACGGACTGTAGCCTGCCAGACTCCTCCATCCACGGAATTCTCCAGGCAAGAATACTCGAGTGGGTTGCCGTTCCCTTCTCCAGGGGATCTTTCCAGACCCAGGAGCCTGCATCTCCTGCATTGACAGGCAGATTCTTTATCACTGCGCCTTCCTCCAGGGGATCTTGCCAACCCAGGTCTCCTGCACTGGAGGCAGATTCCTTATTGTCTGAGCCTCCAGGGGAGCCCAATGCTAACCATGTGCAAATGACCACAAGATCAGAGCTGCTTATGCCCCAACGTCACCATCCCCCGCGGACCTCCCGTTCTTCTGGGCAGCAAGACAGGTAGCGGATAAAAAGAAAATGAAACATTTTGGTTATCAGTGATGGAATTAAAGGAAGCTGAGATAGCTCTAGTGCTGAATCTCATTGCGCTTGATGCTGAATCAAACTTCAAGTAATATTTTTTCCTGAATCTTACTCAGATATAGTGTATGAAGAGAATAATAAATCACTCAAGGAGTTGGGAAAAGCTGACAGAAGTTGAAAGGAAGGCAGGCTTCCTGCTTCCCTATGGTTCCACTGCCAGGTTATTCCGTGGAGACCAAGGTGCTTCACGGACATTGTACGGTTCATCCTTTTAATCCTATCGGGAAACAGGTGTCAGCTGTTTCTACTTATCTCTCCTTCAAAAACCGTGAACTGTTCTGAAAGCTGTTGGAAAGAACACTGTGCCTTTTCTTTATCTCGGCATATCTTTATCCTGCAAGCACGCACACACACACACACACACACACAGCACACACACAACACACACACACACACACACACACACACACCACACACTCACACACACACACAACACATACAACACACACAGCACACACACACAGAGCATGTGCACACACACACTCACACAAAGAACAGACTCACACACAGCACACACACACAACAGACACACATAACATACACACACACAGTGCACACAGACACACACAGCACTCACAGTGCACACAAATTGCACATAGCACACACACACAGCACACACACAACACACACTCACACACACAGCACACACAGCACACACATAGCACACACTCACACACATACAACACACACAGCACACACACAGAGCACACACAACACACACAGCACACACACACAACACACACACAACACTCATACACACACAGCACACACACAGAGTACACACTCACACAGCACACACACACAGCACACACACACACACACACAACACACACACACACACACACAGCACACACACAACACTCATACACACACACACACACACACAGCACACACACACAGACAGGCACACACACAGACCCCACACACACACAGCAACAGACACACACACAGCACCACAGTGCACCCACATAGCACACACACACACACACACACAACACACCACACACACAGCACACACACACACACACACACACACACACACACACACACAGCACACACTCACACAGCACACACACACACACACACACACACACACACACAACACACACAACACCCATACACACACAGCACACACACAGAGTACACACTCACACAGCACACACACACAGCACACACAGCACACACACACACACACACACACACACACACAACACACACACAACACTCATACACACACAGCACACACACAAGCACACACACACAGCACACATTCACACAGCACACACACACAGCACACACAGCACACACACAACATACACACATGCACTCACACACAGCACACACACACACACAGCACGCGCACACACACACACCCACACTCACACAGATGACAGCAACAGCAATAACTAAAGGGCCCCTCCCTCCATTAGACTCTGTAATGAAATGAATATCTGAACTCTTTCTAATTTTATCTTGAGTAAATTTTACTTTTTTGGGTTTCCCCCTAAAAGTTATTAGAAAACTAGACTGTCTGGAAAGAAATATCATAAAACATGCCTTATATACAGAATTGGGCTTCCCAGGTAGCTCAAGTGGTAGAGAGTCCGCCTGCCAATGCGGGAGCCTCAGGTGATGTGGGTTTGATCCCTGGGTCGGGAAGATCTCCTGAAGGAGTAGGAGGCAGCCCACTCCAGTACTCTTGCCTGGAGAATCCCATGGTCAGAGGAGCCTGGTGGGCTGCGGTCCAGGGGCTGCAAACATGATTTGTAGAATCTAAGGAAAATGACACAAATGAACTCATTTACAAAACAGGCTCACAGACTCGGAGATGAATTTGTGGTTTCCAGCGGGGAGAAGGGGAGGGAAGGGGGGGAGGGAGAGAGGAGGAGATGAATTGTGGGGGGAGTGAGATTAGGGGAGGGATAGTTAGGGAGCTCACAGACTCGGAGATGAATTTGTGGTTTCCAGCGGAGTGAGATTAGGGGACGGATAGTTAGGGAGTTGACATGTACAGACTACTATATTTAAAGTGGATACGAGGGATAAGCCTCCCTGGATAGGAGGGGAGTTTGGGGGACATTGGATTGTGTGTATGAATGGCTGCATCTCTTTGGCGGAGAAGGCAATGGCACCGTACTCCAGTACTTCTGCCTGGAAAATCCAATGGGTGGAGGAGCCTGGTAGGCTGCAGTCCATGGGGTTGCTGAGGGTCGGACACAACTGAGCAACTTCACTTTCACTTTTCACTTTCATGCATTGGAGAAGGAAATGGCAACCCACTCCAGTGTTCTTGCCTGGAGAATCCCAGGGACAGGTGAGCCTGGTGGGCTGCCGTCTGTGGGGTCACACAGAGTCAGACACGACTGAAGTGACTTAGCAACAGCAGCATCTCTTTGGTGTTCACTTGAAATGATCACAACATTGTTAATAGACTATACTCCAAGATAAAATAAAAAGTTAAAAAAATAGCCTGTCTACAGGAGAAGAGGGCATCTGAGGATGAGATGGTTGGATGGCATCAGTGATACAATGAACATGAACTTGGGCAAAGTCCAGGAGATGGTGAGGGATGCTGCAGTCCATGGGGTTGCAAAAAGTCAGACACGACTGGGAGACTGAACACCTGTTGCTTTGTATTTTCAATATAGACATCGTCTAAAATATTTTATTCATTAATTTAATAAATTTACTATTTATTGAGGACCTACTATGTTAGACATTTTCCTAGCAGTTTGGGAGGATTATCACAGAACAAAATTGGCAAAAAGCAAACCTGTGTCCTTGTACAGCATGTATCCTAATGGAGGAGATAGACAATGAACACTGGATGTAGTTAACTGGTATGCAGAAAGTGAGATGGATTTTATAACAGTGAGTAATTCCCTATGTTCAAGATCCTGGATGAAGGGTTGGGACGTAACTAGTATTTCTCTCTCGGAAACCACGATTATATTTTCTGTTGCTAAGAGTTTGACTATTTTAGACACTTCATGTAAGTGGAATTGCGCAGGATTTGTTCTGAATCTGACCGATTTCACTTAGCATAATGTCCTTCAGTCATCCGATGCTGTAGCAAATGGCAGGATTTCCAATCGTTCTCTCCTCTATGAATACACCACATTTTTCTTTACCCATTCATCTGCTGATGGACGTGAGGTTGTTTCCATACCCTGGCTATTGTGAATGATGCTGTTACGAATGTTGGTATACAAACATATGCTCATGTCCCTGCTGTAAACACCTTGGGCATATACCTAGAATTTGAGTTGCTACGTCACATGTTGCATCTATGTTTAAATTTGGGGGGAGTCACTTACTGTTTTGCACCATTCTGTGTTCCCACCATCAATGCATAAGTGCCCCAATTTTTCCATTTCCTCACCAACATTTGTATCAGATCAAATCAGATCAGTCACTCAGTTGTGTCCGACTCTCTGCGACCCCATAAATTGCAGCACGCCAGGCCTCCCTGTCCATCACCAACTCCCGGAGTTCACTCAGACTCAAGTCCATCGAGTCAGTGATGCCATCCAGCCATCTCATCCTCTGTCGTCCCCTTCTCCTCTTGCCCTCAATCCCTCCCAGCATCAGAGTCTTCTCCAATGAGCCAATTCTTCGCATGAGGTGGCCAAAGTACTGGAGTTTCAGCTTTAGCATCATTCCTTCCAAAGAAGTCCCAGGGCTGATCTCCTTCAGAATGGACCGGTTGGATCTCCTTGCAGTCCAAGGGACTCTCAAGAGTCTTCTCCAACACCATAGTTCAAAAGCATCAATTCTTCGGTGCTCAGCCTTCTTCACAGTCCAGCTCTTACATCCATACATGACCACAGGAAAGACCATAGACTTCATTAGACAGACCTTTGTTGGCAAACCAATGTCTCTGCTTTTGAATATGCTATCTAGGTTGGTCATAACTTTCCTTCCAAGGAGTAAGCGTCTTTTAATTTCATGGCTGCAGTCACCATCTGCAGTGATTTTGGAGCCCAGAAAAATAAGGTCTGACACTGTTTCCATTGTTTCTCCATCTATTTGCCATGAAGTGATGGGACCGGATGCCATGATCTTCGTTTTCTGAATGTTGAGCTTTAAGCCAACTTTTTCACTCTCCACTTTCACTTTCACCAAGAGGCTTTTAGTTCCTCTTCACTTTCTGCCATAAGGGTGGTGTCATCTGCATATTTCAGGATATTGATATTTCTCCTGGCAATCTTGATTCCAGCTTGTGCTTCTTCCAGTCCAGCGTTTCTCATGATGCACTCTGCATAGAAGTTCAATAAGCAGGGTGACAATACACAGCCTTGACGTCCTTCTTTTCCTATTTGGAACCAGGCTGTTGTTCCATGTCTCTGTTTTTTTTTTTTTTTTTTTTTTTTGCTACCAACCCTAATGAGTGCAAAGTGGTATTTCACTGTGGTCTTGATTTCATTGCTCTAATGGTTAGTGATGCTGAATATTGCTTCATGTGCTTATTGGCCATTCATATACCTTCTTTGGAGAAATGTCTGTTCGAGTCCTTTGTTCATCTAAAAATTTACTGTTGTTGTTGAGCTGTATGAGTTCTTTATATATTTTGGATATATGTCCTTTATTGAACAAAGTAAAAGTGAAAGTTGCTTACTTGTGTCTGACTCTTTGTGACCCCTTGGACTGTAGCCCACCAGGGTCCTCTGTCCATGAAATTTTCCAGGCAAGAATACTGGAGTGGATTGCCATTCCTTTCTCCAGGGGATCTTCCCAATCCAGGGCTTGAACCTGGGTCTCCCTCAATGTAGACAGATTCTTTACCATCTGAGCCACCAGGGAAGTCCCAAGAAGTCTTCAGGAATCCAGTGTCATGAAGCTTTCCCCCTAGGTTTTCTTCTACGTGGTTTGTAACGTCAGCTCTCATGTTTACCTCTTTGATTGATCTTGAGTTCATTTTTATAGGTGGGGTAAGATAAGATCTAACTTTTGCCTGTGGATATCCGGTTTCCCAATGCCATTTATTGAAAAGAACCATCTAATTTACATTCACTGAAACCGAAGACCACAAGAAACGATATGGTATAAAAAAAAATCACAGGATCGATGGGAAGGTGAAAATCACTCAATTGTGTCTGACTCTTGGTGACCCCACAGACTGAAGCCCTCCAGGTTCCTCTGTCCTTGGAATCCTCCAGGTCAGAATACAGGAGTGGGTAACCATTCCCTTCTCCAGGGGATCTTCCCAACCCAGAGATCAAACCCAGGTCTCCTGCGTTGCAGGCAAGTTTCTTTACCAACTGAACCACCAAAGGGGCACTCAATTAACATTTGCTGAAATCGTAGCACCGTGAGAGAAGCTGCAGTATAAAAAGTCACAGGATTGATGGGAAGGAGCTGGTTACTCATCTTCAGGGCATCGGTGACTCCTTTTAGTCAACGGAGCAAATCCAACCTGGAAAGGTTAAATAATTCCAGGGACTGCAGCAAAAATAGCAACTGGGCTTTAAAGTTCTGTTGAGAAGATGGTGTTGCATTATTCACTTTCATAGTTTACTTGGGGAAGGGAACATTCTTCAGAGTGGGCAAATTCAACCTGCAGGAGAGTGAAAACTGTCTCCAGCCTGAATACTATTAATATTATTAAGAAACACAAAAGGCATAAAGTCAAATTCTTGCTTATGGCTTGTGAGGCTGCCCAGATATTAAGGTGCAACCATTGGACAAAGAGAGTGAGCTTAACACACTGGGGAATATAGATCTACTGGGTATTACCTCATTATAACCATGTGGACACAAGCAGTCTTGGTTGAGAAAAGGCAGTTCAGTCAGTTCAGTTCAGCCGCTCAGTCGTGTCCAACTCTTTGGGACCCCATGAATCGCAGCATGCCAGGCCTCCCTGTCCATCACCAACTCCCGGAGGTCACTCAGACTCACATCCATCGAGTCAGTAATGCCATCCAGCCATCTCATCCTCTGTTGTCCCCTTCTCCTCTTTCCCCTAATCCCTCCCAGCATCAGAGTCTTCTCCAATGAGTCAACTCTTCACATGAGGTGGCCAAAGTATTGGAGTTTCAGCTTTAGCATCATTCCTTCCAAAGAAATCCCAGGGCTGATCTCCTTCAGAATGGACTGGTTGGATCTCCATGCAGTCCAAGGGACTCTCAAGAGGCTTCTCCAACACCACAGTTCAAAAGCATCAATTCTTCGGCGCTCAGCCTTCTTCACAGTCCAGCTCTCACATCCATACATGACCACAGGAAAGACCATAGCCTTTACTAGGCGAACCTTTGTTGGCAAAGTAATGTCTCTGCTTTTGAATATGCTATCTAGGTTGGTCATAACTTTCCTTCCAAGGAGTAACCATCTTTTAAGCCTACCCAAACTCATGTTCATTGATTCGGTGATGCCATCCAACCATCTCGTCCTTTGTCGTCCCCTTCTCCTCCTGCCCTCAATCTTTCCCAGCATCAGGGGCTTTTCAAGTGAGAAAAGGCACTTCTAGATAAAATGACAGTGACGTAATGTCTAGTTTCTATTTCTTCCTTTAACGTTTGTTTGTTTATTTTGGTTGCGCTGTGTCTTCAGTGGTGTGCTTGGGCTTTCCCTTGTTGCGGAGCTTGAGCTCTGGGCACACGGGCTCCAGTAGGTGTGGAGCAGGGATCTGTTGCTCTAGGGCAGGTGGAATCCTCCCAGACCAGGGATGGAACCCATGTCCCCTGTGTTGCAAGGTGAATTCTTATCCATGGACCAGCAGGGAAGTCCTCAGTGTCTATCTCTTTACCTTGCACAGAACAACCCTGAGCATCAACACAGCTGTCTTGGTCCTGATGTTATTGACTTTCACTAGGAACTCTGGGTGATTACACTTCTTTTCCAGGTAATTACACTTCTTTTCATGATAATTGTTCTTTACAATTATCATGAACTGTGTGGGAGGAGGCGGGGGTAGAAAGATGCTGTAGGATGGTTTTCCCTTTACCAGGAGCCTCGGCTGGGGCAGCTCAAAGTTAGCCCGACTGCTGTTGCATTTCCTAGGACATCTAAGGAAACCAAGACAACCTGTGTGGAAATCCTCCAGACCAGGCGAGCAACAGTTCTGAACACCAGAAGTTATAAATCGAGGAGAACGAAGAGAGTAGATCTTAGAATCTGGGGAGGTGCAGGTGTGAGCTCATTCTGGAAGGCGCAATGTGATGGGGGCTTGCTGGATGAGAGGATAAAACTAGGAGCAATTAAAACCGCAGAACAAGACCATATAAAATCAGCGCGTCACTGAATTCCCTGCCGAAGGGTAGCTTCAGTGAGCCGTGACTGCGGATGCCAGCTTCCCTGTGTACGGACAGCACCAGGGAGGATAAGTTTTCAAATATCAGGGCCAATATTTACTCGGAAAATATCTCATTATTTTAATTTGTATTTCTTTCATTATTAATGAGGTTCAGAGCTATCTCATTTGTTTGCATCATTTATATTTCTTTCATAAATTTTTTATGTGGTCTGTCGATTGATTTGTAAGAGTAATTTGTATATTGGAGAAATAAGTCCTTTACCTGTCATTTGGGTTGCAAATATTTTCCCTAGTTTCTCTTTTGAGTTTGTTTATGGTACTTTTAGCCTCCCAAAATGTTAAAATTTGATGTAGCTAGTGTGATCCATTTTTTTTTTTTCCTTTTCAGCTTTGAGATTTCCTGTTGTGATTAGAAAGCCCTCTGTAAGAAAATAAAGTTATTCATCCATGTTTTCCTTTAGATTCATGAGAACTGTATTCTCTTCTCAGGTCTAAATTCTTGGATCCATCTGGAATTTCTTCTGCATGCATCGCAGCGCGAGTTTGCATTTCTCTGGGCGAAGGCAGAGTAACACTCTCTCTCAGCTGGAATGTGAGCTGCAGGAAGGCGGCCACGGAGCCCTGCTGCCTGTCAATGTGATGCCAGGGCCTGGCACAGCGCCTCACAGCTGGTCAGGGTTTCGTGAAGAAGCCTTTCATGACCGTGTGCACGCATGCTAAGTCGCTTCAGTCGTGTCCAACTCGTTGCGACCCCATGGACTGTAGCCTGCTGGGCTCCTCTATCCATGGGATTCTCCAGGCAAGAAAACTGGAATGCGTTGCCATTTCCTCCTCCAGGGGATCTTCCCCACCCAGGGATTGAATCCACGTCTCTTATTAAGTCTCTTGCATTGGCAGGCGGGCTCTTTACCACTAGTGCCACCTGGGAATCCCCCTTTAATGAGTGCATGAATGAAATTCTAGAGAAGATAGATCTCTAGAATTTATCTCTCAGGAGGAAACCGTTCATTTCTGGATTTTATACCTTATTTGAAAAAAATTGCTTATTTATCTATTTGGCTGTGCTGGGTCTTAGCTGAGGCACTCGGGATGTTTAGTTGTGACATGCAAGTTCCTAGTTGTGGCATGTGGGACCTAGATCCTTGACCAGGCATTGAGCCTGAGCCCTCTGCTCTGGAGCTTCGTGTCTTAGCCCCGGAGCACCAGGGAAGGCCCTGGAGTTTATGCTTTGAAGGAATAAAAGCAGAGTGGTCCAAGGAAATAAAAAAGCAAGATGTTAGACAGGAAACTGGAAAGAAAGCAAGAGTGAAAGGGCTTCCCTGGTGGCTCAGACTGTAACGAGTCTGCCTGCAGTCAGGAGACTCGTGATCCATCCCTGGGTCAGGAAGATCTCCTGGAGAAGGAAATGGCAACCCACTCCAGTGCTCTTGCCTGGAAAATCCCATGGATGGAGGAGCCTGGTGGGCTACAGTCTATGGGTTGCAAAGAGTCGGACACGACTGAACCATGTTAGACCAGAAACTGGGGTTGCACGCTTTAAATAAAACTCACGAGAAGAGCTGCTCTCCCTTCGTCTAGAGTTCAGGAGAAGAGCGGGGGCCAGCGGCAGACGCTTGGCTTTCACAGGTCAAGGACCCGCCTCGGCACACCAGGCTCCCAGAGGGCATGACTGAATCTGTAGACAGAGCGCTCCTCTCCAGTGAGCTCCGTATGTTCATGGGCTTCTTGGGGACTGTTGTGGAAGAGTGAAATATTGAGAGCCAAGGAACTGTGGTGCAGTACGTGCTGAAGACAGTCCAGTAGAGCCGGGTCAGGAACGTGAGTAGCAAGGCCTCCTGTCTAGAGAGCAAGCACCTTTGCTCTGCTGCTGCTGCTAAGTCGCTTCAGTCGTGTCCGACTCTGTGCGACCCCATAGATGGAAGCTCACCAGGCTCCCCTGTCCCTGGGACTCTCCAGGCAAGAACACTGGAGTGGGTTGCCATTTCCTTCTCCAATGCATGAAAGTGAAAAGTGAAAGTGAAGTCGCTCAGTCGTGTCCGACTCGTAGCGACCCCACGGACTGGAGCCCACCAGGCTCCCTTTGCTCTAGCCAAGAGTTAATTCGTGTTGCAACAAGATTGTTTTTGGTTTTTCCAGAGGAGGCTGAAATTGATTAAAAAAATTTTTTTTTGGAAGATAGTTTTTTTAAAAAAAAAAAAATACCGCTAATTATTTATGTATTTATTTTAGGCTGCACTGGATCTGAGCTGTGGTGCACGGGCTCCAGAGTGCGTAGGCTCAATTGCCCTGTGGCCTGTAGAATCTTCCTTGACCAAGGATCGAATCCGTGTCCCCTGTACTGGAAGGTGGACTCCTAACCAAGGGACAGGGAAGTCCCCAATGTTTTATTTTTAACAAAATTTTATTTTTTATATATATATTTTAATGTGGACCAGTTTTAAAGTCTTTATTGAATTTGTTGCAATATTGCTTCTGCTGTTTTTCGGCTGTGAGGCATGTGACATCTCAGCTCTCCAGTCAGGGATTGAACCCACACCCCTTGCCCTGGAAGGTGGAGTCTTAACCTCTAGAATGCCAGGGAAGTCCTGAAATTGAATTTTTTAAATAGAAAGTTTCTTGATTTTAAAAAAGCTCTGCCTGAAGCAAACAAAACATATCTGATGACTGGATTTCTCTTGTGGTTCATCAGTTTGTGACTCCTGTTTTGGATCAAAGGGGAATTATACATAGAGAGCGGCACAATTTCCGGCTTAGATGACCTTTCAAAGCTTTTCTACCCTTGGCGCACTCCTGAGCTACATAGATGTGAAAGATTATTCATGGTGTCACTGTATCACTAGAGTATGACTCAGCACACGGAAAGAGCAGACAGGATGGAGGAGGAATACGGATTTGATGCAAGGAGGAGGGTCTCTGGAAATAGTCTGTGTGTGACCCATTCTCATTTTATGGCGGTGAATGTTAATTGCTGGTTATAATAGAGTGGAAGTTATGTAAGCAAGTTTTGAAAGAGGCAAGAAATATTTAAAGTGGCAATAGAGATAGAGAGAAGAAGGAGAAGATGGAAGGGCAGGAGGGGAAGGGGGAAAGAAGGGAAGGGAAGGGAGGGGAGAGAGAGTGGAGGAAGGAAGATTTCGGACAGACTCCGATGTGCAAAAAAGAAAATTAAGAGTTTGAGGTCTCTCCGCTCCCAGCCCAGTGTCCTGGAGGTGGCAGGAGGTCTTCTGCACGTGGCCTCATTCATTAATAAAGTGGCAGTGTTTTGGCTAAGCCATAAAAATAATCAGTGCTGTGGATTTTTCATCTTGTGATGAAGCTGTTAGAGTCTAAAAGGGACCGAGATTGTTCCTGCTTCCCAACCTACATGATTTCCTCGCACCGGTATTATCCATTATTAGGATATTGGCCGAATGCAGAGTCAGGAGGAGAGGGCTTTCCTTCACGTGGCACCTGTGGCCTGAAGGAGGGTTTCCTCCTGGAGCACTGGGCAGTGACAGGGATAGAGTGACGCCTCTGAGAGAAGGAGTGCTTTCAGTGGAGGTAGACTGTCCGGGCTTTCGTGTGGGTTCGTGACTCTGCCTGGGCGTGCCCCACGACTGTGTGCAGCATCTTGGGAGACACTGTTGGTGTACCTCGGCGGGTTTCAGTGCAGACCGTGTGAGATTCCGACTGTAGACACTAGCCACTCGTTCTGACCACTTGCTCTGCAGCTCGGCAGGCCAGGGGGTGCAGGGTCTCGGAGCAGTCCTCAGTCAGGGAGGGGCAGTGTCTGTAAGTTCCCAGACTCCTCCGCTTGGGAGAGGGTCGATCTGCAGTGTGGTCTGTGCAGCTGGCCGGCCTGAGCCTCATTTGACAATATCAGGAAGCTCTCCTGAACGTGCGCGGCTCTGGCCTCCTTTCTTTCTCCTTGGCTTCCCACTTTTCTCTCTGCACCTCCTGTAGTCACCTTCCACAAGGACCACGTGCTCTCAAACCCATCTCAGGGTCTGACTCTGGGAAAACCCAGCCCACTGCAGGCAGTAGGGAACCTGTGTGGGTGGATTCCAGGGCAATTACAATTCCCACGGTGTTGGTATGATTGTGCCTCTTGTCAAATTCATAGTCTGAGGTCCAGACCCCAAGTACCTCAAAGTGTGACTTTATTTGACTACAAGGTCTTTACAGACAAAATCAAGTTAAAGTGAGGTCATCAGAGGGAGATCAAACCTAAAGGAAATCCACCTTGGGTGTTCATTGGAAGGACTGATGCTGAAGCTGCGATACTTTGGCCACCTGATGTGAAGAGCCGATTCACTGGGAAAAAACCTGATGCTGGGAAAGATTCAGGGCAGGAGGAGAAGGGGGGCAATAGAGGATGAGATGGTTGGATCACATCACGGACTCATCTGAGCAAACTCTGGGAGATAGTGAAGGACAGGGCAGCCTGGCGTGCTGCAGTTCCTGGGGTCTCTAAGAGTCGGATATGACTTAGCCACTGACCAACAACATCAGAGGGGGCCCAAGCCAACATGACCGGTGTCCCCATTAAAGGGGGACATTAGGATGGAGAGAGAGACGCGCACAAAGAAAACATAATATGAAGGGCCAGAGGGGGCTGATGTGCAAGACAAGGAGAGAGACCTGGGCCAGATTCTCCCCTTAGAGCCCTTAAAAGGAACCAACGCTTTTTGTCTTTGACACCTTTCTCTTTGCCCAAATTGGTGTTAAGTGCCCTGATCTGGGGGCACGTGCACTACATCCAAATGCTTGTCCCATTTGCTACATCATGGTGCCTGAAACTCTTACAGAATCCTCGCTCCTCTGAGTCAAGCCACAAGAACCTTGGGTAACATTCCCCAGTTGTCAAGAGAGAATGAAATTCTTAGCCAGCACATCTTTACGTACAAGAATAAAACTTTTGGCTACCGGTAGTTTCCTGGAGGTCCAGTGGTTGGGACTCTGTGTTTTCACTGCTGAGGGCCAAGTTTTGATCCCTGATTAGGGAACTAAGATTCTACAAGCCACATGGCATGACCCAAAAAATTAATTAAAAGAGAGAATGTTCTAGCTGTTGATTTCTTTACATGGTCTCTAAAGAGAAAAGAAAGACTTTAGCAAACCAAACAGAGAACAGGAAGGCTTTTTTACTTTTTTCTTTCGAACTTCTTATTTTATATTTTGGTACAGCCGATTAACAATGTTGGGATAGTTTTAGGTGAAAGGTAAGGGGACTCGGCCGTACGTATACGCATGTCCGTTTCCCCGCAAACCCCTCCCACCGAGCCTGCGCGCAGCACTGCGCAGAGGGCCATGCGCTGTCTGCCGGTCCTCGCTGGTGTCCGTGTGAAATACTGCGGTGTGCACACGGCCAGGTGGCTCGGTGGTAAAGAAGCCGCCTGCCAGTGCGGGAGGGTTTTGACAAACGTGGTGGTGATGGCTAGGGGAACGTCAGAATAACATGGCTCTCAGGGTACCTCTAGAAGAGAAAGATCCATGGGTGCTGAGGCAGGAGGGGTGAGGCAGTTGGCAACTGGTGAACATGTTGGGGGAGCTACATTAGGCGCTCCAGATTTGTGAAGTGGGGAGATGCCAGAAGGGGCCCCGAAGTCTATGTACTGGCTCCAGAAGCACCCTGCACTTTCCTATCGTCTGGTATCTTGTTCAAGGCGGTCTTTCTGTTCAGGGAACTGTTCAGGGAACTTTTCTGATCACTCACGTGTAGCCTAGCACTCACCTGCCCCAGGAAGCCTCATGTTCCACGTTCTCTCTCACTCTTTTCTGCTGGTATCCTCCAACTCTAGTCCGCCCACTCAGGAGACCCCATTCGATCTACCCCGTCTGTGGGGTCCTGTCCTTCTCTCCCACCCTTCCCACTTCCACGGTCTCCCTCCACTGCCGTCTGGACTAGAACCCCCAAATTCCAGGGGCTTCAGGAAGCGGGACTGATGGCTTCCTTCTCCCTCTGCGTCTCCATGACGTCCGTCCGTTCCCGGACCCTGCTCTGTACCACCTTCCTCCGTATTTTTGAGCAATGTGTCTGTCTCACTCCTGGACTGATTTTCTTCTCCTGACACGATCTCTGCACGATGTAAATACACTACTAACACATCTATTAACTGAATGAAGTTCGATTTGCTTTTTCTGCCCTTCTCTGGGAACTGCTACCAGCCTCTGTGCACCGGTGACATCCTGGCCTATTTCTTGAAGGAACTGTGGGATGCAACTCTTGGGATTCAGCTGAATACATATTTACTGAGATCCTATGAGTCAGAAGGAGTCTGTCTTTAGACATTCACTGATGATTTCTTGAGGGAAAGCTTTCATTCTCAGCATAAAATAATCATCTCGAATCCCATGGTTCTTCTTGCACCAAGACTTTGATAACTTCATGATAACTTTGAGTATTCATCTCAAGAAAACAAACACAAGCTTATACAGTCCAGATTGTACAATAAAAGCATAAAGTTAGAGCTGATGTTTATGTAGGAGAAAAGCATTTTCTGTACTTAGGGTTCACTTTAAGTTTCTTAGTTTTAGGCCTGGCTAAGGGTGAGTCTCTCTAAATCCTCTGGACAATTCAAATTTTATCATATTACTATTTCCATTTTTCCAGATACATAAGATGGATGCTGCTATGAGCTGAATCTCATTCCCCTAAATTCATATGTTGAAGCCATAATCCCCCTGAGAATGCATTTGGAGGAAGGAAGTAGTAAGGTTTATGAGTCGGAAGGATGGAGCCCTGATCTGAGTGATCAGTGTCCTTATAAGAGGAGACAGCAGGGCCTCTCTCTCCCCACGGTGTGAGGGCATGGTGAGAGGGTGACCAGTCTAAGCCAGAGACAGCTGTCACCAGATCAGGACCATGTCAGCACTCAGACCTTGGGCTTCCAGCTTCCATAACCAGGAGGAAATAAATTTCTGTTGTTTAAGCCACCTGTGTGCGCCTGCTTAGCTGCTCAGTTGTTTAAGCCACCTGTGTGTGCCTGCTCAGTTGCTTAGTCTTGTTCCAACTTTTTGTGACAGTCCGTCTGTCCATGGGATTATCCAGGCAAGAATACTGGGGTGGGTTGCCATGCCCTCTTCCAGGGGATCTTCCTGACTTGAGGATCAAACCTGGGTCTTCTGCATTGCAGGTGGATTCTTTATTGTCTACACCACCAGGGAAGCCCCATAAAATGGTTTACTGAATAGTTTAAGTCCATTGTTGAGACATACTACTCAGAAAATAAAAGATTCTTTTCAAAATATCACCGTTCATTGACAAAACACCTGATTACCCAAGAGTGCTGATGAAGATGTGTAAGATTAATGATGTTTTCATGTCTGCTAATTCAACATTCATTCTGTGGCCCATGGATCAAGGAGTCATTTTGACTTTCAAGAATTATTATTTAAGAAATACACTTTGTAAGTCTATGTATGTATCAGATCAGATCAGATCAATCGCTCAGTCGTGTCCGACTCTTTGCGACCCCATGAACCGCAGCACGCCAGGCCTCCCTGTCCATCACCAGCTCCTGGAGGTCGCTCAGACTCACACCCATCAAGTCAGTGATGCCATCCAGCCATCTCATCCTCTGTCGTCCCCTTCTCCTCCTGCCCTCAATCCCTCCCAGCATCAGAGTCTTCTCCAATGAGTCAACTCTTCGCATGAGGTGGCCAAAATACTGGAGTTTCAGCTTTAGCATCATTCCTTAATGACTCTTATGATGGATCTAGGCAAAGTAAGGATTCATCATTCCAAATGCTTTTAAGAACATCAGTGATTCATGGGAAGAGGTCAACATGTTAACATTAATAGGAGTTGGGAAGAAGTTGATTTTAATAGTCATGGATGACTTTGAAGGAGTTAAGATTCCAGTGAAGGAAGTAACTGCAGACGTGGTGGAGATGGTGAAAGACTAGAATTCAGTCCTGAAGATGTGACTGAATTGCTGCAATTTCATGATAAAACCTTAATTCAGGAGCAAAGAAGGCAGTTTCTTGAGATGGAGACTACTCCTGGTGAAGATGCTGTGGAGATTGTTAAAATGACAACAAAGGACTTACAATGTTACATAAATTTAATTGATAAAGTAGCAGCAAGTTTGTAGGGGATTGACTCTGATTTTGGAAGAAGTTACACTGTGGGTGAAATGCTATGAAACAGCATTGCCTGCTGTAGGGAAACCATTTGTGAAAAGAAAAGTCAATCATTGTGGCAAACTTCATTGTTGTCTTATTTTAAAAGACGGCCAGAATCATTGTAACTGTCAGCGACCACCACCTGAACAATCAGAGCCATCAACACGAAGACAAGACCCTCCCCCAGCAGAAAGACGATAACTCGGTGAAGGCTCAGATCTTGGCTAGCATTTTTTAGCAATACAGGGTCTTAAAATCAAGGTATGTATATCTATTTTTAGACACAGTGCTATTGAACACTTAGTAGACTACAGCGTGGGCTTCCCTGGTGGCTCAGTGGTAAAGAATCCACCTGCCAACGCAGGAGATGCAGGTTTGATCTCTAAGTCTGGAAGATCCCCTGGAGAAGGAAATGGCAACCCACTCCAGCGTCCTTGCCTGGGAAATCCCATGGACAAAGGACCCTGACAGGTTACAGTCTATGGGGTTGCAAAAGAGTCAGACATGACTTAGTCACTAAACAATGTGGCATAAACAGGACTTTCACATGCACTGAAGATGGAGGAATCTGTGACTTGCGTTAATGCGATTGCTGCTTTATTGTGGTGGTTTGGATCTGAACCCACAATGTCCGAGGTGCGCCTGTACATATGTGCTCTGCTTTCTGAAAGTTTGCTTTGTGCCCCTTTGAATGAAGACCTGCATTAGTTCTTGTTCTCACTAACCAAACTAAATTCGAAGAGAATCTTTAGTTTTATACAAAAAAAGTGGCAAGCAAAGTTAGTGTCCAGTGTGTATCTTACAGTGGCCAGTACCCCGCAGAGAGAACGGCCCCGCCGCGCTCCTTCCGTGGGAACTGTGCTTACCATAAGGCTGCTGTAGCTTCATACCGTGTCTGTGAGCATCTGTGCTTTATTCCAGTTCGCTTGTGCATCTGTTAGTCAGATGTGTCCTGAAGTAACTGCTTCTTTGCTGTATGCCATTTTGGATAGGAAAGGTTGCATAAGAATGTTCATGTGGTATATACATACAGTGGAATATTACTCAGCAGAAAAAGGAACAAAACTGGGTCCTTTGTAAAGATGTGGATGGACCTAAATCACTGCAGATGGTGATTGCAGCCATGAAATTAAAAGATGTTTACTCCTTGGAAGGAAAGTTATGACCAACCTAGATAGCATATTCAAAAGCAGAGACATTACTTCGCCAACAAAGGTTCGCCTAGTCAAGGCTATGTTTTTTCCTGTGGTCATGTATGGATGTGAGAGCTGGACTGTGAAGAAGGCTGAGTGCCGAAGAATTGATGCTTTTGAACTGTGGTGTTGGAGAAGACTCTTGAGAGTCCCTTGGACTGCAAGGGGATCCAACCAGTCCATTCTGAAAGAGATCAGCCCTGGGATTTCTTTGGAAGGAATGATGCTAAAGCTGAAACTCCAGTATTTTGGCCACCTCATGCGAAGAGTTGACTCATTGGAGAAGACTCTGATGCTGGGAGGGATTGGGGGCAGGAGGAGAAGGGGACGACAGAGGATGAGATGGCTGGATGGCATCACTGACTCAATGGATGTGAGTCTGAGTGACCTCCGGGAGTTGGTGATGGACAGGGAGGCCTAGCGTGGTGCAATTCATGGTGTCGCAAAGAGTCTGACATGACTGAGCGACTGATCTGATCTGATCTGATCTGGATGGACCTAGAGACTGTCATACAGGGTGAATTAAGTCTGAAAGAGAAAAGCAAATATCCTATATTAATGCAGATAAGTAGAATCTAGAAAAATGCTGTGGACAATCTTATTTGCAAAGCAAGATAAAGAACAGATGTAGAGAACAAATGTGTGGATAACAAGGAGGAAAGGAGGGCTTGGGATGAATTGGGAGATTGGGACTGACATACGTACACTGTTGGCACTGTGTATAAAAATCATGACTAGGGAGAACCTGCTTTACAGCTCAGGGAGCTCTTTTCAGTGCGTATCTATTTTTAGACACAGTGCTATTGAACACTTTGTAGACTACAGGGTTGGGAAGATCCCCTGGAGAAGGAAATGGCAAAGCAAGCAAATATTCTTGCCTGCAAAATCCCACGGACAAAGGAGCCTGGTGGGCTATGGTCTACAGGGTTGCAAAGGTCGGACGTGACTTAGCAGCTAAACAACGAACGACATGAGTAAAGTGTGGTGCAAGCATGACTCTCACACGCACCGAAAGCAATTTTGTTTCTGTTTTCAATGCTCTGTGGTGACCTAAGTGGAAGGAAAGAAACCCTAAAGGGCGGGGACAAGTGTGTACACGTGGCGGACTCACTTTGCTGGGCGGGGACACGTGTGTCCACGTGGGGACTCACTTTGCTGGGCGGGGACACGCGTGTCCACGTGGGGACTCACTTTGCTGGGCGGGGACACGCGTGTATACGTGGGGACTTACTTTGCTGGGCGGGAACACATGTGTACACGTGGGGACTCATTTTGCTGTACAGCAGATACTGGCACAAGAGTGCAAAGCAACTAGATTCCAGTAAAAACTGCTTTTAAAAAAGAACGCTCAACCTTTGAGTTGAAGAGAAACCTGTAAAAGGACGGGTGCTCCTCATTTTGACAACAGTTTTAGGACGACGCTTCCTCTACTGCTAAGAAGAAGATGGTATGGGCGTTGAGGAGGGATGTGACTGAACAGCTTACTCCAGAGGATAATATTTAAGACAGACATTTGACTATTTTTTTTTGTTGTTTGTTTTGGTGGTTTAGCTTGTCTCCTTTACAAGGCATCGATGTGATTTGAAAGGGATTCCAATTTATTTCTTAAAAGCCAAGCGTTTATTGTCATCTTATTCTGTACCCACCTCTGGAGTAAATCTGTTTTGGAAAATTCAAGGAAATGAAGGCATAGTCAGGTCCTCAAGTCTAGTAGAGAGGAAAGGGGCCTGAGGCCCACAGAACAGTGGCAGGAGGCGGTCTGTAATCAGCGGATGTGCAGGGCAGTCTTCCTTGTTAGCAATTAGTTCAAGTTATAAGCTGATGTGTAGCTAATAAAGTAGAAATTCTGCAATTCAGTCCTTTCCCCAATTCAGATTTGTCTTATTGGTTAGTGAGGTTTTATAACTTTCGAGGAAAAGTTCACTCAATTTCTCTGCTACATGGAAGGTGTTTTGCTCATGTCCGTATGGTTTAAACGTGTATTTTATTTTAAATAAAAAATGATGAATATTTCACTTAACAAGTGGAACAACATTTCAAAGCAGATAGTTGGGAGACAAGGACGTTGTCCTGAGATTTCCCCTGTGCTATTCAGGACGCTGTGTCCTTTTCTCTGTCTCTGCACATAAATATCTATCTGTCTAGATCTAGTTTATATCTGTCTACCTTCTATGACATCTATGGTGGTGGTTTAGTCACTAAATCATGTCTGACTCTTGTGACCCCATGGACTGTAGCCCACCAGGCTCCTCTGTCCATGGGATATATCACGCTAGAATACTGGAGTGAATTGCCATTTCCTTCTCCAGGGCGTCTTCCCAACCCAGAGATTAAATCTGGGTCTCCTGTATTGTAGGCTGATTCTGTACCAGCTGAGCTACCAATACTATATATATATATGTATGCATAAAGTATATGTGTAATATACATTTGATCATCTGTGTTTAACATCTTGTATAACAGAGCCCTCTATAGAGTCAAGCTTTGCCGTTTTGGTTGCAGAATAGCTGTTGAACTAGCAACACATGAGAAACAGGGGAGGCTGGATGGTAGAGAACAGGAAGGGTGACTTTCTCTGTAATAACGGGCACCTTCCTCCAGCAGCCTGTGAGTCAGCCTGGCGCTTTGGCACGTAAGGTTTCAGTCGCTCTCAGGGTGAAAACCAAACTGAACGTGGCTTGTAAACCCTGCACAGTCCAGCCCCGACGAGCTGCGCTCTGCTTCCCTTGGATCATGTTCCCTGTTACCAAACCCGGGTCACACTGGCCCCTTCCAGTCTCTCAAATGCACTACCTTGGCTGGTTCCAGTCCAGGGCCTGCCCAGGTTAAGCACTCTACTCACTCTCCACCTTTTCTTACCAGGGTAAGTTGGTAAAGAATCTGCCTGCAATGCAGGAGACCCTGGTTCGATTCCTGGGTCGGGAAGATCCCCTGGAGAAGGGATAGGCTACCCACTCCAGTGTTCTTGGACTTCCCCTGTGTCTCAGCTGGTAAAGAATCCGCCTGCAATGTGGGAGACCTGGGTGCCATCCCTGGGTTAGGAAGATCCCCGGGGAAGGGAAAGGCTGCCCACTCCAGTATTCTGGCCTGGACAGTCCATGGGGTTGCAAAGAGCTGGACACAGCTGAGTGACCTTCAGTCACTCACTCGAGACAAAGCGGAAGGTTGTGTTGCAAAGACAAAATGGGCAATATCATGGTCAGAGGAGTCAAACTGTGGCTGGACCTCCTGGAAACTGGGCCCCAGAAGCTACTGGGAACCAAAGCTTCATTCCCAAGTCTCAGGAGTGCCGTGGTCTGATCCAGCTCAGCCTCACCCTGATTCTCTCTGCGTCTCTTCTCATAGGCAGCCGGCTGGGAGCCTAATTCATAATGAGCCCCACAGACTTTGAATTCTGACATGGATTTTTCAGTTCCTACATGAAATCCCTTGATTTATATCACGGAGAAACCAGAAAAAGAGTCGTTGAGAAAAACTTGGACAGTTATTCTCTCTTTGAAACCATGTGACTTGCCCACATGCCCTTATGGTCATCAGCCACCAGGAATAAGAGGTCCTAAGAAGGAAAACAGTCCTAACCTCTCTGAGAAACTTACCTTTCATCTTTTAGAATTATGATATTTTGTTTGAATGTGTTTTATGTAATGATATTACCTACCATGACATTATGTAATGATGATACTTACAAGGGCGTCATTTTAATAATGGGTTGTCAGGGTGGTTAATCCCAGGCTGTGTAACTTGCAACTGTCCTGAGGATGCGGTTAGTGAATACATGCTGTTAAGATTGTTTCGGGTGTTAGGAATAGGCAGAAAGCTTGCACTGGGGAGCCTTTCTGTGCTAGCCTCTGGTAGTTGGGAAAAGAGCTTCCTGCGTCTCTGTGGAAGCTGGGGCACTAACGTGAAGGCTGATCCTGTTTACCGTCCCTGGAAGGAGACAAGAAATGCAAAGGATTCAGAAATGTACTCACAGTGCCAGCTAGCTAGTAGTACTAAAAGATAATTTAATGCCTTTTATGTTTTCTGAAGCATAGGATACAGGAAAAATGAAAACATAATTTCTGTTCTTTGAGAGCTTTCCATGCACCGCAAGAGACTGCATGACATCTGTACAAGGTTAGTGGGTGTTAGGCGAGCGATGGTGTGTAGGTTTCCACCCTCCCCCTCAACCGCCCCCCCCCGGCTGTGCGGCTGCTTCGGGAGAACAGTGACAGTCCCATCACCTCTGTATTTCACAGAGTCCTTCTGAGCATAAAATGGATGCGACATTTCTCTGAAAGGTCAAAGGTACTCAGCAAATATTATTACTGTTGTCTAGTTGCTAAAGTGTGTCTGATTCTCCTGTGACCCCATGGACTGTAGCCTGCCAGGCTCCTCTGTCCATGGCATTTCCCAGGCAAGAATACTGGAGTGAGCTGGCATCTCCTTCTCCAGGGGATCTTCCTGACCCAGGGATCAAATCCGCATCTCTTGCATTCAGTTCAGTTCGTTGCTCAGTCGTGTCCAACTCTTTGCGACCCCATGGACTGCAGCATGCCAGGCTTCCCTGTCCATCACCTACTCCCAGACTTGCTCAAACTCATGTCCATTGAGTCGGTGATGCCATCCAACCATCTCATCCTCTGTCATCCCCTTCTCCTCCCGCCTTCAGTCTTTCCCAGAATGAGGGTCTCTTCCAATGAGTCAGTTCTTCACATCAGGTGGTCAAAGTATTGGAGCTTCAGCTTCAGCATCAGTCCTTCCAATGAATATTGAGGACTGATTTCCTTTATGATGGACTGGTTGGATCTCCTTGCAGTCCAAAGAACTCTCAAGAGTCTTCTCCAGCATGCAGGTGGATTCTTTACCACTGACCCATGGAGGAAACCCCAGCAGATATTAGAGCTTATTAGTTTTTCTTTCTTTGCTTTTTCTCTATTAGGAGGGAAGTGAAAGAAAGTAAAAGAAGAAAGTGAAAGAAGAGCTTTGGTCAGAGTGGACGTAAAGGTGAAGGAGAGAGACCATAAATATAATGAGTAAATTTCATGTTATTTTAGAAGGTCATAATTCCTCTGGAGAAAAATAAGGCAGGGCAAGGGGAATCGAGAGTTTGCAATTTTAAGAGTCAAGGTTCATTTTAAATGTCACTTCCTTGGAAATCATCTCCCTGGAATGTCTGTCCCGGTGTGGAAATGATTGGTTACAGATATGACCTGCTTCCCAGGTAGCCTATACAATTCTTGAAGGCAGGAAATGTGTATCTATGTGTGGATGTGTATGCACATGTGTGTGTGGGGTGTGTTTGCCTGTATGAGCTTGCAGGTGTGTGTGTGTAAGTTTCACTCTGACCTCTAGAACATCTTCCACAGGGAAGTGACAAAATGATGCGATGAGCAGGGGGTCCCCATCCGTCCCCTTCCTGGTTCCGCCTTTGTTAAAGGAGATTTTTCATGACTTTGCTCCTTTCCTGTCTTGCCTGGACATTTTGAGGCTCATAAAAAATGCTTGTGCCTCGGATGCTAAGAATAAATGCCACAGTTTCTCAGCCGCAGAGAACTGGCAAAGGTCACGCCAGCCCGCAGCCTGTGCCAACTGCTTCTCCGGGCCAGGCACGCGTCCTACTTCTCTTTTCCCCAAGGTTTCTCCGGGGTTAAAGATGAAAGGGTAACCTTGATGAAGCTCCTGACCCTGGGAGGTGGCCACAATGGGCCTTGTCTTTCCCTGGGTGAATAGGCTCCCTTGTACCCTTGCTGGGTAAAGTGTGTAGTGTGGGGAGCCCTGTGTTCACAGAGCACAGCTCTGTTTCTCCCAGGTCACAGCTGGGGAGGGTGGGCGAGCCCATAATTATTCCCCGTGAGGAAACCGGACCCTGGAAAATGGGTGACGCCTCAAGGGACAAGTCGGAACAAGAGTTCAGGCTTCCTCAGTGCTTGTTAAGTGATGGCCCGGCAGGGCACGTGCCGCTGGAGACGGGCATACGTGGGAGAGGAGCCTTCTCTACTGTTAATTAAAGGCGCCATTTATCACGTGCGTGTGTGCTGAGTCGCTTCAGTCGTGTCCTGTGGGCTGTGGCCTGCCAGGCTCCTCTGTCCATGGGGTTCTCCAGGCAAGATGCTGGAGTGGGGTGCCCCGCCCTCCTCCAGAGGATCTTCCCGACTCAGGGATCGAAGCCGTGTCTCCTACGTCACCTACGTTGGCAGGCGGGTTCTTTACCATTAGCACCACCGGGGAAGCCCTGTTTATCGTGCAAACGGGGAACGGTCGTTTACATTATGACCGAATGTAAATGGTCATATTGGAACCCAGTATGACCAATAACTTGTCCTTGGGCACCCGGGTCAGCTGTTGATTGAATGCAGCAGGGCTGGGGCAGGACCTTCTAGCAGAGTCTTGTGCTGGAGAAGGAAACCCACAGACAGAGAGTCACGGTGTCAGTATCGCTCTATGTATCTGTATAGATCGATCTACGGCTGGTTTTACTCTCTGAGTCCTGTCCAGCTCTTCTGTGACCCCGTGGACTGTAGTCCCCCCGGCTCCTAGACAAGAATCTTGGGGTGAGGTGCCATGCCCTCCTTCAGGGGATCTTCCCCACCCAGGGGCTGAACCCACGTCTCCTGCATTGCGGATGGATTCCTCACCACTGAGCCACCTGGGAAGCCCGGACCTATGTATTTTTGATGGGAAGGGTACAGGAAAGCCCACTTCACCTCTCCCTGAACAGTCTCCTCCCCTCCTTGCTCATTGTCCTGTTGGCTCACGACCCCGTGCTCGCTCACTGACTGCAGTCTCGGGCTGAGGGTGCAGAAACACAGCAGACCCCGGGGCCCTTCTCACCACCCCCTGCTCCATCCCCACCAGCACTCTTAACCAGCTGTGTGCCCCTGCGTCCTTCTCGGACCCTCTCCGAGCCGCCTCCTCCTCCTTGTCTTTCCCATTTTCCAGGGTCCGGTTTCCTCACGGGGAATAATTATGGGCTCGCCCACCCTCCCCAGATGTGACCTGGGAGGAACACGTTCTGTGAACACATGACTCCCCACACCACACACTTTACCCAGGAAGGGTACAAGGGAGTCTATTCACCTAGGGAAAGACGAGGAGGAGGAGGCGGCTCGGAGAGGGTCCGAGAAGGAGAAGGACGCAGGGGCACACAGCTGGTTAAGAGTGCTGGTGGGGATGGAGCAGGGGGTGGTGAGAAGGGCCCCGGGGTCTGCTGTGTTTCTGCACCCTCAGCCCGAGACTCAGTCAGTGAGCGAGCACAGGGTTGTGAGCAAACAGGACAATGAGCACGGAGGGGAGGAGACTGTCCAGGGGGAGGTGAAGTGGGCTGCAGGTGAGGAAGTGGATCAGGGGAGCCTGGTCCACACCCAGTGCTGCTGAGTCAAATTTTTTTTTTTCCCACTTGTCCTTTGCATAATGGTTCCATTTAACCATAATCTTGCTGCCCAACTGCCTCCAGCAATATCAGCCACTCTTTCTGGGGCCTGGCACCAGAAGTCTGCCGTGACTCCCCTTGATTAGTTAGGAAAAATGACCCAGCATCATCACTTGTCATGTTGAATTAAAAAATAATTCCTGGCTCTGTGGTGACCTAAATGGGAAGGAAATCGAAAAAAGAGGGGATATATGCTGACTGTATGTGCGTGAATGTACTCACTTTGCTGTGCAGCAGAAGCTAATGCAGCATTGTAAAGCAGCTGTGTGCTTCGGTTGCTAAGTTGTGTCCGACTCTGCGACCACATGGCTTCCCTGTTCTTCACCATCTCCCGGAGTTTGCTCAGATTCTTGTCCATTGACTCGGGGATGCCATCCAACCATCTCATTCTCTGCCGCCCTCTTCTCCTTTGATTGAAGGCAAAAGAAGAAAAGCAACTATACTATGATAAAAATTTTTTTAAGAGTAAAAAAAAAATTGCTCTTTGTATGCTCGTTTCTTCTGCTAAGCTCTGAACTTCCTGCTGACCACAGCACACACCAGGGGTGACCTCGGCTCACGAGGGGTGACCTCGGCTCACAGCCTCTTCATTTGCTGCTCCCGCTGCTAGAATGCAATTCCACCTGACATCTGCATAACGTGTACCCGAGACCCCTTCAAATTTTTGCTCACGTATCACCTTCTGATGAGGCCTCCCTTGCTTGTTAAAATTGCAAACAACTTCCCTAATATCATTTTCTGCTGTATTTTCCTGCATAGCACTTATCACCATCTGACATAAAATTTTTCATATTAATTTTTTTGGAGTTTGGTTGCTTTACAACGTTGTGTGAGTCTCTGCTGTAAGAGAAGTGACTCAGCTCATACACAGATTAGCTCCTCTTCTTGGGAGTTCTTTCCCGTTCAGGTCACCCTAGAGCAGTGAGTACGGTTCCCCGAGCGATACAGTAGGTTTTCATTAGTTATCGCTTTTATATGCAGTCTAGGTTCGATCCCTGGGTCAGGAAGATCCCCTGGAGAAGGGAATGACCACTCACTCCAGTATTCTTGCCTGGAGAATTCAATGGACAGAGGAGCCTGGCGGGCTACAGTCCATGGTGTTGCAAAGAGTCGGACATGACTGAGCGACTTTGGCTCACTTACTCGTCAATAGTGTAGGTGCATTTGACATAATACTGACATACGTTTTTCTTCTTGATTTCTCTGACTCTACGGCTATGTCTGCTCATGAGGGCAGGGTTCTCCGCTGTATCCTCAGCGCCTAGAATGGTCCCTGGCACATTGTAAGCACCCAGTAGGTATTTGTGGACTGAACGGCTGGTTGGGGTGTGCACCTCTTCACGTGGCACACACCGATCACGGTTCCTGGCACCTGGCGCAGGACCGATGTCTGTGGAAGGAAAGACCACGTGCTTTGTTTCTGCCAGGGATTCGATCTAGAGCTGGCTTGATCATTTCCTGTTATCTCCCTGGGCATCATGACTCCTGATTCCTTTTGTGAAGGGACGGCTGGGGCTGGACGTTTGTTCTTGTTGGCTCCCTCTCAACTCTCTTTTGAAATAAAGCAGCCACTTATTAACGTCTTGTGTTTTTCCAGTGGACCTTCACTGCTCCAGTCGGGCAGAGTCCACGCGAGCCCTGCTCACTGCTGCTTCCTGCACTTCCCGTGCACGGCTGACACTTGCTAGACAGTGAATGAGTCTCTGTTGACTGAAGGGGCCAGTTATTGTTAGCAGTGCCAAGGAGAGCTTAAAATACGTTTCTTGACCTCAGGCACCCAAGTGAGTCATGCTTTAGGGAAATCCCCACCCTCAGTGCTTCAGTACAGACATCTGTAGGGAAATTCCTTCATCTGAGGAGTCAACTCGGAGAAGGCAATGGCACCCCACTCCAGTACTGTTGCCTGGAAAATCCCATGGATGGAGGAGCCTGGTAGGCTGCAGTCCATGGGGTCGCTAAGAGTCAGACACGACTGAGCGACTTCACTTTCACTTTCCACTTTCATGCATTGGAGAAGGAAATGGCAACCCACTCCAGTGTTCTTGCCTGGAGAATCCAATGGACGGAGTAGCCTGGTGGGCTTCAGTCCATGGGGTCGCACAGAGTCGGACACGACTGAAGTGACTTAGCAGCAGCAAGGAGTCAACTTTTATGCACCTCCTAGGGTTCCAAGATTGAACATGGGGATTCTTGCTGTTTAGTCACATGGGAAAATTACAAATCACACACTCAGATTTCTCTATATTTAAGAATCCTTCTCTGAAATCTCTCAACTTGCAGGAAAGAGGCAGAGATGGTGGGTCACCCAAAAGCCTATTTGGGTTAATCAAATAATATACTAAAATATTCTACTTACTACTATTCATTAGGTCATTAGTCAATAATAAAGATACTAAATTCATGTAGCTTAACAGATAAGATCTGATTAAATGCATTAGGTACAGAGTCTAAGATTCTAAAATATTTTTGTTAGCATTTAATCAATTCCTGTGATTTTTATTTTAAGGTACTCTCTTTCTTTTAAAGATTTTAACTGGGTTTCTTATTATGAAGAATACATTTTGCTGTAATAAAATGAAAAGGTCCATAAATATATTAAATAAAAAGGGGGCAGTGGCTCCTTCTTTCCCCTCTGCCTCCCAGTCTCATCGCCCAGAGGGAACTTGCTACTTTGGCGTGAATGTTTTTATGCTCAATAAGCATTTATTTACTTAAACAAAAATGATATGTTTCTTATCATTTTCTGCAACTTGCTAGTTTGCTTTATGTTGTGGAAATTTTGCTGTTGCTGCTGCTAAGTTGCTTCAGTTGTGTCCAACTCTGTGCGACCCCGTAGACGGCAGCCCACCAGGCTCCTCCGTCCCTGGGATTCTCCAGGCAAGAACACTGGAGTGGGTTGCCGTTTCCTTCTCCATGGAAATTCTAATAACTTGTAAATTGCAGTATGCTTTCTTCCCATTCAAAAGCTGTATAGGGTTCCTTTGTATGAAGATATTCTTATTTATCTATTTATTCTCCTAATGTCTTCCAGTGGGGATGTTGGAACAAACTCCAAGCATGGGTAGTTATGCTCTCTTGCTCAGCATTCTGATGATAAATGGGTGGAGACAGAATTGCTGGTGGGTGTGTCCTGTGTCAGTTACACACACGGGAGCCTCTCTCCCCACAGTCTCTTTCCTTACAGAGTTTTGGTTCAGTGTGGGCCACAAGAGTCATTTTGCATGCATTTGGTAGAAGGAAGTGAATGAAAGAGAAGTCCCACTCCTTTTAGACCTTAGGGGTGGTGCAGAGCACCACCGGGCTGGGGAGAGAGAGACTGTCACAGCTCACGGACCTTGTCCCTTGGGCTTCCCTGATGGCTTAGCGGTAAATCATCTGCCTGCAATGCAGGAGATGTCAGTTTGATCCCTAGGTAGGGAAGCTCTCCTGGAGGAGGGCACGGCAACCCACTCCACTACTCTCGCCTGGGAAATCCCAAGGACAGAGGAGCCTGGCGGGCTACAGTCCCTGGGGCTGCAAGGAGGGGGCCCACGACTGAAGTGACAGGGCAGCACAAGCCGTGTCGCTTATGCGCTGGCTTACCTGGTTGCCACGGGACCACTTCAGCTCCTGCCAGGTCCCGCAAGAGCATCTCCAACCCCTGGGCCAAGTGCAGGGTTTGCAAGCTTCTCTGCTGCTGTCTACCCAACGCTTATAAAAATACGCTTTCATATTTTTGTAAATAAAAAACGAGCAATTTTAATTCATATCGAATTGGTTTTTGATGTTGTATGCCAGTTTCCTAAATGCTGTTACTTATTTTCTTTATTCACTAATCTGATACTTTGTCTTAATATCGTGTTTCTATATTTACTTGAGTTTGTTTTCAGTATTTACTTTTTGGTTCCACAGGTGTATTTTAATCCTATATTAGTTTTAACTTAATTTCAATTCCTGAAGCTTTGAATTGTCCTTTGATATCAGATAGGGTGAAACATCTTATTCTTCAGAACTTTCCTGGCTTGTATTATGTGTCTAAAGTTCTAGATAAGCTTTAATATCAACTGGTTCTATCAAATGTATCAGTATCTATGTGCATGCTAAGTCACTTCAGTCATGTCCAGCTCTTTGCAATCCCACGGACTGCAGCCCACCAGGCTCCTCTGTCTATGGGATTCTCCAAGCAAGAAATACTGAAGTGGGTTGCCATGCCCTCCTCCAGGGGATTTTCCCGACCCAGGGACTGAACCCTCGTCTCCCAATATTTCTTGCATCCGCGGGCAGGTTCTTTACTGCTAGTGCCTCCTGCGAAGCCCGTATCAGTATCTACTTCATAATAACCCATTGGATGAAAACGATAAGCTTTTATTATTGCTCATACTCTAGGGGTCAGCCAGCTGGTGTTTCTGACTTTAGCTGGAGAGGCTTATGCATCTGTAGTGAATCCTGGGTAGGGCTGCGGCTTGGCTGTCTCTCACCTCTTTATCTGGGGTTGGCTGGCTAGAGGGAGCCCTTGGGTAGGGCGACTGGTCTCTTGTCCACATAGTGCCACAAACTCCAACAGGCTAGCCCAAACTCTTCCCAGGACAGAGGCAGACTCTAAGAGCCAATCTCTCTCTCTCTTTTTTAAAAAGTTATTTTATCTATTTATTTATTTTCGGCTTTGCTGTTTCTTTGCTGCTGCACAGGAGTTTTCTTTAGTTGTAGGGTGGGGGCTCATCTCTAGTTGAGGGGGGAGAGCTGCTCATTGTGGTGGCTTTTGCTGTGGGGCACGGGCTCCAGGGCGTGTGGATGCAGCGGCTGCAGCACACCGGCTTAGTCGCTGCGTGAACGTGGGATCTTCCTGGACCAGGGATTGAACCCGTGTCTCCTGCACTGGCAGGTGGATTCCTGACCACTGCGCCATCAGAGAAGCCCGAGTCACAGTCTCCTGAAGCTTGGTCTCAGCAGCCACAGTGCCACCCCTTCAGCCACGTTCTGTTGGACAAAGTCATAAAACAGGACAATGTTGACAGAAGGGAGAAACAGATTCGGTCTCTGGGAGGTCGGAGCTGCAGCCACATCGCTAAGGGTACACGAAAGGAAAACCCTTGACTGGGGTCATTGATACAGTCGTGACACAACCACGCAACACGAGCAGAAAGCTCACTGGATTGGATGTGCACTAAAATAATAGATTTAATTCTATGAGAGGTGACATTTTCATATTTTTGAGCCTTCTTATCTAACAACATAACTATTGAATGAGGTTCATGACATTGTACAGGAGACAGGGATCAAGACCATCCCCATGGAAAAGAAATGCAAAAAAGCAAAATGGCTGTCTGGGGAGGCCTTACAAATAGCTGTGAAAAGAAGAGAAGTGAAAAGCAAAGGAGAAAAGGAAAGATATAAACATCTAAATGCAGAGTTCCAAAGAATAGCAAGAAGAAATAAGAAAGCCTTCTTCAGTGATCAATGCAAAGACATAGAGGAAAACAACAGAATGGGAAAGACTAGGGATCTCTTCAAGAAAATCAGAGATACCAAAGGAACATTTCATGCAAAAATGGGCACGATAAAGGACAGAGATGGTGTGGACCTAACAGAAGCAGAAGATATTAAGAAGAGGTGGCAGGAATACACAGAAGAACTGTACAAAAAAGAGCTTCAAGACCCAGATAATCATGATGATGTGATCACTGACCTAGAGCCAGACATCTTGGAATGTGAAGTCAAATGGGCCTTAGAAAGCATCACTACGAACAAAGCTAGTGGAGGTGATGGAATTCCAGTGGAGCTATTCCAAGTCCTGAAAGATGATGCTGTGAAAGTGCTGCACTCAATATGCCAGCAAATTTGGAAAACTCAGCAGTGGCCACAAGATTGGAAAAGGTCAGTTTTCATCCCAATCCCAAAGAAAGGCAATGCCAAAGAATGCTCAAACTACCGCACAATTGCACTCATCTCACACGCTAGTAAAGTAATGCTCAAAATTCTCCAAGCCAGGCTTCAGCAATATGTGAACCGTGAACTTCCTGATGTTCAAGCTGGATTTAGAAAAGGCAGAGGAACCAGAGATCAAATTGCCAACATCCGCTGGATCATGGAAAAAGCAAGAGAGTTCCAGAAAAACATCTATTTCTGCTTTATTGACTATGCCAAAGCCTTTGACTGTGTTGCTGCTGCTGCTAAGTCGCTTCAGTCGTGCCCGACTCTGTGCGACCCCATAGACGGAAGCTCACCAGGCTCCCCTGTCCCTGGGATTCTCCAGGCAAGAACACTTTGACTGTGTAGATCACAATAAACTATGGAAAATTCTGAAAGAGATGGGAATACCAGACCACCTGATCTGCCTCTTAAGAAATCTGTATGCAGGTCAGGAAGCAACAGTTAGAACTGGTCATGGAACAACAGACTGGTTCCAAATAGGAAAAGGAGTACATCAAGGCTGTATATTGTCACCATGTTTATTTAACTTATATGCAGAGTACATCATGAGAAATGCTGGACTGGAAGAAACACAAGCTGGAATCAAGATTGCTGGGAGAAATATCAATAACCTCAGATATGCAGATGACACCACCCTTATGGCAGAAAGTGAAGAGGGGCTAAAAAGCCTCTTGATGAAAGTGAAAGTGGAGAGTAAAAAGGTTGGCTTAAAGCTCAACATTCAGAAAACGAAGATCATGGCATCTGGTCCCATCACTGCATGGGAAATAGATGGGGAAACAGTGTCAGACTTTGTTTTTCTGGGCTCCAAAATCACTGCAGATGGTGACTGCAGCCATGAAATTAAAAGACGCTTACTGCTTGGAAGGAAAGTTATGACCAACCTAGATAGCATATTCAAAAGCAGAGACATTACTTTACCAACAAAGGTTCACCTAGTCAAGGCTATGGTCTTTCCTGTGGTCATGTATGGATGTGAGAGCTGGACTGTGAAGAAGGCTGAGCGCCGAAGAATTGATGCTTTTGAACTGTGGTGTTGGAGAAGACTCTTGAGAGTCCCTTGGATTGCAAGAAGATCCAACCAGTCCATTCTGAAGGAGATCAATCCTGGAATTTCTTTGGAAGGAATGATGCTAAAGCTGAAACTCCAGTATTTTGGCCACCTCATGCGAAGAGTTGACTCATTGGAGAAGACTCTGATGCTGGGAGGGATTGAGGGCAGGAGGAGAAGGGGACGACAGAGGATGAGATGGCTGGATGGCATCACTGACTTGATGGGTGTGAGTCTGGGTGACCTCCGGGAGCTGGTGATGGACAGGGAGGCCTGGCGTGCTGCGGTTCATGGGGTCGCAAAGAGTCGGACACGACTGAGCGACTGATCTGATCTGATCTAACAACATGGTAATTTCCCCCAATTTATCCATTTATTCTGTGATGTCTTTCTGTTGTACTCAATCACTCGGTCATGTTTGACTCTTTGAGGCCCGTGGGCAGTAGCCCACCAGGCTCTTCTGTCTGTGGGATTTTCCAGGCAACAATGCTGGAGTGGGTTGCCACTTCCTTCTCCAGGGGATCTTCCTGACCCTGGGATCTAACCTTTTTCTCTGCGTCTCCTGCGTTGGAAGGCAGATTCTTTACCACTAGCGCTGCCTGGGAAGCCCTATGTCCTTCTAGAGAATTTTATAATTTTCTTTATATAGGGTGGTGCATTTTTTTAAAATTAATTTGGTTCCTAAGTAGTAACCAGTATTTTGTTTTTGGTATAAATTAAATCCCTCTTCGATTGCATTGTCTAATCCAGTGTTGCCCAGTAGTAATAAGAGCAAAGTATATGAGCCACAATCATAAATGAACATTTTCTTATAGTCATGTTAAAAATAGATGAAGTTAATTTTTAATAATAGATTTCATTTAACCTGTATATCTACAATACCATATTTAGCATAATTTATGGACATTAAGATATTTTATGTTCTTTTTGGGCCATGATAGCTCTTAATTCTGACTAGCCACATGTTGTTATTGTTGCTTATTCACTAAGTCGTATCCAACTCTTCCAATCCCATAGACGGTAGCCCACCAGGCTCCTTTGTCCATGGGATTTCCCAGGCAAGGATACTGGAGTGGTTTGCCATTTCCTTCTCTAAAGGATCTTCCAGACCCAGGGATCAAACCCACAGCTCCTGCATTGGCAGGCAGATTCTTTACCATTGAGCCACCAGAGAAGCCTGACTTAGTCACATATCAAATGCTACATGCCAGGTGTAGCTAGCTGTTACCCTAGTGGACAGTTCAGAATTGGTCAGTTACGGCGATTTATCTTTTATGTTTTTCTTCCATGGACATCAGACTAAAATCTTTTATTAGGTCATGATAATTTTTCAGTTGGTTCTCTGTGTTTTTTTTACACTGTAATATAATAATCTGTCAACTGTAACATTTTTATTCCACTTAAATTTTTAACAATTTATTTAATTTTAAAAATCTGCCATAGTGGTTATGATTATCAGAAAAATGTTAAATAACTACTGTCAGGGACAACCGTTTTGCTCCATATGGGATGTTAATGGAAATGACTTTAGTATTTCACATTCAGGATAATGTTCACTGCTAATTTCTGGAACGTACTTTTCCTTACCAACATAGAGAAATCTGCTTCTATTCCTAATTTTCAAACTTGTTATTTTCATTGACCTTAAAGTGTGTTATATTTTACCAAATGCTTTCTGGGCATATGTTACAATAATCATATGATTTTCTCTTTAGTATATAATAAGATAAATCATATTAATAGACATTCTAACCTTGGAAGGAATTCCAACTTTAGTTTTTTATACCAATAAAAAAGACTCACTTGGCTAATTTTTTATTTCAAGGCTTTTGCAATTGACTAAGTGGGTTTTTCTGTGGTTTTATTTTGGTGTGTGTACATGTGCTATCTGATTCTGCCTTTGATACCAGTGTTCTATCTATTGTGTACTCAGCGTGTTTAAATACCACAGGAATTATCAGTTCCTGGCAGGTTCCAAAGAACATTAACATACCAACCATAATGTTCTGACGTCTTTGATGGTGGATGGAGTTCAGACTGCTTCTCAGCTCTGATAGTGTATTTACTTTTTCTGTCTCTTTTGTGTTAGCGTGTGTGTGTGTGCTCAGTCCCTAACTCGTGTCTGACTCTGCGACCGCGTGGACTGTAGCCCGCCAGGCTCCTCTGTCCATGGGATTTTCCCGGCAAGAACACTGCAGTGGGTGCCATCTCCTTCTCCAGGGGGTCTCCTGACCCAGGGGTTGACCCTCGTCCCCTGTGTCTCCTGCGTTGCCGGCGGATTCTTTACCACTGAGCCACCTGGGAAGCCCATGTGTTGGTTTAATAATGTATGTTTTCCTGAGAAATAAAGCATGATGTTCAGATTTTTAAGTTTAAAATTACATAGGATACTCTCTTGTAACTTTTATTACACAATGTTTTAATCATTCCCTAGAACATTGAGAATACCTGATGGATATGCACTCACCCAGCACCTATCAACATTTGACTATATTTATTTAATATTTTTAAAAAGCAATAATGATACTCTTGAAGCTTTTGTGTGCCCATCTCTGATCTCATTTCCTTTCTCTCCAGAGATAACCACAATCTCACATTTGTCATTAACATTCCCATATCTGCTTTTCTATTTTTACTACATATTTATGTCTCCATTATAGCCCACAGTTTATTTATATTTATTTTAAAGCTTCACATCTAGGATGTCCTAATGTTCATAACATTCACACCTCTAGCAATTTTTCAGTATAATGGTTCTAAGATTTATCTGTACTGATATACATAACTCCTGGTCATATTTAATTTTTTGTTGATCAGCTACAAATGAACTGTTCTTTCTCATAATTTAAAATTACCTCTAAGAACTTTCCCCCCCTCATTTCTCAGTCCCAATGGCATTTATTTGTTTTGTTTTCTATCTCTTTTTTTACCCAAAGGACTGGTAATATGTTTTCTACTATATTGGTCATTTTAAAGAGCCAGTTCCTGGTATTATTTATCAGATCCATTAAAAAATTTGTCTTATACATCATTACTGTCTACTTTTGCTGTATTTATCTTTAATTTCTTCCTAGATTCTTTTGGTTGTGTGTGTATGTGTGTATACATGTTGATATTTGCTTGCAAAGTGTTCATTTATTTTAGCTGTCCACATAGTCTAATACATGCATTTACAAATATAGTTTTTCTCCTTTACCACTGTTGCCACCATTCACAGATCCTGATAAACACTGTCAGTCAGTTCAGTTCAGTTCAGTCGCTCAGTCGTGTCCGACTCTTTGCGACCCCATGAATCACAGCACGCCAGGCCTCCCTGTCCATCACCAATTCCGGGAATTCACTCAGACTCACATCCATCGAGTCAGTGATGCCATCCAGCCATCTCATCCTCTGTCGTCCACTTCTCCTCCTGCCCTCAATCCCTCCCAGCATCAGAGTCTTTTCCAATGAGTCAACTCTTCGCATGAGGTGGTCAAAGTACTGGAGTTTCAGCTTTAGCTTCAGTCCTTCCAAAGAAATCCCAGGGCTGATCTCCTTCACAATGGACTGGTTGGATCTCCTTGCAGTCAAGGGACTCTCAAGAGTCTTCTCCAACATTACAGTTCAAAAGCATCAATTCTTCGGCGCTCAGCCTTCTTCACAGTCCAGCTCTCACATCCATACATGACCACAGGAAAAACCATAGCCTTGACAAGACGAACCTTTGTTGGCAAAGTAATGTCTCTGCTTTTGAATATGCTCTCTAGGTTGGTCATAACTTTCCTTCCAAGGAGTAAGCATCTTTTAATTTCATGGCTGCAGTCACCATCTACAGTGATTTTGGAGCCCAGAAAAGTAAAGTCTGACACTGTTTCCCCATCTATTTCCCATGAAGTGATAGGACCAGATGCCATGATCTTCATTTTCTGAATGTTGAGCTTTAAGCCAACTTTTTCACTCTTCACTTTCACTTTCATCAAGAGGCTTTTTAGTTCGTCTTCACTTTCTGCCATAAGGGTGGTGTCATCTGCATATCTGAGGTTATTGATATTTCTCCCAGCAATCTTGATTCCAGCTTGTGTTTCTTCCAGCCCAGCATTTCTCATGATGTACTCTGCATATAAGTTAAATAAGCAGGGTGACAATATACAGCCTTGACGTACCCCTTTTCCTATTTGGAAATATACACTTAGTGTCAGTTATTTCTAAATAGTTTGAAATTTGAGGACAAGCTTCACTTTGTCTCGAGTATAAATACACAGGCTATTTCAATAAGCCAGAATGGCTGGTACCCTTTCTGACTAGACTTGTGTTAATTTCTGTGGTCTTTACATTGTTGTCAGAGAATGTGTCTTGTATAATTAGTTTATATCTGAATGATAGTTTGGTTGGAAACTGAATTCTAGATTCAAAATAATTTGATCTTGGTAGACATTTTTCTTTCCTTTGACTTTTGGTTTTCTTTAGAGTAGATGCAACATCTGATGGCAGCCTACTTCTTGCTCACACATAGATCACTTGTATTTTCTTTTTTATCTTCCATTAATGTGTGATCTTGGAGAAGGCAATGGCACCCCACTCCAGTACTCTTGCCTGGAAAATCCCAGGGGCGGAGGAGCCTGCTAGGCTGCAGTCCATGGGGTCGCTAAGAGTTGGACATGACTGAGCGACTTCACTTTCTCTTTTCACTTTCATGCATTGGAGAAGGAAATGGCAACCCACTCCAGTGTTCTTGCCTGGAGAATCCCAGGGACGGGGAAGCCTGGTGGGCTGCCGTCTGTGGGGTCACACAGAGTCAGACACGACTGAAGTGACTTAGCATAGCATAGCAATGTGTGATCTATTCATTCTACCCCTGTGTTTAGAAGCTTGTCTAGTTTTCAGTGTTGTTGGCAAGATCTTGGCGAGCTGTTTGGATCTGAAAGCTTAAGATACTTTTCAAGCCCAAAGAAATGTCCTTCTGTTGTTTAGAAGATTTTTACGTTCTCTTGCTTATTCGTCTTGAGCTTTTATTAAACGGGTATTTATTTCTTGTGTCTCTTAACTTTGGTTCATGATTCTCGTCCCTGCTGCCGGCATTTCTAATAATTTTATAATTTATAGTCTCAACACCAATGTGAAACAAAAATAACTTTTTAATGTTTCATTACAACTGAACTCAATATTTTTCTCACTGAAGGCAAAAAAAAAAAAAGGAATTATTTCCAATCTAAGGCAACTAAGTCACTTTCAGTTGTAAACATGGCCCATTCAGCATTTAAACAACTCACGTCAGTTCAAAATTCTCTCTCCTTTTTATTCCCTTCTTCCCCCTGGCAGGGGTCCAAGCTCCCGAGACGTTTCTGGGTCGTCCTGGCATTGCAGGTAGGACATTTAGTACGATGGATTATGAAGTCTAGGACATTTAGTACAGTGAGCTCCTCTGTTCTCACTTGCTCTGTGCAGAGGGAGCTGGTGCGTCCTGGTTCCTATTGTCACGTGCTTGTAACCGCTGCTGCCCCGCAGCCAAGCCTTGGCTTCTGTTAAGAAGTGTACACTCTGGGTTCTCTTTGTGTATTTCTGAGGCGCCTTCAGTTTTCTAATTGTTTCATAATTGACCAGTAGCCTATCAGTGTTTTTTGCTGGGGTGTCAGGACTCTGGGAGGTCACTCTTGGCCCTCTGCCGTCATCATCCTCTGCTGCCATGATGGATGCAGAAAATCCCCGGAAGGCTTGACATGACCCTAGGCAGCGAGCACAGGTGTCTTCTCTTTCAGATTCCTCCACAAAATGAGGCAGGGTCTTTTTAGCACCTGTACTGACCTTCTCTGGGGCTCATCTCGGGTTGGAGGGCACTGGGGTACTGGGGCACTGGGTCCTTCTTAGATCCAGACGGCATCTATAATCTAATCAGGTAGACGCAGTTTATCCTCCCTTGCCTCCTGATTGTATCTTTGTTTTTTGCTGGTCTCAGCCTATTGATAGTCCTGCTACCCCTAGAAATGCCTAGGGGCCCAGTGACCTTCTGACATCTCCTCTTTGCAAACTAAGGTAACTAGACTAACTCATGTGGTTCTTACTATTATCGCAAGATACCCTCTAGCAATAGCCATTAGGGAACTTTGAAGACACAAAGAGTTTATTACTTACAAGCCCTCGAGTGTGTAAGGCACGCCAGGGGCATACAAGGAAGCCTCTGGTAGAGACACAGGAGAGTGCTTGACCACAGGCCTGGGAATCTGCTTTGGTTGAGGTTGAGGGTGGGGATCTAGGGTTTCCCTGGATTGCTCTTTACTAGTGAATTAGAAACATAAGAGTGGGAATTTAAAGCAAGGAAAGAGAGAAAGAAAGAAAGAAAAAAGTACCCAAATGGCCACATAAACCAGTGTCTCTAAAACAAAGGAACCTCATGGGGTAGGGAGCAAAGCAGATACTCGATGGCCTTCCTAGATGTGTTGAAGCAGAGTCATCTTTGAAGTGGGTGCCTCAGCAACCAAAGCTTAAAGTCAGACACTTGCATTACAAAAAGAAAAGGCAACTGTCAGGGCTTACATTGCAATCTCTTTTTCCTTTTAGGTAAGAAAATGACTCTTTATTCATAGTGTGAATTTTAGCCTCTCCATATAAACTCTTCGGGGAAGGCAATGGCACCCCACTCCAGTACTCTTGCCTGGAAAATCCCATGGATGGAGGAGCCTGGTAGGCTGCAGTCCATGGGGTCGCTGAGAGTCGGACACGACTGAGTGACTTCACTTTCACTTTTTCACTTGGATGCACTGGAGAAGGAAATGGCAACCCACTCCAGTGTTCTTGCCTGGAGAATCCCAGGGACGGGGGAGCCTGGTGGGCTGCCATCTATGGGGTCTCACAGAGTCGGACACGACTGAAGTGACTTAGCAGTAGCAGCAGCATATAAACTCTTTGCTTCCTATCTTCCAGGATTGCTGTTTATAGTAAAAGATCCATGTGGGGGAATTCCAAGGAAAGCTCTTTGTTTTTAACACAGCCTTTCTTGCAACTAAAAGCTTAACATCAACACTATTTTCCTTTAGGGCGTTAGACAAATCTATTTAGACATTTAATTGGTTTCTTTAGTTCAGGATGTATCAGGCCCACTCCCGTAGGGAAAAATTTTGACAAATAATCACTGCTTTCTGAATCATGGGGATAAAACAGGGCTATAAGGAAGCACCACAAGGTATTGAACTGTGGTGCTGATCTGAAACATAGACTGCCAGCTATTTCTCCAGCAAAGGTGGATTTATTTGGGACTAGCAGAGAATTGCAATTCAGGGTCTCCAACCGTGGTGAGTGTGTGCAAATTCCCACATGACAAGGAGGATATTTTTATAGAGGGGAAGAGGGAGTTGGGAAGGTTACAGTAAGCAGAGAGTCCATGACTTTTCATTGGCTGAGTCCTTCCCAGGGATGAAAGTAAAAGTCGCTCAGTCATGTCCGACTCTTTGCAACCCCATGGACTATACAGTCCATGTAATTTTCCAGGCCAGAATACTGGAGAGGGTAGCCATTGCCTTCTCCAGGGGATCTTCCCAATTCAGGGATTGAACCCAAGTCTTCCACACTGCAGGTGCTTCTTTACAAGCTGAGCCACCAGGGAAGCCCAAGAATATTGGAGTGGGTAGCCTGTCTCTTCTCCAGCAGATCTTCCCGACCCAGGAATTGAACTGGGGTCTCCGGCATTGCAGGTGGATTCTTTACCAGCTGAGCTACCAGGAACGCCCTGCCAGGGAAAAGAGGAGCTTTAATTCTTCCTGTTGGGCTCTGCTATTGTTGCAGGATGTGAGAGCTCCTCCTTCTTGTCTCCTAACTTTATTTAATTGAAGTTTCTGTTCATTATTATTATTATTTATTTTTTGCTATTCCCCCTTTTGATCCAAGCCTTTCTCTGAAAACATTACTCATCAAGAATCAGGTTTTCTAGTTTCATAGGCTTTTCCCTCCCAATTCCAGGAAAGATCTTTTCTGGGTGTAGTGTCTCATGTTGGGGGAAAATGCACAGATGGGGAATCTATTCAAGTCGATAGGGAGGGGTTCAGTTCAGTTCAGTCACGCAGTTGTGTCCGAGTCTTTGTGACCCCATGGACTGCAGCATGCCAGGCTTCCCTGTCCATCACCACCTCCCAGAGTTTGCTCAAACTCATGTCCATCAAGTGGGTGATGCCATCCAACCATCTCATCCTCTGTGAGGGGTAGGAAGGAGAACTCTAAGGTCCTTTTTATCTGTTAAGTTTATACGTTATCAAGACCATAGATATGAGAGATCATTTGAAATGTTATTTCATCCTCAAAGGTTTGGGAAGGAACTTCCTACAGGCCTGGTCTGGGTATCATGGGAAAGCTGTCTCATCAGATGTCTGCTTCAGTTCCAGAAAATCTTTCCTTTTAGGTCACCAGATGATATGTAGGTCCAGTCAGTGTCTGGTACTTTCTGGAGGGATGTCACATGAATCTATGAATCTATTCCTTGGCATTTGGTGACACAAGAATTGGTTAGCACCATCTAATTCTACTGATCTTTCCAATCAGGTTGAAGAGAATTCTCCTGCAGTCATCTTTTTCAGTAGACAAAATCTCTAGGTTGCAAGGTGTGATGCTTAAAGGTCCTTTTCTCCCAAGGTCCCCCTGTAAAAAATTGCTCTACCAAAACATGGCAATTTTTAATAGAAGCAATTAGGGCTTTGCAATGTTAGAGCATCTCTCCTTTTATTAGTTGTGGGTCAAACGAATCAGGAGCCCAGTACATTGGGTATCCTGTGACTATCTCAAAGGTGAGTTTATGGGTTTCTAAAGAGGTTATATTATATTTATAAAGATATATATATATATAATATTTCTAAAGAGATATAAGATTTAGAAGGACTAACCCAATGCTTTTGGCCAGGAATTTTGAGGACCTCTACACACTTTGCCGACTGAGTCTTAATAACGCCGTTGGTGTGTTCAGCTAAACCAGAGAACTGAGAGTGGTGACATGAAATGTTGTACAGCTGGCCAAACAGCACGGACTGGCTGAGGCACCTGGCCACTACAGTGGTTTCCTTAATCACTATGAAGTTCAAGAGGAGTTCACCAGGTAGAGATGATCTTTTCCAAAAGAACTTTAGCCATTGAGGAGGTATAGTAGCTTGTCTGCAATAGAAGGCTTCTGTCCAGTGTGAAAACATACAGCCTATGTCTAAAACATATTTATATCTGTTAATCAGAGGAAGTTGTGTGAAATCCATTTGCCAGACACTAAATGGTCTGTTAGGCAGGTAAAAAGTCCAGGAGCAGTATGATCAGGCTTCCTGGGTTGTACTTTGGACAAGTGGGACAAGCAAGGCAGGACTTCGGGGGCTTGTTAATAACTCCCCACCAATATTGACTCGTGAAGACTATCATTGGTCAGTGGGCCATTTGCCTAATGCATGTGCAGTATTGAGGACTGGGGACTTTATAGAGTGTCCGGTAGGACTTTGGTGCTATTTGATCTAAGCAACAGCTTTCTCTTTTCATCAAACCAACAATTGGTGAATTTCCAATTGTGCTTTTCCCTTTTTGAGGCCAATTATTGAGCCAGTTTCTCTAAATTATCATTTAGGAGACTATCTGTTTGCTCCATGATGGGGGTTTGGCTACTGTAGTACTCTTGCCTGGAGAATCCCATGGACAGAGGAGCCTGGTGGGCTGCAGTCCATGGGGTCGCTCAGAGTCAGACACGACTGAGCGACTTCACTTTCACTTTTCACTTTCATGCACTGGAGAAGGAAATGGCAACACACTCCAGTGTTCTTGCCTGGAGAATCCCAGGGACGGGGGAGCCTGGTGGGCTACCGTCTATGGGGTCGCACAGAGTCGGACACGACTGAAGCGACGCAGCAGCAGCAGCAGCAGCAGGTCTCTTTAAGGGATATAGCAGAAGGTGCAGAAATAGCAGCAAGGTAATTTCCCCTCATTTCCAGAAAGTTGAGTTTAGAATGCCCCAGAATCTTAATAGAAGTATTAAGTAAAGTAATACTTTAACTTAATGCAGATAAAAGTATTGCATTCAATAATTCTTGAACATAAGGGCTGGTTTTAATTTCATTTCCTCTGGAAGTAAGGAAGCCATATTGCTTCTAAAACATTCCAGAATCATGAGCTACTCTAAAAATATATTTACTGTCAATATACATATTGGCAGTTTGTCCTTGGCTAACGCACAGGTCTGCATAAGAGCACATAATTTAGTCTGTTGGACTGAAGTAGCCATATAGATAAAGACGCTGCTCAACAACATCGAAAAGAGTTCTAAAAGCATCTCCACCACAATATTTGCTATTGTCACTTTTTCAGTAAGAACCGTTAGTGAACCAGGAGAAGTCAGAGTCCAGATGACCCGGTGGAATTTCCTGTAGTTCACCATCAGGCGTCAGCAGGTGGTCTGTCAACGTTGAGCAATCATAGCTAGCCTGTCAGTGCTGGAGAGGAGAAGAGCAGCCAAGTTAAGGGCATTAAAATGTCAAAGAATTATGTGAGGTGCAGTTAACGGAAGGACTTCATAGGCGGTGAGATGCTTGGCTGGAAAATGTTGACGTGATGAAAATTCAGGAGAGATTCTTCTGCGTGAGAAGCAAAAACGATACAGGAGCGCCCACAATAGTTTTCTCAGTGGCCTTAACTGGAAGGGCTGTGGCCTCAGTGGCCCTCGGGCAAGGCTCATACCCTTGTGCCACCGGGTCCAGCTGCTGACAATTCTGCACTGTGGATCGATGGTGTCTCCATTTTTCTGGATGAGCACCCCAAGGGCGCTTCCTCCCTTTTCATATTGAAAATAAAAGGGAGGAAAGGGAATCTGATCACTGGGATGCTCAAGGGCAGGTGGGTTCATCAAACTTTCCTTTAAGGCCTTGAAGGTGCTATCATTCAGTTCTTCCCACAACATTGAGTCAAGGTTGTTTTACTGAATAAAACACATGGAGGAGAGGTTTGGCCTTGAAAGAGAAATTGGGATCCAGTTTTGGCAATAACAAATCAGCTGAGAAAACCACATCGTCAGTGCTTAGTTTTGGGTTTTGGGAAACTTGTGGTCCATGAAGTCTATTTGGGTCTAGGTGTAGTTCTTGTTCTGGTATCAGATGCCCTAAACACTGAACTTGGATTTGGCAAACTGCAATTTTTCATTTCTTTTTTCCCCCTAGTTTACTTAATGTTTTTTTAAATTTTTTTGATTAAAAAATACTGAGGGATAACTTACATACTGTACATTCATTCACTGTAAATGCACACTTTGATAATTTCTACTAAATTTGCAGAATTGTATAACCATCGCCACACACCAGTTTGAGAACATTTCCATCCTTCCAAAATGTTTCTTCATGTCCATTTGCAGCCAGTCTCTATTCCCACCCTTAACCTCAGACAACTATGACTCTGCTTTCTGTCACCACAAAATTGCCTTTTCCAGATATTTTATCTTTTAAAATTTCAATTGCCACCATATCTTATTTATCCAGTCACAGTTGTTGGACACAATAGGAACAGACTAGGAATAATCCAAGTGTCCAACAACTGTGAATGGATAAATCAAATGTGGTTGCAATTAAAATTTTTAAAGATAAAGTATCTGGAAAATGCAATTTTTCTTTGGTGACCTTCCTTCTATCCCTTTAAAATGAAGGGCATGCTGTCTTCCTGTGAGGAGGCTATCGTGGTCTGTGTGCAGCTTGGGAAAGAATTTCCAAACATGAGGCAGAATGAGAAAAGAAGTTTATTAGAGTGGGAAAAGCTGTTAGAACTGTGGGCAGGCTCAAGGGAGAGCCAACCCCTTTCACAGGCTGAACCGATGAGCTCAGTGGTCTCCGACTCTTTTGTGACCCCGCGGACAGTAGTCCATCAGGTTCCTCTGTGGGATTTTCTAGGCAAGAGTACTGGAGTGGGTTCCCGTTTCCTTCTCCAAGGGAATCTTCCCGACCCAGGAATCAAACACATGCCTCCTGTGTCTCTGGCTCTGCAGGTGGATTCTTTACGGGCTAAGCAGATGGGCAAGCCCAGGCTAGCAGCTGATTTTTACAGCCTGGAGATGGAGAAAATTCCTACTGGAAGGATGGCATAGGTGATGGTTAGGATGCTATAGGGTGGATAATAGGGTGGGTATTTACCTAATACGGGGTCAGGGAATGGTCAGATTTAGGTCCAGTGGCTCATGGCAACAGTGGCTACGGGGCACAGTCTAGTTCCAGATATTTTTTTCCTGTGACCTTGATATAGGGCTCCACACCTGTGACTTTGGTATAGGGCTCCACAGAGGCCTGACAAGGAGAGCAGAAAAGCAATTCATCCACACACTGAACAAAGTGGAACCTCTAGGGAACTTTATATTATCCAGATCAGCCTTCAGGATTAGGACAAATAAGAAGGAATCTCAGTACAACCCTGAGGCATGACTGTCCAGGTGAACTGTTTCTCTCCTTAAGTGAATGGAAAAGAAATTTTCTAGCTTCGGGAACTGGAATACTAAAGAAAGCATTGCAGAAATCAATTATAGTGAAAAACTTATTTTCAGTGGGAATGAATGTTAATAATGTATGTAGATAAAGAAAGCAGGGTGTCCAGGGATAATAGTGTTGTTTGTTGCTTGAAGGTCCTGGACAAGCCTCCAGACTCAGCCCTTAGGCTTTCTCACCTAAAATGGGAATGTTACAAACTAGTACAAGGGCTGATGAGGGAGGCCTTGGCACTCGGAATCTTCTGTTATGGGGTTTATGCCTTGGAGGGCCTCTTGTTGCAGCTGTTGTTCAGTTGCTAAGACACGTCCAGCTCTTTGTGATGCCTTGGGCTGCAGCACACCAGGCTCCTCTGTCCTCCGCTATCTCCTGGGCTTTGCTCAAATTCATGTCCATTGAATTGGTGATGCTGTCTAACCATCTCATCCTCTTTAACTGGTTAAGTCTGGAAATATTGAGGGGTCTATTTGAATTTTGATGGGAGGTATCCTGTGAATTTTGCCAACAGCAGTTGGAGATTTTGCCCATAAGAAAAGTGGTCGCTGACTTAACAGGAATAAATGCTGAGTGTTTAGAGCAAAGGAAGTGCTAATATTGTCAGAAACAGAACAAAGTATTATTTAATCCATCTGGTTGGTTACTTTGATGATAACTGTCAAATTCTAGAATTATTTCTTCACTTCAGGAGAAAGACATTCTGGCATGATACTTCTCTAAAAAGTCTTGGCCTAATAAGTGGATAGAGGTAGTGGAACTAAGGGGAGAATGGTAGGTATCTCTCCAAGGGCTTAAACAAAAAGGGAAAATTTCAGAGACAGGAACCTCCTGAGGTTCATTAGAGATCCCCACTGTCTGAGGCAGGGACTGCTTTACAATAGCAGGCTGGAGCACCAAGAGTGTGGTCCTGGCGTCATTTAGGATTGCAAGAGATTCGTCCCCAGTCTGGAGAAGTGTTCCCCAAGGCAATTGTGAAGAGAGCCTGTAGTTCCTGGAATTTTGTCATTGAGAATTGGGAGAACATTGGAAAGGCTAGCTGCTTAGAGGGCTGAAGGTGCCTAAATTTGTGACATTACCCCCACCCCCACCCCCACCACCCGTGTCCTGATTCGGCAATAGCAGAAACTAGTTTTGGTTTCATTTAGGAGCCTTCATACACTGGAGTGGAAGATTAAGAATGTTAACAGTGTTCTCTTGAGATGACGCATCTGGAGTGCAAGTGGGTTCATCTGCCAGACTAAGTAAGTCTGCAGTGGACCAGTTTCTTGGTCCATCCTGGTCCTTTTTACTGGAAGAGAAAGATTGGTTCAGCCCATTTATAAACACTGAGTTAAAAGCTGCTCGGGTAGAATGAACATCTGCAGGGAGATCAGAAGTTTTAAGTCAACTGTAATAACCATGAATAAGCTCATCAGAGCTTTCGTGCGTGCAAGCCTGATTTTTGTTCCAATCAACAGCATTGGAAAATCCCAGAAACTGCTTGATGAAGTCCCCTAGCAATTGCCTACACCTGTTCATACAATAGAGCTTCTCTGGTGGCTCAGATGATAAAGAATCTGCCTGCAGTGAGACCCAGGTTTGATCCCTGGGTATAAAACGTTAGTAGACTGGTCTTCCGGCTGTAATTCTAGAAACTTTTCAGGACTTTCCCTATTAGCAGGTTTCATCCAGTGTTGAGCCTGGTCTTCCCGACAAGCGTATGAACTAGCTGATATGAGTCAGAGAAAGGAGGTTGATGAGTTTGAATGACTATTAAATTCCAGGAGAGAGGAGGCTTCCTTCTTCCTGCCCGCCTCTGCTCTCAGCACAGGGCATAAGAGCGCCCCCTGCTGGTCTCCCAGCTCTAACTGAGGTTTCTGTTCGTTTTTACAGTGGGAACAGCCGGTGGTGAAAATTCAGTGCTTAAAATCCCAAAGTATTACTCGACTGAAATTAGGGCCTCATCTTTGGAAATACTAGTTATATTGTCAGACGTGTTTGTGATTATTTTGTGGCCACTGTTGGCCCCTGCTTTATGCCCCATCAGGACTCCCAAGAGGCCCGGCAGAAGTTGGTGACAGCGCATTTGAGAGGGCTTGACAGGTACAACTCTGTCTAAGCACTTCACCTTCTTTCTCTCCCTCCATGGCCCTTATAAAGTGATTTTATTTTCTGTGACTTCCCATTGTTATTGGCACAGTGCTGAGAGATGGCTTCCCCTAGCAGCTGCTGCTACATATATAATTTCTCTCTGTATAACTTCTGTTACATATATGAATTGCTCTCTCTGATTCTGACCAGACTGTGATCCTGTTTACTGACCTGTTCATCAACGAGTCCACCAACACGCCTGCACATCAGGTCGCCAGGCAAAGGCCTGCTCTTCCTTTGCCTCCTGTGTACCTAGAGCTGGTTTTTGTGACTTGAGCTTTAATCTGTGTATGCAATGATGTAGGCAAGTCCCTAGAAGGGGAAAGGGCTCTGGCCATATTCCACACAACCACGAGCCCCAGGCTGCATCTTCTGATTCTACAGCCTGAGGAACAAGAAAGTGAAGGAGGCCCCGAGGAAAGCTCTTCATAAAGCCAAGTTCTACTAATTATCGCCGCAGTTCTGCAAAACGCTCATCAAAACCCGCCTCTGCTGTACTAACCATCTGGGCTCCGGTTATCACTTGTCAGCGGTTGCCCCACATGAGACATGGAATCAGCCCCCCAGAGGTAGGGTATCTTCCGGTAAGGAGTTCCCCATGAAGCCTGCCTCCAGGGAAAGCAATGCAAGACAGGCAGAAGACCAACAAAGAAATTCCCTATTTTAATGGGGGAGAAATACCAATAAAGATTTGAAATTAAATTGAGTAATGGCAACAATAGGGAAGCTTGACATCAGCAGTAACATTGAGCTAGAGAAGAGTAAAACGAAATAGGGGGATGAGATGACAATTGCACAATGGATTTATGAGAACTACTCACCGAAGATGGCTCTATCATCAGTGAGGGTATTTCCTTATGTGATTAGGAACGTTGCACTTTGTCTGAGCGATTTGTAATTTTATTTTTAAGGGAGAAGTTCCATGTAAAGTGCTTGGCCTGGTGCCTGGTACTTTGTGGCCCCTCAGGGATGTTGGCTGTTTCTGTGGCATCAGTTATTATTTGTGGGTGCTACATTCTTTAAAAAAAAAAAGTGTTAGTGGCTCAGTCATGTCTGACTCTTTGCCACCCCGTGGACTGTAGGACCAGGCTCCTCTGTCCATGGGATTCTTCAGAAAAGAATACTGGAGTGAATTGTCATTTCCTCCTCCAGGGGATCTTCCCGAGTGAATTGTCATTTCCTCCTCCAGGGGATCTTCCCACCCTGGGGATAGAAGCCGTGCCTCTTGCGTTGGCAGATGGATTCTTTACCACTGCACCACCTGGGAAGCCCATGAGTATGAGACCAAATGCTTATCCCTGCAAGTCACTGAATCTGTGCACAGCTCAGTAAACATTCTATTGTCAAGTACTTTTGAGAATTGCTGCACAATACATGCTTCATTTTGGAGATTTATAAAGCATATTATCACACTAAAGCGTCCGAGAAATTATTTAGTAAAGACAGTTTACGTCATTTAACCCAGTTTCCAAGGCATCTTTGAGCATTAAATCCTTTTTTGGTATGTTAAAAAAAAAATTTAAATGCTAACTGGAGTTTGACCTAATTTTTTTCTATTTAGGAGAGACATTTCCCTTTGTTGAGGAAAACATCTTAAAGGGCATCTGGATTATGGAATTTAAGAACCTAATGTATGGTCTAAGTGGAAGGTATTTGGGTATTAAAGATTTAGATTATAATGCATAACAATATACAAAGAATTTTGAGTCTTCTCTCAGTGGGTTGGATTGGATGGGGATTTGGAAGATGCGGAAACTGGGAGAAGACAGATAAATAAAAGATGATCTCGGTAGAGAAAGATATGGGTCATATGGTAGCAGGCAGGTTTCAGGTGGGGGTGGGGAGCAGCCGGTGACAAATTTCTTGCGATGGGCATGACTGGGGAATTTGTAGCACAATGACAACAATTATGCAATTCTAATTTTCTCCTTTTTCTGTGTAGTACTATGAACCTAAGTTTCTTGCAATAAATTTTATTAAAAATCCATTACTCAAACAAACACACCATGTTGATTTTGTTTAAGAGAGTGAAGGATGCAGAAAACAGGCCACGCTGTACCCTACGGAGGAGGGTGAGAAGTAATGGAAAGTGGGTGAGAGTGTAGATAACACTTGAGCGGAAGCAAGAGAACCGAGCCTCAGGGGTACAGCTGTGAGCCTTGCTCTTCCTGGGAAATTCTGGGGGAGCTCTGGACCTTACACTGCACAGAGGATGCACGAAGGGTGAGGGGCGTGGCAGAGATTTTAGCCCAATCAGTTGTTGGCACAAATACCTGTGTGCTTCTCTACATTTTCTAGATTATGTAAGTAGGAGTGCTGAAGCCACGTGACCGGATTCTGGTCACTGGGATGTGAGTGGGAGGGAGGCAGACCAGACCTGGTCCTCAGTGACATCCCCGGTGATCTTTCCCTGACTGCCCTGCACTAGCGGTATTGACGTCTACTGTTCTAAATGGCTCAGCTGCAAGGCAGATGAGAATGACTCAACCCACACTGGATTGTTCAAGGGTAAATATAAATTCATTGTGTTGTCACTGTGATTTTAAGGTAATTTAATACAGCATGACCCAGAGGACTCACATCTTCACCCAGTGAGCTCTGGCAAGGATGTGTCTTGTGTGTGCTTGTAAAAACATTGTTTTGGGCAGAAGGGACTGTGGCTTAGGCAGAATCCGTTAGCAGCTGGTGAGCCCAGGGCAGACTCACTTTCTGGTCCGCTCCCTGGGCAGCTCTGAGACTGTGGGCTTCTCTGCCACGTTTCCTTCTCAGTGCCAATGGGCAGTTTGTTCTCTCTCTCAGTCCCACAGGGATCTTGTGACGATGAAGGGAGCGCTTTGAAAGGTTAAAGCTACTCTGCAAGCATTAGATCTGATTGACTTTCCTACGTTTCCTTTTCCTAAGGGGAGGGTAGAGAGGAAAGATAATGGAACATCCTTAGTGGAGTGAATGGCCCTTGTTAAGCCTGTGCCCTGAATCTGTTGGCCTCGCCCTCCCTTTTCAAGCAGACATCCTAGCACCAGCGCTATGCTGAACTCTATTCGAGACTGAGAAAGAGGAGAATTAGTAATACTGGTTCTCTTTATTTAAAATCCTGATAGTTTACTCATTATAGATTTTTGCAATGGAACTTATTTTTTAGGTCTATCTTATGACTGTTTATCTTGTTTCCCAAAGCTTTGGGTGCCCCTTAACTGGCACCGAGCCAAGTGCCTCGCTCCTCACCCTGGTCCCGGACTTGCCTAATGCCGTCCCGTGCCCCTGCCACGGAGCCTCACTGGTCCCAGGAGAAGTCCCTGGACTTTCTGGACCCTGTGAAGTTGCTCACGTTGTCCTCCTTCCTGAAGAGTCTTGCCTGTCATTCTCCTACCTACACTTGCATCCAAACTGCCTGCCGAAGTCCACCTCCACTGGGAAGCCATCCCTGATCTACCCCAACAGTAGGCAACCTTGCCTTACACTGACTCCCCTCGGCACCTTCGTTATACCTCTGTTAGGAGCTTAGTACTTGTTACCCTTGGACGGATAGTTATGTAACCTACTGGGTTGCCTAGTCCTTGTAGACAGCCGTTGTGTTTTCTTTTTTAGAAGGATTTGTTTCATTATGTATCTCCTGCTCTTCATTTAGAATGCTTAGCACAGTGATGAATCCACGATAGAGGTCGTATCATTTTCTCTTGGCTCTCATAATTGTCCAAGAGAACAATTATTCTGTAATTATTTCTGTCTTCCTTAGTTCCTTTTCTGAACTGAGACATCTTGAAATTCAGTGACTAAATCAAAATGCCTCTGAATTTGGAGCTAAAGAAATACTGCAGTGTTAAAGACGCAGAGAGTTGGCAAAGGCCATGCCAACAAAATGGATGTGCCAATTTCTCCTCTGGGCAACATGCCAGGCTTTTGTTTTCCCCGTGACTTCATTTGTTTTTAAAGGAAAAAAGGGAGCAAGGGTTGGGT